>OX387715.1:109055874-111455874 GCA_947577245.1 Andrena bucephala
AGATTTAGGGTTAAATGTAAATTATTTTTTGGAATTCAAATAGAATTAAGCGAATTCCGTGCGTATCATTTATTCAGATATAATATTTTACAGAGGGATGTTTAATTCCTTTTACTCTGTTGATATTCACTTTTATGTCTGCGTTTAAATTGAATTATAGTTTCTAAAGTTTTGACTTTGAACGACTAAATCAGATTATCATGGCTTTGCGTTCGTTTCAAAGAGGTGCTTCATCTTTTTAAACAGCTTATTACAATAACAAAGAAATACGTGTTCGAATATTCCTTAAGGCACTACAAATCTATGCTGGTCTGAATAAAAAAACATTTCGTTTTCCGCAAGTTCCCTTGTTAGGTATTACTACATATTCTCTCCATATTCTAAACCGAAAGATTATGTATACATATAAGAACTTGATATCGAAACTGATCGAATCGGAGAATTGGGATGACAAAGTACTGGATCGAATCAAATCGGGAGCTCAGGTCCCGAGAATAAATTTATTTTTCTTTATCGGGGATGGGAAGAGCAAGTATGCCCGAGTTCATGAATGATTTGAACGTACTCTAAATCATTTGAAAATGTAATAGCAACTTTAAACATAAATTACTTAAAATTTATTAGCATGGGTGAAAGAAATTTCCGAAAGAAATATTAAATTGTAGTAGAATTCTCTTAGGTATATTGTCAAGCTAGATATAAATCTAAATATAAAAATAAAAATTCATGATGGAAATTTTTTCATGCTGACTTATATTCATTTCGTACTAATTGATTTATTTGGCGGGTTGATGACCATCATTGTAATTAGTGACATTTAGAAGTAAATTTCGAAACATATTTATTGTTATAGCACTCTTTTAGTTAATAAATGTAAACGCCTCGTAGGTCGCAAAGTATTGAAGTGATTGCTATGAATCGATCATTTTCTTAGTTTCCTCGAATTAGAAATTATTCATGTTGAAAATCAGAATATTCTGTTATTTCAAACACTTTCAAGTATATAAAAATATATGGAAATACTACTCTTCTCGCTGTAACACACCTGATATTCTTACGAGTATTTTAAAAAAACTGTATAAATATTAAAATTTATATTTAACAGTAGCACGCAACTTTGGAAACATGTACTAATTTCAGTTGATTCAACTTCATAGATGACTACATAGCATTGATTTCCTTTTTATGACCCATATACAATATTGCATACATATAGTTAATGACTCTGCGTATGGATCATACACATATGAGGCATTGAGAGCAAAAACGGAGTAACCCACATTGAAAAATAATTAATTTTCCCTATTTCATATGATTAGTAGAATCTATTGAAATACATTATTGCTACTAACTCAATTTCGCAAAAATGTAGGCCAAACCGTTTTTGTTCTCAATGCCTCAAATAATAATAATACGTTTAATTCCGTTTTTATACGATAGATACGATCCCGAAAAATCTGTGTAGATAAAGATACCGTGCACATGAAAAATGGAGCATTGTATCCAGATCGCAATCATACGCTATCATACGAACAAATCGTCATACCTCGAACTCAAATTATTCTGACTGCGTCACTTACGAGATAAAATCGTAATGGAAGACTGATTGTCGCTGCACACGTTCAATATAAATCCTAAGAATTTTTTTTTAATTCAGAGCAAATTCTTAGAAAAATAAGTAGACATATTTGTTCTTCCAATTGAAATTATGCAAAGATTTTTAAAAAGACAAACTTATCGGACCTTGTTAGATCAAAACATTTGTGCAAAAAGTGAATTTAATTTTTCTGTAGACCGTCGAAAATCGTTAAATCAAATTCGCGAAAAAATTCGTGTAAAAACAAATATTAAGTGTAATTTACATTTTCCAAAATTCTGCTAAATGCTGTACACACAATCGTGTTTCAAACAATTTAAATAAAGCACTGACGTCCGTTGTTTCTGCATGTATTTAGATTTTGAATTATGTACATACATTTTCGATTATTCTGCAATTCGATAACTACTTAATCACTTGTACTTTACTATCACAGATTTTTGTACAGCTATTTACATTTTACACAATAATAGAATAAGTGAGAAAAATCGATACTAAGCGGCACTTCTTCGAAGCAAGATAATGTAACGAAGAAGCAAATCTCCATGAAATTGTGAACAGTGCCACTTTCCTTACCCGTCACATGAAACGCCACCCCCACATAGTTGTTATATATATAAAACACATATACTATACACAGACATGTGCATAATACATATCACCTCACGGCTGCTTTGCGCACCAATACATAATTCACCACGGTGTCTCTTCCTTTTCCATCCGGCCTTTGCATCTCCTTTTATTATCCCCTTCCACGGGACACTCGAAACTCGATTTCCCCTAGCAGAAGATTTACAAAATCCCTACCATCCTTGCTTTTCCTTTTCCTCGTCCTCCGCGTTCCTCCTCATTGGTCCGCATCCGTCAATGTCGGACCAGAGGGAAGTTCCTTGGAAGCACGCAGCATGCAAATTTACGTACGTCCTTTCTGCCACGCCTGTTTGCACACAAAAATGCGTGCGAACTCTGCTTCTCTTATACGTACTTTAATGCGTGACACTTTGCTGGACGGATTTATGACACGATACGCGACACAGGAACGCTTGGAACGATTCCTTCACCGTGTGCTAAGTTCTTATTTGTTAACAAAATACATTACCCAAGCAATTGATAATTTATTTTTGCGAGAAAGTGATTTGACACGCGGAATAGTTGGCGACACAAAATTCATTTTTATTTTTGACACTAATGGTGTGTTTGTCAAATTCTGGAATTAATACGAAATATTAATCTTTCCTCATAATGAAGTAGAAACAAATGATAAACATTTTTCAAATATTAATCGAACTGATTAATCCGAATATATGTAGGTAATACGTAAAATGGCAATCATCCGGTAATACGGTGCATTTGTAAATTTTGTATTGGGAAATGTTCATTGTTTGATTGTGAAATGCGAAACTGAATATTTTGAATTATTTGCCAGTTCGCAAATTGTTTATTGATTTTTAAAGGAAACCTTTTACATTGATGAGTAAATAATTTATCATTCGAGTCAGCGGTCTATTGTGATTTTTTTGTACTAGAATAATTTGCAATTTGCAATATTGCATAGTTAGTAGAAATGGCCCACACAAGCGGCGGGGGGGGGGGGGCAAGAGGCCCTGGCACCCCCCCCAAAGAAAAAGGAAAAAGGAGATTAATGTAAGCACAACTGAAGTAATTTTGTGAAAGCTTTGTGAAAAAAAAGAAAACTGGATTTTATTATTTAAATAAATTTTTATAATCACCTAATGAATCATCTTATTGAATTTGCATTCAAAATATTTTTACCCGTCCAATTCGGCTTCCCCAAGAGTAAATCCGAAGTGCGCCACTGGTTAGTAGCATAGGAACGCAACCCACCGCGTCACCTTATTATGGTAATCAATACATTAGTAATCAATCTCCATTACTGTCTGAATTGCAATTTACCCTAATTGAAATTTCTGATGCCTCAAATTTATCTCCTCACATAGGTATAGCGTATTTCTTCTTCAGATGGTGGCAACTCAGAAATTTCAGAGCTATAATAATTTTTTTCTTTTTTATTGTAATTGCAATGTCTTAAACGCTCATGATCGTGTAATAATACGTATGCAAAATTCAAGGGTACTGGAATATGATGTAGGTAACAGCGCCGCTCAGTTTATTTTAGGGCTTTTACGAATATTTTAAGTATTGGAATATTCGAATACCAGAGAATTCGAATTTGTGATTCGAATACCAGAGAATTCGAATTTGGGATTCGAAATACCAGAGAATTTGAATTTGAGATTCGCAATACCAAAGAATTCGAATTTGGGTTTCGAATACCAGAGAATTCGAATTTGGGATTCGAATACCAGAGAATTCGAATTTGGGATTCGCAATACCAGAGAATTCGAATTTGAGATTCGTAATACCAGAGAATTAGAATTTGGGATTCGAATACCATAGAATTCGAATTTAGGATTTGAATTTGAGATTCGAATATTCGATTACCAGAGAATTCGAATTTGAGATTCGAATACCAGATAATTCGAATTTGAGATTCGAATATTCGATTACCAGGGAATTCGAATTTGAGATTCGAATATTCGATTTCCAGGGAATTCGAATTTGAGATTCGAATATCCGAATACTAGAGAATTCGAATTTGAGATCCGAATATCCGAAAATTCGAATTTGAGATTTGAATACCAGAGAATTCGACTTTGAGATTCGAATACCAGAGATTTCGAATTTGAGATTCGAATATCAGAGAATTCGAATTTAAGATTCGAATATTCGAATATTTACAGCTCTAGTTTATTTAAAAAAGTGTTGCTGATATTTTTTTCAAGTAAATTACCTCACTGTCCTAGATGACACGACATGTTGGACGTAATTAGCTGTTTTTTTCCAAACAATGCTTGTGGCTGCGAAGCATTATCCCAAGACTTAATTCATGTCATCTGGCAATGTCCTGAGCTGTATGAGGACGAACGTATAATTCTGTTAAAACTGTTTCTCAGACGCAATTACTATCTACCACTTTCTGTTAGTTAGTTTCTCTATGAACCTGACATCGAAGGTCTGAAACTTATCTTTAATTTTCTTCAAAAATATTATGTAAGAATTTAACTCCTGCCAAGTCAGATATAAATATCTGTTAAAATTGTTAATGCTATTACGTAAATTGGTAGCTTGTAATTTGTAAATTGTATGTTATATAAATGAAATAAGTAAACCACATCTGGTTTAAAACAATAAATTAATAAAATAGCTGGTTTAAGTGCATTCTCCATTACGATCACGTCAAATCGAAGGGTCTTTGAGAGAGGAGCTTCAGCTATGTACCCATATAGAGAGGTACCAATTTGAGCATCATACATAATTATTAGCGGATTGTGCCATCTAACTAGCAAAACTATGGTGGCAACTTTGTATGAGCTCATCTAACTTTGCTTAGCCTTAAATAAGCTGTAGTTAGAGAACATTGATCATTTTGATAAAGCAGCTGCACGCGAAAGTATTTAAAACGTTATCATTTCATTAAATATAATAAGATATGGTTGAAGTGTTGACACGTGTTCTGCTTAAAAATGTCAACTTGGTAATATTTCTTTGGTAGGTATTAATATAACTCACTGTCAGTAAAGTGAAGAAATTTGTACTTTCCTGAAATCTGGAAATGTTTATCTTAGATAGGGGACACCCAGTAGTCTATAAACAATTTCAATAAAATGATTAAATGTGTACCGATGAATTTTTTTTAGATTAAATACACTTGTAAATGAAGTGATGCTAAAGCGTTCAAGTAGTTGTGAATAATTTATAGTGGGAAACGCTTATAATATTAAGAGCGTAAAATTACTTATGATTCAATCTCACGGCATAGATCTCCAACTACTGTATTACGCACATGATGTAATAGGGGAGAGGCTTGCAGGTTGCCACTGCTTGCAGGTTGCCACCCCTGCTGTATTTCGACTTTCTAGCAGTGTCATAACCTGAACTCTGACTCAAATCGACGTTAAAAGAGTAGATGTCACTATTTATTAACCTCTGGAGCGGACAGACGCAATAACGCTGTGTTTTCTGAGCGAAGGGTAATATAGTGTTTGTCAAGTAATTGAACTATTGAAATTGTGTGTTTTCCCTGTGCTCGTAAATTGAACATTTTCATCGACAATTCAAGATAACTATTCGTACTGTGTTGTTTTTTTCATCTAATTTACATATGCCAAACAGATTTCCAAACATATCATGAATTGACAATTTTTTTTCTCATATTTTCCAAAAATGCGTCGCAATGCAAGTTACCACCTTTTTTGGCTTGCAGGTTGCCACCTCTCTCTTTCCCGCTTGTTTACACTCAAATGCCATTTTTCGTGATTATGTGATGTTTAATATTGTCATTGAGTTTGAAAGAAAAGAAAAAAAAGAAAGAGAAGAAGGAAGCCATCGCTGAAAACAAGAAGCGCAAAGTTTCACCGAAGAAAGCACCGAAACGAACCCCTGCAAATAACAAAAAAAAGGCCACTGTATAATATAATTTATTAATAAAATTTAATAAATTTTGAAAAGTTTTCTGAATCAGGTTTTTACTTGAGTTTTTCTACACTTTCAGCAATTTTTCTAGGGGGTGGCAACCTGCAAGCCAAAATTTCAAGGAGTCAATTTTAGATACTTTCGATAATTTGCAGTATAATTTTTCTTTTTCGAGAGCTTACATGATTTGTAGCTCAGGATTGTAGCTTTGCCCTTCCTCTTTCCAACTTATACCATAAATCATCGATACGTTAATTTTATGACGAGTTATGATAAAAAAAGCTAAGGGGTGGCAACCTACAAGCCTCTCCCCTACGAAATCTCTAGCTGAACTTGTAATTTATGTGCACTGTTGTACAAGATGAATGTCATGAGGTAAAATTCATCCTTTGATATCCCGATGTAATGTAAATGTAGACACAATGAACAAATGAACAGTTACAGCTGAATACGACTTTATCGTATAGCTTGTCAATTTAATAAAGACCAAAGGAGAGTTAATTGAAAAATTTATACGAGTTATTACCTTGTCAACATTCTACGATAGTATTTCCTGCTTCAATTATATTAAGGTTTTCATTTTGTTTGAACGTTTCTGATCTGTCATACAAATTGTGTATTTCCTTTCTGAGCTTGACCCGTTAGTGGCAGAGTAATACCTCACTGTTACTGCATCGAATATAAATTCAAATCGAGAACTGATATAAATTAAGAAACCCCACGTTGTACTGCAACAATACTGTAAGTTACATAATGTAACTTGGGGGAAAGTTCTGTATATTGGACCACTCCACAAATCGGAAATGTATTCGTTGTTTTGAGCAGAAAAATTTGAGAACAATTTCAGCATTGTAATTTATACACAAGTCTAATAAAACAGACTGAAACGCTATGTGGCTGGTTACAAAAGAATATTTTCAAAATAGCATCAATCATCGAATCTGGGAAACTGGTTTGCTAATTTCGACCACAGATATGCAAGAACTTTTATTTAAAAATATCCTTCCACACTACAAAAAAAATAAATAAAAAATATCTCTGAAAAGCATTTTACAGCATACTGAGAAAAAATAAATATGCATTTGCCAGAATGATCAGTCACTGTCAGACTGGCAATTTAAGCATTCGTAATAATCGTTATTACGATCGTTAGTGCAACTCAAGTGGTCCTATTTCTTGCAAGAAAGACATTGAATCCACTCTTCTTCCATAAGTTATTGGCCATAACTGATTCTGAAAATGCGGACAAACAACACAAAGGCACTCTTCATCCTCTGATTCACTTGAAGAATTCTGCACCATCATCTGTCCCATTTCCCATATTTTCCAGGCTGTAACTATTTTATTGTTGCATAATTTGGACCGATGCAATTGAAGAACCATTAAATGGTTAAATTGAACAAACTAACCCAATTTTAACGTTTAGGTATAATAAACAAAATCTAGTGCGAGCATCACATAAATGTTATGATAACATTAAAGATATGACCCTTCATAAAAAATGACCCCCATTGGAATTAAAAAATTTATCTACTAGTCAAAAGTTACAGCTTATATAAATTGGAGGCACAATCACACTATTAGTTATTACTGTTTCTACACTGTTCTGTTTCGATGCTGTTACTGAACAACATGCGAACTGTAACCCCATGCTAAGAGATATCGCCTAAATCAATTCATATATGAATAAAGACAAATTTAGTGTCCAATTTACGATCCGGTCCAATTTAAGGAACTTTCCCCTGCGTATTATTTTCTAACCAAGGGATTAAAAATCAAACAAATAAATTTTTCACTTTAACCTAACAACTTGCAATTTTTCTAACGAATCAGTTGCATTTTATAAGTTATATTTTGAACCTTGAATCGATCTCAAACTATCAAACATTACTTAGATTTTTAAACATTAACCAAATGTTAGTAAATCGAAGAAAAACTTTAGAAAAAATGTTTTCTTCAAATAATTTGTTGTAATTGATTTTTCTGAAAGATTTATTTATTAAAATGGGTGCATATAGAAAATATCATAGTTGAAATATATCATTATTAAAAATTAACTGCGTATGTTAACAACTTGAAGGTGACATTTCTGTCGGTTCTAATTTATGAAAATATTTTCCGCCATATCTATCTATACTTATATAATCGTTGTGTCACTGATTCATCACCGTCCAGTCAAAACCGCAGACCCTAGAAATATGAAATTTGGAGAATATAGTTCTTTTGCGACGTAGGTGCTCGATAAGAAAGGATTTTTTAAAATTCCAACCCGAAGGGGGTAAATAGGGGTGAAATATGTTTTCCCGGACTCCTTATTATTTCTTACGTCCGATTAGATATCAACTTGGTTTTTACGTACAAAGGTACCCACACAAATGCCTAAAAACCAATTTCAGGATTTTGCCCTAATCAATGCCTAGGAGGTAGTGAAAAAGAGTGGAATGTGTTGTCACGGAGTCCTTAATATCTTTTAGGCCCGAGGCGAAACGCAGGGGTAGTTTGCTAGTTTTATTTTAAATTAGATTACCTCGTAAGCGTTGAATTATTCCCAATACTTATATACAACTACATGTATTCAAACTTACATGTACTTATAAACTGTGTACACTACGTTTGAATTAATTGCTATAAGGAGTTACGCTTAACCGAGAATGTTCAGCAAGTTTAAATGGAATGTCAGCCGTTATTTTCGGTATTCATGGTATAGGAACTACTACACTATTCTAAGGACGTCGTCTAACATCCCCATGCGTCCGTATCCCTTCACGCTCTTCTGTCTGAGAAAAGGTTAATCTTCCATTTTACACAAGAGAAATGTGGCTTCAACGTTCCGCGTTGCTCTCAGGCGGGATGTCTCCTCGATGCATTTTTATCAGACCGCTCTATCGGAGCCGTTTATGCTCCAACTTGTATGAACTCGTTTTTCTGGAACATTTTAGCAACTACGTTAAAAGTCCTTTTTTAACACGCGCAAAGTGTCCATAAAGGGAGTATTGAGTACGACCTTTCTCATTTTCTACCAATTAGTGATGAATAACATGATTGAAAAATTACTTAATTTAGTAAAATTGAAAGATTAATGTTCTTGGTGCATAATAATTCTGATAAACGAATTTAAGAACCTATCTTCTGACCAATCTGCAATATGTAAGGCATTTGAAATTTCCGCCTTAATTTATGTCAGTATTATAATATTATCTGTAAAACAAAGGCATAAAAAAGTACATAGTTCCTCGGGCAAGTTATATTGAATCAAATGAATATTTTTAATTTGAAGCTGTTGGTAGATTTAAATATTACTTTCTTTCTTGAATGGTAACATTTTTTCTGGCAGCAATGCACTGCATACTATTCTGAATACGACCGTCATAGGTTTCTGGGGCCAGGCTGGTGCAGTTGTTTGCCAAAAAACCGAAATGAATACTCTGTTCACTGTACGTTAGAAACAACGAATGCCTTGAAATGATTGTTTCTAAATCGCTGGCCCACAGCGAGGGAGTTCTTATATGCAATATTAAAGTTTGTAACTTCACAGCTCCATCGCATGATTTAATGTTCATGGATTTATTTTTATAGGGTTGCTCAAACAATTTTACGCAGATCTTTTGATTAGAGACGTCCTGTAGTGAATAAAAAAATCACTCAACCTTTATTCGTTATTGTGAGATTCGAGTAACCCAAAATATTTTTATTCGATGAGTAAAATATAAATGGCCTTTATGTGATAAATAAAGCTACATATTTTTGCATATGGAACCTCTAACGATAAGTACTTTTTAATAAGGTTTCCTTCATTAGTCATGTAAAGAAACCTGGTTTAAGTATTTCACGAAATGAGGTATAGAAAATCTTCATTTATCCGATATTATTGGGGGACAAAACATTTCGCATAATTGAATCGTTTATATAGTAGGAATTCATTGATTTTCCATACTACCTATAAGTTTTCGTTCAAACAACCGAAATTCACGTCTGGATAGGTAAGTGGATTCAAACATAGATACATTTGCACACTCTTCTGTTTACAAATGTTTCAAAACTTCCAAATTTAATTTATAATTAAATCTATGATGTATAATTTTAATATACTTATAATTATTTTTAATTATTTTATTTTGTAAGGATTCATATAATTAAATTTACAGTAATTCAGATAATAGAATCTCAGTCATTCAGTATGTAAATCGGACCTTGACTAAAATTTCGTTCCAACAAATGGATGTTCAACTGCACAAGAGTTATCAAAAAACGTAAACTTATTATAAGTATGTGTATAATTAAACAAATTCTGCAGAAATTAAATTAATTGTTATCCTGATTATTATGTATTAAGTGTCGCTATGATATTTAAAACTTTCAGAAAAGCATTTCGACATTCGCTTTATTTTTACATCAATATAGTACTTTAAAAAATACTACAAAATTTGCATTTTGATCTGTTATCACAGCACTTGATTTTACCATTTCTCCGAACAGATCGCGACCACGCCAGTGTTTTAAACAGCGCACTGCGATAGTTGCTGCGCTTATTGACACATGCCACCGCAACGTTTCAAACTTGTTTTATAATAAATCAAAGCGTTCATTGAACTTCCGGGGACAGGCGTGTTTTAGAGCTCGGAACCTATCACAGTTTGTACGTCCCTAGTTAAACGTGCTTCATGACAAATCAAAAGTCCGATCGAACCTTTGGTAGCAAGCAACGCTGTCGAATTGAAAATTGACTGGCACGCTTCTATGTGTTTGAAATACACAGACGTGTTAAAATTGTGACTTGCTTCAGGCAGGTTGTACAGAAACTAGAGATAGAAAAAACAAGCGAGAATTGACAGTTCCTCGTACCATAGATAGGTACGCGAGGTATTTTTACTTGCAGGTATTTTTTCAGCAAAAACAGAATTTTTAACGTGACTCGTTCATGAGAGACCGTCGAAGAGGTCGATCGAACCCAGACAGCCTGAGAGTCAACTCTTCAGACTTCATAACCACTTGAGGGAGCATCAGAGAGCACTGTATTCGCATAACGCATGAAATTATTTCCAACGTGGATTATCGTTGAGAATGAATATCCTAAATTCGAATATTAAATCTGTCGAGTACACGCACTCGTACGTGTTATATACATTAACGACTCTGGATGTCGCTGATTTCACTGAACTTGTAGAATAAAACTGTTTTAGTTCTTCTTAGTTCTAACTTGTATAAGAATAATATTAATCATCAAAGATGTTACAGTATTATTTTATGCTAGGAATTGCTTTGCTATTGTACTCTATGTGTAAATGTAAACTCAGTAATAACAATTCCACAACCGAGAATTGAAAATAATATGTCGTAACATATTATTGTTAGTAAACGATTTTACTTACCTTCGATCCTCTGTTTGTTTGTTTGTTTGTATCATGTTTGGTTCAAATCTGGTAGCTCAATTTTAACCTACTTCCAACTACCCAATTGAGTTGAAACTTTGCAGGCGTGTGTAGTTTGGATGACAATATAAAATTATGAAAAAAAGTAAAAAATAAAAAAATATATAAAAAAATGTATAAAAAAATCCACAAACACTAAAAACTAGAAAATAAAAAATATAAAAAATTAAGTTTAACTATTTTAAAATGCACTAAAAACTAAAAAATAATTCTTTTTTGTATGTCCCTTGAAAGAAAATCGTGGGACTGGATTTCATAACAGGATACCATTCAATTTAATACAGAAACAATCCTCGAAATGAGCGATGAATGAAAAGCGATGAAGTATCCTGCCCCACGATTTTCTTTAGTGACATATCGTAATTGTAGTACAAAGAAAGTATTATTTTTTAGTTTTTAGTGCATTTTAAAATCGTTTAACTTAAATTTTTTTTTATATTTTTTTTATATTGTATTAAATAAGCGTTCCAACAGAATCAAACCTATTTGTAACAAAACGTTGCTTAAAATATTTTCCCCTTGAAAAATGAATTAACTTCATTTATTATTGATATATAATATATTACAATAAATACAAAATCTAGTTACGTAATGTGTACGGAAAACTGAATTTATCAAAATTTTCAGATAATGTGAAGCGGCAACATTCAAAAATTAAATTAACTGCTACAAAAAGAGCAGCACTAATGTAATTTAATATTTAAGAATTAATAATAACAATTTATATTAACATTTTGCTGATACGATAAAACTTTGTTTCCACTATGATTTTCTAATAACGTTTATGCATTGTCAGGTACAAAATCAACATGCTGTGTGTACGAAGCTGTTGCTTTCAATGATGCTCAATGGTCAGAGTAAATAAAACGTGGAATCGAATTCCTCGGTATAGCAGAATTTTAATCGATTTCGTTCTTGCGGTGTTTAATTTCCATTCTGTGTTTCCCGCTTGTTCTTCTTGGGAGAGCATCAAATCCGAGTATGCCAGCAGAAAGCCCTGCGTGAAATTGAATTCGTATCAGAAACAACACGTATGCCGGTTAACACGGTTAGCCAATATCGAGAATTGCGTCGAAATTCGTTTCAGTAACTGATGGTTCGGGGAATATAATAGTCTATTGTAGGAGAATTTAATTCGTCAAAGAGATAAGATGAAAAGGGAAACGAGAAATGGATAAATATTGAGGGATTCATAATGTGTTTGTAAAAGGGAAGCAGTCTCTAAATAGGAAGAGTGAGAATACGATTTGAAAATAATGCAGAGTAAGGCATTTAATATTAGCGCATGAAATATCATTCTTATTTATAATAAATATTTCTATAAATATAAATAAATATTTCTTATGAACTGTAGATGGCTTGTGGGAACTATGAGATAAGAATGGAAGGTCTCACTCCAATTTCAATAAGAGATCTATTCTATTTAGAATTATGAATTCTATTTAGGTGCAGCTAGATGGGCAGTCATTTTCAAAAAATCGGGATCAACAATGGGAAGTCCACTTCACGAGTCAGATACACGTAAATTCAGTACTTCTTTTTCTTTATTAACCCTTCATTGACACTCTGGGTGTGAGCCATGCAGAAGCTGATTTTGACGCTCTGTACCTTCTATATGCAAAATAAATACCTTCTTTCCAAAGTCAACTTGCAAACTATTTTTTCTCTTAAAATATTATATTTGACCAACAACTCTGTCGATTTTTAGCTTTTAATATTGAAATTTGTAACAGTTACATTTTTTTTAAAGATTTTCTTCGTTTTTTCTCCACATATGGTAATCTAGAATTTTTTTTATAAAAACTTTGATAAAATTTCAATACAAAAAACTAGTGGAATACATTCTAGAGACTTTGAAATTGACCCATAATTTTTTTCATAACAATTGAATTCTTTAGACGAAAATGGCAGTCGTTCAAAAATTGCTCTGGGTGTGAGCCACCCAGGTATGTCAAAGTTGATCGAAAAAAGACGTGTGTCAACAAAGGGTTAATACTGATACATGTATACTAAACATACACAAATGCGATACGATATATGTAGATAGAACAGTTACATCAAACAGAAATCAATATTTCTTCAATTTCAATTTTTAATCAATACCAATATAAAACATCAATAGTTTTGTATGCATTTATATTTTTATACATATTTGGTTACAAAGTGTTATTTGCTTTAAGAACAAGCATACGCAACGGCTCTTAACCTCTTAGAGGGCCGGGTGGCCACTATATGTAGTGTCTCAAGGTAGACAACTATTTAATGTGCATACATAAGTAGGTGCTTAGGTATATTCTATGTGCAAATTCATAAACGTACATGAATGTATATCTTGAATGTATGTCTTTCTACGTCCACGTCGTTAGCTCCGGGTGACGCCAAAGGAAAGTTTTACACATGAATTTACCTAACTGCTGATTTTCATTTAGGCTTGTTTAAGTTGGCAACACTGTTTCTGTGTAAATTTTCGATAATCTGATCTCAGAATTGTTATTAGCGATATTAAAAACCCTTAGAAACACTGAAATTCCAATTTTGAAAATTTCAATATTTGAAACTCAAGTATTGAGGCAACATTTGAACTTGGAAACTTTGCGAAAAATATAGGTTGTATATACGTATATATAATATATACGTAAGGAAATCCACAATTTCTATAAAAAAATTCCGTGCCTCTAAATGTAAAGAATGATATTATATACTTTGCATTTATAATAAAACATTATATTTGTAATTTATACATATATTTTCATTAATATATAATGTATGTAAAGCAATCTATCGGGGAAATTTCGAAATTGTGAACGAAGAGAAAAATTGTGTCAAGTAAAAGTTATTCGATATCAAATAATTAAAACAAATTTCCATGTTTCTATATTGGGGGATATGTAGGATATTTTGAAAGGACAATCAGTTTATAAAATTAAATACTAC
Organism: Andrena bucephala; assembly: GCA_947577245.1. NCBI lineage: Eukaryota > Metazoa > Arthropoda > Insecta > Hymenoptera > Andrenidae > Andrena > Andrena bucephala. The sequence goes on from OX387715.1 coordinate 109,070,329, forward strand.
GAGTCTCTATCTACCATACAAGATTTCATACCTCGTACTTAATATCCCGAATATCTTAATTGACATTTTCTGTGGAGTATATGCTGCATATAGGGTATAGGTAAATCGTCTTATGATAGGCGAGAATGTCACGATGCAAGGACCTTCCCTACTTGATGAGCTTCTTCAGAGTTGCTGTTTGATCACCCTGTATAGTATCTTCGATATTCTCAAGCTCTTAATTATGGAGCGTGGAGAAGTGGTCTTCCTTTCATGCATAGTGCTGGCTACAGTTCGGCTTCAAACATTAAGAACCAAAAATTTATTTACCTAGCTTCGAAAAGTATTGACTAAGCTCATACCAACAATTGCAAAAATTTAAATACAGTATTTACAATAATTTACATCCTACACATTATTTCATTAAGGCAGTAATGTAGCGTAGATATACGAATCGTACAAACATCTTTAGAATTTTATAGAGGTAAAAGTGTTTTAAATATCACTTTCAAACTTTGTGCCTTCTTTTGTACATATTTTATCAAGGTGCATAAATTCTGTTCATATACAAATACCAAACGGTTTTAAAAATATAACCTGTTGCATCTGCGTTGTCAAAAAAATGTCCAAAATAAAAAGAACAAAGATATTATTAATTTCTGTGAGTTTTAGTTATCGTCTGAATTAGAAGAATTAAATAATATCAAATGTTAGCAAAATAGCAGTGTTTTAAAGAAGAACAATCCTAGATCTAATCCAGACAAATTGCAAAGGTATTTAATTTCAGTATGTAGTATCGGTACTAGTTTCTGTGATAGAGAGCTGGTTGTTTTATATACTATTACGTCCGTAACGAATGGCCATCTACAGTCCCAGGAAAAGTTAAAGAAAAGTTCTAGACACAGCTCTCAGGTGTTGGGAATGCATTTTTGAGGAATGCAACCGAAGGCCACCCGGACTCAGCGCGCTCGCCTGGACATGGATTAGGCTGCAATATTGGAGGATGAATACGGTCCTCGAAATCCTGACCACCCAGGGATCTTCCAGGTTGTAATGCGCCCGGTTCATGTCTTTGGCGTTTTCTCACGCAGCTGAGATTGCGTGATGCCTGAACTTGATTAGTCACGTTGCATCGTGGGAAGATATCTTGGAGACACTTGGGACTGTTTCCGTTTTTTCTATTTGAGTGCAGGAAAGGGGGGAGGTGTGAAAACTCTCTACCTCACGTTAAAATGTGGTTTTCAGAGCGCATGTACGTCAGTCTGCGTCCTGGTCGCAAGCAAGCGTTTACTCGTGCCATCGCGGCATTCTTTTCTCGAACTATCGAAGTCCCAATTCAGAGTAAAGATTTTAGGGGTAGGCCACCTTATCCAGGTCAATAAATATCGCATCTTTGGGAATTTATTTCTAAGTGGCAAAAACACTTTTATCGTTAAAAATTGTTCACTGAAGAGGGAGAGAGCTTTGAATAATATATACAATTTTTTTTTCAAATATCAAAACATTCCGAAAACATTAAATGCGTTTTTTTCGAAACCACGTTTTTCGAACCGGTGTACGCTGTAATTTGAGTAAAACTCTATAGATTTTTATAGAATTTTGCACAGACGTTCTTAAATGCATTCTGTATCGTAAGACCGCCATTTTTTTCGATATTTTAATTTTTACCTGACTTATGCGTAAATAAAGTCCATTTTCTTAGACACGAAGATGAGCTTTTTGCTTTGCAGTGTAGGTATTTTGCTATTTTTCAATCAATCGAAACAATTGACATTAAAGATTCCAGTACTGTTAACAGAATTTTAACGATATTTGGGTTTAGTTAGCGATTTCAGAGCGACTGCTTTTTTTAACAATTAGCATAAACTATACTGTTACTTGTATGTTACCGTTCCATTGACCCCACCCATATTTCAATATGCTCCACACACTCCTGTTTCGTAATAATAACATCATTACCACACTATTTTACCATCAACTAAATTACAAAGTTTTAAAATCATCATTTCCAACACCATAATTTACCTACTCCAATTATATATAACTGCGTCTTACTCAGTTTTAATCATTCTAACTCACTCTTAATTGATAGGATACTCATGTGTGTGCTTATTCAGGTATTTTTTAATTACTTCTCTCTCTCTCTCTCTCTCTCTCTCTCTCTCTCTCTCTATGATATACGTTACATAAACTCGATTTCACAAAATATGAATAACTTTATTACTCTTTGTGTAACATGTACTATTGTCTTTCACGTTCAGTGAAACGCTTATAGCTCCACCATTTCATCAAATTTTAATGAAATCATATGAAAGCGTATTTTTAAGACCGAAACTATGAGGGAATGCAAAAATAATCCGCTTTACACACTCTCACATTACATTACTCCCTCAAAAAGACTGACTGTGGACTTAGAGTAATATTTGTATAACATAAAATACTCCCTACCAGACAACTTTATGCCAAATAACATTGTTTTTAATCTTTTTTACTACCGGTCAAGTAGTATTATCCTACTTATTACGTGACGTATCTCCAGCGATATCACGTATAAAAAATACGCAACTTAGGGCAACAGATTGCAAGAGAATGATTGAAATTATGTTGGATAGAGAAAGCCGCGAGAGGGGAGTACGGTGGACAATTAAACAGATGGCTGAACAGGGGAAGTAATGAGAAAGGAGGCGAGAGCAAGAAGGAGGCGAAACTTGAGTAGAAGATAAAAAATAAGGAGGAAAAAGAGGTTGAGAAAAGGAGGGTATAAGAAATGGAAGGGAAAACGATGGAGAGACAGAGAGAGAGAGAGGGAGGAAAAAGGGCCGCGAAGGGGAGTGAGAGTATAAGAAGGTAAGGGAGAGGGAGAGATTTCTTCTTTCACGGCCGAGTGACGAGTTGAATCATTTTCCCTTGAAGGTCCCTTTGCCCCGGGCAGTCTTCCGTTGCGAAAGCAATTTGCCCTGCCCAGCATTGTCACGCGTATACCTCCGCGGACCCAGTGGATCGACAAAAAAAGCCTTCGAGCTCGTTACGTCTTTCGGATCAGGTAAATTCAGGATGCGACGGGTAAGAAGAAAACAAACCGGAATTCTCTTTCTAGTTAATCGCGAAACAATGGCACCACTGTTGTAGCTTTCTTGCAACTGAGGTGTTAATTCACTTGGTCGCGATTTATTGAGTGTCACCTCCAGGTTCTCTTTGTTTCTTAAGAGTACTGGTAACAGTCGTCAAAACGTACTACGAAAATGCAAAAGGAAACCATAACGTAAAATACAGAAGCTTTCCTTTTGTCACCTCGTATCATGGTTGTATTAACACTTTGAGTGTCGCCGGTATGTTTCCACGCCTGGGGATTTGAAAAAACCTGTTCAATATTTTCGCTGTTTTTAATACATTTTTGGGTGTTGAATTTGAAAAACACGATAAAAATTTCATACCACTTTGCGGACGGCTTTTGGGTCGCTATAACGGTTGGTGAAGGTAAATATTAAATCTTACTAGAAATTTCTAGGAGGCTATATGTAAGTATTCGGTCGTCAAGTCCCATCAGTGGCTTACTGCTGGATGCTGCGTCGTGAAAATCCGGAAAAATGAAAATCCACATAAAGAAAAGCAACGCCCGCAGCTACATCGGCAAACGAAAAAGGGACTAAGCCTTTTGACTACGGTTAAGATGTATATATCCAAGTTTTATAGTTTTTGGAAATAAATATATTCAGAACTGGTCCTAAAATAGATTTCATGTGGTAATTTTTCACTGCTAATTTTAGAACATAAACGCGTCAAAGCAAGTGGTGAAAAAATTACGCTTAACCGGCACGCGGATCTATAGGTAGTGGCAGAATGCCGTATCTAAATGAATTAATTTTTCCTGTTGAAGACAACATTTACTTCCAGATTATATAAACGTTTTTGAGGATGCTGATTTCAAATTTGTGGTGATTGTTGCAAAAGCAGAAACTGAGTTTCACGTAGGTAAACAAAAATATTTCGAGATTTATGCCATTTAGAATTTTGCTACAACGGTCACAATTTTGACATCAGCACCCACAAAACTCCTAAAATATAATTTTTACTTTTAATGTACGTAACTAAGTAACGACTGTTTTTGCAGTCTTTGCAGGTTTCACATCACTTTTACAATATTTAGACAAACGCAACTTTGCTAAAAAAAATTATTGTCAATTTTTCTGAAAATTATAGTTCATTAGCTTAAATTTCAAATCACTTTGGCTCATGTTAATACGGCATTTGTTTCTAAAGTTGTGAAGGAAAATGTTACACCGAATCAGACTCCGGATGGTCCATTTTGGTATGGTTCAGTCACTCTGAGTCAAACTGGGGTTAATGGAGCAAGTGAGGGTTATTTCTGCATTTACAAGCATATATTTTTAAATAATTTTTTTACACCCCTCAATTTTGCAGCCCTGTATAATTATTTATGAAACGCCTTGAAAGTATTGTCCGAGGGTCCTCGAACGTTTACTATGAAACAAACCAAACTCGATATTCATTTTGTCCTTTGCCGCCACAGGGGCGCCTCGCTTGCGTGCAGTCGAGCGCCATAAAGCCTGCAAGAGGATGAGTCAGCCGCTAATGGAAGTTAAAATTGTTATATTTTTCATTAAATGTGCACGAAAGTGTCACCAATTACCAATGGATTGGTGAGATTCTCTTAATGAAAATGAGTATAAACTCGGTCTTATTTGAACTAGTTTGAATTATACGTAACATACAACTGCTCTACAAATTTCAGAATTGCTTCGAATTATGTATAATAAAAAATAGTCGAACAAGCTCGTCTTGGGGCTCATTTTCGTCGGTAAAACCTCGTCTACCCATTTGTAGTATTCTCGTGAAGATGTAATCCTACTAGAGTAAAGGGCCTATATACCGGACCTTTAGTGATGACATGAAAGTTATTTAGGAATTTCAACATAAGTTTTCATATATTCTTGGCATTTTTTGCATTGAACTGATTATTAAGCATTTCCGCAAGTTCCGGACTTTCTGATTTAATTAAATAATGAAATATTAAAGAGATATTAGTAAAAATGTAAAACAAAATTTTGTCGTAATTACCGGACACACTTAAAGCTTGAGAACTATTTACCGTGCCCGAGCTACCCGACACTGTGTAGACTGTAGATGTATTATCCAATTAACTAAAACATCTTGGTGAGATTCTGGTCCAGGGTTTTTGTCATTATATTTGTTTTTAATTTTGTCGTGTAACGAGCTCCTTGGAATGTAAAACTGTATGCGGGCTGCATTTATCGAAGATCGATGCGAGGTTATAACCTCTAATGCTTTGTTAAGCGAATCTTTACTGTATTCTTTTCTTATAGTTTTACTCATATTCACATCTGCTAAATAAAATTTTTAATGTTAAAAGTCCTCTTAAGTGTTCACAAATATTGTTACATTAATGTAAACATCTACAACGATTTGAAAATAGGTTAGATCCTTCGAACGTTCGCGAACATCCGGTAACTGTCGAGATCAACACGAATATTGACGCAGTGCCCGGATTCGCTTTTATTTTAATTTTTCAGAATATTATTAAATCACCTTCGTATGCATTTTTTATTATTATTTAAACTTAGTACTTTCACTACATATTTATTTTTGTACATTATATCAATTGGATTTATTATGTTAAATTTATTGTTAAATGTAAGTGATGCTTAGCCATTTTGATAATGAAAATGGTCAAATGCTGATAATTGCTAGAATGAGAATTTCTATACATTTTTCACACGTTTAACCTACATTAATTATAAAAACCTTCATTTATTTAGAAAACTATAATTTCAAATATTATTATAAGCCTGGATTTTATAAATCATGAAAATGAATATTGTGTCCAGTAATAGCGGACTGTCCGGTATATGGGTCTTTGACCCTGGGTAATATAATAAATGCGAATGTGTGGTTGGATGTTTGGATGTTTGTTACTCAATCACGTCACAACTACGCAACGGATCTTTCTGAAATTTTGTATACTATACGTAGTCTAGGACCAGGAATGACATATAGAATACTTTTTATCCCGATTTTTTTAACCGATCTGGACCAAATTTTGCACAATTACTCTCTAGAACCCTGCAGAAAATATAGGTTACCATGAAATTTAGTCATCCCACCCCATCCCCCTTATTTTACCCCCTTGACACTTCGTGATAATCGAAGTTTTACCCAGGCAACGCCAGGTACTTTAAGCTAGTAGACAATATATTTAGAAATTTAAATTTTCACGGCAGAAGCGACTGTTCGGAATGGTCCGATCATCGTGAAGAAGCAATTTTCGAACCTTTGCGCCAGTCAAAGCGTTAAGTTCTTAAATTCGTAATGTCTAGAAGTTTTATTTATATGTTGGTTCGTGAATACGTGTTGTGTGGATGAACGGGTGTTTGATATATATCTCACCATGTGCCTACACTTCTGCCCTCTAGTACATTTTAAAAAATCTGGTAGCTCAAAATATACTTAGTTCCCACTGTAGTTTGATGTTATTTTTTAGAGGTAGATCAGAAAAGTCTAGGTAGAAGTTAGGTGTCCTGGGCCTACTATGTAGTGGACTCGTCGAATAAATCATATAAGTCCTTCTAGCCTTACGCAAACGTTTACTTTTCTTGCTGCGATGCCACTAAATGTAAGTTGAAATTGATATTTGATAAAATTTCATGAAGAACCAGGTCTGATCGTGAGTATAATACAAGGACTTTAAAAAATAGTGCGATTTACTTCGTGTTTGGATTCATTTTCAGCAGGAGGACCACACCAATCAATTTGTACGCTTTTCATATAAATAGGATGAAAATAATGGAATGTGAAATATTTGTTATTGCATAATATATCGTAAGAGATCATGCAGTGGTAGAACAAAAATGATTTCAATAGATTCTCGTTCCACTTTTGTAATTTTCGTGGTGTTAACTCTGCGGTACCTTGTTTCACGCTTATTGTTCAAGCAGTTGTTTTTCTAACTCCCGAAATCTTTAGTTAAAGCGCACTCCCCGCTGCTATAAATAAGGCCAGAATGTCTCCGAAGGATCGACGCGAGTAACTTCATCCATCGGGAAACTTTCGGCTTAAAAACTGTTCGCTTTTTAGTTCAAGTTTCTTTCCGCTCAGCAGAGTCGTTGTCTTCGGCTCTTTCTTGAAATTAATCGTGATCTCCGTGAGATCCCTCCTGGGAGCCCAACTTCAATGAACTGAACTCCTTCCATTTATCGGTTTTACGTACCTCTCGTTTTTTAATTTGTGCTCATTTTCTTCTTTTCATATAATTGCAGTAAAAGTAGAAGAAAACCATCTAGAGTAGTGCATCTGTACTTCCGTCGAACGAGAAAATCGTAAACGATCCCCGCTTTTCTTTCATCATTTTAGCGTTTGGAAACCATAAGCTTAATAGGTGTGAACGCGCGAAAAAAAGCATGCAAACGTATCTGCATACGTCGCTATTGCGTGCAGGAGTGATGTGTATGCGTGCTCTTTATGCATGCAAAATGTTGAGAGAGGGATGGATTTGTCATGATGCGGACTGAAGTTTCTTTTTTAAGCCGATTAAATTGTGCGAGGAAGAGAGAATTCCGAATTGCGAATTATTAGTAAAGCCATTTACATCAAAAGGTTTCAGAACGTAATAAATAATGTGTTAAAGGTATTTGCTAATTAAAGCTTCAAAGTAACACCTTCATAGATTAAATGAAGGATAAAATACATAGGTAGGTACATACAATCTGTGTGAATAGCGTTCAATTTTAATAAAATGTTCACGATGTATCATATATGTTCAATACAAGAATATATATACATATATGTTAAAATACAAGAAGACGCGAACATGCAAATTACAATACAGACAGTTACTAGAAGTTCAAGGATTTATAATTATAAGAATTCATTTTAATATGAGTACACGAAGCATGTTTTCTATTACTTCAGAAATATTTTTGGAAGATGTATTGTACATACATAGAGTTGTGAGCAGTGTAATAAACGTCAACTTTTTGAGCATTTTTTTTAAATTCTGCATACACTTTATTCAAATCTGTTACGTGAGGTATCAAATAATAAGTAATAATTTGGAAAATTCGATCATTCTTTAGTACAGGTCTTTATGATATATGTTATTCTCCTCATATGTGGCGAGTTTAGAAAATGTCAAGATAGTATAAATCCTGACTGAAACATTATAAATCTTACTCGTAAATTAATAAATTAAACTGGTACAGAAAAGGTTGACAAAAGCCAATAACCTCGGAAATGACAAAAATGTCACAAATGTCGCGGTCGCTGCTCTTGTTAGTAATATGCGATATGTATTTAAAAAAAAAATGTTAGCTTATGTTTATTGTACTTCGAATGAATATCAATATTCCTCGGCCACTGGATAGAAAGGGATGATACAATCAAACTTAAACGTGCACGCAACCGCGCAATATTATTGGGGGAAATTATACTTACAGAAGTCACGTGAAATGCAGTACACTAGTTTCGATAAAACTTCGCAAACAAGTCCACCAAAGATGCTCAACCGTTTACATAACACTCCCAAGGAACGCCATTCAACTGATGATGAAATCACGCAGATTTTTTTTATATAACTCGAAAGTATATGCCACAAAGGTCCCAAAAATGTAAATTAAAAATGCTACGAATAGCTGGCCTGACTTTCAGAGATCAATAAAAGCGGAAGAGAGGAAAGAAAAAAACTGAAGGAAAGATGATGACAAAGCCGTTTATCTCAAAATTAATTATCCTTATTATATAAAAATACATTGTAATAAATGAATGATAATAAATTATTTATAGATAATAATTAGAAAACATTAATGCTAATAAATGATAATACTAATGAAATCATCACAGTGGGTAATAAACCATTCCATTTATGATAATTTTGTCGATAAGAAGTTTAAAATCTTTTTTTATATAATAAAGATAATTCATTTTGAGGTAGACGGCTGTGTAATAATTTTTACCTTACTTTTCTTCTCCCCTCTCTTCCGCCTTTATTGATCTCTCAAGATCAGGCAAGCTTTTGGTAGCATCTTTAATTTACATTTCTGTGACCTTTGTGACATATATTGTATTTTCATGATCAGTTAAATTGTGTTCCTTGGGTATCAGCGTTTTACGAAGTGTTATAATACAACATAAGAGTTGGTTGTTTGTAATTTTATGCTTCAAAGACTTTACAGTAAATCCTCGTTATAAGCCCGTTTTTACCTCCCGTTGACCGCTCGGCGACTATCCCCACCATTTCTTGGAAGCCTGCGGACGAGAGTGAGAGAACCGGACAACGAGCGAGAGGAAACGAAAGAGTCAGACACGAAGTTGCCGTCGGGTACGAAAGAGAGAACCATGTCGGCAACCCACTATGAGCCCGCCGCCAGCCCCGTTCGTCGGGCTCATAACGGGGATTTACTGTAATTTTTTTTCCAAGTGATTCGTATCTAACCCAATAGCTACGTATGTATATCGCTTTGTAATTTTGTGACTAGTGTTTGAATTTATTTGCTTTGCTGTACATAACTCATCGACGCATGCTTACAGCTTTTCAAGCCACGTATTTTTTAATCCATAATTAGTTTGTCAGTCTAAAACATTCAGAAGATTGTATTGTAAAGGTGCGAATGAACGATGAGATGTTACATGAAATTTTTCTATTATGAAACAAAAATCTCAGCAACAAGTAAATGTAAATAATAGAAATAGTCTCGAGAAATGAGATTTTTGAAAATATATCATGAAACTTGTCTGACTTGTCTCATTGCAGTCTAATTTCATGAAACTACTTAGTGACAAAATAATAAAGCAATGTCTCATGAGATTAAAGTCTCAGACGCGAGAGTGATACACGATACTTTTGTCTCATCGTGGATTTGCACCTGAAGTCATTCGATCCTAAGACCAGGTAAGTAAACGTTCATTTGTCTGAATCTGAACAGTGTTTAACCGAATATTCAATTCTTCGTACACCATTTAACTAAAAATACAATATTCGAACAGTGTGGACTAACAAAGGAACTATCATAATCTTTAACAGGTACTATTTTATCAATGAAATCAGTTATAAGATGCCTGAAAAGAACCATGAACAAAAAGCGTAGATATATATCTACGAATAGTATTCATAGAATATTATTATTGACTGCTGAAATAAGTCAGATGTTTATCCATCTTTCCATTTCGAGATTCATTTCACATTTATTATCCATAGCGTTATCACGTCCGTCTAAAGCTTGATTGTAACTTGAATTTAGTTTGCCTTGATAAGCACAAAGGGCAGACGGTCCTACTTTTCAGAAATATTGATAAATTCGTTCTATTACATTCCGACGTTTATTCTGGGCGAATCGCGTCGTCCGTCTTCTTTCCTTCGAGGACACTCTCGTCGTTCTACCGAAATTATTTCCGCAGGGCTTGGCAAAGCACGATGCCAGTCCACGAACTTGGATTATACATGCACGAAGTCGTTCATTTCCGAATACTTTGATGTCCTACCTTTTTTCGTTCGTGAGGACTTTCCCCGATGTTATCGTATCAACATTGCGGTCCGTCGTGATATTTGATGAAAACCGCTAGCCGACATTTGTCTCCAGGCTTCCTCCTATACTTCTATACTTTCGAAATATTTTTTACCAGATGTAGAGCACTTACAAACACCGATATCATTATTTTTAATTGCAATGTAGAAGTACTACTTCGGTTTCTAACAGTTCACATGTTTTGGTCGTACGTTGTTAAACAATTAACAAACGTAGGTGCGCGTCTAATTAACTAGGAGCATTTGAAAGAACTTTAGCACTTGTTTATTAATAAATCTACACAAACAGGAACACGGTCGTGGATTTATCAGATAATAATTTGGAGGCAGGGGGTTCGAGAGTTTGAAGACGAGTCTGCGGGAGTTAAAAGCAGGGGTTGAAAACGGTTATGATTTCGGTTTTTCTCAAAACAATTATAATTATCATACATAATTATTAACGCATTATAATTATCTTGAAACAGTTACGGGTGAAGAAGGTTCTGGCCTATATCTGTTTCGGTTCGGGTTTAGAATATTGGTTATTCATAACTGTTTCAGTTAGAACCGATATATAACAGATTGAAACATTTATTTTCGGAAACGTTTCAACTCCTGATTAAAATACTACACATGAGGGTTTCGGAACTAGAGACAACATAGACTCTGTGTAGGTGGAGCTCAGTTCGTTAAACTAAATTCGGTGATTTAACTAATGCAATCCATAACACATGGAGCCTAGAACTAAGACCTTTTTCTAGTAATTAGGGAAAGGGAAAAATCGTCGTAGGAAATCGACGACGTGGGAGACCGGTGTCCGTCGAGGACCTCTGTCCCATCATCGGACCAGGTCCTTGTCACCCAAGCACAATGCTTTTGAACTGAAATTGAATCACGGGCCAGAAAAACTGGAGCGATTATGAAATGTGGCGCTTTGGTTTAGAATACTAAGGCCCTCAAATATAAACATTTCTCTCCAGGCACTAAACACAAAATTTCGACTAAGGCCGCGTGCAGACTTGAGCACGGATGCGAATGAGGCAAGTCGAGTCCATAATATGAGCATGCAAGTGCCCTCTCGGGGTTGTAAAGCCTAATTCACTGTTGTGGTACCCATCTGCTGGTGAATGATACTCGCCAAATTAATAGCGAGTGACAGTTTAAACCCTGACACGGAAATTGGGGCATTTTGACCCAAAACCGAGTCACACAATCCTCATTCCTCCTTTGCTAATGTATTATTTGGACTGAAATTCCTTCATATCTTTAAACAACTAATAACCGTCAATAATAAATAAGAATAATAATTTTTTAATTTTCATTCTTTTTAATTTTTTTAGTGTAGAAATTTAATAAATTCGTAAAATATTGAACCGTAATAATTAAATGAACTGGGTTATATTTTTGTAAGCTCGTTTCTTGTAAATATATGATATTGGGTCAATTTGATCCAAACTTTCTTATCCGTGCAACTTTACAAATTCCGTGGAGCCGAATTTTTATAACAGACTTTGTAATAGTTAGCGGAACGCGATTAATATTTCAACTTTGAACTTTAAACTGATTACAATGTGAGCAAATATGGTGACCGTAAGCAAAGTTGGAACCGAATGATAGACCGTACGAAAGCTGGATCTAGCCTGCCACAAATGATTGACAACGTTTTTTCTTTGAATATCTTGACGGAGTATGCAACAACTTGAATGCTTAATGTTCGCGACGAAAATGATGTTTTTCACTAGAAGAGCGCAATGATAATGTCCGCCAAACTTTTCCAACACTCAGAAAGTGGACGTGAAGTTAGATTTGTGGGAGGGGACGGAAAACTAATTGGATGTCTTTTCCTGGGGGAGGAGGAGAGAACTCTCCCTGTCAATTTGCCGGTAGCGGAGGAACCCTCGCCTGTAGGCCAAAGTGAACTAGATAATTCAAACATCTGGGTTCAGATGTTCAGAGTGAAGAATATCTAAATCGTCAAAGACTGCGCGGTTTGGTTGTTTTTAGAAATAAGACAAGTATATGTATCCGGAACGATCTTTGAAAAATACGAAATTGGATGCGGTAACACAACGAATGAATTTTCGGTTCACTCGGAACCCGCTTTTGTTTCGTAAGACGGAACGATGTGCCTCCTTTAATACATACATACAAATATATGTATAAGCAATACATTCAAGGGGCTGCTTCATGCCTTAAAATTGAGAAGGGGTAATATGCAGAATATAACTATTATTTTTCTCTCTAAAACGAGTCTGAGTTAATCTCGTACCATCTCTACGACGATTTTTTTTTTTTACCCACTCATATATATATATATATATATTTATTTAACATTTAGAGCATAAACGGATTCAGACAATTCGTGGTATTTGCGCGTTCGACGACTTCCGACACGCAGTGTGACTAAAACAATTGAAATCGGATGTTCTAGAAAGAACGCGAAGGTTCTAGATATTCCCTGAACCAGGAGCGTATTGCGGCTAACTTCGGATTTTTGTGCTTAACAATATACTTCAAGGAGTAAAAAATCGGCGCCGGACACTTCGGCAGTGTCCCTTGTAAGTACATATTCGGCCTCTCTACCAACGTGTACCTAATCCCACTTTGTTCAGTGAACCAAACAACTACATATGTATATTCGACGTGTGATGGTAGTTGGTACATTTCCGTGCAAATAATCAGCGCCGAACTTCAGCACACAGTGTGTCGACCACTGTGCGCCTAATGAAGGCATTTTACCGAAACAGTCACTGGTAGTTTTAACTTGTATGCTTGCCAGATCCATGCGCTTTATGGCATTATAACTTACGAAACTGTTACGACAAGCACGCTGAATTTCCACGCGTGTTACTCAAAGGTTTCGTTACGTCTCTGTGAATGACCTGTTCAAGGGAAATGCATAATCAATTTTCTCTTATTAAACTAACAAGCGACATTCCCGAACAGATAGTTCTCGATTGTGATGAAATTTGGGTATTATTGTAGGTTTTGAAAAAATATTTCTTAAAAAATAGTTTCTAAAAATAGTTCTTTGTACGCGGGTCGTACAACGATTTTACTCATATTTCTCAATAAAGTGTGGAATGAGAAAAATACTACACGTTTCGATTACGAGTAATATTGGTAATTATTGCAGCAAACTTGTTTTTTTTTTTCAAAGAATATATTATGTTGCAAGATTACTTACAGCAAATGCTCAGTAAACTCGAGCACGAGTAAAATGTCTTGAATGTATTGTATAAACTATATACGCCTATTGCAATACACCGAGCGTTTCCTCGCTGTCGTGTTGTGTGTACAAGGGAACATACAAGTATCCCTATATCCTGGTCACGAGAACCTACAGTTTTTCAAAGTTTCCCTTTCGGGAAAGTCCCAGCCGTTGTCGTCGGCTTTTCAAACGTTCCAACATTCGATTTGTCTTACACTGCAGTCTGCAGGGTGTCCCAAAATTGAGGGACAATCCGGAACATGCGACATCCTGATGCAAAAAGACATCGAAAAGTCCTTTACCGTTTTAAGATCCGAGGTTTCGTTCTCGAGTTATTAACAGTTGAATATTAGCGGTGCACCTTCCGCGCCGCGCAGTTTAAAGCCGAGTCAGCTGATCGCGCGCCAGCGTACGCTGCCACGCACGCGCAGGAGCCATGCATAGATACAGGTTCAAACACACAGTAGCGCCGACCGCGCTGATTTAAACTGTGTGTGGGAACCTGTATCTATATGCGCCTCCTGCGTGTGCGTGTCAGCGTACGCTATCGCGTGCTCAGCTGACTCGGCTTTAAACTGCGCGGCGCGGAAGGTGCACCGCTAATATTCAACTGTTAATATCTCAAGAACGAAGCTTCGGATCCCAAAACGGTAAAGGACTTTTCGATGTGTTTTTGCATGAGGATGTTGCATGTTGCGGATTGATCCTCAATTTTGGGACTCCTTGTATAAATTCTATTCCTTCATTAGGATTGAGTGTGCAAAGTATAAATAAGACTCCGGTAAGCAGTGAATAATATGTTGCAGTACAGTAATGGTTGTAAGAGACGTGGTTTACATTCGGATCCACAAAAATCTTGGCGGCTTACACGACACGCAGACACAGTATTAGAAATGCACACCACGCAGAAGGACATGCATAGGAAATGAAGGAGCTACATACGTGGAAGCGAACGTTCAATATGTAATTTGTTTCCTTCACAGAATCTAACACGATCAAAAAGAAGATGCTCCCTTGTACATACAAATTGGAATGTAACACGTGGAACACATTTTTGCCCAACTATGGTGACTTCAAAAATATCCTTTAAAATATGCATGCGCCACCAGTGAAGTGATGTTCAACATATTTTTCTAAAGATGACCAGTCTTATTTGAATTTATATTTTAAAATATGTATGTAATAGGCACAATATTGTAGTATTTTACACTTGTATGACAAGTGATGTGTCATTCTCCTAGTTTTCAATGCCCCTATTTATTTTTGTAAAAGCGAGAAGGTGTAAGTGCGTGTTTATGCAATGTCGGTGGCGAAGTGTATTTGACAAATCTGTGATTACAGTCATACATACGTGTAAAAGTAATAAACGCGAGAACGAGCCGCGAGAGTATTGTGACAGATATTTTGAATGTCTGTAGTGAAAGAAGGAGAGAGATCAACCTCCTGGAACATTAATTATTTTAGTTTTGTTTATATAGCCATTAACTACTTCATTGAAACGTAACAGATCAGTGTGCCAGTGACTTTCAGAAAGGCTTTACTGGGTCTTACGTACATACATACATAGATACACCGGGTGCAGACTCTTCAGTCGACCACCCTGTAGTAAATTGAGCGAACAATAGAGCCACTCCAACCTCATCCTTAACTTTCTCTACAGACGTTTTCTGCAGTTTCTATAGACAAATTTTTACCAAGTCCACTTTTCACACCAGACCACCCACCAATTCCTAGCCAATAGAGCGTGAACTTAAATCTATACCTGCAGCCCGTCCTTTCAATCAGACTTTCAGGTGAAATTACATAGCTTTCGATTAAGGGAAAAATGTACAAGCAGTCAGTTTTGAAAGAATGGCATTATTGACTAAGACGTCTACTTTGTATATGTTTCTGAAAATATTAAAATAACAATGTCATAAAAAATAATTAGAATAATGTAAAAGTTCGAGGACTGGTGAATCTTGGTATTTGCTGATGAGTCCGAGCATTTGCCATTGCGGGGCGGTGGAAGTCGAAAATATCTTATATGTATAATATGTGAACTTCAGCCTTTTGCGAACAGGGCTGATCAGTAAAGCTTTGTATTCGAAAATTTTATATATCGTATAAAAAACTTCTATACTCATACAAAAACTATTCTAATTAGAACTGTGAATATTTGAATACTTAGAATAATTTCGAATAATTCGAATAAAGCCTTCGAATAAACCTAATTATTCGAATAAAGCCTTCGAATACTCCTAATTATTCGAATAAAGCCTTCGAATACTCCTAATTATTCGAATAAAGCCTTCGAATACTCCTAATTAATCGAATAAAGTTTTCGAATACTCCCAATTATTCGAATATTCGATTCTCAAATTTGAATTCTCTGGTATTGGAATATTTGTACGTGCCCCAATTCTAATGACGCCTTTTTTCGAACAACAAAACTCATTTGACAGCTTTCTGTGACTTCTCGTCCCTCTAATCAGTTCTAATTTTTTCATGACACCTTGGAGGTCTGATACTCTGCTGTACGTAGATGTAATTACCTGCCTTGCCCCTCGTGTTCATAAATGATTTTGTTTTGAGGCCAACGGTCACTTACATCTCCACTAACGATTTTCTATATTGGAGCAAACTCGTTGTTAAAGATACAGGCTACAAAGGAACCACAGTTTCAGTGATTTTTGGATCGGCAAAATCATGCTTTGCTGGAAATTGCCAGACCATTGAACCAAATGTCTGATTATTAGTTTGCATTTCTCGTCCTAAGCACAGCTCCAATAAAATGGATGAGCGATCTTCATATATGTATATTGAGGAAATTGCTTTTTAGATTTCATCAATCGGTATGAAGGGTGCTCGTACTTGAACTTCATCTAAATATGATTTTCTCACTAATTTTGTATACCTACCACATATTCAGCAGCCGTAATTATATGGATTTAAAAGATACAATACATACATACCGTAAAATATATATATGTATTGTTATTAAGACTTCCACAATACTTACAAAAAAGCTGGTTGTCAGTTCAGCTTTCATTCGCATTCATTGCTAAATATATCTATATTTTGCGTAGCAAAAAATGTATAATTTAATGATATTTAATATTTTTAAATATTATAAAATTTTATCAGAAATATACAGGGTGCATCTTGCAATATTTGATGTTGAATCTCCAATTTTCAAGAAGAGAAGCGAAATTATTCGTTAACTATTAGGTTTAGGGCTAATACAAGTCAATAATTTTATACTCAGAATTCAATATTGTTCGATATTTTGCTATAAAAAATATAGAATTTCATTTAAAATAATGAAGTTCACCTAGAAATCTCCGAAACACCTCCGTCTATAAAAAAGTACACGCACCCCATAATGTGCCTCACAAAATCATGCCACTCTCGCATAAAAAAAAAACTCATTACAACGCATACTTTAGAAGTTATTCGTGCTGTATAAGATGTGTGAACCACCCTGTATATTTCATAACACTCTGTTTTGAGTATACATTTAACATATTAATTGAACTGTATTCTTTTGAACTTAAAGCAATATTGTATGTTTCTCAGTGTTAATATTCTCTATTTTATTGATTTTTTCCACTTGTGCCTACCATTTATGTTACACAGTGTTACTGAAAACGTTATATTAAAAAAAAAAAACACTATGTAGGTATATTTAAAATATGGCATTGTTTTTATTATCTGAATATTGCAAACTGATACATTTGTATTTCATTACCTGAAGTAAAATATTGTGAAATATAAAGTATGAAAATAATTTTCAATCCATGAGTATGATTCCGTTTTGTGTTACCAATATTAATTACTGTTTCATGTTTGTTCAAACAATTCATCAACTGAGATTCCATCGTTTTAGCAAGCTTTATGATTTCAATAAAATTTGCTGAAATAACACAGTCAGACAACAGAATTTTTTAAACTTTTATCGAGTATCATATTAAAATTTCAATAAAAAATTTAATCAGTAAGTATACCAAATTTTTAACGTCATCTTACGGGGACATTTGAACTTTATAATTCTTTGTGATTCGACAGTTTTGTAGTCTCATTTGCCATCAACAAAATGTGCTACAAATCGCGAAATCACGAAAAATGTGAATTCTCCGTTTTTTCCCGTTACCCTTCATTTCATATTTTTAACGATAAGTTGTGTTACGCTCGTCTTGTTAACTCAATATTCTCAAGCGTAAAATTTGTCTATTGCCTCGCAATAATGTGGAACTCGAGAATATGTATCCCCTAGCAACTTCAACAGTCACCAGCTTCAACATGACTCCTGAAGCTCTCGATTTAGGATGTGGCGGCAAGAGCGTCTACAGCATTTGCGAATAATGGAAAGGGTAGGAGAAGAGAAATGCCAGGCATTGATTGCGTTCACGCTTGTATGCTGGTTCGCCTGTATTGGCAGGAACGGTCTTTGCATGGTGTCAAAGCACTGACGGCAAACCGTATGGCGCCCGGCTTGTTACCCGATTCACAGTTTACCCTACTATCGCTTTGTAGAGGAAATCCTCTCCTAACAAAATTCAATATCCACCAAGTGCTGTGCGGACTCGAGCCGCAAAATGCTGCCAATCATTAAGTTGTCCTGCACCGTACACAGCTTTCTAAAACAAATGGGGTTTAAAAAATGATCCTTTTTTTTGTAATCCGAGTACAGTAGCCCTTATATTACGCGTTTTTATATGACATGGCTTCGTATAACGCGATGGAAAAAATGTGGCAGTGGTCGTATAACGCGGTAAATAAATTAAAAATTTCAACTAATCTGCATCATACGGAACTTTGAAAAATACGTCCTAACGATAATTTCTTAACGATGAAATGATTAAAACCTCGACTGGTCTGTCCCTTCAGGGGCAACATATTCAAAAGACATTGTCGTTGGAATTTACTTTTGAACAACACCGACAGCGAATAAATATCGACAATATTCTAAAATAAAGAAATTACTTTAATTTCAATTTTTGTTTTTTTTTTTCAAATGGAATAAAATATATTCTACTGTTATGATGTGAAAGATACATTTTACATCTTCTAAAATAAACCTTTACTTCTTTTATAAATGTATGTACTGTTAAGGAACTAAGTTTCGCTCAGTTTAGAGGGCTTCCCTCTTTAATATTGGTTTTTAACCTAATAAAACCCTACATCATAGATTTTTTTGGATACTAAAAGATAAATTTATGTTTCAACTTTAAGGATAATTTGGAAAAGTCGTAAATTAGTATACTATAATTATTTATAAGCTGTGGAATAGTAAAGTAACTGGGAACTAGTTTTTGATCATGTAATATACATGGGCAGTAATTTTTGATCATGTATGAAACTAATTTTTGATCAGGTAAGGATATAATTTTCAATCATCTAATATACATTGGAACTAAATTTTGATCAGGCAAGGAACTAATTTTGAATCATCTAAAATACATGGGATCCAATTTCCAACAAGAGCTTTCTGCAAGTGTGCCTTGTGTGCAAGTGTACCTTACATATTTATTTTCACGAAAACTCACAATACTAACTGCTTCCGCATACAAAACATATATTTTTCAATTGGCAATTTGTATTATAGAAATTATTTCGAGCAATTATTTGTTGACATCAACTTACAGGAACGATTTAATTCATGATAAAAAATTAGTGCCTGATCAAGAACTACTGAGTTCCCTAACGGTACATACGTAAATACTTTCGTATAATCTATGTACATATAAACTACTTATTGGGACTCGTATAACACAGATTCATGTATAACGCGGTATGTATCCCCCGTGTTATGCGGTGGTTGACTATAATCTCTAAAGCTTCAAGGTATTGTGTTCTCGTGCTTGTTATAGCTGACGTAAGAACGAGTTCAAGCATACACAATAATACGAGAAAATTCGTGTATGGCATCATAATTATTAAATGATTATCATGTTCGTCCTTTGGAACTATTTAAAGTACAGAATGACTCACAGAGGTATTTGTATTACCTTCTCAATTATTATTGAATTCAAATGGTATAATATTCTTTAATAATAGGTACACATTCTGAAATCTTCATCAATACAAATATATAGTGTAATAATTAAGCTATCGACTAATATATCGTTTATTGAAAAATAATAATTCAATGTAATGTGAATGGAAATTTAAATAATTTGTCGCAGATTTAATGTCACGAAAGTATTTGTACTTGCTCGTACAATTTATGCTGAATGTAATAAATATATTAACAGTTAATATTTTGTTGGATTACCTCTATACTTGATGATTTACTTTCTAATCGAGCTGACAAACCTACGGTGAGCTAATTTCTCTGTACATTTCGGGTCAGCAAAATGCTCCGTCAGTAAACTCGAAAACATAATTAAATTCGCTAATACTCTTGGCCTTTCGCGACGTGTAAAAGCAGGGTATAGCAAAATAGAAAATCTTGCAAAATATATACACCGAAGCACAATCCAGTTCCAATATTACGCAGAGTGCACAGGAGCAAACCAATTAGCACATGCAATCACACGTATGATTGCGTTAGACCTGAAACCGTCCAATATTGTCAACGATATGGGATTTCGGGATTTAATAACTATCACTGACAATGAGCCGCGGGTTGAGGTCCATCTCATTCATCATTCTCGAGAATAATACCTTCGTAGATGTGTGAAGATTTAAAAAACTGTGTTAAAAACAAAATATGCGCGAATATTGAAAACGGTAATACCTATATTTCATTACTTTTTTTATTAGTTGTACATTTTTCTACCCAATACAATATCCTACATGCTCCATTAAAGAACAATAACGTATTAGCATTGCTAATTATTTATAACTTATGGTGGGACTTCTCCTACAGAAATTGATGTGCAGGGTGTTCATTCTAAACTCGCACGATATTTTTGTCGCTTAGGATAATGTGACAACATACATTTCGGAACTACTTCTTTTTCATAGAAAAATCAAGCTCACCTTAAATGTTTTAAAATTTAAATGGAAAATGAAACAAATGATTCCAGGTGACAAAATAAGAGGAAAATCAGAAGTAACAGAATTGCGGTGGAGGTTTCGTTTTTTAGGATTTAGTGTTTAAAAGTTCGGATCAGACACACGTGAAGCACGGTACTCCGGCGCGTACCAGCGGCCCGCGTTCTGTAGGTCCATAGAGGCACGTGCAGTCGGCGTATCGCGTTTATCCACACATTTATCCACACATTTATCCATACTTCTACGACGTAAGCTGTTATACGTAAAAAGAGCGAGTTGCAGACCGCTTAGGTGGAGTCAAAAAGAGGAATCGGAGGAAAAGGAATCGTGGAATATGCTTGGTTGCCAGCTATCCAATTCGATTTCGTCGCTCCCCCCTAATTCCTGTGGCACAATTTCTCATGCGGGCTCGCGTGATCCGAGCACACGAGAAACAGTGAGCGTAAATTAAATACCACTGATGTACAGTGGCGCACTGGCTAGGGTGTTAGTCTGCCCGATTGCAAGTGGGTCCCTAATGAAGTGGGCCCCCTTAAACACTGTGGGTAATTGGGGGGGGGGGGGGGGTGCTGTAAAAGGGACAGGTTTTTAGATGGGACAAATCGAATTGCCAAAATTCTAAACGCATTAAGCCGGGAATCCACCGGGAAGCTAAGCTAAGCTGTGCTATGCAATGCTATGTTTTGACGTAGCTTTTGCTGGAAATGATTCCATAAGAATGTATTAAAGATAATTTTTTTAAAACGTAGCATGGCATATCATGGCTTGGCTTCCCAGTGGATTCCCGGCTTTACACATGCAAGTTATTAGTTGATGGCGTTATGTTTCAAATTTAAGAATTAATAATGTGATTATTTAAAGCGACAAACTTTATAGTAAAAAATTAATAATAAAATCTTTAATCTGTAATATGAAAACGCGCCTACCTATTTTAGTACAATTGATCTCGTTTTTGTTCAAGTAGAATTGAATTCTAAACTATTTTATTATTTATGTGTTTTATAGAATTTTTATATGCGTACTTATATTTACTACTCGTGGGTATTCCTATGTTGAATTTAGTTTGTAAGACATAAATTTTATAAAAAATATTACTTTATAACTAAAAAAACTGCTAAAGCATTAACGATAAGTCACACTCTATGAAGATAGTCAAAAATATTGATGATGTATAGTACAAAGAGTTAAATTTATCATAGATTCCATTGTTTTGTATCATTAAGATTTACAATTATAATTGTAGTACTTAATAAGTTTATTTTTATTAACGTGTCTTAAAAGGGACATTTCCCACTTATTTGTAAATCAAAGAATTTTTTATTTTCTGTTACAATTGATAAGTTTGTAATATACAGTAAAGTCTCTCTATGGGCTCGGTTTTGTGCACACGATGAGGGCTTGTCACCTATCCCCACCACTTCTGTCTCACTCTTGTCCGGCGAAGGCGAGAGCGAGATGGAACGAGAGCGAGCGAAAGGCGCTGAAAGCGAGCGAGGACGGTACGAGACAGACGACGCGTTGATGTTTTGTCTCGCTCCGTCTTTCGGAGGCCTGATACTCCGTCCTTTGCATGCGCGGCGGGCGTGCGCGATGGTCGCAAGCGCATAAGGTGAGCAGGGGAACCGCGTCGCTAAATCTTGACGCAGGCCCGGCTCAAATCTTTTTTGCGCCCTAGGCGAATTTGTCAAATTGCGCCCTTTATTACAATACATTTATTTGAGTTTATTGATGACCTTACTCTGAATTTTTATTCGTAGTATTAAATCACTCATAGTACAACTTGTAATATTTAATTTTAAAAAAGTATATATAAATGATTTATTTAATCTAAGACGCGTTATTTATATATTTTCTTTGGCTATGTACATACCGATCGCTGCCCGTAAGCTTGGCTGGTCCCTGTAAGCAAAATTAGGCGGCTGCCTAGGGCGGAAAGTCGACAATAGGTGCAAAATGGTATTTTCATTGCTGGTATTGTTCAAAATAAACTTTAAAATTAAATATTACAAGTTGTACTATGAGTGGTTTAATACTACAAATAAAAATTCAGAGTAAGGTCATCACTAAACTCAAATAAATGTATTATAATAAATGGCGGAATTTGGCAAGTTCGCCTAGGGCCCAAAAAAGACTCGTGCCGTGCCTGGCTATCTGACCGTCGCCCGCATGCGTCGAGCAGTCACGATTCCATCTGAGCGCTCGCACCCGTCGCGCACGCCTGCCGCGCACGCAAAGCATTCCATCTCGCTCCCCCTTCGACCAGAAAGAAGCGAGAAACGAACACTCGGAATTAGGACTCGGGTCTCCATGACGGCTCATCGCCGGTCCCGACCAGCGAGCCCATAGGGAGACTTTACTGTACTTTTATAGAAGAGAAATAAACCCGCTTTCTATTGATGCACTTGTTTTTTAAATACCTATAATGACATTGTCAGAAATGGACGCTAAACAAAAGTATCTCTTTTATAGCACGTCTCCCCTACTAAGAAATATACATTTATTTCACAAAAATTTTAATTGCCATTTTTTGCCACTTATATATTTGTTGGAAATTTTATGTATTTCTTATAAAAATTAAATGATAGCTTGAGAGTTGTGGGTGGACCCCCTTTGTCTCCTGGGACCCAATATTTTTAGACCCAGTTCGCCACTGTCTATATAAATATATATATATATATATACTTACATCAATATTGCTCTTATGATCATCCTTATTGACCAATAGGGAAAGATTTTTAAGAATTTAATCGTTTCGACGGCCAAATATAATGTCCCTCCAATTATACAATAATACAAGAAGTGAGAGCAGTGTGACGCACACCTACTGTTTAAAAGATTCGCTTTGTTATGGGCACCTTAGAGCACGATATTGTGCAAGAAAACATGTTGCAAAATTTCAATGACGAGGAATGGAATTTCCTGGATGTTTTAATAAGTGCACTTAAACCAATAAAAGATGCAACGGAGATAATGCGCGGAAATGCTTATCCAACATTATCATAACCCCTCCGGGTCTGTGTTGACATAGCAAGTGCGCTTATATTGGAAAATTTGCAACTTGAAATATCCAACGGAATTTCAAATAATTTTTGCTATCCATTAAAAGTAAATGTCTGTTTTGCGATGATGAATCTATGAATATGTCATGATTTCGAAGTTATGCGTAAAAACGGAACAAATTGCATCTAATGAAGTACTTTATTGACGGTAACTAACGCTTCCACGTAACCATTCACGTTTCAAAGAACGCCTTTCGTAAAAAGACCAGGAGCATGAAACAACAGGATAATTAAAACGAAACAGTAGTTCAATTAACAATGAGTTTAGAATTAGAGAAATAATGCAGGTGAAATCCGACACAACAATATTCGTAGCAAGTACTGCATACGCTAAGAATAGTCAATTTTCAAGATTGTATATCAATAAGTGACGAGTAATATCAGTAATTTTAACATTTGTTTATATTACTATATTTATATTACTATTTTCTTTGTTTAGGTGGGTTAAGATCAAAAGTAATGCAGTTTCTTACTGAAATCCTTGGAAACTTGTGAGGATAAAAATATACAGGGTGTTTCGAAACATGTAACACTCGCTTTAGGGATAAATTCAGCACATACAAACAATAAAAGAAGTTCAAATAGATATATATATACATCTGTTTTTAATTTTTTTCCGAGAATTACATGATCTTTAAAAATGATATTACCCTTAACATTTTTCGCGTTTTTATTGCTACGTTTAAATCTAACTATTTGTATTAATAACTGGAAATGAGTATTAATGAACGTTGGTTAATGGTTTTCATTCAAGCTATAAATCTCCTTTTTAATAACAAAATATGTTAAATAGAAGCTGAAAGGGCAGATTAATGAACGTGTACTCAACTCTATCTTCTGCAGTCAGAATATAAAGGGATGTTCACCTCTGTGCCTGTAGAAGACTTCTACTAGAAGTTGCAAGATTGTGAACGTGATCAAATAAATTATTGTATACAATACTTTGCATAAGTTTCTTTAATAATATTGTATAGTATATTGTGTTTACTGTTTTCTGCTCATTTGACCCTTATAAATATGTTTTGGGGTTTTGAATCTCGTTGAAATAATTCAATGTAATATACAGTTTCATGGGTTTAGCTTCATAGAGTAATTTCTTTCTACATAACTGATAGTATTGCTTTCGATTATTTTCTGAGTTTCATTTTTATAGAAATTTCAGTATGATCCTAAATAATTTCAATGATTTCCAGCACATGCAAATATTCTTCTATAAGATGCGTGTTTAATGAAAGGCACTTTGTCTCGTGATATAATAAATCTCTTTCTTCGCCTTTATTCTCCATTCTCTGCTGGCAGAGTTTAAATCTCCACCGCCTAATAAAATTTCTCTTTTCATTCTACCGGTTTTTCTATTCGTTCTCTTAATATCACTCGAACCCAATATACCTTCCCCCTTGTCATTATAATGGTCCATTTGCTGGAGACAGCGTTTCTACCTGTCAGGTTCTAAAGTATTTTCGTGGCGTACTTTAATTCTCTTTTTAATATTTTTCAACGGAATCTATCCTATAAAAATTAAATTGAACGAGGGCATAGACTGTGCTCGTAATCGGTTCATACAATTATTTTAACTGTACGATTCGACTGAACATGAATTTTCATGATTACTTTTTTTAGCCTGTATTTATATATTTTAAAAACGCAAAGTAATTTTAAATTAACTTAAAGATTAAAAAAGGCAACAAAAATAATAGTAGCTTTAGTCGTTTTTCTTACGTACAACGTCTTTTCAATATGGTAGTACCACTTTTGAGAACGAATATTAGATGGAACATTTTTTCAAGTTATTGTAAGGTTAGTACCTATTTTGTCGCCTTATTTTTTAATGCCTGTAGCGCAACGTTTTTGCACAGATGTTATCAAATGGACACATCGGTCAACGGGAATAGAACACCATATATTTTATATTATTTTATATAATTGACTGATATTTTTTGTTTTCTTAGTCTTATATCCTTATCCACATCAATTCACAGCATCTCGATGGGATTTAAGTCCGGAATACGTGCCGGCCACTTTAATACATCAACGTTCCTTCCATCTAAAACTTGTATGATAATTTTTTCTGTCTACTTTCGATCGTTATCGGTTTGACAAATCCAATCTTTCAGTAATTTTTCTGCAACAAATAGCAGAAGAAAGTTTTTAATAATTTTTAAATAGTATACTAATTTCATGATGAAATAAGTGCATTAGTTTCCCAACCTTTTTTGAGTCACAATCCTTTTATATAATATTCAAATAACCTGCCCCTCCCCCCATATAAAGTAAGGTAAATTTAAAATGGTAAAAAAAAGCACATTAAAAATAGGTATTTCAGAATATAATTCTAATTTAATAATAATAAAAAAAACCGAGGCGACGCCCCAGAAAACACTTCACGATTCATTTGGGGGTGGCGACCCATAAGTTGGGAAGCACTAGACTAAATGCTGTGGCGGTAACAACAGCTTTGGGGAAAAAGGCATTCGTTAGAAATTCTCAACTCAAAGCTAAATGAAGATTCTTATTCAACATTATTCCAACTGCGGGCAGAATCAGGGAGAGCCTTCCCGTAAAATCGCGCGTTTCCGAGGCATTCCACGAGAGACAACTTCAACCTGAAAATACCCCTATTTCAATTTTCACGGCTAAAAGTATTTCATGTTCTATCCCAGGTTAACTTTAGTGTGCTGTAAACGCTCGATGAAAGTAGACCGAATTGATCGTACGGGCCTTGTACCATATTTCACCGAAACTGCGTTGCTAAAAACGTGAAGACTGCCGTGAGAAATTCATTATGACTTGTTAAACACAAATTTTATGTTGGCTGACTTACGTCTAGAAATATATACCTACATACTATGAATTTTAACGATGTAATTTCCAAAGTAATGCGGGATTTGACAGTGAAATCTCCCAAAATGCAACGCAGTGTCGAGATGCAACGCAGGCAATTTTTAAAAAAATAGAATTTTGATTAGAATTTAGCAGTTCAATATTCAAATTCTTCTTTCGATCTTTCTCTGTGTTAAGCTAATTGTAAGATCTCATCGCTTGCCCGCATTGTCTCTCTTTCCATGTAAGTTGCATACTTCTCCCACAATGGTGGGACATTTTCTCTTAAATCACAACGTGTCATCTTTCCCACGAATCTGTCTTTTCTACCTCGTCCTGCGTCTAATACCAATAAGCATTACGCTCATCCGCAAAATTCGCAATTATGGGTGTAATGGATTTTTTCTGACCCGTTCCGAAGCTCGGGTTCCCGAGCCTCGTGGCACACAATAAGATAGAGCGCAAACGAATGGAGTGTGACAGCGCCACTCCACTTGTTCAGATTTCAGATAGAGCAGATATTCGTCATACGTACACAATAGTAAATTAATTTTTTTCAAAAAATTGGTCATTATTGTTATTATTATGCTGAACAACTTTTTGAAACTATTTCGGCATAGATAAATTACTCTGGCCGTACTATTATCCATGTTACCCTACAATTTTGCAGTTTAATGTCTGCTTTCTGATACATATATACACCCCCAAATTGTAGTAATCCTCACGAATTTACGTAAACTTTTATTTAAATAAAAACAGAAATTAAACCCAATCACAAAACATACGAGCATAATAAATTCAAACATCTAAAAAATCAAATCTTAGATAATTGTTTGTACAAATTAATGAGTAGAAATACTTAAAATCAACTAACAAACATAAGAAAATGATATCTGCTTTGCAGACTTAATTTTTTTCGCACACCACCTGGAATTTCGTGGATCATTTTACCCTGCTAGAGAGGTATCACATGACCCCAAACATCCAACTCACATTCAGTGGTTGAATATCACGTCTAATTATTTCCTGCGTTAACGAAACATACATTAAATGATTGTGGAATTAATTATTATTATTATTACTATGCTGAACAACTTTTTGATACTGTTTCGTCATACATAAATTACTCGGGTCGCGCTGTTATTCATGTTGGCCTATCATTTTACAGTTTAATGTCTGCCTTCTGAAACTTGCACCCTCACATTGTAGTGATCCTTACGGACTTACACACTTTGAAGTAGATAACTCGGCGTAACTACGGCGCGATATCGATCATACCCCGAGGCGGTTTGAAATTCACCATCGTGCACACGTGTGCCTTGGAGCACAAGGAAGAGACGGCATAAGTCAAGAACGTTATCGTGAGATAAGGCGAAATGATTGTAAAAATGAAATTACGACAGCGCTAAGTTCTGCCCTTTGGGTGCCAGGCATTCCTTCCGTACGCGACTCGTTTCTATAATGTAACGATATGATGCATGTGCTTTCGTGGTTCGCAGGGTAACGGGGTCGGGTATGAGTTACGAAGGCACTGGGACCATGGTGTCTCCAGAAGAAGCGAGGGGCGTATCCAGCGTGTTTAACATCCGGATGAGCTTCAGAGCAGGCACTTCAGTGCGACCACGTTGAAGAGAATCTTTACGCACTGCTGAATTAATACATTGTTGGGACGTGACGTTAAGTTCACCCTTCCAGCGGCCTTCCGGCGTTGTTAATTTCTCGTTAATTAACGACCACAATTCGGAGACCATGCTGTTTTCCCCGTGATGGAGACTCCGATAGCCTTATTAGTAATTATGGAACGACACAGTGGAAAACTGTTACGTAATTTGTAACGATATCAGGTGTTACTAATTTGCGAAGTTCGAGTAGAAACGTATTGATGGTCGAGAATATCAATGTACAGGATTACGAGCTAATTATCATCGCAGTGAAATTGTAGAGATATTGTGATGTCGATTTTAACGTATAAAAGCGATGAGATATATTGCATAAACAACTGCAAGCATGCTCCCTGCGGACACTATTAAATATAGTGGCGAAAGTTTCATCTTATATTTTTAAAAAAAAATCGTTGATGCTCTCTGTATCGTAAAATAGTGTTACGAAATTCTGTTAGCGAGACTAATGTAGGTAAATACTTTTTATATTCATAAAGGGCCTCGATAAATCTTGAAACATGATAAGAAAATTTCTGAGATAATAGATCGTGAACACATTAGTAGATAAAACTACTAGGTTATATTCATTTTTATTTTGCTTATTCGTAATGTTATTCGTTGCACCCACATGAAGTAAGTTTGAAAATGATTTTATGTACCTACCTACTATAGTTTGACTTTTGAGAGATGAAACGAAAGACATAAAGTTTCTTCTTTTGAGATTGTAATAATGCCTTCTACTTTCTATCTTTCTGGAAATATTTCGAACAATTATTGTTATTCGTTAGCAGATGACTCCTGACTTGTATCTTCTTCCTCTGAGCAGCGATCTGAAGGAGTGGTTAGGTATCAAAAATTTAATTCCCGTTGGTGTCAAAGAAGAGACGATTTAATGTTCTTCTCCTTTTCTGTTTGCTTCGTTTCGGTCTTTTACCTTCCCTCGGCCCCCCTTTTCATTCAGAGACGCGACCGCGTTTTCTTTCGCCGGCGCCGGCGGAAAGCGCGAAACTGGCATGAATATTTCACGAAAGCGGTATGAGGCTGGCCTCGGTGGGTGGGATTTCATCTCCTGTCGCGAATATTAAAATATCGAAAAGAGGTAAATGAAAGGGCTCGCTGAGGTGACGGCGTCGCCTGTGTTCGTTATACAGCAGAGAAAGTAACACTGAACGATAGAGTGCTTGAGAGGATAAGGGAAAATAGAAAAAAATGACGATAGTGCCGCAAACATAATTTTGACAGATAATTACTCTTCATATTTCCACAGAACGCTGTTAACTTTTTATATACACTTCATTTGCACGTGAACCATTACTATTTACAAATACAATAGGACCTCGGTTATCCGAACTAATTAGTGATAGGATAATCGAATGTTTCGGGTAATTGAACGAGTCACATTGTAACCTTTCACACGAAATATAGTAATTTATTTTATAGTACCTATGACATACAAATGTTTCAATCATTTTTCTCGTCCTTGAGTGTCTTTTTCCAATCATTATGAGCTGCTGAATTGAATATTTTCTTTAAAGTTAGCAGTTCTGCAGGATTATTTTCTTTTTGTGATTCATAGATTAAATAACTGTTTCTGATTACTATAAAAAATGATTCCAAACGCGTACGAATGTTCTTTGTAAAATTATCGTTCTTTTCATTACTCCTTTCGTGAGTGTTAGAAACTCCTTTAATTCTTTTGATGATTCCTGCGTCAATTACACTGCTCATTTTATTACCATTAAGCCGTTTTATTAAATGGTTTTCATTACAGTTTGTAGAACCTGGTATTTTATTCAAATTTGTTAGAACTATGTCCGTTATTGCTTGATATTTTTCGGATAGTCGATGTTCGGATAATCGAGGTTCTACTGCATCTACTCTGTCGAACGCTGGCGTATTTGTTGAAGGGGGTATTCGCATTTCAAGGTCCCAAAGCTAGGTGATTTTCGTGATTTATTTTTTAATAGACAGAAACATTGTATAACTTGAATTTAGTACAATGTTTTTATTAGTTTTTAAGTATAATATATACCAAATTTGGTTTACAAAAAATCAATACATTTGAAGTAACAGATTTCGTCTTTCGTAAAAAGTATCTATTTTGCTTTGATTGCGAATAACTCGGTCAATAAAAGTCATACAACAAAACCGAAAAAAAAACGAAATTAAAGAAAAATGTTTGCTTAATAAGACCCCTCCATTGGATTTGCCTAAAAAAAATATTTTTAGCCCATGAATACGTTCAAACAAGGCAAAAAAATTTGAAATTTCATTTCCTGCGCTTCATCTTGCTAAAACAGTATCATAATGGATGAAAAAAATGTTAAGTCCGTGATTCGAAAACTAGTAACTTCAAGCGTTAAAATGCTTTATTTAAATATTTTTTGCCACCATTTTTCGCGGAGATACAGGCATTTGAAAATGACCAAGATTTTCGGGAAATTATAGTGTTCCTTTAATTTTGGCTAGCAGTGTAGAATTCTAATGTAAAATTACCTGGTATAATACCTTTATAGTCGCTAATGACTCAATTGTTGATGCGGCAATAAATAAACGCACAAAAAAATGTGCAAATAGATCATTTGATACAACAGAATTACGAGTTATGTATTTCGAAAAGACACATAATCCTTGGGATGTTCAGCGACAGTGACTGCTAGGGGAATGTGAGACATAGCTGCTTATTTAGTCCGAGCATCATCCTGATTCTATTAAGATGGCGGCCACGTGGGCTTACGCCCCTCCAGTCAGGTTTGGGATATTTACTCTATTTACTATGTGGAGTAGCTAAGAGGTGATATATATCCTACATGGTCTATTTCCAAATCTACATCACCGGCGGGGTATTATAAAGGTGTTCATTAAGGGTTGTTACTTCTTGCGGCATACCACGTTTCTTGTACCTACCATTATTTTCAGCCCCTTGCATCTTGCTATCGCATTACAGTTTTTGTATAACAGATGCAGGTGTTAACACGAAACAAGAACCAGCCAATGGGTTCTTTTATTCTCGTTATTATTCAATGCACTTTGCATTATATATTTTTATATTTTCTATATAAAAAACACCTTTTTGTAGAACACATACTTTACAAGTTATTCGGGGTGGGTAAGTTATGTGACTCACTCTGTATACAAAATTTTAAGTTATATAAGTCCTATAAAACGTTTATTGAACAAACATTCTTCAATTTGATAAAAGTCTGTAATTAAGTATAGGTACAAATTCTTATATTTGCATCGTTCCACATTATTTTGTTCCTCTTAGCTTGTACTCATCTGTTCTTCCTAGTCGCATATAGCAATAAATGTTTAGAGGAGATTCGTTACACAGGCTTAACATAAAATAATTACACGGTACATAAATTAAATCGTCGGTGATAGTGCAAAACCGCGTATGAGCAGTTTGTAAATACCGCGTATCTGCATTCTACCGATTTTACAGGAGGAAAAGAAATTTTAATATTTTAGCCATTTTAAGGGATTTCTTTGACTGAACTTTTTTGGGCCAGTTTTAGCACTCCTTGTAATAAATACTAACATCAATGGTGTGACTTTTAAAAAAAGCGAAACAGCGTTTGGCAACCGTGGGCGCGAAATCTCAATTTTGCTACTTTTGCAGATCCGCGGTATTTACAAAGAGCTCATACGCGATTTTGCACTATCACCGACGATATGTCATTTGAAAGCGTTAATCTTGTCATATTTTTAGAAAAAGAATCGTTTAAATATCTTCAACCATTTGAATAAAAATTATAACCTTTCCTGTATTTTGCACGAAGAGTACTCCCCCCCCCCCCAACGTCTTTCCTTAAAGTTAGAATAGAAAATTAGTGTCACACTTTTTTGCACTATCACCGACGATATGTCATTTGAAAGCGTTAATCTTGTCATATTTTTAGAAAAAGAATCGTTTAAATATCTTCAACCATGTGAATAAAAATTATAACCTTTCCTGTATTTTGCACGAAGAGTACTCCCCCCCCCCCCCAACGTCTTTCCTTAAAGTTAGAATAGAAAATTAGTGTCACACATTGATGATCCTTCAATAGAACCACAAACCTGCAAAAGTAGAAGAAAATCCATCTTGTGTAATTTTATATGTAATCTGAATACCTATAATCCTAACTAAACCTATAATCCTTTAGTATATATAACAAAATAGCGTGATTGCGTGTACCGACTTTATTAGGGGCGAGGGAGATGCATGTCTGCCAGGATTGCTTCAGACTTCGCACATTAGAATAGCCAGTAAAATAATAAAATTGCGAACGGAACACTGCTGTTCTGATTTAATTTGGTTTCAGGGGGCGTAACTCATTGCATGCGAAACGCAAGACAGGAGGACTGTTCATCGTATGATATTACAGTAGTGCCTGCTGCTGGCGGTGCTTATGAGATAGCCACGGACTTTCGCTATTCTTAAGCTTACTGATATAAGCTTGCAGTTTTCGTGTGCCCACCAGGAGTATAAGACATCAGTCAAGAATTTAATTTCGAAAAGGGAGTAGGTGTTAAAAAAACAATTTTACAGGAAATGAAACAAAAGTTTTATGTACATACAGTTAATCTTAGAACAATCGAACTCGACTGTATTATTCTCCGATTAGGTTATCTTGTGTTCAGTGAAATTTCACTGATTTTAAAAATTATTAGGGTGGTGAAATTTCATTTTTGATTGTTTTTACTTGTACCTTTTCGAAATAAATTATATCGAACAGGGAATTTGAGAAATTCTTTAAGAGCATAAAGTGCAGGGATTGTTATGTAAAACATTTTTTTTCCTAGAACTGACAAATCATTGTAGGTGCTTAGTATCCAAAAAAAATCAGATAAGAACTTGGATAAAATGAAAGATACAAGCAGTATCATAAATCCTGTTCTGAACATTTCTTCATACTCTGTTTCAAGCCAATTTGCTAGAGCTTCCTAGAAATCGTTGAAATCTGACGGGACGTAAATCTTGGGCCCCTTTGAGCACAAAGATTTGTCACCTTTTCGAAGGAAACGACGAGACAAAACTTGACAAAGCAGCAAATACAAAAAAAAAGTGAATATCGCCAAAAATTCCGAAGGGCAAGACAAAAGTTAATTTCAGCTGTTCTTACGAAGCGACGTGCGAAACGTGTCCAATGTTTGGAGGAATTTTCGCTTAGTTGCCAAACTGACGTTCGCAGGGCATAGGTCATGTTGCCCCCCCCCCCCCTCTCTTTGCAGGAAAAATGTGCCAAGGGCGCAATGAAACGGTGCGATCGAGATCGTCGTATAAACTACTTAACTGACAGGTTAATTTTTGTAAGTAACCAATGAGAAATAAGTTATTAGAGAGAGAAGTGAAGCATCAAGAATTAGTTAGGTTGTTAGTGACAAATGAACTCTTACACCCTTTAGTCGAAACAGAAGTAATCAGGTCTCGATACGATAGGCAGTTTTGAATCCGGAATTCAATTATAGTGGTGTATCTCGCTTCAGTTGTTACAATCAGTGCTGGATTTATAACATCGCTTGCTGTAACTCCAATGGTAACCCAACTAAACCACCAGGGACATCATTTCCTGATCCAATTTTTCTTTCAACGCAAAGCTGGTCCATCCATCTGTTTGGTACACGACCACTCCAACTTCGTCAAAATTCGGACGACACACGGAATGTCAAGTGGCAACTTGTTCTGCGATATGCTACGATGTTTCGCATTTCTAAATGTTAACCGTTGTTGATGCTTGTAATATTCGTATCAAGGTTTGGTTTATAAATGGGCAAGAAGAGTATCGTAATGTTTCTGCAGTTGTCATAATGATGATTTATTTTTCAGTTATGAGATTATTAATCATGTTATTAAGTGTCCTCCAATTTTACAAGTTTTTAGATTATATATCCCTCCTAGAAAACTTAGGCACTATTGACTTCTATATGTTGAGCACCATTGAATTTTAATGGGGAAATGTAATTAATCGTATATGTGTGAATGTTAAAACTGTATGTAAACTATTCGATTTCTTCGACTGCTTATTTCATCCATTTAGATTTAGAGTCATCACTCATATTTGGACCTAGTTATGCAGAAATCTACCAACACTCAAAATGACGAAAAATTAGTTAAACACAGTATGGATCCCATCATTTTGTCATCTTCATTTTGCAAAAAATTACCAACCCATGGAACAGCTCTTACGTTATACAATTATCAAAGCTACCAAGCCATAGTTCCAGTTTAGGCTTAAAAACAAAAGCATAATAAGCTAATTTGCGCTTCATGGCTCAGTGTATATATTATTGTTTCTTGTAGTTAACATAGGGTTCCAGTTTATCTAAATAAATAAGTAAATAACATTTTACAATTTGATTTTCGTTAAAGAGTACTTTATATGCAGTATTTTCCACCAATGTAATAGTATTATGCTACAGTTTATAAATATTTTCATCGAATTCGAACTATAATTTCCTAATTGGTAATAATGTGTATACTATTCTATATCTTACATCAAATTCACCGACATAGGTATATAATGATCGTTTTTGGTTCTGTTTAGGAAAAAAGTATAGAATTATAATATAAACGTTCAGCCAGTGACAAAAGAGCTCTCGTAACAGTCGAGATTGTTCAGCACTTTAATATTTAAAATATTATACTAAAACATATATAGTAAATTAAATAACTAAATGAATAAAGGAAGATAAAGTGATGTTGCATGTTTCGAATTAATTTTGCTGCATTTCTCTAATGTTTGTGAGGGTATGAGAAAATTGCAATTTACTTCTCTTTACAGCAAATGCTCCTACATTGCAAAGCATCTTGCTGATGTACTTTTTGTGCTACATGTTGAATTAATGGGTTGAGTACCGAGAGACTTATCGCGGAGGAGAGTGAAGAAAACACGAGGATTTAAAACAAATACGCTGAACGCTTCGACTAATGACTCACATAAGAAGAACAAGTGTAATTTTTTCTGCAACACAGTATTACGTAATACTTTTTCTAATAATGGTTTCGTGCACGACACAAAACACACGATCACGGGGTGAAACCTACATTTATCGTTAAAATGTAAGTGAGATTAGAAAAGTTTTCAAAGCAAAAATCTAAAGTGGGCGAATATTACAATTTAGATAAGATATTAGATAAATATTTAAATTAAATCATATTCGCTTCAAGGTTTGAATAGGCTGTAAATACTATTTAAAAACATAGTGTAAGAACACCTGATATAAATAGAATTTTTTCTTAACACTTTGGTGTATATGTATGGAGGGATCAGGGTTTATTTTAAAATTAAATACATAAATTATTTTGATATGTTTCGATGTCGTTTATTGGTTTCCTTCATAGTATTCTAGTAATATAACTGCGATGTTTACCAATTCTTATTTAATTGGTTCAACTTAATATATTATTATTAAGCGCCTTTATTGCACAGAGATACAAAACTAAGGAATAAAGAAAGAGAAAGAAAAACAATAGCGCGAAGATCCAAAATAACAATAACAACAAGTACTCTTTAACGTTATTTTAAGAATTTTTTGGGAAAACGTCATTGAAGAAAAATTATGTTTTATTTAACTGGAAGGCAGTCGTCATTAAATCTTAAAGAAATTTCTAAAAAAATACTAATGTTTAAGTAGTTGTTCTGATCATAACTAACCATTATGAATGATTAAATTTTTTTGGCTACCAATAACCATTAGCGATGACGGAATTTTAACTTTGTTTACCAGTAACCAATATAAATGACCGAAATTTTTATGATTACCAATAATCATTATCAGGGACTCGAATTTTGGTTACCGATAACTATTATCGATGGCAAAATTTTTTTCTGGTTACATTCGATCATTATCAATTATTGTTATGAACATTTCTGATAATTAGTATTTATTGACAACATGAAAAAAATGAATTACACAACTTATATATTTTAATAAGCAAAAAAGAAAACGGTATGAAAATATATGAAACAGAGAATAGGACAAAAAATATAGCAGGTACTAAAATTTTCCGATTTTTGCTTAATAAAATATATAAATTTTGTAATGAATTTTTTTCATCTTGCCAATGAATACTAATTATCAGTAATATTAATAAGCACAATTGACAATGATATAATGTAAGCAGAAATTTTTTTTCTGTCGATATTGGTTAGCGGTAACCGAAAAGATGTTTCGCCGTAAATAATGGTTATCGGTAACCAAAATAAAATTCCTTAATGTTTACTAAGAAATATGTAATCACGCGAAGATGAAATTTTACCCAACTCACGATATTTTAATATTGCTGAATCGCGATTTCTCACTGTGTGGAAGGGATGTTTTGTTATCTTTTCTGCCTTTACGCGATGTCACCGACGAATCCATGAAGCTATTATTCGCTCACGATTTACTATACCTTAGGCGAAATGTGTCGCTCCTTCAACTGCTTTCTCGAGAGGTAGCCAATAAATAACGGATGATTGCACTGCGAATACTTTTCGTCCGTCACGCGATGCTATTGACATATCTTGATTGAAGTCTAATAATTATGTACCATTCCGCCAGCATTTCAACGGAGACTGAAATGCTTTTATGTGTAGGGTAAAGAAATGCACAGCAATGTTGCACTGAGTATATTTACAGGGTGAACCGCAAATCCTGATTATGTTAAATTATTCTATTGTTACTGAACTGATCGATTTTTTTTTGTGTCACATAACATGGTTCATAGAGGTCCTTAAGAGAGGATTGCGCCTTGTTCGGCCGAAAAATAGGTAATTCTTTGTGAATTTTTTGTACAAAAATGGTTCGACAAATTAATTTGAGGTTTGGCAGGCAGTTTTATTGTATCTTGAGATATTGTTTTGAATTTTTGTGTGACAGTGAAACAAAACACGTACTGTAAGAGTTATCTGAAACACAAAAAGGAAAAGAGATTCTTAATCGATATGAATGTGGCTATCTTTGGTAGTAGATTTAGTGCCGCCATCTGTTACCGTTCCTGTTTTATTTAAAGAAGTTTTCCGATTTTTGGGCGAAATCTTTTGCAGATTGAAATCAGTGCAAATCATCATTCTCAGAAGGCTGCTATTTTAAGATTTCTTTATTTTCCTCAATGAATCTACCACCACAGATAGCCACATTCGTATAGATTAAGAATCTCTTTTCCTTTTTGTGCTTCAGATAACCCTTACAGTACTTTCCGCCAACGCCGGGACTACCCAATTTTTTTTCAACGCTCTCAGTCAACACTGTAGTTAGTATCTGGCATGTTTTTTTTTCACTGTCACACAAAAATTCAGAATAATAGCTCAGGATACAATCAAACAACCCACCAAACCTCCAATTAAATTGTCGAACCGTTTTTGTACAAAAAATACACAAAGGATTACTTATATTTCGGCCCAACAAGGGTGCAATCCCCCCTTAACCCTCGGTTGTCATACTTATTTTTTCGGACATAATTGTCACACTGCAACTGGGTCAATTTTCAATCAACTGCTATTTAAAATTAAATTGCAAAACTTCTGAGATAAAGTTTGAACATTGTAGAATATATATTCATCGTTGAAAATTAACATATAAAGTATCCTCATGTTTAAACAGTAGATACTACCATTTTCAGTGATGCCTAAAATATATTTTGCCTTACCTTAAATATATTTTAAAAAATATTTTAAGGTCTGTGTTAAGTCTGGACTAGGAGAAGTACTTCAGTACGTCGAACAACGCCAGATATTTTCCACTGGTTGCGAACCTCACTTGTTAAAAACATGCTATAGCGTGTGTTGGAGTACAACTCGGACATTTAGGGCGTTTCTTTTAATCTTTCGTGTATCCAGAAACTACGCTTTGTACTTCCTTACGTCCATCCAACATTTTTTTTACTGATTCTAGTACTTCCGCGCACTTACGAATCACCGTGTATAAACTACGATTCAAATATACTTGGAATTCGAATTATTCTCTGTAGCAGTCTGAAGTTAGTTCCTGATAGTGACATCACAGTGACACAGCGAGCACCATAAATATTGCTATTACTGTCGCGCATTAACCAAAAACCCCTCGGGAACGTATGTCCTCCTGAATAGAGAATAAGCGAGCGGAGGGGCGGGGATCTGCAGGATTTCAGTCTGCAACCATTTCACGGGGAGCCACTTACCCCAAATGGTACAAAATGACAGGCAATTATTTACTACAACTGGCCGAAATAGTGAAAACTGGAAACAGCCGGTCTAATTTCATGCTAGAGTAACCGCCGCGGTCGCGACCATTGAATAGAATGAAGCAGGAGAAACACGCTGGTTTCTGCTTCCGCGTAACCATCCCTACAGTCTTCTATCCGTTTCGTCGGAATTGTGGTTGTGAACTTCAATAACCCAGCAAATGGAAGAAATTCTCGCACGCTTTATCCCCATGAGATTTCTGATCACTGTGTAAATAAAAAGATCTGAATCCGTTCATGCTGTAATCGGTTTCTTCTTCAGAAATGTTTACAGAACCCGAGGCTGTGTAGCGTATTCGAACTAGATGAACAACTTTTTGTAAAAATGCAAAATTCGGCACTTTTTTAAACTTTGATCGTCATTTACAACTATTAAAAATCCACAAATTTAATATCTCTTTGCTCTGGCATATTCTATGGACTCTCTTCTATCCTTTTAGAGTAAATGGGACTTTCTAGCGTTTCTGGTTTTTCACATAATACCCCGTTCTTGCACACAATCGTGCGTTTTCACAAAAACTTTTGTTTCTCAAAAACTGAGAGTGATAGAGCAATTCTGCTTTTCGATTCGTATTTGGGACGAGAAATTCTAAGAGAAATTCGTGTTGGACAGTGGAATTCAAGCAAAGTGTGTTTCTTAACTTCTGTCACAAGGCTTTTGTTCTCTTTCTTCGACCAATATTAATTGTAGACTGTAGATAAGTATATTTGAAAAACACTTATTGTATGTTGATGTATGAAATGTTATCTCTTTATAGTAATTTTAGTTCCAACCTATGTATCTCAGAAGGCAAAGAATATAGGAGTAATTGCCAAACGATTATTTTGTTGGGCGTATTTTTTATTTCATTCATAGTTTATTTTTTATTGCATAAAATGGCAAGATTTCATGTACAAAAATAGAACGTATTTACAGTGCTGACATTTCTTTAAAAATTACCATTTTGTAAATCAGCCTTGCTAAAAACAGCATTTGTTAATATATTTTAAGAAACTAATTTGCTTTTTGTTTCAGGTAAAATCTCTTTCATTGGGAGTGGGTACCGCAAATCATGGCTGTGAATGACGCATTTGAAACTAGCCCCTAGAACTGTAGGTATTGTACATACGACTAATTTTTTTAAATCCAAAAATTAAGTATTATAGCCAAAGATGTGACATAATTAAACAAAAATTATGGGTGCAGTAATGTTAAACCTTTCTTAAAAAAAAATTGTTAAAGAACATCAGTTTTCAGGCCTCTTTAGGTGTATGACTCCCCCCCCCCCCCCCCCCCCCCCCCCACACACACACCAACGGGAATATATGAAAATCCGATGGAATATCCAAAGCGGCCTGTAAATATTGTGTCTGTTTACGTTCTGTGCATATAGGCTTATAATACATCAATAAAAGTTTAGTGTAGTATGGCTGAAAAAGATTCACTAGGGTAGTTGTCATCGACCTCGAGCCAGGCCCAAGTGCTAGAAAGATATACACTTACTCAGCAAAGGTATCCGTCCACCCTATATGTAACATATTTTACACATTAAATCGATTTCAAAATAAGAATTCACAATTCTAATTCACATTAATATAAACTTTGATTAGTAAAAAGTAGTTTATTTAAAAAGGTATTACAATTATCCATGAAAGTAGCAAAGATCGTGCAATAAAATATTCGCCCAAATTTAATATTTAATTTATGCAAACGTAATTACAAGCTAATATTTTATTATAAGCTTTAATCTATTATGCACAGATTCAACAAATCTTCTGTGAAGTTTGAGCTTATCTTGTTCGATTATTCTGGCAAAAATTATTTAGTAGAACGTATGAAGTTAAAATGTATTTATCAAAGATTATACTAATGTAAATTATAATGAGTTATTCTGAATTTAACATTACTTAAATCAGTAAAATCTGTTATACGTATGGAGTGGATACTTCTGTGAGTAACTGTATGTACGTGACCTGGAATACAGAAAGGTGGTTAACGTCGAAAAAAACCTTTTCAATAAAACATGAATACATCAAAAACATAAAAACATAAAAAGTGATTTTCAAGTTCCTAAATCCGGGTTTCTTTATTCCAGGTCACACATACAATCCGTAGATCCATTAACCGCTGCGACTGCAACGAATCCGGTCACGTTTCTATAACAAACGAAAAAAAGCATGTTAATATAGCACGCGTTGTTTTGTTTATAATAATTTAGGTGCCATTGAAGTTTGATAGATGAAGTTTGAAAGAGTCCTTACGTTATCGTTTTGTGTTTTAAAATCTGGAATTTCGTGAAATGTATATTTTTAATAAATGCTGTTGCGTTTCACTAAGTATTGCTTCATACATTTTATTTTCACATATGTATTCCGTTACCTTATGCCCGAACGTTGCGATAATCTGGTAATAAGTAAAGAAGATGATGTTTTCAATATGTGTTCTTCTTTCAAACAGCATGTTTTATATATTGAAAATAGAAATTAGCATACAGCAACATATAAAATAGAACAGAAAACAATGTAAGATATAAAGTGGATAAGGCAGAATTTTATTCTCTTTATCTATCTTTCTAATACACATCTTATTTAACTGATACCTTCAATTTAGAAAGGAATAATCGTTAAAAGATGTGATAGTTAATTGCGTATAATAAATTTCTGACTATACTTTTTCTGAAAGATATCAATTTTACAAACTGAGCTATTGAAAAGTGAATTTGTCAGAATAATTAATATTATTTTTATACTATATTCATATTAATATTAATATTATTTTTATATTATACTAGCAAAATACCCCGCGCTTCGCTTCGGGCAGAAGAACTCCATGAAAACACAGTTTATCTCTTTTCACCCCCTTAGGGGTTGATTAGTGCAAATCCTGAAATTGATTTTTAGGGATTTGTATGGGAAACCATTGTATGTAACTACCAAGTTGATATTTAATCGGGCTTAAGATATATTGAGAAGCCCGTGGAAACACAGTTTACCCCTTTCCACCCCTTTAGGGGTTGATTAGGGCCAAATCCTGAAATTGGTTTTTAGGCATTTGTGTGGGCAATCTATGTGAGTAAGAACCAAGTTGAATCTAACCGAGCCTAAGAGATATTAAGGAATCCAAGAAAATACATTTTACCCCTTTCACCCCTTTTACCCCTTGAGGACGGAATTTCCAAAAATCCGTCCTTAGTGAGCGCCTACGTCATGAAAACAATGTACCTTCCAAATTTCACTTTCCTAGGTTCAACGTTTCGAGCTGGGCGTTGATATTATATAATATATTTATAACAATCTATTAAGATTAAGATTATATTGTTTTCTATTAATATTAATATTATTTTTTAAGCAAAGTTTAGGATCAAAGTGCGAGCGTCGAAATTTAGTACTTTTACTTTTATTTGAATGCGTTGATTCACTGAAGTAGATCATATACTCTATTCTACTAAAATTCTAGATTGAAGAATCAATCGATGTATGTATGTATACACATACATAGCTACAAAAGGTTCGACACCACCGCGTAAGAGCGAACGCAACATTTCATGTCTTACATAAAATAAGGCTGGCGTAGAAGTACGATTCGATGGTAGCAACGTCTTAAGCTTAAAAGATATGCAAAATTTTTGATACCTCGCTTTGCATACTAAGGCCTGTAATATACTTTGCATTATGCACAATTTTCCTCGTTTCTCTGCCCTCGTTCGCCCTCACGTACACTGTACACCAACTGCAAGTTTACACATGAATCCACAATCTGTTACAATCGAGCATTGGGCTATCGCAATTTACATCTCACGTGTTAATGAGTTGGTCGCGATTTAACATTAAGCGCCACGGGAATCCCCTTTACTGCCTCGTGTACGCTTTGTTTTCTAAAGCTGCATACCGACCTCGTCCAAGTATTTCACGAATTTTGAAGGAGCCTGTTTCATTCGCCTCATTGTAACGCAAATAAGATCATACAAA
Source organism: Andrena bucephala (assembly GCA_947577245.1). Classification (NCBI taxonomy): domain Eukaryota; kingdom Metazoa; phylum Arthropoda; class Insecta; order Hymenoptera; family Andrenidae; genus Andrena; species Andrena bucephala. The sequence goes on from OX387715.1 coordinate 109,112,711, forward strand.
ACTTTCTTTACCATTGTACTCGCCATTCCTCTCAAGAATATGAATAATACATAAATTACGGTATAGGTACTTTTATGTTACAAGGGTTAACTGAATAAACTGACGTCTGATGACGCATTTTGACGATAATTTCCAAATGAACCTTATGCAAAAACATGTAATATTATAAAGAGGACTTCAAAGAATTTGCTTCGATTTTTTTTTGCGGAATTCTAGAAATAGGAATTCACATTGGAAACTGCCACATAAAAATCTATTTATGACTTGTGCATTGTAAAAATGACATTATGTTTTAACAAAAGGATTACGTTGAAAGTTTCAACTTTTCTGAGCGTAACTACATCTGCAACATGTCAATGTGATTATCAGTTCCGGAAATATAAATGTACCTAGAGAACAGAACTACTTTAATATTAGCTGAAATTAACAACATCGATTAGTTATACCTTCAGTTATTGAATTGTGACCTTATACATATTCAGAATATGATATTTCTGGTTTAAAATGAGGTGGTAAATTTAAAAAATTTTAAAAATTTACCACCTCATTTTCTGCTTCATTCTAAACCAGAAATATCATATTCTGAATATGTACAAGGTCATAATTCAATAATGGGGAAGATGATGCAAAGCTCGGCGCAGAAGGCGCCACTAGCGCATGTACTGCGGTTTGGCATGAGTGCGCATGTGTGAATGGTTTGCGCGCGAATTTTTCATTTGTGGAATGTATGAAGTTGGTAGTTACATATTAATGTTTTATAACACACCGATGACAAGTGGCACGTGTGCTGGTGGCGCCATGGGTGGGAAAAAGTTGCAGTCATCTTCCTCATTGAAGGTAACTATTTAATCGATGTTGTTAATTTCAGCTAATATTAACGTAGTTCTGTTAAAACCAGAGTTTAAGAACGGCCTGTACACAAGGCACAAACATATATCCGAAATGTATAATAAATTTTTTTTAAGCCTTTGTTTTTGGGAAAATTTTTTTGAAGGTAGAGCTTGATTTTTAGTCAAGTATATATGTACGCATTCTTGATGGATTTGCAAACCTGATTTTCTCGAAAATAAAGTCCAATGCGAAGAAAAATTATTCTATACTTTCGACTTATTTCTGCACACGGGTTCAGACCATTCGCGGTTCCACCATACTTGCCGATAAATTCTGCTGACTTTTAGCCAGATTGCGCACGTGCCCCACCAATTTCCAAAATCGAATTTCTCGCAAACGGAGGTTCATACAAAAGGTTTTGTTCTACATTTTCGATTTATTTGTTGTGCAAGGAATTTCCATGTGTCTGATTGAACCACCCGCCCTGGCCCACCGTCTAAAGGTGAAATATATATAGGGTGTATATAAAAATGTGGGGCACTTTGTACCAATTTTTGTTTCTTATTTTGGTTAATAGACCCGATCCCGGAAATATGTCCCACATTTTTATAAATACCCTGTATATAAAGGAAAGTATCCATACGTCTAAAATATTGTTCTACACTTTAAAATGAATAAACATGTCAGTAATGTACAATTTCATGCACTGCGATCACAAGATTGGTCACTACATTGTTAATATTTACGAATAAGTGTGAACAGAAGTGATACCTAGTCTATAAAAAGATCCATTTACTCGAAAATTAGTAAAACTTTATGGTGAGTTTTCAGTGATCGCTGGTTCTGAAAATAAATTAAGGGGGATTCTCGTCTAACAGCCACAAAAGTAACTGATATTTAAGAATTTTTTTTTTTTAAAAACTGTTCGTTTTATTGGATTAAACTCTTTTGGGATATAAGGAGGCATCTTCAAACTTGCAGAAAATATTTTTTTATGTCTATCCTTCTTATTATTTATTAATTATTGTGGAATCTTATTAACCTCTTCGACGATGTAACTCCTGTTGCCGGGATGTGTAGCACCTATCACAGTCGTCTGATTGCAAACAACATAGAAGTTTCTTAAAGTTAGATAGTTTGCACGGGGAATGATCCACTTTAAAGAAAAAAAATGGAAAACTGAAAAAGTTATAGTGTTTGAAAAAAAAGTAAGTTTTTTCCTTAGACAAATTTTTCATATTGTTCTTTATATCGACGAAAAAAGTATTATAAATAAAAACTAAAATTAGAATTTCGGATCCAGTCTCAGCGTAAATTATTTAACTTTAAGAAAATTTTCTTCTTTTTGCAATCAGATAACTGTGACAGGTGCTGCACCTGACGCCAACATCGTCGAAGTGGGTTAGCACAATTCCACAATAATTAATAAATAATAAGAAGGATCGATATAAAATAAATCTACAAGTTTAAAGATGCCTCCTTATATACCCAAAAAGTTTAATATAATAGTAACAATAGTTTTTTTAAAAAAATTCATAAATTTCGGGTGCTGTTGCACGAGAATCCCCTCTTAAGAACCTTTCAATTGAAAAGGTTAGATTTGTCGTTACAATGATAGTACAAATTCATGCTCAAGTGTATTGAAATTCTTGAAACATGTTAAAATTTTCCATTTAATTTATATTAAATTTAACCTAATCTAATATCTATGTCTACCTTCATTTTTATGCAATCTAACATGGTTGCTAAGGACCCAAATGGGTTGATGCAACCTTAAAAAAAAATCAAACAAACAAATTATTGTACCAAGAGACGGAAAACTTACTTAATTTGCCACTGAAATAAAAAACTGTGCGCCATGCTAGCTTCCAAAGTATCTGAACCTGAACACTTTGTTCATGGGCTGCTTGGTCTACCGCACCATTCTTCTTTTATTGACTTGACGTACTATTTATCTGCGTTTTCTTTGCATGCAACGACGGCATACCATGTCTGATATTGGGTTGCTACGCAGATTCTTAAGAATTTCTAATCATAGAACTGAAGTACCATATTTCACATTTAAAAGGTTTCTTATTAGGTACTAAAAATAATCTGCAGTAGCATCTGCTCACTTCCGCCAACAAATAATGAGATTTTAAATTTCCGATTCGAAGGGTTTCCCATCATTGCATTTAATAAATTCTTTGAAAGCATTTTTAATGCGCTCTTGATTAACAAGTTACTATTTTTAAAAAAATTTCTACAGACTTGGAAATAAATGACAGTTTGTTAGAAAAATATCTGACAAATAAAGTGGGCGTGGAATAACTTCGTAGCCCAACGATTGCAATTTTTTACAGATCCATATTGCAATATGCGGTCTTGAGTTATCAGGGAGCAAAATTCGCGTTTTACGATTTGTTGAACTGCACTCCTTTGTAGACAGATTTTTATGTTTAGTTCGCTGCAATACGTTCCCGCCGTAATACTTTCTCCTGGTTTTAAGAAGAAATAGTGAATGACCCTCTCCTTGGACCACTAAACTGTGACCATAATTTTTCGCGAGTGAAGCTCAAGTTTCGGTATTGTGCGTTCGCACAGGTGGGAAGCGGATTCTTTCAGCTGTCAACTTAAATAATGTTTTAATTTCACGCTTTAAGTAGTATGTGTATTACAAAAAGAGAAAGATAATGAACTTCGCGTTATTGTCAAGGTTTACAGGTTATCGAGATAAATTACATCTGTTCATAAAAGCGTATATAAAAAGAAAAAAGGAGAAAATTGACGCCGGTCCCTTATTCCCAGATTGATCGCCGCCTTTTGGTACGGTGAGGACCTTTCTTTAAATTTTCAACGTTGCACGATGTGTCAAGTCATTTTCTGGGGCGTGAATGGCCTGGGAAACCTGTCTATCCTAGATTGCGACCTCTCAGAAAGTCTCCACCCTTCCCAAGACGTTTCTTACACTCGAGGGGAAAATTACAGCGCAACGAAGACAGAAAAATTGTTACCTTAGGCATGCCTTTTCATGGATGAAACTGTATACACCATACTTGTATATAAAATGAAATTGAAATAAATTTTTAAATAAAAACATCCGCAACGTCTTAAATATTAAATAATGCGTCAACCAAATATTACATGTCATTGAAAATTAACTTTTTCTATCTAGAAAACTATACTAATTTTTTATTATTTTGAAATATTAAAATTTTTAATTAAATGTGAACAGCAGCTTAATGAATATTTTTATACCAAGAAATAAAAGAGAAAAGAAAAACAACGAAAATTCAGTAGTAAATACTTCTAGTTATTCAGAAAATTCTTTTGCTGTACTTTATAATGACATTATAATTGCAATTTAGTTTATTAATATAACGTGCAATGTAAGTAACCATATTAATAGTAATATTTGAAATATTATTTATATAATGGTATATATTTTGTAGCGGTATATTTATATTGTATTCTTTAAAATATTTCCGTTTTAATATAAGCGTTCAAACAATACTAACAATTGTCTATCACTTTGCTTTAGATTTTAGGATTTTTAGGGTTCCATATATTTTGTAAAGCTTTGGAACTTCTAATTTCCTTCGTTTATGGCAAAGCAAACAATTTCTTGGAGCGCGAACGATCCCCAAGATGCGTTGCTGCGAAATTGCGATCCCCTACGGAATTTCCATCCTAGAGGGAATCTTTCCTACCCGCGACGAAAAAATCTCAACGAAGGGAAGGTCGGAAAAAGTTTCATCTTGGGCGTCGTTGCTCGTCGCGACAGTTGAACCGTGCCACTGGATAAAGGAGAAAGTACCTAGTATTCGTTCACAGCGAATGAATGCGACTGAAGTAGCTTCAGCATTCCTAGCGCTATCGCCAGCGCTCACCTTACCTTCTCGCTGCAAGGCCATTTTACTTGATCTCCAAACAAATTTAATTAAACCGAAGGTGAGCAGGAAAGTGCTTCTCCCATGGAAATTGAAATTAGACCCACGGTTCGCCGCTGCTACTCTTATTTTCCGTTACGTAGTCGTTACATTCCTCTGCGTGCTCTTACACCGTACCTGCTCACGTAATTTTCTAATTCTTATTTATTTATTAACGAATTTAAAGTAATTATTCATTGCTGTATGGCTCTATATTTGGAGTCAATTTATAATAAAATGTTTATTGTTTAACTACCTTCATCGAGGAGAATGGAATTAAATGCAACATAAAATTATTCTTCTTCTTTATGTACGGTGTTTAGAAATGCTTCGGGTAAACTTTACAATATAGCATATACTGCTAATCGAATTGATTAAAAAAATTTAGTGATATAGAACAGAATTTCTCGTAACATGTTAATCTTTGAAGTAAGAGGTGTAGAATATTTGTGCCGGTGATTATGAAAATGGTGTAAGTCATGTATTTTTTGTTTCGAGATATTTAGACTATTGCGTCTGGGCGATTAAAAAATATTTTTCCATTGCAAAACAAAATGTTTCGCAAACATATGCTTTTGTAATATCACACTTATCTATCATTATAAAATTTTATAACTAACTTGTACGAAAATGTGTTTTTTAAACCTTGGAATGTCCCTCAAATTCCAAAAGTGCTCAAACGTGGTTTTTCGATCTTCGCAACTTAATAAATTCGGACATTTTTTCGAATGAAAGCAATTTTTATTTTCAAATACTTTGGCACTAACTTTATTCAAACATACGCTTTATAAACATCGTTAAGCGGGTCTTGAAATTCATTCTAAAGTGGCAATAATAAAAATATAAATTTTAAAAAATTACATTAATATTGAAACTACTGTGAATTATAGCTTAAACGCAAATTCTAATATTTTATTCAGTTTCCTGCATCAAATCAAACAACTTTCATATGATTTTTTCTCTCGGTTTTTTCAATATTAAGAAAAATAATAGCGTGCATACAATTAAACCGGACACACTGTATTACCATTCCATTCTCTAAAAACCGCCAATTTCTTTAAATGTTGCCAAAAGGAGTGGATCAATATATTTCCCGAGTGACATTAACAATTCGTTATTTTCTACAGACGATGTTTCCCTTATTAATGGAAAACAATAATTTTTTAAGTAGAGTTCAATTTCGTTTTTTTTCATATTTAACGACATCCGCTGAAAATGTATATAAAATAATTAGGGAAAGGTGAGCAAGACGGGGTAGTTATGGTTTGATGATGAATAAAACACAGGTTTTCTTAATCAACTAATCAATTTTGTGCCTGAACTATTCTTTGGTAATAAGTCTTTCAGTTTGACTATCAATCAACCGATTCTTTACTGGTTTTAATAGAATATTTTAAAAAAATCAGAAAAAGTCCTTTCTCCCCATCTTGCCCCATGGGTGGGGTAAGATGGGGTACCCCCGAGGGCAAGATGGGGTACCAATTAAAAACAATATAAATAAAGTAAATATATATAATGTATTTATTTAATACGTTGACAGAAGAAGCATATATGTATATCTTCATGGTCATCATCTTCTACACCAGCACAGGACAAATGGGACCATTTCCTACATACTTGGCATATTATCCATCCTTCTACAGATTTTAAATAGAGCCCATCGCAATATAAACATGGAGGATTTTCGTCTTCCTTGGTGTTTTCTTCTGACTCTGATGAAGAGTTTGTCATTTGTTGTTTTTTTGGTTTCTTTCCTTTTCCTTTTCCTTTTCCCTTTCCTTTTAGTTTCATGTTTTTAAATTCTTTTAATTTCGTTTTCTTTTCTTTCTCCTTTTCTGCATTGTTTTTCTTAGTGATGGCGATTTGTAGAGCATGTTTATATGGTGACGATGTTATAATTGCAGTTCTTCCACGTTTCCTCGACACACGTGTCTTTTGCTGGGTGATTGGCACGGGAAGCAGTTCCGTTAGGCTAGTTAATGGAAAAGACGTATCATTGTTTGGTTCAGGTTAGTCATAGATCTCGCCCAATAATATAAAGAAACTGTCAATAGCAGCTTTATTGAAACCGGCAGCTCTAGCTGCTGACGTGTGTTCCGGTTTCCTAATGGATAATTCCGGGTGACGGTTTAAAAAACTGAGTACCCAGTCCTTGCCAGCTTTACCTTTATTATCGCTGAAAGAATGATCTTTATTGTTTCTAGTTGCTAATTGGTAAGCTAAATGTTTTAGGTCGTCCGTCGTTAGTCCAAAAAGTCTACTCTCCATATCTTGTAAATAATGGACCAACTCTGCTTCTTCTGCAGCTGAAAATATCGAAGAGTTTGGCCCCAGAGGTACCTTTACTTCTTGAAAAGTATTATTATTTTCACGAGCTACTTTTACTTTTCTTTCAAGAGTAGTCTGTGGGACTGAATATGTTTTTGCTGCTCGGTAATATCCCATTCTGTCTTCTAATACAGCCGTAATTGCATTTCGCATCGCTTCTTCAGACCATTTTCCTCGGTCCGTCTTTCTTTTATAGTTTCGAACCATCCTGGAGCAATGAGAAACTTTGATTTTTATTTCTAGGTTGGTGAGGGGCATGATGGGGTACCTCTCATTTTCAAAACCCCATCATGCCCCTTCTCGTTTCACTACATTCATATGAACACTGCTCGAAACATTATTTACAAAAGTATAAACAACATACGTACCTTATACCCAGCTAAATTGTGTCTCAGAAACACATAGATGCACCGATGATCTTTTACATTATTATGTCACTGTCACAGCTGCAACAAAGAAGGAAACAAGGAAGAAATTACAAATGTTGATGTAATTTCGTCACGTGTTCACGTGTTTCATTGACTCGCAGCGCAGTAACAGCGCCGGTAACAACATGTCTAACGCGCATGCTCAATGTTGGTCCGTGCGTTTATATCACGAGATACGGGGGTACCCCGTCTTGCCCCCCCCCCCGTCTTGCCCCACCTTCCCCTATAGACCTGTAGTTCTGAAGCCATTTAAAATAACATCAGCAATTTTCAAATTATCGAAAACTTTTGTTAAAATTGTTGCAAAATCTTATTTTCTTATGCGCTTCCCTTCATTCTGTAGTCACCACTCCGTAATTGCTAACTCTTTAATGGATGAAAAAATGCTACATCAAGTGGTTTTAAAATATGCGTTGCGTTATAAAGCAACTAAAATTATTCCGTGTTTATTACAAAAATTGCTCAGTGACATAGTTAAATCCACGTAAAGTATAATTGGTAATTCTGTGGGGAATAAAAATAACACACGTGTTTCTTATCTATAGGGTAAGTCAGGGAGAGTTCGACCACCGGGTGAGTCCGGCCAGTGTTGATATTTTAAGACTGACGCAAGATAGGGCACTGTGTGTCATTGACACAAAAGAAATGAAGGCGCTTGTTGTTTATCTCACATTGACCATTGTCACAAATCCATATTTGAATTATAAGATACAGTTAAGACTTTATGCGAGGCTGAAAATTTTTAGACCAAGTTACAGTGGTGGTGAGATTTGAAAAACAGGTAAGTTTATTTACACTTTTCCAATATTGGGGATATAATATGCATATAACTAAAGTGTAACACCAACAATACGTATGTATTCGTTTTTAATTTTTTTGATAAGGTGGTCGATCGCTCCCTTGATTACCCGTAGTGGGTGGACGGTCTAACCCCGACATGAGGGTGTGACCGACCAGTGGCAGTGCCAATGTTTTTACTTGAAAATGGAAATAAATATTTGAAATTATCGCACACTATAATTTATATATACTCTAAATTGTTTTTGCTTTGCTTTAATGTGTATGAAACGACAAAAATGTGAAAAACAATGATGGTACAATTTCTTTTCCAAAAAGTGGTCGGACTCTCCCGGACTTACAATATATACATAAAAAAAGAAGTCCTGACTGACTGACTGACTCACTCACTCACTCATCAATGTCCAGCTCAAATCGTTTAACCTAGGAACGTGAAATTTGGAAGGTACATTGCTTTCATGACGTAGGCACCCCCAGGGGGTGAAAAGGGGTAATATATATTTTCTCGGACTCCCTAATATCGCTTATGCCCGATTAGATATCAACTTGGTTCTTACTCACAAAGATTACCCACACAAATGCCTAAAAACCAATTTTAGGATTTTCCCCTAATAAAACCCTAAGGGGGTGTAAAGGGGTGAAATGAATTTTCACGGATTCCTCAAAATCTCTTAGGCCCGATTAGATAGCAATTTAGTTTTTACTTTGAAAGGTTACCCACATGAATGCCTAAAGACCAATTTCAAGGAGCTAGTTTATCATAAAAATATAATAGATATATAAGAATTACAAAGTTTACTCCTGCGGGATAAAATACTTGGCGACCATAACAAATGCTCGAGAACAGTAAATACAATAAAATAATACTAGATGGCATTCTACATCATACAATGAACAGAAACATCGCGACTCGGATGCCGCCATCTTGACTCAATAATAAATAATACTTATAAAAACAACTCCGCAAATTCTGTGTTATTAGAAATTAACCAAGGACGAAATACATTTGGAATATATTCATAGAATCTTTCACCAGTCATCTATTTTCAGTTTTATTATTTTCCCAAGACTTACAATTAGGCACACTTGCAGTAATAAATCCTATCATACCTTTGGCGTTAACCGTAAATAAGGTAGTTAAACACTCCTTTTCATCGTTATTAACAAAGTTGTATACAGACCTTTCACCCCTTTTAACAAGAACTTTATCTCATTTTGGGCACAAAATAAAAGCCCTTTCATCACAGTTGAAAATTCGGGACGCATCAATGTTGTAAAGTCCACTTTATTCACAATAACTTTTGACTTCTGGAAACCATTCTCTGAGTGCTGTTTCCGTAACTGAAGTTCGTGAATTTATTAAATTTTATGCAATTCTTTGCGATAATTCTGGATGACATTTTAAAAAACCGTCTAGCCAACTGCACCCACGCTGCCCATTGGTAAAAGGATTGTCTCGTGTAGCTCTTTAATTATGTAATATTGTGACACTTGTAAGAAGTTGAGTTTTCGTAATTGGAGAACCAGCTTTCTGTATATGAAATACCCAGTGAAGCAATTGATTTTCTTCATAAGTTGTTCATACTGTAGGTGGGCCACTTCGTTTTATCGAAGGCCACAACGCTTTTTTTTATCCAATGTGGTTTTTGGAATCCCACATTGACCACTAATTTTGCGTACAGATTCCCCAGATTTTATTTTAGCAACAACCTATTTTATCTCCTTTTCCGTGTACCTTACTTCTTTGTTTTAACCATTACTATTTTCTAGAAAATATATATTTATGCGAATTGGTATTCAAAAATATTAATATTTAATAGTAAATTTCTTAGAAATTTAATATTAAACAAATGGCTTAATTACATTAGAGTTGCTGTCAACACAAAAATGTCCACTTATTAGCACAAGTAAGTGTTCGTCGTACCTATTCCCGGCCACGACTTTCTGCAACTATGTAAATGAAAATTAGTTTTCTTTCTATTTAATTGCTAATTGCATATTTCTCGCCAATTTGAGTAAGATACCATATACACCATTCCTTTTTGTTATGGAAACTGATGACTTCAAAAATACGTATTTATGTAACCTGCTTTATTAGAATTTATCTGCTCTTATGTTAATGACCAATCTCAAACTTTTATATTAATTAACTTGGCTAATGAATATTTTGATAAACAAAAAATATACTATGGAACATTAAATAAAATACTTTTCACTTTAATGTTTTACTGTTTTAGTCAATATATTGCTTTATCTGTCGCTTTTAATGAAATAAAATAAACAACTGCTCGCTAATGGGAACATTTACCTTACCCTTTGTGTATTTTATTTCTATAGATGTTTTTCAGTTTCCCGGATATTTCATACCTATATTTCAACGAAAACTCATTCAAATTCAGACGAGTGTACAGAAAAGTTTTAATTATTCGCATCTGAATATTAAAAACTTATATTCCAAGATCCAGCCATACAAAATGTATTCCAATTATCTATTATTATTGAAAATTTCCTAAGGTTAGTAATAGGTCCTACCGGAACCAGTCCTGCGATATTAATTTATCATAAGGGAATGGCGCAACGCGCAATGGATTAATCCTAACCAAGACCTAATCCAGTCTCCATTCTCTGCTATGTGCCGCGACTAGATACGAAGCCTCGTTTTGTGCGTATACAACCCGAATTATGAAGCTGATCTACATTCTGATATGTATGCAGAGATATGGAACCCCAGAGCCATCTTACTTCGGAAATTCCTTGATAACGAACAATTCCATCCCGTGTGTTACACGAGTCCGAAAATTGAATGCGAAAAGTAATATTATTACGGTTTCGTAATATTAAAGCTCATGTTTCAAACTCTCGGCATTATTGAAATAGTCGAAACATTTGTATAACGTGTTACGTCCCACGGTGGGTATATGTGATCCTATCAACTTTTCCTTCCACTAAACCATTTAGTCAAATCGAGCACTGTCTATAATTTCTCACCGACAAAACAATTTCGTCGAGTAATAATCCAGTGCACTCCATATGCTACCCAACCGTTGATCGATAGCTTGAGTTTCAGCAAGATGTTGAACAGAAAGCCTCTCATTCGTACACTAATCTACGTAGAAAATAAGAAAAAAAAAGGAAAAGGTACTACTGTGTTTACCTTTTATACTGTCAAATGTTGTTCAAGGAAAAGTTTAGTTTGTCACACTCCGAAGTATTTGAAGTATCTTACGAGAAGATAAGGACTCTAAGAAGGGAACTAGATGAGGTGTTACGCACCAATTTTTATGCAACTTCGTAGTTGGGCAGAGGGTTGAAAAATATTTGACACGTGTTAAAGAACCGTTGACAGTTTCCTACGTATAGAATTCCGGATATTAATGTTTTCCGAGTGCTTTCCAGTGCTCATGTTTTATCTGAACCAACACGCCAATAAAATGTGGCAGAACAGAAAACATTCTTGAAATGATAGAACGCAGATGTACTACACTGTGTCAGCACACGAAGAAATTCTCCACGTCTTCCTGTTTCATGAACACGTGTATGGCGAAAATTGATGGGAGGCGGCTTGCACCCATTTCACCTACAGCATCTGCAAAATCTCCACCTAGTACACACTCGTCGTTAATTGCTTCCATTAATACTACTCAATGATGAAGCTATTTTCACCCATAAATAAAGCAGCCAGGTCTCTAACATGCCATTTCAGGACATGTGAAGGTTTTTAAGGGATTAGACCACCGTGACCGGATCAAAAAGTAGGGGAGACCGGGGCTGGTTGTCTCAAGGGGTAGGTTGACTAATTGTTAATAACTTTGAACCGACATATGCTCTACTGTGGAAAGATTCACTGTAGAAAGAAGTCACTTCTACTATGCCATGCATTTATGTCCGACCCCGCGACCGCACGTTTTTTAACAGTTATCTGCGTTTGTCGAAAAATTGACTACGTAAGTAAATATTGTTTCTTATAGATTTTATTTTTTCACACTCTATATAGTTATAATAGAATAAATGTTAAAGGGACTATTTTAAAGTATGTTTATTAGACGATCTATAGTATTTTTGTTTATACATAAATAATTGAAGGTTATATAGATTATTGAAGTCAAAATGATCGGTCGGGGCTGGTTGACTAATGACGTTAATAAGGTTTAAATTGTTATTTTGTTATTCATAAAGGGATGTTTATTTTTTGTTTAAATTTTACTATACTATAAATACATTAAAATTAATGTTCGAATTGAAATTTTTTTCAGCTTATTATTTAAATATGAAAGAAAGAAATTAATAATGAAATAATTTTATGATGAAACAACTCTTGTGACATTGTATTATTTTATTACCACTGAGATAAGTTACTAATAACATTTTCTTAACTGATTGTACCTATAGTCAACCTGCCCCATACTGTAAGTCAACTGGAATGTGTTAGAAAAACATTCAAATACCTTAATTGTTGTCACATTGAGCCAACATTAATAATTTAATCAGATAGCCAAATGTATGCCCCTATCAAATATACTAACCGGTTTAATGATATGTTAGATTCAAATCTTCCCGCCACATACGTCACGTCACAATAATGAGTATTATAATTGCTCTACTTTTCTGATTATGATTTCCGTTTATATTCAGACACTTCTTACTTTTCTATATATACAAAAGTTTTGGTCACATGGTGACATGTGATTTTCAATCATTAAAATTATATTATGTTAATCTTAATAAAATTAATCATGTTCTACCAATAATTACTCTCTGATTAATTATCCACGGCCACTGAACTTAATATATTAACATGATATTTTGCCCACATAATTTATTAAAAATCAAAAACTGAAAAACTGGCCTACCGGCCCCGGTCTCCCCTACTACATATTTAGAATTTATTTCTAAGAGACAAAAACACCTTTTTCGATTAAAATTTTTCAATAAAGATAAGACTTCTTTAAATAATATATACAATATTTTTTAAGGACACCCATATCTGTTTTTAAGAGAACTTAAAAAAATATATATATATTATTTAAATATGTCTCTATTTTTATTGAAAAATTCTAGTCGAAAGAAATGTTTTATAACTTAGAAATGAATTCCCAAAGGTGCGGTATTTCTCGACCTGGTCAAGGTGGTCTAACCCATTAAGAAGTTAATGCGGAACATGCAGGAAAGTTTTATAAAAATACGCTAAAATATATATATAGAAATACATATATATTTCTTAACAATGCCTTTATTTCGTTTCAAACATTTTATACATACAGTAACACGCAGAATTACAGTAGGTACTGGAAGATGTTGAATCAGTATTCCGACATTAGGATTACACAAAAATGTGATGACTGAGCTTTAAAGAATTTTGTCTACAATTTACGTTGTAACGTGATTAATTTTGAAATATAATCAACTGTGTGAATAGCCCAGGGTACTTATAGGATACTCTGTATACAATAGTGATCGGTGATTGTATGAGACCTTGCGAGAGAGTAACATCGGTTAAAATGTCCTCTTGTGGCGAGTGCGCAGATAACCCTATAATGACTTCCTAAATAGCTTTACATGACTTCCTCGAAAGTACATTACGTATCTAACCCTGTGGTAATTAGTGTTTAGCAAATAGAATAAGTCGCACGCAATATCTTCAGCAGAACTCTAAAACTGATTATTTTACAAAAACAGTATACCTACCCTATTATAATTAGGCGATGTGTTATATGAGAGGTGATCATGCCAGGATATACGAAGATACGAAACCTACAGAGCGGTGGTAAAGGTATGTTACGTAAGGAGACTCCCCATTATCGTTTACTTCAACTCTCTTGGGAAGTCTGGAATTGCACGCGCCTGGATGCAGCTCCTATCGCCCACGCGATGATGCGACATAGCCAGGTTTTTCCAACGAAAAACGGAGATCATGCATACCCCCACCACTTTTAGGCCCAATTTTGCGAATGCGTGCTCGGGGGCTCAGTTCTAGTTTAGTAGGTAGGTACGCTTAGAGGTTTAGTAAGATCGGGTTCCATTGCCTTTTTAGTAATTACACCAATTATTGTACAGTACGTGAAGTGGCTGTCAGACATTATATATTTATTATCCTCTTTGAGACACTCGCATTTCTCAGTGCCTCTAAACCGAGGGTGGACTTAAGGTACGTCTACACGATTTTTGTGTCTAGATCAAGTGTCTTTTCTGTCCAGCTAGAGCTAGTTGCAGTGTCTTCAGTCTAGCTCTAGCTGCAACTCCCGCGACGATAGGTCGAATTCAGTGTCGCGGACTGCTCCAGTCAGTTTCCAAACTTGAAATTTTTTTGAGTGTCGTATACACTTGATCTTGACACAAAAGTGTCGTCGTGTAGATATATCTTTAGATACCGTGACAATTACACTTTATCAATAATTGTAGATACCGAACTAATAGATTATACTTACCTTATAATTTCTTACTTAGAGTTCTTTATTAGAATCCCATCAGTATTCGAATTTCCATGGTGAGATAAACCGATAAGAGATACACTTTTACTGCTCAATGTGTATCACTATTAAAGTCACGATGCTAAATTAACATTCCTAAATAGTGGCTCCCGGTGTTAGCCAGGCACCGGTTCGTCCGCCACTAAGAAACTCTATACAACAACTACAGATCCTTGGCTTTGTAGCCGCCAATCTCATTACCCACAGATTATTGATTCATATAATATGATACGACGTAACAAATGTATGCCAACTTCCCAGTATAGTCTTGTCGTCAGTTTTAAGTAAACACTCACCATATAATTTCAGCTGGATGAAAATGAAAGGATTTTAGATTTGTTATTTTTTCTGGTATCACATTTACGAAGCATAGCATATATTTCTATTAGCAATATTACATTTCTTTGCAGATAGCATAAAATATAAAATTATTTAGAAAGCATGAACAATATCGCTAAACTTCGTATGGTAATTTTGTGATAATTGCATTTTATAAATACTTATATACAACAGATTATAGTATAATGATATATACATGGTGTTCAACAAATTAATATTTTTTATAAAAAAGGCGTCATGTAATACGTAGATACTCATTTTTATTGTGTCGATAAGAGAACGAAGGTCTTCCTTTTTCACATTTCGAATTCTTTAGAATACTGAAGGAAGTCAGGATCGTTTCCTGTAACGTTGCTGTCACTGCGAAGAAGAATGATTTTACGATTGGTCCAACGCAATCGCTCCTTTTCCTTTTTCCTCCTTTATACGAACAAAGTGCCGAGTTCGACAGTTTCCGGCCACCCGCTTTTCTAATCTGGAAGAAATCCGGAGTGAGTTGACCCCTTTGTCGGTTATAGGAGAAAGGGAACTAAAAAGAAAAAGACCCAGGAAACAAATAAAGTGAAGATGTACAAGATGGTATAAGTTCCTGTAAAACTAAAACATGTCAGCTGGCAGAGAACATCCTGTACAATTTCTAATTTTAATTAAAAGTTTAATCACTTTAGAATTATGCGAAACAGTAAATAAATTAAACATTTAACGTCCAAGTGAGGAGTATACAAATTCTTACGACAAATACATATGTATATAATTTTCCTTTACCTCAGTTTCCTTAAGACGTAAAGAACACCGAAGAACGTTGGAAAAAATGAAATATGAGTCATGAAGTAGTTCTAATTCAATTAGTCTAATGACAGTCAAGTAGTGAGTGACGACGAATCACAATAGATTTCGAAAACGGCAACTGGTAAATGATTAATTCCACGTACCTACAGGTATTTAGTAAATTCACTTATCCGTTTAAAGCAGACGAAACAAACTCTCGTTTGAAATGTCAAATAACATTAAGTTAACCGCCAGGAAGGTGTTGTCGATGTCAAATACATTTCCTCTCGAGAGGTGATCGTCAAGTTACGCCGGCTGCGAGCAACGAGTATGTATTGGTCGAATTCAGCGTACAATCCGAACTGGTCCTTAATTGCAACTCGGAGAGAACTCGCATTCGAAACTTACCCTCTAGACGGCGAAATAGCTTTATACGAATCGGCCACGCTACAGTAATATTATTATTGAAACGAGAATGAACGTACACCACATTCCGTAAATAATTTAATAAAGTTTCACTTGGATAAAAATTAAATAATTCAATGGATTTTCGTTTATTTTTTAAGAGAACTTTGAAAGCGATGCAACCAACGAATTCTTAATAAGAATTATAAAGAAACAGATTTTTTGCAACTCTGAAAACATAAGAGTTTCTTATGTTTTCAGAGTTGCAAAAAATCTGTGGAAAATAAATAATTAAATAGATTTTTTATGTAGAGTTATGTGTATCTAAATAGGTACTTAAATGTATTTTGAAGCAAAGGAAGTTAAAGTGCTGGTAATTGTCTTTCAGTAATTTCGAAACTCGCATAACGGTTATATTAATTTATTCTTACTGTAGGAGCGATTCTCGCATATCAAGTGTACCCAGATGGCGAAATCAAATTTGTCGAGCGAGTTGCTTCGTGAGCTGAGGAGCTGCACGCGGATTAACCTTGTTCTACCTTTCAACGAGATTCACGACTCAGCCTTGCTATCTTACGTCTAGTAGAATTTCAAGTATTGGCGGAGCTCGTGATCATTTCCCGGCGAGTGGTTTACAGTGGTTTGATTTCAGTCAGAGCAGTCAGCCTCAGATTCCTCTATATGTTAGCTTATTCCCCTTTAAAATGCGTATCTGCATAAACTAAAACTGCATCATTCCACCTTTCTATTTATATACGTTCTATATTTATATATTCCAAATACAGAGGGTGATGCGTACAGATTGATTACGAGATGCGTTCAATTTTATTAATTATCGCGTAGCAAAAGCATTTGGAAATTCGGAGATGGTGCCTCTTTAAAATTACAGGTCGTAATGAAATAGTACTAAGGGAAATTTTAAATGAATATGAAAGAATATATCGATGGCTTACTGCATAAATATTGTGTGCCCACTCTTGGCGTTTTCGACAAAAACAGTTTCAAAATGTAAGGGTACTTAAAGAAATACACAATTCTAGTATTTCACAAAAAGTGGACATACAATATTTGTGCAAAACCTAACACATGGACACTTAATAGATAAATCATCTCAGAAAGTGTGCGATGGATGTAGGGTAAAGGCAGGTAATATAGAACGGCACTTAATATGGAACTTCGTAAAATTTCGATAAAGAAATAACGAACTCTTCAGGCAATCGTGTATACTACTTAGACTCTTAGACCCTTAGACATAATAGACGATGATACTGACAATTAAGCATTAGTCGGGCATCCATCATTGACCACGTTTATATTTTTCGTGGGATGTAAAAGTTTCTGAAAAGTTCATCCAACAGTTAAATATTATAGTGAAGGTATTTTTCAAAGTATTATTTTGATATAATTTATCATTAAATATGTGTGTTCTTGATTATTCAACAATACTTTACCAATTCTGTTACTTTCTTCTTAGTATAATTCTTAATTTCCTGTCAGAACATGTGAAGTTGATAATGACGATGACGACGGTGATGCGGAATGCTTATTGTGCGATGGTAATTATAAAAATAATGACAATGAAAACTAGACCCAATGTATTCGCTGCGTGGGCACACGAAGAATGTGGGGCTTCCGACATATTATTCACGTGTCCAACGTGTAAGAGACGCAGAAAGCAGGAATAAATTTAAAAAATGATGTATATTTATTTTTTTGTATCTTTTACTTAATAAATCTTCATTTTTAGTAAAAATATGTAAAGATTTTTGAGTTTTCTTTACAAATTTCCTAGGTGTTCGATATTAGGACCCATTTTTCGAACGGCCGATTTTCACTTTTCTCAGTTTTTTTTTATTATATTAGCAAAACAATTGGATTTTTTACATTTGACTATGTAAATATGATTATGCATTAGTTGCTTCGTCCCTTCATATCAGTTTTATTAAAAAAAAACACAATTTCCCCTACTTTTGACAAGCTTTTGAAATCAGATGCTTCATATTACCTGCATTTACCCTAATATTCCAATCACAGTTAAAAACCTATTATATAATGCTACCAAATTTGACAACCTCAGCATTACAGCTGATACCAATATAGATGAAATGCTAACCAAGCCAGCGCACGTGAAGAAGTTAATCGACTATCTGAGAGAAAAATCATTATACTCCAAAAATCTAACTAAGTAACCTGTAATTAGTTCTCAACATCCTTGTGAATCTGTACTCTACATGTAATATGTGGGTATGTAAAATTTGTAATTGTATTTGTTATTGTATTGTAATAGTAAATGTATGCCTTATTTATGTGTCGCTAATAACCTGTAGCAGATGAAAAATAATATTTGTGCAGTAAGCCATCGATGTAATAGTAAAATAGTGTATAGATTCAGAACATTATGAATTCTTATTCTCTGAATTACATTTATAGAATATATTTAGAAATTGCTACCAGCTATAAGTATGTAGATATTGTATATTTGCTTGATATAGCTATTCGTCTTCACTCCAAGTGAATGGAGAGCAAATAAATACAAAAACATGCTACGTGGTTTGATTATGATTTTCTACTCGGTTTTTCTTTTCCTATGCGTTAATACTGCTATGCGCAAGCTAATAAAAAGAATTAGCTTAGATGCACATTGAACGCAGGGTAAACCATGCAACATCTTACTTTACTAGTGTTTTCTATTGAAGCAAAAAGTAATCCCTCTATGTTTTTGAAACCCTTTGTATTAAAATTGTTAATATTTTGGTTTACTTTTTCGAATCATTCTGTTCAAAACGGCGATTGGTCTGTTATCAAGAAATCACCAGGTTGAGACTTATAAATCCCCGACTAAGAATCTTAATTATTTCTGTAAAATTAAAATTGCACGTTTAGAGTTGCGAAATAAAATAAAATAAAATAAAATAAAATAAAATTATAACACTCATGTGCATTTTTCGAATACTGCTAACAAGAGATATAAAATAAAAACGCAACTGTATAGAATTCCTATAAACACGAAAAGGGAATTTGCACCGCATTGACAAATAACAATTTCTGTCCCATATATGATTACATATTTATCGATTTTCAGATATACATAAACAAGTAGACATTCGCAGTGTGTGTGCGACGTTTTTCATCACATTATAGAACATTTTCGTCACTCACAGTGGTGCGTTAGTGACTGTAGATCCATTTAAAAATGTGCTATAACATTTTAAATGCTCCAAACTTGTTCTGCACTACGTGCTACTACTTTTAATGCTAAAATGCGATAATCTAATCAGGAACAATTCCTAAAAAGGAGAATTTAACTGTCATGCGAGATATGTACTATAGGTGAAAAATAGAGGCAAAACTCTGTTTCTAAAGAGTGTGTATATTGCTACAAGATACATCACTGACAAAGCTAGATACGATCCATTTTGACTCACGGAATACTGTAACCATCAACAAAGAACAATCGGCAATGCAAGTCCCGATCGATAGTGCCGTAACTTTTGTATTGCTTCCCTTTCTCCGGGATGTGTCGTTTAACTTTACCCTCCTAACTGTAGTTGTTGTTGTTGAGCGTTACAAGAAACATTCATCTGTTCTAAGGAAGGAAAATGTTTTAGTGTTGCGGTATGTTTTAAAATTACAATTCAACAATTTATTATAACACAATTTTTAGAGAGGGTATATAAACGTTATTAAGTGAGATACACTCTGTATTCCTTGAGTATTATCATCAAATCATATGTAGATACTTATCGTTAGCCGAACGCATACAAAATGTTGTCTGTTTGGGTAGAATGGCATTTAGGTCATTCCACTCCAAATCGATCACAACTGCGGTCGATGTCTAGGATCTTGATTACACGGAAATATTATTGTCCATATGGAATTGGGGGTGGGAGTCATCATTAGACTGCGGAAGTTTATGCAAGTATGATATTTATTACGATAATTACGTCCTCCCTATTGTAAGAAAATCGAATACACTATATCATGGCCGCTACCATGCTCGAGCTAAGTAAGTAAATTCTGTATATGCTGCAAATAAATAAACATAACATTTTTAAAATAAAAAATATATTTTGTAACCTCTCTAATGACGAAACATATTTCTATCAAAGTTTCACTTGTTTAGTCCTTTTCTATAAAAATGTATATTTGCATAAACATCCGCAGTCTAGTTATCATCTTGCTGGTTTCGAATTTTGTTTCGAATTTTTGGTTTCGAATGTTTATTGCAGCGAAAGTGGAATCTATATATGAATGTGTAGCGCCGAATCTATCTCATACAAAAATCGAGACACTAATGTACCTATTGCAGGACAGCTTGTGTTAGGATTAGCAGAAAAACTGGAATATTTCCCCAGCGACAGTTTCACCCACAAGGACAATAGGAATAAACTAACAAGGAGAGGTTCCCAGGTGTCCGCCTCCGATTGCTTTGAATTTTGGATATGTTTTAGAGCACCGAAAATTAAGATATACGTGTTTTTTTATAGCGGCCCGTTTTCATATTTAGGGGGTGAAACCAACCCCCAAAGTTATAAGATTTTCAGGTGTTCATCTCCGATTGCTTTGGTTTTTGGATATGTTTTAGAGAACCGAAAAATAAGAAATACGCGTGTTTTTATTTTGGCCTGCTTCAATGTTTAGGGGTTGAAACCACCCTCCAAAGTTCATAAGAATAGTTGGTGCCCGCCTCCGATTACTTTGAATTTTGGATATGTTTTTGAGGACCGAAAAATACGAAACACGTGTCTTTTTATTTTGGCCCATTTGCATGTTCAAGGGGTGAAACCACCCCTCATAGTTACCCCATAATAACGGTGACGGACGACAAGAACATCGTCCATACAGCAAGTTATGACGCAAATTAAATTTATATAAAGTTTTACTGAACACAATTTTTATACCCCGTATGAACTTTGGGGGGTGGTTTCACCCCCTAAATATGAAAACGGGCCGCTATAAAAAATACGTATATCTTATTTTTCGGCCCTCTAAAACATATCCAAAATTCAAAGCAATCGGAGGCGGACACCCTGGAACCTCTCCTTGTAAGTGGGATACTTGTATTAAGCCCTTCTATAAGATAAAAAATATCAAATCCTATAAATTTTCAAATAATTAAAATTCGTTCAGTACATTTTAACAGAAATCTACAGTGTTAATGGTATAATATTATGGACTTGACTGACTTGACTGCACGAAATAAATGAGCGTGATATGCTGTGTGACATTGTAGGTGTGCGCAGTCCGTAATGATTCCAATTAAATGACAATTTGGCGGTAAGTAATTAAAATCAATGATCCGTGGTTGGAATGCCCGATGACTCGTGACTATTTCGCCGCAAGTGTCGTGTCCCGTTATTCCAGATGCATGGGATGCACGTATCAATTAGCGGAATAATCTCGTAGTTTAGATCGATTAGGGCTACCGGCCGGCGAATCTGACCCTCCTGTCGTGCTTTCTGGTGATAAACTTGAACGGAATGGGAGTCTCCGAGGGATAGGATATCAGGCTCGATTCTCCTTCTCTGTCCTCCTTGTTCCATTTATGAAAGTTACAAGCATCGCCGTTTATTCTCAGAGAGAAACGCCTCCGCATGATAAGGGAAGCTGGGAAAATGAAATTAAGAAGTCATTGCGCAAATTCAGTCGGAGAAATTTATACGCGAAATTAATTGAGAAATGAATCCTTGGTGTTTAATTGCACGCTAAGTAAATTCTCGAAATTCCCTGTAGTACGTATTAATGTTTATTATTCTATGTTAACTTTACTCTGTTTTTTTTCTGCAATAAATACACCATTCCGAAATTTTTTAAACTGTGCGGATTTGTGGAGGACCTCAATAGAAGTATCAGGCAATTTTTAGCTTGTGCCTATTTTCGGTTCTTCGGGGTGAAAGCACCCTCTAAAGGTTAACAAGTGTTTCCTATTTTCAAGTACATCTAAAAAACTATAGTAGATATGAAAAAATTGTTATAAAGAAAATTGAACGGTTTTTATGTTGTATAAAACTATGTACTCGAATTGTTTAAAATTTGTGGTGGGGAACATTTTGCTGATTAAATTACAAATTTTAAACAATTTGACTACACAGTTTTATAGAGCATAAAAAACCGTTCAGTTTCCATTTGAATATTTTTTTTGTGTCTACTACAGTTTTCAAGATAGACAAGAAAGTACGAAATCACACATTATCCTTTTTAAGCGATGTTTTCACCCCGAAGAAACGGAAACGAGCACAAACGAAAAATTGCCTGATACTTCTATTGAAGTCCTCTACAAACCTGCACAGTTTAAAAAAAAAAAGCGGAGTACACGGGCAACCGAACATCCCTTGTAAGTTTTGTTTCAAAAACTGACGCGGCAGCGTCGTCTCTGTTAGTCTTTGTTCAGACATGGTGGCTTTGACTGCCCGGTCTGTATTTAGTTTTTAACATTTTGCCATAAAACTCGAGACCGCGGCTTATACCTAGCAACAAAGATTCAAGTCGAAACAAGCGTATAACGATTCTAATTTATCGTAAGACACTGCCGTAACGTGCAAATCAACCTTTTAGCATTTACAGTGGCTCAAGAAAGTATTCGTACAGTCTTTGAAATCGCATAACATTTTTAAAATTGGTGCAAACGACTTTCGGGAAGCTAGAAGCATTAGTTTACTAGGCGACGTGCTACTTCGTTCCGAAAAAAATTGCAATTGGACGGAATAGCGAAGAAAAAAATAGTGGAGGTCGATTTTTCGAACTTTTTTCTGAGCCTGTAATGAAAATTTAAAAAATCCCTCTTTCAAATTTAGGTAAGTTGTATACATGCTGAAAATTTCATCTAAATCGGTTAACGTTGTTCTGAGCTACAAACGTTTAAAGATCGCAATCGTTTAAAGGTCGAAAATCGTTGATTTAGGAAATTTCCTCTATTTTCTTGAGCCGCTGTATAAGCTAATGTGGGACCCAGTAATGTATACCATACTATATTTCTAGAATGTCTTGATTATATATATACACTCAAATTTTAAATGTTAAAAATGTTTCTAGTTTCTTCCATAAGTTAGATTCCTTCTTGTACAACATTCCTTGAAGAGTTTTACATATGTACAATGTGTCCCGTAGTTCGCGCCAGAAACAGGAAATTGAGTGATGGAATTAATTGAAGAAATAATTCGTACTAAACGAAAAAGAAAATTTTCTCATTAAAGATTTCGTTCCAAAGAAAAATGACTCGGAATATTTGTTCGGTATACGGGCACTTATCTGTGGCTAAGTAGGTAGTTTTTTCTTCAAGTTACATAACTGTATTTGATATTATATGTATGTATAAACGTTGCCAATACTATGACTTCGTTTGCATAGTTATTTGCATTGTGTTTACTTTCGTCGATACAAATTTTGAAGTATGTATTGTTCTATCTGTAAGATACATGCTGCAGAATGGGTAACGTTTTCAATAGTTCTTGTGGTAAAAAATTAAGTGCAGTTTTGATTACCGAATACAAAGAATATGAATACAAACACGATTAACTTATAGCAAAATTAATTACGTAGCAACACAGTCGAATGCATTTGTGCTTAATAAACATTTGAAATTATTTTTATGAGAATTAGGCCTTGTATAAAAAACGTATTTTACATTTCTTCTTATTTTTGCATGTATAACATTCAGTTTCCCTGTTATACAACTACTTACTGTACATCCTGTGTGCAGTATCTACATGTAATGTGCCTCACGACTCTCATTTCAGAGCCGCGTTGCACTCCGACGGATTTTGTATAGTGTTTGGAAGTTGGGAAAGGCGCCCCATGCGGGAAGATAGGCAAAAATTGCAGGCAACCCGGCCGTGATAAGGGTCGTGAGTCGTGAGGCACATTTGGCGCCTTAACCTGCCAGAGTATCGTTTACAGTGACTTACGCCATCCTTGAACCAAGTGGAACATTACTGGCAGTTCCAAATCGCAGTCTCGAAGTTTGAGGCCAGTTTTTTCGGATGATCCCACATGATTTCAAAATTAAAAATGCTGTCAATCGATTCGTCTTAAGGAGTTACATACCTTTGACGGGTCGGAAAATAGGGTTATTGTTGTGAATTTTTGTTTCATATAAAAAAAACGTTATATTTAAAATTCAAGACATACACCTTTTTGTGTATGAATTAAGCTGTATTGTCTTCAAAAAGAAATTTCATATTTTAAGAATTGGTGGCATAACAGCCCCTTCTCCTAAGGCCTCTTCATATTTGCGGTACCAAAAATATTTCTCTGAGATTACTGGAACGATTTGATTAAAATTTTGCACGAATTTTCTTAAGTCTATAATCGAATACTTGTCGGCGCCGATTTTGAAAAATTCCATTTTTTGAAAAATGGCAGCTGCTCAAAGTCAAGCACATGATTTTCGGCCGAAGTTCTCAGCTTCTTTGAATAATAAAAAAAAACAAGACATAAATCGAATAATTGGCTTTAACAAGTACTAGATCATAGTTTTAAAAATATTCGTGCAAATTTTTATTCAAATCGGTCCAGTAATCTCTGAAATAATTTTCCTACCGCAAATATTAAGAGGCCTCGGGAGAAGGAGCTGCTGTAGCATCATTTCTGAAAATATAAAATTTATTTTTGAGGAGAATACAGCTGAATTTATACACAAAAAAGTTGTACGTCTTAATTTTTAAATATAACGTTCATTTTAATAAAAAAAAAATCATAAAAATAGTCCTATTTTCCGACCTCCCAAAGATATGTAACCCATTAATGAGATCTTCCCAATGATGTAGGCATAGAAATCGCTGCCAACTCTCAGGTCACTAATCACTGCACAGATCTAACATTTGTTCTTTGACGGTCTTAGCAATGTGCCGTGCGCCCTCGAGACAAAGTACCATTCTTCTCTTCTCTCTAAAGGATCCTCCAGACGCTGATGCACGTTGCAGTGAAACGTTGATACATGCATCATGATGCAGGTTCCATGATACATGTTGCTACGTCTGTAGATCGGTTTCCGTGTTTCAGCATCAGAAGCGGAACTGGCATCTTGCTCATCAGCTAGGCGCGTGAGCAAGATGCAAGAGTCATGAAACCTGCATCATGATGCATGCATCACTGTTTCACCGCAACATGTATCAGCGTCTGGATGTCCCTTAAGCAAAGCGTGCTGAAGATGCATTTGGTTGGAAAAAGGCGGCACCACCATAAATCACGATCGAAGTATTCTATTTTTCGTTATAAGCTGGTCTTCCATCAGCCGAGAGTGAGAAAGAGAGATAGAGATCGAGAGAGGGGATGGGCCAATTAGACTCCAAGTTAGTTGGTCAGACTAGAGCAATTAGACTCTAAACTTAGTCAGTATAGTTCGTCGGAGCAATCAGATTCCTAGTCATTACTTACTTTCACGAAGCACTTACACTTCAAGCAGTCTAAAGGGCAATCAGACTCTTATCTTCCTAAGCTTTATAACCACAATTATGATATCACTTCACAAAATCTAGTAAAACCTTTTAACCTTTATTTCACGTCTTCACACTTATGCCATAAATACACAATAACATTTACTTTTTCGCTACTTCCTTATTTACTTTCAGAAATTCAGTTCTGCGCATACTGGATGATTAAGTTGCAATATTGATACATACTTGTTATTTCTTCTCTTTCTGTTGTTTTCTTTACTACTTATGTACTTTAATCTTAATCGTAATGTTATCTTTATTTGTCCATTCTCTATTCACGTCGTTTCATCTCATTCCAATGTTCCAAAGGGTTGTTACCCGTAATAAATAAATAAATAAATTAATAAGCAGCCTGCACCGCAATCACTCTTGATTTCCGTCTTATTTTGTCACGTAAAACAAACGAAAACTCTATAGGTATAATATGTAAGATGAATTCACTGATACTCGAAAAGTGAAAAATATTCATTAAACAAAGAAATCGAAGCACAATATTATACACAACAAATGATAGCAAGCAAACGCCCACTAGTGTAAAGTTACGTATAAGCATTTGCAACAGCGCGCATGAACACTTGGGTGGCTAAAAAATCTTTTCCTCCAGTCCTCGCCACTGCAGCTCGCTTTTATTTTTTTACGCGCCACACGTATACTCATATTGTAGTTCATCACATTCTCTCCCACATTGCCTCATGTATTTTTACGCGTACATAGTTGTATGGAAATAAGCAGAAGAAAATGTAGAATAATATTAAGTGTATATTAATAATTTCTTTCTTGCAGTATATTTTTATTGGCATAAATAAAAGTCTTCAATCTTCGGTTTCACGTGCTCGCAAGTTCGAGAAGAAAGAACAAAACGTGGAGCCGCGCGCAGGTCGTCGTTTCTTATAGAAATATTCTCGGCACGTTAGTATTGCCAGCGTATATGCCTTAATTTTGCACCCACGCGTCTACGTGAGTCGGCCTCGACGTCGAGTCTTACTACTTGTACGAATGGAGCGTCTACCATCTGACGGTCAACGATAATAACAGTGAATGAATGTTGAACCCGGATCTTGCTCGATATATCACTGGTAACAACACACCATTATCGTTTTGAAAGCACCTATTAAATGTGACGTTGAATGGTCTTGAGACGTAATTTAAAAGAGTGAAGCATGACATTAAGGCGGAACGCGATACTGTATACATTTGCCGACATACTGAGCGTAAAAAAATGTCTCCAAATGCGTCCAACTTAAGAATTAAACCAGGCAGCAATTATATTCCATATTATATTAAATACAGCAGGTTAATTACATTTTTATTCCAGAACAGAGATATACTGGTAATTAAAAGAATGAGAAATTATGTGAAATGAACTTGAAAGCTAAAACTCTGAATAACTCTCGAACTCTGTATAAATCAAAGAAATTCGTGGTGTGAGCAATATCAAACTTATAAAATATTTTATTATCTAATTGTTACAATTTATTGATATTTACTCACAAGTCTGTCCACAGAATTTTAAATTGGTGCACTAGAGAATCTCTTTCGATTTAGTAAGTACGCAGAGCGTATAATTTAATAATAACAGTGTAGTTACCGGTAATTTTATTGCAACACTCGGCATGCAAATATAATATAACTACATATACGTAATAAGCACATGTTTGACTGGTTATTTAACAGATTTCATGTGTTCTACATACCTATACACAATATATGTAAAAAAGAATTTTAAATACCAAAAAAATATTTTTCTGGGATTCTATTTTCACATTTTCCTCTTCTTTATTGCCTGGGTAATTGATATTAAATTTCTCGTTCGTTTCAGTCGCTTTGACCGTTGCGTGTAATTAACTTACACATTCCTGATGCATATTTCTAATATGCAGTCATGCGTATAAGCAACATTTTATTGCGCAATCATTCTTATGGAAGCGTGGAACTTAAATTACAACAAAAGGATAATTAATATTGCTATAATTGAACATGAAATTTAACGCCATATTTGTTACAACCAGTACGATCAGAAATACTGGTATTCATTAAAGGGATGTAAAAGGATAACGTATAGGTTTTCTGAAAGGTACAGTTTAATGTTACGAACACAATGCATGTAGTAAAACTACCTACAGCAGATGTTATGTATCAACCAGTGAAATCAATATTATTTTCACCAGCGGGCAATTTCCTGAACGATTTTTATTGCAAATGGAAATATGAAATGTGAATGTTGCGATACCTTTTCATGCAGGCAAAAATTGTAAATCTTTTATGAATTTTCATAGATGAACATATCTATAAAAAAATATTGTGCTTTTATTCGTCCAATCGATATTCAAACATTGTTCATCGAATATTCGTAAAATCCCTTTTTTACCTTTACTTATCTTTCTAATATCTAGCATACCAGACCACATTATACTTTTAATGTGTCATCATCTCATATAAATTATTTTGATAATATCATCTACTTAGTAAAGATGAAACAGATTTTAAAAAGTGTAATATTGTGATTTAAATTAATTCGAGTGTATTATATTCGTCCCATTCAGTGTCATCTGATATTAAGGTTTTATACATTTTAATTAAGATTATTAGTTTTGTTTATTTTTTTTACCATAGCTGTACTTTTATATAAGTATATATATATATATGTGCTAGCTTACAAAATGTGTTATGATTAATTATTCAAAATTGTTTGTACGCCTTTTATAAGTTAAATCTGAAATCTGAAATTAGTGGTTAGCCCTTCATATTTCTGGATGGGTGGATGGTATTGCTTTCTTATTCACATGTTATACAGCGATTAAACCGTATTTACACAGTGCAAATGATGAGGCACCGACTTAAAAAAATATAGGAGTCGTAGATTAAATAAGGAAAAACATTATTTTTTATTTTTTAGTGCAATTTTATTTTTTTCAAGGCGGATTTAATTTAAAAAAAAAAAATTTATTTTGAAGTTTTTTGTTTTATATATATTGACACATCATGCTGAGAAGATATGCATAAAATAATAATAATTAGGTGACAATAGTCTTTATTATTAACCAGAACTGGCAAAATATTGGGCCAATGTTGATGCAGTGTATGATGGGACCGCGCATGGTCCTCTTTCGAATAAAAAAAAGATCATCAAAATCGGTCCATATGCTGACGAGTTATGCGGGGACACACAAAAAAAAAATACAAACGGGTCTATAACCTCCTTCTTTATGAAGTCGGTTAAAAAGGGGTCATGATCTTGACCACCTGGATGTCAGCTATGGGAACGGGAGTGCCACAACGACGACTCCCAAGGATTTCCTTATATGGAGATTTCTAGTGAGTCCCCACGCATTTTGGGACTATATAAACCCTTTGGTTTCAACCCTCTTGTGTCACGCTCGTTCAGAGTTGGTTCTATTTATTGAGATCTGGCTCGAGTTCCCTTTCAAATCATAAGTTAATCTTACAGAATCTGGGAGTTCGGCTAATATTCTATTTGGCATATTCCAATAGCCACTCTTACCCCCCGCATCGCCATTGCGTCAACACTGTGCAAATATTGGTAACTTACACATATATTTAATTCATCGTGACATTTACATTTGTAGAACAATTATTGATTATTCAATATACAGAAAGTTTTCACGAGTAAATCGAGTAGATTCGTTAAACCCATCTTTTACGCGGCGATCCTTATAATATTAGTAGCACATACCCACCGATACAACTTTACCGCTCGAGTTGTATCAAACTTTAATTAAGAGTCACGAGGCATAACTAAGATTTCCCGCGACTTCCTGATGCCGTATCAGGTTCGTTCGCACTTTTTATCCAAACAAGGAATCGGCTGCAACCCAGTGGCTCCCCGATTTCGCATAGGGTTCGTTCACGAAACCTCACCCTCCTACAGCTCCCTGATTCCGCATCAAGTTCGTCCGTATCCAACAGCTCCCTGATTTCGCATCAGGTTCGTCCGTATCCAATAGCTCCCTGATTTCGCATCAGGTTCGTCTGTAAATCTACGACCCCCCGAACAGCTCCTTGGTCTCGCACCAGGTTCGTCTGTGAATAATCCAACCTCCTAGCAGCCCCTCGACTACGCGTCGAGTTCGTCTGCGAATTTCATCCTAGTGACTCCTCGGTTATGCATCGGGTTCGTTCACGATGTTTCACCCTCCTACGCCTCCCTGATTATTAAAGTCAGGTTCGTCCGCGTTTGACTCCATTCCTAGAGGCTCACTGATTTCGCATCAGGTTCGTCCTCGCTTACAATAATCCTAGCGGCTCCCTGATTTCGTATCAGGTTCGTCCGCGCCCCTAACTAATAAACTAATAAATCATATTCCTTGGGAAATACCCCTCTCACCGGCCTCTCGCGTTGCCCCGACTCGTAACACCTGCATTCATAAAGTACTTGAAAAATTCGATTCTATTTGTTCATCGTATTGTTTTTTGCATTGGAGAGGATCTTTCTATAATGTATATGAAGTGACGGGAAGAGAAACAGAGCCAGTTTATCTCTCATAAAAACTGAACTCCTCATATATGTTAATTTGGACTTCTAGTGCAATCAAAGCTTTGACTTATTTGTTAAAGTCGATAAATTAATTAATAATTCAAAATGCATAAAAAATATACATTTAAAATATAAGATGTTTTTTTAATGTACAGTTTTATTTTGTATTACTTTACTATGAAAAGTAGGTACTATATTTTTTCACAATGTATTATATTTTTTTATCACATTTGGTCGTAAAGAAACTACTAACTATATTTTCTCAAAATATAGTTGACAACCCTAAGTGTATCTACTATTTGACATTGTGCAGTATGTAGCACCTACAATTCTATCTCGCTTGTCTCTGTTGTTCAGTCCGAAAACGTTTTACTATGTATGTAAGTAGCTCCTTTTTTCACGTGTCGTTCGTCTCTTCGCATACAAATCTTTTTCTCTTTTCAGGCATGAAACAGCCGCAAAATTGCAATGCGGTCGTTCGGTTGAAAGAGTAACGTTCGATCGGTGCACGATGAATAATTCCCCCAGAGTGTTGTATCCTCTTTTCTCATGCGATATCGGTATACCTGTTAGGTAATGCACTGTTCTGGCGATGGAGACACGTTTTGTAGGTCGAACTCAACATGAAGGGTCCAACGTGGAATTTTACATCAAGAAGCTAGATTCCAAGAAGACAGATTTTTTTCCATTTGTTTTAGTAGTAAAAAATAATCCTGTTTCACAATACAATTAAATTTAACGCTATAGGTACCAAATACTATTAAGTGATACAGGCGAAAATTAAATTATAATACTTTACATTCACTATTCCAAGGATTGATTCGAGGAAGTACTTGCACTTTAATTAATATTCCATATATAAAATATATCAAACTATGTTATTCTATATTTGGAATTTATTTTTTCGTGTAAAGTAACCATTTCTGACAATGAGTTCATCTACTAATTATTGAACACCATGTATATAGGAGGAGGCAATCACGGTGTTGATGTCAAATAACTTTTTGACTATGCAATGCATACAAAGTTTCTGTAAGAGGATATATGTAGATATGTTGCTGTAATAATTGTTCCTGCGATATTTCATTTTTCATCAATATTTCAAGGTCACTGTCAATTTTTTAAGTGGAATATCTAACTTCTTCTATTAAAATTCTGAGTAATAACAAACTCCAAACAAGTATTACACATTCGCTTAAAACCTAAGTAGTAACGAGATACAAACGAGATGGCAATAAGTTTGGAACCAAACGCAAAAATACGAAACTATCGAGAAATACCAATATTTTTATATATAAAAAATGGTGATACTAAATTGGTCTTTCTTAAAATAAAAACACCAAAAATAATAGAAAATTTCGTTTAATATTACGTAATATAAAATATAGAAGAAATTAAATGTTGCTAGGAAATAAGTATGGAATGAGCCAAACTTCTGGAAAAAGTATGGAACATTATGAATTTGCAAAGAAATTAGCAATAATTTATTCAATATTTATATTATATATAATGTTTATGTACTAACCAAAATCTTTGCAATTTTAATTATTTATTATACGTGAAGTAGGTGCTCAAACTACTTAGTGTATTTTAACATCGATGCAACGATATAATCTGTTAATTAATGAAGAAAGAACACTTAAGCCTTGTTAAGACTATTTCACAGTTCTCTGCATATAAAAATCTGGGACAGTAAGATGCGGTGAGCTAGAGTGCTAAATAACCGGACCTCTTAGCCAATTTCATATTTTGAAATAGTGTCGATTTAACTAATTTCTTACATTTTGTGCATTATAGATACATATGCTGAATAGCTAATTATACCAATTCATTTGCATCTTTATTGTTTTTTAATTTATGATCGTATTAAATCGTGTAAAATATGTTGTTTATACAACTTGGATCAACAGATAAAAAACATTATTAACATTTCGATATTATTGCCTTCACATTTGATCTCTTTGTTGTACAGTTTTATTAAAACAATTTATGGACGTAGGTTCATATACCATTTTTATCTTATTCTTAATCACAGAAAATGTTACCAAAGGTTATACGGAAACTCGTCACACATTCGTTTTACTGGCAGTCACTTTTATACATAATAAAAAACTACAGCAGCCCGTGTAGAAAATAGAAACATTTGGGCCATTTTTATTTTTTGGAACTAATTGCAAATCATAAAAACTGGCGTAGGCCATCGTATTGCTTTTAAAATATTGAACTTTTCTCCTTCCAGTTTTATATTACCTCTATCCCTTACAAGGCAAGCGATGGCCATTATAAGGCGAATGCCCTGTAGGTATATAAATATTATTTTATATAGCTTAAAGCTTTCCATTCATTTAATTAATTAAAAGTAATACTAAATGGCACTTATTTCATGTGGATATAAATAGATAAATCGTTAATTCTTTTATAAGAAAATTGCAGAAAATGAAACGAAGTGATCAATAGGTAGAAGTCCAATTCCTGCGCTATTCTTGTACGAGTTTAAACTCGGCCATAATGCAGTTGAAGCGTTTCGTAATATTAACACTGCGATTGGGGAAGACTTAGTTTTGGAACGAACGATTCGACGTTCGTCCGAAACATTTCGTAGTGGGATATAAACCTCGAAAGTGATCTTCGTGGTCGCTCTAAACAAGTGATCGACAATGGTGAACTGAGAAGCTTAGTTGAATCTGATACTCGTCAAAGTGTACAATATATTCCACAAAAATTAGGAGTTCATTACAGGACTGTTTTTGGCCACCTGAAATTATTGGACAAGTTAAACAGTTAGGTACCGCAAACTGGGGGAACATTGGCATGTTTTTGAAACACTTTGTTACATAATATAAAAATTAACATTTTTTACATTTGCTTTAAGGGATTATACCTAGACAGGCAGTCGAAATGGGGCGAATGTTTGTGAATTTTTTGAAAAAGCGGAAGCATATATTTTTACAGAACATTTTGCACTTAAAAGGACAACACTTAAAGAACATTTGGTAATTTTTTCGTGGAAAAATATTTACGTTTATAATAAAGTAACAACTGACATCCAAGAAGCCTTTAACAAAATTGTTATTCGGAACCAAATTATCTAAAATTAAAAAACAAAAAAGATTTCGTTAGTATATTAATGTATCCTCTGATTAACGGAGGGAATGTCCGTAATATTAATTTAAAACAAAATGGCGGCTATTTAAAATTGAAATCCTCATTTTTTCGCGTCATTTTTGCACAAAAAATATTCACAAACATTCGCCCCTTTTCGGCCGCCTGACTAGGTATAACCCCTTAATTATCATATTATAACATTGCATCTTTTGAATTGTACTACAAGTGTAAAAATGCAAAAATTTCTGTCCTTTTCCGTCTTTAATACATGCTAAGTAATTGCCAATCAATATTACACTGTACTGCCAATGTTTCCCCAGTTTACGGTAAGTGGTTTCCGCACGACCTAGCGGACAGTCAAAAGTTATGCACTTCCCTTTACGCCCGCAATGACAATATGAAACTCTTCCACATCAGCCAGACCTGCCTCTTACCGATTATGCTCTATTTAAACACTTAAATAATTTTTTAATAGGGCAGAAGTTTAATGACGAAAAGGAGTAAAAAATACTTTCAAAGTATTCACCCTATCCAAAGGCAGAGATTTAAAAAAAAAAAATGAATAAATGCACTTATTTCTCGATAGACAAAATGTGTGAATTGTGATGGATCATATTGCGATTAATAAACTGTTAATAAAAATATAGCCGCTGAATGTTTCGTATATATAGAATTTTGACATTTCATTTGCACCAACCTAATACATTAATAAGCATAGTAGGTATAAGAACGTCAAATACCTGGGTTTAAAAGAGATATTTCATTTTTATGATTCATAAACGAATACTATGTTTCCAGATTAAAAGTTTGTAAATGGAGGTAATGCAGCTCAGAGTTATAGATGATATCGGTCCCAACATATAAAGAATTTTAAAAGTGGAATGTAGAAGGATATAACCGTCAAGGACTTATTTATTCTGCAAGTTTGAAAATCACATCAACATGTAACGATCTCGACACCGCAGGTGCGATTCTCTTGATTTACGATTTTAGTGAAACGACTGGGTTAGGTAGCCACCTATAAACTTGCTGCTTTTCTTTCCCTCCTTCGTGTCAACACGCCCACGCGGTAACGTTGATATGCAGGTCCTGATAAGTCGTTATGCAGCCACACGTTCCTATAGAGTTATTATCTTTATCGCGTCATTGATCATAGTCTTAGCTTGAACGATAATACATCACGAATAAGGGCAAACGATATCAAATTATTACTTCGACAAGGTTTATATTGTTCGAAAAAGTTGCTACTCGCGAATACCCTTCGAGAGGAATTCGTTGTCTGCTAATTAAGGAAGCTCAATTGAAAGAGGAAAGACCACTGAATACGAATGCAACTTTTACAAATTTGTAGAAACATCACTGTGAGCTCGAAATTTAAAATAGAAATATGTTTATTATTTTTAAACTTGGCAAAAATTGACAACTTTGAGGGCCAATATTTGTGGACTATAATAATTACGAAACTGAAAACATGTTGGCTTATTCGGGGAACGCCGAATATTCGGTATTCGAAAAAGTTCGCCATTCGGCGAAAGCCAAATAACGAATGTACATCATTCGGCGAGCAAATGTTCGCCATTCGTTAATTATTATTTTATTTTTTTCCCGTTTTTATTTCACCAATTTCAATACATAGGATGGTGAAAAGGCGAGGCCCAACTGAATCTGCTATTTGGCCTACCCTCTGTATAATTGTAAGTGTCAGAGCGTAACATTTGAATACAACAGATGGAGAAACTTAACACTCAACACTCAACATTCAATACTCAATACTCAATACTTAAAACTTAACTTAAAACTTGAAACTTGAAGCTTGAAACTTGAAACTTGAAACTTGAAACTAATACTAACGTTATCAAATGTTTCCGCGACTTTCTGTTCGAATGTTTGCAGTTCCCGATCACTAATCGAAATGCCGAATAAACGCATTGTGTGAAGATATACGCGAATACCTTGGCGAATAGTTTGTCGAATATCAAATATTCGGCATTCGGAATGCCGAATGTGTGGTTTCGCCTTTAATTGATTTTTGTTATGAACACAAAGGCATTGATATTTTAGTTCTCCAAATTATGTAAACTAATTGATTGCAGGAAACTATGTATCAATATTGTAAGGACTTTAGCAAACTCTTAACGAACTTCCTTTCATTCCGCCAAAGTCACGATGTAACCAATTAAAATAACATTTCTCACTATGAAACTAAATATGAATGCACGAATATGAAACGGTATTATGCCTTTACTGCGCTATGTCTGTTTATATTAGAGAAAATAAACAGGGTTTTGTCGGGTACGCATACGATTACCTGCGATTGCGCTATTATGCACGGCTTCTACTTATACAGTAGCGTTCGGCAATATTGACAAGTTGACATTATCGAATAATGGTCTGGTTCAACTTCACATAATACAATAAATGCCACAAAGTGTTAATTTTTTATTATCCTAAAATTGGTATTTGGATTAAAATCAAATTTAGTTTTCGAATTCGTCAGATATCACAACTTTTGATTTCTGCTTGGGATACATTTTTCAGATATTATTATAGATACAGGTCGTCGTTGGGCTTGTTGATAAAACTGACCAAGTAATTTTCTTCATAATTTTCGGTAATAACAAATTTGAAGTTGAGTCTATTACAATAATTCAGGTAATAATTGAAAGGTATTGTAAAATACATAAGTTTTTCCTCATATGGATTTTTATTAATCTATTGTCGTAAAAAACATACAAAGTAATTGCTTGCATTAATGTTTAACGATTTTAGGATGGAATGATGGACTTGGTCAGTTGTACCAATGACGTATTAACGACAAAGTCAAAATCGATTTTCTTAAAATTAAAGGTATCTGCCAAATCATTTTATTCCAACATTTTCGATTCACCTGACACGTTGAATATTCCGTACATTTCGTTCGTATAACATTACGCACCACCTTGCTGATTTCACTAAAAAAAAAAAAGGAACGTGAATAATCTCAAATTATAAAAAAATCACTATATTATTTACCTGCTCGAGTGAAACTAATCTTCAGAAATTTTTTATATCTCTGAAAAGATGAAAGACACTTGAAACCCCAGCATTAAGTAACGTGCTATGTACTTAACATTCTTATCTTTTTGCTACAGTATATTAATCTTTGAAGGTCCTCCGATAGGAAATATCCTTCGGTTATCTTACGATTCTCAACGTGAATGGTCCCTCCTTTTCTCGATTTTCTTCTCGAACTGAACTCGAAAGGGTACTTTGGTAACTTAGCGGTGTCAGAATCATCGGGTTAGATAACACCATCAGCTTGAATGCCAAGTGCAATCCTACTCGTTTAAAAGGCGTGCTGTCTGAAGATCAGCAGAGTTTTAAACGTGACGATGATAGATTATGCCTCTTTTAAAATTCCAACCGTGTCTCCTTCGATACCCGTATTTCTCGATTTCCTCTGCTGTTCAACGATCTATCATGAGACTTTCATAAAGAAAACTGAAATTATTTATTCATTATTCCAATATTATCCTAATAGCCACCGCAACAATAGAATATTTTCATTACATTTGCCGTTAGATGAATAGGTACAAAGGGCACTGTAGTTTCAATAATATGGATTTAAAAACTGTCTTACGATTAAGCAAATACATGCGAACTTGACAAATTTTTAGGGCTAATGCTCTCGAAAATAAAGATTTGCAACAATGAAAATTTATCCTACATTTTCGATTTACTTTTCATAAACAATTACCCTATATACTATATCATAAATACGTGAGTACACCATTTTTGAAGATTATAAATAATATCCGAATTTGTTATATTGGCAACTTATCATTGATAAAATACGAGTCAAGTGCACGGGTACACGGTAAATTTTCAAAATCGATTTTCCCGAAAACGAAGCCTTATTCAAAAGCATGTTAATCTTCATTCTCTATTCATTTTTTTCATGAGGAATCACACCCTGCTTCCTACTTACTTACTTAAATTACTTACTTAAATTAGTATTACACTTTTCGGGATACCCCATACATTAGACTACAATTAGTTTGCTTTAGAAATGTATAACCATTTTATTTTCTTTAATTTGATAGTCTAACCAGACTAATAAATTGCAAAACGTTGTAACCACAACGTTTGAGGTTGTGATATGGAGATATATAATAATTTTGAATAAACTTAATAATTTGCCCATTCATATTTAGCAGTTAGACCGGTTGCAATTATGATTGACATACTTTGAACCACAGGGTGATTGGTAAAAAATAGTAAAAATTGAAATGGTTGATTCCGCAAAATAAAACGATGATAAAATGTGACCAAATTGCGGTGGATGTCTCGTTTTTTAGTTATTAATTTTTAAAAACTCAGGTCAGAAACGCCTAAACCTACGTGCATTCGCCGTCTAGGAACAATGACGTTTGCTACAAATCGTAGTAACAGGCAATGCTAGAACAATTATACTGCTTAAAATTGTTTTTTTTTCTATTAAATTCAATTATGTATTTTTTATCATCTAACCATTTATGTAAATTTCATGTTTATATAGCCCAATTTAATTAAAAACATTACTTTTACGTAATACCTATGCGTTAATGATTGAAATGTATATTATAGCTCAATATAGAAACATACTACAGATTACTTCTTAACTTTACTCTTTAATGCAGTAATAATGAAGAAACTGACCGATTTTGCTATGTTATCAACGCATTTGTGTTTGCTCCTTTTTCCCCAGTCATTCGTCAAATTCGTTCGTTTTGCTGATTCATTTGTACGTGTCACATCAAGTACCAACACTATATTGATTGTCTTTTATGTCGGGCTGTGCTGGCGCATTCATCCATCATTGCACCACAATTCAAAATTCATTATTCTTCGTATAGGTAGAGATCCTCATCGATATTGTATCTTTGTTACATCAGTAGGTACATATACTTGTTTCTTTACATCCAAGGGAGCACGCGTGCCTTCTGAACACATCAAAGTTTAGACTAGCGTTAGGTATGTAATTAATGTCCATAACTAAATAATCTTATGTACTAACATACAGTTACATTCTCACAAAATTAAGCGTAGGTGCACTTACGTAGAAAGTAAAATTTGGCGGCGAAAAAGATATAACATATATATTAGTGAACAAGAATAATATATATATTTACGACAATCTCGTGCTTCAATGGACAATTAAGGGATTGAGAACAAAAACGGACTAACCCATATTTTTTGCGAAATTGAGTTAGCAGCAATAATGTATTCCAATGGGCTGTACTAATCATATAAAATAGGAATAATTCATTTTTTTACAATATGGATTAGTCCGTTTTTGCTCTCAATGCCTCAATTCATACAAAAACGTAAAACTAAGATATTTCAATCACACAAAATTGAGCGTACACGTAGCAGATTCCTTAAATTACGCAGATTTTTAATTAGAAGATTAAAAATCGCGCCACGAAATACAGTCACTTCCCCTTCGATGCGGCATGGCCGGGACTGAATGATCGCAATAAGCCGGAAAAGGAAACATGGTTAATGCTTCATTATTTTATGTAGATCCCCGATCGCCGCCCTGGTTTGTTCTTGTCAAAACGAGTCCGCCAAGAGCGGGGCAGTAGACGTTGGAATAGATTTCGAATGCAAAGACAACGTTCCCGCGAGCAGGTACTACTGTCTATTGCTTGATCACGCACGACCGTATCGTCAAATACAGTCCCTTAACGAACGTAGTTCGGAAACTCACATAACATAAAATCTGCTCGTAATGGCGAATAGTCCTATAGTTCGCGAAGGAACAGTAAACCAACGGTTATCGTAGCTTCGCGAGGGTTCGAAATGGAAACTGATGATTTCATTGCAATCGAGATTATCGTTCTCACGGATGAGACAGTTCTTGCACTGTGGATCTTTGAACCAACTCAGTCTGCTTGAGAAATGTTCAATGATCTGGTTTACAAGAAAACTGTAGGTAAGTACATATCTCATACTCTGAAGGCTGGGTGTCGTTGTACCTAAGTTCCAGTACTGTTAACCTCTATTTTAAACGCGAGCATGATATTCGTAAAAGAAAGCGAAAAAAAGTGACTACTAGACCTAGCAAATCGAAGCGCTATCAACATCAGCAATTTCACCAGCAACGAAGAAAACATCCCTAGTGTCGATTTGATTTCAGGAACAAATATCTACCAATGCTTATTTCATACTGGTGTTGGTACACTCGAGAAT
This sequence comes from Andrena bucephala, assembly GCA_947577245.1. Lineage (NCBI taxonomy): Eukaryota > Metazoa > Arthropoda > Insecta > Hymenoptera > Andrenidae > Andrena > Andrena bucephala. The sequence goes on from OX387715.1 coordinate 109,152,230, forward strand.
GTATTAAGGGGACCTGCCGGTCTAGAGCCCAAAAAAATAGGTGATATTTAGGAATTAATTAAAGGAAAACTACAATATATAATTTAATGGGACTTCTTGCATTGTATTAAGGATGTCTTAAATTATAGAAATATATTTTTTGTTTTATAATTAATCATTGCAGACGGCCCTGGGGAATCGTTAAAGTCAAGGCGTCAAAAAATTGATCCAAATCGGTGGGACCTGTATCTCCAAAAGTTATTATTCGATTCGACTGAAACCTTTTTTATTTTGAAGATTATTCTTCTGGGGGGGGGGGGGGGGGACTAGAAAAAATTACAAATATGACATTTTTTTTAGAATATAACGACACTTCAAATTTGAAATCACTTTTCCCTGTATTTTTCGTCCTTTCAACGCCTTTGAAAATTATAAATTTTCAATTTTATCTAATTCTTTCCAGTCCCCCCCTAGCCAGAAGTATATTCTTCAAAATAAAAAAGTTTCAGTCGAATCGGATATTAACTTTTGGAGATACAGGTCCCACCGTTTTGAGAACACTGTTTCGAGAAAAATGCGTTTAAAGTTTTACGTTAGTACCAAGAGGCCGGGTGTTATCCATGCATTTGCAGCTACTCAAATGCCTATAACTTCGGGAATTTTACGAATTTCAACAAATCCTTTTAAACACGTATTCCTAAAAGATTGAACATTCGAAAAATGAAATAAAAATAAACCGACTTTTAGACCGGAAGGTCCCCTTAAATACAGGGCGTCCTTAACCAGTGGCCTAAATGGGCTATTAGCCCAGGGGCGTCGGTGGTGTAACGGCGCTTAAGAATCAATTATGTTGAAATCCTTTTTTTTCTTCAATTTTTTATGAGAGAAGAGACGCGACAACCGTTAAGTCCATACGATGTACCGCCTTGCACTGATTTGGGAGAAACTGTAGTCTGTATGGTGTATACAGTTTGTACGTACAGAGTTAGGGCGCCAAATCTAAAAAGCTAAGAAGCGCAGGGCGCTGAACTTTGTTAAGACGGCTCTGATTAAATACACAATTATTTAAAACCCGATGGGTCCTTGTGGGGAAGAGCGAGCTTTACCATTCCCGAGATTTACTTATACAGTACCACTTAGCTTGAAGTACTCAGCGTTGCCCGGGCTTCTTATACAGGGTGTCCCAAAATTCAGGGACTTCCCGGAACATGCAATATTCTGATGCAAAAAACATCGAAAAGTCCTTTACCGTTTTGGGATCCGAGGCTTCTTTCTCAAGATATTAGCAGTTGAATATTTGGGCTCGAACTTCCGGGTCGCGCAGTTTAAAGCCGAGTCAGCTGAGCGCGCAGTAGCGTACGCTCGCACGCACACTCTGCAGGCGTGTGTAGATACAGTTTGACACACGCAGTTGAGCCGATCGCGCTGGTTCATTTTCACAGTTTATAATACATGAGCAATTATTATTTGTGGCATAAACTAAATGGAATTGTTAATGTAGTAATATGTTACTCTGCATGCAACACATACAAGCAAGGAAATCACTTACTTTACCAAAACAGAAAATGTTTTATGTTTTAAACGAGTTATTTTTACTACTCATGTTAATTAAACGTGCTTTACTCAATGAGTAGGTACTATCAAGCTTGAAAGTTCTGACCTTTTATTAAAAAATACCTTGTATACACAATACATATAAATGTATTTTCATGGAATTATGCCTCATGTTTACGTCGATTGTCTATTGTAGACAAATCTTCCGTTATTCCAGAATAATAAATATCATAAGTAATGCAAAAAATAATTAAAGTAAAAATAAATATGGAGGTTTTTATATAGGTACATTTAAAGTAAAAGCCAGGGTTCGTATGTAATAAGAAATTCGTAAGTGCATTATACATGAAAGTAAAATGTACTTGATAATTGTATGGGGCACAGTTCTGCAGAAACTTTCGACACAGAATTAATTTCAGTGCTGTAATTGGCTTCCTGAGAGGTAAACCAAGCTTCTCGGATATTTGCCGAATTTCGTATCCGGAAGTTTGACTGACCGTTCAACCAGTTAGTCGCCACACATGTTCCGACTCTCAGCGGAGCAAGTGTATTCGAAAACAGTTGGTGGTTACACCTAGGTTGGTCCTTATGCCACTGACACGCCGCAAACATTTACCATGTCCGTATTTGACTGACTTTCCAAAGTCACTAACGATTAACTTGAACTGCTGCAGGTCGAATTATGTACAACTTTTGAAATGAAAATCATGAATATATCTTAAATATATTTTTAACTTAACAACAACTCGAAGTACACACATTATCAATAACTGTTTATTAACAACTTGATCTTGCAATGTAAGATCAATGGTCGCAATATTACAAAATATGGATATATATGTAGCTCACTAGACTTTTGTTTGGAAAATGTTGTTATCGTGTAGAATGTAAGGGGTAATGCCACTGTAGTGCCCGGAAAGGCAGCCTGATTTTGAGAATTTTTTATGCGAGTATAATGAATGTAATACAAAATCTGTATGAAGGCCTTTATTGTACATACCTTGAAGTATGATCACAATTTGTTTTTAATTTTTTTTAATACAAAATGGCGGCGCCACAGCTCAACAAAAAGGTTGCTTCTAAAAAAGCAGTGTTCCGCGGTCGGAAAGATTTCTCCTTCAATTATTGACCTAGAACATAAAAACAAAATTTTTTGAATTCTCTATAAGATTATCTCGGAAAGTACACAAGGAAATTAAAAAATACTGTTTTTTATAAAAATGGTGCGTGATTAAACAAAACGTTTTAGCAATTTTCCACGTCACTTTTTACCTCAAACAACATTTTGTAATAAAAAATTTTGTTAAAAATTGTGATCATACCTCAAGGTATGTACACCAAGGCCTTCAAACAGATTTTGTATTCCATTCACTTTACTCGCATAAAAAATTCTCAAAATCAGGCTGCTTTTTTGGGCTCTACAGTGGCATTACCCCTTAAGACCAAGGTAATTTAGAAATAAATACATTAATATATTTTCATTTAATCTGTAATGATAGTAGATTAAAATCCTTATTTGTAACAGGTAAATTAAACAGATTTCAAAATAGCTTACAGAAATCGTCAGTCACTAAAAATCGTACACATGAAACGGACCATTATAAACAAATAGGTAATAAATCTATTATACCGTTCTGAAAGCAAGATTGTTATCGTTTAATTAACATTTCATTTTTTTATTATAACTTTGAAATACATCGGAATTTATGTTCCCATATTTATGTAATATTTTTCTGCTTTCTAATTGTAAAACATACTGGCACAGTTGGACTGGAAAATCCAAGAACGCTGTGTACAATGCTTTACAAACGTATACAAGGTAAATCTGAGGTCCTCGCAAGCGGGTATAATAGAAAGCAATACCACTGAGGTAGTATATAGAGGATAGTATTTACAAACCACCAAATATGTTCTCCGCCATTCATTACAGAGTCGCACTTATTTACTCACCTCTCCACACATCGCCGAGGCTTAAAGCACTGAAGATTGGCCCAGACTTCAGCTAACTCCCAGCCGAGAACCGCTTGAAATCTAATATTGTCGCATTCCTGCAGCGAAAAATTAAAGGATAGATAGTGTTTAGAGTAGTACACACTTAAGAGTTCACTTTAATATGACCATAGAAGTAACCTCGGGATACTTGACTTAACAAAATGCAGGTTTGTTGGGATGCTCAGGCTAATTGGAGCCGATGTCGGCCTTTACCCGGCGCATCAAAGGAATGGTACACCTACAGAGCAGGAACAAATGTGGTAGTGCGTCTGTATGGCTAAGCACCACCTTGCGCGGCTACCCTCCTTGCCATTGAAGCTCTGAAGTAGTTAAATGGAACTAGCCAAGTAACTTGAAATTCTATTTATTCATCGAACACTCCAAATGTGTTTAAAAAGTTAAACTTGTTAGAACATTTGAAACCGAATTGGAATATTCAAGCAACAGGAATGGACGTTTTTGTAGGTACTAGGAATGAATAATTGCACGTTGTAAATTCTTATAACGTGAAATTATACAGAAATAGGAGGTTGGTCTATATTTCACATCTCTGAAAACTGAGCATAATACGCTTATTGAGCACGAAGTATGTCTCGTTCAAATGTAATTTAAGCACCAAACAGTTAATTGAAGAACGGCCAAGTAAAGGTAAAGACTATTTCTAATTTCATTATAAATATAACAGTGAATCATGGCTTGCAAATTAAAGTCTCTTACGAGAGATTATTACTTTAGAGATTATTATTACTTTGATACTCAAAGAACAGAATTAATTACAAAAAATTTTCAAAAAATGAAAACCGACTTAAAAACAAATAGAAATGCACCAAAAAGTTAAAAATAATTTTTGTCCTTATTTAATCTACGACTCTCAATATTTTTATGTCGGCGCCTCATCATTTGCACTGAGTAAATCTGGCGCCGACTTAAAAATACTGAGAGTCATAGATTAAATAAGGAAAAAAAATATTGTTTACTTTTTGGTGCATTTTTATTTTTTTGAAGTCGGTTTAATTTTTCTTTAAATTTTTTATTTGTTACTTTTTAGTTGTTTAAGTTATATAACTACATTTATTTAAAAAAATATGGATAGACCTATAAAAAGAGCTGCTCGTAAGAATAATAATGTGGTCGATTAATGAATCAGATTTATTATTTTTGGTGTAATTTCAAAAGTACTTAACCGATTTTGATAATTCTTTCTCCATGACCTAAGTTGATTGAAGCTAAACTAAATGCAATAAGTTTCACGAAAATCGGTCCAGTAGTTACGGAGAAATTCGCGGACAAACATAATACATACTAACATACATACATACATACAAACACATCGGACTGGGAACTTCTTTCTTTTTGAAGTCGGTTAATTAATAAATGTAAACTACATCTACCACTAGATATAAGATTACTTCTCAGTCAATCGAATACAGAAGCTTGTACACATGTATAGTGTTTGTTCTACTTTCTTGACAAATGTAATCTAAAAAAAAATATAAACACACAATCAATGTCGTTAAAAACATCATGTACCGTAGTACATTACTGAACAAAGCTAAGGCAACAACTGTTTTTAATAAAATGTAAAAATTCATGTAAAGCTTTATAACTTTCTGTTGAAAGTTTTTTAAATGATTTTATGCCAAGCTCTTCAATACATCTTTAATAAAAACGCATAATATTCACCTATTTATTATTATAATTGATTTCATTTGTACATTTTAACAATCTCGAACACATGTGCGTCCGTTTAATAATAACGTAACGATAATTTTATTATTGTCCGATACATTTGCAGATATATTTTCGTTACATCTCACGTCATTATTTTGCATTATTTCCAAGTTCCATTGCTGTCGATGGAATGCTCTTAGAAAACAGATACTCTTTGAAGGATACCGACAAGAGAATTTCAACCGCTTTATAAGAGTGTCCTGTCGTCCGTCACGTCGCGACACTCCTAAGATTTCTGACAACGTGCCAATGCTGTCCGATTATGACTGAAAACGTTGATACGTTATAAAAACCTTTGTGTGTACGAAGGCCAGCATGCAGCGTAAACACAGATTTGTCTTAGCACAATCTCCTACATAATCTGCGAGAATTTCGTCCACGCTTGCAGTTTCGCATATTTGCATAAACACGAGGAAGCCGTGCTTTGTGCGCGCAGAGTGATGAAGGACAAACGAGGCATATCAGAACTGTGTCTAGCCGCTGGCTTCGCACGATCTGCGCTGCATCTTGTAAAGCGGAAAATCACTATAACTAGCTATAGCATGCAAGCTATTTGCAAACTATAGGTACAAACTCAACTAGGCAATAGAAATTATTGCAAAAAATCGTTTTTCAATTACCGCAGATTCGCAAACTATTCGTTCTTGGAATATTTAATTATTAATTCTTTATTCCTATTTTTTTTTTTAATTTCTGTAATACCATCGCCTTGCTATTTTCACATCAGAGTTTGAATCACTATACCTGCATAAAATGAGTATCCGTCCTGCCTACATTTATATAATTATAGGGACCCATTTGGTTTCACTTACATAAATAAGGCTATTAAAGAAAAGGTAGAGAAAGAAAATTGCTGCAAGTAACTAAAAGAATGAAAATTATGGATTCGCGATCGTCTTGAGTCTAGACTCTAGAGTCTACTACACGGTCACCGTTCTTTAACAATGTAATTAATCATTTTGGTCTGGCGGAGGCAAATAAAGTTGACGGTATACAATACGGTGCTTCCGAAGTATCGAATTTTGCGTATCGAGTATCCTCTACATTATGCTGTTAAAAACGGCTTCTTATAAGAAGCCGAGTCATCCATTGGAAACTCCGTATAGGAGGGTGGGGAACTCTGCAACGATGGTGTGCATTGGCGTTTTTATTAAAACTAAAAGGGTGAGTTCTTCCTTCGGTGAAACGTTGGTTCGTTTGAGAAGTTCCCTTCAAAAGGAACATCCACAGCCTTATCTCGAGTGTTTTCGACGCACGTTCATCTCGTCGTGCGCGCGAAATTAGATTTTAAACTTGGCCTCGCATACAGCTTTACCGTCGTTCAGGTGTTTTTCTCTTTCGCGATAGCCCCGGGGATAGTAGAATTTAAATTTTTAAAGGAAACATCGCGGTACAGTGCTTTCGTGGCTGGGAAAGTTAGTCGTACTAAAATAATTACGTCTGTTAGTAAGTGTGCGAGTTAGGATAGTTCTGGACTCACGGGTAAGGACATGAATTATGTATGATAAAACTGTGAAAAATTCTGAAGAATGTCACCTAACTTAGTTCCATTATTAGACCTGTTTAATACCACATTGGGCATGCGTAATTTTTTATGCGTAGGTATAGACACCCACTTTTTGAAATTGTTTATCAATCTTTTAATTCCTTAGTACCTACTTTATTTTTCTCTAATGCAATTAGTAAAGAATCACATTCACTATTTATATAAGAAAATTAAATTTTCAATTTTAATGTATTAATCACTCAGATTTAATACCTGTGCGTGTTTTGCGAACATTCTACGAAGTACATATACAGGGTAGTCCACACAATTTGCACACCGCGAATAACTTCTAAAGTATGCGTTGTATGAAACTTTTTTTTTTATTAAGAGTTGCATAGTTTGGCAGAGGCATATTATGTAGTGCGTGTACTTTTTTATAGGTGGAAGCGTTTCCGAGATTTCATGGTTAACTTCGTTATTTTATTTAAAATGGTATATCTTTTGTGCCAAAATATCGACGAATGTTGAATTCTGAGTAATGTGTTTCAAATATATATTTTTGAAATAGTATAAGAATAATACAGTGATATCTACTAAAAGAAAATCGCAAAAACATTAAATGAAACCGTAGTTAAGTGCAGGCAAGGCCAAAACAGGTCCCTCGAGAATGGCTGTTATTCGTTTATTTTTTAATGTTTTTCTATAATAAAATTACTGAATGTTTCTCCATATATGTACTTTTAAAACAAGCGAATAGTTGTAAAAAGATATACAGTAGATATTCCACAAAAAATTCTCGAATATCGCGTTCTTTTTCGAAAGCTGACTAAGCATAACCCCTTACCGTCGTAGTGAACGAAACACGATATTTATTGTTAAATGTTTCTTAAATTATTAGGTGTCTACGAAAACGGTCAGAAATGGGTGAAATATTAGTTAGTCTTTTATCTACCTGGAAAGTTTCACTTAAAATCATTGCACAGCACTTCGTGTGGCATCCCCGTGAGAGATACATAAATCCCAAGCGGCAGAGCGCGCACCAGAAGATACATGCGCTCCCCCACGGGACGTGTAGCATGTACGCAGATGGACATTACATTCATTATATCGTTAACAGTAAGTATTTTAATGTACGTTTGAGGATTTCAAAGCAGGTTTTCACTCGCTTCAACATTGTTTCACGTGATAAAACTTGTTTCGCTCTTATGACGTTAAACACAGTTGTTATGAGATCGCATAAGCCGTCCTTACATTTATGGCACTCATTTTTTTTAACTCTATGTATTTTCATAAGGGAAAAGACATTTACGCTGGTGAAAGTATATTACAGGATTCTAATGTTTTCGCATAATATGCATCACGGTGGCGTACCCAGGATTTAATATTGGGGGGATGCCGAGTTTAACGGATAATAAATATTTTTAATACAAATTCAATAAAATTCATTAAGTCATCATGAAAAATTATTTAAAGCATAAAATCCAGTTTTCTTTCCTTTTTACAAAGCTCTTGACTGAACTAATGTTCAGTCGTGCTTACATTAATCTCCTTTTCTTTGTTCTTTGGAGGTGCCAGGGTGTTCTTTGGGAGGAGGTTTGTATACTACAAGCCCAGCCACTTGATAACTTTACTAATACCATTAGTAAATTATTAATCTTAAAATTAATTAAAATTGTTTTCGTTGTATGGATTAGTAAATTATTTATTAATATTAGCGTTCTTGAAACGTGTGTCGTTAAGAAATATACCAATAATGTGCATGCAATATAATTGACAGAGAATTTAACGTGAGATCACTCATAATGTTTTGTCTGAGAAGCTGTTGTAATTGGGTCAACACTTCTTCTCCAACAGAATGACGAACACATACAATTTTCAAGTTATTGGATTTAATTGCATTAATTTTTATTAAGTTATACTATAATGAAAACTTTGAAATAGATTTTCTTGAAATGTCATTTTGGCGTGTCCTTTTCCCACCAAATGCCTCAGTTATATACGAGTTTAACCTCGGCCACTCTGTGGCCGTAGCTGCACGTAATATTAATGTAGCTTCTGTGCAGGAAAGTGTTAATGAACATACCATTTGTCGTTGGTTTTCTAAAGTATTTTCTGGTGGCACCTGTTTTAAAAGTAAAGACTTAGATAAACTTGCGAAGACAATAAAGAATGACAATTTCAGGAACCGCGTGGGTAGCAGCTTACCTCGCATAAGTAGTAACAAATGTGTTGTTGTTTTTCGATGGCGACTGTACACGGATCTCATCCTGACCTGTGCGCCGCAGACCGCTGTCGCTGAATTTCCGTGCTTCAGGCGTTTCTGACCTGAATTTTTAAACATTAATAACTAAGAAACGACGCCTCCGCAACAATTCTGTTATACTTGATCTTCATCGTATTTTGTCACGTAGAATCAAACATTCCATTTCCCACTATGTTTTGACAAACACCTTTTTTGTTCAATAGCCTGCAGCATAAGTTCAAGTAAAGAAATTTGATTGCCTTTAAAGGAAGGAAAACTTTGCGTGTAATATGTTTTATACATTTCAGTGGATAATCAGACGAAGGTTACTGACGATAGATACATTGAAATGTTCGGAAGCTTATGTGTAAAGGCGATAATAAAATGTGCAGGAGTGAGGAAATTTATACTTACAAGGAGAGTATTTTAGGTGTCCGCCTCCGATCATTTCGATTTTTGGATATGTTATAGAGGACCGAAAAATAAGAAATACGTGTTTTTTTATTTTTCCCCGTTTTCATATTTGGGGGGTGAAAACTGCGTTCAAAGTTAGGGTTGAAAAATCATTTTTGTGGAATATTTCGAGGACTATTAGAGATAGGGGAATAGTGTCAATGGACGAGTTTTGTGTCTTTGAATGCGAAATATGACTGACTCACCAGATTTTCAAAAAGTCCATTTTTTCCACAAAAATGATTTTTCAACCCTAACTTTGAACGCAGTTTTCACCCCCCAAATATGAAAACGGGGAAAAATAAAAAAACACGTATTTCTTATTTTTCGGTCCTCTATAACATATCCAAAAATCAAAATGATCGGAGGCGGACACCTAAAATACTCTCCTTGTTAGAAGGGGTGTTGCCACGATGATAGACCAAAAATGGTAGATCACTTTGGAGGTGATTTTAAAAAGGTTTATGTACTTTATTCAAAATGTAACATTAGGTTCTTATGATATGTATAAAAAAGAACAAAACAAAAGTTTTATCAGAATTTTTTATCAAAAAATAGTGGCACAATAGCCGCACAGCCGATACGTATTTTCAATTTGAGTCATTCCATGGTGTAATTTTTCATGTCCGTACTGTTGGACCTAGAACAAAAGTACAGAAACTTTTGTCATTTACACACTACATACTAGAGGAGTACCAATGATTTTTGCAAAATATTAAAAACTCTTTTTGTAATGTATTTACTGTGTAGATGACAAAACATTTTGTCTTTTTGTTCTGAGTTCAACGGTGCGGACGTGAAAAATTCCACCGCCGAGTGACTCATTGTCAGTGGAAAATACGTATTGGCTTTGCGGTTATTGTGTCGCCATTTTTTATTAAAAAAATCTGGAAAAAATTTTGTTCTTAATTATACATATCATAAGAACGTTATGTCACATTTTTAATAATGCTCATAAATTTCTTTAAAATCACCTCCAAAGTTATCCTACCATTTCCTGCCTATCATCATGACGTTACTCCATAAGCAATTTTTAAATTATTCTTCATTTATCTTCATTTTAATTTCATCTGTTGACTTACCGCTTGCTTAATTTTTAAACTTTAAACCAGTTCAATAGTTTCATTTTGTTTCTTATGTTTTAAAAAATTTTCCCAATCCTTTCTTTAAAATAATGAGAAACCACAAAAACAATAAAATTGTATTTACCACTTCAAATCTTTTTCATAATGGCAGAAATGAACATGGAAATTGTGGTCCGTAATAAAATATAATATGATTCAGTTAACTGTAACATAATAAAGTTATAATGTTAATTATGTAACATGGTATGGTATATTATACTCCATTATAGTCTATAGAATGTTATATCCTTTAACAATAAATTATCGGTTATTGTCCATACATTTAACAGTACTAAAGCTTTTCACTGCTACAGAATATTACGCAGCATTCGATACATTGAAGATCAATAGGATTAAATTTTTTGTATGCGCAAAATTCTTCTTTATTTCCTTTTTGTAATGATTTGAAAAGACGATACACATGCATATGTCGTAAAATTAATTTAACAAATTATGCAATACAGGAAAATGCAATTATGTAATATTCGTGACATGAAAAGAGCTTCTGGGAATCCATTTGTTGTTAATGCAATCGTGTTTTATAAAAGCTTATGTATAATGTTATGTAAAAAATTGATGATTTTAATAATTGAGATAAAGTAATAGAAATTGTTGTAATGACGATAAGTCGATACACGATTCGATACTTTTAACCACTAGTAACATAAGTATAATAATGAAGTAAACTTGGTGGATTTATATACACAGTTGACTGTAAATAACTTATATCGCCACCCTGCTAAGTAACAAATACACCAACATAAATAATTTGAGTCAGGAAAACATATTAGGGGTCAGAATTCATCATACCAGCACGTAACAAGTTTGACTGATCTATTTGCATTAAGAATATGGACGTAGAATTTTATTTACTCGAAGTTCATATCAATTATATTGATTAAATTTGATTTCTAAAACTAAAGATACGGTCACATAAATTGTATAAATATATTTTTGTAGAGTGAATTGCCCTAATATGGAATACTTTTTATTTTCACGTATTTTAGTAATTTGCATAAGCCTTATGAAAGCTTTAACAGTGCGTGTTTGTACGTAATTCAATATGTACCTACTCATTCATTCCATGACACTTAATCTTAAAATATGATAATAACATGAACAATATTTATTATTTTTATTGTGTATCCTACTATTAAGCTCAAAGTGTTCCCCAACATGAAATACTACATAGTACCTATTAGATCTCCTATAATTATTTCACTTATTTTGAACGGAGCATTACGAATAAAATACGTATATGGTGTTGCATTAACTCCGCTCCAGGCCGTTTTCTAAGGATCTTTTGCAGATTCGATATTAATTATTTCACATGAAGTATTTCACATTGTTTTTTAACATAATTGTAACAAGTTTCACCGTCGTTCTAACATTTTTATTATTATTATTATAATGACTTTGTTACGCATTAGAATGAAAAGGCAGTAATTATATGAGAGAACATCATGAGCGTAATGGCAAGGTACAGCCGCGGACTGTTATAAAACCTAAATATGCAAGGATGACACAACGCAAATCGAGAAAGAGCGAGGGAACTGGGCGGCTGAAAAATGAAGATGGGGTTTATAGAGGAATTAGTTATAGTGTTGGAGAATGTATAGCCTAGAGATGCGTTTAAAAGAGGGATTAGATGGGAGAGTTCGAATATTTTTTCGTATTAAATGCGGCTATGTTAACTGCAGTTATAAGTACAAGTTCGTTGATGTACAAATAAAGGAATACGTTATCGACGCACAGAATGCAAAATAGTAATTTTGCTGTTTCAAGAAAAAATGCATTAGTCATTTGACTACTATAGAATGAAAAAATAAGTATTCGTGGCAAAAACAATTGCTTGTTGTGCATGTTAATAAACCCGTTGTATTGTTATAACAATCCCGACCTGGTCAAGTATATAACTCAACCAAATATTCATCCGTTCTTTACCTTTCTATACATATGTATAGGTCTCCGTTGGGACATGAAATATCACAGCGGTCCAATCTCTGCGAAGTATCAAGATAAAATGTTGAAACATTTCTCTAAACCTATACACAGTGTGATGGTTCCGATTGCCAAGTAGATATCGTTTCATGTTATCGCACAAATACCATTATTGCTTCTGATAAAATTATTATCTAAATGTATCGCGTTACCAGTTCAGTGGCTTATATATTTTCAGGTTCCATTGAAATTTGAATATCTGGTATACAACTGTCTTTTTCCCAAAATGTAAATTATTTAACCTGCATGTTATGTTGCAGGTGAATGCATATGTTGAAATATATGAGCATTCGCACGTGGAACGAGCTGGAGTTCCATTTTATGTATCATTTCGTTAAAATGTGCATTATAGTCTCGGAAATCTCATTATGCTGATTATCTACTTCGTACAATTAGATTGCCATTCAAATAAACCAGATAATTAAATTACCCAAAAATATACGAATAAAGGGAACATAAGTACAAGCGAAACCATTAGTTGATGGATATTTGTACTGCAATATAATACTGCCTTTGCATAATATGGGAAATGAATTTTACGTATTTTATGGGAAGTAAATCATATAATTCGTCCATTCTGATTATTCTTGTCATTAACGGAATGATATTAATTTTTTATCTTCATTATGTTACATGTTTTACTTATTTTTTCTGAAGTTTCCAAAGTCTAATATCCAGGTTTCCTTTAAGAGAATATAGACAAATTTCCTCTTTATACATTTCTGACCGTATTATAAAACAGTATTTTATTATACTCCCTTAATATAAATATCGGCCATTAAAAAAAATATATTCTTCCTCTATGCCGAGTTACATCAAAATCAGCGTGGCACAAGTCGGGTGATGCTCCTTGTTAAAAAAATATTCCACACGTATTATTTATTATTTTCTAGACTGAATGAGTGAAAACATATTTTCAAATAGGGCGTCGGACACTAATACGTTAGTTTAAAATATTATTGGATATCTCGGGAACTTTCTGGTGCAGAAGGATTTTTTAAATTACGCTTTTTTGAAGTAGAACTTTTGTTACCTAAACAACTTTTAGAAAAATTCATTTGTTTAAACAAGATACTATATAAAACTTAACATCTTTCTGCCAATTTTTCTGGCAAAATGTTAATTGATTTTCATGTAAATTTGTGTGTGTATTAGAGCTGTTGATACCCGGGAGAACGGGTACCCGGGTACCCGTGAGATACCCGGGGAAAAAAAAAATTCCTGGGTAGGCGCTACCCGGGTAAAATACCCGAGATACTCGAGAGTCTCGAGATCTAATAGAGTACCGTTCCATAATTGAAGCCACACTGAGCATCATGGCCTTCGGGTCGAAGGCTTCGACCCCCGGGGCGACAGGAATACCCATTAAGAAGTGAGGAATCTCCAGTTCCGAATTTCTCATCAGATCTTTGCGAAAACTACGCCAATCGATTCCTTCTGTTTCTCCGATGAAAATAACACCAAGAACGACGTAATTCGGACCATAATGAAGGAAATTCCATGAACAAATGTTTTGCATAATTTCAAAATCACTTCGTTAACAATAGTCCGATTTACATGAAATTTTGTATGATTTTCATCGGAAAAACATAAGAAATCCATCGGTGTCACTTCCATATCGATACGATAAAGAGTTAAGAATTATTTTACTTCTGAATCAGGTATGAATCTTTGGCCGACCACACGAATCGAGGTCGGCCCCCCGTAGTCGAGGGTAAAATATTCATTACAGTATATTAAGAAGTTCTTTATTGTTCATCGTGTCGATATGAAAATGACACCGATGGATTCCTGGCGTTCTCCCGATTAAAATTATACTAAATGTCATGCAAATCGGACTACATTTACATCAACAATACAATTATAAGAAGAGTAGACTTTTTTACCACACTCTCTTATTTTAGTGAACAGGGAAAGGATTAAATATACATAAAATTGGATGGAAATGTTAGAGGGGTTAAAGCAGGGGCTCTCCAGCGTAGGGGCCCCTCACGCGCTTGCTTCCCCTTCCAATCTTTCTTTCACGCAGCGTGCTTTCCGTTGTGAAGGAGACCGCGCGACGCTACGAAGGCTACCATGCCGGGCTAGCCGGGCTAGCGTCTTCGCGGTTAACGTCGCGCTGTATCCCTGACAACGCGGATGAGACTGGGAGAACCCCGAGCTTACGCATAAGCGACCTTGGCGAGCCCTGGGTTAAAGAATCAAATAAAGAGAAGTGATAAGAAGAAAGTGCGAAAGCCGGCAAAGTCGCGAACAGGAATGACCTGAAGGTCGTTCATGATTTCATGGGTTTATGATTTTTTGGAGGTATGTACGTTACGGACGGAGGTCTGCCGTGCAGATGTGCAGTTGTAGCGCTCTAGCTGGTAATCCCAAAAAGTTACTGTTAGGCACGTAGAGAAAATTACAATAGTGAACGAAAGAAAACATTCGACGGTCAATTGCTGCGGCCGCACACGAATCTACTGTTATGATGTAATTTGAAATAATGCAAAACATTTGTTCATGGAATTTCCTTCATTATGGTCCGAATTCCGTCGTTCTTGGTATTATTTTCATCGGAGAAACATAAGGAATCGATTGCCGTCGTTTTCGCAAAGATCTGATGAGAAATTCGGAAATCCTGTTCATTTCTCACTTCTTAATGTTATTCCAACCCCTTCGAGGGTCGAAAGCCATAAAATTCGGTGAGGTACCGCAAGGGGTTGACCTCGCCACAGGGTGCCAGACGGCATCTTTCTGACAGGCATCGCTCCAGAATTACGTCCAGATTCTCGAGAGTCTCGGGTAGTTTTCCCGGGTAGCGCTTATCCGGGAATTTTCTTCGTCTCGGGTATCTCACGGGTACCCGGGTATCTCGGGTACTCGGTCCACAGCTACAGCCCTAGTGTGTATACTGTAGTATAGAATAAAAAATACGGATCAGTAGGATATTTGATTTTTCACCTTAGAATAAAGATTGTTACATCCATAATTTACTCCTATTCTGGGCGAAATGGAGTTGTCGAACACGTGTCGTAGAATATGCAAAACTGTTATGACATTTTCGAGAATTAGGTACATTATGGTAGAAATCGGTAGGTTGTCCGTTGAAAAAACCAGGAAACTAATCTTAGTTATAAGGAATGTAAATGAACGAAAATTTGAATGAATTATTAAAAATATTGAAAAAAAGATTAAAAGGAAATTGTCAATTTGGGTAAGAAAATGGATTAGTAGAAGGAATCGACAGGAAATAACAGATTCACATTGGAAAAGTAGTTTCAAATTACTCGAGTTCAAGCGATTTGAAGTCAAGTAACTGGACTAATGTGAACGAGGTGTTAAAGTCTTTAACCAAAATACAATTGTGTGGCAATTGTCTATAACTTTCAAAAAGTTGAATGTGAGGTTTTCCAGGTTGATGAAAAGAAAAATATGCTTTTTAGAGCTACCATATTTTTATCAACGTCTGTTCATCATACTAAATACAATATTCAGAAATTATCCAGTAGTAAAAATTATAATCTTAACAATGAGAAGTGTTATTTTACCTTCAAATCTGTAAATGAAGAAATTATACTTTTTGTAAACTACTGTTTTTCCTTGTTCTCTTGATTCTCATTTCTAAGTAGAATTATAATATTGAATGGTAACAAGCATAGGTTGAAACGAATATATATATTAAAATTAATAACTTGCCTTTATTTGCGGATGCTTCTAGAAACTCATATAAATACAATAGATGAATGTAATTGCGTATTACTTACATAACACGTTCCTCCATTTACTTAGTATTTACTTAACAAGACAGTGTTTACTTAACTTGATTGATAAACAGTCCCTTGATACTTGACGTACTGGTGCCACTCTCGAGTTTCGATCTAGGCAACCCTCAGAGGGATTGAGAACGTTTACTTTACACGTCACGCAGACGTCGCACGATGCATGATGCAGGTACTTTGCTAGTCGGTTTTCACAAATGTCATTTATATCTTATGTCATATTTGCTACGGGGTTACTTGTGATGTACCAATACAACTTACATTTGATTTATTATCGTTGTCATCCAAATATTTAATTTTTTTCGTAAGAAACTTCAATTTGAAATCGGATTAAACTAATAGAGTTTCACAGTACAGCGATTGTCAGGCGATAGTTTTGATAGTTTTTGCAGTCACAAATATAAACTCAGTTATTTGTAACAATATTTGTTACTGAAGTAAAATAATTTTTTTCAATTAAACGATATAATTAATATGCTAAGTAGTTTTCGACATATACAAAGACTGCTGCAAATATGTTTCCAATAAAAAAGGTGAGCCCCTGGAGCAAGGCAATGACATTATTAATGTATGTATACCATATGTACATGTTGACTTTGGAGAAACTGCAAAATACCACGAACTGAAAATTTGGAAAAACGTGATATTTTTATATTTTCCTTGCGTGCAACAATCCACCATAATATAATTATACCTTCCGTATGTGCAAACCACCCTTATATCGTGTCCGAGTTCGTCAAACGTGGAAATAATACAAGAAAGGAAAATCATAACCGTATTTGATAACAGAGGGAAAAGAATACTTGAGATTGATGACTTTTGCTTAAATTTTAAGCCTGATATTGCGCCAAGTCAAGTAGATTTTAAACAAATTTCGAGCTGAGTCTACTAGTAACAAAGTACAATAATTATTATTTCGATTCGAATTATATAAACTGAATCAGACACCAAAAATTGAAATCGTGAATATATCCATTGTTCCCAGTAACATAATAGAAACCATATTTTTCTAGAAGTAAGGGTTTCTGACATTTTAAAATCATTTAATTATTTTTTGGTAGAGCCTGCATATTCTTACGCACAAAACTTATGAAGCTTGGTAATACGATAGGTAGTTGATTTACGAAAAAAATTTGAAAGAATTTTTTAAATCCATCAATAAGTTTTTTTTTTGTTTTTATGTACACCGTTTTTTATCACCGCCAGAGTTATAGGTATTTATTCAAGATTACATCGGAGACAAAACAATAAAAAAAAAATTTGTCATCTTAAAATATGTTTAAATCAATAACAAAAAGACTTTTTACCCTATGTGTTACAGTTTTCTTTAAAAAAAAATCCTAAACTTTTGAAGGAATTACACGAGAATGTACCCTTGAAGAGAGCTGCATGCAACTTGAACGTGTAATTCGGAGTAAAGCAGCTGATTCACCATTAGACTTCGTGTTGCGACGTTATATGCGACCCTGCCTGAGAGGGAAAACATGTTACGCTTTCAGTCTTTAAATCCCGTGTGATTGTATGATTAGCTTTTCCTTCTAGACTGAACCAAATTTCATCTTGTAAAAGTATCAAAATTATTTAGACGAAAAGGGATTACAATAAAATTTTATGTTTAATGCGTAACTAAAGAGTTTTTAAAAAAAAATACCATAGGGGAATAGAAGAACCCATAACAAATTGAGAAAACGCCGATAATTATACACTTAATTAATTAGGAACGAACAGTTTTTTTTTTAGCTTGATATAGACGATTAAGAGAATTATGTTCAAGTGGATATAAATCTTAGTGAGTTGTATTAGCAAATGACAATATCCAGTAGTTAAATAATATTAAATATAGTGTTGTGCAACTGGGATACAAGAGTGATTGAAATCAACTATTTACTTTGTATATATTTGACCATAATCATAGTTGTCAACTGATCTGAGTCTCCACCAAATTAATTTCATACATACACGTTCAAATAAATTGTAAATGGAAATTTGTTTGTCTACCCCCCAAATTTAGATAAAGTATCTTCATGGCAATCAATGACTGAAATGTGAAGTCTAGGAGAGTTCTAGAAATTTCTAACAATAAGTTACCGTCTCGAAGCAAAATGACAGCAATTAATCCATCCTCCAGAGTATTGGCGTTGATTAATTTTAGGAAATTGTACTGTCAAAGACGATCCTTAACGATATTCTCTAGCGTAATATGTTGGATACACCCACATTACAAATCCACTTAATTTTCAATCAGGCGGTAAAACGTAGATACCTACAAAAAAGGATTAAATATAAAAGCCATAATTATACAAAATAATATTACTCGTACTTCCAAGAGTTACGGAAGCTGTTTTTATTTTAACATAAAATTTCAATTGTGTCTAAATATTCGATGTGCATTTTCATTTTCACAGCTACTTTCTGGTCGGCAGACAGAAATACGATACGGTCCAATTTACCTTACCCAATTATGGAAAATGTGAAGGTACATATAGTGAGGATAAAATTTTTTTACCATTATACTCGAAGGAAAATTAGAAAGGAGTAGGATGTAAATTCGCCTTCGACGACAAGATTATTTGACACCGTGGTAACATGTGGGAGTTTTGGAGCGCGCCGCAAGTACGAAATAGTGCCAGATCGAAAGGGAAACGCAGGAAAGAAGAAGAGACGAAGGAAGCCCTTTATCGCCCTTTGTTACGACGATAGTCTACCTACAAAACGGCGGGTAAACCGAATCTCTAACTTCTATCTCTTTCGTACGGCGTTACAATACAGCGTGGCACGCGAAATCCTGCTTTAATTACTTTTCAGGAAACAAAAAGCTGGGATATACTTTACCTCGGGAAGATTGAATTTTAACGTGCCGGCAAGAAACTTGGTTGAATCCAATTCAAATACCAGTCGGAAACTTCTCCGACAAACAATCGCGGTGTACACAAACTTAATGATAATAAAGTTGTCCGTTTATTACGATACATATAATTGGCACATTCGATACAGCGCTAAATAGAATTAAACTTTTTCAACAAACAGTTATTTTGTTTAATTGTGTGGATGTACATTATCAGCCAAAAGTTTTGAATCACTTGCTGATTTTCATTAAAATTGCACCTTACGACAAATATTATCCAAATTCCAAGTTTTCTGCGATTTATAAGTATGCTCCTGATTCCAATAAATTTTAATATTTTTTTCAGTGTTTGTTTAACAAGAGAATCCCTGTTTCCCTTCATTCAGGGTAAAAAGGTTCTAATAAACGAACTAATAGTTGGATTCCACAAAATGGGATAAATTAATTAATAACACATCGCTGCGTGGCATCGATAGTGGCATAATTAAAAATATATAAATTTTACAGAAGAAACAGTTCAAAATTTGCATTTAACTAATAGTTGAATATTGATCATATAATTTGTTTAGATTCACTATACTTTTGCATCTATCCAGACTAAGGATCACAGATAGCATATTCACCAATAAATTCAACAGAATATCAAATGAAACCTAATCAACCCTATATTTTACACCCTCTTTTGAGTTGTGCCGTTGATTGAGACAATTTAATTTTAAGATTATAACGTTTCAAGTTGCAACCCATTTTTAAAGAAAATAAAACATAATAGAAAAAATAATAACAACATAATAGAACATAGAAAAAAAGTAATAGAAAATCTCGTACATTACAAAATTATTGATGTATATTGCCAAATGCTTTGTGAATTTGTACATTGCCACTGTTTGAACAGGAAGGTAAGATTCTTTAGCGCTTGGGAAGCAGCTTAATCCGAAACTGGTTTGGACGTCTATCTGGCATACAGTTTAATAATGGAGCAACTTGCCCATCCGTCTCCCGAGCAGCGTGCTACTGACAGCCGAAGGTATGGGGTCTTTGAGACAAATGAAACAAAAACAAGTGACAATAAAAATAATAAAATAAAGGTAGAAGCTGGTGCAGTCGGATAACCGTGCCTGCAATAAATCTGTCAACGTAGTAAAATATGCATCCGGGGAAAGGGTGCGTCCCGCGCAATCAGAGCGCGAGCCTGGAACAAATGTACCCCACCAACCGAGTGTCGGTCGTTATCGGAAAATAGTTTTGCGGCTTTGAATCGTAACGTTCTTCGTCAAGGACTTTCCAACCCCGCTATCTTCCGTGAAGGACTTCTCAAATGACACCCCCGCGGATTTACCGTTTACATCTATCTTCGGGTCTTAGCAGTGCAAAATCAGACTTTAATACAGCGGTATTAACAACGAGTCATTTTTTTTTTATGATTTTACAGAATTCAAACCAAGTGTTCCTATACTCAAGCCATTTACTGCAAGGACTACTTTGTGCAAGGACTAACACATGTGTGTCGTCTGTAATTTTTCCATGAGACGTTTAACATTTCCAAATTGTAAATCGCTTTTATACCGACACAACATCGCTCACCTAAGTGGAAAACAATATACACAATTTCGTGGCAGGGATGAAATTATAACTCACTCGATTTTAACATGAAAATTGAATATAAGTAGTGAAATTAATAAAACAAGGAGGCAGATTCTGGAAATGCTCTATATTAACAAATATAATAATGCAGTAAATTAAAATCTGGCATATTGGATGTAATAGATGTTGTCATTGTTTAAGAAACCAAATTCTGTATGTGAGACATGGCCCTACATAACTAATTTACTGGTATATTTGAAATAATATAACAATTTTGGGAAAAAACTTTACATATGTATAGTGTTTACATATGACTCAATGAATATTTAGTTACAACACGTAAGAACGATTCAATCTTTAGTGGAATGATATCACAAATTATTGCTGGAAAGCTGGTTGATAAACGACATAAATAACCGCCGTTAAAAGTATTCGTACAGTCGTATCGACTACTGAAAATTATTTACCGTTGACTGCTTTTTGGACATAATATAAATATATGGGAAGACTAATAGAAACTATTCTTTTATATAATATATTATTAGGGTTTTCTAAATTACAGCACCACATCTCGCAGTTAACATTTAATAAGACAGTAAAAGGTATAACAAATAAGTATATAAAGTACAATGTAAGTGTAACGTAATCAACGCGTCTGCACTCAGCGGCGTTCACATTCTTTTTGAAGTGTCTAAAGCGGAAACGGAAACAGGGTGAACAAAACCGCGTCCTACTGGTACAGCTACCCGCGACCGCGGGCAGAACAAGCCTTCATATATATTATATTATATATTTATTCCCTTTTTCACTTTACTTGTCCCTTCAATCTTATTCTAGGGAAGAAACACACACATTTCGGGTTAGAAAATTTCTATACTAAAATGCGAGAAAAGGGGAAACATTTATAGAATAAATTATATAGGAATTTAAATTGAATAGTTGATAGAACAAAATATGAAAATGTACTAAAACAACTATACATATATTACGAAATTTATGCATGACATTCAGTAATTTTTGTTAAATTCGTACGATAAAACTCTGTCTCAAACACTTCACGTACCCTGGGACACGTACGTTGAATTACACATCGATGAGTGTCGCAGCTTCGCGACTTGGTGAATTATTTTTTACTGTTGCAAGAAAAGCATTTACATTAAGAACATTTTTCTTTTTACAAAATAATGATATGTATAATTATTTCTGTTTTGTTTTTTTTTCTTATACAGAATAATCTGCAACCGTAATACTATCGATTTTAATTACTGTAAAAACGATACGAGAATTGATTCTAGAACCGTCTTGGAACCGATATACCTATCACCGAAAATATAACGGTTCTAAAACCGTGACCGAAATTGATATAGTTAGAATTTCGGTGCCTTATAACAGCTATTCAGAATATCGGTTTTTCATTACTGAATAAATTGGTAAATAATCGTTATCTAACAATTTTAAACAGTTATTTATTGAACCGATCCACCCCTGCAGTTATAACGTGAATCATATAAGTACATAAATATATACACATTTACTTACTGTCATCCACTACTAGGGTTGCTAACTTTCTTTGGAGAAAATATAATACTTTATAACCAAATGTGATAAACAGTATAATACATGGTGAAAAAAGATAGTACTTTTCAGAGGAAAGTGGTACAAAATAAAACCACATCAAAACAACATCTTATTTTTGAAATGTACAGTTTTTCGTACATTTTGCATTATTAAACAATTTATCATCTGTAACAAATATGCCAAAGGTTTGATTGCATTGAGGGTCCAAATGAACATATGTTAGGAGCTCAATTTTTATGAGAGATAGATTGCCTCTGTTTCTCTCTTCCCGCAATTTATGTTCATTATAGAAAAAGTCCTCTCCGTAAAAGCTGTACGTGGCGGGAATAGAGAGAAAGTATGAAATTATTTTATATAAATTTTGACAAACAGATGATAGACGACACCTTTTTAAGTCGGGTTCAAAAGTTTAAAGTTTAAATTCGCAAATTAATGTTTTGATGTTGTCATAGAATGAAAATATAAGTAAATATTGTAGAATTTTATCGATGTATCGGAATTATATTATTTTTACGTACTATATCTTTTTGTAACAGTATATAGTACACTCGACAAAAATATAGAACAATACTATATATTGTAGTACGGTTGGCAACCCTACCCACTACAGGTCTTTCTTTTATATTGTACCTAAATATTATTAGGTTCCTCTTCTGTTTAAAGCACACTAAAATATTGACAGCACGCGTAACACTTCTGAGATATTTATTTGATTATTTGTATAATTTACTTGGTTAAATCAGTTATTAATATGGTAGAGGAAGTGCAGCATATTTGGAATACTGTTGGTAATTTGGAATACCGAAGTATCTAATAAACTACTAACGCTATTTAATTTGTAACACCGTAGATTATAGGGGCTAATGACCTGTTCACTAATGACATTTGTGGATGAACCGCAATTTTTACATTTTCGGCTTAATCTGCAGAGGAAGCAAACGTCAATCGTTCCAATCATGGTTAAAATATGTCGAAACTTTAGTGTTAAACTTAATCGACTCATTTGCATGTTCTTTCTATGGTTCCGTGCCAGTTTTGCGATAATTTCGAGAATACAAAGTGTGACATGAAATTTTAGGTTTCAATGCCATGTTGCTAATTCGGAATACCGAAGGTGAAGGTAATTTGGAATATCCCAAAGCCTACCGATGCTTTTGTTTCACGCGTGCTACCACCAGTTTCGTCTGTCACCTGTATAAACTTTTTTAGCATTTGTGTAAATATTGTCTTATAGATATCTACATAAAATTGTTCTTTAATTGTGATTTCTTAGCCTGATTGCGTCATAAAATAAACTAATTTTATTATCTATATGTTTTGTTTAAGTTTATAAAGTGAAGGTAAATTGGAATATCGGTATTCCAAATTACCTGCACCTTAACGAAATCGATACTTCTTGTCATTTTTCATTCAAACCAAAATTTCAGTTACTTTTTGTTCTTTATTTTTACTGACACTAAGAAATATGAAAGTTTATTAGTTTCCCTATGATATTATGTAGTTTAATTTGTTCCCATCCTCTGTCGTAATTTTTTATTCGTCTTAAACAAACTGGTATTCCAAATATACTGCACTTTCTCTATTCATAATACGAAAAAAAAATACACGCGTGTAATATTCATTGAACATGAGATTATTGTTAAGAAAGCTTTAATGCTGTTCGTTCTTGTGCATTTTACAAGATTAAAATGTTCAATTAACCATTGTATTAATTGTTTACTGTGTAGTTTGACGTACTTGCAATTTCTCCACAAAAATTACGGAATTTTCACCGTGCTACAGTTTTGTCGGTGATTACTATTACTCGCAGTACTTCACCGCTGCATTTTCATCATGGAAATTGCAAATTCACCGCACGTGTAAAATGTTCACTTACCACGAACAGCTGCATGTGCTTTGTTACATTTTCCTGTAGAAATTCGTGTTTATTCTCGATTTTGAACAAATAGATGCAAGACAAAGGTGAGAGGCTGTTACTGAAAAAAAATCACTCGAGGATAGAAATATTGATTTACAAGTTAATAAGAGGATAATTACAATCATTAGTATTTGAACTATATAATTGTGCTCTTACTTTTACTCTTCCCATAAAACGATATTGTCTGTTTCAATTTGTGTTAAAAACTAGTTAAACACAGATATGTTTGATATAATTTAGTTTCTTTTAAAAAACAAGTTTCGCGGAAAGAGAATTGTTAAAGATAAGTTAGGATTTTATTAGTAAATTTTTTAAGAGAAAAATGTAGTATTACTTCTTCAATATTTTAAATTTGTATATGAACAATTGTTTGCGAATTAATAAGAATAAATTGATGTATTATGTAAAATATACTGTCAATATAGTCATAGGGCACAAACTTACTGAAACGCCGAGGAATAGTAGGGTCAATAATATAATAGATTTGCTAACATACTAATAGAACCTAGGATAAATATGGCTTAGGAAAAACGTTCACAGACTAGCTTAACAGAATGCATTTACCATAGAATATACTAGGTATATGTATGTAAACCAACCACCTAAAATAAATGAGGTCAACGAAGAAGAAATGTCTTCCATTATAACAAAATAAGTAAAACGACTTAACTGCTAACATCTCAATCGGGAATACACATACACCCATCAGGGTATGACGTATCAATGAGAAAATCAATATGAAAATTATTAATGTGTGAATTCTTACCAAAACAAATAGGGAACCCTAACGTAATTTACATTGCAATCTGTAATGACAAAAAATTAGCCAGTCATACCCAATGCAAGTCTCAAACCAATTTTACTGAAAACTAAATTCATAGGAAAAACATTTTGGTATTTTACATTTTCCAAGTTCCTTATACATGTACATATATAAGAAATTAGTATTTGAATATGCTCCCATTCCATGATGTATTAACGAATGAATTAATTAATATCAATTAATTTAAATTGATTATAAAAGTTATTTTGTTACAGGTTATGTATCTACAAAATAATTTATATACGTACTTGTACAATGTTTCAATTGAAAATATGGTCTGATAAACGAAGTTATTGCTTTCATATTGCATTGTTATTAACGGGTAATGTTAATCTAGGTCATATGAGCAAGTTTATTGATATCGTTTATTATGCATTTTCGTATCTTCGGTAATCATTGGATGTATGCTTCCATACTGTAAAGTGTAATGGAACCATATTTTCCTATCATAGTGCTTAATTTAAAATCGTATGAAGGAAATATGCATTAGCTTGTGCAGAACATTTTGCATACAGAAATGGGTATATTGTGAATTCTGCATTAAAAAAACAACAGATTATTTTATCATAAAATAAATATTGACAGATAAATTGACAATAAATTTAAAGCGAACGTTACAATAAGTGTAAAATCTGTTTCTAAATAGCATATTTTATTGATGTAACTTTGCACGAAATAAAAACACGCCTTATTATTGCATGTTGGGAAAAATCTTATTTCAGAGAAAATTTACTCAACGTTTAATGCTTTTGCATTAATTACAATTTCGCAGCCATTTCATACCAGATATTACGTAATAACTTTTAATGATAATACTTTTTATGACAATGACGAAATTATCGAGGACTATAGTATGCATTGCTTTAATCAAATCGGTCCACGCGAAAGCGTACCCTGTGAACGAGATTGAGAAACTTTTAAAGAATGCCTTGTTAGCGGCTGGAGTTCTGCACTGGGCGAGTGTTTGGGTTTCCAAAGGAGAATGTTAAGTTTGCAAGCTGATTACTGACTTGCGAGCGTGCAATTTGTATACGCCATTGGCAAAGTCTTCTCGAGTCGAAAGACCGGGTAGACGATTTGTTTTATATAACTTCACAAATAAAAATCAAGCGACGTACAATTTTTCTATATGGGTAATAAATATATACTTTCTTATAACTCCTTAATAAATCGTTTTCGAGCATGGGTTCATATCAATATTTCTCTACTATTTGACGACCTAAACACGCTGCACTAGTTCAACACCAACTTTTCGAATCACCCTGTATATGTAACTCGAGGGGTCAAATGTACCCCTGAACCGAATTCGACTCGCGATAGGTCATTTCAAAGCTTATAAAAAAATAACCATTTATGGCAAGTTTCAACTTTTTATCTCGGCTCGGGGGGTAGTAAAGGGTAAAAGTGGAAAATCTTATTTTTGCCGAATTTCTCCTATATCTACCAGTGCATGCAAAATTTTCAAAAAAAATCGGAGGCATCTCTGTTACCGAGGCACACATTACGGAATTGTTTCAGATTATAGTTCTGCAAATGCTTCGATACACAATTTTCAACATTTCTGGGCGTTTTTTATATTTCACACCTTGGATTTTCAATTTAAAAATCAGAAACCCTGATTCCCTAATATGTGCCTCGGTAACAGAAATGCCTCTGATATTTTTGAAAAATTTTCATGCACTAGTATAGGTGAAATTCGACAAAAATCTGATTTTCTATTTTTGCCCTTTACTACCCCCCGAGTGGAGAGACAAAGTTGAAACTTGCTAGAAATGTTTTTTTTTTATATAGGTTTTCGAATGACTCATCGCGAGTCGAATTCGGTTCAGGGGCACATTTGACCATCTTAACCGGCTATACCCTTTCATGAAAGTTTTCCTCTTTATTCTACCTTGTTGGGCCGAAAAATCGGTGATGTTGGTGAATTTTTTGTACAAGAACGGTTTAACAAATTAATTTGCGGTTTGACAGGCTGTTTTATTGCATCTTGAGCTATTGTTATGAATTTTTATGTGACGGTAAAAAAAAATGTGGCTGATACAGAGCGCTGACTTAAGGCGTTGAAAAAACACTAAAAGGAAAGAGATTCTTAATCTGTATGAATGTGGCTATCGATGGTAGTAGATTCATTAAGATAAATAAAGAAATGTTAAAATGGCAGGCTTCTGAATATGATGAATCGAATTTTTCTCAAAAATCGGCAAAACTTCATTAAGTAAAATCAGGAACGGTTAAAAATACGGCAATAAATCTACTACCATAGATAGACAGACGCTTGCTCAACATGCATGTAAAAGTTCAAGTTGTTTGCTTCATTGATTGTCGAGATTTCTTCAACGCCAGGTCGAAAAATGTAGTTTCGAGAAAATCGGGTTTAAAAGTTCATATTATGTGTGCGCATTCCCTCTGAATTTTCTTTTTGCGAATTTACTTCCTGGGCGAAGCGAGCCTGATTTTTTACACTTAGTGTCTTTAGACATTTTCTCAATTAGACAATCAAATGATGTGTTTGCATGGAAGTTCGAGAACCGACCGTCCTTGCCAGGAGGCGCCACACGCCCCGACTTCTACCTGCGTACCACTCGCTTCAAAACGCTACAACCTCACCAATTTTTCGAATTTGGCTATAAGCTTTGCAGAGTGTATACACAAGACTCATATCTTTTAGAAAAAGCAAAAAAAAATGCAATTTTTCGGTCCAACAAGATGGAATCCCCCCTTAAGAGTGTATCTGATATCATAGTGTTCATTAGATTATTATATTAATTTGAAATCTTTATAGTGAGTTGCACTTTCTTTCTGTTAACTTACGGTAGCGGTAAAGCATGATTATGTAATACATAGTCGACGACTACATGGCGGAGCCTCAACGGAGATAAGCAATATCTACTGCTTCTTCCCTCGCGAAATGCAATTCAAAGACATCTCCCTCGATGGGGGAGGCAGCATTAGGTGGGTGGAGAATGGGGCGTCTGATGAGACCAACGAGAGACGGGTCGGAAAACCGACTTCCTCGTACTAAGAGCCGAGCTAGACAAATTAATCGGATGGCACGACGAAAACTGCAAAAGACTCAATTCCGTTAAGTACTTTCGTTAATGTGCCATTTTTTATCCTGCCGATTTCACGCCCATTTATTTCTTTGCTATGGACAAAAGATATGTTACATGTAATTGTGATCTGTTTCAAATGTTTCTTCATTTTTCCGCGTCTTTATTTGAGGTTTATCGTCGCGCGAGGGATTTTGTGTCTAACTCTTGCAACATGATCACAAGAATTTTTCATGTGACTCACAACACAGTTCTACAGCCATTTGGATTTGTAACATTCAATAGCCGTTTCTTATAGGTTTTCGTGCGCTGAAAACGAATCCGCAAATCGTTTGTCGCCATCACCCTCAGTTTTTGAGAAATTCGATTTTGAAAATAACTGCAAATTTTCAACTTCGAACATCTTTTGTGTCGAGACAGTATTAGTTATTCGGTTGCTTGTTCCGTCAAATTATTCTATAAACCATACCGATTACAACGATATTAGTTATTAGTGCATTATGAACATTTAAATATGTTTAAACAATGATCAAAGGAAAAAGAACACCCGAAATGCACGCATTTTTGCAGATATCTTTAAATTGATTTCCAAAATTAAGGGTCTAGGAGAAAATCTGGCTACTCCACGCGACGCAGCAGACGTTTTTGCGTCGGAAAGCATCAACAGAAGTGGTAAGTCACGTTTTTTTCTTTCAATACAGAAGCGAAATAGTTTGGCAAAACACGCGGCGCCGACAGTGGTAGTCATGCGCGTTAAGCGATTGTGTTACGCTGAGCGGCAGTGGATCGCGCGCCGCCGTTGACTACCACTGTCGACGCCGCACATTTTGCCAAACTATTTCGCTTCTGTATTGAAAACAAAATCTGACTTAGCACTTCTGTTGATGCTTTCCGAAGGAAAAATGTCTGCCGCATCGCGTGGAGTAGTCAGATTTTCTCCTAGACCCTTAGTTTGGGAAATATGTAGAAAGATATCTGCAAAACTAGGTGCATATCGGGTGTCCTTTTCCCTTTTATCGTTGTTTAAACATACTTGAATGTTCATAATGCTGCAATAACTTATATCGTTGTATTCGGGAGGGTTTATAGAATAATTTGACGCAACGAGCAACCGAATAACTATTACTGTTTCAACAAAGTTGAAAATTTGCAGTTTTCTTAAAAAACGAATTTCTCAAAAACTGAGGGTGATGACGAAAACGGTTTATGGATTCGTTTTCAGCGCACGAAAACCTATAAGAAACGGCTATTGAATGTTACAAGCCCGAAAAAAAGGGCGATAGAAAGTATAGTTTAACGAAAATAAAATATTACTATACATATTATAAGAAACTTTTCTCGAGTGACGAACAGCTCACAAGGGAAGATTCCCAAACTGGAAATTCAAAAAATTATGAAACTTTCGGGATATGTAGAGGATATATAGCTGTGTATTGCCCAAATTTTTTTTTGTTGCTCTGATTCAGTCTGACGGGTTTAATTGACCCCTAAAAATTCGGCTATTTTCCGGTTTTATGTTATAACTCGCGAGCTGCAAACCGTGGAAAAAGAATGTGAGAGAAAAGTTATTTCTTTTATAATAATTAAGATTATCATTTGGTAACTTACATTTCTTACAATTCGCGAATTATAACACAAAATCGGAAAATAGCCGGATTTTCAGGCGTTAATATTTCACTCCCTTAGAGTGATTTTAAGCAGCAAAAAAAATTTTGTAATACATCTCTATATATATATTACATATCCCCAAGATTTCATAATTTTTTGAATTTCCGTTTGAGGATCTTCCCTTGTCAATTCAGCTCGGTAAAAGCTAGCCACCAGCTGGAATATGTATGCTTTCGTCTATCTCCATCATACAACGCACCAGCAGCAGTGCTAACTCAAAAACTCATAATGTAGCACCGCTTTCTGACAGCGTTGCTTGCATCAAGTAATACACATAACTTCATTCTCCCCTTACAAGCATCGCTGTATGTGCAGTCTTTTAAGGGGACTAGGCAGTCGAAAAATGGATTTTTTTATTGCATTTTCCGAAAGTACCATCTTTTCAGAATGAAATGCCGCTTGGTTTATAGTAAAATTCGGTATAGTGAGAAACACCATCATTGTTTGTGCGCTACTAAAATCCGGTGACTTCTTAATTTTTTTATGAAAATCTCGAATTTTTACGGAAAATATCAGAGGTTTGTGGCGAAATGGCATATGTTTTACACATCGTGTAATTTTTTCCAAGTCGATCTGAACCTCCATTCGTTCGCAATCAGGAAAAAATGAAGAGAAAAAAATATTCGAGAAAAACACGTTTAAAGTTTCTGGACAAAGGCAACGCTATAGGTTGCCGCTTGACATTTTTAGCTACCAAATCTACAATTTTGCGAATTTTACTGTAAACCAAGCGGCATTTTATTCAGAAAAGAAAGTACTTTCGGAAAAGGCAATAAAAATGGATTTTTCGACTGCCTGGTCCCCTAAATTAAATTTCTCTTAACGTCCACAGTTTTTTTCATGACAGATTGCCTTTGTTAAGTAATCAGGAATCATACAACTTGTATCAATAAGACTGACATTAATTTCCCCCTTCTGTATTTTGTCACGTGCAAAGTGAAACATTTTGTTTACATGGCTCGTTCCGTTACACGAACGAACACCTTCTGGCCATTCGATGGTTGTTTTATACAGCTATTCGATGGCTGTTTTATTTATAGCTATTCGATACTGCAAAATACCGTAATGGGCTTGTGGACAAGCTTTGGAATAGAAGGGAATAGTAGGGTAGGGTGAGGCTAAAAGTCCCGTTTTTCGTATAAACCTATGTAAAATTTAGTACTAACAATCTAGAGATATCTGGTGTTATTTTGTATAAACTATAACTGTTATGCTTTACGTTCACGAAGTTCGTTTGTTGATACTGTTATTTTCTTTTGAGTTATACCACAAAATGTTTGTCAATGCAAAATGTCTTGCCCCATGCACGGGGCAAAAGTCCATTGCATAGAGTAGAAAGTCCCTAATGTCTTGTCGTGTAATATTAAACTAAATAAGTAAAAATCTCTTTTTACAAATCAGCAAATATTTATTAAACCAATTCTTTTTGGTATACAATATTGAAAGGATATCGTGACTTCTTTACCAAGAAAATAAAAATACAAGTCAGAAGCACCTGAAAACTAAAAAAAAATCGCTCAACTGAAACAAAAACACTATTTAAAGACTTTGACACCATTTCTTTATAGTTTGGCCATCTTATTCTGAAAACAAATGATAAAATATATATTCCTAGTCTGAGGAATTTTTTGGCCCCATGGTACCATTATAGTTTCTGCGATATATACGTTAGAAAATATTATCATTCAGCAATAAAAAATATCATGCACACATTACTAAAGGAACGTACAATCTTAACGTACTTGGCTAAAACGATTTTAAACTGTGGTTTACTTCGTATAAAACAACAAAGACGACGTACTTCTTTTAGTTTTCGCTACATAAAATAACGAAGGCGTCGTGTAATTCGCACGAACGTCCAGGAGCAACTGGCGACACTGTGGTCACCTCCGTTTCTTCTCGCCTTTTAATTAGTATACTGCGAAACTCAATACATTGTTTAGGAATAGAGATTTTGAATTCGGGACTTTTTTTCCGCCGGACTTTCAACGTGTTAGATAAAAGTTGTTCTTTTTATAACACAGTTTACGGAAGTTATAGGTTTCCATTTGAAATTTTAAAGTTAACCTCCGTCTTACCCCCTAGGGGGCGCGCATGGGGGTCAACCTTAATATAGGTTTAGTGGCCCCATGGATCTATAAAATTCGAGATAAGAATGATTAACATTGATCGTACAGTTTTCAAGATATTATGCTATTACATGTGGCTACCCTGTACTATATATCTCAACCTTTAGTGCCATACTTCATGGCCAATCGTTTTTTCAACGTTATAGGGATGTTAAAAGTACTTATCAGTGTAGGGTTTAGGTAAGAATTTCAGGCGCGTATCGGCAAGTTTACCAACCAAAATTGTGTTACCTTTTTTGTCATATACACTGACAGTACCTATTTCTTGTATAATTTTGTAACTCTTCAATGTGTGCGTAGCGTTTTGATAGCAAATTGTATCTGAGCTGCCGGTCACACAAAGCATTTATCATTATAATGATTTATTGCATAATTATTTTTATTTTCAACTTTAATTTTAATTGTACCGACGTCCTCATAACACAATTTTGAGTTTTCTTCTGCTTGATAGTTAAAAATAAAAAACTATGTATTGTTCATCATATCTATATGAAAATGGCAGCAATGGATTCCTGATATCCTCCTGATTAAAAGACACCAAATACCATGTAAATCGAACGATTTTGAACGAAGTAGCTTTAAATTTTACAAATAAATTTTATTATATGTATATGTAATTTCGTTAATTAAAGCCCGAATTGTATCGGGTTTGGTTTCATTTTCATCGGGAAAACACGAGGAATCGGTTGGTGTCACTTTCGTGATGATCCGATGAGAAATGCCGAACTTGACAAGTCTCACTTGTTAATGGCTAAGTAGTGCCACATTGTACTATTCCCGGTTCCCTAATCTCGAGAGCTGAGCGCTCGGTTGCGAAGGTTCCCACGTCCTGTGCAAAGCGGTCTACATATGCTGAAACATGTTGCAACGGACGCACGTATTGACTCCCTGATTTCGCATTATTGATTCCTGGCAGTTTGTGGTCTGCTGCTAACGCTGAAAGGCTTTTTTAAAAATGTCTCATTATATTCCAATACCAGTGTTATTATCAATAATAGGGGGTACATTAAATATATAAAATACAAAATTGGAGATCAAAAAGAAATGGGCAAAGAGGTGGTTAATTGAGAGAAACAAATTTCATAATTCGAACCGAGTGATTATAAAAATCATTTACGTATGGACGATTATGCTCTCCGGCATTTATTAGATAAAATTCGCCCTTGGATTGAAAAACAAAATACATTTATGAGGCATGCAGTTCGTGGAAAAAAAAACTTTTTTCCACACTTTTCTTCGATTTCCTTCAATTCTCTTCGATAACTGCATCTCATACTGTGAATAATAAAATCTGTATTAGCAGCTAGAAATTTTTCCTGACATTTCTCAACATGTTCCTTGTATGGGGTATTTTGTAAATTTATGTCTGAATATTCTTTTTTTTTTGTTATTCCATAAGCATTGATTTATTCTATAAATATTGAAAAATTGTTCCCAAAAATCTTTATCAGCTGCCATTTTTAACCATGATTGGTATCGATGCCACGCTCTACACTCTACACGTTCAAACGTGCATCAGAATCGTGCCTTGCTCATCAGCTAGGATGGTATACTGATTCCTGCATTGATGCAAGTCGCTTTTGATGTCTAAACGCGGAAACCAATCTACGCACATATGTATGTACATAGTAACATGTGTAATGAAACCTGAGAGTCGATGCGGGCATCACAACATGTTTCAGCGTGTATAGAACACTTAAGTAAAAAATGGTATTGGGGGATGATTTTGTATCAACCTAACCAGGGTAAATTTATCAAGTTAACCGGGCACAAGTGTACATCGCACTAATTTTAATAGTAAACAATTTCAATATATTATCCTACATAATGATCGGGGCAAGGCGCGCGAATTAAAACTAGCCCGGTTTATCGTGTTTCTGCTCACTATCATTGGGAAAACTTCACCATTCTGTTGTTGCCTAAGTACTATTTCCACAATGATGGCGCGAAAATCATAGAAATGGAAATTTTCGTCATTGCAGGACGACATTCGTTTCGAGACTTTTAAGTGCCGGGTTTCGCCGAAAGAATCCCACTTTCTGCTTTATGACTATATAACAACCAATAGGGTGTGTCAACTTTGTGGATAAATCTAAAATTTTTGAAAATTTTATAATGACTAGTGACAAAGTAATGCTGTTTTTAATCCTGAATCTGAAACTATCGTAAAAAATTGATTTGAGTGAGGTTTAGCTACTTCAAATCACAGTTGAAAAAAGTGAAAATTAAGTAAGATTTAACTACAAATTACACATTCGGATACTGCTTAAAGCGAGTCTTGCTTGCATAAAAGCATGAAAATGAAAATATAAATGTGGAAATTAGTATTTATTACATTCAATTAAAAATCTATAGAAATGTGTATTTATTACAAAATGAAAATATATGTGACTTTAGCAACAGATCTAGCCATACGTCATCTATGTAGTAAATTTAATGCTCTTTAACAAAATCCACCAAAGTAGCGTTATCTTATTTGCTCCTGTTGCGGTTTATAAGCTCAGTTATTACATTTTTTTAATACTTTTTGTGATTTTCGTATTTTTCTATAATTTCAAATGAAATTTCAACTGGGTAAATAATGTATTACACAAAATTTAAAGGTAGTTGTTAATATTAAACCTGAAATTGTAGCGTTTTTTCACTAGTCGTTTTTTGAAATTAAAACATTGAAAAATGGACACACTCTAACAACTAATAATACTGTTCTAGGAATTTATTTTTTAATAATCTCCGATTTAATG
This sequence comes from Andrena bucephala, assembly GCA_947577245.1. NCBI lineage: Eukaryota > Metazoa > Arthropoda > Insecta > Hymenoptera > Andrenidae > Andrena > Andrena bucephala. The sequence continues at coordinate 109,186,895 of OX387715.1, forward strand.
TTGCTCCAAACTTCTTATAAACATTTCCAATGATCAATTTTAAATATAGGACATTACTTTTCTTATATCTCCATCCAATTCATCCCAAAGCAGTTGAATTGAGGTGTTTATTGCATACTTTTTAGAATTCCTTCGTGTTATCTCATTTTTAAATATGACCTGCGCATAGCTTTGAAGACTGTTTTTGATCGTTATCGCCTTGTATAACATACCCTTTGCATATTAATCGTTTCCCTGAGAGGTATGCATGCTGACATACAACGCGTTTATATTCCTCTTTTTTCAGGTTACTATCGATTCCGATCAAGTCTTCTACTCCTTGTGCTGTGAAACACCCTCACACTATGATAAAGCTATCTCCTTGCTTTATTATTTGTATGATGCAATCTGGAAACATAATTTTTTTTTAATAGATTCTCGAACATTGATCCGATGATTTTTTAAAAAAAAGTGAAATTGGGACATATTAGTTCAAAGAACTTTACTCCATTCACCTAATGACTGTTGTTCGTGTAAAGCAGTCCACTGTAAATGTTTTAATCGAGTTCCTTTCATCATGTAAATAAAAGCTTAAGTAGATGGAACAAGGTCAGAAAGGAGAAAAAACTTGTTTCTAACAACTTACAGGATATCCTAAGATATCTGAGAGAGAAATGAAGTCATACCAATATATTATACCAAAGCATATCCAAAGGTCCTTCGCTATTTTCTACTTTGACCCTCTGTGGTCATACCTTCTTATAATTTATAATCATAAATTGGTCACATGCTGCACTACAGCGTCATTTCTGAGTTACCATTTTTTGTATTATTGAATCTCTTAATCTTTGAGTGATAATTGTACATTCGTAATACTCATACAATCATGCTCTAAAACAGTGATGAGCAACCTTTGGCCTGTAGTGGGCTAAAAGTGAAAATCTAATACTCTACGACGGCCGCAATATTAAATACTTCAGTATACTAATCCAAGGTTTTTAATTTATGGGGTGAATTTGATATTTCTAAAACAGATTCGCAATTGAAACAATGTGCGGGCCGCAGGTCGCGGCGATCAGTGGCTGGAGGGCGAAATGATGTCATCGCTGCTCTAATAGTTTTTTTTTCTAGAAATGTAATTTTTGATATGTTTAAATTTCTATTTGAAAAAATAGTTTTGGGTGTTATTGATTTTTAACCGACTTCAAAAGGAGGAGGTTACTCAATTCGTCACGTATATTTCATTATGTATGTATGTTCACGCATAACTTTCGCATACAGTCGCTTCGGAAAATAAGTTGACGCTCTTTAAAATCGCATAACTTTTTTAAAATTGGTCTAAACGACTTGAGTTTTTTTAGAAGCTAGCGGAATTAGTTTTCTAGGTGACGTGTTTCGTCGTTTTGAAAAAATGCACTTGGTCTGAATACAAAAAAAAAAATTTAGTTCGTTTTTTAAACTTTTTTGTGAGCCTGTAATGAAAATTCAAAAAACCCGTTTGTAGATTAAAGTTGTATACATGCTGAAAATTTCATCTAAATCGGTTAACGTTTCCCTGAGCTATAAATGCTTAAAGATTGCAGAATAAGGGCGAAAATCGCGAAATTCCCGAAATCAGCGATTTCCTCCAGCTTTACCTAGAAAAAATGAAAATAGCTGGACTCAGTTTCTAGATGAACCCTATGGAACAGCGAGTCTAAATCACAACAAAATAAATAGATTAAAAATTCTACTAGTAACACTTCAATCATTTGGGATATGTCTCCCTAAATTTCATCTGGTGCCTCATATTTTGTTTTTATAACATTAACGCGTTCTGTATATAACTATCTAATAGAAGTTATCTGATTGACGACATAACGATGTTCAATCTCAGCCGCGCTTATTGCAACGAATTTCATGTCTGAAGCGTAGAAACGTGCGTGATATGTAAATCGCTTTAATTTATACCGTACCTGGAGACCATTGTTTGGGCTGGTTAGCGACTGCTAATCAAATTGGAGAGAGGTTCGGGGTATGGCGAACGTGTCTGAGCATCGATTGCCACGCTTTGCAGCGTACTACTCGTCCCGTGGCACTCGATAATCTGTGACTATGCGTGCCTGACTATTGTCACGGCCAGGTGTCCGGCGTGCGCGCCACACCAGCCATATGTGCATGTGTTAACTTTAATGAAATAAAAATCAAATAAAACGTATATTATAATTCAAACTAATAATCTTATCAACTTCTGAACTCTTGGAGCTTTAACTTGTAACTTAACAATTTCATTTATACAATTTATATTATATTCTTCTCCGATACTATTTTAATGTCTGCCTTTGATCACAGGAGAATCTATAATGGCGATTCCCCTTTCCTAGTTTTTCCTCCGTCTGGTAAAACCAGCATCCCTGATTCCGCTCGATTCATTTTCCAACCATAATTTCACCATAAAGTTGGCTTCGCTAACACATGTGTGAACAATATATGAGAAACCACCTTTTTAATTAACGCCATAAATTGAACTGTTTTCATCGATAAATTATAAAGATCACTAACAAACTTGTTAATGGAAATATATTTTTTTATTCTAATACATTTTCCTAACTTTGACGTCACATGTGATCTTTTCTACATCATTACTCGTGTAAAATTATAATTTAGTTTATGCTTCACGGTCAGTATCGTGAATACTTTATTGATAAATGTTTTGTTAATATTTCGCCCTTTGGACGGCGGATAATTTGGCAGTTGGCGGCGAATAAAGTTCATTTCATTCCACCGAAATGTAAAGAATTCGAAAGCGACAAAATGACCGAGTTCTGGATGAAACTGTAACATCTCGATTAATCTTCTGATTATGATCTTTAGGTCGTAACAATTAATAGAGCTATGAAAATACTTTCTTTTGTACGAACAAAATTTGTCCCACCATGGTTCTACAGAATCGATACATTTACACACATTTCGAAGTATGTATATATATATACATACATATCGCTCATTTGCTGCAACACAACCCAGAATTTGCAGTTTTTGATTAGTATAAAGAAAGCGGTTGTTGTCTAACAAACCTTGCATTCTCAAGGAATACATGCTTCTGAAATAAAATTGCTTACTGTTTCTAAACGACACATTTTTTCAAGGAAACATATTAATACAAGTATGAAGATGGAAGTGTTTGTGATTTATCAAATATTTTAGGTGGTCGGAATATTATTAAAGTAGAACGTCGATTATTCGAACTAATCCGTTCGGGACCTAAACCGCTTATCGGGAGACAAATCCGTTCCGATAAGCGGTTTTTAATCGCTTTCGGAGAACCAAAGTTAAAAATATATATGCATGTCATAAAGCGATTGTAAATAAAACAATTTTGAAAGATAGCTGTTTATTACGTGAAATAATAGATGGTAAGTGAAATATAAAAAACAATACATGAAAATGTCGAGGACAAAATGAGTATTATCAAAAATCACAAAAAAAAAGAAAATAGTATACATGAAAAAGTACAATATAAAAAAAGATGTGAAATCAAAATGAGCTGCAAGTACATCACAAAAAAAAGGAAATAATATAATCACACAAAAAAAGAAAATAATATAATTACAATATAAAAAAAGATGTGAAATCAAAATGAGCTGCAAGTACATAAAGGTGCTTTCCAACTGCGCTTAAGATGACACAACTACATATACACAGCTAAAATACTGTGTTATTCCATGTTATTCCAGCGCCAAGTATTTTGAATAAAATATTTATTCGTATTAAAATATTTATTTGTATAAAAATATATCTGCTTAATATTATTTAATACATTTTTTTCTTTGTATAAATAGGCATTGTTATAATTGGCGCAATTTTTGTATATCATTAATTTTGTGAAGCTATTAATTTACGACAATGTTTTTAAATGGGATTCTTTTTGATGGGTTAATTAAAATGTCCGCGATATGAGTAATGGAATAACACAGTATTTTAGCTGTGTATATGTAGTTGTGTCATCTTAAGCGCAGTTGGAAAGCACCTTTATGTACTTGCAGCTCATTTTGATTTCACATCTTTTTTTATATTGTAATTATATTATTTTCTTTTTTTGTGTGATTATATTATTTCCTTTTTTTTGTGATGTACTTGCAGCTCATTTTGATTTCACATCTTTTTTTATATTGTACTTTTTCATGTGTACTATTTTCTTTTTTTTGTGATTTTTGATAATACTCATTTTGTCCTCGACATTTTCATGTACTTGGCGTATTTTTTACTTTTTTAAAGTTTTTTTTGGGGATCTCACTTCTTTTTACAAAGCTAATTCATTGTACTTCGCGTATTTTTTTTACTTTTTTAAAGTTTTTTATGGGGTCTTCGTTACACGTCCACGCGTTTACGGCGCACTGCAGCCTATCGAGTGATGTTAGAAGATAAAGCGCGTTTGTAGCCAGTAAAGCTTACTCGGAATACTCGGAATAGCGCAAAGCAGCTCAGCGAGTGTACTTTTATTATTTTTTGATTAAGGATAAATTCTACGTAAGTTTAACACCTACGCAAAAAAAACATGTGCACTGCATTGCCGATCCATATGTATTATATGAATGTATAGTACTTTACATATAGACATACCCTGGCGTAGGTCACAGCATCATTTTACGCTTCGTTTATCTACATATACATAAAATCCTCAGTTTAGTTACAAATAAAAAACAGTTTGATGATATACAAACATGTCGCAATTCAAATTTCGGCAACTTACCTTGTGTTTGAGACTGCATTTTCGTTGCAATTACAACTTACCTTATTTAACACTCGCCAGGTTTATAACCTGACTGTAAGCTGTCAAAATTTGGAGTAGATTGCATAGTGAAGGTAACGTAATAGCGTTTGACGAACGAAACATGTGTTAGTTTCTGTTGGCTGAAGGTGTGCGTGTAACGCGTATGACGAACGAAACATGTGTTAGTTTCTGTTGGCTGAAGGTGTGCGTGTAACGCGTATGACGAACGAAACATGTATTAGTTTCTGTTGGCTGAAGGTGTGCGTGTAACGCGTATATACGTATTATGTTTGACGAAATTTGGTTCGAGAAGAAGAATCAGAATCAGAATCAGAAGAAAAAATTACCGTTTCCGACTGATCCATGAGACGATATTATGATATGTCTGTCATGCGTGGACAGATTTTATTGAAATTTGGTCTTATTCGAAAGCTTATATGCGGTTTACATAAGAAAAATGCCTTTAAATTTAGAAAATATTGCATGCGTGATGAGATATTAATGAAATAAGTTTCAGGTTAGGTTGGATTAGCCGGGCGACGAGTAAATGATAGCGGTAGCGACAGGCATATACAAGGTGTCTTTTCTTTCATGTACTTGGCGTCGAGACGCTACCGCGTCTCTAGATACTCTGTAACTAAATAACTGTAAATACATTTACATTATTGGTCCAAGGAGAGCCCTCATTTGGTTACGAGAAGCGGGATCACCAACGTCCATCGAGCATTAATGTATTGTGCGGTATAATCGGGAATAAGATTATTAGTCCCCATTATTAAAGTAAAATATGTTGCATTTTTACAGAACACTATGCAAGTTCTTTTAGAAGCCGTACTATTAGAAATTCGGATGCAAATATTGTCTGACACATTACGCTCGTCCGACACATTATGCTTATCCGACACGTTAAGTTTTTAACCGAACATTTCCTCACCGCCGGTCGCGGTAGCATCGTAAATTGGACAGCTCGGTCTCCTGACCGCACTCCCCTAGATTTTTATTTATGAGGCACACTGAAAGAAAAAGTTTATGCAGATGTTCCGACAATATAAAAAAATATGCGACAACGAATTGTTGCTGTATGCTCGGCAATGAATGACGATGTTGATCTATTTGAAGCAATTAGGCATTCACTTAGATTACGCATCCAGAAGTGTATTGGCTGCAATTAGGTAAGTCTCTAAATAATTTTCTTCAATAGCGTAATTATGGGCGAGTTGCCGCAACCTACGCAAATTTTTCACCGTATGTAAATTTTGGAATGGAAACTGTTTACAGGGATCCATATTATTAGTTGAATCTCTTGTGATATTACTTGCATTGAAGAAAATCAAAATTGTAATATTTATCACCCTTAAAATATTAAAACCGAAAACCTGTTCTTGGGAGAGACTTCCCGCTTCCCGGCGTGATGCTGCATTTCTAAACACTTTTAATTTTCGAATGGAACTTTTTAATTTAAAGTTTTTAATTTAAAAAATAGATAAATACCTCGAAAAATAGAAAAATCTTTAAAAATCTGAGGGAAACAGGGTATCGCTTAATAATGTAACCTAAAACGTCAGCTTAAAAGAATAATATCGACAGAGCTGTTTTTTATTCCCGACGACCCTGAAATACCGAATGTGCGGCGTCTCTCCCAATGCGGCATCTCTCCCATAATTACCCTAGTACATATTCCTATCATTTTTTTTATTCAAGTGACACAAAATTATGATCCGATACTTGCCAAAGTTGTCTTTCTGTCCGCTAAAAGATAGGTATAAAAAGAATATAGGGTTCCATTTAACCCTTAACTGGTATCCTGGGGTCGCTCATGACCCCAAGCACGCAAAGTTCGCTGCAAAATTTTTGGTTCTCTAAGTTTGTAAACTGAATTTCTAATTAATTTTATAATAATAGTTTAACTTTCTACGTTTCTATTATTTTATACATTACCTAAGAACAAAATATTCATAGAGGTTGATCTAGTGTCGACTTTACAAATTTCTGTGTCCTTTTTTATTAGGGGCCTGCCACGACCACGGTATACCAGTCACGTTTGCCAAAAACACTCCTACCAGTTAAACTTTGGAAAAAGGATGTTCTACAAATAATACACTACAGTCAGCCTGTCCTAAACGACGTCTCTAAACCAAAGTATTTAAGAGAAAAGTAATTTCAATTGGCCCAGTAGTAACGGAAATAATTAAGATGATCAAATTTCGTTGTCCACCCTGTATATTAATCATAATTCGCAGAAAAATATCATACGTTTGCTCAACATTTGTTCTACAAATATTATTATTATATTTTAGGCAATAAATGAAACTTGGGGCTGCTACTATTTCAGGGGTCCAATTAATGGCACACTGATCTCAACACTAAACAAGTTTCGCAAGAATTTCTAGGAAATATAATCGAGCATACACAAGATCCGACAGTGACAGCGGAAATTTGAAATTCATATAAGAGGAGCTGCACTGTCAGCTATTGTGAAAGTAATGCAGCGTGTCTTGCCGCAGCTACGGATACCGTTTGTGGATCATTCCAACTTCTGCGGCCAATCCTCTTTTCCAAAGTCGTAACAACCTGGAAAGTCCTCGATGCTTCTGCAAGTTTGGGATGCATCGGGGTCTCTTCGATATTACGGATCTTTGCCCGTTCAGTTCGTGGCTCGCTAACGCTGTTTATACCATGAATGATGTAGCAGTCAGTTCACGGACCAGCCTGAGCACGATAAAAAGCTCTGTCGCCGTCGTATTTCAGAATTTCTATGCAAACGAACGGACGCGACTTGACTTTCAATAAGGAGAATGATTAAGGTACTTGGGACCTGTGAAATCGATTTATGAAATCCTAAGTGGTCCAGGCATATTGATTCAAGATGCTTCGAACCGATAGGTCTGCATTGGGTCTGGGTTAAATATAATATTTCATTAAAAAACGAAATTTATAATTTTCAATGTAATTGACTGTATCTAATGATTCCTACCCCCATGTATTTTGGTAAAATAATAGTGAACTATTCTGACAGATACTTAGCTGCACAAGCAATTAATTTACATATAAATTAAAGGAAACTACTACATGGAATTTTTTAAGGATACTTCTTACGTCAGTAACAGCAATATCTTAAACAATAGCTTTAAAATGTCACTATGAGTATATAACAATCAAAAAGATTTACCTACATCAGAAGAACTTGCAACTTGCAAGCCACGCAAATGGTTGTTTTACATCAAGACTATGCTTTATAAACATTCCTACAATGTGACTACATATTTCTGAAACACTTTTTTTTATTGACCACGCACATTATTATTTCAGGTTGAAACAAGATAAATATAAATATACGGTAAAATTGCACAACAAGTACAAGTATTTATTTACTATTTTAATTATATTTTTTTGTGAAAATTCGAAACCCGGTTTTTTGAGAATAGTGGAATTCGAAAACCAGTTTTTGTATAAACCGTACCTACAGCATATTGTGTCTTAAGATTATGAATCATTTACTGCTCTTGTCATCTATTAGATCTAACAGAGTTATTTGTCTGAGCTAACACAAAGTTCTTCAGTGCTCAAGCACGTCGAATATTATTTATTCTATTTTTTAACAAACTTATTACGTGTTATTGCATATTCTGAGAGGGTATCCATTGCCGTCACGGGTGTTATGTGTAATGTAGACAGCTTCTTAAATGTGTTTTGTATTAATCATTAAACAAGATTATCCTCTCTCTAGATAATACAAATAATCTATGTAGATGTATACGATAGTATAGCTGTTGAACGTTATAAAAGCAAACACCTCCGGAGTAGTAGTATAATCTTCGGCACGTCGAGGATGCCAATTTGGCATAGAAGCCTAGTTATGTACCTCCCCATTGTATATGGTCGAAGCTAAGAGGATTATGGTCATATGCAATCAATAAATTATAAGATTGGATAAGATTGAAATGTCACGTTTACTACTTAGCTACAACATTATAAAGGTATTCATGGGACTCTGTAATGCATATTAATGCTTTTTAATCAGTCTGAATGATTAATTTTTCGGTCAATGATGGACGTATACAATATACAGCACCACTCAAATGATAGAGATTAGATCGTTGAACCCTCTCGTTCATTGGAACTGTACGTAGTCGGAGGTGATTTTATTTCACAGCTAATTTAGACAACAATATAGGCAACGAAGTAGCATCGAGTGCTGTTACCTCTTTTCATCAATTAACTTTTCACAGTCGCCAATAAATCTGAGATATAAGTATTTAAAGTTCAAAAAGTTAGCTGCGGAAAATAAAGCGTTTCTTCCTTTAGATTGTATGCACGTTCGAGATTCTATCAGAATAGATTTAGGACGCGCTTAAAGTTAATGGTATTACAGGCATAAGCGCTCGATCCCTGTTTCCTCCGTCCTTTAAAATTCCCATTTCCTTTGTTCCTTTATTACTCTCGGCTTTGCAAAGTAAAGCGCCAATACTTATCTTGATGTTTTCTTTTTAATGGCCCCGCTGCTCGCTACATCGTGGTGAAACTGGTAGCTTTATTATAATAAAATAGTTTTCAGAACAATTACGGCATCTAATATTGTCATGTGTATTATATAGGGTGACATTCAACTGATACAACTTGAAAGAGAGAGATTCTACGTGAAAAAATAAGTCTTCGTATCTAATCTTCGTATTCCCCAATTTTTGTGGACTTACGTTGTTTTGCCAAATGCGTATGAATTGAATATTGGACTTCAGTTAAATTACATTAGGTATTTTTTTGAACATATAAAATCTGTTTTCATACATTTTCAGCCACTATTCTGCAGCTGAATTAGTGCATATACTCAAATTTTTTGAAATTGTGACATTGTGCGTTTTTCCTTAGAATCACAGATTTATGCTCACGTATACGCGTGGTGTACGGATTAACGACTGAGTGCGCGTATATGTCAGCTGCGTGAGATATGTACTAGAAATCTACAGAAATATAAGAATATCTTTGGGTGTCCTAATTTGTCTTTCAGCCTCTTACATTTATTTCAATGCGTGGTAAATTAATTTACACTAGGTCTGCCCAGGTACTTGAATATTCCAGCAGTTTGAAATTCGGACCAAGTCGGGACTCGGTTGCCGAGTCGGGCCGATTACCCGTAAAATCCGGGCGGCCCGAAAAATCCGGGCAACTTGAATTTGTTTCGGGCGGCTTAAAAAATCCGAGTAGTCCGAATCATTTCAGGCCGCTCGGAAGAACCGGGTAGCCCGAATTGTTTCGGGTGGCTTGGAAAATCCGAGCGCCTCGGAACCACATTCGAGCTACCCGAATTTTTCGGACCCGTCGGTCGAGCCGAGCCAGGCTCGGCTCACTTTATGCGAGTACCCGAACAGCTCTGTTTTACACAGTTTCTGATACTTCAGCGCACAATATTACTCTCAAGACTAAACGAAAATCACCTCGCGTATCCACTAATATAGAACAGCTAACAAACACGACTAATTGAATTACGTTGACATACTGAGAAGTATTGTGCAAGTCATTGTATTGGCTATTGGCATGATGGTACCGACCTGGAACGTGAGAAGACCTCACTGACTACAGTGACTACGTAGGGGAAACCGGGGTAAAGTGAGACGAAAAAAGTTTGAAGCCGAATAAAATTTTTCCCTTTCAATAAAAATGTGTGGAAATAGATTTATAATATAATTTTAACATTACTATTGATAAATGACGAATAGCAATGCTTAAAATAAACTTAAAGTATATTAAAATTCAACTTGAAAAGAAAATGCCAAAACTGACCACTTATATATGGGGTAAAGTGAGCTACTATCCGGGGTAAAGTGAGATGCAACAATATAAGAACTTTAATTAAGGATATAGGTAAATATTAACCCCTTGCGCTTGAATGTCGCGTGTAGCACGGCAGCTTCTGGCTTTTTTGCACCGTGGTTGTCAAAAACTGTGTCAGATTTTTCATCTTTTTGAGGTTAGATTCTGTTCCATCACGCCGCGTGGTTTTCTAGCCAGCTAACAGGTTAGGATATTGCGCACATCACTTGCGCATTGGTTCTTAGCAGCCATTTGCAGCTCAGTTTACCCCGGTCACTTTACCCCGAATGTGTACTCAGTGGAAAATTAATTATTTAATAATGTTAGGATTAATGTTTTCTCAAACGCGTGTACATGCATGTTTATAAGCTTGTTATAAACACGCAGAACAAAATTGGAGTTAAAATAACATATTTAAGACACATTTATCCAAAAAGCTAAATTGAAAAGAAAACCAATTGGAAGTCTCTAAAACTTCATTTTTAATTTTTTAAATGAATTTCCATTTTTCGATATCTGAATGTGCATAATTATCATTGTGGTATTACACACATTTATTACGTCACCAAAATTTGTAAATATATTCTATTGTTAAAGAATAAATTGAGAAAGCTCATTTTACCCCGAGGTTCACTTTGCACCGGTCGCCCCTATAGTAGAGAACTTTCGCCATTGGCTCTGCGGTTATCTACCCCTTCGCTCCATCTGCTGCGTCAATCTACAATTGTTGTAGAATAGAATGTAGATGCTTGTCTTTCATGTTATCAAGCAGTTTATATACAGGAACGATATTAAACAAATTGCTGATAGGTAATATCTAACTTTTGCACCCACGTCGATATTTTTTTGCACACCACTTGTGCGTGACCCAAATACTTATGTATATGGGGTGTCCCGTAATGGATGGTACAAGCGGAGGGGTGGCGATTCTGCATGAAGAGATAACTTAGCTTTACTACTCGGCTTCGTCCGAAATTTAGATTCTGATTTTATAAAAAAAATGTTTTTTTTATTTTATTTTTTGTGAAAATGGTCACATTCATCTGAATTAGTCAGGCATAATGAGCTGAGACACATGTCGTGATCCTAGAGTTTATCGTTTGAAATTTTTTAGGCGACATACAAATACACAAACATATAGATGCTTTCTGCTTTATATATTAAAGTAAAAAATACTCATAACGCGCTTAAATTTTTTAGAAAATTAACTTTGAACTTCGACCAGGTGTACATGCATCGAACTACAATTTTAAATGCCCGAGAGGCACGTTTTCGCTTACAGTGGCGAGAATGAAAAAGCTATTCTTTATATATTCTGTTACATAGTCTGTATTAAAAACGATCAATAGACTTTTACCTGATTTGTTTATTTCATTGTTATAAAATTGGTTGGTAGTGAATAAATAAAATTTAAATTCAACTTATAGTAGAGACTGTGTACAGACGATATTAATATTTTAAGCAAAAATTTTTTCGTATGTGCTTGCAGTGCAATTGTTAATTAGTGTGCGTGTACATAATATAGTTCTAAAGTAATTAATTTCTTCTGCAATTCCTTATTTCGGTAATATTTTCATAAAAAAATTGTAGTCCCGACACTCTCTTCTATAATAATTGTTTAATTATACGAAAATAGCTCTTTCTGTGTTCACACCTTAGCTCTCTATTATTCAGCATCCCTGGTAATTTAAATTCTGCAGACATCTACGCACTGCACATTACAATGAAAGATTTTCTTTTTTTACCTCTGATGAATTTAGAGAGAGCTCCTACCCGTTGGAATTATATCTTCCGGTTGAAGTGCTGTGAATTATATTCAAGTACGAGTGTAGTACCAAAAGAATGGCCGGAGGTGTCGGTAGAAAATAAGTTAATTGTGAAAAATGAGTTAATGAGTCAACGGCTGGACGGGTTAATATTATTTTTCTATCCGTTCTAAAAAAGGAAAAAGTAGTTCGTGTCCATTATGTTATGTAAAAATCCGAAAGCTCGATAGCTCCATATACATATAGAGAGGATGGGACTTTGTCTTCTATGTGAATAATATAATCTGAAATAAAGTTTACCTTGAATATAAAATCAAATTATAAATTTATAATTTACGTTTGTTATAATTTACAATTTGAAGTTCATAATTTGTAAGATTATGGTATTTGTAAATTGTTTGTACTATTTCGTAAACAAATGTAAAAATGAGTAATACAGTAGTAGAGGAGGTTAAACTAATAAACTTCATACGTCAATAATTATAATTGATAAAGATAAATGATTTAGTTATTTATTTCACTTTATTGAAAAAATACATCTGCAAGTAGAGGTCAGTTACTTTTTACATGACAAATATACAGGGTGTTCGATAATATATGTGAGGCACTTCAGGAATAAAATTAATATTTAGAAATAATTAGGTACATATTAACTATATTATATTCTAATTTATATATATTATGTAATTATACCATTGTATACATATTATACAGAGTGTTCGACCACAGGTAGGCATCCTTTTAGGGGATGATGTACAGAGTACAGACCAAAATAAGATGAAAATCAAAAATGAGGAAATTGCGTTTGAAGCTTCGTTTCCGCGTTATTTAATTGTTGAAAATATGCGTAGAAAGGGTCTGACTCGGGGAACTTAGACTACAGAATACATAAAAGTGTTCATATCTGATTTTCCAGATAGAAATAATAGCATTTATTACCTCTTCGTAAGAGCTTTTCAACGGAACACATCAATCGCAGCTTGTCATTTAATTACAAATTACTCTGTAGACTTAATATTCCCGTTTAAATATCAATCCTTACTATATTAGTCTCCGAAAGCAAAACAATTTTTCAGTGCATTATTTTCTGACATTTATCTCATATTAATATTTTCCTACGAATTCAAATATATTCCTAAAAGAAGGCACAGATACAAAGATCGTAGTCCCAACCACTCAAAAGCAAAACTATATCTGCGATGAACTGTTTTCTGCACAAACTTGTTTCTCTTGATCTTGGCAAGTCTGTTGGCGCGCAAGACTCTCGCAATGAGAGAAGTTATGACTGTGCGGGACCACCTTGCACGGAAATGCTTTTACCTGAAACTCACTTGGCACTGACAACAGTATAGGAATGAGCCTCGTGCGTGTGAATGGATATGGGAACATACGTACGTGGACGTGCATACCTGTTTCTGGGAGTGTATCTGTGTATACGTTGCTGGGTTGATCTTCGTGTGCTGGTACGTGGTCAAAGGTTTGTTTTACAGACATGTGTACATTACACAATGCCGGGAGCCGTGAAACAGGCTTTGATCGCCTTGGTTGAACCGTGTGGTCAATAAGCGGACATGAACGTTAATGCAGTGACATATATATTCTAGGATATCAACACAAAGCTGATACACAAGTCGAATTATCTATCAAAATTCTATGTATCAACACATGATTCACAACCAATATTCTGTTTGATTAGAAGCACTAATAGCAGTGGCTCATTCAGGATTTAATCTTGGGGGAAGTCGAATTGAACGGATACAAATACTTTTAATGCAAATTCAATCAAATTCATTAGCTGATTATAAAAATTTATTTGAAGAATAAAATACAGTTTTCTTTTTTGTTTACGAAGCTCTTGAATTACTTTAGTCGTGGTTACATTAATCTCCTTTTTCTCTTTTCTTTGGGAGATATATAGGCTAACTAGAGCCCCCTTGGCGCTCCTCTGGGTGCACCACTGACTAATACAGTCCCGTATTTTGTTATAAATTCGCGCTATTATATATTGAATTCAATTTAAAGTGTTGATTAATATTATACTATTCATAAAAATTTAAAACACAACGACTAATATTCCGAAAAGTAAAACTAACGTGTAACTAATTGTAAGTACTTCCCTAATATTTATCAAAGTAAAATTGAAGCAATTGAAGGTAGCATTGGTAGACAGCTGTTTTATTATACAGCTGAATTATCCAACTGGATAATGTACCTATGCATTAATTTGTGCTTTCTCAATTGTATAAATATTTCTAAAATTTCATAATTATTAGATAATTGATTACTATGTACGTAGGTAATACTGCAGTATTCTGCAACCTTTTCTCACCCTCGGTACACCTAAGCCTTTCCCAGAATTCCGTGGTACACCACAACCAAAAATATACAAAACATAAATATAGAAGTTCCAAGTGTATATACAAAAATTACATTTATTTATTTATTGTTTTCTATTTGATAAATTTTACATACCAACTAACGAACTAAATTTTTTTTACTAGTAACTAATATTAAGTTTTGACTATAATTAGTTTTATTTTCGGCTCGATATTTGACAGAACGACTCGAATTTCTTGGTGAAGACCCTTCAATGACGACCGCTTATCATTTTTTATTAAAACTAGAATAGAAAAGCTTTGTTAAAAGAAAACATGTGCTCGTTCTCCTCTTGGAGGCATTGCGTCGCGGCATACTTAACATCGTCTCGTAGCACACAGGTGTGTTTCAGAATGCACACTAACAGGAAAATGTGTGGTATTCAGAAATCTGCGGGTTTTCGGTGTTACGCGTAGAGGTACGAAAGGACAGCACAGAGAAGGGGAAGTAGATTCCACAATAGTTGGTTACCACGGAAATTGCGCACCTGTCCGGCTTCCATGATCCCTCTATTATCGGTTTTCTCTTTCCCGTTAGCGGACACGCAAAATACCGGAGGGTAGGTATCTCATGCTAAATTCACGTGGGAAAAAAAAGCAGCAAACGAATGAAGTTGCGAATGCTAATATGTACTCGTTACTTCAAATTGTCTTGTCTGTATATAGGTACTCACGTGTATACGAAGAAATTGCGTTCAAAAACTTGCGAACGTATGAATATGCTATTTCTGATTTCCTACATTTGCATTTAATAGATATATCGTATATTATTCATAGAAATATATATGGCACATATTCGATGATAGATATATAAATATAGTAGGTATTTATCATAATTTCATTTAAAATTCGAATAGAATAGGACAATAAAATTGAGGACCTTGGAGCAAGAGGGGGTGCAGCTCCATCTTTACCAACTTCGAGTAAATTAGAAAGAACTGTTTATAAAATTATTGATTTGACTTAACATTAGAAAGAGAACACTAACTGAAAAGTATATACATATTTTCACACAATAAGAGATAATTATTGAGTTGAAAAGTTTTTATTTCTATTTTTGGCGAAAATCTATCATATAATAAAAATATTAATATTAATATTAATATTTCTTTTTTTATTTATTTGCAATAAATAGCTTAATTGTCATCGGATTTGCATCAAATGTGCACCAAACGATGTAGAATATTGTTACATATTGTTATATATATTAACGTCGTAACTCAAAAACTGTCACAAATGGCGCTGCACCCCTCTTGCTGCAAGGTCCTCAATTATAATAATATTATTCATAACACCTTTACTATTATTGAGAGTACCTTTACAACCTTGTTCAAGCTTCGTAGCTTCTTACGGTTAATCATATTTCGTAAATCGATGTTGATGTACCGTTATCTGTAGTTGTCTTGAACAAGTCAGTATCCCAAAAGGAAACGTTCGCAACCCGAAAATTCTGATTTTAATGAAACTTCGCGTGAATGTAAAGTATATTAACGCTTGCAAGGAGCAAATTATTTTTCTGCGGAAATGCACCCTGAACGGGTGAAATCAACCCTTGAAGTTATCACATACACAGTGAAGCGGTTAAATGTGTGTCGCCCATATGCGCTAAATTAGTGATTCCCAAATGGTGGGTCGCGAAGTGTTTTTTGAGGGGTTGCGACGGTTTGTGGGGTGTTTTCTTTTTAAATATTATTAAGATAGAATTATATTCTGAAATACTTATTTTACCTTACATTATATGGGGGGGGGGGCACAGGTTATTTGAATGTTATGAAAGAGCATCGCGATTCAAAAAAGGTTGGGAAACACTGCGCTAGATGGTCTGTGGGATATGTATTTTAAATGCTTTGTATAAAATAGTTGAGAATAGAGGATGCCGAGACATTGCTCCTGGTACTGTCACAATTTCGGTTTCTTTTGTTTTCTAGCTGATGTGCTCGTACCGCTTCCAACGCTCCCGAGCTTGCACGTGCGTCGCGTGACTCTTGACAGTATTGATATGAAATTGTAAGCTTTCATAGCGTTGTCGCCCTACATACCGAGTCGGGAGCATACCATTTTTTAAGGCTTGGCTGGGAAAAGAGTGATTTCATATTTCTTGAAGAATGTAATATATGTATCCGCGGTAAGAATTATTGTTGTAGATATCCAAGAAGGTAATATATTTACTCGAAAAATTGATTGTAAAGAAGTTTTAATGTAACATTACCATGCATTTCGTACATTAATTTTAATAGAAAATATATGAAACTTTTATTTAGAAAATTCATAAACAATTTAGTAATTTCACATATTCACATCATACACACTACATAATGCTATAAACTACTTCCTTTACAGTTTCATTCTGTAAAGAATCGAAGATAAAATTCATTTGGAACCGTTGTGGAATCCATATGTACAATAAGCAAATATAAATAGAATCGATATATTAAAAAATTTCCGATTTTTATAAGAATTAGAATAACGATTTTTCATAATAGTTTAGCAAAAAACCTTTTTACATATACCAGTTTGGAACAGTTCTTTTTAGAGTCTTAACTCCTGTTCTGAAGCATCCAGACATATTATCAGAAGGATACATTTTATAATTTAGATCTCCAGACACAGATAACAGACAGCCATTTTGCAAATGTCTTAAGAACTTCAACCTAACAGCATTCAGAACATCTTTGGTAGGGATGTTCACCAGGACCGTGGTGAATTCTGTGGAATGTGTGGAGACCTCCACACTTGAGATTTCGCTGTGCTTGAAATTCCTACCATTGTGTCTGGCATTGGGGAATTTGGCAGGCATTTTACCATTATTTATTTTTTGATAGCGTACTACTGTTTTTTAGGCTGTTGAAATTTGATCTTTTAATTCGTAATCTTTCCCCCTCCCCCAACTCTACACCCGGGAAAAATTTGCTCCGCACGACCCTGATGTCCACTAAAATCCAGAAGACATCGTAAAAACATTTAAGCCTAGTTATGCAGAAAGCTACCAACTCTCCGAGGAACAAAAAAATAATTAAATGCAGTATGGATCCCATTATTTTGTGATATTTATTTTGCAAAAAATTTCTAACCCATAGAACAACTCTTACATTATACAATTATTAAACCTACGTCAAATTTAACGTCATATTAATTATACTACTCACTATTAATAAACCCATTAAAAAACATTGTAAAGCAATAACAAGAAGTAAAACATACGCAATAGAACTAAAGCTACTTTACTATAACAATTAAAATATTTAAACTTTGTCAGTTTCAGATCATTGGGGTTTGGTAGGTTTCTGCATAACTAGGAGCTTTTGATGTTACAAATCAGTTTGTCTTTAAGGCGTCTTAATTAGCTAACACATTGGTGCACAGCGGCTCTTTAGATCGTATGAAGATGATCTCCACTATCTTGATTAGATCACTTGTAGGCATTTAATCGACATTATTAAGATGTCTTCAATATATCTCCATTAAGCTCGAAATGATCAAACTATATTTATCTAACCCTAAATTGAAATAATATCAATTTTCATATTAAAATATCTCAATTACGTAATGTTACAACTTCACAATGGGTAAATGTACTTCTCCAATTTCTTGATCTAAGCTTATATCAGGTTCGCCTGTTCTCTATTTTCTGCAACATTTATTTTTTCTATAACGCCTTAAAAAGAATTTCAATCACACATTTATATCCAATCCTACAGCAACGTAGGAGCTGCAGAATATGCAGGGGTGGGGGGAGGGGGTGGGGTCACATCGCCGGAATTTGAACTCGCAGTCTTAAGGTTAATTGATTCCCACTGGCTCTCGCGGGACGCAACGCTCAAGAGACGGTCACGTTAACCGTCGAGGATATATCGACTGGAAAAGGCACCTATCTAAGACTTCCATCCACAGGAAGGAATTCCTTCGGTGTAGGAACACGCTGACGCCAATCAAAGTATTAATGGGGCACATTGAATACTTCAAATGAATTTTTGATAAGTCCTATAGTATGCAATACCATTCAATATCTCCACCTGTTGTTGAAGTGTCTACTTAGTACAGTTTTTTTTTTTTATATATAGGGAAGAGTAGGGTAAAATGGAACGCTTAACTTTGGAGGGTGATAACTTAAAATCGGAAAGAAGAAAAGACACGGGACGTCAACAGGAGTCTTAAGTGGACCTTAGACTATAAGAAAATCAAAACCTTTGTTAAGAAAAATATTTGGCAATAAAGAAAAATGAGATTTACCGAAGGTATTGAAATCGCGTGTGTCAGATCCGTGGGAGCTGCACAGATCGGTCGCAAATCGGTAGGGGTGTAGGTCTACTCTTAGATGGAATGGTATATATAGGTGACCGCTGTTCCATCTATGTACTTCTTCTGTTCTTGCCGCGGCGAATGCGGACTGACGATTAATGCCCCTCTGGTTTGTAAACAGTCTGTGTCACTCTACGCCTCTACGCAATTAAGCAATAAAGGGAAGCCGAAAAAAATCCCTTTTTTCATGTGGAATCACCATCCATCCACTTGTACGACTGATACGGGACGTCCTGTATACGTAAAAGTACAGCTGTGTGAATTCTTTTTATTTGAATGCGTGTGTGTATATGATATTTGAACAATACCCACAAATCCGATTCGGAAAACTTAATATTGAAAAATGGAAAGAAGAAAGTTTGAAATATAAACTGTATAAAGTTAAAAGACTTTCCGATTTTAGTTGTTATCATATTTATATTTAACTCATATTAATTTTAGGACATGACGTGCAAATGTAAATCTCTTAATTTATAAATAGAATTATATATTTCTTTAATTCTTCAGAAATGTGTTTAAAAACGTGTTCCCTCTTTGCTTTACAGGTTATTCATGGCGTTCATATAGAACCAGCACACGAAGTAAAGAAGCGTAGTATCAGTCAGCCGGTTCGGATTCTGCTGTCATATGATGAAAGTGTCTACAGGTGAGCTCATAATTTAATTAAAATTTTTAAGTATGAAGTTAATGTGGTCGCAACCGGTAATTGTATTATTTTATTTGATACGGCGCATACGATGAAGATTCAGGATTGAAATATATTTAAGGAAATATCAGTTGAAAATAATTTATTGGTTATAAACAAGTAAGAATTCGAAGTCTTCTTGCAAGACATTGTGGCAGACGAATGATGGAATTTTCTGTTATATAAACCCGCTATTCTAAACATAAATTTATATTGCAGCGTTTGTTCGGATAGTATGTTCTCTAAAAATATTGGATTAAATCTACTCGTCAATTTAGCCCTCCGTGCACCACGCGGGGAATAACACACCCCAGAACATTTACATATCAAAATCAGGTATAAATTAACTAGGAAACTGCGAGTGTTGGTTCTCAGTGGCACCATTAAATTTCTAAATTTCTAATTTTTGTTAATGAAAATTGCTGTTAGTTTTCAATTTCATAATACCTACAAATTTGTAATATGAATAATCTTCCCTCTTTTTTTCGTATAATTACAACATGTATGTAAAACAAAATGTAATATACATATATTTATATAAAAACTACTTATTTGGTATGTCACACCCCACCTTGTACGGGGTGTGAGAATTCTTCACGTGGTGAACGGAGGGTTAACTGTTTCGCTACGGCAGTCCGTTCCGCCGGAGCTCCAACACTGAACGGGATCCCGCGCGACAGATATACCCCTTCGCTAGTCGGGTAACTATAGTCACCGCTAGTACACAGCGAGCGTCAGGCGTCGGGTGACTATAGTCAGCGCTAGTACACAGCGAGCGTCAGGCGTCGGGTGACTATAGTCAGCGCTAGTACACAGCGAGCGTCAGGCGTCGGGTGACTATAGTCAGCGCTAGTACACAGCGAGCGTCAGGTGTCGGGTGACTATAGTCACCGCTAGTAACGAGCGGGTTAAATAGTCGAATGCGTGACTATATGAATTTTTTATGTGCTTATAGGTTTGATACACAGGGGGGGGGGGGGGGAATTTCTATATAGGCTAACTAGATCGCAGCATAGGACGGCAAATTTTTAGGTGGCGTTAAATTTTGGACAAAAGAAATTTAAAAAGGGTTTAAACTCAAGATGATTAAAGTGAGAGGTTTCAGACAACTATAAAAACAATTCACTTTTTTCTTTCATGTAGCAAATTAGCAATAACACATATGGGAGTTAACATATTAAATTAATTTTAAAATTGTCTCTACTCTTTTAAATTAAAATATTTGATAATATTTCACGGAAAGGGCAGCAGACGCTTGTTAGCGTAGGGGCGCCAATTCTCCAAATCCGCCCCTGCTGATAAATGCTTCAGGAATAATTAATTTGTACATTCTATTAATAGCGGACCACTCTGTACAGTTTTATTCCTAATGCACATCAGTTCTGAATTCTTCTTATCAACCGCGCAATGTAAGGCAGGATTGGCGGACTTCTTATGCCAGTAAGGGTATCGCCGTCACTGTTGCAACTAGTACTGTTGCCAACATTTCTTCACGCCGTTTTTGTGTGAAACGCTCCGCGATTACTCTTCTAATCTGACATCGTGGGCATTAGTTATAATGTTAACTTGCTTCTTGCTAGAGACAAATGAATGTACGGTTTCAGTGTTGCGTGAGTATGGTAAGAAGTATACAGTGCTTCGTTATTCGCACGACCATTCGGGACCGCTCGCGTGCGATTTTCGGTGCATGGTCACGATTTTTATCGCGGGATCCAGCCTATATGAGACACGCCGGGAGTGAGTGAGATAGAACTTGAGGTAGGGATGTCGATCGTGCGTTTTCTGAAGGATATGTACCTCGTGCAGTTAATTAATTAAGGGGTGATTCTCGTGTAACAGCCCCCGAAATTTATAATTTTTTTTTAAAAACTATTGTCTAATATTGCATTAAACTCTTTTGGGATATAAGGTGGCATCTTTAAACTTGCAAAAAATATATTTTTATTTCGATCCTTATTAATTATTAATTATTGTGGAATCGTTTTAATCTCTTTGACGATGTTGGCGTCAGGCGTAGCATCTAGAATATTTTCTTAGAGTTAAATAATGTACACAGGGACTGGACCAAAAATTTTAATTTTAGTTTTTATTTATAATACTTTTTTCGTCGATATAAAGAAGAATATGAAAAAACTGACTTTGCTTTTCAAACGCTATAGTATCTCTTTCAATTTTGCATTTTTTTTCTTTAAAGTGTACCGATCCCAGCGTAAGCTATCTAACTTTAAGAAACTTCTATTGTTTTTGCAATCAGATGACTGTGATAAGTGTTATACATCCTGTCAACAGGAGTTACATCGTCGAAGAGGTGAATAAGATGCCACAATAATTAATAAATAATAGAAAGGATCGGCATAAAAGAAATATTTTCTGCAAGTTTAAAGATACCTCCTTATATCACCAAAGAGTTTAATCCAATATGGCCAACAGTTTTTTCAAAAAAGAAATCTAAGCGTTTAATAATTTTTAAGGTAAAATGTAGAGTACTTTGTTCTACACATTAGCGATTTAAAATCCACACCGTGTTCAAATGCCATATATTATAGGTATGTGTCGCATGGTTTTCAAATTCGATTTTTTTTGTCCTCACGACTTATTTTTACTCAAGGAATCGTCCAGTTCCTAATTTTATTACTAATTTGTTTCCATTCTTTATTTTAAAGCACGCAGTTAATTACATGCGTACATGTTGTTGGTACTTCAAGGAGAAGCAATTCATTTTATTCACAATCCTCAATGTATTGAACAGAAATACATAAAAATATAGGAATATTATTTTTTTGTACACACAGAAAAATATCCATGCTCAGAATTTTTATCAAAATGTACAAATCAGTGCGTATTGATCAACAAA
Organism: Andrena bucephala; assembly: GCA_947577245.1. Lineage (NCBI taxonomy): Eukaryota > Metazoa > Arthropoda > Insecta > Hymenoptera > Andrenidae > Andrena > Andrena bucephala. Next base: position 109,209,414 of record OX387715.1, read on the forward strand.
TAAAGACCGTTTATTGGTGGAATTTAGCATGTTTCTTTTGTGTGTATTTAAGATGTATTGAAAAATAGATGAATAGCAAATTTCGATATCTTCTATTTTGTAATCAAACTTGGAAAGTTTAAAAATTTGTATCAAATTGAACATTGTTATATCGTCTATTGCTGAACTTGCTTGTCAGCCGCTTTCATACGATAACAAAAAGCTTAATCACTTTTACAATTTGAAACCAATTAAAAATTTTGAAAACCAATTCAGTATGTCACATTCTGTATAGAAAAATGTACAACCTATTCTTTTTATGTCCAGGGTGACGTTTGAAATACATCGAATAATTCAGGGACATAATATAATACATACTCACGAACATAGACAAAAATTTTCCAGCCAACGTACGTAGGTCCGTAAATCAATCCTGATAGACATACAAGCAATTTATTTTATTTATGGAAATCAATCATACACATGCTATGATATGTCATGACGCACAGGTTTCCCTGCAATATTTTCTTGTCGATATTCTTGATGTTCAGACCACGACCCTCTGGATCTCCTTTTATGGTGATACACGAAACCTTTAGTTTCTATGTCCCAAATTTATGATATGAAAAACTTAAAACGGCGAATACAAAGTGCCTGCAAAATTCGCAACACGAATCAGAAATATTTTTAAAAATGTGCGTATTTTTTATTACAAGGCGATTGAAATCCAAGATACATAAAACATTTCTTACATAAAACCAAGATTCTCCATTGAGGTTGATTTGCAGTTTTGTAGGCTGTTCCTAGATTTATGACAATACTTCATTACTATGCAGCACTAATCATACTGATAAAAAAAAAATAATATAAATGGTGAGTCATAATTTGTTTTACAGTTTATAACATCCAGTTTCATCGCCTGATTAGTATACGTAAACAATGCTATTAACGTTATGTAGGTATGTGTTATATATATAAATCGTATTAATATTGGACCCCAGAATCTGAAAAAATGATTTTGCTTTTCTTTATCAACAAAGTTTTACGAAATAAGACAACTATGTATTTGTTATTTTTAATTTTATTTTACCTTTAGCATGTATCGGGTTTGCTCTAGTATTGTTTTAACTTCTCGTAATATTCCTTTATTCTAAGTCTAATCCAATTTCGCGTAACATTAGACTTCATACATTTCGGGAATGTAAAGCTTCTTGAGGGATAGTAGAAATTTGCAGAGAATCAAGTTTCATGATTGGTTGTATGTAGTGCAGATAGAGGAGGAGAAGGTGGAGTAAAATGGCAGGAGATCTCCATTTAGACCACAAGAAAGTATGCAAATGTTTTTGCTACTATAAATACACGATGATTTTATGATGCTTTATTGTGCATAGGTAGGAATAAAAGAAATTGAAAGTAGTAACTTCTAAGAAGTAATTTAACGTACGAGGTTTTCAATTTCACATCAAAATCGTTATATTAGAAGTACCTAATAATTGGCTCGTAATATTGTAAATTATAATATTAAATTATGACGCATAATGGATAACTAATGTAAGACTTCGGAATCTTTCTACATCCCGGAATCACTTTAAAAATTCAAAACAGTATAGAAAGACCGGAACGGAACTCCGTATGTACTATTATTTAAATAATACGATTTTCCAAAAAGAGATTCCTCTCACGTATAACACAAGATTGTTTAATTTTAATTCCCACAGTTTCATTTCCATTGTTACCTAAACTAAACTGAATAAAATTTTGTAAAATGAAAAATTTTGCTCGCAAAAACTTCAATCTCCAAAAACGGTGGGAATTTAAAATTTAAGTGCAGGTACTGTAGATCTGAATTACTTTTATATTTCTTATAAATTTAACGTTGTTATACGCCTGACTCGCCAAACGTTATATAGTTAATGTTTATTATTTGAAGTGATTCGCTGTGATGCCATTTAAGCAGGAATTAAACGAGATTCGTTTCGACGGAACTGCGAAGCAAAGAAGTAAATGGATTAACGGCTTTATGTCGAAAGCCGTTGACGGAAATTCTTGAGTGAAATTGTAGGCATGGTATGTCACAAGCAGAACGTGTATCGCGTAAGACACGCATTAAGGCGGCTGGCATTGCGACAAGGTAACTTTTAACTTCTGAACCAGAAGTTCAGCAGTTGTTAAATGCTTCCGTGGCACACGGAGGCAAACTTTCCAAGTATGTACTAGTTTACAAGTTTCTATGGTACATTCGCCGTGGTTCTTCTTCTCCCCTTGGACATGTATTCACCCTTAAACAACCTCTTATACTTGAACGGTCTTCTATCCGGCATTACATTGGCCAACCCTATGGGACACGACACAATTGTTGTTACACACGGGTCATTGTTCTAATCAGATATCTACCTCCTTTGCACATACTCTTTAGGCAATCTAAATTTATTATAAATTTATGATAAGTAAATTGAGAAACACAAATTATAAATCATGAGTTGTTTATTATTTACTGGCTAATATGTAGTATAATAAGATAACAGTATTTCACGGGATAGAATCAATTTTTACTGTTTACCAGCAACTACGCTTTGTACTTCAATGTTAGATAAGTTATAGACTGTTAAGGTGTAGTTTGGTCTTCTTGTTTAAACAGTGAAACAAATTTGTTGAGCGTCTGCAGAGAAGTACAGTGCCCTTCTCATTGCGATAAAATTTAGACTACTATCTTCATTTGTGCTTTGACTTCGTGTTTGCTCAGGATGCTGTTGGTACTTTCTAGAAGACGATGGAATTTCCCACAAACGAAACGTTTAAACGTTTTATTTTAGGAATCTTTTTGTGCAAAAGTATAAGTTCAATCAAAACAATCTATTGATATGTTGTTATGGGGTGTTCAGTGTACTGTTTAGTATTTCTTTGGACATAAACTAAATGTTCCTTATAAAGATATAATACAGGTACTGTGTGAAAACGTCCTTTGTTGGTGAAACTAATGCTAGGATAAGGAGTTGATCTGTAATCAATATCTTGATATTTTATTGTTTAATAGGGTTAAGTTTAGTGCTGGTACTAGAATCAACATTATTAGCTGAAAAAATTATAAATGACAGTCGTAGAAAGATGGAAAATCGAAAATCGTACAAAACTTTTGGACGTTTTTGTTAATGAAAGAAAAAATATTTCATGTTTTCATTTGATTCGAGTACTAGCACTGAACATAACCCTATTGAACAATACAATGTCAGGGTATTGATTACAGATTAACACGTTATCCTGATATTAGTTCCGAAGGGTTTTTCGAAATATGGATTTAGGATAAAGTGGCAAATGTTCAAACGTAAACTGTCGATTTTCGACCGCAATATCTGTATTTCGAAAAACCCTTCGTCCAAGGACTAGATAATTTAATATATTAACTAAATTTTTTGAATTTTCGATTTTAGATACTTAATTCACTTCTGAGGAATCGGGGTCACCTCAAACCCCTCTTTCGAACAGGACATCTAGGAGATTGTAAATAACTTTGTTATTAATAAATATTTTTTAACGCCAAAATTCAGGGACATAGCTAAATATACTACCTTTCAAATAAAAAAAAGTTTATTCAATAAAGTTTTATAGTTTTTGAGAAAAGAATTCCCAAAAATCACACCTTTTTCGGCCTCATGACTGAGCATAACTCTTTAAAGGTTATGGTAATTTTTATTTCCTAAAGCTTTACAATTGAAACTTCTGTAATATATCCAAGCGAACTAGATTAAACAGTCTCGTGAAACCAGATATTCCTAGACCGTTTCCTAGAGCCTTCTCAACCATTACATTCAATCAGTCGCCATGTCGCCGAACGCCACGTTCTACTAATTGTAAGCCTTACTTACCTTAACTACGTTCCACCTTCCACTAGAATCCCTTTTATTCAGTCTAGGAGCCGAAATTATTGTCGTCCTACAGTTTTCCAAACTCTAGAATATTCCAAACCATAAACTTAAATATTACAGAGCTCTACAGCCTCTTTTATTTAAAAGAAAATCCTTGAAAACTGACATGTTAGCAATTCAGTGTAATAAAAATTCAAATCAATTATGTATAAAGTTTTGAATAATCTCCGGTGGTTACTTTCACGTGGCCCCGTTCCACTACACAAAAATACGTTCGTTTTATTTAGTCATTACACTCGTTCTGGGTTAGGTCACATATACCAATATAATATCGATTTACCTGCGCTCTGTCCGAGTGCCTTTCTTAGCTAAACTGAAACCCTAAATTCATAGGTGTGAGAAAACAATAAGAAAAATACATTCTTCTAATCACTTTGTAATAAAGGTCGGGGAAATCGTCTAAACAACTGCTATTCTACTAAGTAGGGATACAAAAATATAATATGCAATTTAACTCTTGTACGGAAATTGGGTCATTTTTACTTAAAATCGAGTAACAAATCCTCATTCCTCCTTCACTAATGTATTATTTGTACTGAAACTTCTTCATATCTTCAAATAACTAATATAACTGTCAATAATAATTTTATTAAATTCTTTTTAACTTTATATTTTCAATTTTTTCTACTCTAGAAATTTAATAAGATCTTCAAATGTTAAACGGGAATAATTAAATAAACTGAGTTTTATTTTTACATGCTCGTTTCTTGTAAATATAGGTATGATATTGGATTAATTTGACCCAAATTTATCTATCCGTGTAATTTTACAAATTCAGTATGAGGGTTAAAAAAAATAGAGGTAAACTTCAAATCTTCGATAATCCTACCAACAAAAAAATTACTACTGGCATGATATAGCCCCCTCGACACCGTACATTTGTGAATAAAGTGTTTCCATATTTCAAAAAATAATGGAGAAAAGTTAGAAGTAGTAAAAGTTATTGCCCCACCCTGTATAAAGATGTAATCGTGTTACAGGTTATCAAAATTAAAATTGCACTCACAGTTAAAGTTTCATACAGCTCCTTAGGCAGCATCTTGAGTCATGCACGATTTAATCAGAACCCTACGGAGCAAGATCCTTAACCAACTCCTTCAAGCACCAAATAGAATTTCGCTATAAGTGGGTACCGTCATTTCGAAGAACTCTTTATTTCAATGAGCAAAAAGCATTGTTTTAAACCTCTCTTTAAAACAGCAAGGTAGAGATATACATAAATGAACTCCGGCATAAATTCACCGTCCAGATTACTGAGTTTGAATTCGCGACCTGTTCTCTATTCCAACGGGTTGAGAGAGAAACGAGTTGGTTTCTGGTTGACGAATAACGCGATCAGCTGAGTATTATTACGCTCCTCTTTTGTAAATGTGTGGCGATTTCAATTTTCGTAGCGGGTCGATACACAGGATAATAACATAATAATTATTGTTATATTAAAATACAAGGGTTTTGCTACACTTTGTCATTTATGTAGACGGAGAGGTCTCTGCATCTTATTATATGTATAATATTCATATGCATATATAAATATTTATACGTGCTCTGCATATTTGTAATAAAGATGTTGATTATCGTTACTATTAGTATTATTAGGTATATGTGCCGTTCACAGGAAAAATTGATTAACTCCATAAAACAGAAAGTGGAGAAATGTGATGAAATAATATACATTGTTTTTCAAAATTCCCTTCAAAATAAAAATTGAAATAAACATTGTATAATGCATAAATACAGATGCAGCTTCCATATGAAGACATGTAAAATGAATAAGATAGAGTAGCCTTGGTGTAATCGTTATTAATATCACAACTTTTGAGTGACTAAGGGAGTTAATCGATTTGACAAGTGAAAAAAAAGTAATAACATCAAAATCAGTCTTCAAATTATATTTTTTATTGCAGAAAAAATTCAGTATTTTACATTTTCTAAAAGATTTTTCGCAAAAATGAAATATAACTGTTCTCTTACAGTATATTATTATTTGTTATTGATTCATCAGCAATATAAATGATGTCTTCTGCGTCAGCTGTATTTGAGCTCCCGTCATATCGATTTGTTCTTGAGTTTTTGTAGTAATTATGTTTAATAGGAGGAATGAATTTTAACAGATCCATCATATCTTTCCTCTTTTGTCTGGTCACAGTTCTACCTATAGGATATAGCAAAGTCTAGTCTATATTTTTCAGACCTAGTGGTCAACTTGCTCCAGATATTTTTATATTCATGGCACTAAATTCTGAATCTTGATTAAAGTCATATTTGAATTGTATGACGTGGGGTTTTGACCTTTCTAATTTTATCCAGTGCATTTTAAGCCAATTTACTGGTAACTCATTGTTTTTTTCTGTTAATTATAGAATCCTCTAAAGGCTTTGTTGAGACAAAATCCTTATGAGTCATTTGAATTACATTAAATGGTCCTCCTTTCTTTTTGCTGGTTTTGATAATATTGTACCAATCATTCGGTGAAAAAGTGTTTTGGATTGAGTTTGCATGTGACTCGATAATGGAGTTAATCAGAATGGCTTCTGAAATAAATTATTTATTATTCGGCGACCAAAAAAAATTTGTTGTTTAATGGTGTTAATCGGTAAATAATTTTAATTAATAAATAATTTTGGGAAATTTATTATAAATAAAAAAAAATTATGACTGATCCAAGTGCTTTGACACTTAAGTTTAAAATATTTCAAAAAGTGGAGTTAATCGATTTGTCCTCTGAACGGCTCATATAAGAATTCCAAGAGATGTATTACCACAACCACAATTTTATTGTGATGTGTCCGTAGTATCGACAGTTCTGCGTGAAATTCAAATCGGTTTATAAAATTAAATAAATTTTAATCAAATGAAAATTTTTCGTTCTCAATTGTTTATTTTTTTATTTTTTTATTTTCTTTATTTTTCCTTTCTCTGGGACCCCTATACAGCCCGAGGCCGAGCTGCACCCTCCCTGTGGCCGATCCTGCCCACGACATTCTGTCTTTTTTACTGACGCTGTCTTAAAATCGGGTGAGTGGGATCTTTTTTATGACCCTGATGGGTTCTCATTCCGAAACTTTCGAACGACGCACTTCGAGGGTCCTAAACGCAATTTTATTGAATCAGCCCCATTGTTCAACGAAATGCACCGTGTAAATTTGCCTTTACACGGAGTTACAGTGCTAGCTAGAATTAACAATCTACTTTCGTCGAATAATTGTAAATATTCTGATTTCACGAAAGACAGTATTACAATAAATACTGTCAAATTAATGAAACAAGAGCGTAAATACATTCCATCTTTTTCGATATACAAAATTTCTCTCTCCGTTGTTTCTCTCTCTTTCATTAAAACTAAACTCCCAGCTATTTGTGTGAATGTGCTTTCAATTAATTTCGAAATGTAGTACAGAGTTACCCTTTCGACGAATCACATAGCTACATCAAAGCCAAATTTTTGTTGTAGTTGCCCAAAAACTGTCGCCGGTGGTTAATCGTGTTTCCCCGTTACCGATGATTAATCCCGTGCCCCTCAGAGCCAGGGAATAAAAAGAAGAGTACCGAATTAATCGGTAGAGCCAGATCGATCGACATCTCCTGTGTTTGCTCGTCCGACGATCTCTCCCCGGAGATGGGTGAGGGCAACCAATGGAATAGGAAGCTTTAAAATTTCCGTCCTCTATGGCCGAAAACTTGGACACGCGCCAGCTAACCGCCCGCTGTTTGTATGTATAGATCGCGACGCGAGTGACGGGACCTTATTCAATTTGAAATGCACCCGTGAGCGTTGACGGTATTTGAAAAAAGTTCACTTCATTGGAATGGATCTATGCCAAACGATTGCATCTGTTCTGGGCGACTTTGAATTACTGCACTAGTATTAAATTGAAATACCAAATGTGTACAATGGTGTAATGCGAGTCGGAAATATATGGAGGGCTGAGAATCATAGTGCTGTAAGTCTAAATTCTGATAATTTGAGTTAATTACAATTTTTAAGTTTTAAAGGCTCCACCTGTTTACTTTCATAGTGAATTAAGTTACAACTTCATTCTTGACTAAGAAATAAAAACTAAATAAAATATTATGTTTTGTATTTTATTTTATATTTTTTATATTCTTATATATATTTTTTTTATTTGTTGTGTTATTTATCGTATTTTAGTTATATTGATTGCATTAACTATATTTTTGTTGAAGAAATCAATATGACACTGTTTTGAATTTGACCATAAAAAGGTGGTTTTGAGCCCACTGTGACATGTCACAAGTACACCTGCACAGTGTCAGTGTACGCATGAATAATGTCGTCAACGAACGACGATGTGCTCGCTATAGTTTCTTTCATTTTAGTTTTGAAGGAAAAAATTAAAAAACGTAAATTACGTAGCTCGTGGTGTAAAGACTGGCTACAGAAAAGGCAACAGTATTCACACACTAAACTATTAAATGAACTAATAATTTACCCTCGTGATTGGCGTAACTACTTACTTGCAAATTGATGAAGAAACGTACTTGAAACTTTTATCACTTGTCTCCCCTTTGATTAAGGAGGCCCTCCCACCCAAAAGCTAAAAAGATGTGATTTTTATGATTTTTTTATAAGAAGAGTTTATAACTTATCCTAAAAAATGTTTTTGGCTTCTATTAATACACTCGTTAGGGTACAAACGAATATTTTTATTTCAAATTTTCGGGCTTGATGCATTTTCTAGGTGGCGCTTAATGCAGCGCTGCTAAAAAGAGATACCTAAACGGTGACCACGATTTCAGAAGATCTAGTGAACCGATTAAAAAAAAACATTGAGGCATCTGATTCGTAATTGAAGTCTGTGCTTCTTCTACGCACACTCATGTATACTTGTGCCATAAATTTGCACATGTATAACGCTCAAGTATGCAGTTACGTGTGTAGCTTAACCTAACGCACCGTTTTACTTCCTATCATATTTTCATTAATTAAGTAGTTTACTTTGCTGCTTACATATTCTGTTTACTTTGTACGTAGTATGAGGACTAATAAATATTTATAATACCATGGATGGGAAGTACGTTTATTGAAATCCATGCTTTCTCGAGCTTCCCGTTCTTCGCGGGATTATTATTTTTGTTCATTATCTAGCCGTACGTTGATATTGCGCGAACGAGGGTGAGTTGTGTGCATTTAGAGCGCACCCCTAAAAGCGGTCTACCAATTTATTATTTTCCACTTTGGAAGTAATGCCTACGATGGAGGAGTGCTTAACTCCTGCTGGAGATGCAAGGAGAGGGTGGCGTGCACCCTCGCCATTCACGAACTTTCACGTTCACGTCGGTCGAGGCGATGTAGAGACTTGGGTGTAAATTGCGTGTAATGAAATTTCGCCCAGAAATAGGGAAAAGGGGAGAGGTGACGAAATATTCGCTTTTTATAACAACAAGCGAAAATGAAAGCGTAAAATTCTTCGGTTTTTGTACTTGGTGAGAGTATCCGATGTGGTTTTTATCCTAACATTTGCTTTATCTGTAAAACTGTATCTATTCATTAGTATTCGCGCAATTAACACGAATAGAACAAATTGTGAAATCTGTTACAATTGTGTTTGAATATAATTTAAAAGGAAATAGTTTAATAGTTTCTCAAAATGCAATAGGATTGACACCGAAATGTCGTATTTTGTGGGCTGGTGCGTTTCTTTATAGTATGCAAATAGTTGCTCAAGTTCTGAGGGCGCTCGAACCCATGTTTCTTTTCGTGGTTGGGAGGGGTAGACAATGAGAGTTACCAAGCTCTTTACCGCCGAATTTGAATTTGTATAATTTTTATTTTATAGCCAAGTAAAGATTCGTAATGAATTGGCGACATCTCTCTGACAAAAATGAGTTGAAACACGGCATAAGTCGAACTATTTTTAGAATTGAGGACCTGGGTGCTGCTCCATCTTTACCAAATTAGAGTAAATTAGAAAAAACTGTTTATGAAATTATTACTTTGACTTAACACTAATTCGAAAATATATATGTTTACACAATAAGCAGTAGTTATTGAGTTGGTAAGATTTTATTTCTATTTTTGGTGAATTTTTCAAATCTGGAGCTGCCCCTCACTTGCACCAAAGTGTACAAAAAACGGTTGCTTTTTGATAATTGTGCACAATAATGAATACAATTTATTGATTTATCGTTGCTTTATTAAACAAATATGGAAAAAGTATATTGACATTTGTTGTAGACATAAAAAAATAATATTATTCTTGCCTGCTCGTCATCATTGTCTGTGGAAATATCCTCATCCCCAGTTTACACACATTTGAAAAGCTTATTAATTTACAGAAGCAATTGCAGTTGTGCATTCGTATTGCACAAAATAGATATTGGTGCAGGTTCAAAATTTGCATTAAATCGCTCATTTGTTATCAGATTTGCATCAAATGTGCACCAAACGATGTAGAATTTTTTGTACGTATATTACACGTCATAACTCAAAAACTGCAAGGCCCTCAATTATTGATAGTTTAATAGGAATGTAGGTGTTGTACTGTCATAAACAGTTCTAAACACTCAGTGAATGACAAAAATATTCGGACACCTTTTCAATTCGAATCACTTTTATAACATTGGTGCAAACGACTTGAGTTTTTTTGAGGAGCTAGAAGGATTAATTTATTAAGTAGGTGACGTGTTTTGTCATTTAAAAAAAAATGTAATTGTTCAGAATAGTAAAGAAAATAATGAAGGTCGTTTTTTCAAATTTTTCATCCCAGCCTGTGAAGAAAATTTGAAAATCCCGTTTGTAGATTTAAATAAGTTGTATACATGTTCAAAATTGCATCCAAAAAGTTTGATGCAGAAGCAAGTGACAGGCATCGAAATATTCGAAATATGTAAGAATCTTTAGATTTATTACAGTTATAGTCCAAAAACTGCGATTTCCACCACTTTTAACTGTTTGTAGCTCATAGCTACGTTAACCGATTTATATCCCACCACGTAAATAAGAAAGTTTACAAATGTTTATACGCCTGCCGCTAAAGCAATAATCAGCAATTTAGATGGTTTTCTTTATTGGTATTGTTGCGGGTTTGAAACTACAGATAAAGTCATCTATAAACATTAGAATAAGTGTACCTACATTTTAAAGGTGATGCCATTTTGCAAAAATAATATGTAGGTACAGTCTAATTTATCATAATTTATTCAATTTACTTCAGTTATATATTAATTCCTGATATATATTATTCACTGTTGTTTATTAATTTTTGTTTTTCTAATTATTGGCTTGTCCTTAAAAACAAATAATCATTTGTTATTTTTAAATACAATATACATACTATTTTTTTGGTTACTGCTAATAATAATATAATGTGAAGCAATAATATTCAGATATTGCCATCTGAAAGTAATGATATCGTTATTTTGTTTTGAGACTCCTCATACATATGTACTTTCAAATCTGCTTGCTGAAAAACGTGCAGTTTTACACGGAATTTTACAGAAGTGCCATTTATCTGTATCTATGCATTTCCCATGATGTCCAATATCAGAATTTACATCCCGCGTGCATCCACAGTGAAAAAAGGTCCAGCGCTATTGCGTACAAAACACAATTGCTGTTAGAATGTTACCCAATCGATTCGCAGTTAGAGGCACCTGGATACCGACCATTTCATTTCAACAACGTACCATGCTGGCTATATTACTTTACATTTGTTTCAATAACCTTGCTATAAAGCGCTTAAGATCCCAGTGCCGTTATTTCGGCTTGTATAATTATTTTAACAGTTGTACACATGCTCAGCAAAAAAAGCGTTCCAATGTCTTTTGTATATAACTTTATCCTATAAATCTAAAGGTAGAAAGCGTGACGTCAATTCCTGAGGGACCTGGATAAATTTGGAAATTCTTTTAAACGAGATACTCTATTTCCTATGACATCACACTGAATATTCATATACTCAGTTTTTCTCAGTGTTTTTTTTTATATTATTCTCGTTACTAGAATCATTGTTAGAAACATAACAAATATTACTGAAGGATATGTAACTCGTGTGTTAAGCAACGTGTAGAAAATAATGGAAAATTGTTTAGACTGGGATGGAGGACTATTCAAACATTTGTTACAGCGTAAGTAAAATTGAAATAACTTTTAAACTAATAATTTCAAGATAAGTCGAAACTAGAGATAGGCTAAAATTTTATTTAAATACAATTTCAAGTAACGAATAAAAGTTCAAATAAATCACCATTCATTCGTTAATCCGACTTAACTTTATTCGACACATGACGAGTCATTTTTTTAACTTTCATTCGTTATTCCAAATTTTATTTAAATAAAAATTTTACTCATCTCTGGTCGAAACCGAAGTAGTAACCGGAGTTTATGACCGGTTAAATTTGTCCGAATAACCTCTGACCACATGTTGTTCCCCCTGGCTTGAGAAAAAATTACTTATTTTTAAAAACTAATCTTTATTAAGTTTATTGTAAGGATGAGAATATTTTTCGGTTTTTAATTAAATTGACGTTACAAAATGGGTTCAAACAAGCAACTAATCGTCGCCTGTCAACGTGACTGTTTTTCAAAGTCCCATACCCCAGAAAAAAAAGTTTGCGGACTCCCTTGCCTGACCGTAATGTAAGATGAAATAAATTCTGAAAATTTTCTATAATAGTGTGAGAATATGAGAGGTAACCGACACGCTTGACCGATTGCATTTCAGTTAGGAATCTCTGACCGTATTGTGAGACGAGAGAAATTGAATTGAGAGGAATTCTGAGAGATATTTTTATCACAATTCTGACGCAAATAAGCGCAACTGTGACCGTAATTCTCAGAAAAATTCTCTCCAATTTCGGTTCAGAGGAAACCTTTGACCGATTGTTGCGCACCAATTCCGGTTGAGACGACCGTAAATGCCATTTCGATTGTCTCACTTACCGTGACCGTAACCGAAATTATATCGGTCTCGACTCCCTGCTCGCTACTTTCTTTGTAGAGAATGTAGAGTATTAGGTTTCATCGCTAAGTGCACTCAGGAAAATAGAGTTCCACTATAAAAATGGGTGATGTTGCACTTTTAAGATGCATAAAAGTGCATAAAATTAATTCAAGAATATGCTCCAGTCTAAACCATTCAATTTTGCCTTATGACATTTTTTACCCCTAACCGTTGTAAACATACATCTAGTCCCAGTTGTGTGGCACCCCCTGTAGAGAATAAAATGATAGAATTTCCAAAACCGAAGACAGTATGCACCTACTAATATTGTGTTTGAATTTTTTCAAAACTGTTCAATTTTTGTGCGAATTTAAATTCACTCGGATATTTTGCTTTCAGTAAAAATATCAGAAAAATGTGGAAACGTGTACAAGCCTGGAAATTATACTGTGTTCACGGGTAGATATCAAGTTTTTACATGCTACCCACACCAAACGGCAGTTCAGTGGAGCCAATAGGACGCTACCGCTTTTACCGTCATCAGTCGTTTATAAAATATTACCATTCCTGCCGTTTTTCAAAGGCGATAGGTCTTGACGATGCTGACACACGCGCACGAGTTTCACTCGTTTCGGCGTCAAAGGATCGCCCTAATTGGCTGTTTACATTTGCGCGTGTAAATTGTACATTGCACACCATTCCCCTCGCCCTTCACAACCCTTTTCACTCTCTCACTTCTGCCTCTCTACCCTTCGTTTCGGTCAATGTTTGCCCCGGCGCGATGGTATGCTGCTACCGTACACCGCGGGTCCAAATGCCACCGAGCGGCATCCACGTAAATTCACTGGCAGTGCTCCGCGATCGTAAATTAACCATAATATTCATATACGTGCTTATCGGCACTGTTAATTACATCGCACATGTTTCCTGCTGTTCAGAATTCGCAATGTACGACATTCGTGGCTTGTTGCGCTGCTGGAGGATTTTATGAGATTTGCTCTGTGACTACAGAATTGCAATACAGTATTGCATGCACGGTAACAATATGACGAAAATCGTGGGGAATAAAATATCCTGTTTTCGTATAGCTAAATTGTAATACGTGATAAATACACCATTGTTATAACTATAAATTACTGATTGGTCAGTAAAGCTTGAATACACATCATGTGGCAAAATTCTAGTTGTAAGCGAGGAGCGAGTGATTCCTCGTGTAAAAATAAAGCAAAAGTTTAGAATAAATTTTTCCACGCGAAGCTTCGTTTTCCAGAAAAATGACTTTAAAATTTTGCTGAATACAGCTGTGCCCGGTTAAATTGGCAATTTTTCCCCGATTAGGTTGATACAAAATCATTCCCACTAACATTTTTTGCTTACTTAGGACTTAGGACGTCGGAACCTTCGCAACCGAGCGCTCGACGCTTGGAAATAGGGGGCCAAGAAGATGAGGATCGCATTAGCTATTAAGAAGTGAAAAATGTCAAGTTCCGCCATTCTCAGCGAAAATGACGCCAACCGATTCCTTATGTTTTCCCCATGAAGATGATACCAAACCCGATAGAATCGGACTATAATTAACGAAATTACATATAAAATTAAATTACAGAAATTAAAGGCAACATCGTCAAAAATAGTCATGGGTAATAGGACAGTGTTTGTGGCGAAATGCGCCTGAGGCTTCGTTCGCATTAGTCAAGTTTTATTGCGAGGAAAGTAGAGTTGAAAGAATCTCTACTTTGCTTAAAACTTGAAAGAAACTTGATAGGATATTTCCAGTCAAGTAAATAGCAGGTTCACATTTCAATTACTTGAATTCGAGGCTTATAACATCACGAAGCCTGTGGCATGTTTCACACGTATCACCTGATAGTAATTTTGATATACATTGATTCCAAGACACATTTTTCCAAAACTCTATAGTCTATCGGCTGTTTAGACATATATTGGCGAATCCTAACTGTTTCTTTTTATTCGCACTATTTTATAAAGGGCTTCTTCCTCGTAGCTCTTTCATATATTCCAACAGAGTGCAAACAGCTTCTAACTATTTATGAATTTATGGACCAACGAATAAAGTTGTAGCACTTACACTGTCTCTACGAGCTATAGTGACTTAGGTGTGAGGTCACTCAGCGGGGTCTTAACCGATACCCTGCTGGGTACAGGCCGCTAAACGTGCCCCCTACTATTTGTTTAGGGAAGACCAGGACAAAACCGGGGCCCTAAAGATGAAGTTACAACTTCGTTTTAATCAAATAAAAAAGGAATTGAAAATACGGTTTATCATTATTAAAAAACATCAACTAAGTATATATAGGTATTTTTATGCTGAGTAACTTGACCGACCAGTGATAGGTTGAGTCGCCCGATGCGAACAGTATTGATAGTAAAGAAGCTCTGACATTGACTTCGTGTACAGAAACAGTCATATGTAGTAGCCCGTTTGTAGTGAAATCCGTCGCGACAGGCATCAATCAGGCGCACGCGTACTCGATTGATTTTCAAATTCGTTTTGCTGGAAATTGGAGGTTCGTACAACAAATAGTTATTGTATCATTACAACTTATTTTGAGCCATTGAATCTCCCTCAGCCCAAGGGTACCACGATATACGGTCCACGTCGTATTTACTGTTTTGTATAATAATAGAGTTATTTCGGGAGAGACGCACCACATTTTTTCTTTTGTTTATAAAGTATTAAATAAATACAACTGAAAGTATACGTAAACGTAGTTTAATTATTTATTTGAATCTCTTTAATAGAATATAACGTTAAGTCTATAAAAACTTTATTCTAACCCTTCGTTGACTACTTTGGGCGTGAACCACCCATAAACTGATTTTGACGCTCTCTACCTTCTATATGCAAAATATACATACCTTTTTCTAATGCCGACTTACAAACTATTTTTTCTCTCAAAATATTATATCTGAACAACAAGTTTTGTAAAAGTGAAATTTGTAAAGGTTACAATTTTTTGAAGATTTTCTTCGTTTTTTTTCTCTCGACATAATCTAGAATTTCTTTACGAAAACTGTGATAAGATTTCAATAAAGAAACTATTGTAATGCATTCTAGAGACCTTGAAATTGACCCATGAATTTTTTCATAACGATTGGATTCTTTTT
Organism: Andrena bucephala; assembly: GCA_947577245.1. Taxonomy (NCBI): domain Eukaryota; kingdom Metazoa; phylum Arthropoda; class Insecta; order Hymenoptera; family Andrenidae; genus Andrena; species Andrena bucephala. The sequence goes on from OX387715.1 coordinate 109,225,348, forward strand.
TCATAACGATTGGACCCATTTCTTTGTTTCTTAACTTTGAAAGAGCTTCTTCCAGCTGTTCATCTGTCCATGTCGCTCTGGCAGGAGCATTTTCTGTTCTTATATATACCCTCGGCATGTCCTGAAAAGGATTAATTGATGGTTGCTCTATCCCTTCATTGAAGGATAGATGCATCTGCGCACAATAAAATATTAGGCAGAACAAATGTTAAAAAACGTTATTATACCGAGAAAAGAAACTACTGCGACTATTTAAACCTATAATAATAGTTAAGCTACGCGGCAACGAGATAATCACATATTTACTCACCGTTTACAGAAATATTTGGTACGAAAACCAAGGAAATGAAAAGTTGTTTTCAGTTTTAATGCACTTAAGCAACACGATCGATGTGTTTTGTTTAATGAGATTACGTTTATAGTTAAGAATACCACTATTAACAGTTCAACCAATGCTGCCAATTATTTAGTGCAGCCGGAGTAGGAAATGATGCATCTCTTCTTCAGGTGCGTTTTTCCCGAAATGACCCTATAGGATAGTATAGTTTACCTGACATACATATCAATAGACAACAATATGTTGAGACTGGTTTTTATAGTCTTCTAGCGCCGTCAAATTTAACCACGTACGCGAAAGACAGTCGTTAGTCCCGCGAGCCCGAACTACCTCAAAACAAAAACACGTTCACGCGAAGCGGAGACAAAGGTTACCCGAAATAGCAGTTTTAGTTTTTAACTGTGTAGCGACAGCAAGAGGAACCAAATTCAGAAAGTAAAACCACGTGTTACATTAAATCGAGAATAGTGTGAATACTCCATAGTCCTAAAAACTGTATTTGATACTCTACTTTCTTAGATAATTATTTATTACAATTCCAACCTGAGTGATATATATCTTCAAAAATCCATAATGAACACATGTACTTTAATGAACAATTGAGGAATAATCTTTGAATTTTTGCACTATTTTATTTCCATTTTCCATAGTCGCTGAATAAATAGGAAAATAATAATTCTTATTTGACATTATGAAATAAAAACTACTTTTAAACGTTTATACCTAATTTTTAAGGGTACTAAACTCCCATTCCCGAATGAGGAGTTCTTTTCGGTCCGGTCGAACGATTCGTACAGCAGAGATTGCTAGAAATTGCGCTACTTTTCCAACTACTCGTAACTCTTTTACCCCTTGAAACCGCCTTCCACACCGCTAATGAAGGAAACTTTCATATTGTTTTTTTAAACATAGCCGCTGTTAAACTTTCTAAAAAACTTCAATGATCGCTTTATTTCATAGACAGGCTTTTAAATATTAAGCGTCTGTTCGTCATAGCGACGTTAAAAGTGCACGAGAACAGTAACTTTTACAGTGTAATGGACACAAGGAAAACTGAACTGCCGTTTTTACATACTATATTTATTAAACTAAATTAAGTTATTCAATGGTCGACTGTTTTGATCTGAAGTTTGTGACTGAGAGTGGTGGCTTTCGAAATAATAATAGACGTGACTGAGGAAATGTAATTGGATAGCGGGGATGACACAGTGTTTACAATTATGTAGCGTTCGCGTAGTTGATTTGATGTATGTTTGCGGAGAAAGCCGGAGCTGATAGATAAGGGTAAGTGCATTAAAACAGAGTAATGGTTTTCAAAATTCAGTCGACATATTATGATTATGATAAATGTGTGAAGGGAAAAAGCGAGTAGAACAAGCATCATAATGTTGCGATCAATCATAAACGATGCATAATGTTTTGTATTATTTAAATATATGTACTTATATTCCTGAGCAGCGTTGCCAGGAGAATTCCCTTATGTGGGAATACTATGACCTCACATTACTCCCACTGCCACTCAACCCCTACCTCATATCCAACACGTGACTTGAGTTACGCCCCCCACTATCATCCGACTTTTTCCCTTTTTTCCCTCGATCTGGTAACGCTGTTCTTCATCAACATTCTATTACTAGCGCCTGCAACTACTTAGTTTAACACGTACAGAGTGTTTCACTACAGGTGGTAAACTTTTTAGGGGGTGATTCTACAGGCTGAAATAAGAGGAAAATATTGAATCAAATTTTTTAATATCGCGCTTAGTTTTCAAGAAAATTAACTTTGACGACTGAGGGGCACGCGGAGGTAAGAGGAATGTCCTACGGAAAGCGTGACGGGTTCTCCTTAGCTCTGCCTAAAACTGTATACATACATATACTTCAGTGTACTTGGCTAAAATTCAGTTAATTTTGTCGAAAATGAAACACGATATCAATAAATTTTATTGTATAGTTTCGACTTATCTTTTCATGTAAAACCACCGTATAAGGGGCTGTTCCGGTCTAGAGCCCATAAAAATAGGTGATCTTTAGGAATTAATTAAAAGAAAACTACTACATATAATTTATTAGGACTTGTTTTATTGTATTACGGCTGTCTTAAACTATATAAATAATTTTTTTATAATTAATCATTGCAGACGGGGCTGGGGAGTTATTAAAGTCGAGGCATCAAAAACATCATCCAAACTGGTAGAACCTGTACACCTAAACCATTGGTCTGAAATAAAAAACAATGCTAGATTATTAAAGGGCACGAAACACGCTCGTAGACTAAGAAGTAAAAATTACAAAAAATGACATTTTTTGAGAAAATAACGACACGAAGCTTGAAATCACTTATATTTTTTATCACTTATATAAATCCCTATATTTTTCGTCCTTTCAACGCCTTTAAAAATGACAAATTTTCTATTTTTTTTCCCTGGTTTCTTCACGAGCCAGAAGTATATTCTTCAAAATAAAAAAGTTTCAGTCGAATCGGGTAATAACTTTTGGAGATATAAGTGCGTCTAATTTTAAGAACACTGTTTCGAGAAAAAAGCGTTTAAAGTTTCACGTGAGCGTCGAATGGCCGAGTGTTGCATGGGCATTTGCTGCTATTCAAATGTTTATAACTTCGGGAATTTTACAAATTTCAAAAAATCCTTTTAAAAACGAATTCTTGAAAGATTGAACATTCGAAAATTGAAATAAAAAAAAAACGATTTTTAGACCGGAACCTCCCCTTAAAATTTCATCCACATATAGCCATTGGGACTTATTTTTCATTTTCTCTGAATTTTCTACAGTGTCAGAAATACTAATTAGAAAAATACCTGGGAATCTAGATTCCTCTGGTATTGTTGTTAGTATTGCACATCATTGAACTCGTCTCAACAAGCGCTATCATATCTACATATTCCATTGTAATAAAAAGTTCGTGCCATGTATGTATGTATGTATGTTTGAAAGCGCAAAACTCACAAACTTCTGAACTGATTTCGATGAATCATATACCAGAAGAATCTTTGTTTTAAGGATGAACTTCAGTAACGTACAAAATAAGCGAAAATCTTTGAAAATTGAAGGCATGAATCTTTATGCAATACTAGTAAAATCCTTCGCAAAGTTTTGGAACATTGATTCGGTAGTTTTTAAATTATTTAACTTACAATTTAACATGTATTCTTATAGGAAATGCAACATTAAGAAATATAGCTACAAAATTAAGAGTGAAATGATAGACCAAAGTTTTTGAAATCTTGTGTACAGAAAGGTCAAACACTGAACAAAATTGTCAAATTGTCAAATAGTTCGAAAATCCACGTGCAGGGGGCTACACTTACATTTAAAGTTAAATGTTAAATTAAATGAGAACGGAAAGTCTAATTTCGAAGCGGTTTTCAGCATTGAGCTGCAATTACAATAATTGTACGAAGGCTAAACGAAAATTTCAAGAAGATAGTTTTAGGTGCAGTACTAATCAATACCGTATGGAAGCACGAGTATTTTGTTAGTTATGAATAAAAAAACTACATATAGCGTCGTACTTAAAAAATTCAGTTGACGTTAAAATCTCTCCCATTTGTCTACCTGCAGAGAAACAGTTTATACCACATAAGTTTTCCCTCCCTATCGAACAATTTTTGTAAGAATAAATTTGTCGTACCGTCAGTTCCTTACTATGTACAGTACTGGACAAATAGTTTTCTTGGTTTGTTTATTTACTATGACCAAATACTTTTATCACTCTCATTTTTGTTTATTATTTGTTAATAATGAACAAATTCTATAAATTTGGTAACTTTACTAATGTAATTTATTTATCATCCTGTCCTATATAAACTATTCAATTAATTTAATACCAATAGATTGGATCATTTAAGTATAATTGAGAAAAATCATTTGTCCGAATACATGTACCGCTACTGAATGCCACCGTCTCCATTTAAAACGAACATGCGGTATAGGCGATCTGCAAAGGTTTTAAGTACAACTCTCGCAAATAATAATGTAATCACAACAGATAATAAGGGTTTACAACAACTTTGTACATTAACTGATGGAGCCGGATTGCTCACGTGGATTAATTGAAAGTCTAATGAATTGTAAGTGTCTCTCCACTAATTGAAAGCCTTATTGCATATATAACTTGTAATTCCGCACCCCATTGATCCGAATGTCCTATTTGACACTTGAATTCTAATTACATTAGACGGAACGGGCGACATAGAATCTGAACATTTTTGCGTTACAAGCAGAGGGGTCTAAAGGCCCCCATACATGCATGCTCGTTGGTTCGTGGATTATGAGGGCCTTAAGTAATTGAGTTGCCGATGTTGACCAAACTGTTTCTGGTGAACCGAGAGCGAAAATAAACAGACACGCAACCAAGCGTTTATGCAAATGTGCCCGATTTACAAAGGCTTTGTACAGTAAAGTTTTGGCATACTAAGGACGCGGCTTGATTACCTAAAGTTTTTACATCAGCGCTACCAGAACAAGTCCCCGTGAGTGGTCAGGATGATTCTTCAGAGGTTCCTTTGCACTTTTACGCCGAGGGAGTTCCATACTGTGCACTGCATTGGTGTTTTCCTGTCAATATTTTCTGGAAAGCATCAAACGTATTGTCTGAGAGTTCTTGAATGTTTACTTTGAAAACAAACGAAGCTCGCTTTGTACTTCGCTACGTCAGCAATACTTCGCTCGCGCGGATGATAAGGCTCCGATAAGTTATTTAGTAATGCAAATTGTAACTTCTATATTCTCTGATAGATCTTCGTGAAAGTATTATCAGTGGATTGCTAAAACTTACCTGATGAAAAAAAATCTGAATTCAGCTTCAGTTGGGTTATTTTTAATTATACCTGATGTGCAACTGGTTTTTGGATGATAAACCTTCTATTGGTACTTTTTGTCATTGCACTATTATATCTATGCGATAAGGGCTTTCTAGCAGCCTAAAGAATGTCCTCAGTTCGTAGGGTAGGTTTCAAAGGATTTGATCATAATTTTGGGAGATTTTTAAAGACGTGACCTTGAAGTAGGGTTGCCAACCATACTGTAATATATAGTATTGTACTACAGTAGCGGACAAAAAAGTTAGCACTTTATCGAACCACCCTACGTCTATTACTTTTTAATATCAACTTAAAACTGCAGTATGTGCCTAATATACATATTCTGAAAGAAAATTACAAGCTGTATAAAACCCAGTTACAGTTGAATTTATTTAACTAACAAACAAAAGCCCTACAGAACATTAAACAAGACAACACATTTTTAAAGCCAACAAAAAGTTACCACTTTTGAACATTAATAAAAAACATCTAATATTTTATAGGGGCACCTTTTGCTTTTAAGACAACCTAAAAATTTACTAAACGTGGTAACTTTTTTGTCGGCCCCAAAAATGTGTTACCCCGTTCAATGTCATATAACACTTTTGTTTGTCAGTTAAATAAATTCAACTTTAACTGAGTTTTATACAGTTTTAAATTCACCAGTCAGACTATGCATATTAAACATACCACAGTCCCAAATGTATGCTAAAAAATAACAAAAATAGAACAAGTCGAAAAAGTGGTACCTTTTTTGTCCGCTAGTGTATGTTTTTGTCCAGTGTACTATATACCTACTGTTAGAAAAAGATATTGTATGTAAAAATACTATATTTCCGATATATCGATAAAATTTTACAATTGTTACTTATTTTTTTATTCTATGGCAACATCAAAATTTCAATTTGCGAATTTAAACTTTAACGGAGAGTACCTTTTCTATAAATTATCTTTTATAAAAAATGAACTCTTCATATATGTTAATTTAGACTTTCAGTGCAATCAAACCTTTGACATATTTGTTAAGGACAGTAAATTAAGTAACAATGCGGTTGTTTTAATGTAGTTTTATTTTGTGCCACTTTCCTCTGAAAAGTAGTATATTTTCTCACAATGTACTATATTTTTTATCACATAAACTACCGTAAACTACTGTATTTTCCTGAAAAAGGATTGACACCCCTACATTGAAGTGACATTTGAAGAACAAAAATTTGTTTATACTTTATGTTGAAAGGAAAACAATTTTTCCGTTAAAGAAATAACTGTTGTACAATAATTACTGTTTGTACATACAATTGATAGTTTCGGAGACAAAAATTCATTTATAAGACCCATTTTCGCGAAAGCGGCCAAAATTTTCAAACTTCGAGTGTCCTTATTTTGTAACCAAATGCGAAACCATTAAAATTATGACTTAACCCCCCGCCCCTTTCTCCCGCCTTAATTTCACGTGGACTGCACCATATTTTAATTTAAACAAAACCCCTGACCTCGATCGTAAAAAGTGATAAAAGTTCTACGAGTTAAGCCTGCTACTCATGCGTTTGTCTTTTTAGGGCGGCGGTTCGCGGCCCTACTTACCTACGCAACGCGAGCCGCTGAATTGCCGTACTTCAGCCATTTCTACCCCGAATTTTGAAACACTAATAACTATGAAACGAAGCTTCCACTGCAATTTCTTGGCTCTTGATTTTCGTCTTATTTTGTCACTTAGAAATACTCTTTTCATTTCTTACTATCTAGTGCCGACCACCCCGTATGTGTACGTATGGGAGCTGAAAGCCTCGGCTTATTTTATTCGTCCTGCGCTTTCCTCGTGCATTTTGCCAGTTTGATTCATACTGCGCCTCGCTTTGTCCCGGCTGGCTGCAGCTCCAAAGCTTGGATTTCGTTCTGAGAATATTAGCGGGCCGAGACGAGGAGCAGGGTGAAGGGGTGTAACGTTCTTGAAAACGCTGTAGAATAATATATTGGAAATTACTTTTTTCTAAATGACGAGTCAAATATGTGAATGCAGGTAAATTGAAAACTTTAAAGGCCGGGGATGGTGGGCAGAGTGATAAAATAAGTTGCGGTGAGGCGGGACGTAGTGAGAACCTAGTTTGATGTCATCATAATTTTAAACATAGTGATACAAATGGCAGCAGTCATACAATGTCATTAAAATTACAAAGTAGTTTTCATAACTGAACTATCAACCAACAAAGGAAAGAATTTTGCTGGTAAGTACATACGGCGAGAGAAAATGGAATATTCAACTGGACTTTACCAAAAGAAGTAGGTTTCAGATCCGAGAAATACAAAAAATTTTTTAGCTTCACTTTCCTATAATTATAAATCTGTGCAATACCCCTATAAAATACGCCTGGCAATTAACATGCTAAACATTTCCCTGTAATTTTTGTGTTATTTTGCAGAAAATGAAACCTGTTTGTGATTTCAAAATATTCATTCAATGAAGGTGAGAATATACAAAAATTGAAATTAATATCAGTTACAGTGGTGAGTGGATACATAATATTAATTAGGAAACGTAACATAAAAAGGGCCTCGAATGAATTTATGTATTACCTCTTATTTGTGAATAAATTTAGTGACTGTTGTGTATTAAAAAGGGCGCATGATATCACATTTCAATGTAATAATAATCAATTTAATTATAAATTCTGAGTAAATAATTTTTTAAATTTTTGTTATTTGAAATAACAAATTATTCTTAAGTGTAGTATTTATGTAAATACACCGGTTTAAATATGATTCGTTGTGTTTTTCGATAAGGGAACAGTTGCTTTACAAAATTAAATTGAGATTAAATCAAATTTAGAATGAATTATTCAGTCATATTCAAATAAAATGTTTACATTTTGCTCCCTTCCACAAACAAATTGTTCGTACGTCCCAGTAAAAGCTATTAGCAGCAACGCTTAGTGTTACAGTCACGCATTGCTAAAACTGACCCCGTTCATTATAGCAATTGTAATAATTAATCCGGCTCATTTCCAGCTGTTTTTGATTAATTCCTGGCTCTCGTACGCAGTCATTTATTGCATCTGGCGCGCGCGACCGTGCTTCGAAACTTACCGACTAAAAACAAAGTAAATCAAGTTCTGTCACAATCGAAGTATCGTGCTGGAAGTTCAATTTCAAACGAAATTGATAAAAATGAATGAAATGGAAACAAAAATAATGCATTTTTATTATTTCTAGAAATAACATTAATCTATTCAACGGTATAAAGTTTCATATCCTATTTTACGAGAAAGTAACAATATAAAATATTTCTATTTTTTGCACTTTCTATTTCACTGCATAATAAATGTAGCTGTGTAAACAATGAAATTATTAATACCAAAAAAAAAAGATTCTTGCAATGTTAGTAGAATAGAATAGAACTTTACTATTTTCAGTCTCACAGCCATGCAAATGGACGTGGTTTACATTAACTCTTATCTCTCGAGCTCACACTCTCTCATTCTCACATACTCTCGCACTTGCCATTATCCGCCCTTTTTCTTTTTGCTTTTCTTCTGTACCTCCATTAACCATTGTGCTACTTCCTCACTTTTTTCCAATGTTAGTATTTCTTTAAATCGACTACATCCTGTCTTGCCCACAGTGATAAAAAATTGAACACGTGTATATATGTATTGTACATATCTAGGGTAACTCGGGATAATATGCCACAATTAACTTTGAAACGCGATATCTCGCACGTATAAGTAGATACAGGGAAAAAGATAAAACCATATGAAAGTGTAACTAATTTGGTGTATTGACTAGTAAGTAGAGATATGTAACTTTTATAGTTCAATGACAAACATACAAATACAAAAGTCCTCGAAACTGGCATATTACCCAAGTGGTGGGTAAATATGCCACAAGGTCTGAGGTAATATGCCACAAGCTATGAAGTAATCACTCAAATTTTTAAGAATCAACAATATTTTAAATTATTCAAGCTATTAGTAACTAATAACAAATATTTGAACTCAATGAAACGTAAAATATATTTTAAAAAATAGCTATTTCTTACAAACTAAATAGTCTCCTATCTCTATGCAATCTTCATGGACCCACTTTTTGCAACAAGCAGTTTTTACCCAGTCACATAATACGAAAAAACAACCCGATGGCATTAAATAGTAAGACTTATAAATATATGAGTTTGTTAGTATAATGTACAAACATGTGGCATATTACTCCACACGGCCATAAATAGAAGGATTGAAAATCTCTCCACGAAACGTACATAGTTTTAACGGATGTGTGAGAGGTTATAAAATTCGTTAGTTAGTATACTTTATCGTAATTTATTGATTTTTTGTAGAACTGTTCACACAAATGTATAACCTGCATTCTAGTTACAGTGTGAAATAAAGTGGCATATTACCTACCGTGGCATATTACCCCGAGTTACCCTATTTATCTATACTTATATAATCATTGTCACTGATTCATCACCGTCCAGCCCAACCCGCTGGCCCTAGAATCACGAAATTAGGAGGGTTTATTGCTTTTGCGACGTAGGTGCTGGATAAGAAGGGATTTTTTTAAATTCCAGCCCGAAGGGGTAGAAAGGGGTAAAATACGTTTTCTCGAACTCCTTATTATTTCTCAGGCCCGATTAGATATCAACTTGATTTTTACTTACAAAGGTAACCCACACGAATGCTTAAAAAGCAGATTCAGCATTTTGTCATAATCAACCCCTAAGGGGGTAACAAGGAGTGAAATATGTTTTCTCGGACTCGTTATTATTCCTTAGGTCCGATTAGATATCAACTTCGTTTTTACTTCTAAAGGTTACCCACAAAATGCTTAAAAACGAATTTCAGGATTTTGCCCCCTAATATCAACCCCTAAGGTGAAAAGGGGTGAAATGTGTTTTCATGGAGTCCTTAATATCTCTTAGCCCCAAGCGAAGCGCGGGGGTATTTTGCTAGTAAGATATAAATGGTTTCTGTTTTTTTTTTTAGTTATTCTGGTATATAATTGCATAATAATTTATGAAAGACAATTATTCATTGCTCTTTCAAAAGGTAGCAACACTTTCACGTCCTTACAATACATTTGATGTGCTTCGTAGTCTTCTTCTACACAATAGCATAGCTCTTGAGAATCTCCTTGCCTTTTCATCTAATGGTGAGATTGTACAGAGGTCGTACATCGGTTAATCCCATAGAATGCATGCTGGTGCACCTAATTCTCATGCTATTCAACTTGACTTTTCCAACGTGGTTACTTTCACTGCTTGGAAACAGAGGTGTCCTAGAAAGCGCATTGGGATGTCACACACGTTACGAAAGCGAGAGTAATGTTTACGTGTAGGTAACATTGAGCCTACACCAAAATATTTACTGTATTTTTATTCTTTATGTCCGTTTTTCAGTACAGTGAAAAAAATGTTAGGGTGCCCCTGCAATATTTTAAAAGTTGGATTTTAATCACCACCCTTCTATGTAGCCATCCATATTTTTAAAAAACAGAATTTTCTGTTTTTATTAGTGTATTCCCTTAATTTGCCCACATGTTTTTATTTCAAATCCTGGCGCAAAAGAGCTTTTAACTTGTAAAGCTCTCTCGATGGAATGCATGCAATTTTCGTGTATGTAATTCGAAAAATAACTTCCATATCTGAAGTTGAATCGTTAAATTGGGGTGGGTAAATGGGGGTGGTTAGTTTTTCTGCAAAGCCGTGTATTTTTGAATCAATCAAGTGTAGTGCCCGTTACCCTTTCCAAATCGAAAAGTTTTACAAATTAGTTGCATTTTAGCCGCTATAGGTACATATGTACTAGTTCAGTGCAAACTCGGAGCCGCGTTTCTATTCTGGAAATTGGATAGATAGGCATTTCATCAAATTATTTGCACTGTAACGAAAATCGAACTTGATACGTACCGTGATAACAACAGTACAGTAGCCAAATCAAATGCACGTCGCTTTGTAGATATGTAATCATTCAAAGAATTATTAAATATAATAAACACGCTGGGATTTTCTACAAACTACGTATTACAGAATACAGAAGGTCAGGTTTATTATCATATGGAACAAGACAAAATGTTAGGATACTTCAAATAACTATTGATTTTTATTTGATTTGAGTTCACAACATTATTAATGGTAATAACTTTGAAATATTTTGTCTAACATCTTATTAATAAAATAACAACGTCATTTTTCAAAACAAAATAATCTATTAGAGTTGTAAAATATACAGAATTCCACTCGGGCAAAGTGACAGGACACTAGACATTTATTTTGAAAAAACAAGAAATAATAATTCAATTGATATTTAGTTAGCTTTCCTTTCCTTTGAATAATATCTGCTAATCGTTTTAGCAGTGTTTTATATAATTTTGTAATATCTTTTTGTTTCGATTTCTGCCATTCTGTACTAATAGGCACGTACATATCTAGAGCTTTTTCATTTGTTTATGTTTGCAAATTGTTTGTCATTACTATATATACATATACGAACCGTGATAATTACACCCAAACATTTTTAAAAAATTTTAAATCGGGTGAATGCGCAAACGATTCAAGGAAGAACTGACATGGTTTGGCTTATAAAAAAGTGTTTTATTGATTTCGCAGTATGGACTTTTTGTTTCGAAATAATGATATTAATGATCTGACAATTAATGTATTTTACAGTTTATGTGATTACATTTGAGTATTTCATAATCAACAATTTTTTTATATTGACTGATTGTGAGCGAAGAGTTTGTTCATCACAATTTGCAACAGCAAATTTGTGTATTTCATTATTAAGCATTTTTTTAATATCGAGTGAGCGAACAGTTCGTTCAACACAATTGGCAATAGCAAAATTGAGTATTTCATTATTAACCATTTTTTAATATCGAGTGAGCGAAAAGTTCGTTCAACACAATTTGGAATAGCAACGTTCGTTTTTGCTCCAATTATGCTCAATTAAATTAAAAGCGTGGCATCCTTTTTTACGTGAACTACCGTAAATTCTCGGCTATAATGGATTTCCGGATGAACGAAGCGACAACGGAGGAGAGAGGCAAATGTGCACGTAGATAGATTATTTCTCGGTATTGGCGAAACAGAAGATGAAAAATCGAGGACCTTTTAGTGAATAAATATTACGGTGGTTAAAGTCTTTGCAACTCAACATAATCACTCTGACAGAAGTCAAAAGGTAAAACTAGAAAATGAAAATGGAATTATCGGGACTTTTTTGGTAGGAAATTACACTTATGTTTCTTCCGATTTATGAATTTAAAATGAAACCGTGCGTTACAAGATGTTATTTGCATTTCTCATACTATACATACGTATATTTTGCAGTTTGTAAGAAATTCCTAATGAACGTAATACATAGACAGTTATTATATAATAGATATTGATGTATTTACAAGGCTTTTCAAAAAATATATATTGTAGAGAACTGTTGTTGGAAAAAAAGGGTGGCGGTTTGGATTGCTTGCCTAGGATGCAAATCCAAATAGGGGAGAGTGGGTAGGTTTGGGTCAGATTTCAATTAATCTCTAAAATTGACCAACTCTCTAAAATTGAAAAACTCTCCTTCTCCCTCCCCCCCTCTCTCTCTCTCTCTCTCTCTCTCTCTCTTACAGTCTTTATTTTATAAATAAGTGGCATTACAGGCCTCTAAAAAATAGTAGCTAAAGTTCATTAAAAAGAAAGTGAAAATGTGTGGGTCAAATCTGCCGCACCCTTCTGACACACAAATCCCGCATCTGAACGTTCATAATAATGCACCTGTATTAGTCAAGCAACGTGTTTTATGTTACAATTTATAAGCTGCAACTGTTGTTTTTCGAAATATGTATATGCTTTAAAAAGAATAATTAGCGAGGCTTTGTGTTCTCCAATTTCATAGTACACTTAATGTCCAGATGTGTTAATAATTACCTGATTTAACAGTCTATTTAGACAGTCGCTATACATTTTCTCATTGATAGGTTGTTGAAATCATACGCAATCGACGCAATCAGTGTACATCATAACACGATCGTCAATATTTATTGATAACGAATCGGTATTTGTCCTACTCCGCACACATGATGGCACCATCAATTTTGAACATTAGATATATTTTCAGAAAAGCTCGCAAAATTATTCTTAACATGCAGTCCGTTGAATACACTAAGTAGTTTACAAAATAAAATAAAAAATTGTGCAGCAGATGCCACTATTTTTTTCTTATGTAAAATATCCCGCTGATTACGAAAATAAGGTCTAAAAAAATTCTATGGATACGTTTTCGAGTTATCGACAGGTGAACTTTTTACCTGTCTGTGAAAAAGGTGGTCCCACTTAATTGCGAATATCTCGTGTTGCGAATGACCGATGTGGTCGAAAATTATCTCAAATTAAAGATAATTGAAACACCATCAAATCTACCTTACAACATTTTGAAATCGGTTCAGTAGTTCGGGTGGGATCGATGGAAATATGTGAAAAAAGTCATGTTTTTCGACCGAAATTGACATCGACAATTCATTTAATCATCTGGGAAAAATCGAAATCGCATGAATGGGCCGGGTTTCTCGTTTCTTACGTTGAGTCAGCACTCAAGAGATTCCATCAGGATATGAAGGGTATTGAGTGGCGGTATCATGGATTTTGGAATGAGACAATGATGAGAGATTATATTTGGTTCCTCATAAGAGAAACGAATGCCAATATGAACAAAAGACAACAAAAGAGACAGAACAATTTCTAAAACACATATGTATATTAACAAAAAACTTGGAAAATGTACACAATGAATTAAAATTGAAATAACACAATAAAATGAAAAAAAAATCAAAACCAAGTAAAAATGAAATTTTAGTGTTTTCACACAATTGTCTCTAGCTTCGGTATTTATCCATAAATTTTCTTCAGTAGCACCTTATTTTCTTCGTAAAAGTGCAGACTCAACGTAAGAAATGAGAAACTGGGCCCATTTTTGCTATTTCGTTTTTTCCCAGATGATTAAATGAACTGTCGATGTCAATTTCGGTCGAAAAAAATGAATTTTATACTACTGACCGATTTGAAAATGTTGTAAGGTAGATTTGTTGGTGAATCAATTATCTTTAATTTGATATAATTTTTTACCATATCTGTCATTCGCAACACGAGATATTCGCAATTAAGTGGGATCACCTTTTTGACAGACAGGTAAAAAGTTCACCTGTCGATATCTCGAAAACGTATCCATAGAAAAAATTTTAGTCCTTACTTTCGGAATCAGCGGGCTATTTTACATAAGAAAAAAATAGTGGCATCTGCTGCGCAAAATGGCTGTAAACCAGTGATATTATTGATATAATTGATATGATAAATATTTTATTCATATAAGAACATCTGCATTTGCGTTTACAGTTTCGCACACTTAATCAACTCTGTTGTGTAATCATGTGTAACCTCGTGTTTTTTAAAATCTTAATCGGCCCCTCTTCCATCCCCTTATGTCTAACACCACACGCCGCGCCGCCCGTTTAATGCCTAATGCTCCGCTAGATAATTTAAACGCCCCCGGGGACACGGTAGCGTCCACATTGAAAAACACTCCATTGAACTCTAAAGTCTAGACACCATGTACCTCTTCTTTATTATTTACCTGCAGCGTGTCACAGGATCTGAAGTTACTAATTAGGGATTGTCAGTGTCACACATAAAAATGCAACATTGGTTTCAAATAGTGATTTAGCATTCCGGTCAAGTCTGAATGCATCTCATCTCAAGTCTGACAGTGACTCCCATAAATATCTAACAGCCATAATTATTTAACAGCATAAATATTTCACCGCCACGTACATCTCGGCTAATTACTGCTACTGGTCACATTTCATGTGTCACTTATATAAATTAAAGCATCTAAGTAAAACAGGTCACCTGCATTATTCGTCAATTTTTGGTGACAGAACAAATTGCTTCAAATAAATGATACCTTCTTTCAGAGGGGACAATGTGATATAAATATCATAGTTTCTTTTGTATATAGAGGTATAAAGGAAATATAAAAACTAACTTAATTTTTTAAATGAAATGATGTTTCTTTAGCTACATTCTAATATATAGAGAGTTCTAAGGCGCGTACAACGACTTATGACCGAGGATCGTGCAAGTTGTTGAAAATTAATTACGAAGAAAAATAACTTACTCCAATGAATGGACTTAATATTTTCACGTCTTCGCTGGCGGTTGGTATAGAACACTATAAAGGAGAAGGTGTAAATATGGACCGGGGTTGTAATACAAATCAGGTGTCATTTCTCTGTTAAGTGATACGATATGTCGGGAACTGAAATAAACATAACAATTAAGGTTGTTGCTCATTATCAATGAACGAGGAGATAAAGGATCTGTTCTTCTTACCACTGTTACGCTGACACGGAACTGACACTTTCACTGACAAGTGAGCGACGGACGACCTTCTGTGTCTTCTAACATCACCAGGCGAAACAGGTGTGATTGGCATATTTACTTTAGTAACAAAGTGAAAATGCCCGTTTTTGTTCGTGCAAAAAGTTTTTCATTGTAAGATTAATTATTTTTTATCTCAAACTAACTGACAAATGTAGTATGTTATTTATAGGGGTATAATTAATCATAAGGTTGAGCTTCAAAATGGTATATTTAGTTATTTGAAATATATTTCCTACGCCGAGATTTTTACGTTACTCTGAAAAAGGCGGGAGGTGGCAATATGGACCGCGGTGGTCCATATTACAACCTCTCCTACTTCATCACGGAATTCTTTCTCTTTTTGTTTTTAAGTGTTTCACTATGTCACTCCTTATGCACCGGGTGTGACAGTGATGTTTGTATTTGTGATTTTTGTTAAAATTTCTAAGAAACTTTCATTAAGTGTCAAATTTACATTAAATTTCATTAATGAACGAAAAATATTTTTTCAAGAAACGTTCATATAAGTATTTAGTTTCTAGTGTCCCTCATTTAATCTTCCCATTTGCAAAATATTTTGATTTCTTTGGGCCTAAATAATTTTGAAATTTTACACGTAAATACAACAAACATGAAAAAAACTTGTTTTAATGTTAAAATACATCTGTAAAAAATCAACTACTTCTTGCGTGTTGTTTACCTTTGCATCTTTGAGTCCATATTACCACCCCAATTTCTGAAACCATGTTTCTGACTGAATTTTGTAGAAATGGCTTCAAAATAGTTGTATTTTCACGATAAATACGTTATCTGAAATCCATGAGCTACCACTTCCATCTTTTGTTTATGCAATTTTTACATTTTAAAATGTGTTTTCCTCAAAACAAAAACAGTGGTCTACGTTCTACAATATTTGCACCTTCTCCTCTATCGTTCTAGAATTGCAACCTTGTAATGGAATTTGTGCTACATCTGCTAAAATCTTAGTTTTATTATCGTCATCAGTCGTAGTCATAAATGTGAAATCATTGGTGCCTTTTGTTATTCACGCTTCTGACTTCTTGAAAATTTGTAATTATACTTAAAAACACATTTCGCGAAGGTCTAGCATTATCAGGAAATCTTTTAGCATACAACTCCAGACGTCAACCGCACAAAGTGATTGATTTGACGTGGAATGACACAGTGATACTTTTGCGCATTCTGTGTTTTAAAACTAGAAATCGTGTTAAACTGAAACATCAAAGCTGGTAAAGTGTAGGAAATATAAGGAAATTGCGTATCTGATGAAAAAACAGCAGAACTACTTTTCTGCCTATTTATTAAATACGTATATACACTGCTGGACAAAATTAAAGAAACAATATAATTTCCCAAAAATATTGGTCGGGAAAGTTTTGAAACTTTGTTCAAAGTCCTTGATTCAAAAGCTAGAAACTTCAAGCGTTAAAATACTTTTTTACATACTGTTTGCGACCATTTTTCGCGAAGCTACAGCCATTTGAAATATGTTCGGGAAATTATAATGTTCCTTTAATTTTGTCCAATAGTGTAATAAAAAAAAAAACCAATAAAAATCTGATCTTATTATTTTTGTTAAGAATTCGAACGGTGACTGAGTTCATGATGCGGACGTGGCTCCTTTACCATTTTTAAGATCAAGAAACTCGTCGGTAGAATTGCCATGACAGAAACGTTTGTTGATTTATTGTATATACGAGAGATCTCTAAATCCCAAGTAAGACGCGAAAATCTTAAAGTCTCACGCTCACACTCAATAGCAATTGATGCAAACATAGGTGAATGGAATATTGAAAAATTCGAAAATCTACCCAAAATTGTCGCCTCAAACAAACTGATTGGTTTCCTCCTTCAAACCTTCGTGAGGCTATTTTAGACACCTTGGGACATTAATGAGAGTCACGCGGAAGACTTTTGTCGACTCAAGGGGGTAATGGGTATTCTCATTTGCAGGCGCCGCGGCTGATTTTGGGCGATTTTTGGAATAATGAAATAAATTAAGGAACTTTCTATTTTGCATACATGTTTGGGTATGTTTCAAGAAGACACAGTGTAATTTTTGTGTAATTATTTTTACTGTTACTCGTGTTATTACATGTTCCTCGCAATGTATCGTTTTGGATGGCTTCCACGATTCACGTTATCATACTCGTCTGAAACAAAGAATCAAAGACAATCTTAATCTATATGAGTATGGTTTCGTACTAGAATTATGTCGATATTTGTAATAGTTTCTTCTTGTAGAAGTAGCTTGTAGAAGTTAAAATTTTCATGATAAAAACATTTTCTTTTGGCTTTACATAGATGCCATTTTGTCGAAATACATTTTTTTTGTTCATTATAGTAGCCGAGGAGGCTACCCCATAATAAAAATATATTCCCGCACGTTTAGTTTTAATTTATGTCGCTAATATTTTAGTGATCCAATTCCTCTTCTGAATCGGCAATGTTGGAAGTGGCAGGAAAATCCTGCGCTCGCGAGCCCCGGATTATGTAACAAAAATGTATCTTGATTAAGTAGAATTTATGAGCGTGGAAATATTTCAGAAAGAAAGAAAAAACGTCTTCCTTAAAAAATTTGTGTCAAGCAGAAAATGAATAAATGAGTAAAAGTACTTTTGCAAAGAAATTAAAAACCGCTTACGGCATACTGGTACCAGAACAAAAGTCAATAGGTTAACTAATTCTCAATTTTGATCACTGTTTTTAATACCTACTACTTCTCAATGCACTTAAAAATCGTTGAATTTGTCTTTAAAGTGGATATCAAGTACCTACCGACAAATAAAATATAGCATTTTATTTAAAAAAAACAAAGTTGACCTTCGTATTTGAAAAGATTTTGTACATTATATTTTTTATAATAAATTATGTATACCAGCCAAAATATATTGCAATTTTGAATGAACATTTTGTTATCAATATTTGACAAACTTCTGCATTCAGGCCCGCGTTTATTTTAATTGTTATGTCGTTTATTCAAATAGACGAAAATTATCCTGTCTTAAATAAATCAATAATTACATCGTAATATCAGATGATAAATGGCACGTTTCATTTTCTCCCCAACGATTTACACAAGCATACCACGCAGCCTTCCATCGCAAACCTAATAGACGATGTATCGTCTAACCTGTCACAATTATGGAATGGAATTATTAATCGTCTGCCTGTTTCCTCACATCGTAGGACTATGTTCGCCTTGATACTATGTGCCATTTTACATGGAGCACGAAATGTAGAGCACATACCACTACGATGTAAGGTTTAGTCATATAAGACGTTTGAATTTGGAAGAAATATAAAATTATGCACCTATGGATATATATCCCTTACAATTCGCGAGTTATAATATACAATCGGAAAATAGCAGGATTTTCAGGGGTCAATTTTCTCTCCTTAGAGTGCATTTGGGCAGCAAAAAATTGTGTAGTATATACCTATATATATATATATATATCCTCTATATATCCCATAAGTTTTATAATTTTTTGAATTTCCGAATTGAGGATCTTCCCTTTAGGTACATCGACTATTTTGCACGAACCTCGTGAAATTTTAGTGGATAAGATTACGTACGATTTACGATAATCTATTTCATAGATAACAGATCTCTTCTAGCTCCTCCGATTTTTGAATCTTACTATATAAAGCAGAAAGCTTCTATATGTTCGTGTGTTTGGCTGTCGCCTAAAAACTTTCGAACGATAAACTCTGAGATCACGAAATGTGTCTCAGCTAATTATGCCTGACTAATCCAGATGAATGTGACCATTTTCACAAAAAACTAAAAAAAAAATTTTTTATAAGATCAGAATCTAAATTTCGGGCAAAGCCGAGTAGTAAAGCTAATTTTCTTATAATCCGTAAAAAGAAGATAGGTTAATGCACAGAGCAGCCAAAATTCTGTTTGAAAGAAATCGGGAAGATAATTCGTGCAGAAAGGAACCCTATGCTATAGAGTTACTATCCCCTTTCGTTACTTCCACTAGAAATTTGCCCGAGGAGGGGGGGGGGGGGGGTACATTTCTCTCGTATTTACTGAATGTGTCGGATATTTTCACAGTGTATATTCATTTACGTTAGATACCATGCCGCGAACAAAAATTTGGGAAAGAAAATTAGATGGCTAGTGCAATCGAATAAACAAATTACTGGGCAGCAAGTTTACCTCATGTCAATATTATTAAAAATTTCCATGGGTTTCTTGTAAGAAGTATTTACAAAAGCAACGCTTGAAGTATAAGCCGTGATTTCATGTTGGAAAAGATTGGTTGGAATGTCTGTAGAAAATTATGTGATACCACCCCAAACCGAATTTTTCAATTAATCACGATTTTTTCTTGAGAATTTTTTCCATAATATTTGTTATACATACGCTACGAAGAATGCAGGTACGTTATTTCTGTTAAATCATGTCATGACTATGTTCATATCATAATAATCCATGGATACAAAATCAAAGGACCAAATAGCGTTATAAGTACAGCAGTATGAGCAGCGTTATAAATTACGGTAAACCCATGTTTTTATTCTAGACTGTAAATTTCTTTAAAAACGATTTAATTAATATGCTCATCTACTTTTATCAAGAGAATTAGTAGTAAAATACATCGAATTCATACCGTTTTACATACTTTTTTGTCCGTTGTATTTGTTACTTATACACGTATTGTAAAACGTAAACGAATCAGATGATTTGATTACTGAAGCAGGATTCGTATCTGGATCTTTTGCTTACTCAGCAACTGTACACTTCAATATTTATCCGGTGGATACCGTGCATATTTCGACACCTTTCATATATCTTTATGGCATTATATTGTATTTATTACCCGTTATTTTTGCATTTGAAAAGCAGGGTGCACTGATTTATAACGACGAATCACGGAATTACTTTTAATACTGCAAACTTACGTTCGTTAATTCAATTACAAAAAATTAATATCATATTCGTAATGCTCTTTTGCAATAGTATTTCCAGTAAAATAAATTGTCAAAGAAAGCAACACAATTTAAAATTCTTGCTCCTTGTGCCATTTTCGTGAATGCAATTTCTGTTACATGGAATATTACAGCTGAACGTGCTGGTAGGATCATTTCTATTTAGTACAGTCGTACCCCGTACTTACGTACTAATTGGTTTCAGAATAGCTGGCGTAAGTCGGAAAAGGCGTAAATCAGAGTGAACGTGAAGTACATACGTATAGGTATAAACCCTATTTATACATACATGGTAGTAGTAGGTTTCGATTAATTAATAATAGTGGTTTTATATATAAAATTTAGCATATAGATATTCACAATTAAAATATACAGTTTAATATAAAAACATATCTAATAGGGTGGTGCGGAAAATCCAACTTATAAAATATTGCTGGGGCACCTTAACATTTTGTTCTCCATACTGAAAAACGGGTTTGGTTAAAATTTTTGAGGTTGCTACGCCGCTTATTAATATTTTAAATAAAAGTGTATTTTTTACTTAACTTTCATATAGCTATCCTGTGTAAACATGAGAGTTGGATTCCTGCCGTCATTATACATATGTATACCAGCTCTAGCTAGTAAGCATTACTACACTAATTGTAAGTAGACTTTTATAAATATAAATTAGCTATTTTCAAAAGTTGTTGGTCCACAAATTTACTTTGTAATAATATTCCAAGGTTAAGTAAATGTGTTTACAAATTGTATTTTTGTCTTGAGAACACAAAAGTCAACGCCTGGTAGCAACCCTTAATATGTAACTATCGCACATAAATAGCTTTATACATATAGTACGATTTTTAATTTTTGGTTTGGCAATAGATACGACGTAAGTACGAAAGAACGCAAGTCAGGAGGACGTAAATCGGGGTACGACTGTACCTATACATAGAGGGTTCAGAAGCTAATTACTGTTTAAGTGCATTAGCATTAAAACTGCGATTTGCACCGTTTGTCCTCTGAATAATTTTAATTTTGCCCAGTAATTCCGTGATCAATATAAGTACGTGCCGTCATTTATTGCTTATGGACCAATTGATTTATCAACTGAAAATTTTAACAATAAACAGGTTTTTCAACTACGTAACTCATATTCAGGGAAATTTGAACTTACACTGAGTGGCTTCTCAACCCTACACATACAGGCGCCAAATCTTATCACTCTAACGATCCACCCTTCCTACAATCCAGCGCTTCAGATTTTCGTAATCCCTTTTGCTGCTTCTCCTTCCTCACACTATGAAATCAAATTTTCAAATTCCTCCTTGCATGTCCTTAATTACATATTAGCGTTCATTTCTACAGTGCGTTCCATATAAGAGCGGACCAACGCCCCTACCGATTTGCGACCGATCTGCGCAGCTCCCACAGATCTGACACACGCGATTGGTCGTAGCACTTTCCCTGCCGGTTTACAACCAGTCAACAGTGTATCCCTGCACGAAACGAGTCCACTCTAAAGTGGAATGGAGTGTAGTGTTAACTAGAGACTTCAGTTACGGGGACCTTCTGGTCTAAAAGTCGATTTTTTTTATTTCATTTTTCGAATGTTCAAACTTTTAGGAATACGTGTTTAAGAGGATTTGTTGAAATTTGTAAAATTTCCGAATTTATAGGCATTTGAGTAGCGGCAAATGCATGGACAACAGCGGTCACTCGGCGCTAACGTAAAACTTTAAACGCGTTTTCCTCGAAACAGTGTTCTCAAAACGGTGGGACCAGTATCTCCAAAAGTTATTATCCAATTTGACTGAAACTTTTTTATTGGGAAGAATATACTTTTGGCTAGGGGGATACCAGAAAAAATTACAAAAATTGAAAATTTATAATTTTCAAAGACGTTGAAAGGATGAAAAATATAGGGAAAAAGTGATTTCAAACTTCAAGTGTCGTTATTTTCTAAAAAAAAATGTAATTTTTGTAATTTTTCTGGTTTCAGTCGAATCGAATAAAAAAAGTTTCAATCGAATCGAATAATAACTTTTGGAGATGCAGGTCCCACCGATTTGGATGAGTTTTTTGACGTCTTGACTTTAACGACTCCCCAATGCCGTCTGCTATGATTAATTATAAAACAAAAAATATATTTCTATAATTTAGGATATCCTTAATACAGTGCAAAAGTCGCATTAAATTATATAGAGTAGTTTTCCTTTAATTAATTCCTAAAGATCACCTATTTTCTTGAGCTCTAAACCGGAAGGTCCCCTTAAGAGACACACGCCGATTTTGATGGAACTTTCTAAGAAGTATTACTCTGCATTCGTATAAAGTGATTTTGTAGCTATTAAATTAATCAACCATCCAGTCCAATTTTGAGTAATATTTATCAAAATTTTAATTTACTAATTGGAACGTACTAACGAGTTTGTTTACACTCAAAGTTTTTACTATTATAAGTAGTACCTACTTATAAGTGGCAAAATTTTGCAATTTTACCTGGTCTCCCATTTGAGATACTTAGCTCTGTAGTTAGGGAAAATCATGAAAATTTGAACGTTTTAAAGCTTCAAGCTTATGCATAGAAAGAAAGAGACTTATATTTAAGTAATAGCGTGCCAGTCGGTTAAATATATTTGTGCCCGATTAAGGCAGGAGTGGTTGAACCGGACGCGAGCCCGTACCTAAAAAGGGGTGAGGTAATGAATTTTGAACCATTCGGTCAGGATATCGATAAACTCATGCATTACTGAAATTTAGAAGTTTTCTATTTTTCGTTGCATTTTTATAAAAGTGGAGATAATGGATTCTTGCGATTCTTTTGATTATAATGAGCCTAAATACTACGTTTTTCACACTTAGGTAATACTGATTTAATAATATTGATTTGCAGAATTTAAATGTGAAATAATTTTTGTTAGACAGGTACTCTTATGTCTCCACTGTAAGCTCTCAAAAGCTCAGTTTTACCAGTTTCTTAGTTCAACAGTTATATCCACAATTTTTTAAAATTTGAAAGAGTCCTTCGAGATACGTGTATATATCACTAAAGACTACAACATATCCGAGTTTCACCAACATCCGAAATGTTACTGCGAAAAGTGTTCCATTTCGCATGGAATGGCCCATCGACAGAATCTATTCAAGTCACTTCCTTCGTGTGTTTATATACGATCGGTATCAAATATATTGGCCGGTGAATTCGGTTTCGCGAGCAACGATCGAGGAGAAATCAGCCACCACCATCTGACGATCGTGGATTTGTCAGTTAGAGTTGCGTGGACCTCGCAGGGTATGGTGGGGAAACGGGAACGTTGCTCGGCTCCGCTTGAACCTAGCCGTTTGGCTGTTATTTATTCTTAGCGTAATAGTTGTGTGCGTTACGAAGCTATTCGTAGACCAATACGAGATGAAGCTATCGAGAAAGAATCAATGTTCTGACCAATAAAACTCCTGAATTTTTTCGGAGCTAACGCACACCTATTCTGATGTGTGTATTTCTACGCTGACAGCTTGGTTTGGCCTACACGCCAGAAGCTTGGCACTATCCCCACCACTTCTGGCTCACTCTTGTTCTGCGAAGGGGAGAGCGAGATGGAACGAGAGCGAGTCAGAAAACGTTGAAAAAAGGAGCACCGAGACAGGCAAACGGTGTGGTGGGAGAATACCCCTCACGAAACTCACCGGCCAATATATCTGATATCGACCTTAGTTCTCTCTTATATCGAGGGCCCGATCCAGAGCAGCAAATTAAATTTGGGGACGTAAAAAAGTTTTTATTCAATAAAAAATCAAGATCACCTCCATTTTTTGTAATGGAACTGTATATTTTTTTATACACCAATCGATGCATCTTTATATTCTCGTTAAAAACGCAACAGGACACAGGTCGAAAACTGATTAATTCAGAAGTTATGAGTTTTGTCCCGAACGCCCATATACCCGACGCACTGTGCGCCGAGGGAGTTCCATCGTCCTGTGTACGGTCGTTCTGTTTTCACGGTAATATTTTCCGGAGAGCATCGAAAACATTGTTGGAAAGTCCTCCATGTTTACTTTGAAAACAAACCAAACGTACAGTTCACTTTACACTTTGCCCTATGAGGGATCCTTCTCTTGCACGGCAGTCGAACCCCCGATCAGTCATCCAGTAATGAAAATTATAATTTCCACATATACCTACTCTGGTAGATCTCCGGTGGGCAAGATTCTCCTGATGAAAAAGAGTCTAAACTCGACCTCATTCTCGCTATTTTTAATCATACAAGATTGTAGGTGGTTAATTAAAATTCGCCACCCGGAAATTATGTTTAATAATAAGACTAAATAATGATTATAAATGATCAAATCACGAGTTTACGGAAATACACGTGCTCATTTAATATTGCTTGTAGCAGCCACACAACATATTTAGATGTTGGGGCCGACTGCGTAGTGACAGTCAGTACCTATTTGACTAGTCAGTATAGGATTTGGGCTAGGATTATAAGCGCGGTATTCAAACTTTTCGTTGCATCCTAATTTATATCGAACAATGATGTATATGTGTAATTATATGGAATTAAAATTAGTCTGAATAAGGTTCCATTTGGACCGATTTTCATAGGCACAACCCCGCACAGTGGCGCACTCAGGATTTAATCTTGGGGAGAGCCGAGTTGGAGGGATGAAAATATTTTTAATGCAAATTCAATAAAATTGATTAGGTGATTATAAAAATTTATTTAAAGAATAAAATCTAGTTTTCTTTTCTTTTTACAAAGTCCTTTCTTTGGAGATTGGCATGGCCCCTTGTCGTCGCCCCCCCCCCCCCTCTGTGTGCGCCACTGACCTCGCATATCATTGGCAGTACTCTTATGAAGGTTCAACAGGCAATATAGAAGTTTATACTTTATTTGGTATGTACTCATAGGTTCAAAACGCGAGGAGAGCTGGACAAAATTTCCCCAGTGGATGCGATCGCTCGAAAAGGCCTGACCGACTCGAACGGGCATTTTTCAAAACCTAGCGCCACTGAATATTCTAACGCGGAGAGGACTATATCTATTTAGTACGTTATTGACGTTTGGCTAGAGAGTATGCCGTTGGTTGTGTAGCGGAAGTAGATTAAACGCCCATAATAGACAAGCATCAATCAACGTCCCTTGATTCTTTTGGATAGATACTACTGACGAGAATACAGGCAACATGTCGTACGATCATCGCACATGTCGTGATTGAAATTGATGTGCACGATATTTGCGCGCAAGCATAGATTCAGTTTTTGGAATTGTACCTACTGTTGGATGCAAGAAGGGCCTCAGTGCCGAAAGTTAGTTTCGAGAAAAGTATCTGTAAACATTACGAAGTTAAATATTTTTTATACATTGTGAAGTTGTTGTAAAACTGTCCATAATATTTAAAAATTGGATATATCTCCTTTGTAGTTGCATTATTACAATCGGAATTATGTAATAAATTAATCAATGAAATTAATTTTAATTATAGGCCTGCAGGCCTTTATTGCATAAAATGCAGAAATATAGAATAAAATGTTGGGTTTTAAGATTATTTTTTTATCATTTATTTAATATGTCTATAATATTTGGAAAAAATGTAGTCCAAAATGTAGTCATAGATCGTGTTATGTTTAGGTTGATGTATGTTTGGCTTAACCCTTTCGCTGCGTATTTAAATTGTCGAACGATTCTTGAAAAGTGTCAATTTTACATCAATAATAAAAGTTTTTAATATTCAATTCTTTTTAGAATACAAAAAAAAGTTTTTTTTTCAAGAGCATGCATTTTTTTAATGCATTAAACACCACAGCGAAAGGATTAATACGAGTTAGGGTCAGTTAGTCAACATCGATTCACAAAATTCATCATAGCTCTGTGAATTTTAAAGATATGGCAATAAAAGTTAGAGGGAATATGTCGAAAAGAATGAGGAATCTAATTATGCGTTTTATTGCAAAAAGGGTTCGAGCTGTTCTTGCATCCAACAGTATAATTTATTTCTACTTGTAAGAATCACCGAACTTTGGAATGAACGGTCACCATGCACACCATGCTTCAAGCCGAGTCAGCGAAATTGTAGTTACAGATATCTGCGGCAGAATCGAATGTACCTCTGCTATGTATGTACATACAGAAGCACCGTTCTTGAATATTCATACGAGTACGTTCTTCTCGGCAACTTACTTCCACATTTGAATAAGTCAGCGAATTGCATATCATTAAAATATTCCACTTATAACGACTCAACGCTGTCTGATACTGTTCGACGTTCTATTCGTAAAACGGAACACACATCGATTTTCTGTAACAGAGTCGCATTTGCTCTGAACTATTCACGCTTTGACTGCGCTGCGCTTCGAGTGAAAATCGTCTGCCGTGTGCGAAACGACATTCGTTTGTCGGTCGCTGCGACGCACAGTGGTTCGAGTATACTACATGCTAGCTGGACAAAATTATTTTTTCGCGAGTTTGGGTTTATATGGGGTTCAAATTCTTAGAAAACAAACCTGATTCGTATCACAGTTTATTATTTCACTAAAATTATCAATAAAATAAAAATATGACTGATTCAATAAACGAAAAAGAACAAACCGACAGTATTGTATTTCTGAGCTTTTAAGTTCCAAACCTGGTTTTTGAAATCAACTTTCTCTGCATCACTATTAAAACAGTGTTTTACTATATGTTTCACGGCGTTCCACGCAACAATGGTTGAATGTACGGAAAGTAGAGAGACTTTCTAGTCTTTTTTTAATCAACTGATCGATCTGCAAAAATTTGCAAAACTATGTTTTGTCAATTGTTTTTGAGTGCGACACTCTGCAGGAGAGATAGCACAGTTGTTATTTTCAGACTCTATACGTAAATGGTCCAGAAAAAGCTCAGCTCACTAACCCCAGAAATAATTGAGTTGTTAACAAATAATTCCACTGAAACTGCTCTGAAAAGAGAAATTGCCAGCACCATTCCGCTTGATGAAAATGAGATATCACATTCTACTGAATGTTCTTCGGATGATTCAAGTAGTGAATAAGATTAGCGTGTATTGTAATTAACAATAAATTAATAGTTATAAGGTACACTTATAGTTATAGTTAAACTATAATACTGTCGTTTTGGTTTCTTTTCCTTTATTGAATTAGTTATATTTTTATTCTATTAATATTTTTAGTGACATAATAAACTGAGATATGAATCAGGTTTGTTTTCTAACTATTTGAACCCCATATAAACCCAATACCGCCAAAAATTAATTTTGTCGTATTTGAAGTATAGCTGTTCGCTCTGTTGCTGATTTACTGGCATGTTGTGGCTCATTTGATACCTTCAAACTTTCGTAAATAATACTTTTTCGTAATATGCTTGTTTTAAACATAACGACAATTGTATGTGGCCACAGTTATTGCCCCACCCTGTATATGGAGACTACGGGCCGCCGCATTAATATGTATATCCGACGTCCGCACTTAGCGAACAGTTTTCCATGACGTATTATACAACGCCGACGTTCGCAAGTCAGAAGCTACGTTTTCATGACATAGACATAGGACGTACATACGCAGTGCTCGAGGCCCGGATTTTTCTACTTAAAGAACGAAAACAGAAATAATTGTGAACATACGCTGCAGGACAAAATTAAAGGATCACTATAAATTTCCGAAAATTTTGATCATTTTCAAATCTGCGAGAAATGGTCGTAAAAAATATTTAAAGAAAAAACATTTTAACGTTTGAAGTTTCTAGTTTTTGAATCAAGGATTCAATTTTTTCATCCATTATGATACTGGTTCATCAAACTGAAGCGCAGAAATCTAAGTTTTAAAATTTTCTGTGTAATTTGAACGTATATACGGGCCAAAAAAAAATGTTTTTTCAGGTAAATCTAATGGAGGGCTCTTGCAGAGCAAACATTTCTCTTTAATTTCCTTTTTTTCCTTGTTTTGTTGTATGATTTTTATTGATACTATAAATGTTCACTGTGATTGCTTTTATAACAGAAGATTTTAAATTTTCTTATACACTTGGCTATCGCACATTCTTACAGACTCTTACAAAGACGTAATGAACCGGATATCAGCAGAAACGCATTCTGCTGAGCCCAACGAGGCTAGATTCATGCTCTCTATGTTAACATACATAAAGTTAGACGTAACTTCTGTATCCTCTTTTTGATTCCTTTCTTTTGTTAAGGAAATTATCAACCCTGGACACGCAGTAAGAGTGTTAAAAGCCAGCGTGTTTAGGTTATAGTCACACAATATCCTTGCTGATTACAGTATGTGAGCTTATGGTACGTATTCACAACATACATGCATTCCCACAGATTCATCGTATTGAATCCTGAATATCTTCGTAGATATTTTTAGATCGTTTCGTAAAGGGATTAATGCAATTTATAGTGGTCACATATTTTCTCTCAAGTCGACAGACTTTTATTGAATAAACCATCATGATTATTCAATGTTATTATTATGTTTATTTACTCATATAATGCTTAAAGTATTTTATTATATTATGATATAGAGTATGTTACTGTCCTTCTGGATAATTCATGTCCAGGTTACGCATATTTAGTACGTATCTTTATATAAAGTATGTTTTATATTCAAATTCATTATTTATAAACAAAATACAGAGGTGTAACGTCAGAGTGGGGCAATATAATTTTGAATAAGGAATAAAACTCCAGCGTTTATTCGGGAATCACGGATAACGATATTATTCGGTGAAAAATTATTCGTTGATCAAAGAATTAAACAATATGTGAAGTATAAATGTGAATACCTATAAATGTGAGGTTTAAATGGCTCCAACGTAGATCTGTGAATAGGAGCCTTGAGGTAAGAGGAACGCTTTCCTAGATACAGACCGGCCGGCCATGAATAGGTTAGACTACTGTGACGGCCCGAAAAAGTAGGTAACCTTCTGATTCAAATTGTAGAGAAACTACTTAATCATCCAATTAAATTGCGGTTTAGCACTTAATGTCAAAACATTAACGGACCCGTTTTATAATATTTTGAAAATTCGCTGAATAACAACTTGTTGAAGAAATTCTTGCCGAAAAATTCCTTAATAACAGAATTGTTTCATGTCTGATTGTATAGGTACTATAGGTAAACGACTGTATAGGTAAATAATCGGTTTACCTATGCAATCTGTATGTAATAATTAAGAATAATAATAAACGAAGTAAGAAGTGTTCCTTAAAACAGATATTATATTAATGAAATTATACATCTACGTTTTGACAAGGAGGTTATTGTAAAAGTACGAGGTAAAGGAATCGTATTGGTTGCCTTTACTATGTTAAATTGGTGTTACAAATATTAAAGTGTATGTTAGATCCGAATAATAAATTTAAGTAGAAATTGGTAAATAGGTAGGCTAACGATAACACCACCCCCCTTATTGCTTGAATGTACATATTTTAGAAAGAGTAAGATATTATTGTAAATATATAATGAATAGCGGAAAATGTGTTGACATTTATTTTGCAATTCTGTAATTGTGTTCCTTTAACGATAGTATTGTCCACGGAATTAATCAGTAGTGGGTGCTAAAGACCCAATTAGCATACAACTTATGCTAATGGCAATATGTGTAACAGAATAGAACACCAATTCCATGCGTAAAAGCGAACACATCCCTCGAATTGAAAGGATTAGCGTATATTGATGTGTTGCGAATTAAAGTCATACAAAGTGAGTGCACAATTATCCACGTAGCCTCACATTAGCCGTTTTAGGACAATCCCTATTTAATAGCATTGACAATTTGGTCTGCTATTTTCACAAATTACTCTGTAATTACAACACGAGTTTTAGTACAACGAGTTTGTTGTATTATTTATTTAATTTCCATAGAAATTCACAAGGCATAACGAACGTTTAATCATTTCACATAACATTTTGTTTTCATATATTTTTTTAACACCAACTGTAACAGACAATTTCCATGGTTACGATAATAAAATAGCGAATTAATACTGCAATACGAAGTGAATTATAGAATCATAATTTATGATTTATTAGATATACCTACATTATAATTGATCAGCCCTTGCTATTTAATGTAATACGTACGAAGAATGTGTTTTATAAAGAAATTTCACGGTACAATCTTTTTACACAAGCTATTTATTTACGAGATATCAAGGTGACCATGATTTTTTTTAATGGAATGCAAACCTTTTGTATCAAAATTTAAAAGAACATTTTTCTATAAGAAAGTATTAAGCTTTGTTTGTCCTAAACCTAATAATAGTAACAGTTAAGTAGTAGTAACTAAGGTAAGTGGTGAGACCATGAACAACGTTTTTGTAAAGATTTCGCTAATTATTTGATTTAGGACAAATAAAGCTTAATAGTTTCTGACATAAAATTCACTGGTCTTTTAAATTTTGATACAAAAAAATATGCATCCCATATGAAAGTTCAAGGTCACCTTGATATATCGTAAACAAATAATTTATTTTGAAAAAAACGCTTCTATATAAAACACATTTATGTAGAAAATATACTTTAGAAGATATTCGGGGTGGACAAGCCATGTGACTCACCCTGTATAGATAATATAAGTACCTATAATACACATCTTGGAAACCACGGTAATTCATTTCTCTTAACAGTATATTACTTTTAGCTTTAGCATGTACTAATTACTTTTCTCTCGTTGTTGCAGGTAAGAATGAATCTTTACAAAAATATTCAACCGGGAACTTAATATTCTATGGTTGAAGATTTACCATCGCTCCGATGGTAATTTACATATAGGTAAGTTCTGAATATACGCACAATATACATTTAATATGAATAGTAAAAACAAAATTTATAAACATTGAATTTAATAATCCTTAATAAGACTGAAATTGTTATACATGTACAAGGTATATACATAATTTAATTTACAAGAGAATCACTTCTGTGTTTAATTAACTTCTGTGATTAATTAAAATAATAAACTTCTCCTAGCTTATTGACGGGAGGTCAACCATTAAAATGCAAATTGAGGATAGTTACAAGTGGAAAAGTTGATTGGAAATCTGCTTGCCCTGACAACTAGTATTTTTACCAGAAAATAAATTAGAGTTATTGTTTTCTGGAGAGTTTGCAAACTCGAGCGGATACACGCTCCTTCACAAATTCATCCGCTAACGAGTTTCTGTAGCTTCTACATGAAAACATTTTTTGTTGATAATTAATTAAATCACGAACTCTACCGATGATATATAACAAGCACAGTTGGCTCCTGAAATTCCTATGTGGAATTAATATTTATGAAAAACTGCGTGGTATGTTATTATTGCAAGCTTCATTCTGTGAAACTATTTGAAGCTACCGGAAGCGTTCACCCACTCAAACAAAATACCAAGTTTGACACAAATTCTTTTGAAGGAACTGTAACGGGAGCAAAATATTTAGAATTTCTGGAAACTTATTTGAATATTTTACACGACATGCCACTTGCTGAAAGGCAATATTTGTGGTTTCAACAAGATGGTACTCCTCCACATTATTCTGCAGCGGTGAGATAATCCATGGACTCATCATTTCCCAAAAAATGAAACTAGAACCAACTAAGATTATCAGCCCTCTCGGTCTGTGATTTCTTTTTATGGGGTTACATGAATAATTCACCCACCGAACCCCTGTGGAAAACACGGAGGATTTAAAAGAATGCGTTAAAAAACAAGTTGTAATATACCCATAGAGGTATTAACAAAGGTGAAGAACGAAATTTTAAGGCGTGTTCAAAGTTGTATTTTAAATGACAGAGAACACGTGGATGGAAATCCGAGATAAAGGACTATTAAACGTGCAAATTGTCTGATCTTTTCGTACTTCTTGCGTACAAACTGTAAATAAATTTTATGAAGTTTTGCAACATTAACGGTAGGTATCTTCTCGATATTGCATATGTAGCGTTTGTGACAGAAAATTATTATCCAGCCTATGGGCCTGCCGCTCCTGGCGAATACCAGGCCACTGATCCATTGGCAATTTCGTACCGGGAATTAGGAACGGAGTCCATGCGGCAAATGCAGGCCAAACACGGTTCTGAAATAAAGTTCATGAGGCACATTTGCCACCCCAACCTGCTAGAATCTCGCTTACATCCCTCGGTTTCTGCTCAGATGCCTACTCGAGGTCCCTCGGGCCTTTACTGTCGGTTTCTTTTGTTCAAAACCGCAAAATCTCGAACATTGAGGCCATTTTGTGATATAATCCCACCTGATTTCGAAGTTAAAAAAAAAGTATCAATCGATTCATCTTGACGAGTTAAGTTAGTAAAAAGCAGTTGCGCTTAGCATAATTCATAGTCAAAGTGTCCTTAAGCGAACAATTGATTTATTTCGATTAAACTAACTGGAATTGAAGCAAAAGAATTTTGAAAGTAACAGGAATACTTCCTCACTATGCTGCACTAATTGGTAAATAATTTGTATGAAACAAAGTGCGCAGTATCTGTAAAAACTTAACAGTGCTGTGCATTTAAAACTGATTCGAGGCCATATAGACATTTATTTGAACCAATTATGTAAATAATCTTTCGTTTAACTGACGGTGAATATTATGTTACATTTTAACAGTACAATACAAATGTATCATAAATGGGATAATACTTTCATAGATAATGATGTTTCATGATAAACAAAATGCCATTTGCGTTCGGATACAAAGGCGGTTTGCGGTATGCCAATGAATCAGGAATCCAAGTCCAATGAATCAGGGATCTGGTAGTGATTTACAGCTCTATGAGGATAGAGACAATGCGGACGATGCGAGTCTCGTGGGACTGAGGGGAGACCATAAACCTTGCACTATACAAGAACTTTATGGACGTTATGCACAGATCTATCACGATCAATGGATTCCCAAAGACATTTATGTAGGAGCAATCAGTGGCGTTCGATGAGTCGGACATACCTTAAGACGCTACTGTTCTCTGCCCGATATTGACTTACATTTACATAGTATATCAAAAATGAAAATAAAATGGGAAAAAAACTAAAATTGACTTGTTCGATTTTTTTTTTGTGTGTATCTTCTGCAAATTCTGAACGCACACAGTTTTACTTATATATATATATTAGTAATCATATATATATATATGATTACTTATATATATATATATGTATATATGATTCGAATGATTTCGAAAAAATTAAAAAATAGGCAAATGGTAACTCAAAAATGACGCTGAGGTGTAGTGAACTTCATGTGACCAATTTACTGAGGGTTAAGAACGTAAGAAAATCACGTCTAAACCGATTGAGGACAAATTATATTCTGAACAAAATAATTCTTTACAAATATTAATAACAAAATCTTAGATACCCATAAATATATACAATAAAAGAATAACTAAATATACAAAACTTAACAATAAAAAATAAAACAGTACTCTAAAAAGAGTGAATTAATAAATAATAATATTTAGATAATGTGTTGACACTAGAACTTGACAGAATCAAAATGGTCGAGATTAATTTCGGGTCTTTCTTCGCCTAAAATAATATTCCTCTTTCAATGGCACCTAATCGTCTTGCAATTATGCAACATATAGGCAAGGAGCTCGAAGTTTTGCAGGGTATGAAAGTTGGCCGCACCAAGTGCGGTCGAATCATTAATAATGCGTGCACGAAACTGAACGCATTATTAGCAATGTTCGGCATTGTAAATTTTCAATTTACGAGGATGAAATCTCAGATTCTACGAACGACAAGTGGCACTCACTGATAGTTAGGTATGTAGAGCCATGTCGTTTATCTATTAGAGTAGAACTGTTGCAACTAATTCACTCGGATGCCAGTGATTGTTCAGCGTAAAAGATTTTCAAATCATTTGAAAATGAATTGCTGAAAATATTGTGACAAAGCTACACTCATGGCGGCTAGGCATTCATCTTTCAAGACTAAATTACTTGAAAAAAAACCTAACGTTCTTACTCTACCGTGCGTTTGTCATTAGTGGAATCGTGTATTTTCCCAACATTTGGTCCATGGTGTCCACGCCAATTTTATTTTTATAATAATACAGGATAATTTCCGGCCTTTTTTGTTATCGTCTGAGACTGCTGTACCTAGATGCATAGTGGATAACATAACCACTGCCTTATTTTTTAGCACGTAGGAGCAAATGGTTACTTTCTCTTGGAAACCAAATGAAGATAAAAATTCTTGCCTAGTTTTGGATGGAACCATTTCTTTGGGAATATATCTTTTATTTTTTTAAAATCCCAAGTATAATGAGATTCCACAAAGTCAAATATTTTGCCAATGGCAGTGTTGTGAAAAAGTTGTGCATAGAAATATTTCAACCCTTTCCTCCTCGTCTAGGACAGTATTGAAAAGCTGGCGCTTAATTTTGAGTTGTGGTGACCGAGGTAGAGCTTTGGTAGACTTATACATACTGTGAAGAAATTCCAGCAGAGTCGTCATTCTGTTCAATAAGTTTCTTCATATCGTCCCGTTCCTCCTGTCTCTTCTCCCTCGTTTCTTAAGTAACAACACTAACGAAATAGCACCAATCAATGTAACAAAATGGACAAAAAATTCAAAAATATCTCTGTCAGTCTAACGTACAGCGATGCACCGAGGCGAAGTGCTAACTGACCAAGTAATTGTAAGTACGAATGGGGAAAAAGCACAGCAAAATAGTAAGAAAAGAAAGAGACTGAAATAGGAATAGAAAAAAATAATAAAGTGGTTGCTTGTAAAAATTTGGCAAACAGATAAGAACCGAGTCCTGCAAGCCTGGGTGCACCAATTGATCCAGCTCGTCATTTAACATAAGATGTCAGATGTCGCTTGTATTAAGAGATAAGTTGAAGCTTATGATGCTGGTACCTGGATGTCAGGCGCCCTGGCTACTGAAATTGAGTAGCACTTGGCAACATTGAAATTCAAATATCACCAAAAGCCCCTTTTACTCACTACGTTTAGCTGGAAAATCATTAATATTCATATATTCTCAGTATCCCATACAAATATAAATTAAATATCGACAGAGACATAGACATTATCAGATTTAACGAACTTATAAATTGTGTGAAAATGAAGTAATAGTTGCTGTTTCTCTCAGTGGGAGGTTAATAGCAAGGAAGATGGGAAATAAACACGGCCAGAATATTTTAACATGCATTTACAATAAACGGGACACTGTGTAGGGACATCGATCGTTGTAAAAAATAAACAGAAAACTAACAGGAAAGAGGAATTTAACAAATGGAAAATAGAAAGAATGTCTGAAATGTGCAGGATGCTGTCGTCCATCAAAGAGACATCCTCCCTTCCGCATTGTTGCATTCGGGTGCAGGTGTGGCTCCAGACACTTTAATTTTAGAGAGTGCATCACATGCTTCCTGGTCGAACGGTCGCGTCTCATTGTCAGAATCACCAACCGGAATCAAATACGAATAAAATTAAAGCGTCACAATATACCCTAAAGAGAAGACAGTTCTTTGAAGTTAACAAGAAATACAGAGTGTCCCATTTGATGGATATATTCTGCACTCAAGTGTTTTAGAATACACATGTATTTTTCAAAAACAATGAAAAATGTTCATATAAACATATGTCCTGTTTGACTTCGTATGATGTTTAATATCCTTTTGCTTTTATAACTCCTAAAAGGCGGTTAGGCATACTCACCATTATTTTCTTCGGCATACCAAAGTTTATTTCAATCTATTTTCCTTTAAGGCTTCTATGAACTTTAGTTTTGTACATTTTTCAGTTTGAATTATTTGACAGTCTAATTCCTCCTACAAATACTCTGCGAGGTTCAGATCAGGGCTCCGAGGTGGCCAAGGGAGCAAGTTTATGTTATGATCTTCAAAAAATTATTTTGCAACATCTGAGGTATGAACGCGTTATAAAAGAGAGTGTGAAGAAAAGTTGTGTAATGTTTGCGGCAAACAATAATTATGAACGGACTTAGTTGTTGCTGCGGCTGTGTATTTAACAGTATCACACCAAAGAAGAAACAAAAAAAGAAAGCGCCATGTTTGAGTGAAAGAATATCACGGAAATTGGAATCATCAACCCCTTGCTCTTGAATTGGGGGAGAATTACCCAGATGATTATAGAGATTGTCTGAGGATGGAATGTGAAGCATTTGATCTACTGCTGACTTTAGTTCAAAACAGGATTACGAAAGTGGACAATAATATGAGATGTAGCATCACTGCAGAACAACGCCTTACCTACCGCCACCTTAAGGGGGTATACCCATTTGAACCCTCGGAAAATGTATACATTTTGTGGATTTTTTTACAAGTCAACGGTTTGATGCAGATTTCCCGTTTTTTTTACTATCCTTACATAGTATTATGAGATGCTCAAAAAAAAAGTTTCAGTTAAAAAACTATTGATTTTGGGAAGTTATGCATACACATCCGAAAGTCTTTCGATTTTAGACGGCTAAACGGTGGCCCTGAAAACAGCTGTATGTCGTGTCTGAAATAAAAAACAATACAATTTTCTTATAAAGTATGTCAATAGCTATCGTCCAACGAAGCCGATTTTGAAAATTTTGAAAAATAAGGAAATGGTGAGAGATCAAAGGTAATGTTAAATTTTTGTAAGAGAAGAATCCTTTTTTCTTTATAAGTAATAAACGGGGAATCGGAATAAAAATGCCTTCGTTGGACGATGTGGAATCTTATTATGATTCTGCATGCAAAATTGGAAGTGAATTGGTTGAACGTAGCGCGAGTTTTTAGGGCCACCGTTTAGCCGTCTAAAATCGAGAGACTTTCGGATATGTATGCATAACTTCCGAAAAACAATAGTTTTTTTAACTGAAACTTTTTTTTTAAGTAGTTCATAATACTATGTAAAGATAGTAAAAAAGCGGGAACTCTTCATCAAGCCGTTGACTTGTAAAAAAATCCACAAAATGTACACATTTTCCGAGTGTTGAAACGGGTATACCCCCTTAAGATTTTTGGCAAATGTGCGTTCTTACTGAGATTTAGAATTCACTACAGGGATATCAGCTCCTTCATTATGCATCATAATTCCTGGGACTTGCAAAGCACTGTATCGTGCCATATGAGCAGAGTTCTTAAAGGTGTTACAAATTAATAATATGTATAAAATAACAATAATGCTTTATTAAAGAAATTATGTATCTTTATTAAGGGGAGAACTCCAATCGACCAACGCAAATTTATATGAAAATTTTTTAGTGTTTAAATAAACTTTTTCAGGTACTATTTTTTTATTAAATAGCACCGTTCTAGAGTGTGAGACCAAAAAATATATAAGAAAAATGCAGAGTGTCGCAGGTGGTGAAATACAGGTATCTTAAATTTTTTTTTGAATACATTGTAATATAATTTCAATAGCTATTCTAATTCGGCGTATGAATGTGAATCTATCAGGATGCCAGCGGGTGAAAATGATGGCTCGGTCCTGGTGACAGTGAATTGTGTGGCGATACTGATGAGGAATGTAATGATGGTGAGTGTCAATGATGAAAATAAGAGGAAGGTGGTGGGAATTGATGTTCTGGTGGGAACTAATGTGTCGGAGTATTTGGAAAGAACTGTGTTG
This sequence comes from Andrena bucephala, assembly GCA_947577245.1. Taxonomy (NCBI): domain Eukaryota; kingdom Metazoa; phylum Arthropoda; class Insecta; order Hymenoptera; family Andrenidae; genus Andrena; species Andrena bucephala. The sequence continues at coordinate 109,263,415 of OX387715.1, forward strand.
GAAGAGGGTAGTTTAGTGGATGAGATAATGGCGGTGTATGAATGCTGTTACTTTGTTTCAGCCGGTACATCAACTTATCAATTTCGTACATCGCGATGTCTCTATAGCCTTCGTCTAAAGCTCTCAATTTTATGGCTAATAATCTCCGTGAGCCGTTTCCGTTTCTGATAAGTGTTTCAGAGGTTTGTATGCTTCCTCCATCTGGTTTTCAATGTTCATCATGACCGAGTTTCCTGTTCGTGTCGGTAAACATATCAGGGATTTGAAAGTACTCTGATGATTTTTCATTTATGTTGAAGGCATTGCAGCTTGTATATTTTGTAAAGAATTTCGAAGTTAAGAGAATGATGACTTCAACCCCTCTAACTTCACATGGACTACACTATACTTCAATATCATGAAAGAACATTTTATTAAGTTTTTGTATTATATTTGGTGCAGAAATATTTATTTATGTCAAAGGTACAGTCGATTTCTAGAAAGCTCTTTTTGAAAAGGTGTTTTGCGGTGTCCATTACTGCTCGGAACTGGGTTATCAAATATAAAAAAATAAATAAATAACATTTTTAGTTAGCATATTAGTTTATCTAGTAGTTAATCGTTCCTTTTTATGAAATATTAATCTTGTAACTTCACGTAAACCACTGGCTTAAAAAGTAGACTTTCGATCCAGTCGATACCTGCTGGAATCACGACACTGTACTGGAATGAAAACACAGTTTACATTATTCTAATTCCAATCCAGTGCTGGGCTGGATCACTGGACTGGATTAATGTAAACCAGCAATAAGTTTTTAGTCCAGCAATAAAGATTCCCATCAGGGACAGGCATCGTCCCAGGATTGTGGCAATTGAAATTGGCGACCCAAGTGTTTGCCAGGCGCAGGCTATAAACTGAAAAGCACGCATCTAACGCTGATAGGAAACCCCATCTTTACAGTTCGAGGTTCAAAGCCAAAGGATCCTTGCGATTACGGCTTCAACCGTGGATTGGACTCTCAAAGCTCAAGACTCGAAGCTATGTGTACAACACGAATATAAACACATAAAAAATCGCATTATTGTTACTACGAAGTTAGTTGAAAAGTTGATACTGGCCTCATCGTGGAAACGTAACGAGCTGCTCGGTTGGTGTCACAGAACGTTGAGGTGGATTTAATGAACGTAAAAGTTACGAGGGAATCGCACGCTTCATAAGATCCAGGCTCGGTTCGTTATTCCTTTTCCTGTTAGAAAGCAAGAGTTAGTGATCCCATAATCCAAAGCTCAACTCCGGAAACTTTAATCCTGCGATTAGAGCCCGGTCTTTTGATTTCCTACCAAGCTCCACCTCGCTTTCTACGACAATTCAGATTTTAATCCGATTCATCGATTCGTAATCAAGGCAGAACTTTTGGTTTAACTTGTATTGGGGAATAAGTTACGGTGATTAAATTATGCGTATATTCTAAGCAGATGAATTTCCAGTGAGTCAATTTCACATGAATACGAAAGCGTTAATGCTTCTAGTAAATTGTGCGCATAATCTACAAATGGAACCATGTGATCATTACACATTATATAAACATTATATTGAAGTTGGTTCCTGAAATTGCGAAAAGTGTATTTTTCTGCATAATTTAAAAATAGGTACAGCACTTGACATAGAAATTGTTCAAAGCAAACATTCAGCAAAAACAATCTTAACTGAGTTTACGGTTATTAATTGTTCACTTGTAGAACATTATTAAAAAACTATACAATTAAAAAGCAATCAAGTACAATTATACACATGTATTATTGACAGCATATGTACCTACATATTAAAAAAAAATTAATTAAAATAGAAAAACGTTACCACATAATTCCATTTTTAATAATCTGTTGAAAGGGAGTCTTTAGATAGAGAAAATGTACATTAAAATTCCAAATTCATTAATATCAAATAATCATCAAATATCAAATAAACATCAAATAACCATTTTTGAGTTTGAAATGTATTTGACTATGTGTGTTATCATAAGCTTGAGATCGTTATCATCCACGATTTCGCCGTGTAGATCACTTTGAATTAGCATACCAATTCACTATTACGTTTGAAAGTAAGGAAGAAGCTATCATCTGATTGTGAGATTCTCGATCACGAAAGGTTATAGTCACACAAAAGGGCGTATTGTTCCCAGCACGACCAGAGGCGTTTCACATTATCGCAGTTGATACTATTCGCGACTGCACCAGGCTCGCGCTCCGTGTCTTTACTCACATACACGAATTCTATTTTAATGTGTACGAAAATACTTGAAATACATGCAATGAATTTATTTATTTATAAAGTAATTTTGTAATGCCTTTCTTCCTTGTGGCATACTAAATCAGAATAGAATAACTATTATACATAGTAGTATTATAATGTAGAAAGCACTCATTGAATTGTGAGTGACAAATGTGCAGGGTACCTACATAGGTGAAAAAATTACATTGCCAAAGTTGGAAACCTATCCCCCTTTTAAAAACGCCAACGTCGTAAGTACTTCGTGCTTAAGTAATAAAAATAATATTATAATATTGTAAAACAGGCAAATATAATTAAGAGCTATAAAAGCAAATACATATAATGCAGACCAAAAAACTTCTGACAGCGTACAGAACTGTGTAATTCAACAGTATGAAGCATGTATGGAAATTTAATAAGTATAATTATTTGATACATCTTTCCGGAAGAAATGCAAATTACTTGTGTAACTAAAATTAAAAGTTGCTTTTTTAAAAATGTTCATTTTTCTACCTAAGGTCATTAACCATTTTTACTAGGTTTAAGTAGGTATTATCGACTGTGTGAGTCTTAAATTCGTCTTCTTGATCTTCTGTTTATAAAAATGATGCATATGCAGAATATTCCCTGATGCAAAAACCAAGAAACCTCTTCAGCACATCTGAAAGATTAATTTGCACTGTTAGATCCCAGGCAACTTTAGTTTATCATTATTTAGAAATCAGACTCCTCAGTTAACACCGATGCCTCAAATATATTTCGGTAAACAATAACTTTGTTAATTTAGCCACATATTTTTCAGAATCACATGCTTTGTGAGTTTAGTATTTACAAAGTCGTGTAAACAATACGTGACATTTCCGAACGCGGTACAAACCGTTTTGATGGAAATTTGTACAATTCGTTAGCTTTATTTTATTATAAATTTCGCGATTTTTCTCCATTTTCCCACTGTAATGTACTTCATTCACTTATTTGTTACCGGTTTTTTATTTCTTCTTTCCATACGTCGCAATAATTATAATCAAACTCGTCAGGGCCATCTGCTGTTCATAAGTAGTACATATTACGTGTTCTCAGGGGATTTTCAATACATTTGCAATTTTGTAAATATGAAACGACCTTGCTTTTGTCGTGTTATTAATTGAAGTTTTCGTTAGTTCCATTCGTTTTAAATTTTATTACGCATTTGGAGCTGGCAGTGAACACTTTTAATATTTACGTTAACACCAGTTACCCGAGTAATTTTCTGTGCTCTGGAGCATGAATTTCAGACAGGGAGTAAAACAGCTCGTTTGTCACGAACAGATAACGTTGGTGACCTTTCACTGCTCTTCTTATTATTCCAGAAAATTTTTCAACAAATTAAATAATATTACATTATGGGGCTTCTTTTCGCTGTTGCAACGATTTTTTTATATAAATAAATTCTACTCCCTGAATGAAAGAATTGAAATAATGGTTCTAGTTTTATTTTTATATACAGGATGTAAAGAAATTATTTGTCGCAGCTTTCAGGGGTGAATCCACACCGCTGAATCGATAGATATTTATTAAAAAGCCGTTCGCAAAATAGTTTATAACATTGAAAATTAATTTGAAATTTTTTACATCGACGTATTCTGCGGGTTGGGGAGAGAAAAAGTTTAAAAGAAATTATATATAAGTATGTTACAAGTGAACCGCATGATCAAGAAAAATTGTTCAAGATTTTGGGAACGTTTGATTGGGTAGAGTTCACGTGGGGAAATTTTCAAAAGACACTCTGGCATCTCCTGGGGAGGGTGAATCCGTTACAGGGCAAAGGTGAGTCATCCGCTCGCACCACCCAATTCCCCCCCATCAAAGTCCGTCTAAGTAACGAATGACGCGAACGAAAGAAATCGCGCCAAAACTGTATCTCTTAAGGCTTATAGACATATAGACGCGTATAGACATTTAGACAATACGTCACGCCGCACAAGTGGGACGCGCGAAGAGCCGATCTCTCTATATTCAAACATTATTATCCAAAAAATGTTTGGAAGCACGAAACAATTATATATACAGTAATTGTAGAAAATTTAATGCTCTTTTAATATTATTTGAACAAAATTTTGATAGGGCTTACCATTTTTGAGAAATTCTTCAAATTCAAACCATTGATGAATTCTAGCCTTTAGGGCCTGGTCGGCACCCTTTCCTGTTGTCCGATTGCAATAATCTTTTTTAGGGCCTATTTTTTTATGAAATGGAACCATATTAGGGGGTGAGAGTAAAAGCAATCGCATGTTGAAAATAACGGTCACTGGTGTTAATAGAGAGGGTGAATAAAAATACGTTATATTTAATTTGCCAGAAAATAATAACTTAACTTTCAAGCCACGCTACTTCTAATACTTAAACTGGGCTATAGAATGCACCACTAAGTAGTTTATCATAACAAGATGGTTGAAAGTCTTTTCCCCTTCCGTCTTTCGCTTCAACCCCCCGCAACTATGCAATGTCCTTCAGGTCCATGGTTGAAACAGAGGAAGGACGAGAGTGACGTCAGTCATTCGCGATGTTACTCAATGGCTCAGCGCCTAAGTACGAATAATAAACATAATAATAATAATAATACGTCTTTAATACACCATCAAATGGTCTTAGATTAATATATAGTTTTCTTTTATCGTTTTGTGGTGTAATGGGAAAGATTAGACTCAGCAAACTGCTGCTTTAAAATCATACCCTAAGATAAGAGCGCGCCAATCAAATAACCTAAACTAAAACAATGCTTCGCAACAATATTGCAGCGAGGTTGTAATTTGCTTTTCATTTCCTGTCCGTTTTATTCGCAATTTATTCGAAAATACTGTTTTGAGAAATGTGCCAAAAATTTATCGCACCAGGAGCGCTGGACCCCCTTCAGGAGCCAGAAACTGCCCCGCCGGGATCCGCGGTCCGCGGTGATGGTGGGGCAATCCGTGAGTCTAGAGCAAGAAACCCGGAACGGAACCGCCACCTTAGATCTGGCGATGGATTAGCAATTGGCAATGTATGGATTAACGAAAGTAGTGTATTATTCAGAGCGAAAACGTTCACATTCTTAAAAACTGTAACTTTTGTTTGTTTTTAGTAAGAACACAAGCAGATGTTTTCGAAACGTTCTTTGCAAATCGATTTGCTTTGAATCCGACTTTGTTCCATACGACGGAACATAGGTAGTCTGAAATTGAAAGTACCGAAGTTAAAAACTGTCTTCCAGGCTCCAGGGCACAAACGCTAGAAGAAGAGAGAGAGAGAGTGAGGAGGGGTGGAGAGAGAGGAGGGGAGAGAGAGGGTAGAGAGAGAGAGAGAGAGAGAGAGAGAGAGAGAGAGAGAGAGAGAGAGAGAGAGAGAGAGAGAGAGAGAGAGAGAGCGCATCCAATAAAGCATGGATGGAAACATACGTTCGGTTGATTTGTTCTGGATTCTTTTGGGATTTACCCACCTACGTTTTCCTTTCTACTGCTTTCTTTTCCTCGCTTGGTTTGTGCCCCTATCGCTTCCTTTCCTTCGCCGCAGTTTCCTTTTTCTTTCCTATGAACTCTAAAAAAACGAGATGAGAAGGGGAGACAACAAATTGTATAAGTACAAATGACAATCGCACGTTGTAAAATGTATCATTGCTTTAAAGCCGAGCGGCAAGATTTCAATGGAATTGAAAAGAATATTGCCAGTATACGACTATACGATGCAAAGTGCGCTCCCTTACAAGTTGTTTGAGAATTAAACGACGCAATAGTAGAAAGTATAGTATATTTATAAGCGTTCACTTAAAATAGGTTTGGGGTTAGTTCATCCTTCCAAGGAAAGGTTCCCGACCAGAAAATTCTGATTTCAATGAGACTTCGTGTGAATGTAGAGCATATTGAAGTACACAAGCAGCAATTTTCTCCGCGACAATTCACTTTGAACAGGTGAAATCAGCCTTTAAAGTTATCGCTTTTTTAAATTTTTGTAATATAGTTTTGTAACGGTGCGAGATAGAAGAAAACTTTAAATATAAGAATTGTTGAGTTTCTTACGCTCTTTTACAATATCGAAAGAAAAAATTTCCACGACGCGTAATTTATAAGCAAAATAACTTTTTTTTATCTCGCATATAAATTCTTAACCGTAAGGTGTAGAGACAATCATTTTATGCAAAAAACAAATGCAATTCTCAATGGTTTATTGAAATATGAAAGTGTTCTGACCTGGCTAACGCATGCGTGCCAGACTCTTTTTATGCGTTCTTCATCAATTAATAATTCGAAAACGAAGCCTCAAACGCAAGTTATAAAACCACGAGGAGACGTAACAAAACTGCAAGAAATGCTTGAAGGTGCAATGGATGCGAAAATCAAGAGAAAATCGCCACGAATCGTAGATGAGTATATATATTGAGTAAACAACCGAATTGATCTAACTTGAATTTCGCGAATACTGGTAAATGCTTCGTGTTCACAGATTACGGTACCTAAATCACACCGTTGCGTTGGTTTCTTGTTTCTCTAAATAAGATTTTACAAAAGACTTTTCTGTTATGAAACAAAAATCTCAGCAGCAACTAAATGTAAATAATGGAAATAGTCGCCAGAGATAATAGTTTTGTAAATATATCATGAAACTTGTCTCCTGATAGACTAAATAGTTTCGTGAAACTGATGACAAAATAATTAAAAAATAATAAAACAATGAAATAATTGGCTCATGAGATTAAAGTCTCGTGTGAGACACGATCTTCTTGCCTCATCGTGGATTTGCACCTTTACTGTTATTGCAGCAATTCCCAACTTGCGTGTGCGCGAAGTGTTTTCTGGGGGTTTGCCGCGGTTATTTTTAGTTGATGCTTCTTAGCGCTTATTCTATTACCTAATGATGTGATACTATTTTTCATAATTGAAGAAAAGAAAGAGCTGGTTACCTAGATACAAGCACAACTGTCACACTGAATAAGATAATTAAATATATTCAATATCTTTAAGTAGATATATATATAATATAAGTATGTATTAAGATAATTAAATTATATTAAGTTGGAATTATATTCTGAAATATTCATTTTTAATGTTTTGTTTTTACCTTATATAGGGGAGGGGGGTGGCAGGTTATTTGAATATTATAAAAGGAGGTCGCGACTGAAAAAAGGTTGGGAAACACTGTGTTATTTGCTTATGCCATTGTTTACTTTGACTTCCATCCGACTGATTGTAATGTCAGTGGAAGAAATGCTTCTAAAATCATCCGTGAAATATCGCATTTCCCTTCTTCCGTATAGACACGCCCGGAGGTCTCAAATTACATTGCTCCTTGTGAATCCTGCCGCTTTGATACACGACTCACCTCTTCACGTCTGTACATTGGAAAGGAAGAACTCGCAAGAGAGAAGGTAAAACGGCTTTGGTATTTTTATACGATATCAGAACGCTTTTCGTCTCGGTATCAACTTCTAACTTGCAACATAAAATCTTGAATAGTTCAAGCAATCTCGATCTTCTATTTTCGCGGATATATTTTCGCATAAAAAATCTCCTGTTTTATCAAATTGTTTTTTATACGCCGTTTTATTGTGTTGGTTTTGTAATTCCGTGAAAACAACCGAGGTATTATGAGAATGTCCTTGTTTGTTTATGCATATAATTGTTTTTATGTCACAGTGAACTGAAAATAAATCAACCATCAAGAAATTAAATTCCATACGTTGTCCAATTACTTAGATCGTTTAGATCCTCTCAGTTTATATAAATACTAGCTGACCCGTTACCCGATTTTACCCGGGAATTATTTATAATGAAATAAAAAAGCCTAAAAGATAAAATAAATAGCCTATCATCTAATCTAGGGCGTATGTAATGTGTATTCTAAATTTCATTAAAATTCGTTCAGCCGTTTAGGCGTGAAAAAAGGACAAACAAACAGACAACGTTTCACTTTGATACATTATAGTAGGGATTTTGGTCTACGATGCAACACACAGAACAGTTAAATAAAGACCTATTTAGAGCTGTCCAGTCGTTCATCTGATATCAGTTTTGTTTGAATACGAATGCGATCACAATGGTTGCGTTCCACTTACGCCCTAAGCGCCCGCATGGTCGCGATATGTAATGGAAATCACGGGCGTTGCGGGCGATATGGCCGTAAGTAGAACACACCCTACGTCTACGAATTGGAAAGAGTTAAGCGTCGAAAAAAATCAGCAACGGGGCCTAATCTAGTGGGGCGCAGCTGCCCAGAGCGACAAATTTTTGGGGCGGCGAGATTGGTAGAAAAAGTAAATTAAAATCAATAAAAACTAAACTTTTTGAAAAATCGGTAAAAATGTAGGTAATACCTACATGTTTGAATTTAGTATCAAACTTATAAATTGGTTTTAAATCACCCATATAATTACTCAATTTCTTATAAAACAAAAGGCTTTTGTTATTCGACAAGTACCTACAAAAATGTAACTCACTGTCAAAAATTTTATTTTAAAATAATTATTCATAATTAAATGTAAAGGGCGGCAGAAATCATTTTTGCCTAGAGCGGCGCGGCCGAAGAGCTGCATAGAGCCCTGATCAGCGATTTATACTTTATCAAAAGAAGGCTACTCTATTAGAGAAATGTCCGAAAAAGTCGGAGCTTCGAAATCTTCTCTGGGTTGCAGGATATAAAAAATTGCAGTTACCAGTAGTTGTGAATAAAAGAAACGGCTAAATCGGCCAAATAAATAACCATTACAGAAGACTTGATTTCTATTATTACTTTACAAATTCTATTCTTTTTTTTTAATTACTCTGACGTAAAATATAGTATATACATTTTGTAAGTCTTGTGCTTTTCAAATTTTTCAATGTTACCATCAGGTTTTTAAATGGAGCTTTATAATTTTTTCGTTAGAAGTAAAGAAATAGTGGAAAAATAAATTTTACAGGAACCCTGCAATGCCATACACAACTGTGCGAACAAATTGGTCTGACCTTTCGCGCGACGTTTATAAACGGTGAAATGTTTCATATCCACTACCGACAGTTCTAGAATATGTATGATAGCTCTAGGAAACCAAATATTTCCTCACCGTTGATTCGGTCACGGTGGTATCGCTAAAATTGGCTAGCTCGGTTTTCTGACCTCAATCCGATAGATTTTTTTATGGGGCACGTTGAAAGAAAACCTTTAGAAAAATATTCCTACAACGCCGGAAAACGTGCGACAACGATTTATAGCTGCGCCATGTTAATGTATTCGAAGCAACTAAATAACAAGGAGATGTTTTTAGGTGTCTGCCTCCGATTGCTTTGGTTTTTTTTTATGTGTTAGAGGACCGGAAAATACACTTGTTTTTTTGTATTGGCTCGTTTTCATATTTAGGGGGTTAAATCACCCCTCAAAGTTCATAAGAAGAGGTACAAAAGTTCCAATTGTTAGTTTAAAGAATATTATAACATTGTGTTGAATAAAACGTGATATAAATTTCATTTGCGCCATAACTTGCTGTATGTGTGATGTTCTTGTCGTCTGTCACTTTTGTACCTCTTCTTATGAACTTTAAGGGTTGGTCCAACGGTCCAATATAAAAAAACACATATATCTTATTTTTCAGTCCTCTAAAACATATCCAAAAACCAAAGCAATCGGACGCGGACACATAAAAACCCCTCCTTGCAAGCATTCACTTATATCACACATCCAGAAGTGTATTGAACGTGAGAGACATTTTAAACACATTCTGTAAGTATGTAAGTCCATAAATATTTTTCCTCTAAAATATAATGTTGCTACAATATCTTTAATTCTAATGATAAAAAAAATTATGCTGCGGTGTTTGCCGAATTCGTCTTCCTGTCCGCTAAAAGAAATTATAGGGTTCCACCTAAAAAAGTAAAGGTAACCTTGAAAACTTATAAAGAATGTACTACAGACGGCTCGTAGGCCCCTCTTAATCAAGGTATTTCAGAGAAATCATTTTAGTTTATCCAATAGCAACGGAAATAATTAAAGTGTTGAAGTGACAATCTCCACCCTGTATATAAATATAGAAATATATTTAGAGATGTGTACGTGCGGTGATATTTACCCTTACTGTCATATACACAGATGCCAATTATGTACCTGTAGAATAATACATACCCAAAGATCGGTTATTGTAATTAGATTTAGCACGAGCGTAGTTACGCTTCGTCGCCACTGATCCTCGTTACCTCGTCCAATAATTGGCACCCTTCCATGAGCACCGACACTGGTTTGCCGATTTATTGAAGCGCGTCGGTCTGCTGCTCCTGGGATTCGATCACAGTATGAGGAAAGGTACTTTGTATGTTATAAATTTATTCCAACCAAATACAAGCGCTAGAAATGTGAACGAAAAACCGTACTGTAAATAGCTGTCGCTAATAACCAAGTATTTGATGCAACATTAAACAAATATATAAAAAAACGGCACGTGCGGGTTCAAAATCACCGTTTGTACCACCTGCCAACGGAGCAATATACAGATTAGCTCAGAGCGAAGAATGCCTAAATTCTCAAAGCCAGCACGATGTTGATTGCCTTCCTGAAAATCTGGCAAGCAGGTGTTTTTGACGAACACTTCGAAAATCAGTAATTATTACCGGTCGTAAACGGCGAACGAATTTACGTTTCACTCTGAGCCCGCGTTCGTCCCGTACGACTGATTACTGCTCTCTTCATTTTTGTAGCTCAATAGCTGTCCTTCTTCATTTAATTGTGGGTGGAAAGAGTTTCCACGTGGTGTTGGTCGACTTGGGAAGCTGCTGGAATTCAGACGGCGGAAGCTGCATTTCTGGTACACAAAGTTCAGCAAAACTTGAGAAACGGAAAGATATTATGATAATCACATTTATCATGTTTCGTGACTAAGTAAGAATGGTCTCTTACGTTTCACTTGCATAACATGCATCCCCGCGAACGAGTTTCAGTGATCAATGGCCCGTAGAACCTGGTGTGTTGTAATTTTTCAGATATGTACAATGCTAAGACGAAAGATATTTACAGTTAGGTTATGTAATTACATGTTCGTACCAATGAATATTTTATATTGATCCGTGTATCAATAACCGAAGTGTTCGCGGTATATTATGCACTGACACGTATTGGCTTTTTGTTCTCGCAATACTTTAAAAGTAACATTCTTGTAAGTGATACTTATTAATAGGGTAAGTACCGTATAGCGTAAGTCATTTTTTTACAAGAAGATGGTGATACAATTTAAGGGGTTATACCTAGTCAGGCGGCCGAAAAGTGGCGAATGTTTGTGATTTTTTTTTAAAAAGCGCAAGGTTGTTTATAATTAATTAACAATCGACATTCAAGAACCCTTTTTAAAAATTTGGTTTCGCGGTGAGCACTGCTATTCGGAACCAGATTATCTAAAACCAAAAAATAAAAAAGATTTCGTTAGTGTATTAATGTATCCTCTGATTAACGGAGGGAATTTCCGAAATATTAATTTAAAACAAAATAGTGGGTATTTCAAAACTTGAAATCTTGATTTTTTCGTGCAAAAATCACGCGAAAAAAATTAGGACTTCAACTTTTTAAATAGCCGCCATTTTGTTTTAAATTAATATTTCGGAAATTCCCTCTGTTAATCAGAGGATACATTAATATACTAACGAAATCTTTTTTGTTTTGTGATTTTAGATAATCTGATTCCGAATAGCAGTGTTCACCGCAAAACGATGTCAGTTGTTACTTTATTATAAAAGTAAATATTTTTCTACGAAAAAAAATACCAAATATTCTTTAAATGTTGCTCTTTTAAGTGTAAGATCTTCTGTAAAAATATATGCTTCCACTTGTCCAAAAAAATTCACAAATATTCGTCTCTTTTCGGCCGCCTGACTAGGTATAACCCCTTAATACAATAGTGCCACTTGATTATTTGTTACGTCGCCGTTAGTTGACAAAAGTGTATTTTTGCTTTTAAGATTCTGCAAGAGTGATACTGTAAAATATTAGTCTAACTGCTACAGGCAACGGCGATTGGGCCAACTTGTGAATTGTTAACAGCAACTCAATGTTAGCTTTAAGTGATAATGTCTAGGTAGTATTAGACGGGGCGGTTTTCCATGCCCGGATGTGCATTTACATTTCCTTTCTCGTACGAAACCTCGTTTTCTTACTACTTCCTGTTTCCTTCTTCTAAGATTCATTGTCGCGGAGCAACAAAACGCATCTCTTAAATTTTTGGGCTTAATAGCATATTTAAATAAATCGAGCGGCGCCGAATACTTGAACAATGTCACGAGTAGTTGGTCAAATGCATTTACAAAGTTGAGTTTGTCAAAAAGAAATCTTAGGACAAAAATTGATATCTTTTATTTTCTGTTTATTTTTTCATGAGGAATCACCTTCTGTCTGCTGATACTACGTCGTATGGAACCACCTATACGTTACAAAAAAATGAATTTCGAGAAAATAAAATTGGTACTGTTTGATCTAACAAACCAGTAGATAATCATATTTCGTAATCTTAAAATATTATTAGCTTAATAAGAAGTGCCGCACTATGCCGTTTTGGTTAAATGCGACGAAATAAAGTTAGTGAAAATTGATGCCACTAAGAATTTTTTTAAAGGGTGTTAAAGTTTAAGATTCTAGATTGAATATGGATTAAATTGAGCGTTACGCTGCAGAGTGTACTATTGGATAGATCCAGCTACGGAATACGAAACGAGATAAAGTGTCGTGAAATCGACGAATGTAGAAGTGCAAGCCAAGTCATGCACGGCTCATATCTTTTCAAAACTCCGTTCCCGAGACAGGCAGAACCTGGTACCGCGCCGAAGATCCAATGGATCCCCTTGCTACGGGTAAATCTGTTTAGTGCGTGGTACGAATTTAAATGGATCGTTCGATAGCCGTTACACGATCGTTCGCTCGGAAAAAACACTTTGAAGAGCGTTTTGCTCTCCCGCTTTCCTACTTGCCAATTTGACAGAATATATTCATACTTTACTGCCTAAGTGTACTTAACTACTCTTTTTACTTATGTTTTGGGAACGGCCTCGGGGTATTTCTCATGGTTAAGAGGGAGTCCTAACTGTAGGGGAGAGTCGTAGAGTACCGACGAAAGCTAGTTCTCGCTACTTCGACCAGATATTAGCACATTGTTTGAATTAACAAATGAAAATCACAATTTTGTATAACCTATTTTTTTTTATTTGTATAACCTAATTTTTCGTTTCCTAGAAATTACAATTTCTTTACTTTTGCGAATTATCAATTCTTATTATTAAATTTCACAAAAATAATTTCCCTCCTCTTATGAAGTTCCACCTAGGTATACTACAAACACGTTTTTGAATTTCTGATTTTTATCAACTCCAGCGGAAGATATAACAAAAAAACTTAGAGCGGTCGGTAGGCTTTAAACAGACTCGGCATAGGTCTCCGAAAATGGGCCCACCCACGCAAAATTGAGGCATTGTCTCGCACCCCTACCAGAGAAGGCGCGTTTTAGGATGCACTGCAGGGGAGGATCAGACAGTCCCCAGAAATTAAAATCTTAGTGTTAGACCAGAAGTCAGCTAACCTTCACTAGAGACACTGAGAGTTATAGAAATAGTAGAACTAGATTGAAGGTCCGGACACTTTAAGGAACAATCACTTGTATCTTCTTCAGTTAATTCAGAGTAAATATACTGTTATAATTTAATACTCAGTGCTGAATTCATTTCTGGGCAACCTTAAACATCTAAGCATACATATAAATATAACTTTATTTTTCTTTTGGTAGTGCGATAGAACATAAAACACTGAACAATTCTTATATTTAAAGTTTTGTTCTATCTAGCACCTTTACAAAGGTATATTAAAAGAAAAACGAAAAAACGCGATAGCATTAAAGCCTGATTTCACCCGATCAGAGTAAATTTCTGCAGAAATAAATTGCTCCTGGCATAGTCCAATAGGCTCTACATACACACGAAGATTCATTAAAATCAGAATTTTCGGGTTGGGAAATGTTTCCTTGTGAGACGTGGGTTTTTAAGAAATTTTGGAATAGAAGACTGCTTTGAACAGTGGCATACACAAGAGGCGTCAAGAGCAAGGATGAAATTTCGGGTGTCCCTCTCCGTGACGGGACGAGCATTCATACGTGCAGCCGTGAATTTACGACGCTGTAGAAAAGCAATATCTGTCGCTTTGGGAGGGAATGGGAGGCGTGCCGAGCATCCAAATGGGCTGACAATCACATAGCAGTCTCTTCGATTATTCGTTTGTCTACTAGCGTACATGAAAAAGAATCTCAATTAAAGGTAATGTTAGACACTGCCAAGTATCTATCATACAACCAATTGCAAACCTATTACATCCAAGGCAAATAAATTATATAGTCACGGACGTCAAGGTCTTAGCTGACCTGCGCCTCTCCAAAGCAAAACCCTCCCCCCTTTAAAGGAATTGAGACTAACTTTTATTTTCCCATGCCTTCGTCTGATTGTCCTCAGACTTCGAGAACAACACTTCTTATATTGACTGTTAAGCAAGGCGATTGCAAAATAAAATGACGAGTTTGTTTTAAACCACGAGTTTTAATTATTATCTATCTACGGGAATGACACTAATCTCGAAAACCTACATCTCACCTTTTAGTGGCTGTAATTTGTAAGAAATAACGGACACTGAGAAAAAGAACAGAATGCCGTCATCAAGAGAAAGTTTGACAAACCAGGGCTGCAGGCTTCAAGGGTGGCCAAGCGACCAGGAGCAATGGCAACAGTGAGTGGCGATAGACGTTCCTCAACGGCGTCGCCTCCCTCAAGTGGCACGCAGATTTTGATACCTGAAGAACGCACGGAAAACACAGAAAATCTCTCCTAGAATTTTAGTGAGAATTTAAGGGGGGCTATACTTTAGTCAACGCTAAACAGGCCGATTTTGGGGAATTTTTTCTGGAGAAATTATGAAGCAAATCATTTTGAACTTTTTATGTATTTATATTTAACTTTTGACGATACGAAAAAAAAATTATGTCAAAAATATGCATTGGAGACGTCGCTATCGACGTATCTTGCTACAGCGTTGCCGGCGAAGTAGCAAAACGTTGGGGGTAACTTAGAAAAAACTATTCAACCACTTGTCCTTACACTTACAACTAGATAATTCCAAACTATTGTCGATGGACCATCTAGTATTATAAAAAAAATTAATTTCAATACTTCAATGTTGCATAAATAGATTAAAAATTTTCCTGCAAAATGGTACTTCTTTTCCTAAGCTCTACAAGTTTGTCATTTTTCGACTTTTTTTGGTTTTTGGGGTCCATCGACGATAGTTTGGAATTACCCCCAACGTTTTGCAACTTTGGCGGCGACGCTGTAGCAAGAATCGTCGATAGCGACATCTACAATGCATATTTTTAACATAAATTTTTTTCTCGTATCTTCAATAGTTAAATATAAAGCCATAAAAAAGTTCAAAATGATTTGCTTCATCATTTCACCAGAAAAAATTCGAATAACGAATAAAAGTTAAAAAAAATTATTTGTGATGTGTTGAATAAAGTTAACCCGAATTTTTCAAACTGGAATAACGAATAAAGTTAAAGCCACTTTTATTTGATCCGTTATTTTTTTTTAGTTAATGCCCAACTCTGGAATAGAGTTATCCTGACAGAGTGGAGAGCGATCCTTGCTCAAGGTGCAAGAGGGATTCTGTAGCTCACCTTGCTAACGAGGCGACCAAGTCATCGGAAACGGATGTCTTGTACTATAAATTCAATACAACCACTCTGTGATTGTACGCGGTAATAAACTATAAGTACTGCAGGGTTTTCTTACAAATTGCAATAAAAGATGTCGAAGTACTTTTAATTTTTATTCTCACGAGTCAAAATACGCTGACGTTAGCAGAAAATGATTCATATCAATTGCTGAGCTATTTGTATTTAATAAAGGATTTATACTGAATATGTATTTCTGTACCTCGAAGTATTTTCTTAACTTATAGTATTCCCTTCAAATGATGTCGGAAATTCGTCTATTTGATAAATTATTAATACATGATGTAAAAGTCAAAAGATTTCTTATAATATATTAACACTTTGAGTGGCGTCGGTGCGTTTTCACATGGATATTTTCTGGAAAGCATAGAAAGTATTATCCGGGAGACTCAAAATGTTTACTTTGAACATGAACCGAACTTGCAGTTCGCTCTGTCGTCTCAGCGATTCTTCACTCGTGAGGCAATCGAGCCTCCGACGAGTCATCTACTTAGGAATGAAAATTTTAATTTCCAACATCCTCTACCTTCGTGAAAGTGCTAATGGATTGGCGAGATTCTCCCAGTGAAAATGAAGCTAAACTCGAGCTTATTCCGGCTATTTTTAAGCATGCATGATGTATAAATATTCTACTATTCTTACTATTATTGTAGCAGATGTTACTTTAAATATTTCCAAATAAGTCTTCCAAATGTATTACTACTTTTAATGATACACTGCGAGCCACTTGTGATTCGCGGTAGTTACTTATTTATATTCTGTTCCAAAGCTATCGCTATTATTTCTTTGCTATTTATGTAAATATTATTGACAATGTAAACTTGTATTTGTACATATACAGATGTACGCATCCATGTAAGCTTAGTCATGAGTTATGGGGTAGGTTTGTACGAGAAACTAGGATGGTTGTTAGTGGTTAATTATACGGTGGGATTAGCTTAGCCGACGCCACCGCCGCCGCAAACCAACCTCTATAATTTTCTGGAGAGTTCAAATTCAAGCGTAAAACGAACCTCTATGCCCAAGTTCAAGGAAGAAAGGTGTATGAAAATGGTCAGTTGAATTTTTCGCAACGTAGCCTATTCTGATTACGTGTATGTTATTATATTCTTGTATAGATAAGCAGTTTACAATATACATAGGTATTGTGTTAAGTGGAATATTTTCGACGAAATTGAAATTGTTCCACTGACATTGAATGATTTTGTTGTTGTCTAAAAATTGCAGAAGTCATTCGCCAATTCTTGAGGCGAATGAATAAACATATTTCTTTCTATTGAGGGTACTTCTTCACCTATTGTCATGCATGTACAGTTTCTTCGTTAGTGAATAACTAAACATTATTGACAAATTAACATTATGTAATTTTATTTCAGCATTATTTTTTAACGCGTCTTCAATGGTCTTCCAATGGCAAAATAATCATTTTCTTGCGAATCAAAACTCAGTTATATTCTGACATGAAGAATGAGAATCAGTTGAAGAATTAAATTTTTATTAATATTGTTAAATCACCAACTTCACGATATCTATCTAATTTTCCCACCAATGTCAGATAAAGGGAACTGTTTCATTTCGACTGCCAGTTGATCCACAACTTTCGATAGACTTCTTATTGGACACTAGACCATAGTGTCCAATAAACAAGGCAACATCTCAAAATTGACGCATATCACTTTTGAATTCACTTCCGCATAATTTGCAAACCAATTTTCTTCGGAGTTGGCGCCCACATTTTTTCTGGAGGAGAATAAATAAATAACTTACAGAAGTATCTGACGTTGTCCGAATTTGAATATTGTATTTTTGTAAAAAAGGGCGACCGTTTGAAGTTGAAATATCGAATTTCGTGGAAATTTCTTTTCTTTTTTCAAGAAGGCTTTGCAAGTATTTCCATTATTGCAAAAGTGAAAGCAAAATTTAAAAATATAAGAACGTCAGGTACTTCTGAAAGTTATTCATTTTTAAAATCTATTTGAATTTTTGCTTTCAGATGCATCGTTTAATTTAGGAAATGTCCACCAGCTATTGCTTAAAAAAAAAACACGACTCATATCCAAGCCGATATCGCATTTAGTTAATAATAATATTTCATGAAAATTTAGAATAATACAGTTAAAAGATGTATCTTTTAGTAGAAAAACATTGTGTATGATTTTCATTAATACTTTTCCCAAAAAAAAAATCCTGAACTTGTATGCTTTTTCCGGAACTCTAGGTGGATGCAACCCCTTAAATAACTCATAAAGTATTGACTAGAGGCATTTAAGGAAAATCCGAGTAGTGAAACCGATACCCCTGTAAATCAAGATGCCTAATGTGTCTCTCAACATCTTGATTTCATTATAGTGCATATAGCAGGCGCCTTGTGCTATTTTACTTGTTATATATCCTGCAAATAAACACGAATAATTACTTTCACGTGCAACAGTAGGGTAAATCCGGGAGACGCGGTCGACCTAATATAAACTGGCTATTAAAACTAATACAGATATTACTTATTTTATCAGAACAAACCTAATATGTTCAAAATTTTATACCGATTCAGAGAAACTGGTCGATATTTGCTTTAAGACAATATTTACTGTAAATCGGATTGAAAACTGAAGTCATGACATCTGACCATCTCTCCCGAGGTGCCGGGAGAAATAGTTTTCGTCGTTGGCAGAGACCATTCACATAATTATTCATGGAAAAATAACAAGGATGAGAAGAAAATTATTTATGAGTGAATACAACTACAGTTTCATTGATATTTAATTTGTTTACGATAAACAAGTAAAGAACACATCGAGGAAGAAGTGAACTACCTACCGGCGATTAGCAAGGAAAATGAATACAAAAGTGAAAAAATAAAATAAATAAACAATAATAATTATAAAATAATGATAAAAAATAAAAAAATTAACAAAAGTAATAAAAAAATCATAACTCGACCATCTCTCCTTCCTGCAGCGAGAGATGGTCTTCTCGTTAGTTTTGAGAGGAAGAGTTAATATGGCCAAATACTTTGGCTGCATTGTTCCTCGATGTCTCTACTATCTTATTATCCCAAACATTAAACGAAAATAAACTTGGAAGTATATTTTAAATACGATTCTGAACACTGCTGTTTGACAAAAGAGGTTAAATGTAACCTCAATTTACCTTTTATAGCCTATAAATCTAGAAAAACACAGAAGGAAGAAAAGTGACGCTATTCATTCAACTGTTTGGCTTATAGAGAAGTAATTGATCTGCACTTGCCTAGACTTCCGCCAACTGGGGTTTGGTCAATTTTGACCACAAAACTAGATTTTAAAACAAAGTCCTGTAGCATCTATTGTATAAAATGTATTATTCTCAGACAAAATGCACCTTGAAGTAGGCAATTAAAGTTATCCAAGGCACTTTATCTGAGAATAACACCTGTTCTACAATAGATGCTACAGGAATTTGTTTTAACATCTATTTAGTTTTGTAGTCAAAGTCAGTCCCATTGGTCAAAGTTACACCATTTGACGGTGTTGCGTTAAGAAAATCCTGGCACGTCCTAAGTATTGTATTTAAGTGTTGCATTGGGATCCTACCCGTCTTGAGATTAATAATAATAATAATCATTGCAATAACAAGAAATTATAATGCCTCCTTCCAACAAGTGAGTGATTGCTGTATTGGTTTCGGCTGGCATGAATCCTCCGCGGTCTCTGCCATGTTCATCAAGTTCGACCACTCATACACAGGCAAAGAGAGCTAGAGTATGTATGCATTTGGAATCCAATTCTGTTTCGCCTGATTCGGTCTTCGTTCGAGCCGTTTGATGGGGAGAATGAATGAGATGTGTGCATACACCAAGAGAGAGAGAAATAAAACAGTAGTCTGGCATCTTTTTCATACCTACTGCTAACGACAGGCGATCAAGAGTGAGAAGTCAGTGTGGATGAATTTATCAACGAAAATTGTAATTCGTATATTTTTAGCTACATCTTCATAAGAGTGCCAGCGATGGATAAGCAAACCCTATATTAAAGATTCTGTCGATATCTAGGATCGACTTTACGATAGACGATTTTACAGGAATCGTTATGTACTACGGGGGAAATTGTTTTATGTAGCGTAAGATTAAATTCAACTGCCGTGTTAATTTGAAAGAGCGTATTTGCAACTGTCGCTTAAGGGCGGATTCTCGTGTAACAGCGCCAAAAGTAACTGATACCTATTTAAGAATTTGTTTTGAAAAAATTGTTGGTCATATTGGATTAAACTCTTTTGGGATGTACAGAGGCATCTTTAAACTTGCTGAAAATGTTTTTTTTTATGTCAATCCTTTGTATTATTTAATAACTATTGTGGAATCTTGTCCACCTCTTCGACGATGTAACTGCTGTTGGCGGGATGTGTAGCACCTATCACAGTCGTCTGATTGCAAACAAAATAGAAGTTTCTTAAAGTTAGATAGTTCACGCGGGGATGGATCCACTTTAAAGAAAAAAAATGGAAAACTGAAAAAGTTATAACGTTTGAAAGAAAAAGTAAGTTTTTTCCTTATACAAATTTTTCATATTCTCCTTTATATCGACGAAAAAAGTATTATAAATAAAAACTGAAATTAGAATTTCGGATCCAGTCTCAGCGTAACTTTAAGAAATTTTTCTTCTTTTTACAATCAGATGTCTGTGACAGATGCCACATCTGACGACAACATCGTCAAAGAGGTTAAAACGATTCCACAATAATTAATAAATAATAAGAAAGATCGACATAAAAATTATTTTTTGCAAGTTTAAAGATGCCTCCTTATATCCCAAAAGAGTTTAATGCAATATTAACAATAGTTTTTAAAAAAAAAACTTAAATTTCGGGAGCTGTTACACGAGAATCCCCCCTTAAATTGAGTTATTGCGCCGTGGTAGCAAAAACTAGATTATTCACATTTATATTAAATAAGAAATACATATCTGCATTGAAACTGAAGATATAACAGTTTATATTTCGGTATGTGAAATCAATGCCTGATTTTGGGCATATTTACCAAAATCTCCTTTGGAATTAATGAATTAATATTTTACGGCTTTGTCACAAATATTTAGGTACCTTTTAATCCCTAAAACCTATTACCTATTAATCCAGATTTAATATTTAATCTAATCCGATTTATATAAAATACCGATGGCATAACAGAAAATACTAGAATTCATTTATCTCAGAACCACCTTTTGAGCAGATACGCCCTTTCCAATTAACGCGGCAGTGAAGAGATCGATGGAACTTTGTTTCCATCTATCTCTCTACGAGTCTCTAAACGCAGCAACCTCCTCGTGGTGAGATCTGATAATTGGTGAAACCCGAGCCGATGTGATGCCTGGGATTGTCAAATATTCTAGTTGAATATAAGAATTTCTTTACAATATTTTGATAGAATGGAAAAATAAATGTAACTTGAAGTGTTTGAATAAATCGTCCTCCCTGTCCTTCTATATGAAATAAAGATATGTGAAATGATTAAGTGTTGTTCTATTGTTAAGTATATTGTTAAAATAGAAGGATAAGTGGAACTTGGAATATTTCAGCGAGATGCCTGTAGCTGATGGGATTTGGAAAATTTTAAATGTCCTTTCTGCTTCAGCACCTTACTGAAATATATCAAGTTCCAATTCCTTGGTGAGGTATTCGAAGTTACATCTATCGAGAAGGACCAGGATCCCATAAACCCGGGACAGAATAATGCATTGAATGTCCGATTTATTGTATAGCATTGGCGAGGTATAGAAAATTTGACATCCAGTATTTTTTAAACAAATTCGAAACCCCAAAAATAACTGTTTACACCTCTCTTCTAATTTCAGGTAGAACAATTTGATTAAAACCCTTAGCAGTCTAGTAACTCCTTAACTTCAGCGCAAAACACGACCGAACTACCGTGAAAGGTTTCCCTACCGAAACGCTGCCTGCCGATGGTTTCAGCTCAAACACAGACAAGTCATATGCATTTCTACACACACAGTTTCCCTTTGCCTACAATACTACTTGGTGGAATAGTTATTCAACTGAATGTCGTTCATGAATAAAGGACCCTATGATCGGACCCGAATTTATAAATCGGTAAGGCATTCAAAGTTGGACCACGAAAGTCTGCATATAAGAAGTTCAATCTATTCTATACCTTGTCTGTGCTATAAACTTCTTTTGCTGTGACGTACTACAGCGAAAACAATTTTCTGTCGCCGTTGTATCATCGTGTACGTGCACTCTCTTAGATTTAGTATAATTTAAATTATTTCAAACTAACGAGTTTGAATTAACCATGTTACATATGTAATTATTTGTAATTGTGGTGTTTACATAATTTTTTATTTCTTCTGTTGCAGGTTGGATGATGAAAAATTGGACCTTATCAATGTAAGTAGTTTAATCTCATGTCACTGATGTAAAGCGAGTTAAAAGAAAAACTAATAAAATATTACTGCATAAATTTCACGGCCTTTATAATAAGGTGGAACAAAAAAATAAAATTGTGCGATTGCTTTCTAATGGTGAAAAAAACTTGCCTTTTACCTTTAGAGAACCGGCTTTTTTTGCAAAAATAGTGGTTTTCAGTTTCCAAATTTTTATATATATATATAATATATTGTATATGTTGTTGAGAATTAGAGGACTTGCACAGAGCCCCAAAGGGGGAAGCTTTGCCGGTCCGGAACGGTAATCAAATTTTTGACATTTTTTAATTTAAAAAATACAGTATGTCTGAGGGGTTTTGATACTGCTGATCACGAATCTGTTGTCGGATTGTAAAAATATTTGACCTACATGGCAGTTTTACTGACCTACAGGAATGGACACATATAAAAATTCAGAAATCTTTCTTTTAGCATTACCCATAGCTAACGATGTAGACGTGGAAAATTTTTGTATCACCTTCTCTTTTTCTTCTTCTTTGTATGCTTTTATTTATTATTTTTGTATCACCTTTTCTTTTTTTTTTCTTCTTCTTTGCATGTTTTTATTTATTATTTTTCGTATAAAATTATAGTTTCCGTAATAACAACAATATCAAATAATGATCTCAGAGATAGCAAAAAAATCAAATTCTAGTTTCAGAGATGGCGTGAATATCATTAAATCACATTATGGTATCCGAAATGCATATGCTGGAATTCTGCAAAGATAAGAATGTCCAGGAACTACATTAATACTCTTGATTTTATATTTC
This sequence comes from Andrena bucephala, assembly GCA_947577245.1. Taxonomy (NCBI): domain Eukaryota; kingdom Metazoa; phylum Arthropoda; class Insecta; order Hymenoptera; family Andrenidae; genus Andrena; species Andrena bucephala. The sequence goes on from OX387715.1 coordinate 109,286,578, forward strand.
ACTTGCCAGAGACGGCGCATCCTAGCGGCGGAAGCGAAACTATTATTCTGCACGACATTCGCACACACTCAGCGGATCGAATTTATAGTCGAACATACATACAAACACAGTCGAGCATTAACATACACATATGTTTAAATCATTTTTAAATAGTGTGCTTAGTCAAAGCCCCAAAAGGAGCTTTGCCGGTTCCCTAAAGGTTAATGATTCAGATTAAACCCGCAAAAGCTGGGATCTGTTTAAAAAAAATGAGGTGCCGTAAGAACCTTGAAGTACCTATCAGGTAATTTTTTGCTTTTTATCCCTTCACGGTAACTGTGGGTCAAACATACCCGCCTTTTAACTTTGGGGCTTGGTACCGGTAAGTTCCTGTCTTTAAAATTGCATTGACCTGACATTTTACGGAAATTTAAGGTTTCCTCTTCCGGTAGACACTACCAGTTTTTTAATCAGAGCGTCCGTTGGTGAGTGGCAGCGGTTACAAAAAAAATCAGATCTCAAAATAAATACCTTTTTTGAAACGCACACTATGAAACTATATATTTTCGAAACGGACTATATCTTATTAGCATCAGCCACAATCTGTATAAAAAATAATTGAAAAATAAAAAAGTTATGGTTGTTTTAGTGAAAAAAATCATTTTTCAGGATTTACACATTTCCGAGTTTTGTTACGTGTTGTCATTTCATTTCTTACTAAAACGCGACTATTCCATATTTTACAATGTTCAAAGTGTGTACTGTCATTTTTGGGACTCGATTGACCTGATATACTTCGTACGGTAACTGTTTAAAAATCGACCGGGTCGATTCGACCCAGTGCGACCACCGCGGAACTTCACAGAAGTGTGACCACGAAGGGTTAAATATGTTTTTAAAGTTTTATATGGGCTAATTTTTTTCATAGTCTTAACACGTTCACTGTCCATAACTCTAGTGTACTTACTCGTCTCTCACGTGTCCAACGAAGCAACAGAACGCTAGTTTAAACATTTGCAATTTTCATTTGTCTATACAATATATCGCCACTCCTTCATGGTAGGAGGTTTCTTCAGTTATTGAATAACAGTCAGATAGGATACACGGCTAGGAAATGTAACGAGTAAGTTTCTTTTAAAAAGAAGCGCCCATCGTATGATAAAATAAAGCATCCTCAAAACATTTATTGATGAAGTTCAGATTTTAGCAGCTTAAATACCATTATAAAAGGCAACTTTTGCCAATTATGAGAAATCATGAATAATAAAAAAAGTTGTGCTTCTATATTTTGTTCCACCCTACTTTATAATAGATATATCAATTTTACATATTCTCGAGGCTTATATCTTCTTTAACATATTATTCAAACCATAAGGTATATGTCCCCATTTCTACTCATGTTCCCATTTCTACTCATTTCGTATTTTTTTTATTGTTATAAGCGTTACGTTTGTACTATAGTTGTAACAAAATACTTCTAAATTATTGGAACATGTAAATGTTCAAGCGAGTGTTGCACGAGCTTGGGGCTTAACAAAGTGCAGCATAAGCCACGAAAACATTTTAAAACAAGAGACTCATGATTTTTCGATCGTGTTCTAATAGTCTGTGCAGTGAAAGTTCTTACTTACTAACAAAAAAAGATACCGCGTTGTGCTCGGGATTTACATTTTGTTACTATTTTAAATTTTTTTAACTAGACAATAGGTGGTTACGTTTAGGGTCAAGTGAATCACCGCCATGTCCGCATTTCTACTCACCAAAATTTTAGTAACATAACCTCACGATTCTGTGACCTATATTTCTATTATGCTGTAACCTCTATTTCTATTCGGAGGCATTTTATTTTTTATTTAACATTATTTTATGCTTTACTATTGTATTATAAAACCTCTCTATAAAAGATGTAACTTATTTTAACCTGAAAAGGCAAAATATTATGTGAGCAGAAATTGGTACAAATGGTGAGGAGAAATACGTCCATCGCTATTTTTCGTGAGCAGAAATACGCACATTTAGAGCATTGTATGTAATTACAAATTATAAATAGTTAAGCATCTTGAAATATCTTTCTTAAACAGTTTTTGAATTGGTTGATTTATTATTAAAATAATAATCAATTACTCTGCAAATTTTGATCACAAACAAATTTTTTACTCCTTTATGACGAGTAACCTATTAAATGAGTAGAAATTGCGACATTTACCTTACAGTGTCTTTTCAATATGGGCTCGCGGCTTGGCGCTGCTGGCGAGCGCTTAGCGACTAGCGGAGGCGATTCCGAGTTCCGATGCGCCGATGGCGCGAGTGAGAAAAAACGAGCCAGACGGGACGAAACGAAACACGAAAACGAGCCCATAGTGAGAGAATACTGTATTTGTAATTAAACATCTTTTGATTAAAGCTTTCATCATTTCCCATATTCCCTGCCTATACCTATATTGTGTTCATCGCAACAGTTTCGCGATTAGTAAATTGTTAGCGTGCTATTGTTAAAAAAATATTGTAAAAAAACTGTAACTGTGTCGAGTGGGGAGCACATTACAGCAAAAAGAATGTTGAAAATCCTATTTCCGCGTTACAAGATTAAAATGATAGAAGATTTAATATTTGTCTGCTATTTGTGAGAAAGCAACTATTTAATTTATATTATAAAAACTATTATTTACCCTGGAATTTCTTAATTAATTTTAAGCCCGCAAAATTTGTGGAAGTAGCAAGGTGTGCACGTAATTACGGTAGCTTTCCTCCCTTTCCGCGTGTACACGTATGGCGTGCAGGAACTGGAAATGGAGCGTGGTAAATGGACGCGTTCTACGTCCTATCAAACGTTGCCGGCGTCATAGCAGTCTAATGCACCGCGTCGCGGGCATAGCTGTATGCGCCAAATAACCGGAAATTACCAGGCGCATTTCAATCAGAGCACCCAGCAAGCTTCAAACTCGTGGGGTCATCGTTTACCCCGCATAATAGTCGGTCGTATGATAATCTCGCAAATCGAGCCAGGGAGCAGAGCCTGAAAACCGATTGCTCTGTTATCTGACAAACTTATCGCCGTGAACGGCGACGATCGATCGTCAAACACTGCGAAGAGGCATATTTGATCTATTCGCAACGTTCGTAATGAGCTCTGACGAGGGATCAATTTTATGCGAACTCCTTGATGTATTCTAAGTACAGGTAGCTTTCCTCTTTATTTTATACGCAGGGTAAAAGATTTTACACAATAAATGGCTAAATGTTTCAAGCGAAAGATTTCCCTAACAGCGAAGCCGCTGATTGTGGGTCGAAAGTATTGGTACAGTACGTGATTTAATACACAATCGATATCTCGCTCGGTTGTATACAAAACCAGAACGACGTAAACAAAGCAGATAACACAATACTAGAAAAAATGTTTTACGAAAGTAAAACTGTGAATTTTATTTAGAGATAACATTTCACGATCATATTGATTTTTAGGTGTTAAAATAAAGGATCTATTTAACCCTCACACCTTTTGATAATCACGAATTGGTCACATAGGGTTTACTGCACCCCGGCGTCACTTTTGAGTTACCATTTTCGTATTTTTAAATCTTTTAACTTTTGAGTGATAATTGTACATTCGTAATACTCATGTAATCATGTTCTAATAGTATTTTTCTAGGAATGTAAATTTTGATGTGTCGAAATTTGTATTTGAAAAAATAGTTGTGGATAAAAGCGATTTATTCTGGTTAAAATTCACTAAATTTATAAATTTTATTATTAAGGTCTAAACATTTACAGAAATATTGGCAAATACATATCTTGAGGTGCGATACACCCCGTGTGACCACGAAAGGTTGAAATCCATGTGCAATTAGCCGAAATCGATTTACTTGAAACATTGTATTTTATTAGGTTCACAAGTTAGTGATGTATTCCAGGTTCTACTTGTTCATTACGTCCCTAAAAGAAAGAAAAGGAGAGGGTAGAAATTCATATTTTACAAAATACATCGAAGGTTAAAACCTTTGATCCAAAAAAGATATATGAGTATATCCTGTTTATTTAAATATGAATATTTTTATTAACGCGAGAAGCTCACTATCTGTATGAGCTTTCTTGGATGACATCAGATCTAAATTGTTGGAGCTGATGCGGATCTCAAAATTATAATATATAAATTATAGAAAATTATAATTGTTTAAATTGTTTCTAAATATGTACTTCAACTTATAATTTACCTAATATACTGCAACTATATTTCATCTATTTCAAAATATACTTGAAACACTTGCACGCATATTATACATAGTAGTACATTTATTACAATTGCAGCTTAACTTATAGCTAATTGTAATATGTCACCGATACACGCGTAAAGATGTAGGTGTAAAAATAGAAAGTGTGTATTAGCAAATGAAACATTAAAAAAATTATTTTCTTTCACATTTCCATGGATCGCCCAGAATGATAATTATTTTATGTAAAGTAGGTAATTACTTCTATCCATCAGGGTTAAAAATTTTTACGTAAAGGAAGTCGATTTTATTTTATTTTATTGAGAGTCTATTTTATTTATATATTACGGATTGTGAAAATACTTTCTTCCGCTAGCGCGTCAGACAAAACAATCTTTGTATTTGAAGTCGTGCTCCGTCTCCTAACGATTACAAATTTATATCCTAGGGACAAAAAAGGCGACAAGTTTAACCGTTAACTTCGCTTATTCAGAGTAAATTTCGGTTGAAAAAAATGTTTCTTGCATATTTCACGATCCGTTTCATTCTCACAAAATTTAGTTAAAATTATAATTTCCAAGTTGGAAACGTGCCCTTGTTTGCCCTCAGTGGAAGGAAACGAGTAAATTCCATGAATAAAATGCTCGTTACCGACATCGTAAATCGTATAGTACCTATAAAAGAATGTGGAGCATAAGCTGACAGCCAAAGTAGAAGTATTCACGAATTCGGCTGGAATTCGTGCATCACCACTAGCAGTTGATTTATTCAGAAAATTTTCACCACGATATGCTCCTATCTCGACTCTGCCCCGTAGGTCGAATAATTGCCGTCCTTGAGAGTAAATGAATCTAATTGCATTTGAAATTTAAATAGGGCCTCGCATTTGCATTTAATACCAACATCTAACTAGCCACGTGAAGCTCGATAAAGTAAGATTAATTCTTTTTTCTTAGCTGCTTTGTTTTGTATTTTCGCTTTTTCAATCTCTAGATACGGTTTCGCAAAGATCACTGAATTTAATGATAGTAATATTTAAAGTTATTCTGCTATTGATAAATGGTAGCAACTATGTGAAATAAGAGATGTAAATTACTTTTCTCATGAATGATGTAAAACTGATAATGTTTAGATAAATATTGTCAGTAGCATAATGAAATATTTATTATCCATAATCCATGAAAAGTTAATTATATATGAATTTCAAACAACGTACAGCTAGACCTCCATTAGTGCGAATAATAAATCCCACGAATTGGTCGAATTATTTGAACTTCTAATTATATGTAAAATATGGTATAATTGATTCCAGTTTGACGGAAATAAACAATGAAAAACTTTAAGGATAGGTACATAAGTTTTTATATGCTTATTAAACGAAACTTAGTATGGCAAAGTAATAATAAATTCGCAGAGTAATTTAAGATATCAAAGATACAAAAATTCTTTAAGGGGTCTTTCTATTGTAACGCTCTAGGAAATTGCTGTCCTTCGGAACTGTTTTTTGTGACAAAAAGAATAGTTTTGCTAGGTTGCGGCTTTTTGACTAATGTCATATTTTTTTAATACTTACGTTCGCCAAAATAGGTGGATGTAATATGCGCTGTATGAAAAAATAACCGTGATTGCGCCACCGGTTTTGGAGGAACCATGTATCTGGAGGGAAGGGGGGGGGGGTCGGGGAGCTTTGTAATCAGTATCACTGTCGCTATGGCTGAATTAGAATCACACATTTTCGCCGTCTTTTCTCATCTCTTGCGTTGCAAAATGATTACAAAATTTAGCCAATTTCGATATTTCAACTTTGAACGTCCGCTATTTTGTTAATTCTTCATGAACCGAATTAAATCTAGTTCAGGATATAGCGGCAGCCATACTGATTACAAATCTTTTGGTTATTTTTGTTTCAGAAACATGATTCCTTTAAAGTCGACGCATCTTCTTTTTTCTACCGCACATATTACACCCACTTATTTTTGCGAAAGCAAACAATAAAAAATATGAAAACTAATAAATAAATATAATATTAATAAATAGAAAAAACTTAAATTCAGTAAACACATTCGTCTTGTGTCAAAAAAAGTTCCAAACAACGGTAACTTTTTAGAAGCGTTGCACTGAAAAGACCTTAATATCATTTTTGAAAGTCAGTTTAAGGTGGGATTTCCTATCTGCAACAGACACGTGCCACTGCATGCGCCTGTTTCATAGGAGTCAAGCCACAAACGAACGCAATCGTGTCGCTCAGAACATCACACTAGTGACTAGACGAATCGCGTGCATTTGTGGCTTAACTGCTACTAAAACAGGTGAGCTGTAGTCGCTTGCAACAGCCCCACCCGTCTGTCGTAGATACAAAATTCCACTTTTACATTAACGAAAGCATCTATATTTTCTTTCGAAATATTTTAGCAGCGTAGACTAAACTGCTTTCTCTTTCTTTAAATCTTTATAACGCTAATTTTAAATCTTCATAATGGTAACGAAGATGGGGTAGGAGTGCCTCTCTCTAAAGCTCCGCAACTTGGCGCTAACACCGTATTAAAGCTGAATTTTGGGTCGCATTAAACTCACCCTGGTATCATTATGCAATTCCCAGTAACTCGCATACCGCACTATTTGAACTTGCATTAAGTGCGACCTAGCTGTACAGCCAAATCCAGAATACATTAAAGGTTAATGCACCAGCTTTACCTGTACTTAAAGCAGATTGCAAAATTCGAATGCCTTATAAGGTTACAGAATAGCGAACACGATTATAGGCTCAGTGATGTGAAACAGGCTTAGGAATTTGGTATCTAGAACATAAAAATTAGTAAAGAACCCTATTCAAAATCTTTATGAAATTACCCGAAGAAGATTGGCGTCTTTTAGGTACACAGTTATAGTTCCATGAACTAGTGATTGATTACAGGTTTTATTTTTTCTCTAGGTCTACAAGTGTAAAAGAAGGACGGGGTCGAAGTGCGTATTAAGCTGCGTGACTTTCGTAGAATGTCATTCGTAACAATTGTAGCTATCATTTCAATAATACATACCTATAGGATGTGAACAGCATGGTCAGCCGCCTATAACAGCCAAGCCGAGCAAATCGCGGTTATCACAGCTTTTTCAATTTGAAAAGTCAATTTGAAGTCTCCACTCTAGAGAAAGTCTTATTTTATAGAGAATGCTTCCAGCAATTCGAACATATTTTTTGTTGTATTTGAAAAACAAGAATTCATTTAAAATTGTCATGTTTCAAAAATGACTTGTTGACCGAAACTATATTTTCGTAGGAAAGCTACACCCTCCCGAGTGAATGGAAAGAATAACCAATTTCATACCATGTATATATAGATCCCGGGATGGAAAATTTACAGATTTCATTTCCGCAAAACTTGCAAAATTTGGCGACTATATTTTTTATACAAATTCTAAACCAGCAAAATGATGACTCAACACCTTCTTTAATTTCACACGGATTAAATCATATTTCTGTTTCATCAAAGTCCTAGGCATCGCGAAATGTGATGAATTTGGCATGAAACGACTCTTTGGATATTTCTATAATTACGTGTTAAACGTGTGTGGCATCAGATCAAAATTGTGATTGGATTTTCACGTCGAATATCTAATTTTTACTGCCAGAAGTGTGTATTTAGTTTTTTGAACAGCAACTAAAAAATATGTGCTGCAAGTATCAGTATCGCAATACAAATCTCAACGTCTCAAATCTCAACCTATTTAACTGACTCGGTATCGATGAATCGGTATCAGCTGATGTCGTCGTCTGTATCAATGTAGTGATATGTCGATACCTCGAGGGTGCAACTGATACGAATATCTACATGGTTCAGCGAATATGTTGTCTCCTGTTTCGCGCTACCAGGATTTACTTTTTTTTCATAGACAGACTTTTAATGTTTTAGATGCAACAAGAAAAGATGTCAATTAAGAAAAACTTCGGCTTTTTTATTTCGGGCGAAAATTGGATCCGCTAGGATGTACACAATTTGACAACTCCAGCCGCGCGATGCTACTAAGATATACCAATAAACCAATATTAAATCAATTATTCTTGAATAAAAAACAGTTTTCTTGTTGTCTGAATATACAGTAAAACACCCTTAAAGTTTTGGAGAGATTCGCTTTATATTTGTTGAGAAAATAATTCTTAAAAATTACCATGTTTTCAGCGTCCTAAATCCGGTTCCATCCCTAAGGGGTCTTCCTATTGCAACGGCTGAAAAAACTTAATTTTTCGAGAATTAAAAATGAAGCAAGTATTGCCCGTATCATTTCGCACGTTTGTAGCTTTATTCTCTCACCTTTTTCGACTATAAAAAATATTCTAAGTGAAAATATCCATTTATATCTGACAGGGAATCAGGTGGTTTACACAACTAAAATAATCCAAAATGATAAATAAACAGATAATAAATAATAATAATGATAAATGATTTGTGTGCAACCAGAATACTGTGAGCTAGGAAGCTGGTCTTTACTTCACAACACGCACCCAGCCACGGTTCCATAAATGTGCGCGAGTTTTTAACACGAAAACAACACAGCATGTTCAATTACCCGCCGTATTCGCCAGATTTAGCTATATGCGGCTTCTTTCTGTTCTCGAAACTCAAAATGCCACTGAAAGGATGTTACTTTGACGACGTTGACACCATTCAAAAGCTATACCAGTCGAGGTACTTGTCCACTCTTTTGAATCATTTTTGAACCGCTGCCAACGATATATAGACACGGAGGGGGGCCATTTTGAATAAAGATAAATATAGGTAGATTTGAAAAAAATTCAGTTTTTGATTTATTGCAGCAATTCCTGTCATATCTTGGCACACTGTGTATAAAAAGAAAACATTTTCTTGAAAACTGGTCCTTAAGGCTCATTGGACGTATTATACACAGCCTAAAGAATTTTAGATTTTTGTTTATTAGCATAAATAATTTTATAACAGTGAATGAAAAAATAAATTGTAGAAGAAATAGTTACACTCAAAGTTTCGAAACCTGAGACAGTGAAGACCAGAATTAGCTTGAACTGTGTATAAAATATAAAGGATTACCAAGCTGAAACGCAGCATAAGTTTCATATTTTTATAATGTACGCAGTAGTGTAAAAGGAATTCACTTGCAAAATGGAGAAAAGTCTTTACGACACGATATCTTGTGGTTCTAATGCTTCCATGTCAACGATGTTGAGCAAGTTACTCTCGTACTGTGTACGGAATATACAAGCAGTAAGAGAAAGTTCCAACAGCCACCAGAAAACCCCACATAGTGGACTACTCGTGGGACGCTGATAAGGCCACAAGAGTTACGCAATATTGTGATAAAGGAGAACACCGACCCTCCCATGTAGTGATAAACGGGAACGACTCGCCTGTCAGGATGTTCAGGGACGCGTGCGGTACCTTAAGAGAGAGAAACAGAACAGTACAGAGAAAACTGAGAGAGTGGGACGAAACTAACAGGGATAAAAGGTCAGCATAATGGACAGCATACATTGAGATTCATGCTGGCGCATAAGAAAAATTGAACTTGCCTCATCGTTCTGCTGTTGAAAAGAAATTAATTTATTCGGATTTACAACACAAGTCGTACAAAATGGTGTTCCTAAAATACAGTTTAGGTATTGCATTCTGTAGGTATTAGGTAGATCAATGGTTTACTGCACTTTTGTGTTTATACTCTGTCACAGAAACATTATCCCATCATGTTTTCCATTTTTTATTTTAATGCGTACAACTTCGTTTATATAATGAATAATGGGTACTGTTAATATTTCTATATTTTTATCTGGTACCTAAGTATGCGGTCACTCATATCACACCTGCCTATTATTATTGCTTATGCTTTTTTTCGTTTGTTAAAGATGTATACAATAGATGCGTGTACAGTAAGTAATTAAAACTTTGTTACCATTGGGCATCTCGTTACACTTGGTATCTACACATTACCGAGTTATCCTCTAGGAATTAGTTCTATCAAATTACATATCTATTCTAATTTTATAAGGTGGTGGTGTGCACATAGATAGTTTCAAAATCGTTTATAATACGCATACTTAGTTGCCATTACCATAAATGCTACATGTATAGGACTGTTTATATTCTCTGTACATATATCACTCATTCTCAGGTACAAGTCCACTTTCTGTTCTGCATCGGGTACACTGGAATCAACCTTACAATATGTCAGTATTAGTTTACCGAATATGTTATGTGCTGGCGACTTTAATATCAATTTAACCAAATTGTTAATTTACCTATTCGCATTATCACAAATCTATGCCACTTATCGATCTAATAATGGCTAATTTACTTATTATTAATGATGAATATATGAACGAACTTAATTATATCTCTACTAATACGTTTGATGTACGGGATATTTGCAATCACCAAATTGCCATTGGTACAATTAACACCATCAAATTGCTATTCGCGGCTAAATACGAACATTTTTACGTAAGTTGAATAATGTTTATTATGATGATGATTTTCATTGAGCTGGAAATTACATTAATTGATTTTTGTTTTATAAAACTGACACTGTTGGAACTGTTGGTGCTAAATTAAGTATATTTAATAAGACTTTGCTTCCGTTACTTGATATGCGCGCACCCCTTAAAGTAGCACACGTCATTTGGCATTCCATAAAATTTTAATGTAGCCCTTTCAAAATTTAAGATCTCACAAATGTGTGACTGTCAATGAGGCTCCTAGAACGCTTTTAAGTACTCGGTATAAATGGAAAGACAGAGAACTTGGGCATTGGGCAACAACAAACGTATAAGTAAGGTGTGATACACACTTCACTTCTCTGTAATCATTGATGGATACGTTATTATTAAAAAAAAGTCTCGAATAAAAGATCTTCAGATTAATTATAGTTTTACTAGTTTCTCAGCCTGTCTTCGCATTACTATCCTATATCATAAGATGTCTAAGGAAAGCATAATTTTTGTTGGAAACCCCCCTAGAAACAATTTTCCCTGCGAAATACAAAATTTTACAACTTTTGGGTACCTGCCTAATTGGTTACCTGAAGGGTATTTCGAGTGGTCCAGGGCCCTGAGTTTAATCCGTATTCCATCTAGTATCTAGAGAATTTCATCAATCTATTAGTAGTACGTTTCTGAGGATCTAACAGAGAATGTAGAAATTACGATTTTCATTAATGGCTGATTTATTTGTGGCCCGATTGCCTTGCGAGCAAAGGGTCGCTGAGTTGGCTAACAATAGCTACAAAGTGAATTCCATGCTCTTGTTTTTAATGAAAATATTTGGAAACTCTCGAATGAAACGTTGGATGCTCCCCAGAAAATATCGACGTGAAAACACGCCGACGCAACCCAAAGTATTAATACAAGTATTAAGAATTCTAATAAAGTGCATTCATACGTTTATCAATATGAGTACAGCTTAGTGTAGGGGAGAGTCATACAGTACCGGCCGTTTTCAGTTTTTGTACTGTAACTTGGGCTACTGTTGGTAAAAATGAAGTTTCAAAGAAGTAATTTGTACTGCAAATAGTGCTTAATAAGAGGAGACGAATCGTTTTTCACAAATTTTATCGTAAAGATTAATAATTCGCAGGAATAAAAAAGTTGTAATTCGCAGCCAACGCAAAATTGTCATCCAGTACCGGCCACTCTAAGTTTTTTGTAGTATAACTTGGGCTGTTGTTGGTAAAAATCAAATTTCAAAAAAGTAATTTGCAGTACAAATTGTGCTTAATAAAAGAAGATAAATTGTTTTTATTGAATTTTATCATATACATACTAGATTAATAATTCCCTGGATTAAAAAAGTTGTAATTCGCAGCGAACAAAAATAACTAATGTCGTCCGAAACACTAGCGTAAACGATAAATGCTTAGAACTCTGGTAATACTGAAAGAAAAAGAACGTCGCCGGAATATGTTGCTACGGACTCTAGTATTTACTTATTTCTCCATCAATAGTACAGTTAACTAACATTAAAAGCGAGATCTAGCTTTGGCCGATACTGTATGCTGCCCGGTACTGTATGACTCTCCCCTATAATTAAACGAAGTCTAAAGTTTGATTCTTGTTTCATTTCAGAACACTATTCTACCTGAAGCTGTACACTTTTGGGAACGAGCATTGATGGTTCGTGAAACGAAGGGCACCATTAGATTAAGCAGGTATTAAAGTTTATATTATTATTGTTGATCTCTAATTTAAATATTTGTTTATTATGACACTAAGATATATTAGGTAACAAAAAACAATTTATTAGGGTAAACCAACCAGTGAAAGACCGAATTGTTGAATTTATGTACCTTTGAGATTAATACTTGAATATATTTATGTATAACAACAAAACAATAGTTGAAATTGCATTTAAAATTAATTTTTCTTGAAATTTCTATAAAAATAATTACTTATTCTTATCGTAATTTTTAAAAAAACGATTAAAAAATGTAAAACGTGTAGAAGCCCAGTAAATGACTGCATACTTTTAATAAGAATTGTACTTATTAATGTTTGCTTAATACGCGTATCTAAAAATTTGGGTTATTAAAAGTGCAACTACAATCCATTTATAAACATATATGATTTTTAAATTTATAATTGACATTTCTTTGTCTAATGGTCATTCACTGGTAGGCGGTCAATTACTGGTTGGTTTACCCTATATTATTTATGCTTCGTGATCGACATTCTTGAATTGTTTTGAATAATAGATTTTTTAACATACAGGGTGTAAGAATCAATTCAATCTATATATATTATTATATACATTTTAAAATTATTTTAATTTACATTGAGTTTTAACTAACGTTCGCTAATAGTTTCTAATACGTCGGGAGGCAGTAGGGGTTCCAAAATATATAAAAATTCAACAATCCTTTTAGAGAAAGTTATACCTAAATGGAAGACTTTGTCAAATTGTTTCGCATTAAAAGGTAAATTTATTAATTAGATCTTTCCACATTTCGATTAAAAAATAATGACTAAATGAGTTATATCACTGCCTATGCGAGACGCGTTTTTTTCTCGAGGCAGTGTCTTGTAAACAGTATCCAGCCTAAACAGTGTACTTAAACACAAAAACTTGAACTGACTTTAAAAATAAATTAAAATTAGTAGTCGTTGACGTTCTCCTATTTTTAATATTATATTCTCTTACAAAATGGCGACCATTTTGAAGAGTAAGCATGAAATTTCTGTGCAAGAAATCATTCCTCTTTGTAGCTATCAGAAAATTCAGATAGAAATTAAAAATAGCCTATGCAAAATTCAAATGAATCTATCAATTAGTTCTCAACTTCGTCGAAGAAGCTAACAAAATTCCACAATAATTAATAAATAATAAGAAGGATCGACATAAAAAAAAAAATTCTGCAAGTTTACAAATACCTCCTTATATCCCAAAAGAGTTTAATCCAATATTAACAATAGTTGTTAAAAAAATAATCATAAATGTCAGTTACTTTTAGGGTTGTTACACTAGAATCCTCCGTTAAGTGGTAAACTTATTTCTCAGCTGTTGCATTTAAACATCTAAAGGGCCCCATACATACACGTTGATATGTAACGATACATGTGTCGATACAAATCACGATACAGGTTTCATGAAACTGGCATCTTGCTCATCAGCCAGGCGGCTAGTCTTTTATTGTCGAAAAACGCTTCAAGAACATCTGCTGTTGTATCGATGTAGATCTCAACGGGTATGGGCTCCTTAAAAGTGTTTGTCTATGAAAAAAAAGTAAACCTTGGCAGCGCGAAGTAACAGATAACAACATATCTGAAACATGTAGATATTCGTATGAGTTGCACGCTCGATGTATTGACGTTTCAGTGATGACGATACCAACATTACCAACTGATACCATACACCGGTACCGAAACAGTCAAAGACACGTTGAGATTTGTATCGCGATAGTGATACAGGCAATAGGGGGCCTTTAGTAACAAAAACACCTTCACAGGGTAATGAATTCCGTTGTCTGCGATTATTCTTCCTTCGTGTGCGAACGTCACGAACACACGCGCGGATTCTCCTCTTCAATCTTCTTGGGGTTGTAAATCCCAAGTAGCCTTCGTAGTGTGCGTCTGCTCGCAATTGTCACTTGCCAAATTAATTTTTAATTGACTGATTTTAGTGGTAGGCACTATAATAAGTTTCGCACTATTGTCGGCGAAACGCGGTACATAACTGGTTGAACTAAACTTACGTAATATGGTCCGAGTGATAACCGTGATGAAAATGTTTCGACTCGTTGGAGTTTGTAGGAAAATGTTTTAATCTTGATGATTGCGACAAGAATCGTTTCATTTGACGAACGCGACGCGAATGTCACTTCTTTAACTACCGCGACGAGAATGAACGTCCAACTTTTTCGAAGTTCGTAAAACTGACGTGAAGTTAATGAATGAATTTTCCTGAAGAAGAAGGGAACTCCCCTCTGTGAATTCGCCGGTGGAGGAGGAAACCACTCCTTCTAGATGAAGTAGACGAGGAAAATTTGAACATCTGGTACCCAAAAATTAATCACGTTAATCGGCCAGAGGCATATACGGATTAATCAAAATATGAAGCGTATTGTTCAAAGTGACAATGGCTAAATTCTTAAAACCTGCACCTCTTCTTTGCCTCTCAAAATAAAAAGGCAGATATTCCTGAAGCGTTTTCCGGAAATAAAAAACTGACCGTCATAAAATGGCGAATGAATTTTCATTTCGCTTTGATCCCACTTTTCGTTCGTAAGACGAAACACGCGCCCTGTTATGAAGTTACATACGTAAAGATCCTCAGGTTCACTTAACACACTTTATTATAAGAAGTAGAAATTTAAAAATAGAATACACTTAAAGCCCACGCTTAAATTACGTAATCCATCCCCCCCCCCCTTCTTCCTTACGAAATACTTTTTACACTGCATTTTTTCAGTTATTAAAATATTTTCAAAGCTTCATATAATGCATTTAACTCGATTTCGTGTATGCGATAAAACATCGTTTTTAAGCTACTCATATTGAAAATTGGTTTAGAAAAATATTACGTAAGACGCTACCTGATTCCCTCTTTTTTATTTGTAAGAAAACGTAAGATATTTGCGATCTCCCCCAAAAAGTCTTACGTACTTTCAGGACGACTCCTTAGATACGATTAAATGATAAAACAGAGAATACGATTAGAATGTAGTGCGCTCAGCGTGGATGATAGGAGCAGATGAGAAACTTTTCTCAAATCGCGCAGGGATCATTCTGCACCAACTCGGTCACTTTTGTATCTGGATGTCAGGGATTTTGATAATATCAACCAAAGTGCACAGCAACATATGGAGGAAGGGGGTTAAGTCATATTTTTTCTATGTTCGAAATTGTTAAAAATATGTCTTCAGAGTTTCCCACTTTTTTCCAATGTTTACGAAAACCGCCATCACATATGAATTTTTATCTCCGAAACTATTAAATACATTGGCGGATTTAATGAGTGCCGTCTGGGCCCAGCCCAGAAGACCCCCAGGGCCCCGGTTTAAAAGAAATAAAATTATGATTTTATCCAAACACCAGGTATATTTTTTTCTGTTCTACTACACTTATCCCGTTTTTCGTAAACTACCTCTTCATTTTCCCGAAAATATGGACCGCTCAGACCATTTGCCACCTGGCCTTTTTCCGAAAATCTGCCACTGATTAAATGTATGGACTTCGGTCTTTTTTCCGTCTTAATCGTGAAGGATTAATCTTAATTGGATCTTTATGTTGCATTTTGTATGTTAAACTTCGAAAGAGCGTTATATTGTGATTATGAATGATTATTCACTTTTATTGGCTCCGATGGTAATAACACATTTACAACAGGCGTTTTTTAACTCAAAGAAATGTAAACAGTTTTGTAAAAGTTTCTACTACACGGAAAAACGTTCATCGCTTGGAAGGAATAAGGCCCCGCAATGAACTACCTGTATTTCGAGACATTTGTTCAGCAACCTTTTCTTTGCAGCAAATTCTTTGATCTTGAAAGAGGCCGAAGGCCTTATCTCGTAATATTTCTGTCAGTTCCCTTGTCCCAGTACTCGAAGTGTGTTTGTTTTAACATGCTACCGATTTTACGGCCTTGCTACTGTGCAAAGCTGGCAAGATATCTTGCGAGGGGACACTGGAACAACGCGGATAGTCCGGCGACTACGCGTGGTCCCGCTATCGTCGTGTTCCCTTCAAATTCGAAACAGATCTCTTATCTCATATCTCTTGACTGTACATATGTATACACACTTGCAATGAGGACTTCGTCCTTCAGGTGGAATCTGACGGCACGTGAATAGGCGATCTTTGCGCGCAAATCACGAATCCACGTGCCGTGAGAACGCTCATGGATCGCCGACTGAAGCTCGCCAAACCGATTTGCCGAGCCTGGGCGAGCCGAGCAAGCTCGCCGATTCACGTGCCGTCAGATTTCATTTTTCGATGTAATGTTTACGAATGCGACGCGGGCTGACAAGGGGAACACCAGACATGGCTCGCACCGATTTCAACGATTCTTTGTGGGGTAACACGTCTATATCTAAAACAAAGCGTGATTGCAATTTTAACCGTAGACATCCAGTCAATTATGAGATAATTAGATGTAAAGTTTTTAAGAATCGCGTAGTCCGATATATTTGGGTAATAGAGTGATTTATTCAGCAGCAGCTTTGGCGTAGCGAAAAGTGTCGGAGAGTTTAAATTTTAAACTCTCCCACATTTTAAACCCCTCTACGTCAAAGCTACGGGTATCTGCGGCTGAAATTTACAACGCGGACTTGACTCCTTCATTATTTGTGACCTTGTAATTTTTATGTATCACTTTGGTTTAATTTTAGTTTGCACATTTTTAGCCAGGGGAAACCGTGCAAGTTTCTAATTAGGACTTCAAGGACTTGAAGTTACTTTTTGGCTATTAATAACGGTTGAGGTGTCGTAAACTCATGAGTACCTATGCCAAACTTGGTGCGAATTTGAACTCGTGGGTTAGTTGCCATGTTTCCCAATTTACGGACACGCGCAAAGTCTCGACGTAGGGTACGTATGTAAGTACATGTCATTTGCACTAGGATTCTACGATGTGTGTACAAAATTCAACAAACTGCCCAGGAATAGTTTATCGATAACTCACCAAGGATCTCTTTGCGGCAGAATATGGTATCTTCATTTTAATTTAGATTAATCTGCAGGAACAGAACAGAATTCTACTTGGATTTAAACCGTAAATTCTGGCCTCCATGGTGGCTACTGAATTCAGTTTAGCATTAAACCTAAACTGTTGAGTCTTCGCAAAGTGTATATGTTTCTGAAAAATACTTTGGTCTTCGTGAAGGCCTCTGAGATGCATTTATTGTTAAAACTTCCACTCACCGTCACAAGTGAGAAAAATCCTGGACTCTGATGAACATGGAACTCCTACTGGCAATTTCGTAACGTATCAGCGGCACAGTAGTCGTCAGTAGTCAGATAACTCGCGAACTGTAAGAAATAGAAAAAATGTTTTCAGGCAAAAGTTATTTCTTTTACTGAGGACTGTCATTTGGTAATTTACAGTTCTTACAGCTCACAAGTTATAACACAAAATCGGAAAGTAGCCGGATATTTAGGGATCAATTTCACTCCCATAGAATGAATTTGAGGAGCAAAAAATTTGCGTAATACATATATCTATATATCCTTTACATATCCCTAAAGTTTCCTAATTTTTTGAATTGCCAGGTTGGAGATCTTGGCTTGCAAGCGAGTAGGGTCTAGGGTGTCGCAGCTGAACAAATTGTACCTTGTACATCTTTTCAAAGCTTATTGCTAGCTTATCGGGTCTATGTCTCTACACTCACGGAGAGTCCCCACAACGGAACCGTTGCTCTCGAAGGCGTGGCTTGCTTGCTCTCGAACCCTCTTTTCTCATGCTTGTCATAAAATGCTCGAAGAAGTAACAAGTCGAACAGTTCTGGTCTAACTATATACCCACCACAATATTTTACTAAGAATAAAAAGGTATAGCACACCCCACCATTTAAAAAAAATGAAGGTGAGCTTTAAGTCTCCAATACGCTACTGCTTACAAAACAATTCTTACTGGCATATTATAACTCCCTTGATACAAGTAATAATAATAAATACAAATAATATCTTGAACTTCCGTAAATAATATTTTTTCGCATCCCTGAAAATAGCGGAGATATTATAGATAAGTAAAATTATTGCCTTACGCGGTGTATAAAATTCTGGTCCATTGGCAAACGCGCTAAACTGTAAATTATTACTCTTGTACTGCAATTCCGCTAAACTCGCGTACACTACGTCGTTCTTGTAAGGACATTTCCTCCAAGTGTCCAGCGTACAACCCAACAACCAATAAAAATACCACCAAAAAATCTCACGGCTAATCAGATTTCGAAACCTAATTGTTCAACACTTTCAAGGAAAATTTCTGCATACGTTCAGTGATCTACATCACACATCGCACCTATCGGCTAGTATGGGTTAGGTTCTGACCATGCTTGGATACATCACATTCTGTTATGCATTTTGCAATAGTGCATAATAAAATTAAATTGATTATAACTCAATTTCAACGTGGCTGAGTCTCATTAAATTAAGATTCGGAGATTTCGTCCAACCAACACTGAATATGACTTGTTGCGTCTATTTTATGTTATTTCTGTAAATATAGTATTGCTTGCAAGTTATGGAGAAAAATAAATTCAAGTGTCCGAATATACGTGCAAGATCCGACCAAAAAGAAAAACGTTTGTAAATTCATTAAAATTAGTCACGAATAATCTCATGTTAAATTACAAATAACACGTATTGGAGACACATAAGATTTGTTTCACTTCTTCTGCTTTTCCATTTTCCTTTAATTCTATTTCTGGATATGTAACACGCGAAGAATTGAGATTTAGCATCACTTATGTATTCCCTTGGTTCTTACCAAAAATCCATGAGGCTAGCAAGTCACAGGTAACGAAATCCAAGCGGTAAATCAATTTTGCACGAGCCTTCTGGGATTCTCAATGACTTTAACGTTCCGGCGGAGCTTCAACTGTACCCGAAAAGACGGGGATTCGAGTGAGGCAGGTGGATGGGTAGGTTGACAGCTATGGTTCGGCAGAGAATCCGCTGCATTATTCAACAAGCGCATACGGAACATAGAGCTGATAGTGAGAAGAAACGTTTGTTATTTTTACAAACTGTCTTGCCGCTGAGAATTTGTCCTGCAAAAATGTGACTCTGTGGATAGAGAATATATAAACCACATTCCAAGAAAGAAATTCTGAATTCCAAATTAATAAAAGTTCCAAAAGGATTTGATCGCTCGTTATATACAGGGTATTCGGCAGTTAAACCGACAAACTTCGTCAGCATATTCAGAGTCTCGCTCATTTTTAAGGCCCATACACCAGTGAGCATGCTCGCCGAGCATTTCAAACTGTGAGGGTATTTTTTTATACATATGAACAAAAAAACCATTAGTTAGCAACAAAATATTAATTGAAAGAATTATTTGCAGTTATACAAATGTCATGCGGCATAGCAGCTGTTCTATTTATTTGAAACAAGAAACCAAAAATATTTTTTTTTAGAAAATTGTGCAGTTAATGTACCGCCATCCTTAAATTAATACTTATTTGCTAACTAATGTTTTTTTTTGTTTGTTTATAAGTATAATAAAATACCTTCACAATTTGAAATGGATTCTCTGCTTAATTTTAAAAAAAACTCACCAATATTCATATGAATTTGTGTCGTCGATTGAGGTTCCCCCCTAACTGTAGGGGGACCCGTTCCCATTAAGGGGCGACACTGTTCATACTGCATTATAAGGGATCTGGAGCAATAACACTTTGAATGGCGTTGACATATTTCGAGGATGAGGGTGTTGCATCCTGTACTTGATTGTGGCGTGTTTTCATGTCGATATTTACTGGACAGCATCGAAACTATTGTCAAGAGTCTCCAAATGTTTACTTGCGCGGCAGTCGAGCTTCCGATAGGTCATCTGATAATGAAAACTGTAATTTCTATATATATTCTATATCAGATTTTCGTGGAAGTATTACCAATGGATTGGCAAAATTCTCCTGATGAAAATGTATCTGAACTCTACCTCATTTTGGCTATCTTTAACCCTTTGTGATTACACGGAGTGTATCGTACCTCACGATGTGTATTTGCAAATATTTTTGTAAATTTTCACACCTTAATAATAAAATTGATCAATTTAGTGAATTGTAACAACAAAAATCCATTTTATCCACAACTATTTGTCCAAATACAAATTTCGACATATCAAAATTTACATTTCTAGGAACAGACTATTAGAGCATAATTCCATGAGTATTGTGAATGTACAATCATCACTCTAAAGTTAAAAGATTCGAACATATGAAAATGGTGACTCAAAAATTTCGCTGGGGTGCAGTGAACCCCATGTGGCCAATTTGTGATTATAATAAGGTGTGGCCACCCGCCACGGAGGGATAAGCAGACATGATGGTTTACGGAATTCGGATGCGATTCAGATTATATATAATTAAAAATTAAAAATAGCCCGAATGAGGTCGTATTTGGAGTCATTTTCGTCGGAAAAACTGCGCCTATCCATTAGTAGACCTCTCATGAAGATTTAATAGACAATACAGAGGTATAAATTTTCATTACCATCAGCATGTGTCCAATGCGCGGAGTGAGCGTGTGCCACTTAAAATGTTAAAATATGTATCGAAATATCTCTATCAATTCAAATTAAAAAAAAAACCAATAATAAGAATTGCATAACTGAGTAACCTAAAACTACTTTAGCTACGAATTATTTGCAAAATAAAATATGAGATGAAAGTGACAGTTCACGTACAAATGACAGTTTCGTTACTAGACGTAAAGTAGCTGTATATTCATTGTCTACTATCAAGATAAAAGGTATGTAGACAGAGCTACTGAATTCCTAAATGAAATGGAATAAAAAATAGTGACATTCTGACCTATTCGTTGGTTTAGGTACTCTGAAATGCACTTTAGCTCGGAGAGTGAGTTCCTGTAGAAACTTTTAATCTGATTGTCGGCCTCCCACCTCTCTCGTTCAATCCATCCCTCTCATTCGTCTGTACAAGGTGTGCCGTTTTAATACATCTATATATACCATTTCAAATATCGTTGAAATTAATATTAGTGATATTAAAAATAGTTGTTGGGAAAAGTTGAAGTGTATTGGTGACATTACACAGTGGATGTAAATATTTTGTAGGTGGATACGGTTTCAACAATTTGAATTCACGGTCTTTTTCCTTTTTTAGTGAATCCGTGTATTATTTTCTCCTTACTTAGATCTACTTACTTAGATCAGTGCGATAAATATTTAACTGAAAACAAGTAATTTATCAGTAAGGAGTTTATTTTAGTTTCATTTAAGGGAGGGTATTCACACGATAATCAAGTACAATACTACCGGTAATTTTGCAGATAAAAATTTGAAAATCTGTACTTTCCCGTGTTTTTTACGCCAAATTTAATAATGCAAAGAAAAATTTTAAATTCATTTTCTATTATTGACGAAATTATTTTATAGAAAAATAATTAGATCGAAAAATGTATGCCCTTATTTGTGACAAATCTTTTCAAGAATATGTGATCCAGCTCTACAGCTTCATTCTTACGGGAGTTAGACAGTTCTTTTGCAAAACAAGTGTTTGGTCCTTTCGCAATGCTGCATGCTAATATAATCGTAGTTCGTATAAAGATATCGTACCAGATAGCTAATTTGCACCATGTCGCGTACTTCTTCAAATGCAGCATATGCCGATATGGTACTCATATCCGGTTTCTGCACGGGGAATAGCAGATCCGCGGTAGCTGATAGTGTGTTATTGCTGCGTAGATGGAGATTCAGTTACTATCGTTGCTTTTATTGAATTCGACGATTTCTTTAAGTGAGTACATACTTACATACCTACTCCTGTAATCAGGAGCATTCGTAGTAGATATGTTGCTATTTGATAGAGCCCCTAACCCTAGTGATGGGATCCGAAGCACTTCGAAACGCTTCGAATCTGTATTGTATATCGGGCGACTAATTCGAAGCACTTCGAACATCACTCGAAGCTTAAAACTTTTGAAAATCTTGATAAGTCTTCAGTCTTGATAGGTCTTGAAAATCTTGGAAGTCTTGAACGCCTTGGAAATCTTGAAAGTCTTGAACGTCTTGATCGTCTTGGAAGTCTTGAAACTCTTGCTTCAATGCCTACTTAGGTAGGTTTCGGACCTGTACGTACGTCCACCGCCGACACGCGGGACAATACAGGGCGAATTCCACTTACGCCCAAATCGCCCGTGATTTTCATTAACCTAAGTTTTCCTGTACGCGACTAGACGCAACGTCAAGAATTTCAAAGTCGATTTTCTCAAAAATGAAGCGCGATATGAAAAAAGGTTACTCTTTCTTTTCGACTTATAACAAGTAAATAAGTCGAGAAAAAGGAATACATTTTTTTGATATTGCGCTTCATTTTTGAGAAAATCGACTTTGAAATTCTTAACGATGCGTCCAGTCGCGTATAGGGAAACCTACCCTAATGAAACTCACGAACGATTTGGGCGCAAGTGGAATTCGCCCACAGTCATAAACCGCTACCCTGGCGAGACCCTTTGGCTGATCAACCTGGCTAATTTTTGGCAACCAGACCAATTTTCAAAACTTCCAAGAGTTCTAAGACTTTCAAGACTTCCAAGACTTCCAAGACTGTCAAAACTTCCATGACCTATTAAGTCTTATCAAGAATTTCAAGAGTTTTAAGCTTCCAGTCATGTTCGAAGTGGTTCGAAATTTTCGTCATATACATAGATTTGAGGCGCTTCGAAGTGGTGTGCTTCAGATCACATCACTACCTAACCCCCACCAGAAGGCGTCGTCACTATTCTTAAAGTGGTCGTAACGTACAATACAAGCTAAACTCTGATTTTGCACTCGCGTTACTATTGAATGGACAAATTACAAAATACTCTGCTCTGCTCTACCTTCGTAAACACGTCCAACTCACTTGACGGTCGAACCGGAAATCCCCATTAAATATTCACGATATAATGTCTTATATTGAATTCGACGTGAAAAGACATAATTCATTAATCGCGTAGGAACGCCAATTTCACGAGTTTTCTTTCCCGAAAAGTGGTCTAAATCATTGGAGATCTCGCAGGTGCTTCTCCATAACTTCTACTTTTATACGACCGGCCGTCATGTGCACTCTCTTTCATTATTGGCTTCATGTTCCTTTACCTTTCCTCTTTCTTCCTTTGTTCTGCTTTTCCTCGTTCCTGAGAATCTGCTAACGCCGTAAGTGTCACCCAAGAGGATATATCTTTTTGTTGAATTTACGGTTTCGATAACGCTTCAACGACGGATCATAAAATAAAGTATTTTACTAGAGCACAGGAACAAAATGATATCCTTAAATGTTTAACCATTCGTTTAAAAAGTGTACCTAGGGTAGGGTGGGGCTTTTCGTATAAACCTGTGTAAAATTTAGTAATAACAATGTAGAGATATATGATGTTATTTTGTATAAACTACAACTATTATGATTTACTTTTACAAATTTGTTGGTTGATACTGTTATTTTTTGTTGAGTTATATCACAAAATGTGTGTCAATTCAAACGGTCAACATAACATAGAACAAAATAGATAAAAAAAACTCTTTTCAAATCAGCAAATGTTTATTAAAACAATTTTTTGGTATACAATATTTAAAGGAAATACTACGGCATCATCTTTTAAACAAAAGAATAAACATATAGGACACAGATCCAGCTTGAACTAAAAATTGCACAATAATCTTGGCTCAATATAAAGATATAACTCTGGTTCAAGCACTTTGGCCTTATTTCTTAAGCTCAAATTATCTTAATATAAAAAAATAATAGAAAAAACATAGATAATTTATGATCTTGTCTAAATTGTCTACATTGTCTAAAATTCTCCAAAGAGTGAGAAGCTAGAGAGGGTTTCCGATGATTTAACTTAACCAGTGATTCACATAAGTGTTAATTTAATATTTACAAAATTGTTGAACCTTTGTTTTGAACAAAGTGTTAAATTCAAAGTAGAAAAGGTTAACTGTCTTCATGTAAAACAATTAATAAATTCACACTTTACAGCTTAGATTTTTTTATTAATTTTACTTAGATATAAACACGTTAATGTACACAAGTGTTGGAGTTGAACAAATTTTCGTGTATGTTTCATTAATATGAAATACTCGAGAATTGTCCTGTTATGACATAAATATTAGATGAGATAACAGGAATTTACTGCGGCATGTGCATTCCACGACCGAACTATTATATACCCAAAGATATAATACATAGATCTTGTCGACGCAGAACGGCATTCCTGACATTCACAAAGTACATTATATTACTACCTTCAGCAGCGTTTCTCGTTTATCAAAGCATTTTTTTAAAAAATCATGTAAGAATCCTATTCAAATAAATTTTAATATTATAAATTTTCACTCGGATATTTTCCATGACAATTATATACTTACTAATCGTAAGTTCTATACATTGTCTCTTTTCAAAACAGTTGAAAGTTGAAAATAAGTTGAAAAATGCATATTGGAATTATTGTAATATCAAAATATTTGACAACGTTAATAATTTTTATTACTATATACAATATTAATTATAAAAAACTATTATATTTGAAATTGTATATATGTATTGGTTGTGCGAACACAATGTTCCATAAATATTGCCTTACTTAATTTCTTTTACAATAGTAAGCTGGTACTTTTCTATAGTAATTTTTATTGTTACATATTTTGAATTTTGAATTTTTGACACTGGGTTTCGTGATATTTCAATAATTTTTGCATTTTGACAAACTCTAAAACTATGTTGTGATATATATATATATATATATATATATATATAACTAGATAATAATTTCTTATGTTGCAGGAAATGCGACAGTAGTCAACTGTTCGTTAAAAATCATCATACACACTGTATAGACACCTGTCGCTCCACTACAATGTGCGGCGAAGTAGTCGTTCCTGAAGATCATCTTGACGTAAGAAATTAGTTATTTATCTTACTTAATAAACATATATTAGGACAAATTATTCCCGGATACCAGATGTTAACACTTTATCTGGCGTCGGCGTGTTTCCAAATCAAGGGACGTGCATCTTGTGCACAGTTTTCGGTTATGTTTTCTCGTTGATACTTTATTAAAACCATCGGAAGTACTGCCTGAGGGTCCCCGAATGTTTACTATGAAAATAAACTGAGCTTGGAGTTCGCTTTGTACTTCGCCGCCAAAGAGACACCTCGCTCGCGTGCAATTGCGCGGGATGAAGCCTGTGCGCGCGTAAGTTATCCGCAAACGGACGATAAAATTTTTATATTTTTTATGTGTATGCATAAAAGTATTACCAACAGGTTGGTGAGAGTCCCCCGATGAAAATGAATCTAAACTCGACCTCACTCGGGCCATTTTTAATAATAAAGCTTAATATATAAAGCAGAAAGCTTCTATATGTTTGTATGTTTGTCTGCCGCCTAAAAACTTTCATACGATAAACTCCGGGATCACGAAATGTGCCTCAGATCATTATGTCTGACTAATCCAGATAAATGTAACAATTCTCACAACAAAATTAAAATTTTTTTCTATAAACTCCAAATCTAAATTTCGGAGTGAAACCGTGTAATAAAGCTAGTAATGTATAATTTGTCTACAGAATTCTGAAGTGATTCGAATGATGTGTAATTTAACGACCGAAGAAGGTGGTATTTGGTCTCATTTTCATCAGAAAGAAACTCGCATATCCCCTGGTAGTACTCCCATGAAGGTTTAATAAACAATATAGAAGTTCAAATTTTCATTAGTGGTAGATGTTTAAAACGCGGAGCGAACTGCATAAAAGTCTCCTGATAGAAGCCATCGCATTGAAAGACATGCTCAACTTGAAGGGGCATTTTTGAATACATTACGCCACTGAAAATGTTAATATTTTCCATTACTAAATGTATATGAAGTGGAATTTTTGAAGTCCATATAACTCTTATAAGATCAACACAATCATTTCCCATTATAATATATAAAGGGTAAGGGGGAAAAACGAGGAATGTCCATTTGTCGTGATTTTGCGATTTATAGTATATTTTGTTGGTGGCAACTGGGACTACAGAACTGTCGAATCACAAAGGGTTATGAATTCCAAATACCCCGTAAGATAACGTTAAATTTTTGGTATACTGGTTATAAGCAGATAAAGTTCAATTTCCAGTGGCACAAAACACTTAAATTTCTCGATAAAGCTGTTTTGTGGCATTCCCTGCTTTCCCTCTTACCCTTCATATATGATAACACAACATGTATTTATCTAAAACTCAGGTTTGCCGAACGTGTAATGCAACAGGACACAATTGTGGAATAGCAGAAGGTAGTAAGGCAGGTCGGGGAATAGACGGTGCCGATTTTGTTATCTATGTATCCGCAATGCAAACTGAGAGGTGTCATAAAGGACTGACTGTAGCCTACGCTGCGCACTGCCAACAAGAAGCGGCATTAGATCGGTAAGTTACTGTATATAGTGGTTACTAAAATGGATTGAAAAGACTTTTGAAAATACTTTATATTGGGTGTAGTATATATTATTTTATGAAGGAAAAGATTAAAGAAAAATGGTAGAAAGTGACCAATTTTGGAACGCCATAACAAAGGAAAGTGCAGGAGAATGCATATATAGGGAGTCCCAAAATTGGGGGACAATCCGGAACGTGCAATATCCTGATGTAAAAAGGTATCGAAATGTCCTTTACCGTTTTGGGATCCGAGGCTTCGTTCCCGAGATACTAACAGTTGATTACTGGCGGCCCAACTTCCGGAGCGCGCAGTGTAAAGCCGAAACAGCTGATTTGGCCCACACGCACAGTAGAGTCGACGTCGCTGGTTCAAACCGTAAGAATGGACCAGGACGGTCAGGCCTACTGTGTGTGTGGGTCTGTATCACGCGTGCTTCCTGCGTGCACGTGCGAGCGGTCACTGCTCCGCGCTCAGCTGTTTCGACTTTAAACTGCGCGGCTCGGAAGTTGTACAGCTAATATTCAACTGTTAATATTTCGAGAACGAAGCCTCGGATCCTAAAATGGTAAAGGACTTTTCCATGTCTTTTTGCATCAGGATATTACATGTTCCGGCAAGTCTCCAAATTTTGGGACACCCTGTATAATGTTATCTACTTGTTACTTATTGGTAATATTACTTTAAAAAAAAAGATTTTAGATCATAACAAGATTGAAATGAATCCTTATTTACGAAAAACCATTCGTTGTTCAGAGGTTACGAGGGGTGATTCCAATTATGTACAATTAAAGATAGTCTGAATGAGATAGTACTTGCATTACCCATTCTAAACACCAGATTGTCTGCTTCAAGCTGTTGGGAACTGGGTGCAGGTATCTAATAGGTCGTTCGTTCGCAAAAAAAAAACAATAGTGATGGATGACTTCCGTGTCTAATAGCGAGAGTGAATCTTTAAAGAACCGTATCAGGGGTAGCGCAAGAGTCGTTATAATTTTTCCCATAGTTGTCTCTTCCCACACGTCTATAAAATTTGTTTGAATTTCATGGAATCTTAAAAATAATTTGCTTTTCAGACCGATAGCTGGCCACGCCAACTTATGTCCAGGAAATATCAGCACCAAGCCACAAGAACTAGAAACTGTTCTAAGTACTGTCAAGCATGAGATACTGCACGCTTTAGGATTTTCTATAAGTCTGTATGCTTTCTACCGAGACGAAAATGGTGAGCCGAGAACTCCTAGAAGAAGCGATACAGGAAAACCAGCGTTAAACGAAAAGTAAGTACATCTTTTTATTACCATAAAATATTGTTTTATAAGCAATATTACTTACGGAATATTTATGTCCTCGAAGACGTAGGAGTGCCAATGGCACACGTTTGGACCCAAGGTTCCTTCTTTAAACCCACCACTTTTCAGGAAAAACCATTACGCGGTTACAAAACTGTTGACAAAAACAGGAGCCATTAAAGGTATACCGGCACCACCTCTGATTTTTTCGAAATTCTACTCACGTTTCTTATAAGACAAACAAGCAACTTTTGTATGAAACTTTTTTCTACCTTCAGTACTTCCCACCAATTCAACAAAGTAGATTTTTCATCCCCGACTTTGAGGGCTGTTTTCACCCCGTAAACTTGAATTGGGTCAGTTAGAAAAACAAATATGTGACATATTTTCGAACGTTCTGGTTTTGTGCAAAGTTTGATTAAAATCCGGGCATGCGAACTACGTGATGTTGTTAGTTATATTTTCGAGCATTGTATCGAACTAAGTTACTATGTACGTTGTATTAACAATTTAAAATACATAAATCATAATTAAGGAAATCTTGTTTGTTGCTTTTCAGAAGCATAGTGTCAGATACTTTATAAATTATCAAATTATATTAATTTTTCATTGAAGGCGTAACAATAACAGAATGCTAGGTAAAAAGTAGTCGTAACATCCGATGTTCGTTATGTGCAGGTTACAAACTCATCAGTGGAGCGAAAACACGATCAAAACCATCGTCAGACCGCACTGGCAAGTGCACGGCGGCTATATGGAGAGATCAATGCAAATGATAGTAACTCCCCGGGTTCGCGCTGAAGTTCAAGCTCACTTCAATTGTCCAGAACTCGAGGGTGCAGAATTGGAAGACCAAGGGGAGGATGGTACAGCATTAACACATTGGGAAAAGCGAGTGTTTGAAGTAAGTATTTAAGTCATGGGATATAAATCGAAAAAAAAAAACAGATTATTCAGAATAATCAAGGACCATATAGTTGAATGTAGAAACTTCGTCCTTTGGGGCTTGTAAAATGTGTTTAAAATTTTTTCTCAGCCATCAGAGGAAAAGAACAATTTTAAACATCTCCACAAAATTTCCTTTTATATATTGAAACTCTAAATTCTACAATTAATTATCAATTTTAATCTTACCTATTTTTGAGACAATTCTTTTTTACTTATTTAAGAAATTATTTTATCTAGGGTAAAGTGATATTTATTATACACTCACATAATATGTGCAGACAGTGAATTTGAATCCCTCGTCTGATTCACACACACACACACACACACACACACACACACACACACACACACACACACACACACACACACACACACACACACACACACACACACACACACACACACACACACACACACACACACACACACAGTGAAAGAGCTGGCGTTCCTCTAAGCCTCCCACACACACACACACGCGCGCGCGCACGCACACACACACACGCACACACTAGCGAGCATGCCCCTCGTTTAAACCAGTGTTTCTCAAAGTGAGTGCTACCGCCTCTCTGGGGGCGTTTAAATTATCTAGGGGGGCATTAGGCATTAAGGGGGAGCCATGGAAGTGTTAGACATATGGGGGCGATTAGGATTTTAATTACACGAAGTTGCACATGAATACCCAACAGAGTTCATTAAGTGCGTAAAATTGTAAACGCAGATTTTCTTATATCAATTGAATATTTTTTATATCAATTATATCAATAATATTCAACGGACTGCAACTTTAGAATGCTTAGAATATTCGTAACTGTCGTAACACATAATATTGCGTTGCGGCGATGCGATGCTAAACGTTGAGAGATAGCTGTGTTGATATATTAAAATGGGACACCCTGTATGTGACAGGGGGCGGTTGGAATAATTTGCCCGAATAAGTTTGAGAAACACTGGTTCAAACCAATATTATAAATAAATGGCTGAGCGTTGGAGCTTAATTCTGTACAAAATGATTTGAAGTAGAGTCCACTACAAAATCCCAAAGTACGAAAAAAATCCGAGGGGGCCACTTGACCGCCTTCACTTGTGGGTTTTTATTATTAGAACTACTGTGGAGCGAAGGTTTACAAGAACAAAACAAAAATAAATGAATTAAGTATAATTATATATATAATAATTGATACTTTTTATATAATGGTGGTCCACGCAATTTGCACACCTCGAATAACTTCTAAAGTATGCGTTGTATCAAATTTTTTTTTTATCCAAGAGTTCCATGGTTTGAAAGGATACATTATGTAGTGCATGCACTTTTTTTTATAGATGGAGACGTTTGAGAGATTTCAACGTCAACTTCGTTATTTTAAATAGAATACTATATTTTTTATGGCAAAATATTGAAGAATGTTGAATCCTGAATAAAAAAGTATTAATCTTTATTAGCCCCAAACCCAATAGTTAACGAATAGTTTGGCTTCGTTTCTTGAAATTTTACTTTGCGCAATATCATGTTGGAGATTCAATATCATCAAAAATTTCCGTAAGGCAGCGAGTTTGCCAAACCATGCAACTCTTGTATAAAAGAAAATGTCATACAACTCATACTTTAGAAGTTATTCAAAGTGTGCAAGTTGACCACCCTGTGTATATCATATATTTAACCATAAATATTAATAAGTTTTAAAACATTAGCGAGCAAAAAAACGAGAAAATGATTATTTAAATTCATTTATTCGAACATGAATTTCGGTTATTGAATGAAAATAATAGGTACCGCGGAAAATCAGTGAACTTCAATTATTGTAGTTATTCGAATTGTCTTATTCCCCGACGGGTCTATAAATGTATTACAATTAATAATATCTGCTTACGTATAATACCTTTATTATGTATTTCTTATTACGTTTATTGCATATAGTATTTGTATTTTTTATATAGAACGAAGCTATGACAGGAACGCATACTCAAAATCCAGTTTATTCAAGGATAACGCTTGCTCTTATGGAAGATACCGGATGGTACAGTGCAAATTATTCGATGGCTCAAGAATTAGGATGGGGAAAAAATCTTGGTTGCAATTTTGCAATGAAATCTTGCAAAGAATGGATATCTTCTAAGTCATCTCGCTTGTCGTAAGTATTGCCTTCCTCATAGAGTTATCTGATGCGTTTAGAATATTACAATAAATTTTTCCAAAGATAACACTTTGATCGGCGGTGGCAAGATTTTAGATAGAGGGATTTCTATCCTGTGCAAGCTTTGGCGTGTTTTTACGTCGATATCTTCTGGGAATCACGAAGCATTTTAATTTACATATTCTCTATTAGATCTTCATGAAAATATTTTATATCAATGAATTTATGTATAATTATGGCGAATTTGGACTTTGTTTTCCAATGTTTTCATCCACACATCCATTCAATTTATCAAAAGTAGACACTGGCTCTGCACTGGTCACTTTGGATGAAATGCAGGTGAAAACAATCTTTACCCCTTTCACTGTGGATGAATCATCCGAGATGCACCAAATTTCCAAAGTGAAAAGTCTAAATTCGCCTTTATTTTGGCCTGTAGAATCAGCCCCTAAAAGCTTCACCACCTGTAGTGAAACACGCTGTATATGAATCATGTATGTATATATGAATGACGTATAATATGAATGAATTATGTATGTATAATTAGACATACTTCAGTATACATCATTATCTACACATTGCATAATTAATTATTCGTAATATATACACAAATAATTACACATAAATTAATTATGTTACGTGCAATCAAAGAGATCTATAATAAGATCATATTTGGATTAATTTTCATCGAAAAAATATCGCCCATCTATTAGTAGTACTATAATGAAGACCTGATAGAAAATACAGAAATTTAATTTTTCATTAGTGTCGGCATGTGCTGAGAGCACTGGCATAAACAATCTCTGGGAAAGGCCTGACTTGAAGTGGCATTTTTTAAAACCTTGCGCCACTCAAAGTGTTTATTATTAAGTATTTTACGATGATTTCAAAGGTAATTATTATTTTTTAGGGGAAAATCCATTCATCCTTTCTGCAACAAAGTGAAACAAGATCCGTTACAAACGGAATGTACTGATGACCGCAGTTCTGGTGCATTATGCAACTTAATTAAACATCCGCAGCCATTGCCTAAGAAATATCAGGTACGAATTTCTCTGACATATCTAATATGTAAATCCTTTCTTTTAACAAGAGATACTAGTATGCAGTGTTAATTGCAGTGAAAGCTATTACTCTACAAATGATGAGTTCTGCCAGCATATATTTGAAATATTTTGCAATTGAAGTATACATATTTTAGGAAAAATATAAATTATAAAGTAAAGCATTTATTGAGAGACGTCAGTGTGTTTTTACGCCGAGGGATTTCTATCCTGCACAGAGCCTTGACGTGTCTCGCATGTCAATATTTTCTGGAATACATCGATAGAATTGTCCGAGAATTCCCGAATGTTTACTTTGAAAACAAACCAAGCTGAGAATTATTTTCGTATTTTGTACATACTTCGTTTCCTTAGCCATCCTTCACCACCGCGAAAGTCGAGATTTCGATGAGTAATGTAAATTGTAATTACTATATTGTGGCTTTACAAAATTCGAAAAGCTTGTCGGGCTTCAGCTCCAAAAACAAAGATTAACTCCTATAAGACTGTTGCTAAAGATTTTATTTTTGCGCTCTTCTCACTCACACACCCTTTCTCTCTAACCTTTCGAGATAGATCATTCTATACCTTCTTTCGCACACACACCGGTTTGTTTTCACATGCATTCTCTCTGCTCCCCCCCCCCCCCTCTCTCCCTCTTTCACTCTCATGCTATCCTTCCATAGACATTCCTTATCGTACCTCCTCCTCCTCACGTACCTACCTACTTAGTCACACATCCTTTCAGCTACCAATTATGGTATTTATTCTTGTACAACAATATTCTCTATTTAATCTTTATAACAATATTACTAATCGATTGATGAGATTCTCCTGATAATAAGTGTCTAAACTCGACCTCATTCGGGCTATTTTCTAATCATACGTGACATATACTTTATCTACGGAATTCAGAAGCAATTCGAATTACAAATGGCCCAGCTAAGGACGTTTTTAACCCGCCGTGGGCACACATATTTGTCTTTTTTTACTGTTTTTGACTTACAAAAAATCTGAAAGAATTGTGGGATACTTAAGCAAGTCTTAATATACAATCGTTCTTTGAGCCAAATGTTTAAAGGAATAATTAAGAAAAATAAAAATTCGGAAGGATGTTTAAGAAAAGAGGCAATTTGCGCGGACCCAAGTGACCCAGTGTGTCCACGGCGGGTTAAACTCCTCGGGAAAACCACGCCTATTTATCGGTAGTGACCTTTAGGAAATGATAAATCCATTGACATAGTGTGACATCTGTTACTATTCGTATCTCTGTACTATATATTTTATAGAAATACCACTAATTAATACAGATAAATAATTAGAGAGTTTACAATTTTATTCGGCTTGTGTGCGAGCTTATAGCGAACAGGTGAAGTTGTTTTTTTTATATGGGCTGGTACGCGAGTAGAGCACACGAAGAACAGAATGTCAGCCTTTCGAAAGATAGAATAAGATGAAGTATCATACTTCGTTTGTTTCGTACCCTTTCTCAGTCGCTTTTAGTCCCTTTGATATTTTTCATTTCATCTGACTCTCACGTTTGTAAGCCAGGAATGAAACAGAAGTGGTATTGATAACGACGAGCTTATAACGTAGCCAAACTGAACTCATAGCAAAAAATAATTAGTTGTGCATAATTATGAATAAGTTGCTATATATGAGCAACTCAGTTCATAAATAGTGTTATTTTATATCGTTATCTATATCTTCTATTTATTATACTTATATAATCGTTGTGTCACTGATTCATCCCCGTCAAGCCCAAACCTCTGACCCAAGAAACATGAAATTCGGAAGGTATATTCCTTTTGCGACGCAGATGCTCGATAACAAGGGATTTTTTGAAATTCCAACCTGGAAGGGGTGAAATATGTTTTCTCGGACTCCTTATTATTTCTTAGGCCCGATTATATATCAACTTGGGTTTTACTTCGAAAGGTTACCCACATAAATGCCTAAAAACCAATTTCATGATTTCGCCCTAATCAACCCCTAAGGGGGTGGTGAAAAAGGGGGAAAAATGTGTTTTCATGGAGTGCTTAATATCTCTGAAGCCCGAAGCGAAGCGCGGGGGTATTTTGCTAGTCTATAATATGTTTTTAACAGATAATAACTTCAAAAGTAACAAGTAACTTCAATTTTTTCCTTTGGAGATTATTTCTCCTTACAAACTTTTCAGTTAATTTAAACGAGACATTTATTGAATTCGTTCTTTTTGTCCTTAGAACTTCGACACAATACCTCACGTTCCAGCCGGAGAAGAAGAATACTATGGTGGTTCGGTATCTTTGGCAGATTATTGTCCCTACATACAAGAATTTACCTGGAGAGCACGGAATATAGTAGTCAGAGGCTCCCATTGTCTTTACGAAGAAAATAATCCAGGTAAGTCATATCGTTACTAATTATGACCATTTTTGTTATATACAATCTTAATGATGATATAGTAATGTCGATATTACAGAAAATATTGATGTAGAAAGAACAAAATAGCGTTATACAATGAATCCATTTATCAATATAGTATAGCCTTCATTGATTTGAAAACATTTATTCATGGAAGAAACTAAAAGAAAATATACAAATTCTTCGCCTTGCCTTGTAGCGGAAAGTTTTTTATACACAGTGATTCTAGAAACTGATCCAAGCTATTAAATTTTTGCGAATACAAAAAAAAATATCTATGAAGGGAAATGTTATACAATTTTGTGACACCTATTACCATAGGATCATTTTTTTTTCAAAGTGTGTGCAATACTTGTAAACATATTACACTTTTTTAGATGACAACATAATTTCCTTTATACAAATTGACTTTTCTTACTATATGTACACGAAATGTGTTTGCTAAGTTTGCTTACGCTATGCGAACGATCATTTTACACGCACTATTGAAAATTATTTTCATATGTAATTTTGTTAACTATAACCCGAATTTACATCGAAAAAACACAAGGAATCAATTAAATGTCACTTTCTATACTACCTAACATTTTGAAAATGATTACAAGAATACAGTTTTACATGGTACTACATTTAGGCAGTTAACAGTTTTAACTCAGTATTAACAAACATATGAATTTTTAAATTTCGTTTATAATAAAGATAAAATTATATATTTATAAACTAAGAGTTTTATTGATGATTGTATTTTCTGTTTAGATCCAGACAAAAATTTTGCTCTAGAAAAATATGGTCCACATTCGAGGTGTTTCGATCATACAAATCAAATGTGGGAAGAGAGAACCTGTAAACAAGTTCGCCAATGGCAACATTGGGGTTCTGGATGCTACCAATATAAATGCGAAGCTGGAAGATTGCATATTATGGTTAGTTTGCTAATAAAATCAACATTACGCATTTTGTACTAACTATTGTAATAAGCATAATCCACCCACTAGCAACTAATTAAAACATACAAAATTATATTTATTTGGTTCCACAGGTTGCAAACTACACCTATACTTGCTACCACGCTGGTCAAGAAATTGCCATTAGAATACTGCAAAATAGTTGGCTCCATAAGGGTGCTTTAATTTGTCCTCCATGTCGAGACATCTGTCAGGTGAGAATTGATATTATGTGTACAAATATTTTTTAACAATCGTGGTTTTATAATTTCTCCTGGAATTATTTTCTCGAAATTTCTTGTTTTCCTAGAATTTCATTTCATATATTCGTACAACATTTTAAAAACTTATGTCAATGACACATATACAAATGTACAAACAGATTATATCATATAAATGTTATCAGCTGTTAGAGCAACAATCAGCACTGATTTTATGGTTGGTATTCTTTCTTGGTATTAACATTTATCGCATGTTTATATTAGCTGAAATATTTTTCAATTAGAAACAATAATTGAATAAATGTATAAGAAGAGGTTGACGCACATATGAAATAATTTAACGGTGAGGTGGTAACGTATGGGCCATTCCACGCGAAATCGGACACATTTTGGAATAACGAAATAGATTCAACTTACTAATAAGTAGATAGATAATTCAATATATTTCTTTCATTTCTGACCTTGGGTGGCCGTGAAGGTCATAGTATACCATATGGTTGAATTTTTCTTGACAGTTGCTTTCATATCGATTAATTAAATATATAGCATTCCATTTAAAAAACTGAAAGTCACCTTTCACGAAAAGTATTACGAAAATAAACAATTGACATTCCGTATTATGTTTGATATAAAAACCAGTAAAAGTTTTGCTCTTTAATTTTTTTTCAAATACTTAATACAGCGTCACATTCAATTAATTTTCATTGGGCTAATTTTAAATTGTCCATAATTTTTAAAACGTGTCCATAAAGAGGACAAACAAGGCTATATACTCAGTTTTTCAAATTTTTGAAAGGTGCGTTTTTTTTAAAAGTGAAATAATTTTTATTAGGTACTCTTATGTCTCCATTGTAAGCTCTTAAAAGCTCAGTTTTATCAGTTTCTTAGTTCAACAGTTATAATTTATTGAAGAAAGGTCAACTCTATATTTCAAAAAACTGTAAGGTCCACAATTTTTTAAAATTTTAAAAATCCTTCGAGATACGTTTACATATCACTAAAGACTACAACATGTTCAAGTTTCACCAACATCTGAAATATTACTCCGAAAAGTGTCCGATTTCGCGTGGAATGGCCGGAGACAGTTGAATATTAGCGGTCCAAGTTCCGGGGCGCGCAGTTTAAAGCCGAAACGGCTGAGCGCGGAGCAGTGACCGCTCGCACGTACATGCACGAGGCACGCGTAGATACAGACCCACACACACAGTAGAGCCTGTATCTACATGCACGTCCTGCGTGTGCGCGCGAGCGTATGCTACCGTGCGCTCGGCTAACTATCAGCTGGATATCAAATTGTAGGGCTTGGCGAACCGTTCAAGAAACACCCCATTTTGGGTGCAACTGGTCATTTGTTTTCGAGATATTTTTGTTTAGAAAATCGGGTATCATAGTCGTCACTCGGGAATTATATAATACTTGTTCGCGCGATACGGTGACAGTACGCGTAGAGCGTTGACTCCTAAATCCCGAGATCGCTAGACCGATTCCTGTTAAGTGCAATTCGGACAAATGTTAATTCCGAATGTCGACAATTAAGGCTCCCATGCACCAGTGACGATGCTCGCCGCGTGCTCGCATGCTCACGATCGTCCCTCCACACACTGTACTAGGGCCGTCCAACTTCTGTTCTTGCTTTCGAAGAGCAGTCGCGTTTGGTTGCGAGCGAAGGCAAGAACGGCAGCCTTAAAAAATTGGGGATAGTGGCGTAGTGTGAGTAATTAGGGATTTAGAGGTTAGGTCTGTTTAGAAGGGATCCCCGGTCTCTACATTCATAGTTTTTTCCCCACCATGCAACTTTTGCTCTTGGGACTGCGAGTTGCCTAGCACGGTTGCTTCAAGAGCAAGAGCATCTGGCAGAGCAAATGCTTGGATGCCCCTGACTTACACATATGTAACATGTACGCGCCCTGCGCGCCGGCGGGATATTTACCACATATTATTATAAAGCACTATATATGTAAATTAACATTTTGAATTTATCTAAAACTCATTATTTGAGTATGTAGGATATAATATGTACACTGACTTTTTGAAATGGTATTATTCAGCCTGTAATATTTACAATAACAAAATCATCTTACAATTAGTTTCACAATATTCGAAAACATAAATTAAGCATTAAGAAATTATACACTTACGACGACTTATTTCATTTTTTTCAGGCCGAACTGAAAGAAAAACATGAGCATTGCAAACCAGGAGACGAACACCCGCCTGCGACGTACTATCATAGAGATAATCTCTATTGTTCATCAGCAGGAAGATTTACGAGTTTATCAACGTTTATTGTTCTAATATATTTTTCTGTTCTTAGATGATGTGTCATCAAACTTAGGTAATATTTTTGACAGCGTCCAAGTTAAATCGAATTATAATGATATATCATTGAAATATCGTTGAAAAGCATTTTCCAATTACAATACGAAGATTTTATGAGACAAAAGTATCATTGGAACCAAATAATAGTTTCATAAAGTGCGTGTCGACAGAAGCGACAATTTTATTTTGATACTTTATTGGGAAAAACACTTTTCAATGATTTATATACATAGTAAGTATTATTGCAACCATAGGATAATACTTTTGAGATTCTATGTGCGTAAAAATTGATGCATGTTGCATTTCACATTTCATATAATGACTGTAATGGATATGACAAGGCATTCTTGAAGTGCCAATATTAAAACATACTGTTTCTATACGCTTATTTAATTACGCAGCCCGTTTGGTTGTCATCTTTCCATGCAGGCGATGTGACATTTCATATCAAATGTACATTATAGTGTATCGTCTCTACTTTTACTTTATGACATCATAATGAAAGCTATATGTTATAAAGAAGCAAATACGAATGGTTCTTTTGTTGAAGTATCAAAATGAGTAAGTGCCAACATTATCTGCCGAATACGCGTCTAGATTTGACACATTTTTGTTTATGACACACATACATGCACAATATCCCAACAACCTTTACGCACCGCTTTTAATCAATTCCCTCCTAACAAAAATAATCTTTTACGTATTCTTTCAATAATGCTGTTAGTATTTTACGAATATTTTATTGCGTTGACGAACAAAGTACGTAGTATTAAATTTTTTTTTTTATATAAAAAAAGTAAATCCTTATCTTACGTAAATATATTGATTGTAGCGAAAATCAATTATTTCACTCAATGTTTCAGTGTTCATTGTTTGACACTTCTTGTCGCCATGAAAGGGTATTCTAGATAATAATATATAAATATTTAAATTTTAAATCTCAGATGACAGATAACTTGAGAAACAACCACACAGTAGATGCAGGGTCTTATTTTAATCCACAATTAATTTCATTTATTACATTCCAGAACAGACTTTATATCAGATTTTGATCAGATGTTTGTCAATTTTTGTTGCTATTGTAATAGTGATTCGACAAAGTAATATTAAAAAAAAAGATAATGTATACTTATTTCACAAATATATGACATTTATTTTGACTTTAACACGTTGACTGGTGCCGGCACGTCTTCGCGTTCTAGGATTTGCAGCCTGTAATAATTTTTTAAAAGCGTCAAAAGTATTGCCTCAGCATCCCATATTGTTTGGTGGGAAAAATACCGAGGATGGAGTTCGCTTTGTACTTCGCCGCCTCAGTAGCCTCTCATTAGCGTGCCGTCGAGTGCGATAAAACCTGCGCGTAGATAAGACATCCATTAACGGAAGTTAAAATTATTATATTTTTCTATAAAATTGCACGAAAAAATTACCAATAAATTGGTGAGATTCTGCTGATGAAAAAGAGTCTAAACTCGACCTCATTCGGACTACATATTTTCAGTTATACATGATGTGTAATTTGACTACGGAAATCTGAAGCGATTCAAGTTACGTATAATTAAAAAAATATCCCGAATAAGGCACGTGTTCAAAGTACGTAGCGAACTGGCTAAAACTTTATCTGTAGAAAGGACCTTAGAAGGGACAATTTTTCAAACCCTGCGTCAGTCAAAGTGTTAATGCAATATTATTAGAAAATATTTTTTACTTTTTTATTATGTGACTTGTATTACACAGATGGTTGGGGCATCTACCGCATATAAGTATAGGGTATTCGGCTACAGGTAAGAGAAAACAAAATGATTAATTCTACGTGTCATAATAAAATGGACATCAAGAATACCGAAATTGTGGTGCAGTCCTTGTATTTTAGTTATTAGTGTTTAAAAATTGATTAATGCTTCAATAAACAAAGACACATCGAAAGCAACTTACGTCGTAGGCGTACTGATAAGAGCGCCGTTATTTTTTCGCGGCGACTGTACTCACCTGCACAACGCGCGCCGTTGATCGACGCATTGCTGTTCTTCAGGCGTTCCTATCATAAATTTTCAAACTTAATAACTAAAAAACGAAGCCTCTACTGCAATTTCTTTACTCTTGATTTTCGCCTTATTTTGTCGCGTAGAATCACCCATTTCATTCTCTCCTACCTGTTGCCAAATGCCCTGTATATTTTAGTCATTCCGTAACAATTTTTACATTCCCTTAACTATATAAATTTTGCGAAATTGGTTCAAGTGGTCACGTTCCTGTCGGGCGAGGATTCATAACTGTTCAGTGTAAGGACATTAATATAATTATCAGTCTGTAGAATGTTAAACTGTGTATATGTCAAAAAGACAATATCTTGTTTTTTTTATTTTCGCAAAATCTACAAACAGATAGTACATGAATTAAATTATGTGCAACAATTTCCGTCAGCTTTTCAGCGTTCTAATTGCTTAGTAAAGTATAAATTCAGATGCATAAACAATTACCCTAACTACGTTTAGTGACAGCTTTATATAAAATCATGTGACACGACTTGAAAAAGATTTTCAAAACTACTGGGAAACAACAGAACATCAGTTCAGCGATGTTAAACTTGTAATTAAAAGATTTGTAGGAGATCATTGCTTTTTCAAAAAATATTTAAGGGAGTACACTACCTTCTAGGCCTAAAGGAATGGGTAAATTTAAAATTTGTTTTCTCAGGTAATTTTTCAGTAAACTATAGGGATATTTTTAGGAGATTTTAGGCAACATTTTAATTTTATTTTCATACATTATTTATTAAGTACTGAAAGTTTTAAAATAGCAGAGTTATACAAGATTAGCTACCGTCATATCTGTCAGGACCTTGTCAGCTGACGTTCAGCGTCGAAAGTGACTGGAAAATGAAAAATAAAAAATTCTAACGTTAACTTAAAGGAAAATAGATGTTCTTCGATGTAGTGTACGGTTTTTATCATATTTTAATTTATTCAATTTTTATAAACCTCCAAAACCGCTCTGTTTCAGTGAACAGAAAAAAATTTCTTTACAAAGCCACCATTTCCTTATTTTTTATTCATTACTCCAGCAGATGTCATTAGGAACATCACGAC
The DNA here is from genome assembly GCA_947577245.1 of Andrena bucephala. Lineage (NCBI taxonomy): Eukaryota > Metazoa > Arthropoda > Insecta > Hymenoptera > Andrenidae > Andrena > Andrena bucephala. The sequence goes on from OX387715.1 coordinate 109,327,753, forward strand.
ATGAATTGCTTTGTCCTCGCTCAAAGCCGCTTCCAAACTGAATTTCAGTGTTCCCATGGCATAGTATCTATAACGGAAAACCCTTCATTTTTGGAACACGAAGAAGTTTCAGGTCTTCTCAATCACGGGAAAAGCTTTTTTCACAAAATTTAAGTTGCGTGTGCTCCGTACACGTGCGTGCCCGTCAGACAGTTAAAGTTCTAAACATACTTCGTAAATTTACTACTTATAATTTTACTTATTAATTTTGCTAGAAATTTGTAGAATAACTTCAAAAAATGAATTAAGAAATTGGTAAACGTAGGCAAAAGTTTTGTGTTGAAATTTTAGTATTATTAGGATGTAAGAGAATACGATATCATATCCAAGAACATACCTAATAATATTTCAAAAAAAAAATGGCAACTAAGGAAAAGATCACCTCATATTAAATCACTTATGAAAAAGTTGTATCTTTGACAAAAGTGGCAATAGACGTAAATAAAACTTACATGCAATGGAGAGTAAGATGTACATAATGTATTCATTGAATGAAAGTTTCTAAAACGGTTTTATGCATATTATGTTTGTGAAATGAAGTATGTATTTCTTTATGTAAATAAGAAGTGAAACGTTGTCCAGTTTCTATTCTTTATACAGAGTGTTTCAAAAAGGTTGGTCAAAAGATTAGATATGAATTCTATGTATCAAAATAGGGTATAAAAAACATTTGCCCGGAATATTATGTTATGATCAGCAGCATAAAATACGAAATTCTTAAAATGTCTTCTACAAATAAAAAACCAGGTAAATCAAAACAGATGGGCACATAAGCCATGCACAGTTTTGTCCCGTTATAAGTGCGCAACTCGGGAAACAAGGTGGTCTCTTAACGAAACGATATGTTATTCAGCTCGTATTTCGTTTTGCCGTTTTGTTTCAGTAATACGATGCCGCCGCTATCTCGAACGAAAATGGCTTATCGCTATCGCGTGCCATCGCGCTCAATCTCATTGTCAGTTCCTCGCACTCACCGCGACGACTACAAAAAAGTAGCGGAGATAGAAAGTTCTCTTAACGAAACGAAGGACCCGTCTTCATAAAAGGGACCACATGAGTCGATGTTGGAAAGTTAGGCAGATAATAAGGACTTTTATAGCAGACATTTCGAGCAGACATTGTGAAGTAATTTTTTTATTATGATTTGGAAAGGAAACGTCTTGAAACACATCTTAATATATTAAGCAGAAAGTTGATATGTTTATGTGCTTGTCTATCGCCTAAAAACTTTCGAACGGTAAACTCTGTGGTCACGAAATTTGCCTCAACTCTTTATAGCTCATCCTGGCTAATCAAGATGAATGTGACTATTTTCACAAAAAGAAAATTAAAAGAAAATTTTTTTTTTTTTTATAAAATCAGAATCTAATTTTCGGCCAAAGTCGAATAGTAAAGCTATGCTTATATAAAGCTTCTTCTTGCTTTGATACGAAGAATTCATAACCCAAAATTTTGGGCACCATTTTGAAACGCCCTAATCTGTGTAGGAACTACAGGAGTTTTTAATATTCCATTGTAAAAATATTTTGTGGGGGTCACTGTTACGCCATAAATAACATGTAAATAATAAACAATTAGTATTAAATACAGAAGATGTAAACAGATAAAGTATTTGTAAATATGTAATTGTACATAGTTTAATTGAGCATGCCAGAGACCGCTTAGGAAGAATCATACAGAAAGTTCAAACACTAAAGTATTCTGAAATATGCTACCCAGGTGTACATATACACATATGTACATATTATGTTGCTACTATTCCTCCCAATTACCCGCGGAAAAAAAATCGAAAGTGATAAGGCGGGCTTTACACGGGCATATGTGAATGGAACACACGAGACATAAGAGACTGCTAACTCTGATTTAGATACAAACCGCTGTACACCTCTAATTGTAAGTTGGGCAATGGGGACTGAAGTCATAAGAACTGAAGAAGGACCCGACAATCCAGTCGAGGTCTGCTTGACACTGCCTGCTTCCCCACTTCTCTCTTTAGACATGCGCATACTGGTCTCTCGCTTGCTTAGTTCCCCTATAGTACTTGACGAAACAAACGAAAAGCCCGTACAGTTTAAAACGATTGTACAAAGTGTACTTATCTGCCGAATATTATTTAAATCGAAATTTTGCATTAATGATAATTTTGTAACGTATATAAAAGCATTTGATTCCTGTGTTTTTCTATAATGTATTATGTATAGTGGCTAGAATTTTTTTAACAAGTTACAATGATATACGAATATTAAAATTTAATGTACTTGAGAATCTTCAACGTAATAGTTGTAATAACAGAAACGTATAATCTATAATTTTGTATAGAAATTATTAACGACAAACAAATCTAACAACAGTGGTACAATACTATATTAATTCTTTCATATCAACGTTTATGTAAAGTGTCACTGCATATTTATATAATCTGCATTTGCACTGCATTTACTAGAAATAATGGTAAACTAGTTTTGTGTTACTGCAAAAAATGACTTTAAGAAGATATATAAAATATACGATATAATGGTATACATATGTATGTCATACATTATGTATTAATATTAATTGGTGAAAACAGTTGTATGAAAACTTTATATCTATCGCAAGGTTTGAAAAATACTTTTTCAAATCATGAATTTCGTCGTACGATCGGAAGGGAGGTCATCCTTCGTGTAAAAATAAGTCTAACAATAAGACGTAGAATAAAAATTTTCTATACGAGGTTTATTTACATATAGGGTGGACTGCCTAACTTGTACACCTGAATAGCCCCCAAATTACATGTTGATAAAGAAATTGTTACCTACAAAAGTTGCATGGTTTTGAGGAAGACAATATATAACATGTATAATTTCTTTGTAGGTGATTGTGTTTCAGAGATTTGAAGGATAACTTCGTTTTTTTTATAAATGGAATATTGTAATTTTGTATGTGGAAATTCGGAACAAGTCGAATTCTAAATAAAAATATATTGAAATTTATTGATCCTAGACCTAACAGTTAACAAGATACTTCATTTATCAAACAAGAGCCACTACACTGCATTCCACTTTAGAGCGGACTCGTTCCACAAAGGGATGTACTGTTAATTGGTAGGAAACCGACGGGAAAAGTGCTACGACCAATCGCAAAAATGCTACAACCAATCGCGTGTGTCAGATCCGTGAGAGTTACGCAGATCGGTCGTAAATCGTTAGGGGCGTGGGTCCGCTCTTATAGGGAATGGAGTGTATATTGTTGAAGTCTTTCTGGATATTAAATCTCCAATTTAATGTTATGCGAAGTAAATTTTTCAGTAAGCGTACATAAATACGTGTCGAATTTTTAAAATCAATGAGGTCAAAAACAAATGGGTACCTCCTAACAAAATAAATTCAGTCTAAATTCTCGACTTTTTCTGACTCAAAGAATCACACCCCTTCTCGGTCATACTACAAATTCCGTCCACCCTGTATAAAATATAGTTAATAACAAAATTTAGAAAACACAAACATGGTTCAGTAATACATGTGTATAATAATACATAATTAACGATCAAACGAACTTACCTTGTGAAGTTCGATCGTGATTATACCAGCTGTCTCGTCCGAATAGATCAATAGGTAGTAACGCCAGTTGCACGATCCTATCACAGTATTTTTAAATTTGGTACACAAAACCAAATAGCGGCCCCAATGGGCCCCACTTCGTGGCAGGTGGCGCTGCGCTCTGCCTACCAAGCTGCGCTGCGCCGCCGCGGTTCTCCATTCATTTTTAAAGTTTCCAAGGAACGGACAGGAGAGGTTATGCAAGGCAAAGAAAAAGAAAAAATGGCCCCAGAAACCAGGGGCAAAGAAAAAGGGGAAGGGGGAAAAACATTCCAGCCCATTACACCATGTGATGGTCCTTACGCCTATGTAATATTTGGGGCTTATAATAGGGATGGGAGGGTCTGATCTATTCGGACGAGACAGCTGGTATAATCACGATCGAACTTCACAAGGTAAGTTCGTTTGATCGTTAATTATACTTCGCTGTCTCGTCCTCTAGATCAATAGGTAGTTGTTTGAAGCGTGTTTTTTGCCCTCACTTATCGTTTATTTCGTCACCTTTGCCATAACCGTTGCAGCAAAATTTGCTTCATCCGGTAACGGCCTGTTATAGAACTGAGCAAATACTCTCGACTTGTCCGACCACCCCGCCGCTTTATGTATTGCCTCTATGCTTAACCCTTTCCGCTGCGCCGCCGATGTCGCAGCGTGCCGCGTACTATGCGCCGAAAAAATATCGGTGTCCACACCGCTTGCCTTTAATACATCTTTGATCCATCTGCTAATGGACTGAGCGGTTGCTGCTTTATGCGGCCTTCTATACGTAACTAACAACCTGTCTTCGTCACCGCGTATGTGGCTCGTCCTTTTTTCGTAGTCTCGTAGTAGGGAGGCTACGCAAATCCTCGGTCTGTCACGCAGATACGGTAGAACTAGGTTTCGTTGTTTGTGTCTAGCGCTTGTGGTCTTCAAATGATCCGTCATGCGAATTCTTATTCCGGATTCCAGTGTTTTTATGTTACTTAGCCGTATTAGCGAAAAAGTCTGGACTCGTTGGCCGGTAGCCAAAGCAAGTAAGGTTACGAGTTTCTTTGTCTCCCATTCTAAGGTACGCTTTTTATTGGTCCCATCTTCCTCCAAGTATTCAAGGACTTTCTCCGGATCCCATACGCTCTCATACTTCGCGGTCTGAGGCCTTACCCTGATCAGACCCTTAAAGAACCTCCTCATCCGCGGATCTTCACCGATCTCCCTTTGCGCGACAAGTGAGATTGCTGACCTGTAGGTGTTCAGGGTTCCGTACGTCTTCACCGTTTCTAATGAGTCTGCTAAGAACTCCAAGACGCTCTCCGTGGACGGGTCGTAGTAGGGGATTTTATTCCGTTGGCAGTACGTCCACCACAATCGCAAGGGTTTATTATACTGTTTCACGGTGGCCTCCGAGACTGACTGCAGCATCACTGGGATTGCTGCCTCTGGTACACCTTTTCTCCTGAATGCTTCGCAGATAATTTTCCTGCTACCAACGTAAGTGTCGCCGCTAGTGGGTGGTTCTCCCTGTAATCGTATTTTAACAAGTTATTATGCGGATTAAAATACATTGGTTCCATTATCGTCAGTTCTACGAACATCGGATACCAGGATTGAGTTGGCCAATATGGGACCACTACAACTCCTTCTGCTCTGTTGTCTCTTATCTTTTGTAAAGTTCTTAATACTAATGAAAAAGGTGGGAAAGCATAAAAGTAAAATTCGCTCCAGTCTACGGTGAACGCATCAACTCTGAAGGCATGGGGGTCTCTACGCCAAGATATAAACTTTTCGCACTTATTGTTAGCACTCGACGCGAATAGATCAATGTCAAAGCTTCCGAAGTTTTCCTCTATCATACCGAAAGCCCAATCCGCTATTTCCCATTCCGTCTCTTTTGGGAGTACTCTTGACTCTGCGTCCGCTATCGAGTTGTCGCTTGAGGCGATATAAGACGCGAAAATCCACAGATCACGCTCCTCGCACCACTGCCATATTTTTCTACTTAATTTATTTAACTTAGAGAACTGGATACTCCCTCCTCGATTTATATAAGATATGGCAGTCGTGTTATCGATTCTCAAGAGAATCTCACAACGCCTGAGGTCTGTGCAATAACATCTCAGCGCGTAAAAAGCAGCCGTAAGCTCTAGATAATTAATTGAATCGCTCTTTTCATCCTCGGTCCACCATCCATGGGTTTTCTTTTTCCCGCATACGGCCCCCCAACCTGATAAGGACGCATCAGAAAACAATTCAACTATGTATTTTCCCTGCCGTATCGGGTTTCTTCCAACCCTTATTTTACTCAACCACCAATCGAAGTCCGGACGTAGCCGCGGGGATACAGTCATAACCTTGTCATAATCTCCGTCGTTCTCGCGTAGTGCTAGGAACTTTTCCCTTTCGAGCGCCTTCACATATAGCGATGCGTACTTGATGCCCGGGCAAGCCGATACTAGTAACCCTACTAAATGCGCCATTTCTCTAATTCTGCACTTCGATTGATTTGTGAATTTTCTTACTATTGCTTCAATTTTTTGTCTCTTGTCGTCAGGCAGAGCAACGCACAATTTTTCTGAATTGAACAGGAACCCTAAGAATTTACACTCCGTTGCCGGTGTTAATTGACATTTTTCTATGTTTAGAACAAAACCTAGTGACTCGAGTAATTGTCTTGTTGTGTTTAAGTTGGTTTCACACTCGTTAGAAGTTCTACCTAATAGCAGAATGTCGTCTAGATAAAACGTAGATTTGAAACCTCTCGACCGTAGGTTTTCTGCTACCGGTTTTAACAGCTTGGTAAACAAGAAAGGGGCTGTACATAACCCAAAAGGTAAACAATTAAACTGGTACAATTCCCCCTTAAATAGAAATCTCAGATATTTTCTATCGTTGGTGTCAATCGGAATAAGGAAATATGCATCCTTCAAATCGATTGACGCCATATAGCAATTTTTAGTCATTAGTCTGATAACCGTTGACCTGTCTTCCATTTTAAAGTGAGGTGGCTCTATGAACTTATTTAAATTTTTCAAATTCAGGATGAATCTTTTACTGCCATTCGCTTTTTCTGTAAGGAAATGGGGTGATATGAATTCTCCTTCACACTGATCACATTTAGAGACTGCTCCCTTTCTCGTCATTTCACTAATTACACCCTCGTAATCTGTCAGCTCTGATTGAGAGTAAGCAGATTCTTTGGGTACCTTACGTTGGCAGACCTTCCCTTCAAACGGTAGTTTGTATCCTCTGACACCTTGCAGGATATTCCTGTCCGACGTAATCGATTCCCATTCTTTTAAGAAATATTGCAGTCTACCAGCTAATTTACTTACATCTACCTCCGGCGTGTCCCCGTCTTCCATGACTGGCTTCGCTGTCCCCCCTGTCGCACCGATCTGGATGCCCTTACAGGGGGGGCTCTGGAGTTTAAATGACTGTTGGTACTCCTTGATGATTGGCCGTAATTCTTTTTTGTCGCAGTGGGTGGGGCGAGCTGTTTCCGACCACTCGCTTGCTTCTGGATCTCCTTCGAAGATTTTTCCATGGCCTTAGCCGCCTTTACCTTCTCTGAGAAGTCTTCACCAAACAGTAGTGCACTTACTGGGCTCCCATCTGCAATGGTTTTTACCACAGAACTTAACCCTGGTGTTATGAAGGCCCTCCTCGTTACGGATTTTCTATAATGCAAATCCGTCAGGATCCTTCCCGCATCGCTGAGCGCCGTGATGAGCCTTTTTTCATCTAATTTTTCTGACTTCTCGCCTCTTAGAAGTTCCGTTAGGGACCCCCCAACCGCACTAATCGCTTTGCCAAGTTGGTCTTGTTCCATCCTCTGGTATTCGTCTTTTTTTAGAGCAACGCTTGACATTGCTGATTTCACCTCTGGGTTCAGCATCGGAGCTTTTAACGTTGGGCAGTTTGATGCCGGCGAATACTTTTTTAAGAGTTCCAGCTTTGACTCCTTTGCCATACCCGATTTCAATAGTTTCGCCCACCTCTCTGCAATCGTAGGGTGAAACTCCGGTCCCACGGCCGAGTCCTCTATTAGTCTCCCAATAGTTCCAAGGTTTCCGCAGAGAGGGCTTCTTCTGCCTCTACGTCTGTTCCCTTCTGAGACGCGGGGTCTTGTTTCCTAACCTCAATCGACGGACTGCGGGAGTGGCGTGGGGTCCTAGGTCCCCCGTTGTCGTACGGCGATTCCAGACGCCGACTTTGGCTTGTCGTGTCTCTCGGACGACGTTCATCGCCATCTTTGTCGCGTTGTGGTACTCGTTGCACATGGCTTGACGTGCCTCTCGGGCGACGCTCGGCACCATCTGTTGCACCTTCGGAATGCGAAGACTGACTTCGACATGACGCACCTCGCGGGCTACGCTCTCTATCGCCTTGGTCAGACTCGCTATCGTACCTTTTGCTATAGCGGCTTCGTCGACGCCTTCTCGGTGACTCTCCATGCGCCGAGGTCTCCGAATGTCGAGGCCCGCTCCGTGATCTCGATGATGATCGATCATATCTACTAATCTTCCTCTCGAGTTGCCTTAGTTTTTCCCATAACCGGTCTTTCTTAGCTCCTCGAGATCGACTTCTTTCCTCGTCACTCATTTCTAGGTTAACTACACGTGTGATGCAGATCGCACAGCAAAACGTAATGGAGAACTGCGGCGGCGCAGCGCAGCTTGGTAGGCAGAGCGCAGCGCCACCTGCCACGAAGTGGGGCCCATTGGGGCCGCTATTTGGTTTTGTGTACCAAATTTAAAAATACTGTGATAGGATCGTGCAACTGGCGTTACTACCTATTGATCTAGAGGACGAGACAGCGAAGTATAATTGCTCATTTTACATTGTTGGGAGTCAGCTGGTAGGAATTTTGTTACAATGATGATATGCCTTTGTTATGACAATTTAATATCGATATGAAAGGATTAAATTTTAAAATATCATATTTGAAGAACATTAGAATATCTCAAAAACTGTTGCTTAGTGCAGCAACACTTATTAATTTGTAGAATTATTTGCGCTTCTCCGGCGTAAGAAACGTCGGATAACCTATGTAGATCCTAGATAATACGAATGAAGAATAGAGAGATGAAATGTTTTAAGAGCACTACGTGGCCCAATTAAGTAGTTGTAGACGGAATGAGAAATGTGCAAATGTTTGCTGCACGCAAGAGTGTCTAAAAGCCTATAAATATATATACTACACTAAAATGTAAGATTTTTACCCGATTAACAAGTTAAAAGTAGGTTGTTATATTTACCACATGCTTTAAAGATAAGTACACCATCTTGTTTTCAGATTGCAAAAACCGTTCAATCTTTTGTACAAAATGTTTCTGTTTGAATTTCTTTGTATTATATGGATTAATTAGAAGATCATTATGTCCTCGTTCTTGCTTCAGAAGCGCGGTTGCCGGTACGCGTCACCTCCTTCGGAGAGTTGGGAGGAATTCGGCTGCACTGATAGAGGGGGAAACACCTACTACAGGAGCGGTGATTATATTGCGTGACTGACGCAGGCGCAGTTGCTGCACACATTCCCAACGCTCCTGTATGTGTTTCCCCCTCCACCAGTGCCGCCGAATCCCTCCGAACTCTGTTCCTTCGTTCTTGTTATTGTCATCTCGTAATACTGCCACTACCTCTCCTTGTCTAGTCCTCGACCAACGGACTCCCGCTCCTATTGTTTCCGTGATCGTTGCCTCTATACTAACTTTGTTTGTTCGCTCCTTCTCTATCATCCTCATTGTCCCCTTCTTGGTGTCTACGTCTTCGTCTCGAGTCAGTCGCCATTCAGTTACCGGCAACCAATTACGGACAAATAAAGCGAAATAGTCGAAATTCTCGAAAGACTCACTTTGATCTCCTCCTATCTTGATTCGTTCTCAAACAGTTCCAAAAGACAAAATATTCATTAAGAAATTAAAGTAGGATGAATTATCTTTCGCCATTCGATAAGGAAACACAATAAATTAGAAAATGTGGATTAAGTAAAGGAACATACAATATCTTACATCAAGATTCATTGTAGTAGCACAAGCCTGGGATTTAAGTGAACGCAGCGGCCGATTTTCAGAGGCAACGCCTCCTTTTTCCCGCCGCGCGTCTTGGCCCCCGCGGCGGGAGAAAGGAGGCGTTGCCTCTGAAAATCGGCCGCTGCGTTCACTTAAATCCCAGGCCTGTAGTAGCAGTACAAATCAAAGAACGTATCGTTTTGTATTGAAAAATGTAGAAAATGTATCTTTATGATAGAAATAAGAAACAATCTTGTATAGAAAGTTAACTCAACTTGTAACCTGTATCGTCTCTTTTCCTGAGGTAATCTTCATTTCCAAATTTAATATACATACTAGTGTTTAACATATTATTTGTGAATAATAACATGTTCAATAATTTATGTTTATCTTTGTGTAAATGTGCCATGATTATAAGAAAATATTATAGTAAGTTTGCAAAAGTTCGTCCTGTTTTCCTGCTTATTGTTACATAACATTTGTCAGAACTTAAATATCCATAAATTGTAAATAATGAGACATAATTACATATACCATGTTGCCATACCAGCACGTATCGTTAATTCGATATAGGTATGTATAGATTAAGTTTGAGGAAAAGATATTTATAAACAATCCGATCAACTGAAACCATTATAAGTACGAATATTTTAAAATTAATGAAATCCGGTCTCATTAATTACTTAATAATTGGCGACGTTCATTTAAATATTTATACATTACAAATATGTCACAAACAAAGTCCGATTTTGACTGGCAAGGAGCAGACGCGTCTTTCGGGTCACCGATTTTAATGAAACTTTCAGGTCATATAGTACAGGACAATCTCCTTTTATCGAATCACTCTCCACATAGGGTCAGATATTCAAAACCTTTTTAGTTACTCGCGTTTAAAGTTTTCCGTGTAATTAAATAATATTCATGTCAAAGGTAAATTTAAGTGATTGTAGCACTTGAGTAAAGGTTGATTCCTATTATTAGCGCTCACGGGACGCGACGCTGAAGTTACGCTCATGCTCGTACTTATGCCATTACCATGCGTACCATGCATATTAGTACACTCAACTCAACTACATTTAAACTCTCGCTGTCGGCGCGCGCTTGGGGCTGGCGGCGAGCGCTCAACGCATAACGTCAACGATTTCGAGCCACTGATGGCGCGCGAGAGAGACAGACATAGACACGTGAAAGACGAAGCGAGACAGAGCATAGGAACGTGAAAGACAAAGCGCGACAAAGTATCATGTTTTCTCTCTTTCGTAGCCAACGGTAATGTCTTGTCGATTTTTTCGTCCCCTCTTGCTCGCTCTCGGGTTCTCTCACTCTCAACCGAAAGATTCCAGGAAGTGGAGGGGACAGCGATGCGCGCTCAACGCATTTGCAAGTTGAAATGCACCCATAGCAAGAGTTTATTGTATTTGACGAATAGACAGCATTCAGTTCACACTTCATTGTGTTATCGTTTTATGTTTAAAAGTTTAGCCATGTTTAAAAACTTTTTCAATGTGGATTTAACGATGATAGCGCTATTGTTAGATGAAGATGAAGAAAACATAGTAAAAAAAAATAACAGGCAAATATGGTTGCATTCTGTTTTACCTCGGAGAAAATTATATTCGTTCAGAAAGCATCAAAGCAGGTAAGTAGTCAAAATTTACACAATTTACTAATTGTAAGACAAGGCGGAAATTCAACTAATGTGACTGTCACAGTAAGAGAAATTTATAAAAACTTGTTTTATTTATAGTGGGGCCTGTTCCAGGGGCAGTTAAACATGATTAAAAAAATAAAAATATTGAACTTACCTGTTTTATTTAACGTTCTTGGAATTTCATCCCATACTTCTATCTTGTGAGTGTTATCACTACCTGTACCTGATTAAAGTACTTTTTTACTTTTTTTTTAAAAAACTATATACCACAAGAAATGTTGCGCTCACAGTGAGTTGTTCCATCGATGCCATGTTTACAGATGTCAATTTCGAACCCGCCACAAGCATTATTCGTGCGCACTCAGCCCTATTCAACGTATACTAATTCAAGTCTGAATCCAGCTTTGGGTTTATATTTTATTATTTACAATTAATGTACTACAATATAATATAATATAACATAATATGGAAAACCAAACCATCTGCTTCTTATTTTTATAACATCTCATTATACAAAAATTGTATTACGTTTTTCTATATCTTATATGTGAAACGCGCACTTAGCGAAACAACAATTGAACTTGAATAATAAAAGAACAACGTTGGCGCTTGTTGTCAACCACAGGACAGAACCAAAACTTTAACATCAACCATTTTATTAGTTCGTGTTGCAAATTTACTTCAGTATAACCAGTAAATATATTTACATACTGTGTTTCTAAACACATTATCGTAGTTTTTCAGTGGATGAGGTAACGAAAATCGTGTAAACGCAATTGGAATGAAAAACTACAGTATGGAATAATATTTTATTTAAAAAGCTGTTTAAAACAATTTACAAAGAGCAAAACCTTTTCTTGAAAAAGTTTATCATTAAGAGATTTTTGTCTGGTAGCATCTAGTAGGTATCTATAGTTGCGAAAGGAAATAATCGTTCTAATGATTGTGAGCTTCGTTCCATCAGCAGTTATGGGACTTAACAACTCTTATCATCAAGAAGAAGGAAACAGTAAAATAATTATCAAAGAATATACGTAAATTTTCATTATTTATTTAATTACATCATGCAAATACTTAATAAAGTTCATAAATCGTTATATAGCTCCTTATAACATTATAATAACTTGTATCCTTAGAATGCTAAATGTTTTATGCGTGAAATTATAAATGTATATGCAACTTGTGAATAATAGAAGTCATTATGCTAATTAACTATTTACTGATAAATATTTGTTTCTTATAAATACGTAGGTATATTGAATAAAAAAGGTATTTGCATGTTATTGTTGATTTCAAAATTATTTGATCTATTTCAAACTCTTAAAGCAGAGTGAAACGCAGAAATATTAATAAATGCAGAACACTACAGTTCGACAACCACAACTGAATAATTTAAACGAGGCATCATGCCTGACGAGGCTTTCCTTACAGATGGAGCAGGAAAGGCGTGATACTTCACCACGATTAACGCGGAACGACAGACTGTGAACTAGATGAAAAAAATCTTGAAAAGATTAAACTGAAAAATTTTATTTCATCCTTCACATTCTTTGGATTTCGCGCTTCATCAGATTACCATCTTCCCTACTTTCTACTAAATTATTTAAACAAGAAAAAATTAAACCATTTTAATACGATTAAAACGTACATTCCAGGTTGTTTCCAGTCTACACTCATATAATTTTTTAAAAGTGACATAAGTAAGCTCTTAAAACGATAGAGCATATAATAACGTAACAAGTGGATACCCACATTTACGTATCCTCGTATCATATCGTCGTTGCGTGTCATCCAGTAGTACCATCACTGATAGTGTTGTGTACTTTGCATCCAATTTTGATAAGTGACGGTGCAATGCCGCCCGTCCACACTGATACACAACGGCGATACGATACGAGGATACGTAACAAGTGGATACCCACCTTTATCCGTATATCGAACACTTCTGAATTCTGCAAGCCAAACATAATGAAAAATAGTCCTAACGCTGTCGTGTTTGGACTTATTTTTATCAGAAGAATCTCGTCCATCTAAGGATTTAATGAAAAATATAAAAAACTAAATGTTTATTAGTAAACGACATTCGGTCCATAGATTCTAATACTTTGATCACTCATGTTTGTACTCACAATCAGAGCTGAGAATCCTAAAATATGTATGTCCTGTTAGAAAACGAATAAAACAATATTTAAATGTAAGGCAAGACAAAAATACTCATAGTACGAAGATATTAGAAGCTAATGAATAATTATTAACCATTGTTGCGAAAGAATAGTATACATAATATTTAAGTTAACATTTTCGTGCTACGTGTTATTATTTCTTAAACGCACTGATGCGAACAGATTCCTTTTGTCTATGAAATTTCTAATTTTTGTGTACTGTGACGTTATTCGTAAATTATTAAAATTGTATTAGTCAAGCATTATTTTTACTCCCATGAGATAAAGCATTTTGGAAAAATATTAGTATTCACCTTCAGTACGCAATGTTAAAATAAAAAATACTTAGCGATGGTGTTTGCAAAATATTTCTTGCATGCATTATTTATTTCATATAAATAGCAATGCTATCGAAGACGGCCTCTGTAAACTATATGGATAATAGTTACATAGTTCAAATGTAAAATCCGTATCATTGAAAACTACTTATTTCTCTCTTATGCTTCAATACATATGCATATTTCGTAAATAGGAGTATCAGTATTGTTATAATATTACAAGCCTTCAATTTTTTAATTAGTATAAAAAAATTGCAGTATCAGTTGTATTAGAAACAAGAAATGAATAAAAACTCCATTGTTTGAAATTTATTATTTGCTCTTATATTTTCAATTAAAATTAAATTAGTTTTCTTTGTTGAACACAATCAATGCTATTTAATATAAGTACACAATAATATATTCCATGTAATACAGAGAAAATCGATCGACCTGCGATCGTTTTAGCTGAATCATTACAAATTGTCTTAAGAATATAGTAAGGACAACAGCAGCTGTTTATTTATTTATTATGAACGAAACGTATAGTTAGTAAGTGTGCAATTTGTAAACATATATGTACATGTATGTTTATTGCGCGTATTCATTAGGCAATCCTACAAAGTCGTACCAATAAAGTTTTTTTATATAATAATTACAAATTACAAATAATTTATTATGATGCAATTAAAAATTCCTAGATTGTATTATTATATATTCTACACTTCTGTGCTCAGGAAATGGATACTTGTACTAATGCAATTTAGTGATACCCCGACATTACATACAGACGTCCTCTCGATTACGTTATTTCGTACTTACGTCGTTTCTACCGCCAACGCGATAGGCATTTATTCAAACAGTAAGAATTGTGTTCACAATGCCACATTCGTATTTTTTTATTCTTCATCGAATTCTCGTGTACGAGGCGTTCCACGTCGAATCGTACAAGATCTTCCACATAATTACGGATTTTTTCCAATTTAGATCACTTATGGCTTCTTTCGAGAAAACAGTTTGTGTGAAGTCAGCCTCCTAAATTTTTGCAAAATCGAGCAAAAATGTTTTTCAATGACTCTCCATCAGGTTTATATATTTATATTATTATTTCCACCTAAATGGTTTGGTTACTCATTATCAACACGGGCCACGCTTCGCCAACAGGTAGCCAGCGCGCTGACAGCTAAGCAATAAAACAGGCGTGTCAAATGAGCCACGCACAACAGAAAATTAAAATGTTTATATTTTTCATAGATATTTATGCCTGTGGTACTGCTGGATTGGTAAAGCTTTTCAGGTGAACACGAGTCAAACCCCGATCGTATTTTTAATTATACATAACATTTGCCGAGTTAAGGGATGATTTAAATTGCGTACAATTAAAAAAATAAATACAACCAAATTTGCAATAGGTACACAACACTAATGCATTGGTAATAAACCCATATAGATGTAATTAAGAGTACAGAAATATAAGATTTTAATTTTCGTCAGCGGATGACTCATCCTGCGTTTAGGGCTTATCGTCCTGAGCTGTCAGTTGTCACTTGCACGTGCCAAAAAAATGTGGATATCACACACATATACATAGCGAGGTCGAGTATCCTGCATATAGTGATGAGAGGACGCTATATATTTCCTTAGAATTATAACAAATGTTTTCAAAATGCTTGACTGCCAGAGGAGCAACAATTAAAGCAATAATATTTAAGGAAAATTTTCTTAAAAAAGTAATTACTAAATTTTAGAAGCGGAAATCGTTCCACGACCAACCAATGCGTGGAGTGTAAATTGGAATAATGTTAGTTTCAGTACAAGTATGCATTTCGTGTGCATCTTTTTACAAATGTCGTGTAGAAATTTCCATAATGTACAAATGATGTCAAACTTATCTTCGCAATATATGTTTGTATATTGATTTATCTTTGTATTCACATCATCATAAATATACAAAAAATTCCTTTGAGTAAGGCAATCGTTTCGGTATAGTAACTACTACAAACTACAAATCATTACTGTCGCTATTATGAATAATTAATCTAATCGACGCTTAGTACTTCATTATTCATTCTTATACTAATATTTCGACTACGCAAACTTGATACGCTTTGTCTTATGCGATACAGAAATGACTTGTGCCCTGTTTGATAAGGAGCCATTAATGCTCAAGGTTTGAGGCAACGTTAAATATGTCAGTTCGTCTGTATGGAGGAGCTTTCACGTCGCTAATGTATCCTCAAGAGGCAGTGTTTCAATTTTACCGTCTCTCAGTGGTAATTAATTTTATTCATATTAATATACTATAATACCATCATGGAAGAACAATGTAAGCTTAATTTTATATAAAATCCTAGTTTTATGTTTTTCCTAATAAAATATTCATACATTATAATTTTAACGATTGTATTCTATTCACCCATTCATGTATACGGGTAGGGCTACTTACACATCATTGTTCCTCTTTATATGCCGTATATTTTTTATGGGAGATACATATTTGTACACAATAGAGTACAGTGTTATCCCATTACAGGTACGGTTTTGTTAAGTGTACGACTTGACCCCCGAGCTTCGTACTTATAACGAGACAAAACTGTATTAGCTAACGTTCATGTGTACATACATACGCAGAGGCAGCACCGCTTTACGTCAATGGAAAACTTCCGTCAAGATGAATCGATTAATACCGTTTTCATTGTGAAAGTCAGATAGGAAACCTTCCAAAATCGACTTAAATACAATTTGCAATTTTTAGCTGCAGGACAAAGATACTGGTAGCAAAACTATATCCAGATGGAAAGACTTTAGAATCACGCTCAGGTAGTACGTTGACAATATCCTTGACTGTTAGTAGTATAGTAATGACTGATGAAAAACACGTTTGGCCGTTTGACACTTTGACTGACGCAGGTGTTTTGAAAATTGCCTCTTCAACATGGTCAAGGCCATTTCGAGCAGTCCTTCTGCCGGGAAGTATTATCCAGCTCGCTACCACGCTTTGAACACGTGCAAACGCTAATGAAAATTTAAACATTTATATTGTCTATTACACATGAAAGTACTACAAATGAAAAGACAAGGTTTTTCCGATGAAAATGAGTCCAAACACGACCTTATTCGGGCTATTTTTAATTATACATAATTTGAATCATTTCTGAATTCAGCGGATTAAATAGTTGTATGTTATATATGATTAAAAATAGTTCAAATGAGATCGTGTTTAGACTCATTTTTATCAGGGAAGTCCAAAAAATTCACTGGTAATACTTTCATGCATATTGAAAAGAAAAATATAAAAAAAAATTGACGTTTCTATATATACTATATTCTATATATAATACTTTCGACGTTTTCAGAGAATTGGAATCACGCCACAACTCGTGTACAGGGTCAAAGTACAAGGTATGAAAATATGCCGACGCCAGTGGCAATCTCCGGAGTTCGGGCACCTTGCTTTACTTTGCCATCGCTACTATACTTGGGGATGCTAAGTAACGATGCGTTCCCTGTGCACGTCGCACACAAATAAAATACGTTAGGTACGTAGAAGGGATAAACATCCATAAGAAGTCCAACCCGTGGGCACTACTGTTGTAAAAGATACCGTTAACGTGCTTCCTGAATGTAGCCCGGAAGTCCTTCCACCCTGAGTTTGTGACTACAATGCTGTCTCAAAAAGAGCCCGCGTCTTCTGTTTCGAAAAGAAGCCATCCCTATCCCCGCTACTACTTTTGTAGTTGCCGCAGCGAGTGAGTAGTGCCAGGGATACCTATTTCGCCTATTTTTCGATAGACATAGCCGATCATAATTCATGGTCTGTCACTGTCGCGTGTCCTTTCACTCGCTGCGGTAGAGAGCGTCTCGAAAAGAGCTCGTGCCCAGTTCCGCGGGCGGGCTCTTTTCGAGACAAAATTGTATTTGCCCCCGTCGCCAATCATAGAATTAAGTCTATTTTAAAAGTGTTTCCACCTGATTACCCAGTAACAATTTTTCTTTATAACAGCATTAAAACAGTATATTGCAGTCACGGCATTCCTTTGAGATCAAATTTTCTCTATAGATTTAACATTGTCTCGTTATATCTATGGTGGTATCGGAGAATGTAATATAGATATATGTATACAAAGATGCTATCATATTTATATTAAACATTAATACCATGTAGGAATTTTTATGTGACTAATAAAGGGCTATTAATAGGAATCTTTCTAGTTATTATGACAATATCTAAACAATTACTACTTTATGGGTGGTGTCATAATTGCGGAATCATTCATATTTGTCATTTTTCCATTTTTCTATGTTTCTTTCCTCTTTTTTCATTTAACTCCCGGCTCGCGATGTCGTTTTGGACCCAAGCATAATGTTACCGAGTGCAAAGGTAGTAGACAAAACTATCGAAATCGAAAAAATTACTGTTCTAAGAAAAAGAACGCTGCTTAAAATACGTATAGTAGAATAGTTAATACGGGTCCAAACTGACTCAGACGCAGACATTCGTGTGAGCATTCAAACTATCCGCCGTCCCAGGGTTAAATGTTAAATTGTCATGCTTTTATACCGATGATAAGTTTCGCACTTGTCTAAGATGGCACTTTATTTCAAATTTATAGATGCTAATTATTAATTCCAGAATAACTCAAAATTACAATAATAAATTTATAGTTGATAGATGAATTATCTTGTAGAAAATAGAAAATACATTTGGAAAATACGAAAAAAAAAATACATCAACTGTTAATATTTTGATTATCACCATTGAGCAAGTATTCAATATTCTGAAAGCACGGGCGTCTGGATGGAGGTGCAAAAGAGGCCGTTGCCCCCCTGGTTTCTGAGAAAAAATTCGATTATTTTTAAAAACTGATCTTTATTAAGTTTATACCAAAAAAAAAGTAAATATTTTTATATTGTGGTTCTAAATTTTTAATCAAATTGACACTATAAAATGAGTTCAAAGAAGCAAGCAAGCTACTCGTTTTTTTATTACTATATTTTTCTTCACCGCCACCCCAAAGTTGTCCCCTCCTGGGAAAAAGTCTACGGACGACCTTGTGTTAAAGTAAGAATTGAAAAGTATTGGCAATTGCAGATTAAACACATTCTTTTCATTTTGACTGAAATTGCATTAACTTAAAATAACTTATGTAAAAAAGATAAGTTAAAATAAATTCGTATATATATGACTTATTATTTTCAATGGATCAAGGTCATAATAGTTGTGTATTTAAAAATATTAAAATTTGTATTATAGAAAACCGTATTTTTCTATGTAACACAGTTTGTAAAATGTAAATGAACGCATATGGTAATAAATAAATACTGATTATTATGCGTCAAAATATATCAAAGTATTTCTCTACCTGTCCACCTTATCTTAATTTTTTTCTAGAAAAGTTCTAAGGTATCAAATGCACAACTATAGTCTGTTACATAAGAATGCGCCCACGATATAAGTAGATACTTGTTATTTGCGTATTAAAGCTTTCTCCCCCCTTAAAACAGCAAAAACTATTAAATGTACTAGCAGCTATCTGAGCTTTGTGTCGATTTCCAACAAACAAATTTTCGACAGATGGAATTGTCTTTAACATGATCCCGTCATGTCCACTTATTTTTGTTATGTAGCTTTAGATCGACCATTTTGTTTGTAGAAGTCAATCAGTTGTTGTCTGTAATAGTTGCATAATAGCCTGGATGATGAGGTAATGATTATAAAATTAGGGCTCTACCTATTTCCACCTCAGGGGAATTTTAAAGTCACATAAAACAACAATACGTCCATTTAAAAAGAAATCATGGTTTACGATATTTCTTACTTCATCTAGCTGAGGTCTTTTTCGTCGTGCCCTAATTACAGTTGTCGAGTTTCACCAATTAGAGAAGCTTAGTGGAGAGAGGAAAGACCACAGAATGAGGACATAATTTTTTCGAATTATTTGACACTTGAGCCGGGGGTCAAATTTACAAACCAAAAATATTTGTATTACTTTTATGTAGCAAAAACCTTTTCTAGAATGCAAAAAAAATTATCCGGAGCGATCCATCCTTCAGGATTAAAACAAGAAAAGATTAAAGTCTTTATCTGTAATAGTTTCGGAGATAAAAATTCATTTGTGAAAGCGATTTTCGGAAAAATCTACAAAAACTGTAAACTTTGTGGGCTTATATTTTTTAAACAATTTCTAAACTAGGAAAATGGTGACTTATTTGACCCCTCCTAATTTCATATGGACTAGAATATATTTCAATAGCATAAAAATCTCTGACATCGAGGAACAAAAGTGATCCTTCAAGTTGGCACGAAATTACCTGTACCTAATGTTTCGCACTTGGCTGAGTCTATCTAACAATAAGCTCTAACCACCCGACAATGAGAATGAACGAGACACACCGAAAGTGAACATAATAGCGCACCTGTGGGAGACCTTTGGCCGACTGCCCTGTTCGCCAGCCAAGACCGATAAGATACGCGTGGCCATGAGCCATCCACTACTGAAAATCCAAATTTTCATAATTTTCGTTTGACCCACCTGAGAAGGTTATCGATAAATCAGTGAGATTTAGTCGTTAAAAGCAAGTCCAAGGACGCCGTAATTCGGACTCCTCAGTCCGACTTCCTACTGCTCTACATACGACATATAATTTTATTAAAAGCAGAAGGTTTCCATCAGAAAAATCTCACCAATCCATTGGTAGTATTCTCGTAAAAATGTATGGAAACTATTCAATAAAATATGAAGATTTTAACTTTCCGTAGTAGATGTCTGACCTAGCATGTCAGTTCTACTTGTCTCGGTTGTCGACACGCCGACTTCCCGTCGGCCAAGTATCGCTCACGCCGAATAAGCCAAACAGTGGTGAGAATGGTCCTCTCGCATTGATCAGCGGAACAGCAGCTCACATTAATGCACGGAAGACTGTGAACAGAGTCGTTAGTTGTGCACAAGTTACCCTAACCATTTCTTGAAACTGTCTTGAGCAAATATCCCTCCAGTCTATCTGCACTCGACACTCGGAGCTGAGTAATCTTATCGCCCACGTTTATAAAAGAATTAAATTTTTGTAGTTCTTCTTTTCTTTCAATGAAAAGATTATTAATGTATTAGCAGAACCTGTGTGATAAAGATGAGTGCAAATAGGGCATCAATTTGATTATTTTCAGGCAATTTTTTTAATGTTTTCCGCTGCTAATCATTTGACGGTATTTTGCAATTATTTTGAATAACGGCGCGAAACTCACCGAGTCACGCAGCATGGAATCGCACCTTAAGATCGCCGCGCTTGGCTCTGATCCGGCGCTCAGAATCGCAGATTTCTCCGATTTCAGTTTATGCACCTCTGGTGTATAGTGTTAACTATTCTGGCTTGTATATAGTTATTTAGTATCTTTTATATTGCTAAGGGCTGCACATTATTTCTATATGACTATTGTGTATGCTCAGTTATATGAAACGCATAAAAAGGAATTCAAAGTGACTTCTGTATCGGTAGCTAAATACATACATAAGAGGAAAAGGTTTGTCAATAACTGGATAAAATGATATAATAAAATGAAACCAGAAACGTATGTGATCTTGCAAATAGAAGCTCAAAATGTGCCACTAAAACCAATGGGTATAATGCATTTGTACACATTTGTACTATCAAATGGTAGTACTGTGTTAGACAGATTTACAGAGGAGCCTCGTTAGCTGGCCGGGGTCCGGGGTAAGAATTCGAGTGAGCGATTGAGAAACATTCAGTGCGAGTGAGATACCAATACCCGGCACAAAATAGCGAGGTCTTAAGTTGTTAGGCTGTTAAAACAAACATGCTTGGGTGTTAGAACATTGACTTCGTGAAGCTAGTTCCAAAAACTGGTGGGGATAGTGTCGGTCAGCTAACGGGGCAGAAATCCGACCAGTTAACGAGTCACCTCTGTCCTAAGCAAATACATATAAATACACGTAAGCATCATACTGATAAAATGTTGATTAGAGAAATATGGCATTATATGTAATAATAGCAATCACGAAACATTACTTCTACAAAAATACGTAAAAAAAGCTTGGCACGTCCTTACGACAATGTTTATCGTGATTGCAGCAGTGTAGCCTTTAGTGAGTTCTTTGTTCAAACTTGGCTTTCTACTATATGTGTTTATTTATGATAACCTATGGCTCCAACATTATGCTATACTAGTGGAAGTGCATATTTGGAGTTATTTCAACATATACAGCAGGGCTCTCCAAGGTGCCGTACGCGTACACTCGGGGTTCTCCCACTCTCGTCCGCGTTGTCAGGGATACCGCGCAACGCTAACCGCGAAGACGCTAGCCCGGCTAGCCCGGCATGGTAGCCTTCGTAGCGTCGCACGGTCTCCTTGACAACGGAAGGCACGCTGCGTGAAAGAAAGATTGGAAGGGGAAGCAAGCGCGTGAGGGGCCCCTACGCTGGAGAGCCCTGATATACAGTATCAGTACTCGATGTATATGTACTAATGATTTGAATGCACAAGCAATGGATCAAACTGTACCAAAGGGTTGTGCCTTTATGTTTGTTGAATATAGGAGGAAGTAAATCCTTAAGATGAATAATGTCTCGATGCATCGAAGTAGTGTTTGTCCTGATTGTGAGTGAGAAAAATCATTATGCTGTATTGGTTAATGCAATCGTCCAATGCAAATCTTATTCAAACTGTACATACTTCAAACTCCACTAGACCATGAAATCATTCACGCAACATATTTGCATAATATTCAGAAAAATTGGTTGAAATTGTGCCGGGACACTGTCAAGCCATAACCGCTAACGGAGATGATTAGACTAATTATTAAATAAGAGCTCAATAGATTTTCAAATGTATACAACCATACATTTTAAACCATATAAAAATGTCCATACATCAAAGTAATTTTGTTAGCGATATTAAAACACTAACTTTTGTGTGACAGTATTAAATATTTTTTTAACAAAACTGAACCTAAAAATTGATTCTTGCATCCAAATCCGTTTATATTTTAAAAGGACAGTGTTAAATCTATAGACAGATTTTGGAATAAAGAGGGTTTTGAAAATCTGCTAAGTGCATATATACTTTAGTCTATTCACTCATATTTCCCATGCGAAGAATAGTTTTAAGATGATGACGATTAATAAAGGGCAAAATAACTATTTTTCAATAGTTTTATTTGTTCAACTTAAAAATTCTGTAACAGCAGAAATATTACCTGACAGTGCAATAGGACTTATTGAATATTTATTCTTTTGAATGACTGAATCAATTTTAGTATTGTATTTAGTATTCAATTTTTGTAATTGTAACATTGTTTATAAAATCAAATATGAAGATTTGCTTAACAGTACCTTGATTCAGTGAACATACACTCGGCAGATGTTCAAAATGTTTTTTTCTCGAAAACGACGTATTTTATGAAAAATATTCTACAGCTTTAAGTTATTTTTTTCTTGTAAAATCACCCTTGTTGGAGTTATATTAGGTATTTTGGGGCACTCTCTAGTTTCATCATTATTATGATCAGTGACCATATTCCGTCTTTACGAATAGCATTTCTTAAGTTTTAAAGGTTACTTTCGATGTTCTATATGAGATCTTAGATGATTTTTTTTCGTCTATCTTGTGGGCATTGAGACGAATTCAATCAATATAAAAGATACCTTTTCCTTCAAAGATACAGCGAAATATTTTAAACGTAAAAGTTTATCTTTTTTCGCTGTATCTTTACGGGAGATAGAAAAAGGACACTTTAAAAAGTACATTCATTACGCACCAATGTCCAGTCAAAAATAGATAAAATAATTATAAGATTCATATAAAAACTAAAGATGACCTTGAAATTTTAAATCGATTTTCTAGCAATCAATATGTTCAGGATGGAGAAATGACAGAGGCCACTCTGCACATTGTACATAATTTCCTCTTATATTAAATGAGGGTTTGCGTTTTTAGTATAACATTTTACTTTTCATAACATTAATATCATATAATTGGAAAATAAAGTCTTTCTCGTACTTACAATTATAACAATGTAACATCATTTTGAATGGAGTAACATAAGTAATGCGGCAACGAAACTTTAATATTTACTCTAATTAAGTGATCACTTACTTTGTCCGTATCTTTATGAACAATTTTTGCACAAGTATTATAGTGATACTTTCTAAATTTTTAGAAAACCGTTCAGGATACGCGAGGCCTGAGTCGCACCCACTACGGAGCTGTTTTATTTCCGCAGCGAATGCTTTAATAATTATGTATGTAATAAATAATATCGATTTAAAATGACTATTTAAATAATTATATACATTTTCTACTATTCTTATGCCAAACCCAAAACCTTTATAAAGAATTTCAAGAAAAAGTAGAGAAACATAATGCTAATTAAAACAATGTAATTACAACTTTTATTATTTACAGAGAATATTATCGAAAAATATTAATTTTCAAAGCTGTTCCAATTCTCAAGACATACACCATACCATATTAATTGAAACATGGAATGTGATAACTTTAACTTAAAATTTAGAATAACAGCAATGTAAAAAATAGTTTGTTTGTAATAACACTATTTATATAACTCCTTAAACAGTAATTTTTAGTTGCAGTTTGTGCGATTACCATAGCGGTATGCTTGTAGCAAATAATAAATATGCACGTTTTAATAATGTAATATTAAAGTGATGCAATATTTACGTGCTGGGAACAATAACACCATGTTCAACAAATATGTATAAAGGACTCTCTATCTTCACCTTACATTTGAAGGATGCAAAACTGTCAAAACTAAAGTAACTTGACAACACTATTACAATGTTTATTGTTCTCCTGCGTGCACTAGTGTCAAAAACAGCTGCTTTGACTTTGATTCATGTCATGAAAAATGTATAACATTTCTTTACAACATGACGTTTTATCATGTGTGATTAAATATCGTTAACCTATTATACATATAAAATCTTAAATCCTTAATTTACAGAAAGTAGTAAACATCATCGATAAACTCGATTTCACATTGTCAAAGTTCTCTGATTCACGTAGCACGTTGACCTTCAGCAGCACAGGTCCACTTGAAATTATGTCAAGTATGTTCAAGGTCTCGAATCAAATCGGGCATACTTCTGAAGCGTGCATTTTCCGAGTGAAATCGATAATCACGTAGAATTTGTGCTATTTCACCATTTGCCATTGTTTCAACGCGTAAACCGAATCCACCTATCGAAGAAGATGAATTGTTTCGGGAAAACTGTCGTTGAGATGACCGATGTATTTGCTGAAGGTTGTAAAACATTGGATGCCATTCTGCCGCCACGCTATACTAACTAGCATGTGTTGGAATTACCAGGTCCTCTGTTTGCGTGGCGACATGCTTAACTGAAAATAGAAAATTAGAATTAAGCATTATTTTTTTCATGAAATCTTGCCTCAATAATTTTAAATTTAAATACGTAATAGTATTACATCGTTTGACGAATACAGAATGGTCTCGAAAGAAGGTGACGTTCGGGACCGAAGACCTTCGAAACAGGGAGTCTTTTCGGCTTGCCTTTATTACCTTATCGCTTAGGCTACGATTATTGTAAAGCGATGAGGAGCGAGGATAGTGGCGAAGTGAAGCGCAGGGTAAAATCAAACCAATGTATTTTAATGCGAGTGTTTATAGTGAAACGGCGAGGAGAGCCACGAGAAAGGCGGTGCACAGTAAATATTCGCTACATTTTCATTACTCGGGACAGTGCGCGAACATGCAGGGTGTCCAAAAATTGCGGATCAATCCGGAACATGCAATATCCTCGTGTAAAAAGAGATTGAAAAGTCCTTTACCGTTTTGGGATCCGAGGCTTCGTTCTTGAGATATTAACAGTTCAATATTAGTCGGTCGAACTTCCAGGCCGCGCAGTTTAAAGCCGAGTCGCCTGAGTGCGCGGCAGTCTGCAAGCGCACGCACACACAGGAGGCACGTTTAGATACAGACCTACACACACACACAGTAGAACCGACCGCGCTAACCCATTTTCGCGGTTGGAACCAGTTTGATCTATGCGTGCCTCCTGCGTGCGCGTGCTAGGGGTTAGTGGGGTCAATGCGCCGCGTCAGCTGTTTCGGCTTTAAACCGCGCGGCCTGCAAATTCCACCACTAATATTCAACTGTTAATATCTCGAGAACGAAGCCTCGGATCCTAAAACGGTAAAGAACTTTTCGATGTCTTCTTGCATCAGCATATTGCATGTTCCGGATTATCCCTCAATTCTGGGACAGCGTGTATAACTTGTAGGAGGACACGAATTCCAGCTCGAGCTGGCTAGTGTATTCAAGCGATACCGACGAGCCTCGGGCTCGCGTTTATGTTTTGCCGATAATGGTAATCGACAGTCGCAGAAAGGGACAGCGAGTAAGAAAAAGTGGCTGCGAATGGGAAAGAATGAACGACAGTCGAATATGAAAATGACACAATATCATCAAAATCATATCGTGTTTGATCTTATTTTCTTAAAAAAAAAATTTTTTTAAACATTTAATTTGTCATTAAGGCTGTGGCCTTAAATGCCAGGCGTTGGCTTTTTACAAAGTATGTGGCCGCCGGCGCGGTGGCTCGTATCTTATTTCTCGGTTGCCTTGTTTCGACTACCGTCGCCTTTCACGCTTGACTGGTACCGAGAAATCCCCCCATTTGGTGAGGCGAAGCGACGATCATATAACGAATATTTCTGGCGATCATATAAAGAATGTTTACTGTATAGTGGCAGTGCAGCTAGAAACAAAAATCTTTGTTTGTGCTAGCGACGACAAACGCGGTCCAGGGTATTCAGGTGACTTCGGAAATTATCGTGAGTCTAAGCTCTGGCTCTCAGCACGCGCGGCATGCGTCATTTTGCAGCTGCGTCATTATGAAATTGTTCGCATGTGATATTTAGTTCACTATTAACTCCTCATGGTTAAGGTAACGTACAAGGCCTGGTTGCTCGCTAACAGGCGGAATATACTAAATCATCAAACGCTTATAATTACAAAACGAAAGCACAACCGGAATTTCGTTATTCTTAATTGTCGTCCTATTTTAACGTCTAGAATCACCCTTTAAATTTTCTCCCACATTTAGCCGAACACAATGCAGGTCCGTTATTTATTGTTGTATGAAAAAACTCCTTAGGACAAAGTTATGTGTATGTAATTGCGCAATATTAAACTGCTGGGATACAGTATATATGTAAATAAACTTTTATATGACAGCATTACTTATGTGTCGTACCTCACGTCGATGCAATATCACCATGTAATACATGTTCAACTTCCCAAGGGAGTGGTGGCGGTGTATTAGCTAAAGATGAAGAGGAACACCGTGTCACTGAACACCGATCAATAGAGCAGCGCTCTAATCCTATAACAAGAATTTGACATAAGATGTAATGTATTTCAACAATGGAATTAAGCTTTCAGCGATCGCGCGCGGAATGTCACTCCGTAACCTCAATATTTTGCAAATATGTTTGGAATTCCGCACTCTTGAACCTATCGCCGCTCAGTATGTTTCTATCTAAGCATGCCTGTAACTAATACGAAGTTGCATCTCTGGAGATACATTGGTTCGGTTTTAGTCATCACATGCAATCTAATGGTGAGATACCACGGCGCGTGGCTCGACGAGGCTTGTAGGCTCGTCATATCTGTTTAGCAAGCCCGAGTCGGCAAGCTATGGGCGGTTCAACGACACGGAAAATTCGCTGAGCCACGCGCCGTGGGACCCCACTTTAAGAGATCGCGCATAATCGCTTTCGTTCTGTTCTTCCCATAGCGGGAATGTTCCGCCCTTAGACGAAGTTTGGTGTCTGCCGCCTGGAGAGAAATGTTTATATTGCCAGGCGTCAGTCTTCCTAGTTCGAGCACAAGTTTTTTTCGCCAAGGCGCCAGTATGTTAAAATATTAGTTTATAACGTCATCAGTAATATTATGTGTAGGTAACAAAATTATATTAAATTCTTTGTTTAATATTATATTATGTTTGACGTTTAAGAAGTAATATGAAACAAATATCAAGAAATGCTGTTGAAAATAGTCAATAGAAAATAGCCAATTTAATTTAAGCAAAACCAAGCAAATTATAAAAGCATAACTACTTACGGGAAATACCGTAGGAAAGTTGTAAAAAGCAGATAAGGGAGGAAGATGCATAGTGCGACAAATTGGAAATCGTTGACTTTAAATAATTATAATTTGGAAAGGAATGGATGAAATGGAACGATTCGAACTCTACTTTGCAGATGCAAGCTGACACTTTCATTGTGCGTAACAAATCAACGTAAGAAAAAATAATTAACAATCATAAAAAGCGGTAAATTAACGATGCAGATATTCACGAAAATGTATTTCAAATTATACTCTAACTTAGGTACATACGTGTAAAAAAAACCTAATGTGTTGAACGCGAAAAGGAATTGTTATGTTTTATTATGCTTTAGTCAGATAATTGTTCTTCAGTAAAATAATTACAGAAGATGGATTTGTGGATAAAAGTTGCAGGCATATCTCGAAAATCTTTAATGACAGAAAAGGATAACCAATCATAACTCGTTGCGAGAACCGATATATCGTGGGAGTAATTAATGGAAGACTGAACCAAAAGTTATAATTATTTTGATAAAATTCTTCAGAACACCGTAGTACATTCTCTATTTACTGATTTTAAAAGCACTTGTGCTTTACTTTGCGCTACATTTCTACATTACAGCCAATTTCTAAAAAAGTTTAAATATCTCGTGAATTATTTAGTTTTCATCTAACTCTAATACTTTTATACGCAGAATAACCTAAGGGATTCATTTATGCAAGAAAAATTATACAGTTCCATTTAAAAAATAACTGCAGTTGCACTTTGCAACCGTATCAACGAAGAAAAATGCATAAAAGTAATGCAAAAATGTAGAACATATAACGTCATTTAATTTCACCTTCCGAAATATTTTCTATCTGTAACACCCTGTATATACTATAAATGAAGAAGAAACTGAGAAGTAGCGAGTGCGGAATCGATTGAGTTGTCCTCTTGCGGCGTGACTGGAGATATCGTCACAATTTCATGTGCATTCAGTCTGCGCATGGCCTGTAGTCGATCGGCGTCTAGAAATGGGCACCGCCCCGACATGCATTTGTCGTAGGTGGAACAATATTTTTTAACTGATTGTAAACCCGATTCATTCGATTGTGACCACCCAAAGTTGACATTCTTTTCGCGAACATTTCTATAATGTTTCGTAAACATGGTTTAGCCTAAAAAATGTCAACCACGTGAAGTGAACCACTGGGTCGATGTGCATATGTGTTGGAGCGGCCACAATCGAATGAGCCGATTGTACCACTGCATATTCTTCAAAATTTAAAGCCATTTGATACTTCATACACATGGTGCTTGAATACAACATGATAGATTTTAAAACTGTTTCATGGAAACTTACATATTGTCAGATTTAATTTTTTTTTTACTTGTTACGTATATCGTAAATCTAAGCAAGGTGCAGAATGCTCTAGTAAATATAATGATAATGATGAAATTCTGTTATCAGTAATTTCGATACGCGTTACAACTTGCAACGACACTCTTGTTCCTGGCACACAAATACACGCAAAATAAATGGTACCTAGATAAGTTACAGTATCTCCTACAACTAACTTATTAATACGAAAACTAAAGTAGTCGCGGATGAACGATCAAGAATTATTTTACATAATTTAGAAAATCACTGTCCGAGACTAATTCTACGAAAGTTTGAGGACGACTTCACAGAGTCTCAGAAATAGAGATAATACAGATTCTGTGTGGGTGCAGCTCAATCTCTTTAACCAAATTCGGTTACTTTATTGGTGCAGTCCGACCTAACCCCTACACAGCCTAACACCACACGCCGCGCGCCGTTGGATTGCACCTTAAGGGGGGATTCTCGTGTAATTCGACGAAAAAGAGGCGATATTTGTGAATTTTTTCCATAGAAATGCTTCAATGGATCTTTTTGAAACTTTTAGGATATATAACTGAACATCTAAGGAAGTTAAGAAAATTTTGTTTTCTGTAAAATAATTCGTTTATTGTAAACTCTGGAGGTATTCCTCCGCGTCCTCTGTGTCGAAGTAGTGAATCGGCGTGCAGCATATCTAAAAAAATTATTCAACCGAACGACTTGTCCCTGCGCAAGCATATGGAATAATACATTCCTCGCCGGATCAACTAACATATTTAATGATATTTTCAATTTTAATTACTGCTATGGCATAATAAAGGCCAAAATCTGCCGTGAAAATTGCCACTTTTTCTTTAAAGTCCTACCATTTCTTCAATTTTGCATGCTTTCTGCATATTGATATTCATCCGACGCGTAATTTCATAAAGAATACGAAATGTTCTGGATTTTTTGGTTTAGGCGAGTTCAACGGACGCTAGGCTGAACGCCGATTCACTACTTCGACGCTGAGGACTCGGAGAAATACCTCCACAGTTTACGAGAAACGAATTATATTACAGAAAAAAAAGTTCTCGACTTCCTTAAATGTTCAATTAAATATCCTAAAAGATTCAAAAAGATCCATTGAAACATTTCTTTGAAAAAAATTCACAAATATCGCCTCATTTTCGTCGAGTTACACGAGTCTCTCCCGTTAAGAAAGCTGGCACTTCGAAATAGAAATACTGTTGGTCGGCCGAAATATTCCGTGTAAAGACGGAACAGTCGAAATACACAATCGTGAAAAAACACATTTTCAAATTGCTAATTTCAAAGTACGTAGCCAATAAATGTGGAGAGACGAGTTGTTGCGAAAGGTAAGGGGTATTATATGATGATAAGTAATTTTTGTAGAGTCATGTTGTTATGTACTTAGTTAACAGAAAGAGAAGTCTGGAACATAATTACTAAACGAATTGACAACAGGTTACGAAAGGTGAGGACGGTTTTTTAAAAGGACAGTAGGGAACAAAACAATACCGACCGCAAAAATGCAGTAACGAAAATATATTTCGTTCTTCAAAAGTTTGTAAGAAAAGTTTTATAAATCAGCCGAATATGCTAACACTGTACTTTAATTATATCGATAATATCCATTCAATTGTGTATTCAATTTTTTTATATTTACCTGATAAATCAACTTCACCCATACTACAGATATCAAGACCACCCGTGCTGGTTGCACAACAATGCTGTTTCGGTCCCAATGGTTTTGGTCTGCACAGTACCTATATAAACAGAACAAATTATAAATCATTCATATGATCAATAGGAAATCTGTGAAAATTGAGATTTCTCACACTATTTAAACATTAAAGCAAGATTGCGGTTTTTGTCGATACATGGTTAAAATACAAATAAACAAAACTTTTAAATTCTTTAACTTTTTTCAATCTAAATAGTTTTAGAAAATTTGAAATGCGTGGTGTTTGGGATAAAGATAAATCGTGTTATTCGAAGCTTCGAATGAGGAATGATCACGAATGATCATACTAGATCATAGTAGATCATAATAGATGATCAATGGTCGGTGTACGGCCAGATCTGCGTGCACGACGTCGCGGTGTACAGCCGCACACACTCAAGGCCCAGTGAGACGGCAGCCTTAAGGTGGAATCCAACGGCGCGTGTCTCGGCTAGTTTCGCGGCCGGACTCACCGACGCCACGCGACGTGGGAATGATAAGCTTGGACTCGCGTGGCTCGGCTTGGATTTCCCCTTCGTTGTCGGCAAATGTGACACAAGTCAAAGAAAAGCTGATCTGGCTTGGCTGAAACGGCGAGCCTAACCGCGCCGTGGGAACGCCCATGGTTCGCCGACTCGCGCCCGCCAAGCAGGCTCGCCGCGCCGTAGAATCGCACCTTTATACGATGCAGTCGTATCGATTGGCTTCGTGAACAATAGATTGCAGCGTGCATACGTATTCAGTGACTAATTGGAAATGATGTCAGCTTTAGCACGCATGATTTCAGCTTTGTTATAATTGTTATTACTAATTGCATTAATAAGTTAAATGCATTATGATCCATTCTCCAATAATTTTGAAACTCGGAAAGCTCTCGTATCTATTTATTATAGAGCACATCACACGGTTCACGAATTCAGACAATGATTTCCCTGCGTTAATCCGAAATAATTATTTTCATAATTCATTCCATACGTTTTGCATGAATATCACTTCTCTAGTTCTTCTACACTCGATTCTGTGACCCTTCGTGAATCTTGGGAATCAACCACAGTAAAGCGAGCCAAAGCTTGGGCTCCCGTTCTTTGCCGGTTCGTCGACTTGCGTTCGTCAAGCAGACTCGTCAAGCCTGGCCGAACCACGCGGCGTTGGAGTTCACATTTAAGTTGGTAGATTGTCAAAACCCACATGCTTAGGTTTCGGGACAAGCGTTTCCGCGAAGCTAGTTCCAAGAACTAATGGGAATAGCGACGGTCACCTAACGATGCAGAAATCCCGTCAGCTAACGAGGCAGAAATCCGATCAGCTAACGAGGCACCTCTGTACCGTTACCCACTATATTTGATATTCAACAAAATTACGTTTTTGCACTTTACACCTTAATTTTACAGTATTTCATTCAAATATATGTAATCCTTCCATACTTAAAAATTAGAAGTACACTGTTAATCATTATAGATTGTCTAGCTGTTTGCTAAATACTCCCTCAACTTTCCATTTTTGCAATGTCCAACTATGTTTACTGATTGTAAGTCCCATTAATTAATTTAACACTAAACGTACCACGCCAGGTCAAATGACGGGTTTTAAAATTTAATTTTTGTTTTGACCTTAATTTTTGTTTCCTTCGTCCATTTGACTTTATTTAGGTACCTTTATTTCCTAACCAGTCAACTGACCGGTTCCGGTGGAAATAGGTACCTATATATAAAGTGCCAGTACGATTAGCGCTAATAATTGTTTTGTAACTCTCAAATTATTGCTCATCAGATCAACAAGATTATTATCCGTAACGATATACTTTATCTAGATTAACATCTCCTCCAATTTCTACCTAACCAATCGATACAAACTATTTATGTACATACGTACTTTACTTTGTATTCGAATTTGACACACCGTAAAACACCCATAAATACAGTCGGGGACTTTGAATCACTCGTCTTTCTAGACGCAATGCGCAAAGGAGTTGCGCGTGAAATTGTTCTGTTCATAGTCTGTCGAGAGTGCGGATTGAACCAGCTCTGACGACCGGGCTAATGTCGTTATAATATGGTAACGCGTGTTTTCAGAAACACCTACCTAACTATCTATCTAAAGTTGACACTTTGATCCTCAAACTCTGCCAGATTATGTCGAAATACATTACCCACGGTGCCACGAGTCAATTTTCAATTATGTAGAATATTTTTTATGTATACAAAACGGTCAATTTCTTAGTGAAAAAATTAAACTTTTCTTCTGTCCAGCCTGAAAAATGATGATCGCATTTTTCTTAAGTCCACTTTGTCGAGCAAAAAAGAGGAGTTTAAAGTTATTTTAAAGATGTACTTGATTTTTGTAGTTCAATTAATCCGTTATGGAGACATCCTGCTATTGCTAAATTGTCTTATCTTCTTGGAGATCCTGATTTTAATGATATCTATTCTTTAATTGGAATTAAAATGAATTACACTTTTTCACAGAAAAGTTACAATGGTTTGCCTTTTTTCTCGATGGTGATAGTGAATTAATTTAAGAAAGAAATAGTTGAAAAGTTGTCCTTGTTGCCAAAGGCAATATTATTCTCGCTAAATGATGAGCTCATAAAATTTCGTCATTACCTTAAAAGTTTTTATGTTTGCAAGCGTTCAATGATTTTTCGTACAGCTTCATTAACATTTTCAGTGTCTTCGGAGTGGGATCTCTGGGAACTATAGGATCACATAACATTCATGCCGTACTAAAAATATATTTCGATTTTTACTGTTTTTGTTTCTCTTATTGTTTATTGTCATCAAAAAACATACATCGTTGGCTTTAACTATCAAGGTCACGTACTTTTATATTCCTTCCTAAGAAAAGGAACTTGGCAACTCGACAATAAACGTTGAACTATTTCTTGGACAGTTGTTTTATGGGTACCCACCCAAGGGAAATCGATTCGAACTTTTTACGATTAGACCGCTCTTGTATCTTCTCTAGGGTTATTCTGAGCGAAGGGTTCCAATGCGACTGCTCGACCATTTCCAAAAAATTTCACATATTTTTTCACCCTTCTATTACTATTTTCACCCTTTGATTACTATTTTATCTTCGTCAAGTTTTGTTAGTTTGTAACATTGGAACTTGTATTATGGCGAACATCATTTCTTGCGGTTTCAAAGGTTTATCGAAATTAAAAAAAGTCAGTTTTTTTTATTACCAAGATCATAGACAAAAATGATGTTTTATTGGAAAAGAATAATCTACAATTCTGAAACATACTAACGTCCTTATTCGTATATTTGCGTATGACGTATCTCAATTTCATATTTTGGATACACAATACACCCGCATATTCTGCCCTCTTTAATTAAAATGTCCTATCTAGCAATTCGAAACATCCGAGAAAACTGAAGTTTTATCATTTTCTTTGTGCCGTCCTTGTTTCTTTCATTCAGTTTAAAAATGTAGTCATTATTTCGTAGTCTGATATACTTTTTTGTAATAGGTGTACCGGCAGATAATAATGTATGATTAACGTAGAAATTAATTAAATGTTCAGATAGAATATTTTAACCATCTGAAAAGCAGTTAGAATAAATAAATTAGACTGTTTCTAGATCTCTACAAAGCACGTGAGGTTCTCTGACTTTACATAAAAGGTAAATGACGTGTGGAATTTCAAATATTTCAACATATCTTGAAAAATGAAAAAATGCTAGATAGAACATTGTAACAAATGGGAGCAGTATTACTTCCCTAGTGAATAATTTCAGAATCGTATTTAGTTCTGCAATAAAGATGTTGAGTTTTAAAGTCAGCGAAAATCACAGAAATTGAAATGTTCAAGATCTTATAGAACAAAAGAATAAGTCTCAAACTTGAAACTGTGGGAGTCGATCAAATATATATTCACCCATTCGCGAAAAAAAGATTATGTTCTTGACTCATCTCCTTTTCGTAAAATTTTCACTTAAAATTCTAGTTTTTCGAACAATTGTAATCGAAAATTAGGATTCAGGGTAAATACATAGAGTTATATTAAAAGTGTAATACATAAGAATTATAGATTGTTCTTTTCCAATAAAATGGATGGGTTTTATCTCATGTTGCCATGGGCAATAAGGACTGCGTTATTTTAATTTCGGCAAACCCTTGAAATCATAAGAAATGATGTTTGCCATGCCGAAACTAGTACAATAGCCACGTGTCAACAAAAAATAATAGCCATTTTGAAATGTCGACATACTTTTATGTAAACGCACACAAGAAACGAAATTTTTCAAATAATTGTGCGACTATAGTGACTTCGCTGTGAACGACCCTTCAAGAACCACTGAATACAAGCGGTGTCGTAACTGTCCGATCGATACGCGCAAAGAGAAGGCGCGCTGTGATATCTTGGCGTTCTGACTTGAACATTTCCAGTAGATACTCAAAATCTGTATAAACGATTAACGGAATTCGTTCCATCTTTGCGTAATTCTTGAGTCGAAGACACGTTTGTAGACTGGACAGTGGCGAGCTGATGCACTTATTCAAACGCTACGTACGTTTAGCATTTCCTTACAACTCGAAATGGACGTGTATACCGTCTTTCGTTCGAATACATCGATTTCCATATTGACTAACTTCTTTAGAAATCAATCTGAATATTTCAGATTTCAAAAACGATTTTTCGGACCAAAAGTAAATGTTTTTAGAAAAGCCAAGCCTTTCAGATTACAATTAAAAGAAGAATGATCTTTGTGCAATGAATACTTCTGGGGATAAAAATTCATTTATAGAACCTGTTTTCGTGAAAATAAGCAAATATTGCAAAATTCGCGTGAGTATTTGGATTTTTTTAAACAGACTTGAAATCAGCAAAATGACGACTTAAACACCCCCTAAATTCATGTGGACTGCGTCATGTTTCGGTAAAAGGCTTATTTTCGAAAAAACTACCGCATCCAAGATAATTATTCTCCTATTCTTTCAAGAAAATTCCCTACAAAATCCGCCATAGTAAGGATACGCATCTCTTCCATACATTTAGTTTAAACCTGATTCTAATGCTGAATGTACAAAATTATTGTAGGTACCTAATCAAATATTAAAATTCAAGATCCAATGTTGTCATTTCCAGAAAATAAAACTCATTCAGTTGCATAACCTTAACCCGCGACTCGTAGATCGTATTGGGGAATGTGGGGCAAAACGGTACGGATGGACAAAACGGAACGGGTGGACAAAACGGGACATTAATCTTTCTTTTAAATAAAGGCTGTGAGGTGCGAATGAGTTGCTATCGCGTGGCATGATATATACGGTGCTCACAACAGTTTATGCTCGACCATGGAACCGTGCACACGTTATTCTTTTATTTACAGAGTTTGAAAAATTTCCGCTGTCGAAGTTCCGATACTGTTGGCGTTTTGACAATTTTCTTAACTTACATTTAGAAAATTTATAACGTGGACAAATACAGCATTGAACTGTATAGTCCTTATACTGCAACTTGACATTTTACCCAGTTCTTTATCTCACGCTGATGTGTAAATATTAAATGTTTAAATACTAAATTACCTCAGTGGGGCAAGAGGGAACACTTTATCGGGGGAAAGACGGAACACCTATTATGTATGGGGAAGAATGTCTGTTAGTACGTATTTATTATTTCTTGCAATGTACTAATTTATACTTTTTTTGCAGTTTTATATTTACATTTGGATATGTTCAATAATTTTCATGTCATCTTATAATATTTTTTCATATTTATATAACATATATTTTTGTTATATGTTATCTATAACAGTTATACTTATAACATATATTTATAGTTTTTTTACATAAATTAATATTTTCTGAATCACAAAAATAAAACTTTTATACTTTTACATGGTTTAAAACGGGTGTTCCGTTTTACCCTACCACTTGAGCGGGGCGAATATTTTAATACCTCCGGAAAATCTTATTTTCCTTCGTTGCCAAATATTTTTCTTAACAAAGTCTTTGATTTTCTTATAGTCTAACTAACTCGACGAAAATGCGGCGATCGTTGTGAATTTTTTTCAACGAAATAGTGTAATGGATCTTTTTGAAACTTTTAGGATACACGGAAGGTTTTAATTGAACATCTACGGAAGTCGAGAAAATTTGGTTTTCTGTAAAATGATTCATTTAGGTATTGTAAACTGTAGAGGTAGGGTAAACCAACCAGTGAATGACCGAATTGTTGAATTTATGAACCTTTGAGGTTAATACTTGAATATATTTATGTATAACAACAAAACAACTGTTGCAATTGCATATAAATTTATTTTTCTTGAAATTTCTATAAAAGTAATTACTTCTTCTTATCGTAATTTAAAAAAAAAAACGATTATAAAATGCAAAACGTGTAGAAGTCCAGTAAATGACCGCATACTTTTAATAAGAATTGTACTTATTAATGTTTGCTTAATACGCGTAACTAAAAATATGGGATATTAAAAGTGCAACTACACTCCATTTATAAACATATAATATTTTTAAATTTATAATTGACATTTCTTTGCCTAATGGCCATTCACTGGTATGCGGTCAATTACTGGTTGGTTTACCCTATTTCTCCGCGTCCTCGGTGTCGAAGTAGTGAATCGGTGTGCAGTATAACTCAAAAAGTATTCAACCGAATGACTTATACGCTTGATTGCCGAATGATTAATACATTCTTCGCCGGATCAACCAACATATTTAATGATTTATTTCATTTTAATTACTTCTGTGGCATAATAAATGCGAAAATCTGTCGTGAAGATTCGCAACATTTTCTTTAAACCCCTGCCATTTGCTCAATTGTGCATCTTTTTTTGCATATCTACAATCATCCTACGCGTAATTTATTAAGGAATACGAGATGCTGTACATCTTTTGTTTTAGGTGAGTTCAATGAACAATGTATCGACTCCACTCCGATTTACTACTTCGCCGCCGAGGACGCGGAGAAATACCTCCACAGTTTATAATAAACGAATTATTTCATAGAAAACCAATTTTCCCCGACTTTCATAGATGTTTAATTAAATATTCTAAAAGTTTCAAAAAGAGCCATTGAACCATTCCTTTGAAAAAGATTCACAAAGATCACCTCATTTTCGTCGAGTTACACGAGAATCCCTCCTTAAAGGGGAGACCACAGTAAAAAATCGGAAAAATTGATTTTCTCTT
This sequence comes from Andrena bucephala, assembly GCA_947577245.1. NCBI lineage: Eukaryota > Metazoa > Arthropoda > Insecta > Hymenoptera > Andrenidae > Andrena > Andrena bucephala. The sequence continues at coordinate 109,365,822 of OX387715.1, forward strand.
TTTAACATTTTTTGAAAGACATACGTTTCAACAATGCTCTCTCCAAATTTTATGATGAAATTCTTCAAATTGACGGAGATATAGTATCATTCATTTTCTATGAAGCGGTGTCAAGCGCGCGACTGAACCGGGCGGAACTTTGAACGCGTTTTTCTCAGAATGACATTTTCCAAACGCGTTGACAGTATACAGAGAGCACTATACATCCAATTGACATGAGCAAGGGCATTTATTATACGAAAAACCTGCTTCTATTACGTGCCGATCATTTTTTTTAATTAACGGTCTCCTATTTTTTGTTATCAACATCTTTACCCGAAAAAATAATTTTTTTCAGTGGTTCGCCATTTTGTTATCTTTTGAGATATTGACATTTTTTTATCGTCATGTAATAGACGTAGGCTTCTAGTTTCTAAATATTTTTGTCCTTTTAAATTGAGATTAACCATATGGCTAAGGCACTGTCAACGCCACAGGAACGATTTTGCCGCAGCGCACATTTTGACGAAGAGTATACCGAAATCGGATTTATGAATTTGGTTGAAAAAATTGTTTTTACTTAATCGATCTTTTCCACAAGTTTCAACTTCCCGTAACAATATTACGCACTCATTATAAACTCATTTTTTATGTAAGTCCAGAATAAAACATCTTGCTATATATTTATACTGACATATTTTCATATTTTTTCATGTGGAATTCATATCCAATATCTTGACATATCTCCTATAGCATATGTATGAGAATCTGGCAGAGAATCTGTGATTATACTACACCGGCAACATAGTATGATAGTCAGAACATCATACATTTTATTATTTTACTTCAACATGTCGTTTTATTGCTTTCATAATTTGTAACATTTCAAATGTATCTCAAATATAAATTTTTATAATGTACGTAGACCTCTTGTAACATACTTGCATGAAGAAATTAAGCTTACTTACCTTAGTATAGAGAAGCTCTCTTGAAATACGGCGGAAGTGATTGTTGAAAAGCCAGTATAGGAATGGATTCCAGAAGCTGTTTGAGAGTGCAAGCCAGGTTGCAAGGAAATCCAAAAACGGCGGCGGCTTACTTCCGGTACACGCTGCAACAACTTCCTGAATCGTCCATGGCGTGACCATTACAATGAATCCTAAACTCATTGCAGCCATTGTTCGTGAGGCAGAAGTTGACAGTCGTCTTTCATGTGCTACGAGCTGGAACACGTTTGCAATGTACTCGTTTAAAATTATACCACTTTGTCCATTATTTTGTAGTTTTACATTGGGTTTCTAACGTTGAACACTGTGTGTGGCAATTTTTTCCAGGCGGGGGGAGGCAACTTTGAGAAACCGTCAAGTTGACAGGCGACTATTGGTTGTTTGGTTGAACCTATTTTGTACCGCCATATTGAATTAGAAATTTGAAATTGAAATTTAAATATATTCACTTTTTTAGTACCTATAAATTTAATAAAGATTACTTTTTATAAACAAGGGATTTTTTCTCAAGCCAGCCCCCCCCCCCCGCCTCTCCCCCCGCTGCGGACGCCCATATGTGGCATCTGCGTGATTTCACCGGAATCCGCGGAATTTCCACCAGATGCATGACCGTGCTTTCACGTAGATATTTTCTGGGAAGCACCAGCAGTGCTTCAATATTTGCTTTCAAAATAATCCAACCTCGGAATCCGCTTCGCAGTCCTTTTCGCTTCTTCGCAAGATTCTCTTGATGAAAATAAATCTGAACTCGACCTTAGGAACTTGGACTACTGTTTAACACATTGAATGTGGTAAAGTTTTGAAAAATATCCATTCGAGTCGGTACTCTATTCGACCTATTCTTTCAGCCGAAAATTTTGTCAGGTTTGTTTCGGGCCATAAACATATGCGGAAGGTAACGAAAATTTAAACATCTATATCGTCTATTACTACAATTATTACGGTCTATTACTACGGTTATTATGGTTTATAACTACGCATTGTCTATGTTTAATTTTTTATGTTATTTCTTATTTTTTGGAACTTTTGCGTAGTCGTTGGATTTGTCATGATTCGTTCAATCGGTAATTTCTTACAATTAGTTTCGACGAACTATTTTTTTTTAAGGCAACAAAAACGTGCATCCCTTAAGAATTTAGGCATTCTTCGCTCTGAACAATACACTATTTTTTGTTAATCCGTATATTGGCTCCGTCATGCTGGTGATACACATGATGACTTCAGAGCCGCACGTACGTATGATGACAGCCGAGCGCAGAGCGGTGACCGCTCGCACGCACACGTAGGAGGCGCGTGCAGATAAAGGTTCACACACACATTAGAGCTGGCCGCTCTGGTTCAAATCGTGAAAATGAATCAGCACGGACGGCTCTACTGCCTGTGTGGGTCTGTATCTTCGCGCACCTCCTGCGCGTGTGTGCGAGCGCACGCTGCCGCGCGCTCAGCTGACTCGACTTACAACTGCGTGCCCTGGACTTTGGACCGATAATATTCAACTGTTAATATTTCGAGAACGAAGCCTTGGATCCCAAAACGGTAAAGGACTTTTCGATCTCTTTTTGCATGAGGATATTGCATATTCCGGATTGTCCCGCAATTTTGGGACACCCTGTATATGTAGATAACATATCGTTCCAATCTGGAATAGTACTAAAATACTGCTTCTGTTAGATGCGTTCTCTAAATGATTCTTTCATCCATCTACTACAATAATTGATTACTAAAGGGCTTCAAAAATTCCCCTCCCTACATATAATTTCTGCAAGTATGTATCACATATACAATCTGTAGCAGGCTTAAAGTTATATGTGTGCGTTTTTATAAGTTTTGAATAATATTACATAGAGGTAAAAAAACCAACGCATTACGTTAATGGGCAGAATTTAAAAGAAGAGAAATGGGCGAAAAAAATGAAAGAAAATGGTTCTTTCTGCAGAAGAGCGGCATGAATAGAATGTATGGACTCGATTGCATTCTTCATTGTGCTCGTTCCAGCTCGTTATCTCACAATATACGGGAGGAAAGATGAGGTGAATGGCAGAGATAATAGAAAGAAAAATTGAACGGGGCGATCACGTTCGTTGTCTATTCAGTGACCGTAAAATATTTATGTGAAAGATGAATTATTACATCTAATACTTTATTCTTAGACATGACACTTCAAATTCGTTATGCGGTTAGATCTAACATCGTGCTACAATACTTACAATTCTGAATTAATGATGTTATTGTTTATAACTGCAATTTATATGAATTAATGATATTACTGTTTATAACTGCAATTATTCGAATATATCCGTTTTTTGTAATAACAAATTATTATTATCTACTATTCCATGAACAAATGTTTAGGTATCAATAAATGTCATGGCATAATCACTCACTCTTAGAGCTTTTTCAGAGCTCAGCAATTGGTTTATATTAAAATTCTCTAATTAAGCGAGGTATATATATACATAAGTAATGTACTTAAAAACGCAAAAAACACTTTAAACGAGTTTTCCTCGAAATTTTACTTCTCTTGGTTTTCCCTGATTGCGAACGAACAGGGGTTCAGATTAACTTGAAAAAATGTCAGGATGTGTAAATCATGTGCCATTTCCCGCGGAACCTCTGACATAGCCGCAAAAATTCGAGATTTTCATAAAAAAAATTAAGAAGTCACAGTTTGTTAGTAGCGTACAAATGAGAACGACTTTTTTTTTTAAAAATCGCCATTTTTCGGCCATCAGTTTAATAATTCTGTTTTAATTTGTGTTTTATTGATTCCACCGGAAACTACGGATCTAACAAACAAGAATCACTCGTGTGAAATTGGATTACGTGACTTTTTAAAACCCAAGCTATTCAGGCATACCACAGAAAAACGTTAAAAATCTAATCTAACGTTAAAAACTAATCTGCACCGCTATTTTTAAAGCATATATATATCTCATATTTAAATTTTTTATTTCAATCTGTATGATAGTATCAAACGTTGGATAAAATAATACATCTGGATTTGCTTTCACTTTTTTACAAATAAATATAAAAGAAAGTTTTTTCACGAAAAACTACAGCCTAATCCCCTTAAATTTGATTCCCACTAGCGCTCACAGGACGCGATGCTCAAGTGACAATCACGCTAACTGAAAATCGATTGCATTGTTTTAAACAAGAGCATTCATATCAGAGGAGGCGCTCCGATTACACGGCACTCAATTAAGCACGGACATTCTATCGGCGCAATCTTCCGGCATGGTTGGGCGCGAGCGTCGCATAATTAATTTTTCTTAATTATGAATGGAAAATTAATTGAACTTGTGCATGATAAACCAGAACTTTATGCCATGAGGTAGTCTAATTATGTTACGGTCGATAACATTCACAAAACAAAAGCATGGGATGAAATTGCAACTACATTAAATAAAACAGGTAAGTTCAATATTTTTATTTTTTAAATCATGTTTAACTGCCAGGTAACCTCTTCCACTTCAGAGTTAAAAAGGGTTTGTACATTCCTCGTACTTTGAAAACTACATTAGTTGGATTTCCTCCTTGTCTTGGCAAATTATGTAAAGTTTGACTAGCTGCTATGGTACTCTCCGCAATGATTATACTTCGTTTCTGAACGAATAAAATTATGCAAAATACAATTAGTTACGACTACTTTCGCACCATATATAGGTTGCAAGCTTTTAAAATCTCGAATTATAACGAATGCTGCCGGCTGATTTGTTCGTGGAAACGGCTTATCCTCAAGAATTCCCAAAGATCCGTTTTCTAAACGTTTCCCTAAATTTGAGGTAGCAAATATACCACCACCACTACTTCTGTTGTAGGATCCGACATCAATTGCAAGGAACTTATACTAATTGGCTTCGACTAACGCTAATAAGACGATGGAAAATATCTTTGTATAGTTAAAATATAATGAACCGATGTTTTGAGGCGCTTTTCTTGACTTGAAAATGGCATTTCTGACTTATTTTATGAAAGCTAAACCAAGAGTAACTTCCCTACAAAATGAAGAGGATAATAATAATAACGACAAAGATATTGAAAAGGATGAAGAAGTTCGCGTCCTCGAAAAAATGAGAATGTTGTTACGATTTAATGTACGTGATAATGAAATGCTTTGAAGAAATGCTTGAAACATAAGAAATTGTCGCATCATGCACAACGAATAACAGTAGGTGCAGATTGTGCATGTAGGTGGGTGAATGTACATCGAAAAATTTATACGAAGATAATGGCTTTCCCGTGTATAACAAACATGAAGCATTATATAAGTTGCAAAATATGAATGAAACAAGTAATATGTAAGTACAGAAGTGAAAAATTGTTACCTGCAAATAAGAAAATTTAAAAAATATGATATACCAACTTTCATATTTCATTACACCATTGAGAATTGCAAATTTGTTGGATAAAATTGTTGGCCCTTTCTCTTACGCTTAAGAATTTATATGTAAAATAAATAAAAATTAATTTGTTTATAAATCATGCTCCGTGGGAAAAATTGCCTTTGCTAGTATGAGGGAGCATAAAAAACTGAACAATTCTTATATTCAAAGTTTTGTTCTATTTTGCACCGTTACAAAATTATATACCTAAAACCGAAAAAATCGCGATAACTAAGGTTTTACCACTTCAGAGTGAATCTCCGCAGAAACAAATTACTCTTTGCATACTCCAATATGCTCTACATTCACATAAAGTTTCATTGATATCAGAATTTTTCGGGTTGAGAATATTTCCTTGTCAATAAATAAAAAGCGAGAATCAATTCCTATTTCACAGACCACTTTAAGAAAAAGTAAATACTGTAATTGACAAAAGTAGATTTATTGTTACATACCAATTACCTACTCGATTGGTAAATCAATTCATATACAAAAATAATTGTGAGCATTGCATCTCATCTTCACGTGAATTCCCTTTTTTGTCGACTACGTACTTCGTTTTATATCCATCATCCCAATGCATAAAGTGTAACATGCCAACATCGCAACCCAATAGCGATTCAGCGAGGTCGCCCGCAATACGATTCAATGTCGACACTTCAACTGGTAACCCAATGATGACTCAGCAGAATCGGTAACAGATGGTTTCTAGCTTGGCCCAGTTTCGTGACCGAATCGAAGAATATGAAAAGCAAGTAGGTAAAAGTTACGCCTGGTAGCCCGCACCTGTAGACTACACTTCCGTTCAATAACTCACTCAAGAGGCAGTGACAGACAGTATCGATCAACATTTCAGTTAGTGCGAGTCTATTCTCCTGTTGTGTTCAATTCATCAAGTTGTATAAAGTGAACCTTAGTCGACATACGTTCGGCGGATTAGGTATTCCGAAATGTATCCTAATCACAACAAATTTCTAAAATGGAGTTGGACGACAAGAATGAAAAAGTGTCTTCGTATCATTTTTTCCTTTTAGGTCGTGTGTGCGCCATACTCCACACGTGCACTCAATACTCGAAAACCAAAAATGATTATCGTGGTCCACAGAATGTATTACTCAACAATGAAGCTTTAAATTTTATACTTGTAGGATCACGTGAAAAAGGGAGCCTCGGGACACGGGGACTCGAACCCGCGATCTTCTGATTCGTAGCGCGCTGGCCAGCCGCCTTAGCCAACTCGGCTACCGCCGACTTCCCGATCTCGGTTATCCCGTGTCCTCCTTTTTATGTTATGGAGGGGTTCCTGATCCCACATACTTTTCACTAAATGTCATGGGAGTATTGCCAATGGATTAAAGATGTTTACCCAACAAAAATGAACTAAACACGCCCTCGTTCAGACTATTTTTAATAATATGTAAACAGAAACTTCTGCGCCGGTCTCTTACGTCACACGTTTCCAACCGATTCTTCCCGCCTTTCTCCGACTATTAAAAGGATATTTCTAGTTCGACGCATAAGTAGGGGTTAGGTCAGTTTGCATGAATTAGATGGTCGAATGTATGTAGTTAAACGCCGCACAGACGGTCATCTTCGATTTTAAAGCTACTATATCCAGTGAACCTCGGAAATCTAACAAGTGAACCTCGAAACTCTAACGCAGGGTCGGCCAGCTGGTCGGTTTGGGAGCCGGAGCGCTCCTTGTGGCTCCCAGAGCTGCGCGGGAAGCGAGCTAGGAACCGATACAGTATTTCCTCGCTGAGAACTCGCTGGTCGGGACCGGCGTTGAGCCGTCATCGGGAACGGAGCCCTAATTCCGAGCGATTGTTTCTCGCTTCTTTCTGGCCGAAGGGGGGAGCGAGATGGAACGCTTGGCGTGCGCGGCGGGCACGAGCGTTCAGATGAAATCGTGACTGCTCGACGGATACACGCCACGGTCAGATAGCCAGACATGGCACGAGCTTTTTTTGCGACCTCGGCGAACTTGTCCAATTGCGCTCTTTATTATAATACATTTATTTTAGATTATTGATGACCTTACTCTGAATTTTTATTCGTAGTTTAAAAAAGTTGCAGTACAATTTGTAGTATTTTATTTCAAAGTTTATTTTTCAACAATGAACAGACCATTTAGCGCCCTATGTCAACCTCACGCCCTAATTTTTCAGAGTAAAGGTCATAAATAATCTCAAATAAATGTATTATAATGAAAGGCACCATTTGACAAGTTCGCCTAGGGCGCAAAATAGACTTAAGCCGGGTCTGCGTCAAGCTTTCGCGGAAGCCGTTTTCGTGTTTACGTTGAGTGCTCATGACCATCGCGCATGCCCGTCGCGCACGCAAACGACGGGAGTGTCAGGCGTCAGAAAGACGGAGAGAGACAAAATATCAACGCGTCGTCTGTCTCGTACCGCCCTCGCTCGCTTTCAGTGCCTCTCACTCGCTCTGGTTCCATCTCGCTCTCGCTTTCACCGGACAAGAGTGAGACAGAAGTGGTGGGGATAGCGAAATGTCCTCATCATGTACGCCAAACCGAACCCCCAGCGAAGAAGTACTGTAGTACCGCGGGCATACAACAGGTGGGGAATCCCCTCTGTCACAGACGAGGTATAGGATACACGTATCACCTTATGGGGGTTCGTGTCGCCACTCAAACTATGTTACCGCCCCATAATCTAGGGACTGAATTTAGTGGCCTCTGCTCATGAACAGCGTCCAACTCAGGAACTACTCTGAAATGTGTTAAAATGCTGAAAGGTGTGTGTGTGCTTGCATACGTGTGATTTGTTTAGAATGAGAATTTGACATAGAGGGCAGGCTTTCGCTACTCTGCGCTTTCTCTCTGAAAATCTATTTCGGGAATCACGACATTATAAACGCTCAAAACTGGTATTTCTTCAAAGCTCATGCAAGCTATAAATTGCAAGATGGCATTGTTTATTAGTATTATGTGTGTAGTAGAACCCTTTCACATATCATACACCGAAAACGACATACGATAGCGTACACTGATATTCCCGCAAATCTTTACACTTCGCACACGTCTAGACGGTGCCCGTCCTACGATACGTAAAACTCATACAAAACAATGAATCGAAACGTTTTTATAAAATGTATATTTGGCATTTTCGGGATTCGAGGACATTTTGCAATAGTTTTTTATTACTTGGGTACGGTAAAGATTAGTAGTTAAAACACTACGTTTCGTTACAAATTAATTGGTTCTTTCCCTATTAACTATTAAATGGATTTAACAGTGGTAAGAAAACATCTACGATGTAAATACCCGAACGTATCGCTTGCGTTAATTGTACTTAGACTTCGTTGGTCCTTCGGGCCTGGAGAACCTCCGGGGACCCTGGAGCTCCCGAGCCTCCTGGATTATTTGGACCTACTGGACATCCTGGACTTCCTGGACTTCCTGGGGACCTGGTCAGGGTTTCAACCCCTGGTCCTTCCTTCACCCCCTCGGCCCCCTGGTCTGGGTTAGCTTATTCGGTTGGTATCGATGAAATTTTCGGGTTCGCTAAAAGCCATTCAAAATTGTATAGTTCTCCCAATGTCAAAACTGATTTTTCTTCCTTTCTAACCGCTTTTTTCGATGGTTTTTCATCATCTGGCGTATTTCGTGCATTCCTTCGAGGATTATTGCGTGAGTCGTTATATTTCGTGTATTTCTTCGATGGGTTTACATGATTTATTTTATTTGATGCATTTCTTCGATGGGCTTACATGATTTATTTTAATTGATGCATTCCTTCGATGATTTTGCATGATTTGTTCCCTCTCATGCATCTCATCGATGGGTTTATATTTCCTGCTCTTCTTCGTGTATCTCTACGATGGTTTTGTATGCTCGCGCATGCTCTTCTGTCGTTCCAAATCACTTCGAACCGCACCAACCTAATAAGTCCTTTCTTAGTTCCCTCCCAAGCCGGCGATTACACCATTGTTAATATAACGTAGTTCATTGTTTCAGTTTCTCAGATTTTAACAAGATAATATATTTAAAAACAAACTAGTGAAAAGTGATAGTGCAAAGTGTTAGTGGAGGAAGACATTTACTGAAGCCTAGGCTAACTTATTCTAGTATAAATTATTTAAGGCCTCATGTAAAATTGCCAAGTAGCCACTGAATTTTATTAGCTTTGCTGCTCGTTTGCTGGCTCCCCATCTCTGATGAGGAGGTCACCGCTGTTTCCGTTTGTGGAAGCATGTGACTGAGCATGGAATCGGTATGGGTGGATCGGTTTCATCCCCTGGTATTCTTGTCGAAAGGGGTAAAAGTTTCGGGCGTAGGGTGTGTACCCTTTGGTACACTGCCTGCGTAAGTCACCCGGTCCAATTGCCCAATCTCCGCGTTAGTGGGCTTGAGTTGGCTCAAGTGTATGCTCCTGACGTGTCGCTCGGAGAAACAGGAATCGCCTGGGAGGCGACGAGCGCTTTTCTCTTTCGACTCGAATAGCAGGGTGATACGAACTGCGTCATCGAATACTCGTTTCATGCTTACCCCTCGTCCTTCCTTCTTTCCTGAAGTTCTTTTAATCGAGTGGTAATGGGGTCCTAGGATCCCAGAAACCGGTGACAGAAAAATGCATTGGGTGATAGGTCATCCTATATCTCGTCTGTGCCTCTCTGTGAATTCGTCTCTCCTTCTTTACGAAATAGAGGAGGACAATGCAAACACCTACTTAGTTCCCAAAAGTTAACCAGGTTGATTCGTAGCATGGGTATGTCCTCCATTCCATATAAGAGTAGACCTACGCCCCTACCGAATGCAACCGACCTGCGCAGCTTCCACGGATCTGACACACATGATTGGTCGTAGCACTTTCCCTGCCGGTTTCCTACCGATCAGCAGTATATCTCTGCGCGTAACGAGTCTACTCTAAAGTGGAATGCAGTATAGTAATATAGGTATAGGTATATTAGTAGTAATAAAGACATGTGATGCAGGTCCGAAGTCACCATTATCGATGAAAAATCGTCGACGCAGCAATATATGGATTAACTCAGTGCAAAGAATGTCTAAATTCATAAAGTCTGCACGCTTTTGGTTACCTTTTGGAACAAAGCAAGCAGATATTTTCTAAGCGTTTCAGGAACCAAGAACTTACTGATCAGGAACGACGAATGAATTTTCTTTTCAGTCTGAACTCGTTTCTGTCTCTTAAGACGTAACATTCTCTCTGTTTAATACGTAATAAGATGTTAGTAGTATGCATTTTATATAACGTATTCAGAGCTCAAGAAATTGCTTTACGAGTAACACATACTGGAAGAATGCCCAACATAATTGCAAGATACTGTAGGAGCAATGAAATTCATGAAACGCAGATTTAGATATGTCTGCCTGTATGAATAATTAACACTAAACGTACCGGCACTTTATATATATATATGTATACCAATTCCTACCGTAACCAGTCAGAACCATATTTTTAATAATGTACAAAAGAACTTTGAGATTGTAATAAAAAAATTATATATTTTAATTTTTACTGATGACATAAAAATAAATATAATAAATAATAATTTTATTTTTTATTTTGCCCCATGTTCAGAATTTCGGCCCGTCACTGATTTCCGAACATACCATTTATGTTATTTATTTCTTTCAATAACGTTTTCGCTGAATAACTTGACATATTTGGAGATCAAATTCTGAAATAAAATAAATCAGTACAAATAAGATATAAAACTAAATACTGAGTAGGTATTATAAAATTTGTTCACTTCGATGTTACCTCTGAGACTTTCAAAATGATACTATCTTCTGATAAGTAATTTTATAAAAAGGCATTTTATCGACCGATCAAATAACCGGTTGCGGTAGCTAAGAGAGACTATACACGTTTCTTATCGAAAAATGAAACAAAGGGAACGATAAAACAGGAAAAATTGATTAAACGGATAATATAAGAATTATCATAAAGACAAATGAGGAAAGACATAAAAATTAATGCAGAATTTTCAATCGAATTTTAAAACCGGTCATTTCACCGGACGTGATACGTTTAGTGTTAATGACACCATAATCGGCAATGCGTATATATCACAGTCTAATAGTTTCTATTCAAACGTAGAGATACTACATGTATATTCTCTTTTATCCCTCTTACGCAACCATGTCCACAGCAAGCTTACTCCATTTTCTGTGCAAAATCTTTTACATCGTCTCAGTCGCGGTCTTAAAGAACACCTTTAGAAGACATTCCCGCACCCATTGACCTACATCGAAGCTACCACACATGAAAGAGAGGAAACAGACTGATGAAAAAGATGAAAGTGACAGTCTTCCTTAAAGTGCCCATGGACATTACAATTTGTCGCACAATAAGTTGGAGAAAGCAGTTATAGCGATTTTATCGTACGACGGTTTTGTCACACACGTAGCGCCCTGTCACCCACAAAATATTACCCACCGTACAGCTGGCTGTTTATATATGTCTGAATATAAGAAGAATAATGTCGAATAAAGTAGCATCAACGGTTTCATTAGCAACCGGTGGCTCCGAAGGAACAACGAAAAAGTCACAGAGAAAATGGTGCAAGAAGGAAATTAATAGGTGAACCATCCAACTGTAAGAAGTATTTAAGAATTGATAGTATATTCAACTCATTGTTGGATTTAGTAATAAGGATTTAAATGGATTTAGCTAAAGTTGATATTATCACCAGTTAGAAGTCCTACCATTAGAAGTACGACTATTCAATACAATCGTGTCATAAGACTGGTCCACACATGGTACGATTGTCCCCCACACAGTCGTGTCGAACATATTTAGTCCTGGAGCCAACGACACATTTTTTTGGCCAATTCGTTTAAAGTTGGTTTATCTTTTTTCTTCCATATTTGTGCTACATATGCATAAAACTACATCCTGCCAGCGAACCAGCGTGACAACGCTGAGCAGCAGTGTGTCATTTATGTAAGAAAATATTGTGCAAAATTTAAATTTGAAAACTTTTGTTGTAATAATAGACACCACAAAACAAGGAAAAATGACCTCCTGCCACCTTAGTTGTGGAACTGCATGCTGCTGTCACTTGAATAAACATGTAAAAAAATGAAATCTAATGACTGCAATGTTTAAAGCTGAAATTTTTTTGGTGGTAGTTTATATCACAAGATGGAAGAAAAATGATTGCTCCCAGTCCTATCATCGGACAAAAGCGTTGGCAGGAGCCACCAAAGGTGCAACGCCACGCGCCGCGCCAAATTGCAGCTCCAGGACGAGTGGAATTCAACGTTAATTTTCTCCGCTGCGGTCATATATTTAAAGCTGATTGGGTTTGGGTTCCCCCTTAAAGGGAGATATCCACCTTAATATGCCAAAAAAAAAAGATTTTTTTGTTACATATTTTCAATATTTGATATATATGTCAAGAATGTTTTCCCAAGATTTGGGACGGAAATTCACAGAAATGTCGATGATACAGACAGTAGAAGTGGAGTATGCTCATTGTGTTGTCAACAGGGGATGAATGAAACTGTTAACTTTTATAAATAAAAGTTATTTACCGAACCTTTAACTTTTAAATCATTTTTGTTCTGTTTTAAGATATCTTTGTACAATTACAGTTTAACTCAATTGTAAGAGAATAAAAGTTTTGGAGGATTATATACTTTTGAATAGATATTTAAGGGTAAAATATAAAGGTTAGGAATATTTTCTTAATTATTATTATTTGAGGAATTAGGAGCATGATAAATGTAGAAGAGAAAGCACATTTTAATTTTTATATAATTATTTTCACCGAACGGTTTAAGGTTTCAACTTCAGATCTGTCTACCCCACAACATTTTCAGGAAAACTGCTTGTCGCAAATTTAACTTTTTTAGATCAGAATAAATGTTCCTGTTTAACTAGAACTTTTTTCTACTTTCAAGACAATTAAAGTTTCTTTTTTACACAAAAATGTATGGAATGAAAGTTTTAGTTAACACACTGCATTTTATATCAGTTTTCTGAAAACAGAAAAGGTAATAGTAATAAAATCACAGTTCTTTCACAATTAATTGAAAATTTTGACAGTTTCATTCGACCCTTGGTTGCCAAGCGTTGAACTTCAAATGCATTTTTATCGAAACCAGGTTTGCAAAAGTGGTGTGCACGATTACTCAGAAACTATTCAACCGATTTACTTCAAAATTTGCACGGCTATATGGTACATTATCACGCAGATGTTAGCGTATCAGTTTATTATTTATTGAACTCGCAGTTTTTTTTATTGTATAAAATGGGAAGTGTTTGATATTCGAAAATTGAACTTTTGATTCAGAGAGCTGGCATTTCTTTAAAAATCAACATTTTTTAAATCGGTCACGTCAGAAACAGCATTTGTTAATAAATTTTAAGAAACGAATTTGTTTTTTGATATCCCGTAAAACCTGTTTACTCAGGAGTGGGGACCTCAAATCACTGCAACGAATGAGGCATGTGGAACGGGCTCCTATAACTATAATATGTGGTCAATATTTTTACATTAAAGAAACAATTACGATAACCAAAGATCAGATTAAATTAATAAAAAAAAAAACAAATATAATCATGTTTAAACTTTCTTAAGAAAAAGTTCCAAAAGAACGTCAGTTCTTAAGCCTCTCTAGGTGGATATCCCTCCTTAAATTGATTGGTGTTCCCAATGAAGCCAAACTTACCCTCTCCATGTGGCCTCCGCTAACGACCTCCGGCGTGTTAACACAGACTACCCTTTTCAAGCGCAGCTTGTTAACATGGAAAGCTGAACCGTAGCAGTACATCAGCACCATCGTTGTAGGAAAATAAAAACAGCAACATGCGAGAATCCTGGAAATCAGAAAAACTCAGTAAGACGTATTTTCAATTACAATACATATAGCAAAGCAGTGTACAAAATCAGACGAAAACATAAAAATATACCAATTTTGATATGCAGTAGTAGGTATTTTACGCTTGGCTACGCGACGCCTATTAAATTTCGCCGCTCGACACTCACCGATTCGTAAACCGATTTTTAAAAAAATCAGATTCTTTATTTCTCATTGTATCGGTATGAAAGTGACATCAATGGACTCCTGGCATTATCCCGATTAAAATACATCAAATACCAAGTTAATCGGGCTATTTTTAACGAAGTTTAATTTTGTATAATTTTCATAGGGGAAATACAAGGAATCGATTGGTGTCACTTTCGTGAAAATCTAATGAGAAATGCGGAACTTGACATTTTTCACTTCTTTATGGCTAGTACTACATTGCCTTTAGGGTTTGTCGTTTTTTAAAAACCGGGTTTAAAAACTGTTTTTTTTATAAATTTGTAAAATTCGAAAACCGGTTTTCAAATTTAAAAAAAAAACAGTTTTATATATTAGAATTAATATGTAAAAATGAATTAATAATTTAATTAAAAACGTTAACATTTTGACTTAAAATCGCCTCGGGCACAAGCATATTGTAGTAGTTTACTGTGAAACTAATCTTCATGAGTTCATATTTTCAGAAGAAAAATACTAAATAAAATAAAGATTTATAATTTCTATTTTGTACGGATTTTAGTTATTTTAGTTTTTTTTATTTATTTGGTTTTGTAGAGGTAGAGTATATTTTATTTTGTTATATTTTTGTAATTCCATAAATATTACAAAAAAAACTGAAAATTTTGAAAATATGTACAGATATTTATTTTCTATTTTAATTATACTTTTTTGTGAGCATTCGAAAATCGATCTGACCGATTTTTTGGGAATATGGAATTCGAAAACCGTTTTTTTTCAAAAGTCGGTTTTTGTATAAACCCTAATTGCCTTCCCGGTCCTCTAGGTATTCTCAAACGCCGATAAAAAAGATAATCTCTGGAACCTAGATTTATCAACTTAACCGGGCGAAAATGTGCCTAATGTAATTCCCGAGCCCCTAAATCACAGCTTTTTAAGACCTTAGATGTTACATCAACGAAATTAACAATTTATTCCTGGCTTAATTTTATTAGTATAACGTAAATTTCTAGCGTAAAGCCCAGACATAAGTAATGTATCTAGAATTATTTTAGAAAGTAAAAAGTGGAAATATAATGTAAAGGACATTAATAGGCATTCACCAATTTATCTATGTATATACCTGTGCCTGAGTATGTTCGTGATTTCTGGAGGAAATAATACTTGAACGCAGGTATGCAGAAAATAACTAACAAAGAGACTTCTGCGGTGCCTTAACGCTGGAAATATAAGTAATATCTTGCATTCGTCCGCCCTCGGTAAGGCACCGTCGCGCGGGGCAGCAGGCCCGCTGAGCGGTGTATATCGCTCATTTACTGCAACAACGACACCACTAAAAATGTACAGTTTTTCAGTTATTAGTATAGAAAAAGCGGTTTCCCCTAAAATCGTGAATTTTGAGTTGTGTCGTTGCAGCGAATGAGCGATATGTATACCGCTGCTGCTCGTACGGTCCCAGGGTCTCGACGCCCAAGAACCGAAAGCGATGAGCTCGCCGCTCGTAGTGAGTCACACACAACAGAAATAATTTTCCTATTTTTCAGTACATCTTCATAAAAATGGTATCAATGGATTCTTGAGCCTTTTCTGATTAAAATGAGTTCAAACACTACGTTATTCGGACTATTTTTAACGATACGGTATGCAAAATTGATTTACAAAATGTAGAAAGTAATCTACCCAAATAGCGTTATAAATGGTTCAAATAGTGTCTTGTTTGGCCTTTATTGGGGAAGGACTTTCCCGCTTAAGTCTAGGGCGAAACAAACCGCAGACAATCCTCGCTTGTTTCTCTCTTCGAGCAAGACGCCACACCGTGGAGCAGTACGTACATTGCACAGGGAGTAAAGAATTTATTTGTCGTGGCTTTCAGGAGTGAATCTACATCTCTGGATCCGTGGATATTTGTTACAAAACTGTCTGCAAAATTGTATATAACATTGAAAATTAATGTTATATATTCTGTTTATTCGGAATGGAGAAAGTTTGAAAGAAACCATACGTCGCAAACGAACCGTTTGGTCAAGAAAGATTGTTAAAGATTTTGGAACGATTTGATTGTGTAGAATTACGCGTAGAGGCAAAGGCCTACCACTACTCTGCCTCTTGATAGTATCTACCCCACTGGTAGGGCTTGGTACAGTGGTGTGCGTACCCCTGACAAACACAATACGACGTTTAAAGGGAGAGAAGAGGAACGGGCAAAATACATTGACCTATGTAACTAGACACTCACAATCAGTCTTCCTCGTTCATTCGCTGTCTCTCTCTCATTCTACGCGATAAGGCAATAAAACCTTTGTTTAAATTCATGTGAAAGAGGTCAAAGAAACCCTTCTGCAGGGTCAAATGACGCCACTGAGGCGGGTACAAGACCTGTTGACATTGTTTTTAGACCAGACTGATATAATAGGGGGTGCTAGTGATAGGGTAAATCCGGGAAACGCGGTCGACCTAATATAAAATGGGTATTAAAACTAATATAGATATTACTTATTTTATCAGATCAAACCTATATGTTCAGAATTTTATGCTGATTCAGAAAAACTGGTCGATATTTGATTTAAGCAATATTTACTGTAAATTGGGTTGAAAACTGAAGTCATGACATCTGACCACATCTTACGAGGTGCCGGGAGAAATGGTTTTCGTCGTTGGCAAAGACCACTCACATAATTATTCATGGAACATTAACAAAGAATAAAGCAAAATTATTTATGAGTGAATAAAACTACAGATTCATTGATATTTAATTTGTTTACGCTAAACAAGTAAAGAACACATCAAAGAAAAACTGAACTAAGTAGGCACCTACTGGCGATTAGCAAGGCAAATAAATACAAAAGTGAATTTGAAATAAACTAAATAAACAAAAATAATAATAAAATAATAAAAAATCATAATTCGACCATCTCACATTTCTGCAGCGAGAAATGGTCTTCTCGTTAGCTTTGAGAGGAAGAGTTAATATGGCCAAATACTTTGGCTGCATTGTCCCTCAATATGCCTACTTAGTAGAATAATAATATGATAGTAGAGTCTACTATCATATTATCCCAAACATTAAACGAAAATAAACTTAGAAGTATATTTTAAATACGATTCTGTACACCGCTGTTTGGCAAAAGAGGTTAAATGTAACCTCAATTTACCTTTTATAGTCTATAAATCCAGAAAAACACAGAGGGGAGCGAAATGACGCTATTCATTCAACTGTTTGGCTTCTACAGAAGTAATTGGTCGGCACTTTAACGCATTTTTACGTATAGAGTCTGAAATATAGCAACCCGACCAACTCTCCGGCCGACCGCGTCTCCCGGATTTACCCTATAGTCTGTTGACCGTAATAGAGGGGCCGTCCTTAAATTACGGAAGGGTAATTTTGGCGATTTCGTAAACCCCCTCGTATAAGAATTCGTAACATTTTATATTCCAGCCCCCCCCCCCCTCTTTCGTTATGTAATAGGTACTTTTTACATTGTATTTTCAGTTATAAAAATTCTTGTAAAAATCATTTTTTGACTACTTATCTTAAAAATTACGTTAAAAAAACTTTATCTAAAACGCTAAATTTGCGACCTCCCCCCCCTCCCCCCCCCCCCCCATACGTAAATTAAGGACCACCCCAGAAGAGCGTATTTATGGACCACTAAAGCCCGGAACCTGTGTGGCGGCCTTTACCTGAAATGGGGCGCACCGTTGTCTTAATTTTAAAAACGCCATCTTAAAAAGAAGTTCATTTCGTAGGTAGAATTTCCAGGAATATGGTCATATTTTTTTCAAAGTTTTAGACTCCCAACCTTCGAGAAAATTTTTGCAAAATGAAAATTTGTTTACAGTATTTGTACCTAGAGAAACTTTTGAGAAATACATTTTTTATTTTAAATCTCTCAACAGCTAAATAAATCTTACCCCAAACAACCCTGACCAGTCGATGCGTAGATACAAAAACCTAGAACGAGTGTATTTTTCTAGAATTTTCCGAGTGTTCCTTTGCATCGACTGCCGCAGTTGGTTGGGGTAGATAAGAGTGTGTCAATGCCGGGTCTACATTTTTTAATCTATAATTTCTCAGTGGGACGTTTACGGTAGCCGTGGCCACCATCGTTGATCTCCTCTACTCATAAGCTTTTCAACGGTGTGCCATACTCCTCAGTGGGAAACATTATTTCGGGCTTTTACCAACGTTGGTTGGTAAATCTTAAGGCCGGGTACAGACTTGAGTACGAACGCGAACGAAGCAAGCCGAGGCAGAATGAGTATGCTAGTGTTGCACGTCGGTGAACTTCACGAACGTTCAATATTTGTATGCTCATCCTGCCTCGGCTTGCCTCTTTCGCGTCCGTACTCAAGCCTGTACCCGGCCTAAGATATTTAGGCTTTTGAAGTAACATATACATTCAAACCTTTTCAATTAGTACAATTGTTAATAGTTGGTTTGTAATAAAAATAACACTTTTGTGATGCTACATATAATAAAACTATCAATCTTTTTCAGGCAACAATAAACGACGTTCGTAATTAATTTATAAAATACCTAAGGGAAGCTCTGGCGAAGAATGGGTCGCAAGCGAGAAGACCGGAACCATTGAAGTAATAACCACCTCTTGGAAGTACGAGAGCACCAAAAATCGCCATGCTTGCTATCCATGTAGTTGACATCACAGCTACGCAACCCTGCCGCATGTAATACTGCATCACATACACAGAAAATAGTCATTTTCTTTTTCTGTTTCTAAAAGCTTCTTAGTATATGTGTACATGTATGCGTCTACACGTGTGAGGTTCAATGAATCTCAATTGGCCGCTGAAAAGATGTGCGTTTGAAATGGGATGAACGATAATTAAACTTTATACCTTATTGTTAGTTTTCCCTTACTTTAATTAGCGGATTTTATACCTTACACAAAATGGAAACATAGTTGTGTAAGTTTTTTAGTACAAGAAAATGCATCCCTCATTTTACATCACCTTTGCATTAAGGGGGGTAATCGGCAGAAATCAAGGTTCTTTTGAGGGAATTTTTTGTAAGAAAACTATACATGCAATCTTTTTAAAACTTTCAGGCTATATAACCATGTGTTTCAGGAACATTTTTTTTTATATAAAAACAACGCAGTAATTACAAATGGCGCAAGTGTTTCGGAGCGGCCAAGTTGTTCAACTGCGTGCAGTCTAGGACCCGTTGTAGTGGCCTGAATTCAAAAAACCATATAGTGTGTATTTAATAAACTTACGTTATGGATAAATTTAATAAGTTTTACTGCACAATTAACGTGAAAGAGTGACCTAAGAAATAGCCTCTTATTGGTCCCACGATTTTGGAACTGAATTTTATGCGAAACGATACCTTATGATGAGACATCAATCACACAAAAGTTTCAAGTTGAGGTGACAATTAGTTTTTTAGGTATGGGGGGTGAAAGAAGTGAAAAATCGTTAACGCGTCAGCCCATACGCTTCGATGTACGGAGTTTTATGCTAACAACGAATTTGAACTTAGATTTTCAAAATTCACAATGGCCGATTCAACATGGTGGACGATATATTAAAAAAACACCAACTATACAGACATTTATGTTTCTTGATTTTTTTTTCGTGAATTTTTAAAATTTAAGTTCAAATTCGTTGCTAGCGGTCAGCAAAATTCTTGGAAATAATGGTTTTATAATTCTTGGACATAGAAGTTCGTACATCGAAGCGTATGGGCTAACGCGTTAACGAATTTTCACTTCTTTGACCACCCATATCTCAGAAACTAATTGTCACCTCAACTTGAAAATTTCGTGTTATTGATGTCTCATCATAAGGTATCATTTGGCACAAAATTGAGTTCTAAAATCGCGGGACCAAAAAGAGGTTAAAATGGGCCTCATTTTTGGGTCATTCTTTTGTAGTGAAGGACGCAACTATTTTTTCAAACACTCACCATTACCTAAATTTTACATATCTGAATGCGACTTGAGGTTCCTCAATAGCATAATTTTATTAAAAATACAAAACTATATGGTATTTTGGTTTCAGGCCACGACAACGGACCATAGACTGCACGCAGTTGAACAACTTCCGCACCGAGGCCGCTCCAAAACACTTGCGCCATTTGAAATTACCGCATTTTTTTGTTAAATAAAAAAATGATTGTTCATTTCTTGAAAAACATAATAATATAGCCTGAAAGTTTTAAAAAGACTACATGTATAGTTTCCTTATAAAAAATTTCCAGAAAGAATCTTGATTTCTGCCGATTACACCAGGTTCCCCCTTAAAGGAGGGCGTTTGAAGATGGCAATTTTTGCTAACCTCAGAACAGAAAGAATCCTACAGAACATATACTCAACACAAATATATAGGTATATGGCGGAGAAGGCGCCTCATCCTGAGGCTATCTATTGCCGTTTATTTAGTTGTGAGATCGTGTACATAATCTGTTATACATACAATTGAGCAAAACTTGATTATACAGTCACTTCTATTTTCACATACAGGCCGCCCGGCACTCCCGTGGCGAAAACAACACATCGCGATGCCTCACCGAGTGTTATGGCTTTCGACCTTCGAAGGGGCTGGAATACCCATTAAGGGGTTAGGACACAGTAACGGGCCAAGAAAGCAGACGATTTTTAAACGACGATAATAAGAAAAGTGAACAATCGATTAATATAAGGTTTTGTGTTTTAGTTCACTATATTATGAACTATAAGAAAAGCATATAATATTTACAAAATAGCATTTGTACGTCGTGCAATGTCTCCATTTAAAATGTCCATTTTTTTTCGGATGGCCAACTGGTGGGCCGGATTCCGGGAAATCGGATGAACTGTAACAAAAACCCCAAAAATGTCATAAACTATAATATATTTCCTAGGCATTGACGATCCAACATTTCAATTTTTGCGAAAATTGAAAAAGTGGCCGATGTTTTTGAAAAATAATGATCAAATTTCGACAAAAGTGTGTGATCTTTTTGTTTATATTTTGTACTATAATTAAAAAATTAAAAATGTTGGATCGTCAATGCTTAGGAAATATATTATAGTTTATGACATTTTTGGGGTTTTTGTTAAAGTTCATCCGATTTGCCGGGATCCGGCCCACCAGTTGGCCATCCGAAAAAAAAATGGACATTTTAAATGGAGACATTGCACGGCGTACAAATGCTATTTTGTAAATATTATATGCTTTTTTTATTGTTCATAATATAGTGAACTAAAACACAAAACCTTATATTAATCGATTGTTCACTTTTCTTATTATCGTCGTTTAAAAATCGTCTGCTTTCTTGGCCCGTTACTGTGTCCTAACCCCTTAAGATGTGAGAAATGTCAAATTCCTCATTTCTCATCCGACCTTTGCGAAAACCTCGCCAATCAATTCCTTATGTTTCTCCGACGAAAATAACACAAAAAACAACGTAATTTGAACCATAATGAAGGAAATTACATGAAAAATTGATTTGCGTAATTTCAAGCTAACTTCATTGAAAATAATTCCATTTAAATACATGACATTAGATATTATAAATTTGGTTGTTTGAGGTCCCCAAGAGTGCCAGTTATTTAATTCTACGGGTACGAGCCTCCACGTACATTACTACAATTTTCCCCACTATGCCTGTAGTATCATCGGCTCCGAGCTCGGCTCACGCGCGGCTCTGGGAGCCACAAGGAGCGACTCCGGTTCCCAAATCGACCAGCCGAACAGGGTTGAGGCCTAGAGGGTTATTCGCAGGAAGTACAGTAATGATTCGATTCTTGTTCCGAGCTCGGGAATGGATCAGTGCAATCCGAACTGTGTATTTTTGGTTTATTCTAGCCATTTAAAATCGCCCAATACAGTATTATTATTTAAAGTACAACAAACAACCCGTTTTTATGATTTATCAAAAGAGATAATGAAAGACAATAAAAGTTATTAATATTAAGGTAACAGAAAATTATGTCCTGTTTAGTGATATTTTCATTAATAACATTCCATTAATATGTGGAAAATATTTTTATAAGAATAAAACCAAAAATATAAGAATTTAATTTTTCATGAATAAATAACTTATTTATCGTATTAGCACGTTTTGATTTCTAAATATCAGTCGGTCGTTAGGATACAAACAGCCTACGTCTATGTATATTTCACGGGTGCCCGGGGTCGTGGGAGATCTGAGTTTGGGGGCGGGAACCCCCCAACCAGAAAATCACAACAATCGGACAGAGATTTTATAACCTATTGAATCATTCCTATACTTCCATGAATATATACATATCGCATCCGAGTACGGAGTCTGTCTAATACATAAGTAATGAGATCCTACTGTATCCAATTAATTATTACATTGAATATAATCTAAATTACTACTTAGATATTAACTATAAGACAGTATTAGGTCGTTAACTAAGTTGTATGCATAGATCGCTCGTAGATAATGGTATGGTATACTGAGTTTATATTTCACGCCGATTTTGTTTGTCTCTCAAAAACTGGCCATTACACTAAATCAAAATATGGCGACAAGTTTAATCTTCTAGCCAAAAACATTTATTTATTTTGATTTAAAACGACATCAATGTAGCGCCAAAAGGATCGAAAGTCATTTTGTAGCATAATACCTAATGCTAGGCCTCACGCCGCTGAAACCACCGCCAAAACCATATCGAAGTTAAGGCGGAAAATTCTTCCTCACCCTGTCTACTCTCCCGACGCCGGCGTCGCACCTTCGGACTATCACCTCTTTCGTTCGATGCAAATTCAAAAATCTGAATGAAGAAAGTAATTGGGTTGATATCTACATACTTCACCTGCCTCCAAGGAACCTGGATTTTTCCGCCGTGGAATCCAATTGTTGCCAGAGAAATGGGAAACTGACGGGCATTGTTTCAGTTGAGAAAAAAATTGTCAAGGTATGTACTTTAATAAATATTTAAAGGTGAAAAATCCGCAAAACTTAGTTAACGACCTAATAGCATATAAAATACAGTATATTCACATAACATACCTTTTTAGATGTGTGTTTATGATAATGATGAGGATGCAGCATACAAACATAACGATCAATTGCCATGCAGACAAGAATAACGGCACTTTGTTGCGTCAAAGCCCCTCGAAGAAGTGCCTGGAACAATAAAATTATCCAAAGAATAAAGGGCATTTTTCTTCAATTAGACAATGTTAACAACAAGGATAATGTTAACTCTATAGGGTAATTAGTAATCATTAATTACTGACCGGCTGTTTTGGACAAAAAAGCCGGTCCTATCAAGTTCGAGGATACGAAAGAAGTAGCGGGGATAGAAATGTATCTTTAACTGAATGGAGAATTCAGCATAATAACGGGCCAACACTGCATACAGGTATGCCCGGTTAAATGAAGCGTTTCAAGCTCAAATAATTGCAACAGAATCATCACTACTACAATTTTTATTTTAAAATGATCACTACTACTTGGGAATCCTCGTGAACATCACTGGACACTCGAGAATGAAGGGCCATAAAAGACAAGGATAGCACTAGCCATGAAAAAAGTAAAAAATATGAAGTTCCGTATTTCTCATCGTACCGAGATTAAAGTGACACCAATGGATTGCTGGCATCCTTCCGATTAAAAGACACCAAATACCATGTAAATTGGACTATTTTTAACGAAGTTGACTTCAAATTCTGCAAATTAACGTTTTACGTAATTTCGTTAATTATAGCTCGAATTATGCCGCGATAAAAATAGCATCAGTTGATTTGTCTTGACGAGACCTTTCTAATGGTGTATAGAAATTGTTGCATGTTGTCAAATCAGTAATCACTTAACTTTACAGACTTAACATTGCCCATGGTCAGGCATTTCCGCGCGATTCTCACAGGCAACTTGTGTCAGAAGTTTTGAAAATTTAAGACATTTTTCCGAATACATCCACTAATGAAAGGATGAGATTCTTCCGAAACGTTTAAACGTAAGTTGAAACGCGACCTCATTCAGACTCTTTTCAATTGTTTAAATTTTCTTATTAAAAATTTCGGCTGCACATGTCGTTGAGGAAAGTTACTAAAGCGTAAAATAAATTGGGGGGCACGATTGAAAACAAACTACTCAACCAATCCACCTGCCCCGGGGTGGACAACTACATTCTAAAAATTTATAGTCGATGAACTTACATGATTAATGAAAAAATGAATTTAAACAACTTTATTTTGCATGAATAGATAAAAAAAATTACCTTACAAATCGTACTTTTACTTTACAAGCTCTACAACCTTCTAAAATTTGTACTTTTTATTAGTATTTTTTGTTCATCGACGATATAATATCATAATTAATAACAAGTATATTTGCTTTTTTCATTTCCGGCAAATTTGAAGGACTTAGAGTGCTCCACTTTCCACCACAGCGACATCTGCAGCCGATATTTTTAATAAAATAATTTTTTGTAACTTTGAAAGATAAATATAAATTACTGAGAGTTTCAAGAAGTACTGAGAGTAATCAATTCTCAAAACTCAGTTTATTTTCAGCGTTCCATATGTAATTCCCCTCTTAAGTCAGACGCAACATTTTCATGCATATTTATTAAAAAATATAAAAATTTTAATTTCCGTTAATGAGTGGTTCATCTGCGCGTAGGATTTATGGCGCTCAACTGCACGCGACCGTGGCTTCCAACGATGAAGTTTTAAACGAACTCCGAGCTTGACTTGTTTCATAGTAAACATCCGGAAAACCTGGGACAATACTTTTGACGCTTTTCATAAGCTATTGGTGTGAAATCACGCTAAAATCGCGAGCAGAATGCAAATACCAGTGCGAGAAATCAAGTCGACGCCAGTCAAAGTGTTTAAATTTATTTTGGAAATGCGTTAAAAGGTAATGACATATTGTATCTTTACCTGAATTTGGCAGACGACTTCACCGTAAGGCCAACATCCGTAGACAGCTGGTAGAAAGCCGAATGGAGTCACCAAGAAGCCAATAGCGAGATCGTTACTCGCTAGACTCGTCAGCAAATACCTTGGCTGCAATAAAGTTGAAGAGAACCTGTTGATCGTTTAGATTACATTGTTGGATTGTTATTCGTTATGCAAACGAATTTTAAACTAATTTTATTCATCGTTTGTCCATGATTGCAATTGTAATTGTAATTGCCCTGCAATAACATTTGGCAATTACAATTGTAATTGAAGCTAGTAGCAATTAAGAATCGCAGAAAGTAATTTGTAATTGATATACAGCAATTGTAATTACATTCAGTAGAAATTACTTTTTAATTGCAATTATACTGTAATTACAAATAAAGTAATTGATACATAATTAATTATACTTTTAATTGATTACACCTAACTCTGATTTCCACCTATTTGTCGCTGCTACGCTTTTGTCTTTTCGTGTCCTGAACCAGGTATCCACGTTTTAACAAAGTTTTAATCGCTCTTCAGCTATCGGACACCGCGCACGCTAATCAAGCTATCTCTAATCAAAATTTTCTCTCGCTCTATTCGCCCTCACACCCAACATTGAATTCACCCGGCATTGGTCAGGTGGGGAAGTGTAACAAGAGTAATAAGGTGGGGTCTCACAGACACCCGCAAATAATGTAGTGTGTTATAGAAATCCATATCTTTGATTAATATGAAATTACGTAGTGGCGTGAATTTCTACAGGATAAAAACGCAGATCCGCCAAATTAAATTGTTATTACCCAAAAATACTTAACTTATTAAACATCTTTAATTTTCAACAAAAATATACTCTTCCTAGCTTATATAATAAATGAACTAAATAACGACTCACTGCCACGCGTTGTTAAAAAGTTATACTCAATTTCAAATCTTTGGGGTTTGTGAAACCCCACCTAACCAACGTCGGGTTAAATCCTGTACAATCACACACACACACGCACACGTGCTCAGAGGGGGAGAATCATGACACACGCCACCATGCGAATTACACACATTCCCCAAAATTTCAACCTGTAGGCCGAGAAACTTGACTGAATTAAACTGTTTTGTATACAAACATAGATGACCTACCAAAGAAATGCTGAAAAATATTTTGATGGCAAAATAGAACGAAATAAGTCCAAATTTTATAAAAAAAAAAACTAGTCCAGTCCATACATAATATGTTACAAGAGATAATATGTTTGCGATGATATCCAACACTAGCTAATTTATTGTAAACAAGTTAATATTAAATAAATATTGCTTTTGGGCGGATAGAACCTCTGGCAAAAAGTTTCCGATCCGACGCACTAATTCGAAATTTACTAAAATACACATTCATGTGTATTTACATTCATGTTTTAGAACTGTAAAATATTATTATACATATATAGCTAAAAATGACGGGAAACTAAAGAGGGGCTTAGTATAAAGCAAATAACAACAGAATAACACAAACTTCTATTTATTATCAAGGGAAGCAAGAGAAACAACAAAATGTTACATGGAAAAAATTCTCCGATTAGTAGAAATCCTAGAGAAAAGTTTCCGAACCGATTTGCTAATTTAAATTTATGAGGAAATTATTTTAGGTATTAATATTTTGTTATGTTCCCACGTGTCCAAATGACTGTTTTGGGAAAATGATGTATTCTTTATCAGAATGTTAATTCTAAATCATATCTATAGATATTCATATGCTAGAAAAAATTTTAATTCCAGGCATAGAAAACGCGAGTTCATCGTGCTAAACAGTCCATTCAAACAGAGAGGTATTCCACGACGCATATAGTTTTCTCGTATCCATAGTAATAAAGGTCTTATTGTTAGAGAAATCTGACCGTTGAGTTATAAAATTCTGAATTGCGCGCCACGCAAATCCCTCTGCATATTTTAACACCTGCTACCGTAAAGTACTGTATTTACCGTATTCATTTCTCTTAAATTCTGTATGGAAACAAATATGTGTCGTTCGTTTTTTATTCTACCTTCCTAGAGTATTCTACCACGTTGGTCGCGGAGGCGCACCATCATGCCCGCCGAGTGCTCCGTAGCCAAGCACTCTTGAAGTTGCTCGTTTGGGCACCAATTGTGCAGGTCTGCTATACATACAGACTGTTTAAAAAAAAATCGTCTGTTAACATAACACCTAAACTAGTGCTTACACTGGTACTATTTTAAACGGAAAATCTGACGGAATGAAAGTGATATTTTTAATTGGTTTTGTTTAATGTTATTTCAAGGTGAACATGTTTTTTTTTTTTTAAGAATACTGATAAATAAAAAGGACAAATTAAAAGATGTCATAATCTATTCTTGAATCAATACAACACTTGGAAATTGCATATCGTATTCTGGTAAAAAATATCAATTTATGCGTTGATTGACTGGAGCAGCTACTTTTATTTCTGTAGTTAAACCATCCCTTAATTTTCTTTCTATTGCTTACCGAAGGGATTTTATATATTCTAACTACCACATATGCACGACAGGAAAAGCTGTTTTTATCCGGCACGGCGTTCCGTTCTAGCAAATATAAAAAATACAATTAAACCTTATTGTTA
Source organism: Andrena bucephala (assembly GCA_947577245.1). Classification (NCBI taxonomy): domain Eukaryota; kingdom Metazoa; phylum Arthropoda; class Insecta; order Hymenoptera; family Andrenidae; genus Andrena; species Andrena bucephala. Next base: position 109,393,654 of record OX387715.1, read on the forward strand.
TAAATAGATAGCTTTATTTTCTAAGTGAAACTACATCTCTAGATTTCGTACTGTTGCGGCGCAATTTAGAATGCCCGATCTAGTATCAGGATGCCCCAATTGATGAAAAATTAAGCAACACTGCGCAGAATAACAAAATCGCAATTGAACATTTATTATCATGTCGCATACATATTGTCGTTCACTTCTATCCGCTACATCGAGCGGTCAATAGCATAATAATTTTATGCGCATCCAGTCTGCGCACCGCTTGAAGTTAGAACACGGCTTGAAAGGGGGTACCTCCCTACAGTGAATTTCTGGTAATTGAAGTAACATCTTTTAACCGAATGTATGACCGAATGTATAACATAAATTCGGTTCACCCCACGAACGTGATTTCCTTGGTATTTTTTAGATTTCATAATTATCTTCTCGCTATGCATTTTTCTCCTTAGAACTCTTTATTAGTTAATAATTTATAGAATACAGATCATAGGAACGTCCCTTAAAAGATAAACTGAAAACCATTTGGGATAGTTAGGAAATGGAAGGTTAACTTGCCTAAGCATAAGTAATCGTTTGGGTCAAGCATTGTGAGAAATAACATTTTTCACCAGAATATTAGATACATTACTCTAGCGCCCAGTTTTCTCAAGATCATGTTATGAGATATCTCTGCATTAGTCCTAATTTTTTTTTATCAACTTATCAAATATTGGTGTAGGGTCTATTTATAGGGTGCAATATTCGCATTCAAATTTAGCTTGGAAACATCTCTTAGCGAGTACACAGGAATTCATGAGAAGATGTTCTGAAAAGTATCTGCTGGGCAGCAAAGATTGAGTTTATGACAGAGTCGCAAGATTTCTGATTGTTTGAAATTGTAATTTCCATATCTCATATTTAGTAAAGACTATACTTTATACGCTAACAACACTAGTTTACAAAATAAAATAAAGTTTTGCCCAGAAGACTAGTGCTGTAGAAGATTGCGCTGTAAACTAGTGCAATCAGAAAAAATAACGTCATCGTTGGTACTGAGCTACCCAAAAATTATACGTCGATTTTCCTCAATAACGAACGAGTACTTTATCTTTAAACTTCATATATTCGTGTTTTCCAATAAGGAATATATCCATTTGAGGCATATGCAAGTTCCGGGAAACCATACAATATTTTCGATTCGTGCTTTCACCTTCCAAACTCTACCGACAATTCTCGAAAATTGTCTTAGCGAAAGAATTTTGAATTTTTAAAAAAGAACCGTGATATGTTTTCTCCGCATACAAGATTACAACCCTGTTAGATTCTTCGCCATCAAATGAATAGATATATAGCTATATGCATACAAATTCTATAAAAAGAATGTATACAGATAACGATCTATTTATATTCTACACAATCTACTCTCTGTAGTTTGTAATCACAGTAAAATTTAGTTTTATAACCAAATTGAAAATTTTCAATATTAATGTCGCCACTTCGTGAGCATCAGACGCGTTCGATCGTATGATACCCAGCGGCGCGCGCCAGGGGGGTTAAAAAATCCAGTCAACTTTGAACTAAAATTAAAACTAATAACAAAGAAAAGAAAATAACAATATGACTTTCATTCCTCGAAGCTGTATATCTAATACAGTAAAAATGCCCCCCCCCCCCCATTATTTCATATAACATTAATAGTTTAAGCGTTATTTTAATTAGCATTTATTTTGAGACAACCTGTAGTGATTTGCGTTAACGTTCGTACATGATGACACTTCGAACATTAATAAATTGAAACAGTAGAAACATAAAACTTATGTATTTAGTATTACATAATTTTCTAAATAACAGATAGTAAGCGAAATACATAGTAGCTACTTCCAGTGTCGCAAGAATATTTTGACACATCACAAAATATGATACACTAGTGCTTCTCATATCGTACGATTATTCAGAACCCCTTGGGTGAGTTTTTCGGTGCTTGGTATCGTATGTACCCAAACTTTTTTTATATACTCAAGCACAGCTGTTTTTAATACTAGGCGTCCTGAACAACATGGCAACACTGCTCCTGCAAGGCTCGGGAAGCCAAGTCCCAAATCTTAGAAGTCTTGCTAGACTTTTGCGGTGTAGTTTCTTTGCGGACGATGATTAATGCTTTTTTAGAGAAATTGATACAAATATAGAAACTTTTTTAATAATTGAGGCATTTGATGGAAAAAGGACGCAGGCATATGTACCCTTTTCCCTTAAATCGTTTAACTCGATTCAGGTATATGTTATATATATATATATATATAATATACCAAGGACATTACTTCTCTCATATTAGGTTAGCTAGATGCTGTTTTGTTACGTAGCGTGATCGACAATGATAACTTTGAAATCGATTTTCTTGAAATGGCACTTTTTACCATCAAATGCCTCAATTAGATATAAAGAAAAATATAAACATTATACATTTTTGTGGGTTATAGTAGAAATTTTCATAGTATTTAAAAAATACGGTAAATTTCCTCACCATCCCAGGGGAATTACCGTAGCGCATTCCCGTTTTAATCATAATGTGTGTGGTTTGTCAATAGCCCTATCATCCTACTATATAAAATGAAATAAAAAGAAAAACTACAATAATATATGCTTTATTGAGTTCTTCTAGAGCAGGTATGGTCAACTGTCCTCAAGGCCCAACGATTTCGATAACCGAGTGGGACTCGGGATCCAACAAATGGGGACTGGGTGCACTCACGGCATCTTGAGCATGCCTATTCTAGAGACTTCTGAAGATGTTTTCAATAAGGCTACGGTTAGACTGGATGCGTACACGGAAGAAGAGCTAGTCGTGCGACTATGCATCGACTTATACTACTTATATCATCACTAGAAGATATATTAACCGCAAATTTATATCGTGTCAATAAATTATGAAGTTGGGACCATCTAGACAAGTTTATGTCAATTGTCAACAGGCAGTACCCACGTCAAATCATTGAAATAAATTGCACTACCTTTATGAAAAATGTGTAATTTCATTTGGTCATTAATTACAATTTCAGTATTAAACACTAATAGATCATTGTCATAACCAAGTTTATAAAAATAAAGTTTAGAATTCGTTAATGTAATATTTCAACATTCCAAATTTGCAAGTTTTTCTTTATACTTGTAATCATGCAAATGCAAAATCATCAAATGCAGCTGTTGAAAGAATCAGAAGTATTCGAACATTCACACTTGTACATAGATTCATTCGAACATTTGTACCGGGCACATCAAATTAATTCACTGATTAAAGATAAACTATTCTCTCTTTGGATCTTGAATGTTGTCACTCAAACTTTCACACTCGTACTTGAACTGTGAGTATTTTGTTACAATCAGACTTGTTAGTACCGTTTTTAAATTATAGATTCAATTTTATTATAATTTTGCTAAGTCTGCAAACGAAATTTTTATTTCCTACACAATCGACTCTAAACTTTTTTAAAGCTAACAATATTATTTTATAACGTGGCAAGGATACATAAAGTAATACAATTTCTATAAAAAATTCCTATGGTCCACTAACCTGTGCGTGAATATATTTGCTGTATCGTCTACTGTTGATGACGCATATTACTAGCAGATTGGCCCCAAGAATACCAAGACTGAGTACAAGAATTAAACTGGCACGTATCAATTGTCCTGGTCCTGGTCCAGTCCAACTGTTTTCGGACGTGTCTCTCTGCCAACAACTGCTGTTGCTTAATGCAGGGGCAAACATGATTGTCTGCTTGTGCTCCATTCTTTGTTTTAATAATGTCTCCAATTTTGCAAACTGTTTTCGATCTTCTAGCCCAGACGAGACGTTCCAGTCTCGTGCGAGGTAGAGTTGATATACACGTTCTTTGGCGAAATCTCATTACAGCCGTACTATCAGCCCTGTTGGGCCTGCGTTCCAACAACTTAAAATAGCCGTAAGGATCGTTTTCATTGTTGCAAACGTCACAGTTCTTCTATCCTCACTCTCCTTAGCCGCGTTACGAAACGCTGCACTATATCGATCAAACGTAAAAACTGCTCATTCGAATAGAATCGAAATGCCAGTTACGGCTAGGAAGTTTAATCTTCACCTGGTACATGGTGCCAAGGCACAACTGATTACCTTATAACCAAAATATCTGCAACATAAACGAATAAAACCAATGTAGTAAATTATCCACCATACTACACGTAATTTTACAGTTCGACAGAATTATACAATTAAATGTAAACAGAGCAGCTTACGCAATACTTTCTGAAATTATATTTTACATCGTAATTAGTGAGGACATTGTATTATCTGACCTACATTATTCTAACGATATACATAAAGGGCATAATAGGAATCACGCGTTGCAGTATTCTAACCCCATAGTTTCTCGACTCGTGATTCGAGACGGCTGTCGTACTATACTACGACAAAATGCTACATTTTCTGGTTAATTGAAGAACGAAGTCGATCCGACGACTTCACAATTTTAATATTCAAAGCCATTTTTTATAAAAATGGTTGGCCATTGGTGCAGCCCAAACCGCTGACCCTAGAAACATGAAATTTGGAGAGTATATTCCTTTTACGACGTGGGTGCTGGGTAAGACGTTTTTTTTTTAATTCCATCCCCAAGGGGGTGTAAAGGGGTAAAGTGTGTTTTTACCGACTCCTTAATATCTCTCAGGCCCGATTAGATGTCAGCTTGGTTTTTACTTACAAAGGTTACCCGCGCACATGTCTAAAAACAGATTTCAGGAGTTTGCACTAATCAACCCCTAAGGGGGTGGTGAAAAGGGGTGTTCCTTAATATCTCTCAGGCTCGAATCGAAGCGCGAGAGTATTTTGCTAGTAGCTAATATTCTGGAATTTGTTTGTACACATCGGCCACAATATTTTCTGCCCGGTTTCGTTAAAAATATCGCTTGTCCCGATTGTGACCTCCCATCGTGAGACGATCCAAACGAATTAATCAGTAAATCACAATTAAATTGTTCGTGGCGTCGCTAGCGACTGATCACACCGACTGTGACAATGAGATTTCAATCAACAAGTTTATCTTGTCGTTACGCGGTGACCAGCGTCTTGAAATAAACTGTTCAGGAATCCGTGTCGCAATATAGGTATGTAATAACGTACTCGGCCTGGAAAACAAGACGTTTAACGCGAGAGACCGCGAGGATCGTCGCCTGGTGCATCCGGAATATGATACAGATGCGGCGATGATGTTTGTACATATGTACGTGAATCATAGCGACAGCGAACGGAACGTCACGAGTACTTTCGACAGTATCGTGAAGGACTTGAGTGACACCATATAACGACTAAAATGTCCACACTGTAACGCATGCCACGAAAATTCAACGATGCCTGCCAGAATCTGCGATTCGATGACGAGTATCACCGATCCAGACACCGATACGCAATTGCAACGGGTGAAAACTGAAGTTGCATAAATATCGACGGTGGAAAAGAACATAATAAATATGTCAGCAGAAAAAGAGGGCACTGAACCGTCACGGAACTGATATGTGTGAATCCGCTTTTAATTTGCCAGTGTCAGTTTCACTTTTGGAGACATTACTAGATTGAAGGACACTTTTTTGCAGATATAGTATGTATAAACAGGGTGTTTTGCTACAGCTGATAAACCTTTTAGGGGATGATTCTACAGGTCAAAATGAGATGAAAATATAGAATACAATTTTTTAATACCAAGCTGAGTTTTCGAAAAAATTGACTTTTAGCCGAGTACGCGTGCACCGAAGTACAGTTTTAGTCGCCTGAGAGGCACGTGGAGGTAAGTGGAACAGCCTACGGAAAGCGCGACGCGTTCCATTTGTCTCCGCGTGCCCCTCAGGCGTCTAAAGCTGTACTTTGATGCACGCGTATTTAGCTGAAATTCGAAGACAATTTTCTTGAAAACGAAGCGCGATATTAAAAAATCATATTGCATATTTTCGTCTTATTTTGACCTGTAGAATCGCCTCCAAAAATGTTTACCACCTGTAGCGAAACACTTTGTATAGTATAAAGATAAATGGCCTTCTCTTTTATAACAAACGTAAAGCTTCCTCTAAGTTGCAAAATATGACTGAAATAAGATATCACCTATAAGCATGGGAATATAAGTACAAAAGTGGAAAATTGTTGCTTACAAATAGAAAAATTAAAAAATATTATATACGTTCATATTTCAATAAACCATTAAGAATTGTAAATTTTTTTGCATAAAATTATTCTCTATTCTTTCGGTTAGCAATTTATATGTTAAATAACAAAAATTATTATGTCTATAAATTACGCGTTGTGGAAAAATTTTCTTTTAGTGCGTGGTAGAGAATAAAAAATTGAACAATTCTTATCGTTAAAGTTTTGTTCTATCTCGCACCGTTACAAAGATATATTACATGTATATTAAAACTGTTATGCATGGAAACTCCACGTTTGTGTTTACTTTAACCCTCTTGGGGAATCTGGAATACACACGCTTGGATGCAGCTGTTGCACACGCGTTGACGCGACGTGGACAGATCTTTGCCACGAAAAACCGAAATCATGCATATGCCTACCACTTCTGAGTTTGATTTTTCTAGTATAAAAAGGGTGTCTTTCCTTTTTTAGGTGTCCGCCTCCTATTGCTTTGGTTTTTGGATATGTTTTGGAGAACCACAAAATAAGATATACGTGCTTTTTTATAGCGGCCCGTTTTCATATTTAGGGGGTTAAACCACTCCCCCTCCCCTCCCCAAGTTGTAAGATTCTCAGGTGCCCGTCTCCGATTGCTTTTTTTTTTGGATATGTTTTAGAGTTAGAGGACCGAAAAATAAGAAACAGGTGTCCCTTTATTTTGGCCCGTTTGTATGTTTTGGGGGGTGCAACCGGTCAAACTTCATAAGAAGAGGTACAAAAGTGACTGACGACAAGAACATCGACCATACAGCAAATTATGACGAAAATGTAATTTATATAAAGTTTTATTCAACACAATGTTATAATAGTATTTAAACTAACATTAGGGACTTTTCTCTAACATCCTCTAAAGCGACTACCACATTTCTCAGTGAGTCGAAACCAAGAAGTCATTTGCTAGCTTCCGCAGAATATTAAAGTCCTACGAATAACTTGAATATACTTTGATATTTTGTATCTTATCGTTAAAAACCAAATCAATGTTTGATTTTCAGTTCTGTAGTAAGGCCACCCCGATACACTTTAACCGCTTGAGATATCACCTAAAAACTTTATGAATCCAAATTAACATTCCCAGTGCCTCCCGGTGTTAGCCAGCCACCGGCTCGTACAAAACTAACAAATTCTATAATAAAAAAACTTCAATCCTCGGGTTTACAATCCGCCCTTCTCGACCTTGGCCCGCGGCTCGTAACAAAACAATTAAAAAACGCGATAACTTCAAGAGTTGATTTCACCCCTTCAAAGTCTTTTTCCGTAGAAAGAATTTTGTTCCTTGCATACCCCGATAGGCTCTACATTCGCACAAAGTTTCATTGAATTTAGAATTTTCGGTTTGGCAACCTTTCCTTGTAAGTAGCTGCGTTTCACCCAAGAATAAATAAGATCAACGTGATGAACACAATGAGAAATACGTAAACATTTCGCTATATCGTAAGATTTCGCTATTCGCAATGCGTAAGAAAAATGATTCCGTTGACACTTTTTATCGTCGCAGTGAGTAGAACACATTAAAATAAAACACATTGGATTTTGAATTTCGAGGTCATGATCAATTTTGCGGCACATTTCTTAACAGATTTCCACCGATCCAGAAGTATAGAATCATTTGTGTGATCCATAGCATGTAATTTTTTTACATCCTGTAGGTACTACACTTGTACTATTTAATTGTTTATTATCCTCCGTTGTGGATGGAACCTACAAACAAGTGTAGAAGAGGTGTGAGTAAATTCGAGCGAATGAAAAGATGAGTGTAAGGGAATACGGCTACGCGAACGAACGAATATGTCGTGTGATTCATGAATGACAGGTGCGACCGCGAAAAATTGGAGTGAGAGGCGATTAGGAAGGGTTCGACCGAGACGAATGAGAGTGCAGCGTGAGTGAGCCGAAAGAGAAGCGATAATCCAATATAACGATCAGTTCTTTGTAAAATAAAATGATAACCAGCACACAAGCATTTGCTATAAAACACAGGAAGAGGTATTGACTTACAAGGAACTGCCGTCAAATTGATTTTGCTATTTTCTGAGACTCATATCACTTAAAGTAGAACCTACGTAGAGACAAATCCTATTGGCTTTCTCTTCCATAGGTTCTAATTCCCGAGAAAAAGCAGGAAAAATATTTTCCCAACATCGGATTATTAACGTGATAGTTAACAATAGTGGTCCAATAAGATTGTGGTCAAGTTGGTTAAGCTGCATAGCTGGCAGAAAAAGGGCCATGAGTTTCGAATTCTATGCATACGTTTTTCTTCTCTTAACATCACTTCCTGCTACAGATACAACCTTAAAATTATGAACTGACTATTCAATTTTACTTTATTAATGGCAAGAATGGATCGAACGTTCACAAATAAGATAAACACAGTGACATTCAAGGTAAACGTGAAGTTATAACTGAAACACATAGTGAGCATCAGGCTCACATAGGATGATATTCTAGACTCCTTTTCACAGCCTTCACATTTTTCCACTGCCAACAGTAACATGTTTTCCATTATCACAGATTCTTTGTTTCTCGCAAGTTCTATGCTTAAATATCGATCCCTTTAATAAGGTTACTCATTCAATACTAAGGATCTGTAAATAAAGTGCATAGGGCTGTATTTATTACTTATTGCACATTTATATTTGATTATACAATTATTCATATTATTAATATACATATTAATATTATGCATTCATTTTTACACTTTCAAAGGGATTCAAAGAGAAAAGATGTTTTATAAATGTGAACGCGAGAAAAGCAAGTACATTGCATATGTATGCACAATAGTTTAATCCGTTAGTAGGAGTTACGAAAATAATTTCAAACATTTTAATATGCGCAAAGCCTATACTAATCGTTTTATCGTTTCTTATATATTATTCTTTCTGAGCTAAAGAGAAACAGATAAGATAAAATAATAAATGAAATAAATCAAAATTCTTATTTTTTTAAACTCCGAGCATTATTTTTATCTTTTTTATTTATTAACAATAATTTTATGCTCATTGATTCAATTCATCTACACCATTAACAAGGAAAAATTCCAAACTGCGACAAGTCAATTTTGAAGAAATATGGCATAAAGATAGAACATAGGAAAACTCTGGACATGTATTTGTTTGTAGCAGCACATACTTTTATTAAGTATTGGTCCTCTGTTTCGTTAGAGGTGCACCGGAGGTAAGAGGAACGCGTCGCGCTTTTCGTAGGCCGTTCCACTTACATCCGCGTGCTCCTTAGGCGTCTAAAAGTGTATTTCGGGGCACGCGTACTCGGCTAAAATTCAAAGTCAATTATCCCAAAACCAAAGCACGAGATTAAAAAATTGTATTCCATATTTTTCTCTTAGTTCGGACTGTAGTGAAACACCCTGTACATTTAGACAAGGTCATGTAATAGTACCTATTGATCTCCAGAATCAAGTAACGGCTTCCTTAAACACGTCTCAAACTCAAGAAACTTTGGTACGATGCGCACTACTATTTCAGTAGCGAAATTATTGATGCAGAATACCCACTGAAATGGATGGAAGCTAAGGGCGTGGCAGTAAGATAAGAATTAACTTCACAATAAGTTTTCTATAACAGAAACTACAATAAGAATTCAACAATACCACTGATCTCCCACAAGCTGTGAAGATTTAGTCAGTACGGTGCCGGATGCATTTAGATGGAAAATGAAGTTTTCCTGAACGGAGTATTCTCGGTATTTTCTCCTCACAAACTTGTCGTTGCTGCTTTTATCCCATTTACGCAGTAGGATTTATGGTGGGATAATGGCTTGAAAGATATCCGCGTCCGAAGAAGGTACGATTTCACTAAAATCTTCGCGGGTTGTACTTAAGAACAACTTATGAGGGTCGTTAGGGATAATGATAGAAAACAGCATAGCAATATACTGGGTAATCGGCTTCATGTGTGAGAAAATTTAAGGGGTGATTCTAAACGTCGAAATAAGACGAAAAGCATGAATAATGAATTTGCGGTTGAGGCTTCGTTTTGTAATTATAAGCGTTTAAAGATTTGGTATCTTCGGCCTGAAAGCGGGCAACCAGGCTCAGAACCGGTGTACGTGGGAGACAGCATTCCAGGGGTAGAACAGTAGTAGTCAAATCCATCGTCGCACGGGATCGTCCTGTTACGACACGCGATTCTGCGACACTTGATCCAAAATTGAAGGGTATCGCCTGTGTTACACTAAACCTGCCTACTCGATGAAATCCATTGTTTCCATTGCCTCCACTGTAGTCTATTGGTTTATCGATACACACGTGCACACAAAAAACCCACAAAACACGAACTCATACCTAGCAAAAAGAATCAGATTTCCTGCACTAAAACGTGTAAAAAAATTAAAGTAGTTACTCGCATTGAGCATGCAAAAAAAATATCAAATTTATTCGCACTAAAACGGGCCACAAAAAGATCAGATTTACGCGCACTCATTGTCAGATAATTAAAACTAATAACTCTTAATAATTAATTTAAACTAAATAAGTCGTCTCGACGTAAATTTACGAGTCGACTGAATATTTGTCTACTTCGCGATGTGCCGCGCTCGTTCAGATAAATTAATATCGGCGGATCTATGTAGACTATGAGAGTCAGCAAAACGAAATGCACTTTTATGGTGCGAGCGCAGCTAACCTGAACGAGCTCTGCCGCGACCAGGTAAACCTAAATTACTTTATAACCCCGTCCATATGTATCAGAAGGTCTCCAATGCTCGGAGTCGTTTTTTCCCCATTTATTGCAATTTGATTGGAACTTTCTTTGCATCAGTTCCGCAAACGGTTTGTCTGTAACTTTTGTGTATCGGACAATGAAGAATTAAATATGAATGTAAATTCCATAATTTTTTGCAATACATACAAACTTTATAAATTATTCCATTGTGAGAAAAATTTATACTTTATCAACGAATGTATTTTATGTTTCACAAATTTTTCCCAAAATTTAGAAAATATACATACCGAGGGTTCAGGATCCAATCAGTGTAAGTCCAACTTTCCCTCAAAATGAGTTCAAAACTTCAGTTCAAAAACCTTTTGATTATTAAAAGTTTCAGTTGAAAAATCAATTAAGTCACTACTTTCATACGTAAGCAATAAATGGCGGTATTTACATTGACCACGGGATTATTAAGCAAAATTATTCAGAGGACAAACAGTGTAAATCTCGATTTTAATTTTTAATGCTACGGGACGTACTCTTATTGGCATCGCACCCTCCATATATACAGATCAGTACAGTTGGCACTTATAAACTTCAACGAAAAGAGTGTTTTGATCTAAACATTTATGTAAAGTTGCCGCGCGAGGCGTCGCGCAATGGGACAAACTGCACTCTTTTCTGTCAAAATCGTAGAACTTTTTCTAGAAATAAGATAGACAAGATTTTCAAGTTCAAAACTTGTTTGCCTTTTTCAATATTTTTCCCTATACTATTACAAAAATAATATAGAATTGAACACTTTAGTCGATAGAATAGAATATAGATCGAGACGCTTGGTCGATACTATAGAATATAGATACCTACTTAATATTTGATAACATTGATTGAGTCAGAACTAGGTTGGATTAACAGAATTACATTATATGTATATATTTGAGTTTGTTCCTTCGGAATATAGAATGTTTAGTGAACCACGGTGACAAGGAGCCGGTTAAAACTATATCCTATCGGTGCCAAGGGGCCGGTTAAAGGTCTGAGCACACTTATCAGTTCCATGCCAGTTCACGTGGCCCAGGTGGTGGTTAAAGGTCTGGGCACACTTATCAGTTCCGTGACGACACAGTACCGGCATGCCAATGGTAAGAAAAAGAGGGGCGTTGAGGATTTCTTCTTCTCACCTTCTGCACGCCGGCACTGTGTCGTCACGGAACTGATAAGTGTGGTTAGACCTTTAAGCTACCTAGGACGGTAGATTAACATGGTCCAAAAGCTTGTTAAAACTGCTTAGGATGGAAAACTCACGTGGCCCAGGAACTGGTTAAAGCTGCCTAGGATGGAAACCAAGGAGCTGCTTATAGCTACCTCGGGTGGGTTCCAAAGAGCTGGTTGAGGGTCTGGGCACACATATCAGTGTCGTGTCAGGCCCATGTCAATTCCGTGTCCGTACCGTGTCCACTGATGTCACTGACGACTATTCAGAGGTATCTGAAAGTATCCTGCACACTCTACAGCAGGACTAGTTTGGCTCATTACAATTATTAAAAATAATCAGAATTATATTACGTTTGGAGCCATTTTCATTACAAAACACCAGCAATCCATTGGTGATATTTCTATGAAGATCTAATACGAAATATAGAAATTGTCATTTTCAGTACTGAATGGCATATTGCTGTCTTTGTCTTTGTGACTCTATGGTCTAGGACCCCCGAAGCGCTTGGTTCGAGAGCTTCGACCCGAGAACTCTTCACGATCATAAAATAGGTCCCCGCGAACTGATTTCAACACACCGTCAGTGCAAAATCCAAAATATCGTTGCCAACCAATTTCTAGTTTTACCGTACGGATATGGGTACCAACACTGACCTCCATGAAACGGACAAGTGTTGAACTGCTCCATTATAAACCAAGCAAACGATATTTTTTAATACTGACATTGACGGCACGGAACTAACGTGTACGGAGAGACAGTCGTAATTCCACTGTACAGGTACAGAACTGACAAGTGTGAACTGCTCCATCCCAAAACAAGCAAAAGATATCTTTTATGACAACACTGACGGCACGTAACTGGCACCAAACTGATATGTGTGCGCTGACCTTAAAGCTACCTCTGCACGTCGGGGCTCTGGAGATTTTCTCCGCTAGGCGGTTAGACTTGCCGGGGGGACGGATACGTAACAGCCGGCTTTACACGGCTGCTCCAAATCGTCGGGCTTGACGTGTCGCTTCGGCGCCTCCCGCGCTGAAACGCGCGCTTGAAGTGCACTCCTGGAGCGTGATGTGAAAAGCGCAACACTCTAAGTGCGCGCCAGATCCGCAGCTTTGGAGCGTCCGTTCCAAATTTTTCGTGGCATGTCCGTCGAATGGTCAGTTCAGTGAAACATGCCACTCCTTGTGGTTTCATTAATTTTTTTTAATTCCTAAAGGTACGTCTACACGACGACACTTTTGTGTCTACACTGCGTTCCACATTAGAGCATACTCTTTTCGCGCAGGGCTACACTGTTGATTAGTAGTAAACCGGCAGGGAAAGTGCTACGACCAATCGCGAAAGTGCTACGACCAATCGCGTGTGTCAGATCCGTGGGAGCTGCGCAATCGGTCGCAAATCGGTAGGGGCGTCGGTATGCTCTTATATGGAACGCAGTGTAGATCAAGTGTCTTTTGTGTCTAGCTAGAGCTAGTTGCAGTGCCTTCAGTCTAGTTCTAGCCGCAACTCCCGCGACGATAGGTCGAATTCAGTGTTGCGGACTGCTCTAGCCAGTTTCCAATCTTCCGGAAATTTTTTTGAGCGTCGTATACACTTGATCTAGACACAAATGTGTCGTTGTCGCGCAGACGTACCTTTACGAAAAGCTTCACGTATTCCTTCATCTTTTTTTGCACAGTCTTTATTTGCATTGGGACAAATTTCACTTTTGCTAAATTCAATAAGTTCGTGATATAAGCGACGTTTTACATTTTTGTTTTTGTAATCGTCTGACTTTATTTTCCCCAAGCAAAAAACTTCTATAAATTTCAATTGAATTCTTCTAAATTGCCTTTGGACTACATTTTGACTACAACGCAGGGTATGCAGGAACAGGCGGGTGGCACGTCGATCTGTCACGTCCGAACGTGTCGGAATTAGAGCTCTTACTTTTTGACTCGTCGGGTACCCGGCTACCCGGAACAACTTCAAAAAATTGAATGTTGTCTGTGGTATTGTGTGATGTTGGCCAAAAATGATCGAACAATACCACATTCAATGGCTTCAAGTTGTTTCGGGTAGACAAGTACCCGACGGGTCAAAAAGTAAGAGCTCTAGTCGAAATAAGTGAAAGTTCAGATCTGCAACCCAGATTCGCGCGCCGGGAACAGAGGCCATTTTCGCGCTCACTAGGACATGGGATATCTCACAAGAATATCTTTTTCAAAATATATGGCACACGTAAGAATTGGTTCATTATGTTATATATGCTTCATATGAACAAAAAATGAGTATGACCGATCAGTCTACATGCATACTGGGACGGCAACCAATGGTGAAGTCTCCTTTGTACTAGGATTTAAATAATTCAGTAATAAAGATCTCTTTAGATAAGATATTTCGTTATTTTCTGTGTTTTCATCGCTAAAACTAATCGCGCGTCTTATTGTACACTGTTCGAGGTACACAAAGACGTGCGTGCAAAACAATTAATTCTTGCGGCTGGTGTGGAAGGCAGTAGATAAAATCCAATACTTTGATGTCCGCACGTTACTAGAGACGCAATTCCAAATATGTTGAGATTTCGGGGGCAAGGTATAATGTTTTGGAAAAAGCAATAAGCGGATCGTGAACAGGAAGATTTACTCTATGAACAATGCTTACTATCCTCATGTTTAGTGAACAATATTCAGAAAACTGTAAGAAAGAGTCTTGACGTTGCGCATTGCATGTCCACTGCGTCCGCACGTTACCGTACATTTCCGTTTCGCACTAGATTAGATTGAACTTGCATCTAGACCCCAGGTTATAAGCAGATAACACCGCGTTTCATGCTCTATCCATCAATTAAATGGGAATGTGAATTTCATTAAGCGTTTGGTCATAAATTTTGAGGAACCGTCGTTGATAACTGTGCGAACGTCTGCACGTAACCAGCGAAAATGGCTCAGACCTGTATCACGTCGGAGACTTTACACGTACCGTTTTGGAGCGCACGCCTGGAGTGTACGTTCCAAAACTACGAGAAAAACTGTCCGTGTAAAGTCGGACCACAGAGCTTCCAGCTGCCTCCCCCCCCCCCCCCCCCCGAGGTTTTAGAGGATTAGAGTGCTAGGCTACCCTGGCGCCTCCTCGGAGACGCCGGGGTACCTTTTGAAGATTTCCCCACGTAAAAAAAAAACGATCACTCTTCACTTACCGAACTCCAGACACTGAACTCAATTGCCTGGCGTGGCTACGTTTGTATCGGTCCGTAATTTTAATTCTTGGAATCGCGTAACACGCGCGCCAAGCAGAAAGTTCGCTCTTGAGCGTACCAATTACAACATCGGTATCAAGCGCGTCATAATATTAGAGCATGCGCATCACTATCCGCACACGAGTCGTACGCACGATCTACTAATATTTGCGCATGCGCACGTAAGTCGCCCCATGTTCGTGCTTATGGGCAGATCGCGCAACGTCCGCATTTGCACGCGCAGGCGGCGTACAAAACGCGCGGTGTACAACGTTCGTGCGCATGGAAACCCTACTTAAGGCGTATGGTGTACATTGTACGTAAACGATGTTCTAGAATTAGATATACACTAGAACAATTAAATCATATATAATAATAAGGGAGAAAAAACGATAGTACTCGGCACGGATTTGTTACATACCTATATATGCAAAGATATGTATATCAAAGTAAATTACAGTGGCGCTTTCTTCGACTTTTACGAGATTCTGTTTACACCGTATTACTCCTTACATGACACCAAGAAACTTTTGTATTCAACATTTACTTCTCGCTATGTTAGTTTTCCAGTTATACACATATCTTTTAGTTAACTATCCTTCCTACACGGAAATTTGAAAGATGGTTTCACCTTAAAATATAAATGTGGACTGCTAAAAATAATACGTTTAAAATATTTTTACATACTTTACTTTTATGTCAGGTTTCATAAAAATCGGTGATATTCCTCGTTAGTAATCGTTAAAAACTTACTCAACCAATGAATAATCACGTTATTTTTACAGGAAAGTATGGAATATACCGCTTATTTCTTAAATAGGGACGTCTGTATACAAAATGTGTGTGGTACAGATATTACGTTTGTGCGCACATAAGTAGATATAGGTACATATGTATATCTCAAAAATATTTTTTACTCCCAACCAGAGCGCAAATAAAATTCGCAACACTAAACAACACAATTTTCTGGAACCCGTACAAATGTACCTTATTAATTTCACTAAAGATTATGATGTAGTGAAGTTTGTATTTATCATATATTATTTAGCCTCCACGTGTTGCGAATCAAACGCGTACAATTAGTGTATGATAGATGCGAAAATCTTTCAGTTGCATTTATGAAACACATTCATCGAGCAGCTATGGGCATGGCACCGAAAGTGTTAAGCACATGTGAACTACTAAATCTGTGTGGACAGCAACTTGCACTCAACTAAATCACTCTACTTGACCGAGTTTCTGGGTGCATGTACCTACCCAACAGTGGGATCAATAATACCAATAATTTTTCTGTCTAGGAAAATAAAGAAGTTAAATACTTAAGAATCTGTGTAATTTTCTTGAACAACTTCCTTCAGGTTTTTGTGTGCATTGCATACAAACACTGGGGGTAATATACTTAACTTCGTATCTAAATATGTGAAACTAACAAGGGAACATCTCGACGTGACACTCGCCGATTTTAATGCGGATTTGGGAGAAAGTAGTTCATACAGAAATATTTCACACGTAGTTTTTTTTAGCTACCATCATTCATGTTAAAGGGGTGAACACAGACCTCAAAGTTGAGAATGAAAATCCTATGTGGTGGAATATCATGAAAACTATGGGAGGTAGAATAACGGTTTGAATAGCAAAGCTGTGTATTTTTTTTATAACGAATCGAGCTACATAATCAGATGCCAGAAAAGCAATTTATTTAAATAATACACCTTTCTGCAAAATTGTATGAAAACTATATATGTGAATACAAGATATGGATAAATTACATTTTGTTTTTTGGATTCTAAAAAGAGTAATTATATTTGAGATTTACTCATATTTTGTAAAATGATCAAAATTAGTGTCGTGTGCGTATAATCAAACAGTTAGTAAAGTTTTACAATATTTTAGGTAATTATGTTACGATGTGCCTTGATAGTTGATCCTGAAATGATCAAAATTGAGATACAGGTATTAAGGTAGCCTTACGGATCCTTATCATAGGCTGGAATAAGAGACTCTGCAGTGCAACTGCGAAAAAGTTTCCTTAAGTCACCTTAAAATAATCCTGATTGTAAAGAACATTTATATTTCAATCATTTTTTCAAGCGATATCTTTATTGTGAAAATTATACTGAATAATATGTATTAATTACTTTCCAGCATCTACGAATAACGGAAAACACATTAGAGAAAGCTGCAGACCCCGACAATAAATACAACTCGTTTTACTGCTACCATACTTTCACGCACACAAAATGTCTCAGGTTCAACTTGTTAAAGATGTAAAACAATTCTGGTTCAACTGTTTTCTTAATGAAGGTCTTTTGGTCTTACCTACGTACCTCTTATGCCGACCTACGCTAAGGGGCCGCAGCGTAAGTACTTTTCTACCTATATCGTCAATTTTGATCACTTCAGGATCAGCTACCAAGACACACTGTAACATAATTATCTAAAATATTACAAAAATTTACCACCGGTTTATTAGATGCACACAACGACTTCATATTTCGCAAAATACGAGTAAATTTGTAATATAATCACTGTTTTTACAATGCAAAAATCAAAATTCCAACTTATCCGTATTTTGTATTTAGGTATATAGTTTTCACACACAAATTTACAGGAAAGTGGATTAGCATTTGACCAGAGAAATTATCAAAAAAGTTTTATTGTTACAAGTGTTATTTAAACAAAACCATTTTTCCAGAGTCTGATTACGTAACTCGATTCCTTATAAAGAAATATACAACTTTGCCACTCAACCGTTTTTCTACCTCTAACAGTTTCGAGGGATTCAACCAAATAGTTCTTCATCCACAACTTTGAGGACTGTTTCATCCCTTTAGATGGATGATGGCAGCTAAAAAGAGTGTTCTACAAATACCAAAATTCTACAAATTCTACCAAAATCACATCAAAATCGGTGATTGTCACTTCGAGATGTTCCTTTGTATGATTAAATGCGCACACACTCGATTTTCAAAGTCGTTTCTCTTGAAAACAATGTCTTGCATAAATAATATGCATTCCAAAATTTCAGCTTACTTTTGCACGAAGTAGGTACCTTATTGTCCCCGCCTATATCATGAATTTTACCTATTTGTGTGTAGTATTAATATGTCTTTAATGTATACCTACATATTAATTTTTTAATATACCCAAATGTAAGGAAACAATCGAAAGCAGTAATTGGCTAGCATGACTACAAAGGCCTTGCTATAGAATATGCGTATCTATTTGTATTTATCTTCTATTATGAATAATATACATCGTCTAACAAACTAACAATAAGTATTAACACCACAAATGTCAAAATCGGAGCTGCATTAGACAATAGTTATTTATGTCTTGTGTATTATACTTTCGAAGATTTTCTCTCTATTATTTATTAACTTCTAAAATAAACCATGACAGCGTTCAGTTACGTATACCAATCAGGATTAAAAAAAAGTTTCTCATTGGGGGTTGAAAATTAATTAAATATCTATCATAGGTACTGTTTCATTGTATCATTTGTTTCGCTTAATTATTTCAGAATGTTTTAAATGTGCAATGAAAAATTGGATAATAATAAGCAAACCGCAAACGTAATAACCAAATATTTTTTAGCAACAAACACCAACTTTTATGGAAATGAGATAAACAAGCTGCGTAGGAAGTGTCAGTTTATCTTGAACTGCTATGGATATTATACTACAGACTCATTCTCTTACCTAATTTCGTTATAACATTCTAAACGACGAATAAAGAACTGAATGAAGATAGTAGAACTTTCCGTAAACTTGGGAGAAAAATGGTCAGTTTACGCAATCGTGAACTTGATCTCCCAATATTTAGGTATGCATATATCATTTGATTACATTTTGTTCACACTTACATACCTTCTTTTTACTTAAAGCTGTTATGAAATTACATACAAAGGAATATAAAGGAAAATCGATCATCGTAAGATAATGTATAATGCTTGCAAAATCCAACGTTACTTTAATTTTCTTTAATTTCATTTGTGTATACTCAGTTTTAACGTGTAAACTGTTGTATAAAATGTAAAGAAAACTTCAAGCTAAAATCTATTTAAAGTCAAATTAACTAAAAATATTATGTTTTCTTATCGTTTCGTAACAAGTGCTACGTACTTTTAGTTAATGAGTAAGAATGAGCTGCTGAAATATAAAATTATAGCTGAAGTTCATATAAAAATGGAATAAATAGTAATTAAATATACACACTTTATAACGAAAAGGAATTGTTATTAATACATGATATTTTTTTTGCATATAATAGCTATATGTGAAATAGTTTTTTGAATGATTGTTACGTGTACTATACACATCCATACTAAAAGTGGTAATGCCGTAATTTAAAACATAATAGTTAAGCTTTAACACTACGTAAATTAATAAGTAAAAAAATAACTTTAAACGCAGTAATGCAAAACATGTAACTGAGTGTGGAACATCTTATTATGCATTAAAATGTAAACAATATTGATTGTAATATACATCTGTTCTTATTGTTTCCCTTCACATTCACGATTATTAAAGATGGCAGTAAAGAGTTTTACTTTTTAATACTGATTAAGGAGGAAACGGTTTTTCCAAATTGTACCAAAAGCGATTTTTGACTAGGAGATTACAGTAACACTGTCACTAATATTAATTTACTCTAAAGCTTGAATTTTTTACTATTTTACTTTTCATTAGTCCCGGCAGGATTGAAATTGAACGTTAATTAAACTAATTTTTAAAAGATAGAAATAATACTTTTTGCTTAAAATAATACGATCCGTTCTCCATAAGTAAGTACTAAAGAGTATCGTGTAATTTATCAAATACATACCTGTTTTTATAAAAATAAGTTCGTACAAATTATTCGTGAACTTCACAGATTCAGCAGGTAATATTCAGCACTTGAAAGAAAAGCAGTTTCTTAGTCGATGTTAATGATTTTTTAAATCACGATTGGAATCACTAGAAAACGGATTCAAGATGAACTGACGAAGTCGCGTCATTTCTCACTAAATGCTTCTTTATTCGCATTTGGTTTCGTTCATTTTCTTGTATTTTCTATCAGTCTTTGCACTCCTCGCGGGAACTGTTGTACTACCTCTAACGACTAATGTTAGTCCATGTCATTACAGAAAGTAGCAGTAAGTGTAACCATAAAATCAATTCCACTTAATAAGCAAACGTAGGCACTCATAAAGCTTCTAAGTTGTTTAATTTTCAGGAAAAACAATCATTCCACTGCACGAAACGATAAACTTGTTAATCGCGACCGGGCAATACTTTGTATATCGAAGAAGTCGCTGAACCAACTATAAGGACGAAACGATAAAGACAAGAAAACACGGAACATCGTCAAACCAACGCGGGGGTTCACGACGCACTGACTACCCGTCTGGCTGCACCCGGCAGTCGAACACTCGGGAGAGAACACTCATCCTCCCGACCCATTCTCCCCTACCGCACCGACATGCTTCCTGAGCCAAAACCCCATCCTCCCACGCAATCCTCTCGAGTTCTGTGTGTCCTTGTCTTCGGCCTCGGCCTTTACCGATCGGAACCGCATGATCCACCTGATAAAACATTGAAGATCGCACAACGTACTTGCGATATTTTTATTCACATTATGCGAGGATTATTACTGGTCAAGCTACAAAATTCCAAATTTTGATCTTGTTTTTGAGAAAATGTGTGGAATGTACATGCCAACAAAATTGTACGTTATGTTTTCAACTTAATCGAATACACTGTAGAACAGGTTTAACTATAAAAGGGTTTAATCTGTGGTAACGGGAAAATGGATATTAATTAAATATCATAAATTATTCGAGGCAAAATATCTGTACTAACATCTACAATGTAGTCAATAGATAACCTTCTTGTGCATCGATTTTTAATTCAGTTGGAAAAATTAGATAAGTCTAATTTAGGGATGAAAAAACCAAATCCGATGCCTGTTTTCAATCTGGTATAAATAATAATAATAATAATAATAATAATAATAATATTTGCATTGCGCGTAGTTCAAAAATGCACTTCAACCTATATTTCTGTCAAATCGAAACATCAGATTGACATATTTCATAGATCAATATGTGCGCTGTGGCACTACTTTTAAGGCTGACAAATGAGAATTCCCAACCCCTGGATTAAATAGGTACCCGCCTTAAGGCAGGCGTATGCGCTAGAGGGTTAAGCAACCGCGATTCATCTGAGAGTCATGTTACAAGTGGATTATCAAATTTGGTTTTGACGTCAGCTACAATATCATTATAATAAAAGAATACATTTGAAAAACATGAATGTACCGGTATGTGTCCCTTAACTACAGCTTCGGACAATGAAAAGGTACCGCGATTAACGGGGAAAACTTCACGCCTCTTCCTACTATACGCCTAAAAGGAATTCTCTTTACCATGTGATGCACCTTGAGTCTCAAGACTGTATTGTATATTAATGCCATCCTAATCTTTAAATCACCAAATTTTGTCGGTCGCAGCTCCTAGAATAGTTCCAATTCATAAAAGAATAATACTTATAAGTAAAAATGGGATAGAATGGATAACGTGTTCCAAGAGCCTTGAAATTTTAAGGTGCCAACCCACGGCGCGTGGTTCATCGAGGCTTGTAGGCTCTTCAACTGTGTTTAGCGAGCGCAAGTCGGAAATCCAAAGGCGTTTCCACAACGCGCCAAGCCCAAGTTGGCGCAGGCGGTACCTATAACCAGTCTACCTTCTCGCAACCTTTTCGCAAACAGTTCACAGTTTACAGTTCACAGTTCACAGTATTGATAGTTTCGTGAAAGGTTTGCATTACACTCGTGGAATTTCACCAATCTGTAAGTAATATGACAGTGGTGCACTACGGTGCATGCACGTGGTACTCCTTCCCGCCCCTGTCAGAAATATCGAGAGAAGATGTATCTTTTATTGACTAACTTTTTGACAGAGGGGACAACCTAACAGGAACGATATTATTTAAACCATTGACATCTGCTGCAGGATGGCCCGGCGGTTCTATACCCTTCGGCCCTACGGCTAAGAAGCCGTCATAATTTGTTCTCGGCCTTTACGGCTGACAAACCACCACAACCACTTCTCGGCCATACGGGTAAGTAGAAATAGGCAAATATTATTTGAAATTAAGAATAAGAAATAGCTATTTGAAATAATATTCTAGTCCATCATATTCAACACTGTTATTTGAAAAGATAGAAAATATCGTTTTATATGAAACTAATTAAATTTCAAATAATTAAAAATTTCATTTTGTTTTATTATCTTAGATACAACATAAATATTTTTAAAATTATAATAAAATAAATCAATAGCATTTCAAACACGAAATAATTGTAAAATAAAAAACCTGTTATTTTAAATAAAGTTTCAAATATTGTCATTCATACATGCCCAGATCTGCGGCTAAGAAGCCGGCTGCTCACTCCGATCTCGGTCTTACGGCTGAGAAGCCACCACAACCGGTTCTCGGCCTTACGGCTGAGAAACCGTCACAATTTGTTCTCGGCCTTATGGCTGAGAAGCCGCCAGAATTTGTTCTCGGCCTTACGGCTGAGAAGCTACCGCAACCTGTTCTCGGCCTTACGGCTGGGAAGCCGTCACAATCTCTCCTCGGCCTTATGGCTGAGAAGCCGCCAGAATTTGTTCTCGGCCTTACGGCTGAGAAGTCACCACAACCTGTTCTCGGCCTTACGGCTGAGAAGCCGCCACAATTTGTTCTTAGCCTTACGGCTGAGAAGCCGCCAAAATCTGTTCTCGGTCTTACGGACGCGGATAAATACCTCCACAGTTTGGAATAAATGAGTTATTTTACAGACAACAAAATTGACTCGACTTCCTTAGATGTTCAATTAAATATCCTAAAAGTTTCAAAAAGATCCACTGAACCATTTTCATTGGAAAAAATTTACAAAAATCGCGTTATTTTCGTCGAGTTACACGAGAATTCTCTCTTAATCCGGATTGAAATAATTTCATTCTTTGTGGTATTGATGAAAGACGGAACAATACAATACATATAACGCGTTTGAAAACATACAGTGGGGGACGAAAGAAAGTTTACATCTTCTAAAATCGCATAACTTTTTAAGAATCGGTCCAAAGCATGATTTTTTTTTTAAAAGCTAGAAGGATTAGTTTGTTAAGTGACGTGTTTCGTCGTTTTGAAAAAAAAAATGTAATTGGTCGGAATAGCAAAAATAAATAGTAAAGGTCGTTTTTTAACCTTTTTGTTTGTGAGCTTGTAATGAAAATTAAAAAAAACCCGTTTGTAGATTGAAGTAAATTGTATACATGCCTAAAATTTCATCAAAATCGGTTAACGATTTTGCTCTGATTGTGAGCTATAAACGCTTAAAGATCACAGAATAAGGTCGAAAATCGCGAAATTCCCGAAATCAGCGATTTGCGATCTTATTCTGTATACAATTTACTTCAATCTACAAACGAGTTTTTTGAATTTTCATTACAGGCTCACAAAAAAAGGTCAAAAACGACCTTTACTATTCTTTTTGCTATTCCGACCAATTGCATTTTTTTTCAAAACGACGAAAGACGTCACTAAGGGTGCGTTCCGATTCACGCATACTGCGCATAAAGTGCAGTGACAACCGTTCCGTTATAGTTACTGCGCGTATTTAGGCATTAAAATTTAATGTGCATACTTTATGTATTGGAAACTATATTAATAGAACTTATTACATTAATATGACTTTCAGTTTTGTTATATTAAACTGTAAATGAAATAGTTCATATAGGTATAACAGTAAAGTCCATTAAATAACTGATCATATATAATACACCTTCGATGCTTACACAGTATTTAAGATCTATAATAGCAATTCGTAGTATATACTACCCCCACCCATTTAATTAAAATGCTAATTTTAGTAATTTTTCATAATAATACCGGAACATGGATTTTTTAAAACTACTTGCACTACAAATTTCAATTGATTTGATTTAATAAAACACACATATTGGATTATAAGTATTTCTTTTTATAGAATGCGATAATTAAGTTAAGTGAAATAAATTTATTACAAAAATAGTTACTGTTACATGAAATAGTGACTGTATTGATATTAATAAATATAACGTTGTGCTTGTCACTAAATAAGATAAAGACACGTAAAGCGGCCCATACACGATGAGACTTGCCTTGAGGCATGTCTCAAGACAGGTCTCTCTCTCCTTCTCTTCACCCTGCTAGCACGAGACATGAAACCTTGTTGATGAGTCTCATCATGTAGGGCTGGCTGAAGTAATTATACATAGGATTTAAATAAGTGTGACTACTTATAAAGAAGTGAGGTAACTATGTAGTACACATTCAACTTTCCCCTTCATATTTTCTGTTGGTAAACGAAACAAGCATCCTTATGCGACATGTTTTCTGTGTTATATTATGCGATTTTATAAATGTGGGGGACAGGTGGGATGAAAGGGACATGGTTCATTAGAACCAGATAATAAAAAACATAAATAACCATTCGAGTTGTAATTGATAACATTAGAAAGGACACGTATCTGACTATAACAAAACGCCGTAATAATAAGCATTTTCCTTCGTTTTTTTTTCACTTTGTAAAAAAGTGTAGTTTGTCCCTTTCATAATTTAGCTGTATTGAATGGAACACAGATATTTATGAATGCAACAGTATAATAAAACACGGTAATATTAATATTATTTCTTTAAATGTTATTTCTCTAGGTATCAAAATCACAATATGATCGACTTTTTTTAAGGGCATCCGCCAGTCAAAAAATCTAAAAAAATTTGTTTGCATATTTTCATTCAACAACATCTAAAAAATGTTCAGATAAAATTTTAGAACGAAATTTCTAACGGTACAGATTTTATAGGCAGTTCAGGGGGATCACCAGTGTGACGGCCTTAAAAATAGGTGTTTTTTGAAAATGGATTGTGACGCAGGTATAGTAGATAGAAATGCGACTTTTTTTTTAATTAAGAATACATTTATTGATCTAAAATAGAATCAATTTTTGTTTTAATCGAATAAACGCATGGAAAATAGGAGGCTCGCGGGCGAATCGCGGTCACTAGACGAACGCGCTCGGCGTCAAACTTTAAATACGTTTTTCTTGAAACAATTTTTGACGCACTGTCGCCACGATAAAAAATGCCATTCTTGACCGAATCTAAAAATTCAAACAGGATTCTACTCGTCATTTTTTACGAAACATTTTTGTGCAAAAAACCCCATGTTTCGAGGACCCTATCGTTTAAACATTTGTCAATCATCACCCAGTTCGTTTCTTAACACTGCCTGAGGGTAGCGCGATAACGACACGCGTGTAATTAAAGAATATTTTTGGTTTCTTGATTTTTAATGATCCTATCTAAAGTTATCGTGGCGCCACTGCAGGCCAGTTTTTTTTTATAACGATGCAGCACGCAATGCTTATCAGAGACAGGAATAAGCAAAAATGAAATAAAAAAATTGTTTCATACTCTACATTTGTAGCAGAATAAAGTGCAAAAAGTTTTAGACCCATACATTGTATACTTTTTTCTAGAAAAAATCATAAATGTTACTTATGTTTTCGCGCGATTTGACCTGCGGATGCCTTTAAGTTACGTAAATACCACAGTATTGCCAAAGTATTTGTTACAAAAATTACATTAAGCTTACGTACTCAAAAAAAGGCAAAAAATAATCCTCAGGTTAAAAAAGAAACATCCTTTCAGTAAACTATGACGTCCCAGTATTTTTCGCGAGGTCCTAATTAGACTCTTCCCCATAATCACTCCACAACTCCGCCAAAATCCCAAAAATTCAACTCTTACCCCTTTTTCCTCAACCATCGGGCCATCTAGAAGATGTACCTTAGCGGTCCCCATCTCGAGATGGTCAAGTACGAAATCCCCTTCCCCTCTTTGCCCTACGAGGGCTCGATCTCCTCCCTCGTATTTAAATCTAAACAAGTCCCTCGTCCCAAAAACCCCCTTAACTCGAGACCACGTCTCAGCCCCTCTCTACGACCCACCAAATCAAAGCCACTCTTACCCCTTTCCAACCAAAACAATCAAAATCCATCCAATGGGTTGAGTACTCCCCTTTTCGGAAGCCCCAAATAAGAACCCGTGATATCCTATAGCGACGCATATTTCGCGCATGAGTCATGATCCATACCGCGCATACCCCTTATACCTGACATTCCGGAGCATCATATAAATACAAGGGGCCCAGCGCCCGTACGCTCTCTTGTACGAAACGCTCTTCTACGGAAACAACTCGTTGTACACGTATACTATACTAATAATCTCAGTGAACAAAGTGAATATTCAAATCAGTGTTAATCCTCTCAAAAGGATAATTATCTACGGCACCTGCTGTAAGCGATTACAATTAATTATTATTCGACTGCATATCATCTACATTTATATTATTTCGTATTGCTTACTTGTTTATATTGATTATTATTGATTTATATTATTGATTTATATTATTATTTTGCTAATGCATATTGACTTATATTACTATTTTGCTAATGCTTATTGATTTATATTACTATTTTTGTTAATGCTTATTGACTTATATTAGTATCAATTGCTCATTGTTTTTCATTTATATCGTTGCTAAAGCTTAGTGCTTTCCATACCATTGTCCATTGCTTATACTCATGTATTTCATGCTCATCTACTATATATCTTGCTATTGATTATCATTTATATAAATGTTTATGTGCTAATGCTTAATGTCCAGCGCATTATTATATTAACCGCTATCGCATTAACAGTGCATGGCATATTTTCGTGCTTTAAAATAAATAAACGTTCTTATTTTAAATCACGCTTCGAATTATTACATCGATCCTTTGGTTACGGAACCTCCAAATCATAACAAGCTACTGCAATAGCTGATCTCGGTTTGCGAACGCGAGGATTTCTTATAGTGTTTACAATGCGTACTTTCGTATAGGTTTTGTACGACCATATGGATAGACAAATTTCGTGGAAATGTTACATGTGGACTTCTTATATTGATGTTCCTAGTCAGCGGTAAATCCAATTACCAGGCCTAAATACAGACCACAAGTGCTCTAACGGGTGTCACCCAGATGTGCGATTACTGTTTAAACCTTCCCTGGTCGCTCAGTGCCTTCGCGCTTGAATTCCTACTTACCCTCAGTGCTACGAAGCTGGCCTTCGCGCCAGAATTCCTACTTACCCTCAGTGCTACGAAGCTGGTCTTCGCGCCTGAATTTCTACTTACCCTTACTAGGGAGTAGGGACACTATTCGGTTGATGATGGAATCGCGCAGATTTTTTTATATGGTCACAAAAATGTAAATTAAAGATGCTCCCAAAAGCTGGTCTGACCTTGAAAAATCAACAAAGATGGAACAGGGGAAAGAAGAAAAATGAGGGAAAGAGAATGACAACACCGTCTGTTGGAATTTAATTATATGAAAATTATATGAAAATACATTATATTAAACGAATGATAATAGATTAATGATAGATAACAATTAGAAAAAAATAATGATAATAAATAAAATTAATGATAATACTATTGAAATCACAACAGTGGGTAATTAAACATTACATTTATGATAATCTTGTCGGCAAGAAAGTTTAAAAAACTGATTGAAGCAATAATAATTTTCACGATGACTGTAACCAGCGAACACTGTTTCTTTCATACCTTGACCAACGAGACAGTCGAAACATGTCACTGCGAAAACTGATCAACAGATCACACATACATATACTGCTTGATACTATTTTTTGCCAAATATATCCCAGATAGCACTCGACGTCTATGAGCCGTCTTTAAGACGTCTGTTTCAGATTTTCAAAACGTCTTAAAGACGTCTGCTATTTTCTGAAAGACGTCTGAAAGACGTCTATAGACATTTTTGAATGTCCTGAGTCAGGAAACCGTACGTCTTTAAGACGTCTCTTGAACAGTTTGTAGACGTCTTGTAAGACGTCTGTGAGACGTCTTATAAACGCCCTGTGGACGTCTTTTAAACGCCTTGTAGACGTCTATAAGTGGTCGTGAAGACGTCTGAAAGACGTCCATTTCAGACTTTCACGACGCCTCAAAGACGTCTTCGTAAAGACTTGATTAGGCCTAACGCAGCCCCTTGAAGAGATATTGGAGATATTAAGCGTGACTTGATTCGTGTTTATTAGTAATATCTTTTAATGAAATTAAGTATATCATGCTGGTCAATATTTTCGTTTCTTCTTAAAAAAGAAAACCGCGTCTTGCAATAGCGACATTCTTTGGCATATTCAGTTGAATTCAAGTGAAAAATATAAATTTCCTTCATCAAAAAACGCGGATACTCGAGAGTGACGGTAAATGATCTGCCCGGCTCTCTTATAGGCATGACTGCTGTATCCCACCTGCGAGAATCGCTCGGTCTGGTCGCCGCCTGGCGGTCGCGTACTATCCATCGCGAGCCGGCCTACCCTGTTGGAACTGCCAGTTAGAACCGCATTGAATTTTGAACTAGATCTATCTGGTTCAATGCGATACTACCTGGATTTTCAAGCAGTGATTTTTGGCAGTTCAAAAAAGAATCCGGTTCAATGCGGATATCCAGATCGATGGATGAAACAGGATTTTTCAGGTCCAAAATTTATCCGTTTCTATCAGGAATTGCCATTTGTATAAACCCAGAAGGTTTGTATCTGAAATTGCGGATCAAAAATCTTACGGATTCCATCTGGAAATGCCACAAGCTCTTTCGAGTCCGTCGCGATCCGGATTGGCAGAGCAAATAATTCACGGGATGCATATGGGGTTCGAAGAGAAAGAATTTGGTTCGGTTTCCACCGGATTGGCGGATAGAAAATTAATGCTGTTCTATCCGGTTCTACGAAACTCATACTTCGAAATAATTAATTTTGTTCGAACACCGCTAGGTGGCCGCTATACTGGCAACTCCTCTCGCGGCAGCGATGTGCGCCGCGAGACATAAAGATCGGCGCCGCGAGCTAAGGAGACAGCTTGCTCAGCGATTAAGACTTCGATGCAAGATTGATACGGCAGAAGTTTTTGATATAGTAGGTTTAAGAATAAAATTATATTAAACCCCAGTTCACGGTGTAAATGGTAACGGTTATTCGACAATTCCTTGATAACCTGAGTAAATCGGTCGGAGAGACCATAAATGTGTCGCAAATACAAATAAAACCAAGTAGTAAAATGGCAAGGGAAAACTGATGAGTATCATCTGAATTTTGATCTACACTTCTAGTTTCTAGTTAGAAACAACTAAAAATTTGAGTCGATTTCATCCCGAAATATGTGTGCTTTGAACATGCATTTACGATATGCAAACCTGTGTAAGAAACTGGTAGTAAAATAACTTGAAAAGACGAATAGATTCCATTTTGGTTTGGATTTGGATTTCCAGATAGAACCGCTTAAAAAATAAACAAAGTTACTCAAGAAGTTTACTAAGTAGTAATATGCGAGTTACTTCGTTTAAATCCGAGCAGAATCGATGACAAATTGTGCTAGGAAATACAGATAGATACCATCAAGATTTTTACACGCATATCCGGTTCGAAACTGATAGAAAATATTTCATCTGGTTCAATCTGCAATTTACGGGAAGAAAACCGCATCAATCCGGATTTAAAATTTTTTAATGCGGTTCTAACTGGCAAGTCCAGCAGGGTAGTCATGACTTGTTTATGTACATATGCGTCTTTAAGACATCTAAACGCAGTCGTTTAAAAAACGTCTTGGCATGGACGTCTTAGAGACGTCCTAAACACTTACTCGGACAGACGTCTTAGAAACATCTCAGGACAGACGTCTGTCGTGTAAAAGACGACTCCACTCAGACGTCTTAAAGGCGTCTTAACACAGTCGTGTAAAAGACGTCTCCACTCAGACGACTTTAAGACGTCTCAACACAGTCGTCTTAGAAATGTATCCGCACAGACGTCGCAAAGACGTCTCAACACAGTCGTTTAAAAGACGCCCTGCTACAGACACCTTAAAGACGTCTTAACACAGTCGTTTAAAAGACGTCCTGCTACAGACACCTTAAAGACGTCTTAAAGACGTCTGTAGACAGACGTCTTAGAAATGTCTCCGCGCAGACGTCTTAAAGACGTCTTAATATGGTCTAAGACGTTCAGACCAAAAACAGACGTAAAATGGACGTCTTAAAGACGTCGTGTGCTATCTGGGATGATTATGTATAGATTAGTTGAAAAATAAATGCCCAGAAAATGCATATTAAATTTTCTTAAAAATCATGTAAAAAGTAAATAAGACAAAGAATTATTAGAAGAAGATGGCGTATTGTTTCAAATGTAAGAATTAGTTAAACAAGTGACTATTCAAAGCGACAAACTTTCTCGTCAAAAAATGTGTCGCAATAAATTAGCCCTCGTTATAAGTTTTCTAAACTTGTATGTAAATTCCGTATATTCAAATTGTTTTCTTTGTCTTATTTACTTCTTACATGATTTTTAAGAAAATTGTGTATGCCCATTCTGGGCATTTATTTTTCAATTAATGTATACATAATCATATATTCGGCAAAAATTGTTTCGCAGTATATTGTCGATCAGTTTTCGCAGTGACATGCTTCGACTGTCTCGTTGGTCAAAGTATGAAAGAAACAGTGTTCTGTCGTTGCAGTCATTGTGAAAATTATTATTGCTTCAATCAGTTATTTAAACCTTCTTGCCGACAAGATTATCATAAATGTAATGGTATATTACCCACTTTTGTGATTTCAATAGAATTATCATTAATTTTTGTCTAATTGTTATCTATCATTAATCTATTATCATTCATTTAATATAATGTATTTTCATATAATAGAGATAATTAAATTTCAACAGACGGTGCTGTCATTCTCTTTCCCTCATTTTTCTTCTTTCCCCTGTTCCACCTTTGTTGATTTTTCAAGGTCAGAGCAGCTTTTGGGAGCATCTTTAATTTACATTTTTGTAACCGTGGTACAATATACTTTCGATCTATATAAAAAAATTTGCGCGATTCCATCATCAACCGAGTAGTGTTCCTAGTCAGTGCTACGAAGCTGGCCTGCGCGCCTGAACTCCTAGCCCCAGCGCTACTAAGCTCGCCTTCGTGCCTGACGTTCCATTATGACATGTCATTGTCCTAAACACCGCCACCAAGGACGTGACAAAATAACAAAACGTAAATCCTTAGATTAATCAAGACTATGTGAATTAAAACATCTTAATTGACATCAAAATTGATGAAAAACATCTTGATCTGTGGTAAATATTCTTTTATTACCAATGTTCGGTTTATCATAGTAAGGTTTTGATAGGAACAGTTAGGAAAGAGACGTCGCATTCATAAATTTTTCTTTTCCCTTATTCATAATTGTGACAACACAATTGAAAACCTAAGCTCTACACTTACAATATTAAGGAGAGAACTTGGTGTAATCGGCAGAAATCAAGATTCTTTTTGTGATTTTTTTGTAAAGAAACTATACAATCAATTTGTTTGAAACTTTCATGCTATATTATATGTATTTCGGGAAATGATCAAACAATTTTTTTATATAAAAATAACACGGTAATTCCAAATGGCGCAAGCGTTTCGGAGCGGTCTCGGTGCGGAAGTTGTTGAACTGCGTGTAACCTAGGTACCGTTATAGTGGCCCGAAACCAAAAAACCAAATAGTTTTGTGTTTTTCACAAAATTATGCTATGGATGCACCTCAATCCGCATTTAAAAATGCAAAATTAATATAATGGTGAGTGTTTGAAAAAATAATTGCGTTTGACACTAAAAACTTTCACGTTAATTGTGTAATAAATCGTATTAAATTTAATAATATTATTCCGGCTTGAAGGCCATCCATAGCGTAATTTTATTAAAAATACAAATCTATATGGTCTTTTGGTTTCGGGTCACTACAACGGACTTTAGACTGCGCGCAGTTGTTAACAACTTGGCCCCTTCGAAATACTTGCAGCATTTGGAATTACCGTGTTATTTTTATATAAAAAAATGTTCGTTCAATTCTTGAAATACATAATAATATAACTTAAAACTTTTAAGAATATTGCATGTATAGTTTCCTTACAAAAAATTTCCCCAAAAGAACCTTGATTTCTGCCGATTCCACCAGGTTCGGGAGACAAAAGATACCTGACATTTCACTTACCTACTGTTCTTGAATAAATATCTGCCCAGATGCGGTAATAAAGAAATCAGTCGTTGGCAACAGTACTTAACAAAATATTTTGAGAAAACACCAAAAATTGTACTTTGAAGCACGGAACTATTCAATCGTGTATCACCGCCATCTGTGAAATCACAGCAGCTCGCAACTGGACGTGGTTAGGCATGCATTAAAAGAAAAAAAATACTTTAGTCGTGGGAAGATCTATCAGATAGTTGCAATGACCCGTTCCATACGTGTCCCTTTCATCCCATCTCTCCCCAACGATATTAAATTAAATTACTATTTCGCAGACATCGAAGGTAGAGTTTCCATGACAAAAATATGCCTTTTCCATTCGCCGAAAATCTGATCCAATAGTACTTAATATTAAGCACTGTGCCTAGCGCCTACGAACCTACAGAGGCCTATGAAAGTCTAAAAATAAAATTTTAAATAAGAATGTACCCTAATATAACAAAAACAAAATTGAAAATATAATTAAATTTCAAAAATTTAATAATGTAAATATATTAACAATTGAATGACCTGAACAATAAATTGAAAGAGCTTACAAATACCGATTTTATGCAAAAACGTGCCTAAAGCCTAAACGACGATCCTAAAACGGCTCTGTTTACAAAACTGGAATTTTCCACATTCCATTGGGTGTATTGATGGAAAATACATTAGAATCAAATGCCTTCATCACTCGGGATCGTTATATGACGAATACAAACAATACATTTCCATTGTGCTTATGGGAAACAAAGCGACGCTAGAATATTTTCCGATACAAATGTTTAGAGACAAATACATTTAATGTGCTGGGAAATGAAAATATCCCGTCTACAAACATTTCGGCCCAATAGGAGTTATTAGGTGACGAGGCCTATCCCGTGAAAACATATTTATTGAAACCATACTCTAGACAGAATCGTTTGCACGAAGAGCAGAATATTCGATTACAGATTATCTAGAGCTCGACGTTGCACCGAATGTGCATTTAGCGTTGCAATAGCAAAATAGAAATGCCTGAAAACAGAAATGAAAATCAGCCCGAAGAATGCAGGCGATGTGATCAAATATATATGCTTGTCACACAACATTATTATTGAGGGACCAGCGTTCGTTGGGCTACATAAGAAATTTCTTGAAATGCCACTTTTGATATAAGATATGTATTTGGTGCCAAAGAAAGAATAAACCTAACATAACCTAACCTAACATTATTATTGATAGAGAATCACCATTTCAATATAACACAATATCCCAGACAAATATGCCAGTATCAAGCCGGTATAATCATTAACATTATATGGTAGATCTGCAAGTAATGTGAGACAACTATTTATGAACTATTTTGTTAGTCCTGGGGGTGAAGTACCGTTTAAATACATGTAAATATATTGTACAGACTACAATAATAAGTACAATAATTATTTATTACCATTTTTTATTATTTAAATAATATCACGAAAATATAAAATGATAGAATACATCTAGGGACATTCTAAAATATTCAAAAACTTACTTCGTTTGTTAAACAAATATTGTTAATCTAAAGCTAAACGAAACGAAAAATAAATAAATAACTTTTTTTCATTTAGTCTCAATTTTTCCCACCCCTCGTACCCTCCACCCATTAAGCGGGGAACCTGGTTTAGGACGCTAAAAATACGGTGATTTTTAAGAATTATTTTCCGAACAAATATAAAGTGAATCTTTTCAAAACTTTAAAGGTGCTTTACTGTATATTCAGACAAGAAAAAAAAATTATTTAAGAATTTGGTTCATTTAATATTGTTTTATTGGTATATCTTCAAAGGGCCGCCGCGCCGCCGGAGTTGTCAAATTGTATACATCCTAATAAACGCTTCCTTGAATTTAAAAATTATTATTAGTTTTATTCATAGAAGAAAGTTCATTTCACATAGAGTTAAGAGTTTTATTATAATGAATTCGTAACTCCTTTTTGTCGCTTTCAAAGTGGCGTATACCTCCAGGGAGAACGTGACCACCTTCGGGTGGGATTCTTGTGTAACTCGACGAAAATGAGGCGATCTTTGTGATTTTTTTTTAAAGAAATGGTTCATTGAATCTTCTTGAAACCTTTAGGATAGTTAATTGAACACCTAAGAAAGTCGGGACAATTTTGTTGTCTGTAAAATAGTTCGTTTCTTGTAAACTGTGGAGGTATATCTCCGCGTCCTCGGCGTCGAAGTAGTGAATCGGCGTGCAACGTACCGTCCATTGAACTCACCTAAAACCAAAAATCCAGTAAGTTTCATATTCTTTATGAAATTACGCGTGGGATGAATGTAAATATGTAAAACAAGATGCAAAATTGAGCAAATAGCAAGACTTTAAAGAAAAAGTAGCGATTTTTACAACAGATTTTCGTGTTTATTATGCCACACAAGTAATTAAAATTGAAAATATTATTAAATATGTTGATTGATCTGGTGAGAAATGTATTAATCCACATGCTTTCGCAGGGACAAATCATTTTGTTGCTTAATTTTTAAGCTATGCTGCGTGAGAATTTCTCAAATTGGAATTACAGCGCCACTTTTATATAAAAAAAATGTTTGTTCACTT
Organism: Andrena bucephala; assembly: GCA_947577245.1. Classification (NCBI taxonomy): domain Eukaryota; kingdom Metazoa; phylum Arthropoda; class Insecta; order Hymenoptera; family Andrenidae; genus Andrena; species Andrena bucephala. The sequence continues at coordinate 109,428,685 of OX387715.1, forward strand.
CTTGAAATATATAATAATATAGCCCGAAAGTTTTAAAAAGATTGCATGTATAGTTTTATTACAAAAAATTCCCAAAAAGAACCTTGATTTCTGCTGATTACACCAGGTTCCCCCCTGTAAATTATTCCGTTGTTAGTAACCCAATCAAGATACTCTTTGTGTTACATAATATGGTTTAAAGAAGCACAGAAGATGATTGTAATTTTTTTACCTAAACTGTTTTCTGGCAAAATTATTGGCTTTACAGCAACGATGCATAAGACTTTTACATATAGGATAAGTGTGGGTATTACTGCGGACATTTAGTATAAGTTGATTGTAGAGTACTCGATGAAGAGCTCAAATGAATGTACTATTATATTTTATTCTCTGAACAGAATCTTTTTAAATGAAATGTCATGTGCAGACAATGACCATCAATATACAAAATGACTGGACGTTTTATTTTATTTTCTGATAACCAGGGCTCAAAGACATTTTCAATATATTCGTAAAAATTCTGTGATAACATCCATCCATTTTCAGAAAGCCCAAAAGCAAATTCAGAACGTGCAATTTCTGCAGTATTTTTCTGGTATAGATTTTCCATCAAAAAGTACAAATCTTGGAACACGATTGCCAGCAGCATTGGATGACCAGAACAGTTACGTTTTCTTTTTTATTATTATTAACTATGCTATAAACATTTTTGTGAAATTTGGCACAAGCATTGAAGAAGGTACTGGATTTAGACGAATGCTTATAAATAATACATTTTTTTATGAAGCAATAAAACAACATTAAATAAATATAATTTTTAATTAACTATTGTTAATACCTGTCTTGTCACAGTTAAAAACTCTGTTTGGTTTGATCTATATGATATTTTCAGCAATATGTTTAGAAACTTCTTGAAATCAATTACGCAAACAATATTCTGACACTTTTGCACTATTCAAAGAAACATTCTCAGAAACTCGTTTAATAATTTCTTGATGTTGCTATAAAATCAGCATTATACCAGCTTCTAACTGCTGTACTATTAATAAATGCATTCGTTTCCTCCAAATTAATACAAATCACTGAAACACTTTCTATTAATTGAGTCTTCGTTACATGAAATTTTTTTTCACAATACTGAAAACTCCAATTCACTTAAATCTCTTTCTTCTTCAGCGTTGAGGACAGGTGCAGCTCTAGGTTTTCATCAGCATAAATGCATAATAACTTTGCTCTTAATGTACTCTCTGGGATATTGCATTTACAAGAAACTTCAGAAATTCGATTTCCATTACGCACTTCTTGGAGAGGAACAGCTGAATGTTCTTACAAATAACAAGGCCTTTTAACTTTTTTCACTTTTTCCTTTTCATCGCATCTTTACAGTTATAACAACTGTAAATCATGCACCACTAATCATTTTGAAGGTTAGGTAGGCGTAAGTGAAGAAAACAAAGGAAAACGAAGTCGATCCGTTAACTTGAAAATTTTTTACAAATTTTTTCAAACCCAGTTTTTATAAAAAAAATTTTAACAAAAAAATTTACTTACACAGTTGGATCACAAAACTTTCAGCCTGATTTCGTCGAGGACTCTTTCATTTGATTATGCCGGGGCACCTCTCATGCACACAAACGTCAATGTAATCACCGCATCCACCGCTAGATGCTGCATTCGGTAGGCACTTTCTCGCAGCTGTTTTCTGCCCTGTATTCAATAAGAGGACAGTTAACAGATAGAATGGTATCGCTTCTCGGCCTTATGGCTAAGATCAAAGTGTAGTATCTGTTCTTATCAGCTTAATATCTGATACACTCCCCATTGGGGAGTCAGAATATTAATCTGATTTTTGGAAACTGACGGAGCGTTGGTGCTTGCTCCACCTCCGTCGCGAGTCAGCCTGGCATTGCAGTGCCGCCAGGATTGGCTCAATTAGCTTATTTTAAAAAAAAAAAAAACACACATTCTGACTCCCCAAGGGAACAGCCCTAAGCCCGAGAGCGATCTTTCCACGCGCGAAAGAGTTTTAGATTCGAGCGGCGAAATTTTTCGAAGTCCGCGAAAGTGCCTCTTTCCGCCAGCGCGCCGCATCCAGGACCAGGATTGGAGCCGACGAGCCCCCAGCCAGCCAACCACCGAGTAAGTCTTTCTTTTCTTCTCGCTGTCGCTTTCCCCCTCTAGGAGCCGTTCCCTGAGCGACGTCACTTTCTCTGACGTAACTTAGGTGCACGGCGCCTAGTCCCCCCAGCTGATAGTCGCGGACGGTTGAGCTCGCTCCCCCGTCCCGCGCTTCAGGTGGCACCTGTAACCCGTGCTCCTTCTCGCGACCTTTCCCAAAACAATCAACGGTTTACCGTTGATTGTTTTCCGAAGAGTTTAAATTGCACGCGTGGAATCTCGCCGTTCCGCGAGTAATATCGCGGTGCGGTGCACCACGGTGCATGCGAGAGGTGCTCCTTTCTGTTCCCGTCAGCTAATTCGAAGGAAGAGGTGTTTAAATTGACCGAATTGTCGACAGAGGTGTCGTTTTAAACGGCACCTGTCATTTTAAACATCGACACACACCTCTTCCCGAGATTTATCTGACTCCCTTCTGCTTCTCTACCGCGGGTAGAACTCTTTTTCACGCGATTGATTCCCGCTTGGGGATCAATTCTAATCTATACTATACTCTAGTCTATTTCTTTTATTCTTTGACTCTCGCGATAGAGAGGCTTTCCTCTTCGCCTCCGCGTCCTTCTCTATCGCCTGCTTTCTCTCTCTCTTTCTCTACAGCTGTTCTTCCTTCGTCACGTCTCTCTGTCTCCCACTCTATTGCTGTCCTTCTTTCATACACGAGCTCGGTCGGAGACGGCCGAAGGGGACATAGTCGGCGTTGCCCAGTATAACTGTGATATATTTTAACTCATACCTGTTGCACTTTTTAAAATTTTTTTTCTTTGTTTTATTACCTATTTATTGACTTATCTGTATATAGTGACGTCTTAATTATTTATTCTACCGTTTATACACCGTCACGTCTATTTTACACACTATTTATTATTATTTCCTAGTCATTCTTCTTCTTGTTTTATTGGCAACAGTCGGGCCTCTTTTACCTTTTATATTTTAGCTACTGATTTATTTATACACGGTTATCGTCTCTTATTTATTGATCTAGTCTCTTCTCGTTGCGTGTTATCTACTTACCTATTTATTTATACATTCTATATCTTACGGTGCACGCATATAAGAGACAAGAGGGCAACGCCAGTGCTCCGGACTGGCCTGGTTCTATTCTTTAACATTAAAGCGCCCTATACTTTATCTATTGTATTCTATTTTATTCTAGTTTAGTCTATATTTACTTTACGCTATTGGTTCTATTTATTCTCTATTTCACATCTCGGCGACTGCCTGGATTTACAATTCCTATACGCATTCTATACCGCTCTCCTGTTCTATTTATTTATTTTTTTTATTCGATTTAATTATACCTCGCGTAGCTATTTCGCGCTGCTGTGCTGCTGCATCATCATACCCATCTATTGTGCCATCGTTTTACCACTGCACGCTTCCCATCTTCATCTATTTATTTTGTGGTACACGCGTCTTGTCTGTTCATTTATTTATTATTTTTGCTATCTTTCCCGTCTTCATTGTTATTTATTCCGTTGCACCGTGTACCTATTTATTATTATTGTTACTTATTCATTTGTACCGATCATCCCGTCATTCGCGTCGTTCATTTCGTTACACGCTTTTTACTTTCATCGTCACCTCATCGCACGCTTCATCCCAGCACCACTTATCGCGCTCATTATCATTTCCACCGACTGCGCACCCGAACACTCGGGAGACTTCCGTCGTTGGTCCGGCGACACAGAACTCCCAAGCCATTTTTATCCTTCTTAATTCTTTTTTTCGCTTTTTCATCCCTTGAATCAATTTCAAATGGCTTCGCCGGTTCCAACGAGGGAAGTTGCCGTCGAACTCCCGGCCACAGACGGTTTAACGTGTCCCGAGTGTTACAACAAAAAGGCTTCGAAAAGCAATTCGTTTCGGTACAGGGGGTACGTGGAGTTCGCCCAGCACGTTAAGCGGACTCACGCGGGGTGGACTCTAAAACCTACCTGTCGGTACTGTGGCCACGTGGGAGAGGGTAGATACCCTACGAAGGATGTTAACGCCCACGTGGCCAAATTCCACCCCGCGACCGCGAGTGCTGGGACTGCTCCGCGTGCGCCCTGTTCCGAAAGGGTGCGCAGCTCCGGCGGCAGCACAAGCGGCGGAGGCGACCCCCCGCAGAGCCGCCCTTCAGGGCCGGGGGCTGCGACGGTCTCCCCCGCGCGGCGTACGACAACCCCCCCTGTCCCCCGCAAGACGACTCCCCCCCTACCCCGTAAAGTCGCCATGAACGCGACCACGACGGCAGTGGCCAAGAGGTCCTCGACGGAGAGGGTCACCGTCGCGGCAGGGCCATCCCCACCCACCACTACAACAACGAGGGCGACAACCACTGCCACCCTTAGTACCCGTCTTTCGAAGGGGACTGCTGCTGTAACAACAAAAGCACGTCCACCGCCCACCACCACCAAGGCGACCGGGGCCGTCCCCAAAACCGCCCGCTGCAGCACCCCGCCCACCACCTACGCAGAGGCTGCAGCCAGGAACCAGAGGCCCTCCACTTCCATCTCGAGGGGGAGCCTATCATCAACCGGCCACAATTCCACCAGGGGAAGTTTGGAGAAGCCGCCCGCGAAGAAGAGGTCACTGGGCAGTCCATCGAGCCCAGTGACACGAAGACTCACGAGGTCCTCCAGTCTGCCCCCGAGGTCCATAGTGACCTCAAGGTCCACCACCTCCTCCACCACCAGCAAGAGGGGGGTGGGGCGCCCAAAAAAGGACCTGGCGCCCCCCATGGGCCAAGAGGTCACCACCACGAACATCAAGAAGGGACCGGGGCGTCCTAAGAAGTCCCCGGCCCCCGTGGAAACCTCGGGGCAATCGACCCACCCTCCTGGACCCTCAACATCGGCCAGCACCATCGGCCAAGTCCAGGAGGAGAGGACCTCCAAGGAAAGGGCGGCCTCAACTTCCCCAAATCGGCCGGCGACTCCCCCTCCGCGGACGAGCGGCACCGTTCTGGCCCCCCTGGCCGTAGTGACGTCATCGGCTGGGGCCACTTTAACCACGTGTACTGTCACGACGACGTCGCGTGGTGGCCCCGTCATGACGTCGTGCATTTACACTTCGCACAGAGTCAGGGTGGTCGAGGAGCGGCCGCCCGTCCCGCGGCCTCTGGTTCCCATCGAGGAGGAGGGGGGCCTGGAGGCCCCCCCAAATTCCACCATCACTCCCTCCAGGACGGAAGAGCCGTGGGTGACGGCTCCGAAGAAGAAAAGGACGAGGCGACGGATCGCCTCCAGCAGCGGCTCCTCGGAGAGCGACGAGGAAAAGGGTGGCAGCAGCGAGGGTTTTCGAAGGACGCCGGGACGAGGAAGGATCACTTCCCCAACGTCATCGTCACCGGCGCCTTGGTCACCACCGCCGCCACTGCCGTCGCCAAGTATTCTACCCGCCCCTACCCTCACCCCCACCCTCAATTTTAGGCCGCTTTCACCGTCGCAGCCGCCACCTGAGCCTCACATTACCGCGGCGAGCGATCGCCGGGGGGGCCCACGGTCGGCCGCTGCCGGTGCGTCGGCGGGAACTCGGGTTTCTGCCCCTTCGACGCGTTCTCGACGTGGACAGCCCCGGGGCCGTCCAAATCCCCGTACCACTCCCTATTCCCAATCTGGTCGTGGGCACGAACCTGCTCTCTCTCCCCCCGCGACGTCCAATCCCCCCCGGCACCCTGGGCGCGATGCGAGACGGGCCGACGCGGACTTACGTAGGGCTCTTATTGCGCGCGCCGAGGGTGTCGAGACGATCGAGATTCTGGAGGGGGTGACCAAGGATTTGACCACCTACCTCCAGTCTCGATCGGCTAAGGGGGGGGTGGGGCAACCGCCCCGCAACCGCCAGCATGGTCGTCCTAGGGCCCCCGAAGAACTGGGCCCGGAGGACCATGTGAAGAAAGCCACGAGGCTGCAGCGCCTGTACAGGGAGAATCGTCGCCGGGCGATGGAGGAGGTGCTGACGGGTCCTTCCCCTCACTGCCAAGTCGGTGCGGAGGAGGTCAGTCAGTACTTCCAGAAGATGTACTCGGCGACGGCCCCCCCTGTGGGTGAGCCTTATGTGTGGCCGGAGTGGCCTACGGACGAGGAGGGTGAGTTACGGGACGCACTGGTGAAGCCTTTCTCGGCGTCGGAGGTGGAAGCCCGTCTGAAACGGACGCACAAAAGTGCGCCTGGTCCAGACGGGGTCACCTACGACGAGCTCAGGAAGGCTGATCCAGGGTGTTCCGTGCTCGCCTCGGTGTTCAGCGCCTGCCTTCGCACGGAGGCAATTCCGGAGTCGTGGAAGTCCTCCACCACCGTACTTACGTACAAGAAAGGGGACCGAAGCGACCTTTCTAATTGGCGTCCGCTCGCACTCGGCGATACAGTAGCCAAGCTGTTCGCCGCGGTGCTTGCGGACCGGTTGATGGATTTCGCGGTCAAGGGAAAGCGGCTGAGTCATCCTCAGAAGGGCTTCCTGAGGCATGAGGGGTGCCACGAGCACAACTTCATGCTTCGGGAAATCCTGGAGGACAGCCGGAGAGAGGGTCGACAAGCCGTGGTGGCGTGGCTGGATCTGACAAACGCGTTCGGTTCGATCCCCCACGTCACCCTGTTCGATGCCTTTGAGGGAGCCAAAATACCCCTCAACATCCAGAAGGTCATGCTCTCCATGAACACTGGATGCACGACCAGGGTCCGTACCTCCGAAGGCTTTACAGCAAACATCCCCATGCTGGCTGGAGTCAAGCAAGGTTGTCCGTGTAGTCCAATGACCTTCAACCTGGCTATCGAGCGAGTGATTCGATCCGTCGAATCGCTACCGATTGGCTATAGGTTGGGGGAGGACTTGCACCGTGCATTCGCCTACGCGGACGACATTGGTCTTGTGGCGGCTTCACCAGCGGAGATGCAGTCCCTCCTCGATGAGATCCAGAGGGCGGCGGCTGCGGCGGGGTTGAAATTCAACCCCAAGAAGTGCGCTACCGTTCACCTTCGGGGGAAGGGTAGCGCACAGAAATCGCAGCCAACCGTCTTCGTTCTCGACGGTGAGGGACTGAAAGCCTTGGGAGAGGGTGAGGCTTACGAGTACCTGGGAATTCCGGTCGGTTCCCGGGTAAGCCAAACCCCTACCGCCACCATCATCCGGATGATGGAAGACGCGAATGCCGTTGACTCATCGCTCCTCGCCCCGTGGCAGAAGATGGACGCCCTTAGGACGTTCATCCTGCCGCGGCTGGATTACATCTTGAGGGGCGGTGCAGTCGAGAAGACACCCCTAAAGACGTTTGACAAATTTGTCAAACGCCTGGTCAAGGGTTGGATGAACCTCCCCCAGCGGGCCAGTGCGGAGGTAGTTTACCTCCCCACTTGGCGGGGCGGAGCCGGGCTCATTCCCATGGCGGACCTGGCCGATGTGCTCACGATCGCGCATGCCTTCAGGATGTTATCCTGTAAGGACGGCGCGGTCGCTGAGCGGGCCAGGACCTCGCTGACGAATGCAGTCCGGAGACGTACATCCGTCCAACCCACACAGGAACAGGTTGCCGCGTTTCTCTCGGGTTCGCTCGAGGGACCCTTCGCGTGCGACCTCCAGGGCGATCCTGGCCTGTGGACCCGGGTGCGAATGGCTTCGCGTCGCCAGGTAAAACGCCTACACCTGGCATGGCGGTACGACCCTCTGACCAAGGAGATTCTTTTAGAATGCCGAGGCTCAGAGGGTCGGCGGACCATAATCCCCCCGGGCGCAACTTCTCAGGTTACCAGACGCCTGAGAATTGCGGTACAAGAGAGTTACTTGTGCTCTCTCCTGGCAAAGCCTGATCAAGGGAAGGTTTTCCAGGTGTCGTCGCGGTCAGGAGTCAGTAATGCCTTCCTCCGCGACGGCAGGTACGCCCGGTTCGCCGAGTGGCGCTTTATTCATCGCGCGCGCCTCGATGTCCTGCCTCTTAATGGGGCGCGACGCTGGGGCGCGGGCGACAAGCGCTGCAGGCAGTGCGGTTATCCGAGTGAGACGTTACCTCACGTAATCTGCCACTGCTTGCCGCACTCGGCCGCTCTGCAGCTTCGTCACGACGCGGTTATGGCGCGGGTGGCGAAAGCATGCAGAGCGAAGGGAGCCATCCAAATAAATCGAAGGGTGGAGGGCGTCAGCGGCGATCTAGCTGCTCTCAGACCGGACATTGTTGTCCGGGATGAGGCGGCGAAACGCGTCCATATCGTCGATGTCACCGTCGCGTTCGAGAACCAGTGCAAGGCCATGGAGGATGCTCGACGATCGAAGATCGTCAAGTATACTCCGCTTGCAGCTGCATTGCACGCGTCGGGGTATTCGGTGGATGTGGACGCGATCGTCGTTGGCGCCCTTGGTACGTGGGACCAGGGCAATGAGCCTGTGCTGAAGCGTCTCGGCGTTTCACCGCGCTACGCGGCGCTGATGCGCCGGCTCATTGTCACTGACACCATGAGATGGTCCCGTGACATATACGTCGAGCACGTGTCGAAGATACGTCAGTACCAGGACCCGTTCGACGCTCCTGCCGTTACGCCGCATGTGGGTCCCCTCGCGGACCGCTCCCAGCTTGGGCTGCTCCCCGGTCAATTTTTACCATGAAAACTCACTTTATAGGACCGGGAGTAAGGGTGGCATCAGCAGAATGAGGGGGCGCCTCGCCCAGCCTTATACTAATTAACTCTCCTACTCTGTTTCTTTTCATGGCCTTTGTAGCCTTGCTTCACTCTCTTCTCTTCTATCACGTCTTTCTCCTACTTTCCTTTTCTTTCTTTTCATTATATAATAGCCTCTATGCACGGCTATTCTACGAGCGGAGCTTCACCATGGCAGTATCGCCGAGACTGACAGCAATATTATATATTGAGTGCCCCATGTTCCGGGAAGGACCATTTACTGTTTAAGCGCAAATTTTTTTTATGACCAAACTTGTACAAAGCGCTTAAAGCATTGTTTGAATAAACACTTTTTTATCTGTTCTTATCAGCTTAATATCTGATACACTCCCCATTGGGGAGTCAGAATATTAATCTGATTTTTGGAAACTGACGGAGCGTTGGTGCTTGCTCCACCTCCGTCGCGAGTCAGCCTGGCATTGCAGTGCCGCCAGGATTGGCTCAATTAGCTATTATTCAAACGCATTCTGACTCCCCAAGGGAGAAAGCCCTAAGCCCGAGAAGCGACTTTGTATTCGTGCGGAAGAATTTTTACCTCACGGCGAAAATTTCAAAGTTCCGCGAAATCGCATCTTTCCGCCAGCGCCGCATCCAGGACCAGGATTGGAGCCGACGGCCCCCAGCCAGCCAACCACCGAGTAAGTCTTTCTTTTCTTCTCGCTGTCGCTTTCCCCCTCTAGGAGCCGTTCCCTGAGCGACGTCACTTTCTCTGACGTAACTTAGGTGCACGGCGCCTAGTCCCCCCAGCTGATAGTCGCGGACGGTTGAGCTCGCTCCCCCGTCCCGCGCTTCAGGTGGCACCTGTAACCCGTGCTCCTTCTCGCGACCTTTCCCAAAACAATCAACGGTTTACCGTTGATTGTTTTCCGAAGAGTTTAAATTGCACGCGTGGAATCTCGCCGTTCCGCGAGTAATATCGCGGTGCGGTGCACCACGGTGCATGCGAGAGGTGCTCCTTTCTGTTCCCGTCAGCTAATTCGAAGGAAGAGGTGTTTAAATTGACCGAATTGTCGACAGAGGTGTCGTTTTAAACGGCACCTGTCATTTTAAACATCGACACACACCTCTTCCCGAGATTTATCTGACTCCCTTCTGCTTCTCTACCGCGGGTAGAACTCTTTTTCACGCGATTGATTCCCGCTTGGGGATCAATTCTAATCTATACTATACTCTAGTCTATTTCTTTTATTCTTTGACTCTCGCGATAGAGAGGCTTTCCTTTTCGCCTCCGCGTCCTTCTCTATCGCCTGCTTTCTCTCTCTCTTTCTCTACAGCTGTTCTTCCTTCGTCACGTCTCTCTGTCTCCCACTCTATTGCTGTCCTTCTTTCATACACGAGCTCGGTCGGAGACGGCCGAAGGGGACATAGTCGGTGTTGCCTGCAATATATGTGATATTTTAAGTGTGATTCTTGTTGCTTGTTCAGTTATTTATATATTTATTTATACCTGTTGACGTCCTATTTATTTATACACTTTTATTTATACATTTTTATCTATACATTTTTACATTCTGACGTCGTTTTTCTATCTATTATTTATTACTATTTTAGTCAATAAGCAACATCTAGTCACGCTTTATCTACCTCTGTACTTCAGTGTCTCTTATTTATTGATTTATAAATTGTAGCGTGCTTTATATTTATTTATTTATCTATTTATTGATTTTTCACGGCATTTTACACGCTTTTAAGGGACAAAAGGCAACACCAGTGCTCCAATCGGGCCTGGTGATATCACATTCAAGAGCGCTATATTCTTTATTGTACCTATTTATTCTAATCTATTATACTTAACTATAACTCCTCGTTGCTATCGGCTTCATACTTACTCTATTTATATATCTCGGCGACTGCCACGATTACCATCTTCTAGCTACACACTATTAATATTACCCTACTACATCTTACTTTATTCTATTCTATTCTACTTTTTTTTCCTTACTGTACTGTACTCGACACTGTACACAGCGTACCTGTGTCGCGTTGCTGTGCTGCCGCACCATTACGCTCACCCTCACCGTCATCTCATCAATTTTGCTCGTCTTGCATTTCTAGTCACGGGTCTATATATTCTCTACTTTTTATTTATTTATTTACCACTTATTGTAGTCACATTGTTTATTATTATCGTATACTTGTCGTATTATTTACTCTCGTCGATCCATCGCCCAGCTATTTATGCTCTCCATTCATCCACGCGATCATTCACCCAATCCACACACTGCGCACCCACACACTCCGGAGGCTTCCGTCGTTGGCCCGGCGACACAAATTCTTGAGCCATTTTTTTTGTTGTTTTTATTTTATTTTATTTTATTTTATTTTATTCTAGTCTATTTTATTTTTTTTTATCTCTTCTCCTTCTATATCTCTTTCTTTTTTATACACTCTAAATGGCTGCGCCGGCGCCAGCGAGGGAAGTTACTGTGGAACTACCGGTCACGAACGGTCTTACGTGTCCCGAGTGTGTAAACAAAAAATGCTCGAAAAGCAATTCGTTTCGGTACAGGGGGTACGTGGAGTTCGCCCAGCACGTTAAGCGGACTCACGCGGGGTGGACCCTAAAACCTACCTGTCGGTACTGTGGCCACGTGGGAGAGGGTAGATACCCTACGAAGGATGTTAACGCCCACGTGGCCAAACTCCACCCCGCGACCGCGAGTGCTGGGACTGCTCCGCGTGCGCCCTGTTCCGAAAGGGTGCGCAGCTCCGGCGGCAGCACAGGCAGCGGAGGCGACCCCCCGCAGAGCCGCCCTTCAGGGTCGGGGGCTGCGACGGTTCCCCCCGCGTTTCGGGCGTCAACCACCCCTCCCGTGCTTCGCACGTCGGTCCCCCCAGCCCCCCGCACTACAACCCCCCCAATTGTGCCCCGAAAAACATTGGCGACCACGACGGCAGTGGCCAAGAGGTCGTCGACGGAGAGGGTCACCGTCGCGGCAGGGCCATCCCCACCCACCACTACAACAACGAGGGCGACAACCACTGCCACCCTTAGTACCCGTCTTTCGAAGGGGACTGCTGCTGTAACAACAAAAGCACGTCCACCGCCCACCACCACCAAGGCGACCGGGGCCGTCCCCAAAACCGCCCGCTGCAGCACCCCGCCCACCACCTACGCAGAGGCTGCAGCCAGGAACCAGAGGCCCTCCACTTCCATCTCGAGGGGGAGCCTATCATCAACCGGCCACAATTCCACCAGGGGAAGTTTGGAGAAGTCGCCCGCGAAGAAGAGGTCACTGGGCAGTCCATCGAGCCCAGTGACACGAAGATTCACGAGGTCCTCCAGTCTGCCCCCGAGGTCCATAGTGACCTCAAGGTCCACCACCTCCTCCACCACCAGCAAGAGGGGGGTGGGGCGCCCAAAAAAGGACCTGGCGCCCCCCATGGGCCAAGAGGTCACCACCACGAACATCAAGAAGGGACCGGGGCGTCCTAAGAAGTCCCCGGCCCCCGTGGAAACCTCGGGGCAATCGACCCACCCTCCTGGACCCTCAACATCGGCCAGCACCATCGGCCAAGTCCAGGAGGAGAGGACCTCCAAGGAAAGGGCGGCCTCAACTTCCCCAAATCGGCCGGCGACTCCCCCTCTGCGGACGAGCGGCACCGTTCTGGCCCCCCTGGCCGTAGTGACGTCATCGGCTGGGGCCACTTTAACCACGTGTACTGTCACGACGACGTCGCGTGGTGGCCCCGTCATGACGTCGTGCATTTACACTTCGCACAGAGTCAGGGTGGTCGAGGAGCGGCCGCCCGTCCCGCGGCCTCTGGTTCCCATCGAGGAGGAGGGGGGCCTGGAGGCCCCCCCAAATTCCACCATCACTCCCTCCAGGACGGAAGAGCCGTGGGTGACGGCTCCGAAGAAGAAAAGGACGAGGCGACGGATCGCCTCCAGCAGCGGCTCCTCGGAGAGCGACGAGGAAAAGGGTGGCAGCAGCGAGGGTTTTCGAAGGACGCCGGGACGAGGAAGGATCACCTCCCCAACGTCATCGTCACCGGCGCCTTGGTCACCACCGCCGCCACTGCCGTCGCCAAGTATTCTACCCGCCCCTACCCTCACCCCCACCCTCAATTTTAGGCCGCTTTCACCGTCGCAGCCGCCGCCTGAGCCTCACATTACCGCGGCGAGCGATCGCCGGGGGGGCCCGCGGTCGGCCGCTGCCGGTGCGTCGGCGGGAACTCGGGTTTCTGCCCCTTCGACGCGTTCTCGACGTGGACAGCCCCGGGGCCGTCCAAATCCCCGTACCACTCCCTATTCCCAATCTGGTCGTGGGCACGAACCTGCTCTCTCTCCCCCCGCGACGTCCAATCCCCCCCGGCACCCTGGGCGCGATGCGAGACGGGCCGACGCGGACTTACGCAAGGCTCTTATTGCGCGCGCCGGGGGTGTCGAGACGATCGAGATTCTGGAGGGGGTGGCCAAGGATTTGACCACCTACCTCCAGTCTCGATCGGCTAAGGGGGGGGGGTGGGGCAACCGCCCCGCAACCGCCAGCATGGTCGTCCTAGGGCCCCCGAAGAACTGGGCCCGGAGGACCATGTGAAGAAAGCCACGAGGCTGCAGCGCCTGTACAGGGAGAATCGTCGCCGGGCGATGGAGGAGGTGTTGACGGGTCCTTCCCCTCACTGCCAAGTCGGTGCGGAGGAGGTCAGTCAGTACTTCCAGAAGATGTACTCGGCGACGGCCCCCCCTGTGGGTGAGCCTTATGTGTGGCCGGAGTGGCCTACGGACGAAGAGGGTGAGTTACGGGACGCACTGGTGAAGCCTTTCTCGGCGTCGGAGGTGGAAGCCCGTCTGAAACGGACGCACAAAAGTGCGCCTGGTCCAGACGGGGTCACCTACGACGAGCTCAGGAAGGCTGATCCAGGGTGTTCCGTGCTCGCCTCGGTGTTCAGCGCCTGCCTTCGCACGGAGGCAATTCCGGAGTCGTGGAAGTCCTCCACCACCGTACTTACGTACAAGAAAGGGGACCGAAGCGACCTTTCTAATTGGCGTCCGCTCGCACTCGGCGATACAGTAGCCAAGCTGTTCGCCGCGGTGCTTGCGGACCGGTTGATGGATTTCGCGGTCAAGGGAAAGCGGCTGAGTCATCCTCAGAAGGGCTTCCTGAGGCATGAGGGGTGCCACGAGCACAACTTCATGCTTCGGGAAATCCTGGAGGACAGCCGGAGAGAGGGTCGACAAGCCGTGGTGGCGTGGCTGGATCTGACAAACGCGTTCGGTTCGATCCCCCACGTCACCCTGTTCGATGCCTTTGAGGGAGCCAAAATACCCCTCAACATCCAGAAGGTCATGCTCTCCATGAACACTGGATGCACGACCAGGGTCCGTACCTCCGAAGGCTTTACAGCAAACATCCCCATGCTGGCTGGAGTCAAGCAAGGTTGTCCGTGTAGTCCAATGACCTTCAACCTGGCTATCGAGCGAGTGATTCGATCCGTCGAATCGCTACCGATTGGCTATAGGTTGGGGGAGGACTTGCACCGTGCATTCGCCTACGCGGACGACATTGGTCTTGTGGCGGCTTCACCAGCGGAGATGCAGTCCCTCCTCGATGAGATCCAGAGGGCGGCGGCTGCGGCGGGGTTGAAATTCAACCCCAAGAAGTGCGCTACCGTTCACCTTCGGGGGAAGGGTAGCGCACAGAAATCGCAGCCAACCGTCTTCGTTCTCGACGGTGAGGGACTGAAAGCCTTGGGAGAGGGTGAGGCTTACGAGTACCTGGGAATTCCGGTCGGTTCCCGGGTAAGCCAAACCCCTACCGCCACCATCATCCGGATGATGGAAGACGCGAATGCCGTTGACTCATCGCTCCTCGCCCCGTGGCAGAAGATGGACGCCCTTAGGACGTTCATCCTGCCGCGGCTGGATTACATCTTGAGGGGCGGTGCAGTCGAGAAGACACCCCTAAAGACGTTTGACAAATTTGTCAAACGCCTGGTCAAGGGTTGGATGAACCTCCCCCAGCGGGCCAGTGCGGAGGTAGTTTACCTCCCCACTTGGCGGGGCGGAGCCGGGCTCATTCCCATGGCGGACCTGGCCGATGTGCTCACGATCGCGCATGCCTTCAGGATGTTATCCTGTAAGGACGGCGCGGTCGCTGAGCGGGCCAGGACCTCGCTGACGAATGCAGTCCGGAGACGTACATCCGTCCAACCCACACAGGAACAGGTTGCCGCGTTTCTCTCGGGTTCGCTCGAGGGACCCTTCGCGTGCGACCTCCAGGGCGATCCTGGCCTGTGGACCCGGGTGCGAATGGCTTCGCGTCGCCAGGTAAAACGCCTACACCTGGCATGGCGGTACGACCCTCTGACCAAGGAGATTCTTTTAGAATGCCGAGGCTCAGAGGGTCGGCGGACCATAATCCCCCCGGGCGCAACTTCTCAGGTTACCAGACGCCTGAGAATTGCGGTACAAGAGAGTTACTTGTGCTCTCTCCTGGCAAAGCCTGATCAAGGGAAGGTTTTCCAGGTGTCGTCGCGGTCAGGAGTCAGTAATGCCTTCCTCCGCGACGGCAGGTACGCCCGGTTCGCCGAGTGGCGCTTTATTCATCGCGCGCGCCTCGATGTCCTGCCTCTTAATGGGGCGCGACGCTGGGGCGCGGGCGACAAGCGCTGCAGGCAGTGCGGTTATCCGAGTGAGACGTTACCTCACGTAATCTGCCACTGCTTGCCGCACTCGGCCGCTCTGCAGCTTCGTCACGACGCGGTTATGGCGCGGGTGGCGAAAGCATGCAGAGCGAAGGGAGCCATCCAAATAAATCGAAGGGTGGAGGGCGTCAGCGGCGATCTAGCTGCTCTCAGACCGGACATTGTTGTCCGGGATGAGGCGGCGAAACGCGTCCATATCGTCGATGTCACCGTCGCGTTCGAGAACCAGTGCAAGGCCATGGAGGATGCTCGACGATCGAAGATCGTCAAGTATACTCCGCTTGCAGCTGCATTGCACGCGTCGGGGTATTCGGTGGATGTGGACGCGATCGTCGTTGGCGCCCTTGGTACGTGGGACCAGGGCAATGAGCCTGTGCTGAAGCGTCTCGGCGTTTCACCGCGCTACGCGGCGCTGATGCGCCGGCTCATTGTCACTGACACCATGAGATGGTCCCGTGACATATACGTCGAGCACGTGTCGAAGATACGTCAGTACCAGGACCCGTTCGACGCTCCTGCCGTTACGCCGCATGTGGGTCCCCTCGCGGACCGCTCCCAGCTTGGGCTGCTCCCCGGTCAATTTTTACCATGAAAACTCACTTTATAGGACCGGGAGTAAGGGTGGCATCAGCAGAATGAGGGGGCGCCTCGCCCAGCCTTATACTAATTAACTCTCCTACTCTGTTTCTTTTCATGGCCTTTGTAGCCTTGCTTCACTCTCTTCTCTTCTATCACGTCTTTCTCCTACTTTCCTTTTCTTTCTTTTCATTATATAATAGCCTCTATGCACGGCTATTCTACGAGCGGAGCTTCACCATGGCAGTATCGCCGAGACTGACAGCAATATTATATATTGAGTGCCCCATGTTCCGGGAAGGACCATTTACTGTTTAAGCGCAAATTTTTTTTATGACCAAACTTGTACAAAGCGCTTAAAGCATTGTTTGAATAAACACTTTTTTATCTGTTCTTATCAGCTTAATATCTGATACACTCCCCATTGGGGAGTCAGAATATTAATCTGATTTTTGGAAACTGACGGAGCGTTGGTGCTTGCTCCACCTCCGTCGCGAGTCAGCCTGGCATTGCAGTGCCGCCAGGATTGGCTCAATTAGCTATTATTCAAACGCATTCTGACTCCCCAAGGGAGAAAGCCCTAAGCCCGAGAAGCGACTTTGTATTCGTGCGGAAGAATTTTTACCTCACGGCGAAAATTTCAAAGTTCCGCGAAATCGCATCTTTCCGCCAGCGCCGCATCCAGGACCAGGATTGGAGCCGACGGCCCCCAGCCAGCCAACCACCGAGTAAGTCTTTCTTTTCTTCTCGCTGTCGCTTTCCCCCTCTAGGAGCCGTTCCCTGAGCGACGTCACTTTCTCTGACGTAACTTAGGTGCACGGCGCCTAGTCCCCCCAGCTGATAGTCGCGGACGGTTGAGCTCGCTCCCCCGTCCCGCGCTTCAGGTGGCACCTGTAACCCGTGCTCCTTCTCGCGACCTTTCCCAAAACAATCAACGGTTTACCGTTGATTGTTTTCCGAAGAGTTTAAATTGCACGCGTGGAATCTCGCCGTTCCGCGAGTAATATCGCGGTGCGGTGCACCACGGTGCATGCGAGAGGTGCTCCTTTCTGTTCCCGTCAGCTAATTCGAAGGAAGAGGTGTTTAAATTGACCGAATTGTCGACAGAGGTGTCGTTTTAAACGGCACCTGTCATTTTAAACATCGACACACACCTCTTCCCGAGATTTATCTGACTCCCTTCTGCTTCTCTACCGCGGGTAGAACTCTTTTTCACGCGATTGATTCCCGCTTGGGGATCAATTCTAATCTATACTATACTCTAGTCTATTTCTTTTATTCTTTGACTCTCGCGATAGAGAGGCTTTCCTTTTCGCCTCCGCGTCCTTCTCTATCGCCTGCTTTCTCTCTCTCTTTCTCTACAGCTGTTCTTCCTTCGTCACGTCTCTCTGTCTCCCACTCTATTGCTGTCCTTCTTTCATACACGAGCTCGGTCGGAGACGGCCGAAGGGGACATAGTCGGTGTTGCCTGCAATATATGTGATATTTTAAGTGTGATTCTTGTTGCTTGTTCAGTTATTTATATATTTATTTATACCTGTTGACGTCCTATTTATTTATACACTTTTATTTATACATTTTTATCTATACATTTTTACATTCTGACGTCGTTTTTCTATCTATTATTTATTACTATTTTAGTCAATAAGCAACATCTAGTCACGCTTTATCTACCTCTGTACTTCAGTGTCTCTTATTTATTGATTTATAAATTGTAGCGTGCTTTATATTTATTTATTTATCTATTTATTGATTTTTCACGGCATTTTACACGCTTTTAAGGGACAAAAGGCAACACCAGTGCTCCAATCGGGCCTGGTGATATCACATTCAAGAGCGCTATATTCTTTATTGTACCTATTTATTCTAATCTATTATACTTAACTATAACTCCTCGTTGCTATCGGCTTCATACTTACTCTATTTATATATCTCGGCGACTGCCACGATTACCATCTTCTAGCTACACACTATTAATATTACCCTACTACATCTTACTTTATTCTATTCTATTCTACTTTTTTTTCCTTACTGTACTGTACTCGACACTGTACACAGCGTACCTGTGTCGCGTTGCTGTGCTGCCGCACCATTACGCTCACCCTCACCGTCATCTCATCAATTTTGCTCGTCTTGCATTTCTAGTCACGGGTCTATATATTCTCTACTTTTTATTTATTTATTTACCACTTATTGTAGTCACATTGTTTATTATTATCGTATACTTGTCGTATTATTTACTCTCGTCGATCCATCGCCCAGCTATTTATGCTCTCCATTCATCCACGCGATCATTCACCCAATCCACACACTGCGCACCCACACACTCCGGAGGCTTCCGTCGTTGGCCCGGCGACACAAATTCTTGAGCCATTTTTTTTGTTGTTTTTATTTTATTTTATTTTATTTTATTTTATTCTAGTCTATTTTATTTTTTTTTATCTCTTCTCCTTCTATATCTCTTTCTTTTTTATACACTCTAAATGGCTGCGCCGGCGCCAGCGAGGGAAGTTACTGTGGAACTACCGGTCACGAACGGTCTTACGTGTCCCGAGTGTGTAAACAAAAAATGCTCGAAAAGCAATTCGTTTCGGTACAGGGGGTACGTGGAGTTCGCCCAGCACGTTAAGCGGACTCACGCGGGGTGGACCCTAAAACCTACCTGTCGGTACTGTGGCCACGTGGGAGAGGGTAGATACCCTACGAAGGATGTTAACGCCCACGTGGCCAAACTCCACCCCGCGACCGCGAGTGCTGGGACTGCTCCGCGTGCGCCCTGTTCCGAAAGGGTGCGCAGCTCCGGCGGCAGCACAGGCAGCGGAGGCGACCCCCCGCAGAGCCGCCCTTCAGGGTCGGGGGCTGCGACGGTTCCCCCCGCGTTTCGGGCGTCAACCACCCCTCCCGTGCTTCGCACGTCGGTCCCCCCAGCCCCCCGCACTACAACCCCCCCAATTGTGCCCCGAAAAACATTGGCGACCACGACGGCAGTGGCCAAGAGGTCGTCGACGGAGAGGGTCACCGTCGCGGCAGGGCCATCCCCACCCACCACTACAACAACGAGGGCGACAACCACTGCCACCCTTAGTACCCGTCTTTCGAAGGGGACTGCTGCTGTAACAACAAAAGCACGTCCACCGCCCACCACCACCAAGGCGACCGGGGCCGTCCCCAAAACCGCCCGCTGCAGCACCCCGCCCACCACCTACGCAGAGGCTGCAGCCAGGAACCAGAGGCCCTCCACTTCCATCTCGAGGGGGAGCCTATCATCAACCGGCCACAATTCCACCAGGGGAAGTTTGGAGAAGTCGCCCGCGAAGAAGAGGTCACTGGGCAGTCCATCGAGCCCAGTGACACGAAGATTCACGAGGTCCTCCAGTCTGCCCCCGAGGTCCATAGTGACCTCAAGGTCCACCACCTCCTCCACCACCAGCAAGAGGGGGGTGGGGCGCCCAAAAAAGGACCTGGCGCCCCCCATGGGCCAAGAGGTCACCACCACGAACATCAAGAAGGGACCGGGGCGTCCTAAGAAGTCCCCGGCCCCCGTGGAAACCTCGGGGCAATCGACCCACCCTCCTGGACCCTCAACATCGGCCAGCACCATCGGCCAAGTCCAGGAGGAGAGGACCTCCAAGGAAAGGGCGGCCTCAACTTCCCCAAATCGGCCGGCGACTCCCCCTCTGCGGACGAGCGGCACCGTTCTGGCCCCCCTGGCCGTAGTGACGTCATCGGCTGGGGCCACTTTAACCACGTGTACTGTCACGACGACGTCGCGTGGTGGCCCCGTCATGACGTCGTGCATTTACACTTCGCACAGAGTCAGGGTGGTCGAGGAGCGGCCGCCCGTCCCGCGGCCTCTGGTTCCCATCGAGGAGGAGGGGGGCCTGGAGGCCCCCCCAAATTCCACCATCACTCCCTCCAGGACGGAAGAGCCGTGGGTGACGGCTCCGAAGAAGAAAAGGACGAGGCGACGGATCGCCTCCAGCAGCGGCTCCTCGGAGAGCGACGAGGAAAAGGGTGGCAGCAGCGAGGGTTTTCGAAGGACGCCGGGACGAGGAAGGATCACCTCCCCAACGTCATCGTCACCGGCGCCTTGGTCACCACCGCCGCCACTGCCGTCGCCAAGTATTCTACCCGCCCCTACCCTCACCCCCACCCTCAATTTTAGGCCGCTTTCACCGTCGCAGCCGCCGCCTGAGCCTCACATTACCGCGGCGAGCGATCGCCGGGGGGGCCCGCGGTCGGCCGCTGCCGGTGCGTCGGCGGGAACTCGGGTTTCTGCCCCTTCGACGCGTTCTCGACGTGGACAGCCCCGGGGCCGTCCAAATCCCCGTACCACTCCCTATTCCCAATCTGGTCGTGGGCACGAACCTGCTCTCTCTCCCCCCGCGACGTCCAATCCCCCCCGGCACCCTGGGCGCGATGCGAGACGGGCCGACGCGGACTTACGCAAGGCTCTTATTGCGCGCGCCGGGGGTGTCGAGACGATCGAGATTCTGGAGGGGGTGGCCAAGGATTTGACCACCTACCTCCAGTCTCGATCGGCTAAGGGGGGGGGGTGGGGCAACCGCCCCGCAACCGCCAGCATGGTCGTCCTAGGGCCCCCGAAGAACTGGGCCCGGAGGACCATGTGAAGAAAGCCACGAGGCTGCAGCGCCTGTACAGGGAGAATCGTCGCCGGGCGATGGAGGAGGTGTTGACGGGTCCTTCCCCTCACTGCCAAGTCGGTGCGGAGGAGGTCAGTCAGTACTTCCAGAAGATGTACTCGGCGACGGCCCCCCCTGTGGGTGAGCCTTATGTGTGGCCGGAGTGGCCTACGGACGAAGAGGGTGAGTTACGGGACGCACTGGTGAAGCCTTTCTCGGCGTCGGAGGTGGAAGCCCGTCTGAAACGGACGCACAAAAGTGCGCCTGGTCCAGACGGGGTCACCTACGACGAGCTCAGGAAGGCTGACCCAGGGTGTTCCGTGCTCGCCTCGGTGTTCAGCGCCTGCCTTCGCACGGAGGCCATTCCGGAGTCGTGGAAGTCCTCCACCACCGTACTTACGTACAAGAAAGGGGACCGAAGCGACCTTTCTAATTGGCGTCCGCTCGCACTCGGCGATACAGTAGCCAAGCTGTTCGCCGCGGTGCTTGCGGACCGGTTGATGGATTTCGCGGTCAAGGGAAAACGGCTGAGTCATCCTCAGAAGGGCTTCCTGAGGCATGAGGGGTGCCACGAGCACAACTTCATGCTTCGGGAAATCCTGGAGGACAGCCGGAGAGAGGGTCGACAAGCCGTGGTGGCGTGGCTGGATCTGACAAACGCGTTCGGTTCGATCCCCCACGTCACCCTGTTCGATGCCTTTGAGGGAGCCAAAATACCCCTCAACATCCAGAAGGTCATGCTCTCCATGAACACTGGATGCACGACCAGGGTCCGTACCTCCGAAGGCTTTACAGCAAACATCCCCATGCTGGCTGGAGTCAAGCAAGGTTGTCCGTGTAGTCCAATGACCTTCAACCTGGCTATCGAGCGAGTGATTCGATCCGTCGAATCGCTACCGATTGGCTATAGGTTGGGGGAGGACTTGCACCGTGCATTCGCCTACGCGGACGACATTGGTCTTGTGGCGGCTTCACCAGCGGAGATGCAGTCCCTCCTCGATGAGATCCAGAGGGCGGCGGCTGCGGCGGGGTTGAAATTCAACCCCAAGAAGTGCGCTACCGTTCACCTTCGGGGGAAGGGTAGCGCACAGAAATCGCAGCCAACCGTCTTCGTTCTCGACGGTGAGGGACTGAAAGCCTTGGGAGAGGGTGAGGCTTACGAGTACCTGGGAATTCCGGTCGGTTCCCGGGTAAGCCAAACCCCTACCGCCACCATCATCCGGATGATGGACTACCCGAATGCCGTTGACTCATCGCTCCTCGCCCCGTGGCAGAAGATGGACGCCCTTAGGACGTTCATCCTGCCGCGGCTGGATTACATCTTGAGGGGCGGTGCAGTCGAGAAGACACCCCTAAAGACGTTTGACAAATTTGTCAAACGCCTGGTCAAGGGTTGGATGAATCTCCCCCAGCGGGCCAGTGCGGAGGTAGTTTACCTCCCCACTTGGCGGGGCGGAGCCGGGCTCATTCCCATGGCGGACCTGGCCGACGTGCTCACGATCGCGCATGCCTTCAGGATGTTATCCTGTAAGGACGGCGCGGTCGCTGAGCGGGCCAGGACCTCGCTGACGAATGCAGTCCGGAGACGTACATCCGTCCAACCCACACAGGAACAGGTTGCCGCGTTTCTCTCGGGTTCGCTCGAGGGACCCTTCGCGTGCGACCTCCAGGGCGATCCTGGCCTGTGGACCCGGGTGCGAATGGCTTCGCGTCGCCAGGTAAAACGCCTACACCTGGCATGGCGGTACGACCCTCTGACCAAGGAGATTCTTTTAGAATGCCGAGGCTCAGAGGGTCGGCGGACCATAATCCCCCCGGGCGCAACTTCTCAGGTTACCAGACGCCTGAGAATTGCGGTACAAGAGAGTTACTTGTGCTCTCTCCTGGCAAAACCTGATCAAGGGAAGGTTTTCCAGGTGTCGTCGCGGTCAGGAGTCAGTAATGCCTTCCTCCGCGACGGCAGGTACGCCCGGTTCGCCGAGTGGCGCTTTATTCATCGCGCGCGCCTCGATGTCCTGCCTCTTAATGGGGCGCGACGCTGGGGCGCGGGCGACAAGCGCTGCAGGCAGTGCGGTTATCCGAGTGAGACGTTACCTCACGTAATCTGCCACTGCTTGCCGCACTCGGCCGCTCTGCAGCTTCGTCACGACGCGGTTATGGCGCGGGTGGCGAAAGCATGCAGAGCGAAGGGAGCCATCCAAATAAATCGAAGGGTGGAGGGCGTCAGCGGCGATCTAGCTGCTCTCAGACCGGACATTGTTGTCCGGGATGAGGCGGCGAAACGCGTCCACATCGTCGATGTCACCGTCGCGTTCGAGAACCAGTGCAAGGCCATGGAGGATGCCCGACGATCGAAGATCGTCAAGTATACTCCGCTTGCAGCTGCATTGCACGCGTCGGGGTATTCGGTGGATGTTGACGCGATCGTCGTTGGCGCCCTTGGTACGTGGGACCAGGGCAATGAGCCTGTGCTGAAGCGTCTCGGTGTTTCACAGCATTATGCGTCGCTGATGCGCCGGCTCATTGTCACTGACACGATGAGATGGTCCCGTGACATATACGTCGAGCACGTGTCGAAGATACGGCAGTACCGGGACCCGTCCGGCGCTCCTGCCGTTACGCCGCCTGTGGGCCCCCTCGCGGACCGCCCCCCGCTTGGGCTACTACCCGATCAATTAGCACCATGAACACTTATTTTATAGGATCGGGAGTAAGGGTGGTGCCAGCAAGATGAGGGGGCGCCTCACCCAACGCTTTGCCTGTTTTCTCCCCCAGATTTGTTGTTCTTCTCTATCTTCTCGTTTTCTTTGCTATTGTATCGAGTCATTGCTTTTCTTTTCTCCCTTCAACTAGGTCTTTTCTTTCCTGTTTCTATTCCCCTTTCTTCTCCCCTTCCTATTATAATAGCCTCCAAGCGTGGCTATTTTACGAGCGGTGCATTACCAGGGCAGTTTCGCCGAGATTGACGCCAATATTTTTATATATTGCGAGCCCCAAAGATTGAGAGGAGCCATTGTCTGTTTAAGCACTAGTCTAATAACTGACATGTACAAGGTGTTTAAAGCATTGTTTGAGAATAAACATTTTATCTGTTCTTATCAGCTTAATATCTGATACACTCCCCATTGGGGAGTCAGAATATTAATCTGATTTTTGGAAACTGACGGAGCGTTGGTGCTTGCTCCACCTCCGTCGCGAGTCAGCCTGGCATTGCAGTGCCGCCAGGATTGGCTCAATTAGCTATTATTCAAACGCATTCTGACTCCCCAAGGGAGAAAGCCCTAAGCCCGAGAAGCGACTTTGTATTCGTGCGGAAGAATTTTTACCTCAACGGCGAAAATTTCAAAGTTCCGCGAAATCGCCTCTTTCCGCCAGCGCCGCATCCAGGACCAGGATTGGAGCCGACGGCCCCCAGCCAGCCAACCACCGAGTAAGTTTTTCTTTTCTTCTCGCTGTCGCTTTCCCCCTCTAGGAGCCGTTCCCTGAGCGACGTCACTCTCTCTGACGTAACTTAGGTGCACGGCGCCTAGTCCCCCCAGCTGATAGTCGCGGACGGTTGAGCTCGCTCCCCCGTCCCGCGCTTCAGGTGGCACCTGTAACCCGTGCTCCTTCTCGCGACCTTTCCCAAAACAATCAACGGTTTACCGTTGATTGTTTTCCGAAAAGTTTAAATTGCACGCGTGGAATTTTTTCGCCGTTCCGCGAGTAATATCGCGGTGCGGTGCACCACGGTGCATGCGAGAGGTGCTCCTTTCTATTCCCGTCAGATAATTCGAAGGAGGAGGTGTTAAATTGACTGAATTGTCGACAGAGGTGTTGTTTTAAACGACACCTGTCATTTTAAACAACGACACACACCTCTTCCCGAGATTTTTCTGACTCCCTTCTGCTTCTCTACCGCGGGTAGAACTTCTTTCACGCGATTGATCCCCGCTTGGGGATCAATTCTAGTCTACTGTATTCTAGTCTATTTCTTTTATTCTTTGACTCTCGCGATAGAGAGGCTTTCCTTTTCGCCTCCGCGTCCTTCTCTATCGCCTGCTTTCTCTCTCTCTTTCTCTACAGCTGTTCTTCCTTCGTCACGTCTCTCTGTCTCCCACTCTATTGCTGTCCTTCTTTCATACACGAGCTCGGTCGGAGACGGCCGAAGGGGACTTAGTCGGCGTTGCCCGTATCAGCTGTTATATTCTAGTTTTGCCTGTTGCTTAGCTATTTATTTATTTATTGACTAATTTATACATACACAGAGTGACGTCTTATTTATTTATTTCATTGTTTTTTACACCGTGACGTCTTATTTATTAATTCTACTAGTCATTTTATTTACTGTCCTAACTTTTGAGGAACAGCGAAACGGCTGATACTTGTCTGTGATCGTATTTTTATCTTTATTCTATCTCTACACTCATTGTTACGCGTTTTATATATTCGTTTATCCTATTTTATTGTCAATTCATTGTCTTTTATCCACGTAAACAAGAAGCACGTGGGCAATGCCAGTGCTCCGGACTGGCCTGGTATTTATTACACTTAAGCGCACCATATATTCTATTCTATTTAGTCTAATTCTATTATATTCTACTTTATTCCCTTTCTTTTTTATATTCTGGTTCTACTCCTACATTATCTTTATATATCTCGGCGACTGCTTAGATTTCTATCCCCTATTTATACTTTATATATAGCGTCACATCGTACCTGTTCTATTGCATTTCACTTTAATTTATTTTATTGTATCGTACTCGACACTATACTCCTCGTACTGGTGTCGCGCTGCTGTGCTGCCGCACCATTATCCTCAGCCTCGCCGTCATCTCACCATCATTTATTGTCGTCCGCGTTTTGTTTTTTTAGTCAGTCGTTTCACTATTCAGTACCACTATTTATTTATTCGTCCGCGATTGTAGTTACATATTTATTATTATTGTTTTATTGTCGCTTTATTTATTCCCATCGATCACTTACTCATTCTCGCCACTCATCCACGCGTTCATTCATTCAACGCATCCACTGCGCACCCACGCACTCGGGAGGTTTCCATCGTTGGTCCGGCGATACAAACCTTATTAGTCATTTCTAGTCTTTTTTCCCATTTTATTTTGCTCTTATACATTTTAAATGACTTCGCCGGCCCCAACGATGGAAGTCACCGTCGAACTACCGGTCACGGACGGCTTGACGTGTCCCGAGTGCTATAGCAAAAAATCGTCAAAAAGCAACGCGTTTCGGTACAGGGGGTACGTGGAGTTCGCTCAGCACGTTAAGCGGACACACGTGGGGTGGACATTAATACCTACCTGCCGGTACTGCGGCCACGTGGGAAAGGGTAAATACCCTATTAAGGATGTGAACGCCCACGTGGCCAAACTCCACTCCACGACCGCGAGTGCTGGGACTGCTCCGCGTGCGCCCTGTTCCGAAAGGGTGCGCAGCTCCGGCGGCAGCACAGGCAGCGGAGGCGACCCCCCGCAGAGCCGCCCTTCAGGGTCGGGGGCTGCGACGGTTCCCCCCGCGTTTCGGGCGTCAACCACCCCTCCCGTGCTTCGCACGTCGGTCCCCCCAGCCCCCCGCACTACAACCCCCCCAATTGTGCCCCGAAAAACATTGGCGACCACGACGGCAGTGGCCAAGAGGTCGTCGACGGAGAGGGTCACCGTCGCGGCAGGGCCACCCCCACCCACCACTACAACAACGAGGGCGACAACCACTGCCACCCTTAGTACCCGTCTTTCGAAGGGGACTGCTGCTGCAACAACAAAAGCACGTCCACCGCCCACCACCACCAAGGCGACCGGGGCCGTCCCCAAAACCGCCCGCTGCAGCACCCCGCCCACCACCTACGCAGAGGCTGCAGCCAGGAACCAGAGGCCCTCCACTTCCATCTCGAGGGGGAGCCTATCATCAACCGGCCACAATTCCACCAGGGGAAGTTTGGAGAAGCCGCCCGCGAAGAAGAGGTCACTGGGCAGTCCATCGAGCCCAGTGACACGAAGATTCACGAGGTCCTCCAGTCTGCCCCCGAGGTCCATAGTGACCTCAAGGTCCACCACCTCCTCCACCACCAGCAAGAGGGGGGTGGGGCGCCCAAAAAAGGACCTGGCGCCCCCCATGGGCCAAGAGGTCACCACCACGAACATCAAGAAGGGACCGGGGCGTCCTAAGAAGTCCCCGGCCCCCGTGGAGACCTCGGGGGCATCGACCCACCCTCCTGGACCCTCAACATCGGCCAGCACCATCGGCCAAGTCCAGGAGGAGAGGACCTCCAAGGAAAGGGCGGCCTCAACTTCCCCAAATTGGCCGGCGACTCCCCCTCCGCGGACGAGCGGCACCGTTCTGGCCCACCTGGCCGTGGTGACGTCATCGGCTGGGGCCACTTTAACCACGTGTACTGTCACGACGACAACCCGTGGTGGCCCCGTCATGACGTCATGCATTTACACCGGCCACACGGTCAGGGTTGTCACGGAGCGGCCGCTCGTCCTCCGGCCTCTGGTTCCCATCGAGGAGGAGGGGGGCCTGGAGGCCCCCCCAAATTCCACCATCACTCCCTCCAGGACGGAAGAGCCGTGGGTGACGGCTCCGAAGAAGAAAAGGACGAGGCGACGGATCGCCTCCAGCAGCGGCTCCTCGGAGAGCGACGAGGAAAAGGGTGGCAGCAACGAGGGTTTTCGAAGGACGCCGGGACGAGGAAGGATCACTTCCCCAACGTCATCGTCACCGGCGCCTTGGTCACCACCGCCGCCACTGCCGTCGCCAAGTATTCTACCCGCCCCTACCCTCACCCCCACCCTTAATTTTAGGCCGCTTTCACCGTCGCAGCCGCCACCTGAGCCTCACATTACCGCGGCGAGCGGTCGCCGGGGGGGCCCACGGTCGGCCGCTGCCGGTGCGTCGGCGGGAACTCGGGTTTCTGCCTCTTCGACGCGTTCTCGACGTGGACAGCCCCGGGGCCGTCCAAATCCCCGTACCACTCCCTATTCCCAATCTGGTCGTGGGCACGAACCTGCTCTCTCTCCCCCCGCGACATCCAACCCTCCCCGGCACCCTGGGCGCGATGCGAGACGGGCCGACGCGGAACTACGCAAGGCTCTTATTTCACGCGCCGAGGGTGTCGAGACGATCGAGATTCTGGAGGGGGTGGCCAAGGATTTGACCACCTACCTCCAGTCTCGATCGGCTAAGGGGGGGGTTGGGCAACCGCCCCGCAACCGCCAGCATGGTCGTCCTAGGGCCCCCGAAGAACTGGGCCCGGAGGACCATGTGAAGAAAGCCACGAGGCTGCAGCGCCTGTACAGGGAGAATCGTCGCCGGGCGATGGAGGAGGTGCTGACGGGTCCTTCCCCTCACTGCCAAGTCGGTGCGGAGGAGGTCAGTCAGTACTTCCAGAAGATGTACTCGGCGACGGCCCCCCCTGTGGGTGAGCCTTATGTGTGGCCGGAGTGGCCTACGGACGAGGAGGGTGAGTTACGGGACGCACTGGTGAAGCCTTTCTCGGCGTCGGAGGTGGAAGCCCGTCTGAAACGGACGCACAAAAGTGCGCCTGGTCCAGACGGGGTCACCTACGACGAGCTCAGGAAGGCTGATCCAGGGTGTTCCGTGCTCGCCTCGGTGTTCAGCGCCTGCCTTCGCACGGAGGCCATTCCGGAGTCGTGGAAGTCCTCCACCACCGTACTTACGTACAAGAAAGGGGACCGAAGCGACCTTTCTAATTGGCGTCCGCTCGCACTCGGCGATACAGTAGCCAAGCTGTTCGCCGCGGTGCTTGCGGACCGGTTGATGGATTTCGCGGTCAAGGGAAAACGGCTGAGTCATCCTCAGAAGGGCTTCCTGAGGCATGAGGGGTGCCACGAGCACAACTTCATGCTTCGGGAAATCCTGGAGGACAGCCGGAGGGAGGGTCGACAAGCCGTGGTGGCGTGGCTGGATCTGACAAACGCGTTCGGTTCGATCCCCCACGTCACCCTGTTCGATGCCTTTGAGGGAGCCAAAATACCCCTCAACATCCAGAAGGTCATGCTCTCCATGAACACTGGATGCACGACCAGGGTCCGTACCTCCGAAGGCTTTACAGCAAACATCCCCATGCTGGCTGGAGTCAAGCAAGGTTGTCCGTGTAGTCCAATGACCTTCAACCTGGCTATCGAGCGAGTGATTCGATCCGTCGAATCGCTACCGATTGGCTATAGGTTGGGGGAGGACTTGCACCGTGCGTTCGCCTACGCGGACGACATTGGTCTTGTGGCGGCTTCACCAGCGGAGATGCAGTCCCTCCTCGATGAGATCCAGAGGGCGGCGGCTGCGGCGGGGTTGAACTTCAACCCCAAGAAGTGCGCTACCGTTCACCTTCGGGGGAAGGGTAGCGCACAGAAATCGCAGCCAACCGTCTTCGTTCTCGACGGTGAGGGATTGAAAGCCTTGGGAGAGGGTGAGGCTTACGAGTACCTGGGAATTCCGGTCGGTTCCCGGGTAAGCCAAACCCCTACCGCCACCATCATCCGGATGATGGAAGACGCGAATGCCGTTGACTCATCGCTCCTCGCCCCGTGGCAGAAGATGGACGCCCTTAGGACGTTCATCCTGCCGCGGCTGGATTACATCTTGAGGGGCGGTGCAGTCGACAAGACACCCCTAAAGACGTTTGACAAATTTGTCAAACGCCTGGTCAAGGGTTGGATGAATCTCCCCCAGCGGGCCAGTGCGGAGGTAGTTTACCTCCCCACTTGGCGGGGCGGAGCCGGGCTCATTCCCATGGCGGACCTGGCCGACGTGCTCACGATCGCGCATGCCTTCAGGATGTTATCCTGTAAGGACGGCGCGGTCGCTGAGCGGGCCAGGACCTCGCTGACGAATGCAGTCCGGAGACGTACATCCGTCCAACCCACACAGGAACAGGTTGCCGCGTTTCTTTCGGGTTCGCTCGAGGGACCCTTCGCGTGCGACCTCCAGGGCGATCCTGGCCTGTGGACCCGGGTGCGAATGGCTTCGCGTCGCCAGGTAAAACGCCTACACCTGGCATGGCGGTACGACCCTCTGACCAAGGAGATTCTTTTAGAATGCCGAGGCTCAGAGGGTCGGCGGACCATAATCCCCCCGGGCGCAACTTCTCAGGTTACCAGACGCCTGAGAATTGCGGTACAAGAGAGTTACTTGTGCTCTCTCCTGGCAAAACCTGATCAAGGGAAGGTTTTCCAGGTGTCGTCGCGGTCAGGAGTCAGTAATGCCTTCCTCCGCGACGGCAGGTACGCCCGGTTCGCCGAGTGGCGCTTTATTCATCGCGCGCGCCTCGATGTCCTGCCTCTTAATGGGGCGCGACGCTGGGGCGCGGGCGACAAGCGCTGCAGGCAGTGCGGTTATCCGAGTGAGACGTTACCTCACGTAATCTGCCACTGCCTGCCGCACTCGGCCGCTCTGCAGCTTCGTCACGACGCGGTTATGGCGCGGGTGGCGAAAGCATGTAGAGCGAAGGGAGCCATCCGTTTAAATCAAAGGGTGGAGGGCGTCGGCGGCGATCTAGCTGCTCTCAGACCGGACATTGTTGTCCGGGATGAAGCGGCGAAACGCATACACATCATCGATGTCACCGTTGCGTTCGAGAACCAGCGCAAGGCTATGGAGGATGCTCGACGATCGAAGATCGTCAAGTATGCTCCACTTGCAGCTGCATTGTTCGCATCGGGGTATTCGGTGGATGTGGATGCGATCGTCGTAGGCGCCCTTGGTACGTGGGACCAGGGCAATGAGCCTGTGCTGAAGCGTCTCGGCGTTTCACCGCGCTACGCGGCGCTGATGCGCCGGCTCATTGTCACTGACACCATGAGATGGTCCCGTGACATATACGTCGAGCACGTGTCGAGGATACGTCAGTACCAGGACCCGTTCGACGCTCCTGCCGTTACGCCGCGGGTGGGCCCCCCCCGCTGACCATTCAAGGCATGGGCTACTCCACGATCAACCTTTAACACCAATATCGTATATACAGGATCGGGAGTAAGGGTGGCACTAGTAGGAAGAGGGGGCGCCTCAACCCATAGGGATCCTAACTCTTCCCAACTCTTAACTTACCCATCTTTCCTATCTTTCTTTTTTCTCCTTTCTCTCCCCTAATTCTTTTCTTTTCTCTTCATTTCTTTGTCTCTTTTTTCCCCCTTTTTCCTTTTTCTTTGTTTTCTTTTCTTCCCCCTCTCTTTCTCTCTCTCTCTCCCTCCTTTCGTCCTCTCTCTCTCTCCCCCCATCCTTCACTACTCCATTCTCCCTTTCTTAAGTAGTCATCCTTGATGGCTACTTCTACGCGAGGACATTCACCATGGCAGCTTCGCCGAGTTTGACGCCAATACGCGTATGTATATTGAAGACACCAAGAATTTGGCCAGGACCATAGATTGTTTAAATACGAGCCTATAACGCGGCATCTGTAATGTATTTAAAACATTGTTTGAATAAACGCCACTTTATCTGTTCTTATCAGCTTAATATCTGATACACTCCCCATTGGGGAGTCAGAATATTAATCTGATTTTTGGAAACTGACGGAGCGTTGGTGCTTGCTCCACCTCCGTCGCGAGTCAGCCTGGCATTGCAGTGCCGCCAGGATTGGCTCAATTAGCTATTATTCAAACGCATTCTGACTCCCCAAGGGAGAAAGCCCTAAGCCCGAGAAGCGACTTTGTATTCGTGCGGAAGAATTTTTACCTCACGGCGAAAATTTCAAAGTTCCGCGAAATCGCATCTTTCCGCCAGCGCCGCATCCAGGACCAGGATTGGAGCCGACGGCCCCCAGCCAGCCAACCACCGAGTAAGTCTTTCTTTTCTTCTCGCTGTCGCTTTCCCCCTCTAGGAGCCGTTCCCTGAGCGACGTCACTTTCTCTGACGTAACTTAGGTGCACGGCGCCTAGTCCCCCCAGCTGATAGTCGCGGACGGTTGAGCTCGCTCCCCCGTCCCGCGCTTCAGGTGGCACCTGTAACCCGTGCTCCTTCTCGCGACCTTTCCCAAAACAATCAACGGTTTACCGTTGATTGTTTTCCGAAGAGTTTAAATTGCACGCGTGGAATCTCGCCGTTCCGCGAGTAATATCGCGGTGCGGTGCACCACGGTGCATGCGAGAGGTGCTCCTTTCTGTTCCCGTCAGCTAATTCGAAGGAAGAGGTGTTTAAATTGACCGAATTGTCGACAGAGGTGTCGTTTTAAACGACACCTGTCATTTTAAACATCGACACACACCTCTTCCCGAGATTTATCTGACTCCCTTCTGCTTCTCTACCGCGGGTAGAACTCTTTTTCACGCGATTGATTCCCGCTTGGGGATCAATTCTAATCTATACTATACTCTAGTCTATTTCTTTTATTCTTTGACTCTCGCGATAGAGAGGCTTTCCTTTTCGCCTCCGCGTCCTTCTCTATCGCCTGCTTTCTCTCTCTCTTTCTCTACAGCTGTTCTTCCTTCGTCACGTCTCTCTGTCTCCCACTCTATTGCTGTCCTTCTTTCATACACGAGCTCGGTCGGAGACGGCCGAAGGGGACATAGTCGGCGTTGCCCAGTATAACTGTGATATATTTTAACTCATACCTGTTGCACTTTTTAAAATTTTTTTTCTTTGTTTTATTACCTATTTATTGACTTATCTGTATATAGTGACGTCTTAATTATTTATTCTACCGTTTATACACCGTCACGTCTATTTTACACACTATTTATTATTATTTTCTAGTCATTCTTCTTCTTGCTTTATTGGCAACAGTCGGGCCTCTTTTACCTTTTATATTTTAGCTACTGATTTATTTATACACGGTTATCGTCTCTTATTTATTGATCTAGTCTCTTCTCGTTGCGTGTTATCTACTTACCTATTTATTTATACATTCTATATCTTACGGTGCACGCATATAAGAGACAAGAGGGCAACGCCAGTGCTCCGGACTGGCCTGGTTCTATTCTTTAACATTAAAGCGCCCTATACTTTATCTATTGTATTCTATTTTATTCTAGTTTAGTCTATATTTACTTTACGCTATTGGTTCTATTTATTCTCTATTTCACATCTCGGCGACTGCCTGGATTTACAATTCCTATACGCATTCTATACCGCTCTCCTGTTCTATTTATTTATTTTTTTATTCGATTTAATTATACCTCGCGTAGCTATTTCGCGCTGCTGTGCTGCTGCATCATCATACCCATCTATTGTGCCATCGTTTTACCACTGCACGCTTCCCATCTTCATCTATTTATTTTGTGGTACACGCGTCTTGTCTGTTCATTTATTTATTATTTTTGCTATCTTTCCCGTCTTCATTGTTATTTATTCCGTTGCACCGTGTACCTATTTATTATTATTGTTACTTATTCATTTGTACCGATCATCCCGTCATTCGCGTCGTTCATTTCGTTACACGCTTTTTACTTTCATCGTCACCTCATCGCACGCTTCATCCCAGCACCACTTATCGCGCTCATTATCATTTCCACCGACTGCGCACCCGAACACTCGGGAGACTTCAGTCGTTGGTCCGGCGACACAGAACTCCCAAGCCATTTTTATCCTTCTTAATTCTTTTTTTCGCTTTTTCATCCCTTGAATCAATTTCAAATGGCTTCGCCGGTTCCAACGAGGGAAGTTGCCGTCGAACTCCCGGCCACAGACGGTTTAACGTGTCCCGAGTGTTACAACAAAAAGGCTTCGAAAAGCAATTCGTTTCGGTACAGGGGGTACGTGGAGTTCGCCCAGCACGTTAAGCGGACTCACGCGGGGTGGACTCTAAAACCTACCTGTCGGTACTGTGGCCACGTGGGAGAGGGTAGATACCCTACGAAGGATGTTAACGCCCACGTGGCCAAATTCCACCCCGCGACCGCGAGTGCTGGGACTGCTCCGCGTGCGCCCTGTTCCGAAAGGGTGCGCAGCTCCGGCGGCAGCACAAGCGGCGGAGGCGACCCCCCGCAGAGCCGCCCTTCAGGGCCGGGGGCTGCGACGGTCTCCCCCGCGCGGCGTACGACAACCCCCCCTGTCCCCCGCAAGACGACTCCCCCCCTACCCCGTAAAGTCGCCATGAACGCGACCACGACGGCAGTGGCCAAGAGGTCCTCGACGGAGAGGGTCACCGTCGCGGCAGGGCCATCCCCACCCACCACTACAACAACGAGGGCGACAACCACTGCCACCCTTAGTACCCGTCTTTCGAAGGGGACTGCTGCTGTAACAACAAAAGCACGTCCACCGCCCACCACCACCAAGGCGACCGGGGCCGTCCCCAAAACCGCCCGCTGCAGCACCCCGCCCACCACCTACGCAGAGGCTGCAGCCAGGAACCAGAGGCCCTCCACTTCCATCTCGAGGGGGAGCCTATCATCAACCGGCCACAATTCCACCAGGGGAAGTTTGGAGAAGCCGCCCGCGAAGAAGAGGTCACTGGGCAGTCCATCGAGCCCAGTGACACGAAGATTCACGAGGTCCTCCAGTCTGCCCCCGAGGTCCATAGTGACCTCAAGGTCCACCACCTCCTCCACCACCAGCAAGAGGGGGGTGGGGCGCCCAAAAAAGGACCTGGCGCCCCCCATGGGCCAAGAGGTCACCACCACGAACATCAAGAAGGGACCGGGGCGTCCTAAGAAGTCCCCGGCCCCCGTGGAAACCTCGGGGCAAGCGACCCACCCTCCTGGACCCTCAACATCGGCCAGCACCATCGGCCAAGTCCAGGAGGAGAGGACCTCCAAGGAAAGGGCGGCCTCAACTTCCCCAAATCGGCCGGCGACTCCCCCTCCGCGGACGAGCGGCACCGTTCTGGCCCCCCTGGCCGTAGTGACGTCATCGGCTGGGGCCACTTTAACCACGTGTACTGTCACGACGACGTCGCGTGGTGGCCCCGTCATGACGTCGTGCATTTACACTTCGCACAGAGTCAGGGTGGTCGAGGAGCGGCCGCCCGTCCCGCGGCCTCTGGTTCCCATCGAGGAGGAGGGGGGCCTGGAGGCCCCCCCAAATTCCACCATCACTCCCTCCAGGACGGAAGAGCCGTGGGCGACGGCTCCGAAGAAGAAAAGGACGAGGCGACGGATCGCCTCCAGCAGCGGCTCCTCGGAGAGCGACGAGGAAAAGGGTGGCAGCAGCGAGGGTTTTCGAAGGACGCCGGGACGAGGAAGGATCACTTCCCCAACGTCATCGTCACCGGCGCCTTGGTCACCACCGCCGCCACTGCCGTCGCCAAGTATTCTACCCGCCCCTACCCTCACCCCCACCCTCAATTTTAGGCCGCTTTCACCGTCGCAGCCGCCACCTGAACCTCACATTACCGCGGCGAGCGATCGCCGGGGGGGCCCACGGTCGGCCGCTGCCGGTGCGTCGGCGGGAACTCGGGTTTCTGCCCCTTCGACGCGTTCTCGACGTGGACAGCCCCGGGGCCGTCCAAATCCCCGTACCACTCCCTATTCCCAATCTGGTCGTGGGCACGAACCTGCTCTCTCTCCCCCCGCGACGTCCAATCCCCCCCGGCACCCTGGGCGCGATGCGAGACGGGCCGACGCGGACTTACGTAAGGCTCTTATTGCGCGCGCCGAGGGTGTCGAGACGATCGAGATTCTGGAGGGGGTGGCCAAGGATTTGACCACCTACCTCCAGTCTCGATCGGCTAAGGGGGGGGTGGGGCAACCGCCCCGCAACCGCCAGCATGGTCGTCCTAGGGCCCCCGAAGAACTGGGCCCGGAGGACCATGTGAAGAAAGCCACGAGGCTGCAGCGCCTGTACAGGGAGAATCGTCGCCGGGCGATGGAGGAGGTGCTGACGGGTCCTTCCCCTCACTGCCAAGTCGGTGCGGAGGAGGTCAGTCAGTACTTCCAGAAGATGTACTCGGCGACGGCCCCCCCTGTGGGTGAGCCTTATGTGTGGCCGGAGTGGCCTACGGACGAGGAGGGTGAGTTACGGGACGCACTGGTGAAGCCTTTCTCGGCGTCGGAGGTGGAAGCCCGTCTGAAACGGACGCACAAAAGTGCGCCTGGTCCAGACGGGGTCACCTACGACGAGCTCAGGAAGGCTGATCCAGGGTGTTCCGTGCTCGCCTCGGTGTTCAGCGCCTGCCTTCGCACGGAGGCCATTCCGGAGTCGTGGAAGTCCTCCACCACCGTACTTACGTACAAGAAAGGGGACCGAAGCGACCTTTCTAATTGGCGTCCGCTCGCACTCGGCGATACAGTAGCCAAGCTGTTCGCCGCGGTGCTTGCGGACCGGTTGATGGATTTCGCGGTCAAGGGAAAGCGGCTGAGTCATCCTCAGAAGGGCTTCCTGAGGCATGAGGGGTGCCACGAGCACAACTTCATGCTTCGGGAAATCCTGGAGGACAGCCGGAGAGAGGGTCGACAAGCCGTGGTGGCGTGGCTGGATCTGACAAACGCGTTCGGTTCGATCCCCCACGTCACCCTGTTCGATGCCTTTGAGGGAGCCAAAATACCCCTCAACATCCAGAAGGTCATGCTCTCCATGAACACTGGATGCACGACCAGGGTCCGTACCTCCGAAGGCTTTACAGCAAACATCCCCATGCTGGCTGGAGTCAAGCAAGGTTGTCCGTGTAGTCCAATGACCTTCAACCTGGCTATCGAGCGAGTGATTCGATCCGTCGAATCGCTACCGATTGGCTATAGGTTGGGGGAGGACTTGCACCGTGCATTCGCCTACGCGGACGACATTGGTCTTGTGGCGGCTTCACCAGCGGAGATGCAGTCCCTCCTCGATGAGATCCAGAGGGCGGCGGCTGCGGCGGGGTTGAAATTCAACCCCAAGAAGTGCGCTACCGTTCACCTTCGGGGGAAGGGTAGCGCACAGAAATCGCAGCCAACCGTCTTCGTTCTCGACGGTGAGGGACTGAAAGCCTTGGGAGAGGGTGAGGCTTACGAGTACCTGGGAATTCCGGTCGGTTCCCGGGTAAGCCAAACCCCTACCGCCACCATCATCCGGATGATGGAAGACGCGAATGCCGTTGACTCATCGCTCCTCGCCCCGTGGCAGAAGATGGACGCCCTTAGGACGTTCATCCTGCCGCGGCTGGATTACATCTTGAGGGGCGGTGCAGTCGAGAAGACACCCCTAAAGACGTTTGACAAATTTGTCAAACGCCTGGTCAAGGGTTGGATGAACCTCCCCCAGCGGGCCAGTGCGGAGGTAGTTTACCTCCCCACTTGGCGGGGCGGAGCCGGGCTCATTCCCATGGCGGACCTGGCCGACGTGCTCACGATCGCGCATGCCTTCAGGATGTTATCCTGTAAGGACGGCGCGGTCGCTGAGCGGGCCAGGACCTCGCTGACGAATGCAGTCCGGAGACGTACATCCGTCCAACCCACACAGGAACAGGTTGCCGCGTTTCTCTCGGGTTCGCTCGAGGGACCCTTCGCGTGCGACCTCCAGGGCGATCCTGGCCTGTGGACCCGGGTGCGAATGGCTTCGCGTCGCCAGGTAAAACGCCTACACCTGGCATGGCGGTACGACCCTCTGACCAAGGAGATTCTTTTAGAATGCCGAGGCTCAGAGGGTCGGCGGACCATAATCCCCCCGGGCGCAACTTCTCAGGTTACCAGACGCCTGAGAATTGCGGTACAAGAGAGTTACTTGTGCTCTCTCCTGGCAAAACCTGATCAAGGGAAGGTTTTCCAGGTGTCGTCGCGGTCAGGAGTCAGTAATGCCTTCCTCCGCGACGGCAGGTACGCCCGGTTCGCCGAGTGGCGCTTTATTCATCGCGCGCGCCTCGATGTCCTGCCTCTTAATGGGGCGCGACGCTGGGGCGCGGGCGACAAGCGCTGCAGGCAGTGCGGTTATCCGAGTGAGACGTTACCTCACGTAATCTGCCACTGCTTGCCGCACTCGGCCGCTCTGCAGCTTCGTCACGACGCGGTTATGGCGCGGGTGGCGAAAGCATGCAGAGCGAAGGGAGCCATCCAAATAAATCGAAGGGTGGAGGGCGTCAGCGGCGATCTAGCTGCTCTCAGACCGGACATTGTTGTCCGGGATGAGGCGGCGAAACGCGTCCACATCGTCGATGTCACCGTCGCGTTCGAGAACCAGTGCAAGGCCATGGAGGATGCTCGGCGATCGAAGATCGTCAAGTATACTCCGCTTGCAGCTGCATTGCACGCGTCGGGGTATTCGGTGGATGTGGACGCGATCGTCGTTGGCGCCCTTGGTACGTGGGACCAGGTCAATGAGCCTGTGCTGAAGCGTCTCGGCGTTTCACCGCGCTACGCGGCGCTGATGCGCCGGCTCATTGTCACTGACACCATGAGATGGTCCCGTGACATATACGTCGAGCACGTGTCGAAGATACGTCAGTACCGGGACCCGTTCGGCGCTCCTGCCGTTACGCCGCCTGTTGACCCCCTCGCGGACCGCTCCCAGCCTGGGCTACTCCCCGATCAGTTACCTGCTTTGATATTCCATTAGGATCGGGAGTAAGGGTGGCACTAGTAAGAGGAGGGGGCGCCTCGTCTCCTTGCTACCGCGTTTTCTCTACCTTTTTGTCTTTCTGTTTTTTTTTTCCATGCTCTTCTTTTTATTATTATTATTGTTTTTGTTCCTCGACATTTTTTTTATATTTTTTTTATAAGGCTACACAATTGCCTTTACAATTCTTAATCAGCAAGGCAGCTTCGCCGAGATTGACGCCAATATTTGCATATTGGAAGCACCAAAAGTTTTGGCCAGAACCATTGACTGTTCAAGTACGAGTCTGTAACCTGACATGTGTAATGTACTCGAAACATTGT
Source organism: Andrena bucephala (assembly GCA_947577245.1). Classification (NCBI taxonomy): domain Eukaryota; kingdom Metazoa; phylum Arthropoda; class Insecta; order Hymenoptera; family Andrenidae; genus Andrena; species Andrena bucephala. The sequence continues at coordinate 109,467,100 of OX387715.1, forward strand.
TTGAATAAACACCTTTTTATCTGTTCTTATCAGCTTAATATCTGATACACTCCCCATTGGGGAGTCAGAATATTAATCTGATTTTTGGAAACTGACGGAGCGTTGGTGCTTGCTCCACCTCCGTCGCGAGTCAGCCTGGCATTGCAGTGCCGCCAGGATTGGCTCAATTAGCTATTATTCAAACGCATTCTGACTCCCCAGGGGAACAGTCCTAAGCCCGAGAAGCGATCTCTTTACGCGCGAAAGAGTTTTCAGTCCGAGCGGTGAAATTTTCAAAGTTCCGCGAATCGCCTCTTTCCGCCAGCGCGCCGCATCCAGGACCAGGATTGGAGCCGACGAGCCCCCAGCCAGCCAACCACCGAGTAAGTCTTTCTTTTCTTCTCGCTGTCGCTTTCCCCCTCTAGGAGCCGTTCCCTGAGCGACGTCACTTTCTCTGACGTAACTTAGGTGCACGGCGCCTAGTCCCCCCAGCTGATAGTCGCGGACGGTTGAGCTCGCTCCCCCGTCCCGCGCTTCAGGTGGCACCTGTAACCCGTGCTCCTTCTCGCGACCTTTCCCAAAACAATCAACGGTTTACCGTTGATTGTTTTCCGAAAAGTTTAAATTGCACGCGTGGAATTTCGCCGTTCCGCGAGTAATATCGCGGTGCGGTGCACCACGGTGCATGCGAGAGGTGCTCCTTTCTATTCCCGTCAGATAATTCGAAGGAGGAGGTGTTAAATTGACTGAATTGTCGACAGAGGTGTCGTTTTAAACGACACCTGTCATTTTAAACAACGACACACACCTCTTCCCGAGATTTTTCTGACTCCCTTCTGCTTCTCTACCGCGGGTAGAACTTCTTTCACGCGATTGATCCCCGCTTGGGGATCAATTCTAGTCTACTGTATTCTAGTCTATTTCTTTTATTCTTTGACTCTCGCGATAGAGAGGCTTTCCTTTTCGCCTCCGCGTCCTTCTCTATCGCCTGCTTTCTCTCTCTCTTTCTCTACAGCTGTTCTTCCTTCGTCACGTCTCCCTGTCTCCCACTCTATTGCTGTCCTTCTTTCATACACGAGCTCGGTCGGAGACGGCCGAAGGGGACATAGTCGGTGTTGCCTGCAATATATGTGATATTTTAAGTGTGATTCTTGTTGCTTGTTCAGTTATTTATATATTTATTTATACCTGTTGACGTCCTATTTATTTATACACTTTTATTTATACATTTTTATCTAGACATTTTTACATTTTGACGTCGTTTTTATCCATTACTATTTTAGACAATAAGCAACATCTAGTCACATTTTATTTATCTTTATACTCTAGTGTCTCCTATTTACTTATTTATATATTGTAGCGTGCTTCATATTTATTTAATTATTTATTGATTTCTCACTGCATTTCACACGCTTTTAAGGGACAAAAGGCAACACCAGTGCTACAATCCGGCCTGGTTTTAGTTTAGTCTGTATTAAAGCGCTATATATTTTATCTAATCTATTCTATTTTATTGTGCTCTGTTATATCTTCCTTTATACTCTACTGGTTCTACCTATTTATTATTTTACTATTTTACATCTCGGCGACTGCCTGGATCTATATCTTTTAAACGCACTTTATCCCGCCGTTTCGCTTTCTATTATATTTTATTTAATACTGTCCCCTGTATTTATTTCGCGCTGCTGTGCTGCTGCATCTTCACCTTCATCTCTCGCGTCATCATCTCATTGCACGTTCCTCATCTTCATCTATTTATTTTCTAGCACACGCGTCCTGTCTGTTTATTTATTTATTTACTATAAGTGTTATTCTTCGCGTCTTAACTGCTATTTATTTCGTTCCGTTTATTTATTTATCTTCTTACGTCATCCATCCATCCTCATCGTTCATCTCGTCATTCGCGCCGTTTATTTATTTACACCTTTCCCATTTTTATTGTAATCGCATTGCACGTTTCATTTATGCACCTCTCATCGCGTCCATTATCATCTGCACCGCCTGCGCACCCACACACTCGGGAGGCCTCCGTCGTTGGTCCGGCGATAAAAACCCTACTCGCCATTATTACTCTCTTTATTCTCTTTAATTTTTTTTTTATTTTTTTTTATTCTTTTTTTTTATAAACCTTAAATGGCTTCGCCGGCCTCAACGATGGAAGTTGCCGTCGAATTACCGGCCACGAACGGATTAACGTGTCCCGAGTGCCACAATAAAAGGTCATCGAAAAGCAATGGGTTTCGGTACAGGGGGTACGTGGAGTTCGCCCAGCACGTAAAGCGGACTCACGCGGGGTGGACTCTAAAACCTACCTGTCGGTACTGTGGCCACGTGGGAGAGGGTAGATACCCTACGAAGGATGTTAACGCCCACGTGGCCAAATTCCACCCCGCGACCGCGAGTGCTGGGACTGCTCCGCGTGCGCCCTGTTCCGAAAGGGTGCGCAGCTCCGGCGGCAGCACAAGCGGCGGAGGCGACCCCCCGCAGAGCCGCCCTTCAGGGCCGGGGACTGCGACGGTCTCCCCCGCGCGGCGTACGACAACCCCCCCTGTCCCCCGCAAGACGACTCCCCCCCTACCCCGTAAAATCGCCATGAACGCGACCACGACGGCAGTGGCCAAGAGGTCCTCGACGGAGAGGGTCACCGTCGCGGCAGGGCCACCCCCACCCACCACTAAGACAACGAGGGGGACAACCACTGCCACCCTTAGTACCCGTCTTTCGAAGGGGACTGCTGCTGCAACAACAAAAGCACGTCCACCGCCCACCACCACCAAGGCGACCGGGGCCGTCCCCAAAACCGCCCGCTGCAGCACCCCGCCCACCACCTACGCAGAGGCTGCAGCCAGGAACCAGAGGCCCTCCACTTCCATCTCGAGGGGGAGCCTATCATCAACCGGCCACAATTCCACCAGGGGAAGTTTGGAGAAGCCGCCCGCGAAGAAGAGGTCACTGGGCAGTCCATCGAGCCCAGTGACACGAAGATTCACGAGGTCCTCCAGTCTGCCCCCGAGGTCCATAGTGGCTTCAAGGTCCACCACCTCATCCACCACCAGCAAGAGGGGGGTGGGGCGCCCAAGAAAGGACACCACCACGACCATCAAGAAGGGACCGGGGCGTCCAAAAAAGTCCCTGGCCCCCATAGAAACCTTGGTGGGGGCATTGACCCACCCTCCTGCACCCTCAACATCAGCCAGCACCATCGGCCAAGTCCAGGAGGAGAGGACGGACCTCCAAGGAAAGGGCAGCCTCGACTTCCCCAAATTGGCCGGCGACTCCCCCTCTACAGACGAGCGGCAGCAGGGATGTGGGCTGTAACAGGGGCGACGAAGACGGGGTGACAATGAGGGAGGGCGGCCAGTTAATTCTTTCCTGAAGTTCCCGTTGATTCGCCTGTACCCGTCCCTTAGCAATGGCATCGGTGCTTGTAGTAGTAGCAGTACGTATTATTTTATAAAGTGGTACGCGTGGCTTCTGCACCGTACCGTTGCCACCACTTACCGTTCGTACCGTTGACAGTACAAATGTCTATGCGAATCTGATTCTAGTGTTCGTTGTCATTTCTGTCGTCGAGAGGGTGGCTTCGTGATTGGTGTTTTTCTTGTAAAAAATGTTGGAGGGGTTAAAGTAGCGGATGAAGAGAAGTGATAAGACGGAAGAACGAAAGCCGGAAAAGTCGCGAACAGGAATGACCTGAAGGTTTATGATTTTATGGATTTATGACTTTTTGGAGGTATGCACGTTATGGACGGATGTCTGCCATACAGATGTGCAGTTGAAACGCCCTAGCTGGTAATCCAAGAAAGTTACTATTAGGCACGTGCAGCAAGTTATAATATCTACATAGTAAATCACAGGAAACGTTGGACGGTCAATTGCTGCGACAATTGCTGGAAGGTCAATTCCAAATTGCTCATTCTCATTATCACTCTCTCGTTTTCATTTTAACCATTGAAACGGGTCGAAGCCAGAATAAACGAAACAGAACCATCCCCATTAAACCCTTTCCCTGTTCACTAAGATAAGAGAGTGCGGTAAGGAAATGCCTGTTCTTTTCGTGATTTGTATTGCTGTGTAAAAGTAGTCCGATTTGCATGACATTTGGTATGATTTTAATCGGGAGAACGTCAGGAATCCATTGCCGTCACTTCCATATCGATATTATGAAGATAAGAATTTCTTAATACGCTGTAATGAATATTTCACCCTCGACTGCGGGGTGCCAACCTCGATTCGCTGCGGTCGGCCGTGGATTTATACCTGTTTCAGAAAAACTGCATTCTTTATTCTTTATCGTATCGATATGGAAGTGACACCGATGGATTCCTTATGTTTTTCCGATGAAGGTCGTACCAAATTTCATGCAAATCGGACTATTTTTTTAACGAAGCTAGCGTGAAATTATATAAATTAATTTTTCATGAAATTTCCTTCATTATGCTCCGAATTACGTCGTTCTTGGTGTGAGTTTCATCGGCGAAACATAAGGAATCGATTGGCGTCGTTTTCGCAAAGATCTGATGAGAAATTGCGGAAATCCTGGACATGTCTCAAGTTCTTAATGTATTCCAACCCCTTCGAGGGTCGAAAGCACTATAATTCGGTGAGGCATTGCGGGTGGTTGTCCTCGCCACGGGGGGTTGACCTCGGCCACGGGGAGCTGACCTCGGCCACGGGGAGCTGACCTCGGCCACGGGGTGCCAGGCGGCATCTCTTTGAGTCCAGTTGCTCCAGGATCACCCTGTATATCTGGAAAGAACGCTGATCCAATTGGTCACGATAGAATCTCCTCCCGCAATGATCCTTTCACCACTGCACAGTACTTAATTTTATCCGTGCACGCACGACGTATGGTCTGAATAATGAAAGGGTTAAATATCCAGTTTTGCCGTTTTTGTATCAATTAAATGCGCTTACATGAAATCGGTATGTTTTCAGATAAAACATATTTGTCAGCTATTCGAAGCGACGGGGAGTGTACATCCGCTCAAAAGGAATAGGCAGACCACCTACATGCAAGAACAGGAAATTGATGTTGTGGCGGCATTCCACGCCCACCCCACAACCTCAATTTGTCAGGTGGCGGCAAATTCGGATTTATCATAATCGACGATTCAGAGAATCGTAAAGAAGAATAGTCTGAAGCCGTATAAGCCGAGCACGCAGCACAAACTATTTCTTAGAGATTACGGACCACGGATTCAATTTTCGATGTCGATACTGCAGCAACTCAGAGAAGATCCAGAGTTCATCAGAAATATCATGGTAACGGACGAATGTATATTTTATATAAATGGTTTGACATGCCATCAAAATTCACGAATGTGGGCAACGGAAAACCCATATTGGATACGTGAAGATAATAGCCAGTATCGTTAGTCAGTTTTAGTATGGTGTGGTATTTTCAATCGAAAAATATATGGACCCTATATTTTCGATGGAAATGTAACGGGAGTACTGTATTTAGAAATGTTGAAGAATTATCTGGGAGATATTTTGCACGATATGTCACTGGTAGAAAGACGGAACCTGTGGTTTCAACAAGATGGTGCTCCGGCACATTACTCGAATATCGTAACGAGATGGCTGAACGTGACATTTCCCAACCGGATCGGTCGCAATGGAACAGTAGCATGGCCACCGCGATCCCCTGACCTCTCGGCCTGTGATTTTTTTCTTTGGGGACATATCAAACAAAAAGTATTTCAAACTCCTGTTGAGAACACAGCGGACTTGACCCAAAGAATTGTTGAAGCGTGTCAAAATATTCCAGCCGTGATGTTGGAGGACGTTGAATCAACATTTTGCCGACGCATATTGAGTTGTATTCTCAATGGCGGTGGCCACGTGGAGGGGCAACCGCCCGAAATGCGAATTCCATGAGTACAGCATTAGGGATTACAATCGGGTAAATCGGGTAAAATTTTTTTTCACTGATAACGTAGTAGATATCGACGGAATTAATGAACGCATATATGTGCTACATTGCAATAGATAATTTGTCGAATTACCGATAAAAATTTTACCTAGTTTTGAGGGTATTTCTCGCAATTTACCGGTAACTCACGTAGACCTTTGGCAGGTAGGTATCTATTTCAACAGGCAGTGCCACCCGTGGCGCTAGTAAGACCGTCCCCGGTACTTGCTATTCCAGAGGGTTTTCTTCCACTGAAAATCAGTAAATTTGCAAGCGCAATATCTTAAAAACCAGTGGAAATAAAGTGTATACACTCAAGCTTATTGAATTTGTCTTGGAACGCACTATCAACTCAGGTCTTCAAAAAAAATAGTTCCATTTGAAAAACCGAACTTGACCATCGTATCTTTTAAAATAATAATCGAAAACAAAATTCGTTCGCGCTAATAAATTGGTCCCCTCGAATCATGCAATTCCCTATTTTTTTTATATTTTTATCGTCAATACTTTAGTTAGGAGATATCACGCTGTCCAGACTTAGGTGGGACACCCTGTATAATCACGTCATAAATAATAAAATATATACAAACAAAGAATTGAATTGAATTGTTGAGGTCAGTTATTACTACACACACAATACCACTACGACCATTGCAATAACCATACGTCTCAACACCTGTAATTGGACGACCAAATAATAATATACGCATGAAAAGTATGAATGAATATGAATGTAAACACCCGCACCCATCTTATCAAATATAGTGCTCGACACTATTTTTTGCCGATCCGTCACACGACAAGTTAAAAGAAATTCATGTAAAGTATATAGTGTATCATCATGTGTTTAAAACATTTTTTTGGAAGTGTAGCACAGTAGGAAATATTGAACCTGAGTCAGATAACGATAGGGAACGGGTACAAAAATGATACAGTTTTAGGGTTTTTTTGGAGCTGTAGAATCTGATTCTTGTATTTTTTTTTCTAGAATAACTTTCTTCGAGTGAGAAAACCCAAGAGCGAGCGAGAGGGAACAACACAGTTGACACGAAATTGTCGTCGACTCTTTCGTCCCCTCGCGCTCGTTCTCGGGTTCTCTCACTCTCGACCGAAGGATTCCAAGAAATGGTGGGGATAGTCACCGGGCGTACTACGCGTGGTAAAAATGGGGCTATAACGAGGATTTACTGTACCCTTATAACCAACTTTTATTCTCTCGGTCGAATTTCCAGTATGTAAAACTTACATGGCCATCACTATTTAACATTTTACACTTGTTTTTTAATATTTCTGCAGCATACATGTTTTTGGGATGCATAGCAAAAGGCTATCTTAAGTAGGTTCTATACAAATACTCTCATGCAAAATTCATCGTGACTACGAGTGAATAACGTTTTATTAATGGAACTAAAGCAGAAAACGGGATAAAATAGATATTCACGTAAGGATATTTTTCAAAGTGTTATAGTGTGTATATCTCTTATCGTCAACTTTTATCGATAGAAAAATAGAGTGAGGCAAAATATGTCAATCTCAGAGAAAATGGGATCGTTCCATCAACCAAAACAACCATTTTTCCCCATCTTCAAATCATTTTCAAACAATTTTTGGTGATGTATGGCAAGCCTTACCCATGCCAAAACTTAATCTATAAGGTAAATGTGCATGAGACGGTGAGGCAGGAGAGTTGGCACAGTCGCTATATTTCAGACTCTGTAGTCTATACGCAAAAGCGCGTTAAAGTGCAGAACAACTGCTTCCCTAGAAGCCAAACACTGGAATGAATAACGTCATTTCGCTTCCTTCTGTCTTTTTCTCGATTTATAGACTACGGAAGGTAAGTGGAGGCTACATTTAACCTCTTTTATAAAAGAGTAATGTACAGAATCGTATATAAAATATACTTCTAAGTTACTTTTTGTTGAATCGGATCATTTGGGAGCACGGTCTCCATGATGTTTACCATAGCCGCGCAGAAGGGGAGCTCGAAAGCCAATGGTAACGTGGGCGCGCCACGGATAGGGAAAACTGTAGTAGTGTGCGGTGCAACCTCATGCCCGTACGATAGGCTTGAATGACTGGGAATCTTCGGGGCCCCAGTGATCGCTACCACTTGGGCTCCTAAGAGGGCCAGTTATTTCAACCTAGGGGTACGAGCCTGCACCGCACGCTACTACTTACACTCTTAAGGCTCGTATAGACTGGGCGATAATCGCCGGCAACTTAAAATAGGACACACTTTTATAAAAAGGCCAATCGAAAAACACACAGAAATACATAATTAGTTATTACAAACAATAACTATTTATGTATTTCTGTATGTTTTTCGATTGGTCTCTTCATTTTATTAAGTTCTTCAAATACGTATCTGCACATTATCTGCATAATATCTGCATCATCTGAAAGGCCATCTATTATCTTATATTGGGGTTTTGAGTATACGCTAGATGGCGTCATTGATGTATATCCTTCTGCACGCCTATAGCATTGGAGTGTGCACCCCCTGGATGTGGCCAACGCTAGTCACTGAAAGGATTTTTGAAAGGAAGAACATAACGCCTCCGCCCCCCCCCCTTTAGTTAGGGGCTCCCCGTGAAATCCCCCTAGGTGAGAGAGCCTTTTCGCTCTGCCGCTCGCCTTATGTCGCGATCTGGATGATAGATTTTTGACTTCCCGGTTTGGCATGGTCAAGTTGTGAAATGAGTGCCTGTTCCTGAACGACGAGATAACTGAGCAATCTGCGACCAAAGATAGTGTTACAACATTTTATTTCTGTATCAATCCGCGTTATTAACCGAGACTCTCGGGCACACAGACAAGGCGCGCTTTATTTGCATGTATTATTTTACAGCTGCCTTTCTATGAGATCTACAAATTACTCGAAGGTATAAGTTACTAATATAGCGTGTGGACGTAAGCACTCCGAACTTTCCTCTCCGCGGTTGTATTAGGACACAGACTTTGTCACCGGGTGCGAAGGCCTCCTCACGAAGACGTTGATCATAATATTTTTTATACTTTACTTTTGACTAATCTAATTTTGCGCTGCAGCGGTCTGCAGTTCATTTACCATTGTCCTTAGTTTCAAGAGATAGCCATTATATGTTTCATTTTCATAATCGTCGGGTACCGGATTCCGGCTGGGTACCCGAGCCAGTTTCCCGAATACTAAAGCTGAGTTTACATTAGTCCAGTCGCTGGATCAAGCGAGATTATTCCGGTCTTGTTTAAACCATTGAAAGTGGTAAACTGTAGTGGCACACATACATATTATTGTATGTGTTTTGTAAACATATGTACACCGTACTACGCTTCAGCCAGCACTGGCTTGAGCCGTCTGGTCTAGACGATTCCAGTAACGCTGGAATGTTGTGTTCTCGATAATAGGGGTAAACACTGGATTAAAAAAGTAGACTTTCTATCCAGTTGTTTGACTGGATTACTTGCTAGGTTGACAGTACTGCACTGGAATGAAAACACTGTTTACATCATTCCAGTTCCAACCCAGTGCTGGATTGGATCACTGGACTGGACCAATGTAAACCCAGCTTTATCCGTTTGGAGTATACCCAGTGCCCTCATGGACACCGGTGTTATATGAAAACGTGGTCAGATCGGTCCATTTATCCCAGTCACTGTACTTACTTATGAACATTTTTAAGTATTCAGCTACAACGAGGTACAATTTTTCCAGAGAGCCATTAGTTTGCGGGTGAAAGGCGGTGGTTCGATATTACTGAATTTTGAATGTACGTGTAACTTCTTTCATAAAAGCGTTGGTGAAATTTGCTGGTTGGCCAGTAAGGATGGCTCTAGAAGCTCCGAAGTGACAAATGAATCGTTTGATGAATGAGTCGATCATTTCGATCGACGAACATTTCTGTGGAAGCCGCTGAGGGTGTGGTCCATTATGCATTGGAAAGTAGCTACCATATTCCGAAGTCCGAATGGCATTATTGCAAATTCGTAATATCCGTGGAGTAGAGAATGCAATCTTAGGTGCATCTTCTGATTTCGTTGGTACTTGGTAGAATCCCGGACGGAGGTGGAACAGGGAAAAATATTTAGCTGCTCCTAGTTGATCTAATATATCGCTGATATTAGGATGTTGATATGCATCGGGAACGGTTTTCGTATTAAGCGTTCTGTAGTCGATGACAATTCTCCATCGACAATTTCCATCGGGTCCTGTTTTTTTTAATACTACCCAAAGGGGTAAATTATACGGCGACAATGACAGCTGTGTTGTTTTACTTGTCGATTTCAGTCTTGTGAATTGGAGGGAAACGATACTGTTTTGTCAATACGAGGCCGCATCCGTGATCTGGATTCCATGTTGGATGGTGTCCGTATGACCAAACTTCTCGTCCGTTGGATGGAAGAGGTCGTGATAATTTTTTATGATATCTCGGACGTGGCGTGTTTCTTCCGGATTTGGACTTCCTTGGAGATTGATTTAAGTAATTGCATTGTCCTCGAGGGGGTTTCTTTCGACGTTTCCAACACATCAAGGTCGAACGTAGGTCGAACGTGGTGCCGCAGGTTACGTTATAATTAGATGAGCTCTTCGTTGGTCCATTCCACGGTTCGCATCCATTATCACCTTTAGGGGTGAGACGTTACCCGAGTCTCTTTGCCGGAAGTTTGCAGGATTTCTTTCGTTATTAAAAATGCGATTCCTAAGAGATCACATGTCGGCGTTCTTACAATAATTACAGATGCGTATTTTGAAGCAATCCGTCCTGTTCTTTCACAAAGTTCACAGGTTATTTTGGGGGTCTACTGTTCAGTAAATCGTAGACCATCTCTGTTGATTTGCTTATCTGCGACGATAACTTGGTCGAAAGCTTTTTCCAGTGTATTGAAGGCAAGTGTAATTGTAACCTTGTCCTCGTGGAGCCTGAAAGACCATCCACGAATGAGTGTAAGGCCAACCGATGCAGGTATTAGTGGCGATTCCCTGGGAAATCTTGATAGAATAATTGTTCTTCATCCACGATGACGAATCGAAGATCTTTGACACGAGACATGTAATGCAGTATGTGTGAGTTACTTCCTTTACTGCTAGTGGCTAGTTCTCTCCGATAGTAGTCCGACGTTTTAGCACTTACTGAGTCGAAGGCCCAATCCTCAATGGCTAAGTATGCGTGGTCTTGACACTTATTTAGCAGCAGTCTCGTTAGCTGGGGTGCAACTTGAGGGGGAACCAGAGCCTTGACCCTATTATAGGCTCTCGCAAATTGCAGCATGTCATGTCCATTAAAATACGGAACGGTTTCAATGGCATTTCGCGGTGTCACCTGAGGTGATGGACACTGACTCGGCTATCTCTCAAAACGCTGATGTCGCGATATTGTTCGCAGTCGGCGGAATTACGCTAAGTGTTTCTATCATCTCGCGGGTGACGTGGATCTGACCGAAGAAACTTTCTTACGTGAGGACGCCTGAACCGGTGGCACAATCTGAACGTTTATCATGATTTGACAGCAGTCTGTCGTGCAAACTCTCGAATTCGGATTACTTTTGACGCAACAGTTGCATTCGTTCCATTAATTCGATGAATGTATTTTCCAAGGCGAGATACGAATGGTTCGCGGCCTGATCCAGTGCGCAAGAGTCATCGGTTTCGCCGTACACGGACATGATTAATTCAATATACAGAGTGTTTCGCTTCAGGTGGTAAACCTTTTATTCTACAGGCCAAAATAAGGTGAAAATATAGTATAGAACTTTTTAATATTGTGTTCCGTTTTCGAGAAAATTCAGTTAATTTCAACTAAATACGCGTGCACCAAAGTACAGTTTTAGGCGCCTGAACAGCGCGAATTAAATGTTATTAAAGTTGCATTCTACTAAATTAAAAAGTTGCCTTCTATATTTTCGGCTTATTTTGACTTGTAGAATCACCACCTTCAAGGTTTGCCACCTGTAGCGAAACACCCTGTATACTAATAGCTATTACAGGTATCATCAAAATTGCTCTGATGCCATGTCTATCAGGTGGGGCACTGCTTACGAGATTTAATGGGATATGTCTGAATAGTAGTTATTAAAATGAATGTAACTGATATTGAGGAGGAGGAACTTACGTGTGAACCGAGCGAAATTATAGTCGGATTTACTAAAGAAGGCGCCTGAGCGGCCCGTAGGCCGGCGCGTGTGGCTCGGGAGAGACCCAATAGCCGGCTTTAGACGGCCGTTCCAAACCTTCGGGTTTGACGCGTCGCTCCGGAGTGCCGCGCCGGAACGCGCGCTTGGAGCGCGCTCCTGGAGCGTGCTGTTCAAAACGCAACACTCCTAGCGCGCGCGCCAGATCCGCAGGTTTGGAGCGTCCACTCCAAATTTGCAAGATTTCGCGTGGAGCGTGGCATGTCCGCCAGGCGGACAGTTCGGTGAGACGCGCCACGCTACGCCAGCTGCATCGCAGACATCGAGCGAGTAAAATGGCATTAATAAAAAAGCGAAGAACTCGCGCGATCGCTTGCATCGCATTGCATAGTTATTTTAAAGCGGAGGAGCAAAAACATAACACCAGAATATGGGTCAAGAGATGGCGTAAAGACAGAGATCGCTACGGTCACATGCCTCTGTTGAGAGACCTTCGACAGAACGACCCAGAAGATTTTAAAAATTATCTGCGCATGAACAATGCAACATTTGAATATACCAAACCATATGTATAAAATACGATCTGGCGCGTGGCATGTCAATCACGTCTGAACGTGTAAAGGACAAGTTCAGACCTGCACTCCAGACGCGCGTGCCGGGAACGCGCGATCGTCCTTTATCACGTTGGAGATTTTACACGTACAGTTTTGGAGCGCACGCCTGGAGTGTACGCTCCAAACTCTCAGAAAAAGTGTCCGTCTAAAGCCGGCTAATGTCCGTTCCGTACTTCGTGCGACGTTGTCACGTTGTGTAGCAGATCGGAAGTCTCTTTCTATCTTCAAGCGCAACTGTGTCTCTCTCACTGGCTCGATAAAAGAGATTCCTTCGTCTACAAGTCACTCCACGTCAAATCAATCATAGTTTTAGAGACTTTAATCAGAATGCAATATGTAGGTATTACGTGAATCACATGAAATTATAGAAAGGTTTGTTTAACGGGTTTTGATCTTGGTTATAAAATATACGCCTTTGAATTGTGAAATTTCTGCCTATGTTCGTGAAAAGATGCTGTGCTTATGAAATTATATCTCAAAAACTATCAACAGCATTGAGTTAATTTTCTTTTATTTTAATCGAGAAGAATTAATATTTCACAATAAAGCTACGAAATTGTAAAACTATTTTTGCATGATAAAAATTTGTAGACAAATGTTCATTTCATTTTCGACAGGAATTCGTTCCTTTAAACATGGCTTAAAAGTATTACTCTAGGATGACAACATTGAAATTAACGCCGCAGTTATACAATCGTTTCTTGCTGAGTTATTACGGGCAGCTGACCATATAATTCACACCTCATATTATTTCAATAAAGTCTATAAACACTGTCGACAGAGCAAAATATTTTTACCTGAAACGGGGTGCACCACCGCCTTCAATAACTTACTGCGGCGTTAATAGTTATGGTGCCATCCTATTTAGAGCAATACTTTAAGCCATGTTTAAAAGAACGAGTTGGAGTTGAAATTTTTAAAAGCAAACGGTGCGGAATACCCTCGCTGCTTCGGAATAAAACTTTGGTCATAATTTTCAAAATTATAAAATTAATTTTTCAATATAAAAAATATTACTAGAATAGGCCGCACTTTCTAGATTAAAATGAGAAAAGAATCAATTCAATACGATAAAGAGTTTCCGAGATAAAAATTCATAAATACAGCTCGGTTTTATGAAAATAGGAAAAAATTAAACAAATTCAAAACTAGCAAAGTTGTCCGCCATTCAATTTACATGCCGCGTGCCGTCCGCAATCGCCAATAAGATTCGACACTCTGTCAAATCACTATGGGAAGGATTTTACCCTCTCCAAGAGGATAGCGATATACACCCGACAAAGACAACGATTACTCTAGGCCCACAGGTAAGTACTCGTAAGTCATTGGCCAAGGCGTAAGGAGCCGCGTAGGGGAAGCACCAATCACGAGCCTGGAGTAGTGGCAACATCGCAAGTTCTGGCCCCGGTCCCAAGAAGCCTTCTTTAGTAAATCCGACTATATTTAAACTGACTGACCACGCGCGGAAACGTTTCTGCCGTATAATCCAAAATGTGCTATTCTTCGGGGCGAAGCAGTGAAACATGCTAGTTTTCGCGGCGGAAGACCAAACGTACTAATATTCGTCTGAAACGATGAAATGTTCTTCTTTACGTAGCAAACTGAAACGTGCTGTTTTTCCTAAAAAAAAAATTAAACATGCTACTTTACGTAACGCACGTCGTTATATCGTCCTGATGAAAATGGCCCACATGAAACATTTATTTGCATAATGTGAAACTAATATCGTTAATAGTCTAGGCATTTTTGATGAAGTCAAATAAAATCGTTTAATTTCAAATTTTTTGTTATATATTTTTTTTCATTTCCAGATGCAAGAAGCGTTAAGGGAGATGCCAATCGTGGATGCGGCAGGGCCAAGCGGGTCTGCGAATCAAGGGGGCGAAGAAAAAAATGATACCGGAATCCGGGGAAATCCCGCCGAGACGGAGGGTAATACCATGCAATTCATAAAAAAGGTAATTATGTAAAATGTGGTACTATGTCTTACTTCCTACTAAACTATTTTGTGCGAAACGTTGCAATTGTCAGAATGTTATTCCGTTTAAGAAATGTCCGAATATTTTTTTTTGGTTCACTACATGTATGAGTAGAAGTAGAAAACATAATTTGAATGTTTCTGTTTCAGTTAGAAAGGAATGAAATTCGTGCAGTTCTACGAGTTATTTGACAAATGTCTTGTAGTTACTTTATAGCGTGTTGGAGATCAAACGTCTAGTGTCATAAAGCGGTAGTAAACCGTGACCTGCTAACAATCCGTTTTAGGGCTTCACGCAGATGGTTACATCATGGGACATACTGAGGCGACCATCCACCAACGCAGCACTACCTACGTGTATTAACTCAGAGCGAAAGGTGTCGAAAGCCAAGAAGACAGTATGTTCGATTGCTTTCTAAGTAGAAACCCAACAGATGTCGAAGAACTGTCCCTCGAAAATACTAATTTGCCAATCGTAAACATTAAATGAATTTCCCTTCATTCTGAGCTAGCCTCTCCTTTGTCCCGTAAGACGGAATAAGTAGTATTTTATATTACATTTCCTTCTACATTCGGATGGCCAGGATGGGTCCCAGTTAGGAAATGGTGGGTGTTATAAATTTTTTTTTTCGTTGATCATAAAAACTTCCCCTTTGCATCTTTTAACCATCTACATGGATATTTCCAACCAATAAGGAAGAAATTCCTTTCTTTCGAAAGGGCCAATGGCATCTTCTGACAAATTTTCCTCAGACTTAGGAAACAGTCTGTGGATCGGAAGTCATTAGACATTCACAGTACCTACTAGTTCTTTGGCGCGAACACATCCAATCGAAAAATGTATTTAACTGTAAAAGACAAAGTGGAGTTAGTCCTTTTACGTGGTGAGGGATGCTTGTCATATCGTCCAGTGAGCACCGAGTTCCACCAACGACATCCCGATCGACCAAAACCGAGTCCACAAACGGTAAGTCCATATCTTCATTTAGTGAAATGCATACAGTTAAATACTGAATCTTTAACCCTTTTGCTACGGCGCCCCGATCCGCGGGGGAGCCACTACCGACCGGGAGCCCGCGCCACGAGTGTACCCTTTTCGCTACGGCGGTGCGGTCCGATCAAGCCGCAAGCGAGTGGTTTATTTAGAAATGAAATAGTGGATAACTGGGCCAGACTAATGTAAACCTAGCTTAATCGGCGTTCGTCTCTACGGGTCGTTTCGTGGATGCCGGATATATTCGGCCTGAGGAACGAAAGGTTTAACGTTTTCGGTGTTTATCAAAATAACGCGACTTGATAAAAAGAGTACAGTGAAAAGAAACTCTTTGGTACTGTGTAGAGATGGAAAAGCTAGTACAGGGTGATTCTGAAGCTACGCCCGTCAAAGAGATGCGGCCTCGTATCTCGTGGCGAGGACAACCACTCGCAGTGCCTGACCGAATTTTATGGCTTTCGACCCGCGAAGGGGTTCGAGTGCCTAATAAGAAGTGAGAAATCTTTGACGTGCGCATTTCTCATCAGATCTTTGCGAAAACGAGGCCAATTGATGATTCCTTATGTTTCGCCGATGAAACTGACACCAAGAACGACGTAATTTGCAATTTGTATTCCTTATGTAAAAGTAGTCCGATTTACATGACATTTGGTATGATTCCAATCGGGAGAACGCCAGGAATCCTTTGGTGCCACTTTCATATCGATACGATAAAGAATAACGAATTTCTTACTACGCTGTAATGGATATTTCACATTTTCACCCCATGACTGTGGGACGCCGACATCAATTCGCTACGGTCAGCCGAGGGTTCATACCTGTTTCAGAAATAAAATAATTCTTTATTCTTTATCGTATCCATATGAAAGTGGCACCAATGGATTCCTTATGTTTTTCCGATGACGATTATACCAAATTTCATGTAAATCGGACTATTTTTAACCAGTAAGTCAAGTCAGCTTGAAATGATATAAAACGATTTTTCATGGAATTTCCTTCATTATGGTCCAAATTACGTCGTTTTTGGTGTCAGTTTCATCGACGAAACATAAGGAATCATCAATTGGCCTCGTTTTCGCAAAGATCTGATGAGAAATGCGCAAGTCGAAGATTTCTCACTTCTTAATAGGCACTCGACCCCATTCGAGGATAGAAAGCCATACAATCGGGTGAGGCACTGTGGGGTGGTTGTCCTCGCCACGGAGTACCAGGTCGCATCTTTCGATGAGCCTAGCTCCAGAATCACCCTGTATCTGGAAAGAACGCTGGTCCAATTGGTCACGATAGAATCTCCTCCCGCAATGATCATTTCACCACTGCGCAGTACCTAATTTTACCCATGCACGCACGACGTATGGTCTGAACAATGAAAGGGTTAAATATCCAGTTTTGCCTTTTTTGTATCAATTAAATGCGCTTACATGAAATCGGTATGTTTTCAGATAAAACATATTTGTCAGCTATTCGAAGCGACGGGGAGTGTACATCCGCTCAAAAGGAATAGGCAGACCACCTACAATCTACATGCAAGAACAGGAAATTGATGTTGTGGCGGCATTCCACGCCCACCCCACAACCTCAATTCGTCAGGTGGCGGCAAATTCGGATTTATCATAATCGACGATTCAGAGAATCGTAAAGAAGAATAGTCTGAAGCCGTATAAGCCGAGCACGCAGCACAAACTATTTCTTAGAGATTACGGACCACGGATTCAATTTTCGATGTCGATACTGCAGCAACTCAGAGAAGATCCAGAGTTCATCAGAAATATCATAGTAACGGACGAATGTATATTTTATATAAATGGTTTGACATGCCATCAAAATTCACGAATGTGGGCAACGGAAAACCCATATTGGATACGTGAAGATAATAGCCAGTATCGCCAGTCAGTTTTAGTATGGTGTGGTATTTTCAATCGAAAAATATATGGACCGTATATTTTCAATGGAAATGTAACGGGAGCAGTATATTTAGAATTTTTGAAGAATTATCTGCAAGATATTTTGGACGATATGCCACTGGCAGAAAGACGGAACTTGTGGTTTCAACAAGATGGTGCTCCGGCACATTACGCTAATATCGTAACAAGATGGCTAAACGAAACATTTCCCAACCGCTGGATCGGTCGCAATGGAGCAATGGCATGGCCTCCTAGATCCCCGGATCTCTCGGCTTGCGACTTCTTCTTATGGAGATACTTAAAGCAGACAGTATTTCAAACCCCTGTTGACAACAAGGAACAATTGACACAAAGGATCATACAAGCATGTAACAATATACCAGGCGAGATGTCAGAGACAGTTAAACAGAATTTTCGCGGCAGATATTAAGTTGCATCCTGAATGACGGAGGACACGTTGAAGGACAGCCAGCCTAAATGCTAGCTCAGCGTGAAGAGGTAATTACTATTGCGAGATGAGAAGAAGGAGTACCCACAAGCTGAAAGTTCACAGGGGCAAGGGTAATCGTCCACTCGCAGTCAACCTATCGCCTCCATCACAGTTCGTCCCGTGACAAAGAACGCGAATGAAACAATATCATCCACACATTACTAAAGAAGCATACAATCTTTACGTACTTGACTGATACGCATTTAAACTGTGGTTTACTTCGTATAAAAGAATAAAGACGACGTATTTCTTTTAGTTTTCGATACATAAAATAACGAAGGCGTCATGTAATTCGCACGCACGTCCAGGAGCGACTGGCGACTCTGTAGTCACCTCTGTTTCTTCTCGCGTTTTACATAGTATACTGCGAAACTCAATACATTCTTTAGGAATAGAGATTTTGAATTCGAAATTTTTTACCCGCCGGACTTTTAGCACCACCCTACCCTAAAGTATGGTGATTCACTATTTTGTGGACACAATATTCGAAAATGCTTCCCATCAATCGCTCAAATACAGTTTGAAAAGTTCAATTTCATCATAAAGTGTCTTTTGCAATTCTTTTGAAATGGGAAAGTAGGTTGTGGTAAAAATATGGGCACTCCTACTTTAGTACGTTTGTTACAACAACACTTTTGTGTCCATATGATATCCTGCATGCAAATGATAACGATCTCAATGCTTCTCCAGTAGCAATGAACTCCCTAAAAAATATATTATCTAATTATTTCAGTTGAGGAATGCTGTTGGAGACTCATTTAGTTCTACTCATCACCACACCGACTCACCGCAGCACCTCCAGAGCTGCGGAACGCACGGCTGATCCACAATCAATCGGCCAATCAAAAGTCAACGACACTCGATCGGTCAATCAGAAGTCAACGACAATCGATCAACCAATCAGATTTTTCCACGTTGTCAATCTTCAAGAATGTTCGAGACGACGCGTAACGGAAATGATCATCGACAACATTTTTCAATCTAGTTCATGTAGCGTGATAGGTGTTACATGGGCCCTTCAGGTCCATTCCGTGCTTACTGTCCCCGCGTCGCCTTCCATTTCGCCATCAGCGATTCAGCGGAATCGCAACACGCGGGTTAGTAGGTCGGCGAACGCGGAATCCGTCGGCGTGGGCACAACGTGACCACCGATGGTCCGGGCCCTAGATTCCAGAGCACGGAGCAATGGAAGTTGCGAAGGATAACGCCTGACGGGGTTGATTTCCCCCGTTCTCGAGATAGGGAGTGCGAGGCTTGGACCCCGATCGCGAGACCTCGGGAATTCATTCAATTTCGGGAGCTCGACATAGGAAGTAACGACGAGCCAGCGGGCCGTCTAGAAATCGCGACCTCACCTCCACGTATAGACCGCGAAGCAGGCCTGGCCGATCAGGTTCCGCCTAAGGGTAACTCCATCCGACGCACCGAGAACGGCATAGCCGGAAGAGCCCTTACGCGCCGATCAGGACCGCCAAATACCGCGAGGACGTGTGGCAGTACGAGTTAGTCAGCGAAACGACGGTTCCCGCGTTCACCTACTTCCGTGTACTACCATAGAGCACAGGGAGCGACCGCGACCTACGCTCGGTCAACCGACACCTCGAGCGTGCTAAATAACCGACGACAAGCGTGTCGTGCGAAGTAAGCGAAAACCAGCGAGCGACAGCCAAGACGGAGCGCCGTCTCTAGGTATGTGATTTCCATCTCAAATATTGTAACAATATACTTTGCATCTTTGATTTCCCTTTAAACCCATTGTACTTATATATTCAATCCCTTATTATCCCCCCTTTCCTTGGTAAGTATAGTCAAGGTGTGCTTCAGCACTTTGACAAGAGCAAGAACCCAGTAGATTACTCTAACCGCTCAGGGTGATCTATGGAAAAGTCCCTTCAGGACGTAACATAGGCAAGACGTGTCGTGCGCGATACCGTTTTCAAATTCAACTCGTGAATTCTCAATACTTCTCAACTCTCGCCATCTCTGCATACTGTAGGGATCTCTGTGATCTCACCCTCTCAAACTCAAGTCTTTATTCAAGTAAGAATAACGCGGATCGATTGTGGATCGTTGCTGGCGTGCGGTCACGTGGCGGTTCCCTGCATATCGATTTTCTGTGCAACTTGAATAAGTGCGGTTTGTGCACTATTCACTCACTCACGACTAATTGCATTTACTCATTGCTCACCCTCACTCAACGAGTGATTTTATAATAAAGACATGTACATATAACTCATATACCTGCAGTGTCGTGGTAACCTAACCTCACCGGCATTCACTCACGCTCATCGTGACATTTCTTTCAATTTCGCGAACAAATGCATAACGCGTTGGAAGAACATTCGCGACTCATTTATGAAGAAAAAACGGAACAATAAGCACGGTACGGGGTCGGCAGCCAAGCCAAAAAAGAATGGCCATTACTCAAGCTTTTAGATTTTCTGAATAATGTTGCGTCTGAGAGAAAGCAAGTATTTTCTACACAGATGAGTTCTAAAATTCATTTTAGAAATTTATTTTATTTATTTTATTGAGCAGACAGAACAATATTCAACTTCCAAATGACGAGGTTCCAAATGTTAGCGAGAGTAGCGGTACCGACATCCCAGCGCCCGTAGAGATAATGGAAAATGCTGCTTCCTGGGAAGGTGTTACAACCCCGGAAACACTGCCAGAGGACACGATCGTTCCTTCCCAAAAAAGAAGATGCGGCAGTACCGCAAATGCAGTGCCGAAAAGGCACAGAAACGACTACCGCAATTTTCTGGATAGCTTGAACAAAAGGTCTCACGCAAAAGAGCAACTGTTACACCAGTCTATGGAAGACGAGGGTGACGAGACCGTGCTAGTTTTTAAGAGTATGGGGGGAATGGAGAAGAAATTGCCGCGTAATTTACTTGCGGAAGCAAAGATTTCGGTCCTGAAAATAATGCTCGATCTAGAAAGCAGAGCAGCAGAAACTCCGTGAGCTTGTGCGTGTCATTGTGTCCCACCAAATCGCGCAGAAGATGGTCACCGTCAGTGTTGTCGGGAATGTTCTTGATGAAGAAGATTGTCAATAACGGGGGAACACATGCAGTAAGTGGTGTGTGCGTCACTGAAGTCACGGCGTTATCGCGTCCTTTCCCTTCCACTGGCAATTTTGTCCATCAAGAACATTCCCGGCAACCCTGGTCACCGTGGGGTTTTAGTCGGTAAGAATCCGACATTACCTCGATCTCCCACCCCACCAGGTCGAGGTGTCTATGAAGATTTCTCCACGTAAAAAAAAAGCGCGTCTGCGAAGAAAGCAACCACGAGCGACACTGAAGGAGAGGAAGAGAGCGGGAGAGAAAGAGAACCGTAGCAAATGATAAGGCGTGCAAATGTCACGACGTAGACAAGGACCGAGTGCCTAATAGGGTAATTGGCAAAAGGAGAGAGAGACAGAGCGGTCAAAAAGAGCGGAACAGAGAGAATCGAATGTATCGAGAGCGAAGAAAGAATGTACAGGAGAGTATGCAGCGAGTGAAGCGAGAGTTCTTAAAAAAAAACAAATTATTTTCGATGTGCAGATCGTTTGAAGAAAATTGTAAATGCGAAGACCGAGAAAATCAACAAACATCTAAAAGATCATAGTTCACTGCAGTGTGACTTTATCAGCATGATAATCAGGAATACAGGTAAACGTAAACATGGACGCCGTTACACTCCAGGCGAAAGGCTCCTATGCCTTTCTTCTACTTCCAGCTCCAAGAAAAGTTCGTCAACTGCTAAGTAATATTCGCTTGGATTGCGGTGTGACAAAAACAATAAAGGACTGTTTAAAGGAAATAGCCACTGGATAAGGTATGTATACTCATATGGGATGAAGTGTCGTTAAGGCTAAATGTGCAATATTGTCCCTCCAGGCTCGCAACAAATGAACCCACCAGCACCCGCAGCCCCGAGGCGGCGACTTGAGCCTCGTCAAGTCTGAATTGACATCACTGGTGGCCACTTGCTAGGATCACTAAGCTACATACGGGCGCCGATGGGTTAACACGCGTAGTCACCATTAAAACTGCTCGTTCCGAATTTGTCCGACCAGTCTGTAAATTAGTTTTTCTACCGTTTGCACAGGTCACGAATTCCGCACTTCCATGCAGTGTTGCCAGATTGGGCGATTTATCGCCACTTGGGCTACTTTTGAAACAAAATTGTGACGGCTATTTTGAAGAAATCGCAAGTCGCAAATTGGGCGATTTTGAAGAAATCAAAAGTTGGAATTGGACGATTTCAAATTCTGGTACTATTTAGAAGAAATTCAGTGCAATTTAATATTTCAATACACGTTTAAGTGGACTTGGTGATGAATATTTATTATGTTGGTAAATTGTATGTTTTAACATTTTATGTTGGTAGCAGAATTTGTGATTGGTGTATGTATTTTCTTCCTCCAATTTGCTAAAGAATCTCGTGGTGCCATCAGGTCCCATTCGCAAGGCATTCTGACATTCTGTTTACGGTGATTACTTATTTTATACATATAGAATATTCATACATATAAAATAATAATGGGAAAATGGGCAAAATACAATAAGAAGTACACGAAAGAATGGGAACAGGAAGCTTCTTTTCGTGGTAATTCAATTTATGTATTTTCTTAGGGTGTGTTAGATTGATATAAATTATTGTTTGTGAATGATTATGGTATTGTGATGTGTTCTTACTTTGCTCGTTGCATTTTTTACTGGGTGATGGTAATATAGGTTGGCTAATAGGTAATAAAAGTGGAACTGCCAGCTTTTACACGTTATGCAACATAGAGCTTAGGGCTCATAAAACAGATCTACAAAAACATACTCTAACAACTAAACATAGGCAGAAAAGATTGCAATGTGATCCTAAACAAAGCAGTATTAATGATTTTGGTGTGTTGTAGAATTTTGAAGTTTTATTGAATATTAATATAATGTGTGAAACTATAATAATAAAAGTGTTATTTTTAGGTATTTCTATAGGAAACAATAATATGAAAAAAAGGAAATAATTTGGGCCACATATATTGCATTTCATAGAACTATCTCTAGCGTGGACCATTTAGGCGAAGTTCTCAACAATGTAATAAAGTAGTTATTATATCGACCGTATTTTTAGAATAAGTGGTTTCGGCGCACTAGTTAACACACACACTAAACACACATTAAACTGACCGAACTAGTGCGCCGAAACCACTTATTGTTTATTCTCAACACTGTAAATAAGACTTCAGCTTCCACCAGCACCAACAATGAAACTTATCATATTCATCGGACCAAATGTAGCGCAATAATAAGGGAAGTGGTAGCAGGGCCGGCGCGAGGATGGTTGGCGTCCTTATGCAAGAAAATTTTTGGCGCCCCCAAATTTTTGCACCTGTTTTCTATTTAATATATTTAGCCTTTACGAGGTACAATAAAAAAAGAATTACATTTACATTTTGTTTATATGGGAGTTGGATTCCTTTATTATTATGTCTTCGGTATATTTCTTTAGCGCCCCCTTCGGCTGGCGCCCTTATGCAACGCATTAAGGTCGGTTTATACAGCCACCGAGCCGAGCCTTCCGAGCCGTCCGTGCCGTGCGGAATCTCTATGCTAAGCTTATGGACAGCTCGGCGCCTCTGAGTCATCCGGGGCGTCCGGGCCGTGCCGAGCCCGGCGGCTCCTCGTCGCCCGCTGGGCCCGTGCTCGGTGGCCACTCGTTGAGACGACTGGAGTGCGTGCCCTGTCGAAGTGCAACGCTGCTAGATTTTATGCTCCCAACACGTAGGGTAAATCCGAGAGACGCGGTCGACATAATATAAAATGGCTATTAAAACTAATAAAGTAAAATTATTTATGAGTGAATACAATTACAGATTCATTGATATTTAATTTGTTTACGCTAAACAAGTAAAGAACACATGAAAGAAAAAGTGAACTTCCTACTGGCGGTTAGTAAGGCAAATGAAAACAAAAGTGAAGAAATAAACTAAATAAACAAAAATAATAATAATAAATAAAAATAAACAAAAATAATATAAAAATCATAACTCGACCATCTCACCTTTCTGCAGCGAGAGATGGTCTTCTCGTTAGCTTTCAGAGGAAGAGTTAATATGGCCAAATACTTTGGCTGCATTGGCCCTCAATATCTCTACTATCTTATTATCCCAAATATTAATCCAAACATTATCTCAAACATTAATCCAAACATTATCCCAAAAATATTGGTCATTTTGAAATGACTGGGTCATTCCACGCCAACTCGATCACTTTTTTCCCTCGATGTCTCGGATTTTGTTCAAACTTGAATATGTTGTAGTCCTGGTGGAATTAGGGATGGTCTATGTCATCATTTTGTCGATTTCAAATCTGTTTAAAAAATACAGGGCCTTGAATTTTGCGATTTTTGCCTATTTTCGTGAAAATGGGTTGTACTTATGAATTTTTAACTCGTAAACTATTTGTCGGAATTAGTTGATTCTTACGGCATTTTAATATGGAAGGATCGGCCTTTCTGAATATTTTTGTTCCCGGTTAAAAAATCATTTTTACAATAATGAAAATTATAAATAAAGTTTTATTTTGCAAATTGAGGCTCATGGTCACGATTTTAAAAATCCGAAAAAATACCACCATATTCGCTGAAGAATTTTCTATAAATTCAGCCAATCTTTTGTTGGTAATTTGCATATTCAACGTCGCAGGATGCTGTTAAAGACAGCGCCGCACGCCGTTTCAGGTAAGCGAGCCGCGCGCTCCGCTATTACGGTCGCCTGACCGTACCCATCGCACCATAGAGGGTGCCTCTATTACTGCAATCAGGTCTAACAACGGTAGAAACAATAACGACAGCTCACGTATCCATCACGAGGGTGTCATTTATACCTGCAGAAAAATTTTACTAACTGAAATTCATTCTACTAGATAGATAGATCGATATATTTATTTCATTCCTAACCTTGTGTAGCTTTGAAGGTCATAGTATACCATATGGTTGAATTTGTTTTGACAGTCGCTTTCATATTGGGTAATCAAATATATAGCATTCCATTTAAAAAACTGAAGGTCACCCTCTTTTCAAGGAAAATATTGCGAACACCAAAAATTAAAATACCGTATTATTAATTTAAAGAATAAATGTTATCGGCGCGTGGCTCGGTCAATTGACTAAAAGTTGTTTTGCAAATTTTATGATATAATTTCCAACGTTTCGGTCAATATTGAGACCATTATCAAGGAAATAATATTATCAAGAGTTCACTTTTAAAACAAAATTTTTCCGCAACGTATTCGACGTCCGGACCACAGGTCGGTTGGAGAGTGACTAAGGTAAACATAAGATAATGACCAGATCTAGCTTTTTCACAGTCTCTGTTTTTGCCTCTAATAAATTGTTGAATTTACAAAATAGATATTCTAGAAAACTTCTTAATATTGCTATTAAGGATACACACAACATACAAAATTCAATCATGAACAAAATAGCATAATTACGTGACGAAATTCAGTTTACCCTCCCTTCACATATATATGAAAAGTTTTGTACGTTTGAAAATAAAAAATACACAAGGCTTTTTAAAATTCATAAAAACAAGTGCATTAGAAAATTTAACAATTTATTAGAAATCAAGAACAAAAGGTTTATTGATGATCATGGTAGTTTTATTTCTTTAGACAATAATGAGTCTGATTCTGGCAACAATAAATGGTTAAAAAATCTCACAGATATAGAAATTCCGGTTGGAGTTAAGAAAGTTTTAACTATGGGACCTAAGCATGCGCTTGGTGTCGCAAAGAATTTTATTACTTCTCCTAAGTTCATAGCATCGATTGAATCAGGCTTAATGAAAATTATTGATGATGACATTCAAACTTCAACCAGAATAAGATTAGTCAATAAAATTATCAATTACACCACCAATTTGACTAAGTCAAATAATTTTTTGTTGTCTAAATCTGAAGTCGTTGAAACAAAGGATTTTTTAAAAAAAAATAACAACTTATTGGTTCTTAAATCTGATAAAGGTAACACTACTGTTTTAGTTAATAAAGATTTTTATATCTCTGAGGTTATAAAATTGTTGAATGACGTTACTACATATAAAGTGAGTAAGTTTGAATACACCTGTACTTTTGAGAAAGAAGCGAACTCTATCATTTCCAATTTTGTGAAAAAAGAACAAATAAGTGAAACTGTAGGTAAATATTTAAAAAATCATAATGCTGTCGTACCTAGAGCATATGCGCTCCCAAAAACACACAAAGAAACACTGTCCTGGAGAATTATTGTTTCATCGGTGGGAGGTCCTACTTATAAATTGTCGAGTTATTTGGCAAGGATTCTCACTAAGATAGTAGGAAAGTCTCAGTATCACACTATAGACAGTTGGCAATTTTGCAAAGCAATTAGGAAAGTGCAAGTTCCTGATGATTCCATGCGTTTGATATCACTTGATGTAGTTTCTCTTTTTACCAACGTTCCGATTGATCTAGCTTTACAGGTATTACATCTTCGCTGGAGTGAAATTGAACAACACACAAGAATTAATAGAGACGATTTTCTGCGGGCAGTCAAATTTGTGCTGGAAGCCAATGTTTTTTTGTTTGACGGGGTGTACTATAAACAAGTTTTTGGAACAGCCATGGGTTCTCCAATTTCCCCAGTCATCGCCAATTTAGTGATGGAAAGGTTAGAGAGTGTTGCTCTTTCAAAGGTACCGTACGAACTTTGCTTTTATAAAAGATATGTTGATGACATTTTTACGTGCATTAAATTGGAAGATTTACAAACATTACTAAATGCGTTTAACGGTTTTCATAACAGACTTCAATTCACATATGAGTTTGAAAGCGATTCTTGTCTAAGTTTTCTTGATACGTTAGTTATCAGAACAAACAATAAGTTAATTACTAATTGGTATCATAAACCGAGTTGGTCTGGTAGACACATTAATTTTTTTTCTGCTCATCCCATGCAACACAAAATAGGGTTAATAAAAGGTTTGGTAGATCGGGCCATATTACTTGCGGATCCAGAATTTCGACCAAATAATTTGCTTCTCATTAAAAATACACTAAAACGTAATGGTTATCCTAGTGAGATGATCTCGACAATCATTCGGGAACGTGTAGTAGAGATTTATCATCCACTACTTGTAGAAAAACGTAGAGAGGAGAGAAACAAAAAAATTGGACCGATTAGTTGGAGAAATATTGTGGTCGTACCTTTTATCAATAACATCTCGAATGATATAAGAAGAATTTTTAGTAAAGCTGGAATACACACCATCTTCAAACTGCCATTATACACTAAACAGTTGTTTCCTCCTATTAAGGACAAAATACCGGTTTCTAAAAATTCTAACATTGTTTACTCTATTCCGTGTATGGGTTGTAATCAGATCTACATCGGGCAAACATCCAGACTTTTAGAAAGACGTATTTACGAACACAAAAGAAACATTTTTTTACCCCCCCCCCCCCCCCAACACACTGCTTTAACAAAACATTCGATCGAATTCGATCATAGATTTGACTTCGACAGTGTCAAGGTTGTCGATAGAGAGACAAAATTGAATCAGAGGATTCTATTAGAGACGTTGCACATGATTAAACAACCTAGCGTAAATCTTAGGTATGAAACACCTAAAATACAAGACTATTACGCAACCTTATTGAAGAAGTAAGGTCTAATGATGCTATCTCTCTATTAGAGTTTCCTCTTTTTGTTTCCTTAGTTCTATGGTTTTGTGGACAATATTACATATTACATATGTGGTATGTATTTTGACTTTGGCACTTGTGGGAGAGGATTTTTGCTATTATGACGAGGATTTGATTTGTTTCGGCGGTTTGTTTGAGAAGTGGGTTCAAATTTTGCAGTTTAATCTTTCATAACAGTTAACGGTTCCCGCGATATGTCGCCTGTTTAGACCATATTTGACTTACCCTCTGGTTGCTTTTGCCTACGGTGTAATGTTTACCTTAGTCACTCTCCAACCGACCTGTGGTCCGGACGTCGAATACGTTGCGGAAAAATTTTGTTTTAAAAGTGAACGCAGTTTTCTCTTGATAATATTATTTCCTTGATAATGGTCTCAATATTGACCGAAACGTTGGAAATTATATCATAAAATTTGCAAAACAACTTTTAGTCAATTGACCGAGCCACGCGCCGATAACATTTATTCTTTAAATTAAAAATTATTTCGGTCGAAATTTTATAACATTTTATTGATACCGTATTATGTTGTGTATAAAAAACAGTAAAAGTTTTCCTTCTTCAGTTTTTTACAAATACTTACCATATTAAAGAACACTGTATAAGAATAGCAGATATAGTCGCTTGGCCGCTGCGAGTACCGCACGGCTCAGCCAGTCGAGCCGGTCTGATTTGACGCAGCGTTACATTCAATTAATTTTCATTTGGCCAATTTTAAATCGTCCACGTTTTTTTAAAACATGTCCGTAAAGAGGAAAAACAGGGCTATATCCTCCTATTTTTCCAAATTTTTAAAAAGGTGCCTTCAACTATAAAATTGCATTTGCTAAATAAATGGTCAAATATTCGTTTTTATTAAGTGAAATAATTTTTATTAGGTACTCTTACATCTCCACTGTAAACACCCAAAAGGTCATTTTTATCAGTTTGTTAGTTCAACAGTTATAATTTTTAGAAAAAACGTAAACACTATATTTCAAAGAGCTGTAACATCCACAATTTTTGACATTTCCAAAAATCCTTCGAGATATGTTTATATACCCCTAAAGACTACAACATATCCAAGTTGCACCAAAATCCGAAATGTTACTCCGAAAAGTGTCCGACTTCGCGTGGAATGGCCCGTATGTGAAGCCGTATCAGACTGCAAAAGTTCATTGATTCATAATGGATGAAAAAAATTGAGTCCTTGATTCAAAAATCAGAAACTTTAAGCGTTAAAATGTTTGTAGCGGACTGTAGGCCGGGAGAAAGTTTTATTTATTTCTTAGGCCTAAAACGGTCGGTTGCTCGAGTGCCTATTGCGGGTGGTCGAGCTTGACATTTAGACCGGAACCTCCCCTTAATTCATACACCAAAGCACAGTCTTTTAAGTACTGACAAGGGTACGCCGAAGTAAGGGAAGCAGTTCTCTATTACCGTACACACAGTTGGGATCCGACAACGAGCAATCCCCTTACCTGGGCGCAGCTTTTCAGTGCCTAGAGCTGTACTTTGGTGCAGTTGCATGTGATCGATATTCCAATTCAATTGTATCGAAAAAAATTGTTCCTTAATTGTTTCACATACAATCACCATCCTTTCGCTTGTACTATTTCTTATAAGACAGTCTGTACAGTATTATACTTCCTACTTCCTATTCTGTAATTACTGTATAATTGAAATTATTATTACTGTCTTTTTAGCATTGGAATGCAAGAATAGATGGGCAAATATCAGGGACCAATTCCGCCGGAATTTGGCCAAAAAGCCAAAAAGTGGGCAAGCCGCGGAAAAGCTAAAGCCATATAAATATGGGAAGGTATTAGAATTTCTATTGCCCCACCTGAGCGAGAGGGACACCATCTCAAACATACCCACACGGAAGGTTCCACGAATCATAAGTTCCGTGATAGTGGACACAAATGATATACCCGTCGTCCGCGTGGAATCAGAAACTGCGGATAACCGACAAAGTCAGGAGCCTGTGGCCGAGCCACATCAAAAAATTACACCCGTCGTCCCCGTGCAATTAGAAACAGCGGGTAACGGACAAAGCCAGGAGCCTGTGGCCGAACCACAAGAACACATACGTGTAGCGACGAAAAAACGAAATAGATCCGTTTGCGAGAATGACTCAACACCGGCAACAGTACTGATGGAGTATATTTTACGAAATAACGATGAACGCAACATGCCCGAGCATCCGATGATGTCTTTTTTAAAAAGTATGGGACAGATTTTAATAACTTTGTCGCCACGTGCCCAACATGCAGCCAGGGGGCGCATTTTTAACATCGTCCAGGAGCTGGAATACGAAAGTTTGAATGTATCAGCCAGGGAGCAACAGTCGTTATCAAGTTGGGTGCCACCTCATACGCACGTTTATGATGGTCCCTCCACGTCCCAGGGATTCTCATCAGCTCCCACACACCACGACTACCCCGAAGTAGAACATGAAAATCATGACTACGAGGCAGACAATCCCCAATAGTTGTCAATAAGGTTAACAAAATTTAAGTTGGAAGTTTTTTTTTGTAAGACGATTAATTTTTATTAAGACGAAATGTTACTTCGAAAAGTGTACCTAGTTTGTAAATATTTCACCGTGTACTTGTTGTATTTTATGTTTATGTTTATATGTATTGTATGTTTGCATTTTGGGTATTCAGTCGGAATCAGGTACAGTGGGTAACAAAAGTAAGTAAACATGAAGCTTATACTACATAAGAGTACCACTGTGACAAAACGAACGAAGGAATTCTGTTTATGTTTACGTATATTCAAGGTCGAGACTTTCTTGTACATCGAAGTACAAGGTCGAAATTCTAATCAATTTATTTTAAAATGAATGGCGAAAATCCCACACACACAGCAAAGGAAAGTTTTTTCGATTCAGTGTCAAGAAGATTTGGACCTGGAGCTTTGAAAAATCTCAAGGATTTATCTAGCAACAAATCGAGTTTATCTAAGATAAGTAATAGGAAGTTATTTTTATTAAAATGTAGATCACATAATTTAATCCCAAAATTCATATCGGATAATGTAATTAACGTTTCTAACATGTCCATGGGTTCGGTTTCTGCTTCCAACAAGTTGTTGAACTTACGAAATAGACTTTATTTTGAAGTGACCGAACCATTGCGCCGAAACCACTTTAATTTTGAATTATAACTATTTAGTCTTGCTCAGTTCGTTCAAGTGTTGACATGAATTGCAATCATTCTGTGGTGATATGTTAATAAGCATTACAAAAGTAAGTTAACAGTTGCAGTTTTTTATGTATTTGTTCGTACAAAGTTGTTTTTTTGTATATATTCATAAAATATTACCAAAATATTACAAACATTCGATACTGTCTCCCTTGTTTCAACTGTTAGAATAACAGATATTTTTCAATAATAATGAATAGTAGCGTAGTAGTACAAATTGAATTTTTCTATCTTTATGCCATTCCGATCAGCAAATTATTAATTTTCGTACGAAGCCTCTGTAATGGCCGATTTCTTCCCTTCAGATTCGAGTTAACGAATTAATCATTTGCAATAAATTTTACAGATACTGGATATGCTGTTGCTGGTACCTCTGGACAATCATTGCGGACAAGGAAAGGTACTGTGACGATTTATATTAGAAACTATTCTTAAGGTTGTTTTATCCAAAATCCAGTTCCTCTAAAAACTCCCTTAAACTTCTGCTATTTGTGCTGTGTTTTTTTTTTGCATGCATGAATTGTTTTACTTTTTACTATTTAGCATCTGTGCTGAAATTGTTCAGGGCAAGTAGGAGGTCCAGCCTTTCTCCAGAAGAGGTGCGGCAGTATAACGTAATTGTCTCCTTGATGAAAGCAAAGAGACAAATGCGTAAACGCCATATGGAACGTTTGCAACATGCCCAAATGTTGCTAAACCGTGGCTTTGCGGAACGCATTGAAAGTCTGCCATCAACTGTGCGAGATTTTTTTGCATTACAAGTCCGTAACATGGGACGACCTAAGTTCAAGAGAAATTACAGTTTAGATGACAAAATTTTTGCGCTTTCATTGCTGAAGCAAAGTCCAAAGGTTTATCGATACCTTTCCAATATTTTCCTCTTACCAAGTACAGAGACCTTAAGAAAACTGGTCACTAAAATCATTGTATCTCCCGGTATTAGTAAGTCTGTCTTCAACAGCATCGAAAATATACTCGACAATTTCGAGGATTCGCGGTACAGATATTGCATCTTATTATTTGACGAAATGAAGCTTAGTCCCCGGCTTCATTATAATGTTAAATCCGATACTGTACACTGCGTTCCATATAAGAGTGTACCGACGCCCCTACTGATTTGCGACCGATCTGCGCAGCTCCCACGGATCTGACACACGCGATTGGTCGTAGCACTTTCGCGATTGGTCGTAGCACTTTCCCTGCCTGTTTACTGCCAATCAACAGTGTATCCCTGCGCGAAACGAGTATGCTCTAATGTGGAATGCAGTTTAGAGGGACTAGTAGATTTCGGGTTTTCGCGTAATAGAGACATTGCAGACCATGTTCAGGTCTTTATGTTAAGAGGGATATTTGGAGATAAACCGTGGAAGCAAACAGTGTCGTACTCCTTTTGTAGGGGCACCGCTTCATGGGAGTCGATAGCGCGTACATTTAAGGCCATAGTACGGGAATGCACTCTTATACGCTTAAGAGTTGTTGCTTCGGTTTGCGATCAAGTGTCAACAAATGTACGCGCGATTAAGCAATTACTTTTCGACACGAAAAGAAATTGCACGTCGGCTGAAGAGGGGTTCATCATGGTAGATGAACAAAAGATAGTACCACTGTTTGATCCGCCTCATTTATTAAAATGTGTTAGAAATAATTTGTTAACGAAGGATCTTCGTTATACTCTGGACGGTGTAGAAAGAACAGCAAAATGGTCCCACTTCGAGGATACTTATTTCATTGATCGGTGTACAGGTGATTTTAGAACTTTAGTCAATATTACGGAACATCATGTCGTTCCAAGTAGAATTAAGAAGATGCGTGTCAAATATTGTACACAAGTCTTCTCGCGTAAAGTAGCATCTCTTATGGAACTTATGAGCACTACTGAGGCGGGAAGTGCTTGTAAATCCAGAAAGATGTCAGCTTCGGGAATAGATACGGCGATATTATTTCTAAATTTAAATTCACTTTTCGACAGTGTCAATAGTATGGCCATTTTGGATAACGAAAGTAACGCCGCAGATATTTGGAATAAGTGTATAAACTTATTCCAAAGTATGCGATTTATCAAACGCAAAGCGGGAGATAAAGAGTATCCTCCGGCGTTGCAGAATTGGATACATACCCTGAAAGGGTTCAAAATTCTTAAATCTTATTTGCTGGATCTTGGGTTTGCAGGATTCAGAACCAGAGATTTTAACCAAGATCCTTTGGAAAATTTTTTCTCGCTGGTAAGACAACACGGTGGAAGAAATACAAATCCGACTTGTTCAGTATTTACCGGATACTACAAGTCATTGCTCATAAATTCATTGTTTTCCAACTCAGGAAGACAAAACTGCGAGGCAGATTGTAGTGAAAATTTGTTAAATTTTAAAGAAATTTTCGAATTTTCCTCTCGTAATCAAAATTCTCAACTTTCTAATAATGCAATACCAGTAGTAGCTGTAGAATCAATAGAGTCAATTTTGCAAAATTATGATGCTACTACTGTCAATTTAGATTACTTAGAACCGTTTATTCAAGCTTGTGCTACGTGTTGCCAAGCTTTTTTAACACAAAAAAATTTAATAGTACAATTTATGCGAGAGGTTTATATTTTAACTAAATACTGTTTCGATAACTTCGCGGAACATTGTAATTTCAAAATTTTAATTCAAACTTGTATAAGCCTTTCAGTTGATGTCAACCTGAGCGATTGCCCTTTAGGGCATCTCAAAGTATATTTGACCGACAACTATGTCGATCATGTATTAAATGAAAGGGTTTGCTCGTCCCCGCTCCAGCGCCATCTGCGTGCTGCGCGTTTGAGATCGTGTCGCTCGGCTTACTTCACTTGTCGTCACACGGCTGTGCCGGTACCATGTGCTCGCACTCATATTGTATTCACATACCTTTAGATTTATAAGCCAGTTGGCTACATATATATACGTGTAATTGTTAAACCAAATATATATTATATTATGTGTGAGAACGCATCATCGATTTACCCCTAACATTAAAGAAATGTATTTCTTCCACCAATAGGCTACTAAATTGTTCCGAAGAACCTATGATTCCAATGTCCGGTTTGTCATTATGTGCTTTGACGTATGGCAGATCACATTGAAAGCAAAGGTTCTAATTGTGCTTTTGTATAGGGTGAAGGCACCAGTACTCGACTATGTATCAGTAGTCGACCACTTTCAGAAAAACATGAAAAATAAGGTTTTCAGAAGTGACGATCTTTTGAACAAAGAGCAGTTCTCTAACTGCACTCTATCTACACTCTGGTCAAAAGATTGTCACATCTAACAACCTTATTTTTCATGTTTTTCTGAAAGTGGTCGACTACTGATACATGGCCGACTACTGGTGCCTTCACCCTATCCGAATCTACTTTTAAGTCTTTTTGCATGTATGCGATTGCAGTATGAGTGTGTAATGCGTTTTTTATTATGTATATATGTTTGGCTGTCGGACTGTTGCATGTGTGTTTAATTTTTTATATTGCCTGTGCGTTTCATTTTTTATATTGCCTGTGCGTTTCATTTTTTATATTGCATGAGTGTTTGACTTTTTATATTGCATGAGTGTTTGACTTTTTATATTGCATGAGTGTTTGACTTTTTATATTGCATGAGTGTTTGACTTTTTATATTGCATGTAGGAGTGGAAATGAGTGTTTTGTATGCGCATGGGGTTAGCGGTTTTAGTCGGTATAAATCCGACACTGCCTTGCAGTGCGGATCCTACTAGGCGTCTTTTGAAGATTCCCGCTGTTTTCCCTCGTAAAAACAACAAAAAGAAAAAAAAAATTTTTGTAAACAATTTAATTATTTTGCAGATTCTATTGATGTCAACGAATTGAAGCAATTTGGGAAATAAAGTAAAATATTTTAGGAGTTGCATAAATTTTGTAATATTATTGTTGAATTTAATATGATCATTGTTATTGTAATAATTGTAATGACTATTATTTCAAATTAATACAGAATTTGTACATCATTTAACATATATTTATGTATCTAATTATACTTATACTTTTAATTATATTTATATTTTCAGAAGGTAAATCGGAGGAAGTACGGACGTGATTCAAAGGACCCCTGTCATTTCTAAAATAAAATTTAAAAGATTAAATTTTGGAATGACCAGAAATCCTTCAAATGGCGTCCTCACTTTCCCTGGTTTACCTTTTCTAAGGCCGTCTGACCATGGATCGTCGCGTCAGTGACGCGTATGCAGCAGATAGAAGGATATACAAAGAAATTGAATATATTTTCTTTTCCTAAGAAAAGAAGAAATATTCAATTTCAATGTTTATCCTTCTATCTGCTGCATACGTGTCGCTGGCGCGACGATCCGTGGACAGGTTTTAAAGTAAGCGGTGCATTACACGTATACACATACACATACGTCCCGATTCACACATTCACAGTTTAGTACGCACCTAATAGGCAGGAGGCGCTACAAACTCTGCTTCAACTTTCGTAAGAGGGAAGCTTGGCCCCCCTGGCCGTCCCTACACACCAACACAAATGTAGCGTTATTGCTGTAGGTGTATCCCTACTCTCACATAATCAGCTAGTAGATTCTACAGTTTATTAAATAATTAATTCTACTTATTTCAAATAGGATTTATTCTTTATTTAATAATATACAGGATTGGTGATTACAATTGTTACAAAATAATATAAATAGCGCTTATAAATTCGAGGAAGAACATTCAATATTTACATTTATAAATCCATATACAATACGTCCCGTAACCAGTGGTACCTATTAGGTGCGATATCAGAAAATTTTCTTTATTTTCGACTTCTTTTTGCTGTAGATTCACCACATTCCGTATTGTGTTAGCGCTGAAAACAAATATCCTGTTTATTCATACGTTACGTTTAATTTTATACTAAGGTCCTATTTGTTTTCAGCGCTAACACAATACGGAATGTGGTGAATCTACAGCAAAAAGAAGTCGAAAATAAAGAAAATTTTCTGATATCGCACCTAATAGGTACCACTGGTTACGGGACGTATTGTATATGGATTTATAAATGTAAATATTGAATGTTCTTCCTCGAATTTATATGCGCTATTTATATTATTTTGTAACAATTGTAATCACCAATCCTGTATATTATTAAATAAAGAATAAATCCTATTTGAAATAAGTAGAATTAATTATTTAATAAACTGTAGAATCTACTAGCTGATTATGTGGGAGTAGGGATACACCTACAGCAATAACGCTACATTTGTGTTGGTGTGTAGGGACGGCCATGTGACGTCACGCATAGGGAATTGTTTGCCAATTCTGACCCTCAGATGGCGCTGTTATACGTGTCAGGCTAGTGATCCTCAAGGGAGTGATCGGTATAACCGCAGCCATTTCGGTCAAAACCGGAAATAGTAGTTTTGGCGCAAAAGTTTGAATAACTGTAAATATAAATTTTAGAATTTACTTGCTGGTGTTTTACATATATAAAAAAAAATTGAAACTACCAAAGGTTAATACATAATGCAGTATTTAAATAATAAATTCTCAAATATATTAGAGTATATTTTATTGACATATTAGAAAAGCCATCTCGTAAATTTAATGGGTCATTAAAACGTATAAAATGTCATCTTCAAACGACGTTTTCCATCTCGAGTTTTGTCCCACATGTCCTCCGTAAAGTGTACCTAAAAGAATGATTAAATACATTTATTAGACATATAATTATTTCTTATTGTTATTGTTCATTCACACAAACTCACATGACATAATCTTGACGACGATCCAGGAACCCAATCCTT
This sequence comes from Andrena bucephala, assembly GCA_947577245.1. Classification (NCBI taxonomy): domain Eukaryota; kingdom Metazoa; phylum Arthropoda; class Insecta; order Hymenoptera; family Andrenidae; genus Andrena; species Andrena bucephala. The sequence continues at coordinate 109,503,755 of OX387715.1, forward strand.
TCTATTGATATTGTCAATCCATACTTTCCATCTTGTCTCGTCTCGGGGTAAACTACACATTTGAAAACCTTTCTTCGTCGAATTCGTGCAATAATCTGCACAACAGCCTCCCATTTCTCCGGAAATAACGATAACACACTCAATAACTTATGAAATAGGTAGGTTGTTTCTCTAAGATACTAACCAAATTATGATACACAAAAAACACTAAATTACTATCATAAATGTTTGTCAAGTCATAATCCACTTTAAATTATACACAGCTATAATAATCACTATATATAATAATTATTAAAAAGCTCTCACGAAAAATATCAAAATTCAAAGAATAACCTGCTTTCCAGGCTGCTTGTTTATATTTTTCTATCCGTATTTCTGTCTCTTTCTTTTTTACAGTTTCTTTCTCTCTCTACTTCCGCTTTTGACCGAAATGGCGGCAACCAATCAGCGACGATATACGTTGTTCCGATCACTCTCTAGAGGATCACTATGTCAGGCTACAGTGGGTCCAGGGACAATGTGGCCAATAAGCCGGAAGTCGCCATTTTCAGTTCCAGCCAGATCAAACGCGCGCGATATTTGAAAAGCGTGGAATCATAGTATATATATAGTGACGTGTATGTATAAACTTAATATTTAACTTTATTAATGAAAACTTGGATAAATATTTTATAGTTTATATCAGTTTATAATTATATATAAATTATATATTATATATAATATAAATATATAAATATATAATTATATAGTTTATAATTATTAAAAAATATGTAGATACACAAATGTTTAAAGTAAATCTCATATGATTATAATTTGATTGTACTTCAATAAATACTTAAAAAATAAATAATTAAATAAAAGTAATAACGGTAATGTATGACTTGTAGTTCGAATAATAAAATATTATAAATACATATGCTAATGCAAGTAAATTTATACAAATTCACATAATAAGCTTATTTATTATTGCATGTTTTGATACTATAATTTAATTTAATTTATATCACTTCACACAAAGCAGCTGAATTATGTATTAGTAATCCCTCATCCATTCCACCAAGAGTCGTGCAAGAGAGTTTCCAACTCTCTCTTCTTTGAGGGTCTCGGGGAAAATAATTCATTTTAGCCCCATTCTTTGAGCTATTTTTACACCCTTTGGCAAAACAATGAGGTATCTGAAATAGTGTTTTAATTATCAAGATGTAGCTTAAAATTTGATGTTATTTTAAAGTTATACTATAATGTATTGTTATACTTTGCAAAATAATTATATTTACTTTTGGTTATATTTACCTTGATTTCCGTATTTCCGTGACGTATTTATTGCACTTATAGAGTACATCTCTGAAGTTGTAAGAAGTACAACTTCAGAATGTATAAGAATATATGTATACTGATCTATACATAAGAGCTACAGGAAGTTGCCTGAAAATGGCGGCACCAATCAGCGACGAGGAACACATTGACCACACTGTCCCTGGACCCACTGTATGTCAGGCGAACGGCAGGATCTGATGCGAATCTGCTGCTCATCTGACGTCAGGCCCTGATGTCAGGCTCTGTACCTCAGACCGCAGCCTAATGCGGACACAGATGACTATGGATCTAACGTCAGGCTCTACGCTCTCACGACAGACCCTGCTGCCAATCTGATATCAGATTGGCGTCAGATGGTTATCAGGGTATATATATATATATACAGGCCTCCACACCCAGGCCTAAAAAGCAATGCCAAGACCTAACCCGCACCTATTATTATTATTATGAAATCAACAATGCGAACGAGAATGACCCCGATGATAATTTGAAATATTCGTTAATTCGAAATACATGCCCTAGGCAATTTCCCCTAACATAAAATATATGCACAGGATGACCTTGTGATACCTATTCTTTAACATCTTCAGACACAAAAAATTAAATTATTTATTAAATTACGCCGAAAAGTCTGTCTCCTTAAATACTTGGATTTTTCGTAACAATATTTCTTCATATCACCAATATTTTTGATAATATTCAATATTGTCATTCAATGGATCTGTGCAATGTGTGGTTGCTAACACGTATTCGAATATGAATGTATTTTTGTAAGTTATTTCAATTCTAATGAACTTCTTATGTGTACATATTTATTAATTATGTAATTTTATTATAAGTATCAATTTGTGCAAAAGGGTTTGTGGAAAACCAAACGTTTTAATTGCATTTAATTCTAATTTCAATTGAATGTTTTAACTGTTATTTGATTTTATCAATTTGTAGAAAGTGCAGCGCTGATTAGCAAAGGGGAAGAAACTTTTTGTTAATCAGAGTCTGGTGTAAAGTGGAACTGTTCAATTTTATTCCGTCCAATTATATAATATTATTGTTTAATCATTAATAAAATACTGTTTATTTTGCCAATCCCTAGAATGTAGGTAAGTAATGCTCACAATGTTGCTCATTATAATCAATACAAGTGCATAGTACTGCGGAGTCGATTAATAAGTGCAAATGACTAATTATTACATTGTGCGCCTCCCTTGACACTGATCATTTTTCATATAATAAAGAGTTTACAAGTAATTTAGGTGGCACACTTAGGTGAATCACCCTGTATATGTGAAATTTAGCAACTGGATTAAGTATAATAGTCAATATTGAATTGAAGGGACATATTTGTTGCTAGATCCAAGAAACAATTTCAAATGAGAAATGAATGACAAGCTCGACAAATGAATGAGAGGATGACAGCCAGAAGCTTAGAAACTATTGGAATAAATATGCAAGATTTAACTTTAATCAAACTAAAATCACTATTGAAATTAAAGAATCAGTTGCTATACAAACTTGCTGGTTTAAAGTTGCAAACGCAACCATTTCAGCGACAAGTGAATCAATCAATTTCTCATCTGAGTACTATACTGTATTACATAGATAAATAATGAAGCAGAGAAAATTGCTCATGGTATGTAATATTCCATGTGTTCATTCTACAAAAGTCCTATAGTAATTTTTTAAAATTATTTCAGAAATCATTATGTAAAGCATATATTCTTATTTATACAGTCCTCTCACAGTCCTCTCACAGTCCTTTTTCAGTTATAAACTCCTCCCTTACAAGGAAACCAGGTGGTCATTCCAGACTTTAATGCAACTTTGGACACATGTAGATCTCACTTTACCGATGCAGAATATACTTGATTATAGGCATAGGCGGTTTATACTTTTTGATATATTTAACTTTAAACATTTCTATTAAGGCGTTCACAGAAATGTGAGGCGCTGACAAAAATGTTTAACGTTAAATAGTTTAATTCTCTATTTACATTACAACGTCTTTCTTCTTGTTACTCTGTTATTTATCAGCGCATTTAATACGAATATACAAGGTGTTCATGCAACAATTGGAATACATTATTGTGTTGGATATAAAATACCGTAAAATTCACGTCACAAATTTCGTAATGTAGTCGTTTCAGCTCGGAGATCGACTCCTTGGCGGCGGGTGCCAAGCTATTTAGTTATGGTTAATTGTTACCTTAGTAGATGTCGAAAATTTTGATATCGCTTCTGTAAGCCAGTCCAAGCTCAGAAAAATTTGCCGTCGGTAATGGCAGAAGCAGTGCTGTTTCAACCCTCAGACAGATCTTAAAATAATGAAGTCTCTCCCTACCACTGAAAAGATCGCGAAAAACGGCCACTCGCGATAGCGACTGTCGAACGTTGGAAGTTGAATTCGAGACAAAGCAACCAGTGACCTCGACTGCATGACCTCGGTGGCCGTTGCGTGAAGTACCTATAGTACCCTCTATCAAAATATCCAATATCAAACCCTTTTGTTCAAGGGATGATTCCTCGGCACGGTCAAATTGGTCATCAGTAAAATAATCGTGCTTCCGAAGAGAGTTGTCCTGCTGATTATGAGTAGCGTTAGTAATGCTCCGATGCTGTCTACAATTTCTCCAGAGCATCTAAACGGCAATGCACTATTTCTTCAGTCATTTTAGCAGAAACCTTCTTTAGGTTTTCCATGACCCTGGAGATTCGCTTAGCTATGTCCAGCTGCTAAATCGATGAGCTCGCCCATAGTAAGGATCGTCGATCGAAGAACGAAGAGCGAGCACGTGCGTCAATCATTCCAGATAATCACTAAGTAGTTACGCGAATGAACCGTAACGACCGCGATCCGCCTCGCAAGACCAAAATAATGTTCGCGACTAAATTATGGAGCGCCCTGAAGCCTGAATTAACACCTTTTCTCACGTGCCACAAAAAAGACAATATATTGTAACTGAAAGCACGTAACACAATAAACTTCCTAATCCTAATTACTCTATACTATGTCTATACTAAACTTAAATACAAGACCACAGCACTGGAAACTGATCGGTAGAAGAGTTCACCATATCGCAACTGGTGCGGAAAGAAGGAAAGACCAGGAAGTGCCGCAGTTAATCACGTGAGTGGCTAACAGGTGCGTGAGTTACTCGTATGGGTAATTTGCGGTTTCACCCAGAGATGGCCCAATTAGTTTGTTGACCTCCCGGGAGTGATTGGTATAAACGCAGCCATTTGTGGCAAAACCGGAAATAACATAACCTAAACATTCATTAAATTGGCTGCTTTCCAAGCTGATTGTTTATCTATCTCTTTCTATCCGTATTTCTGTCTCTTTCTTTTTTACAGTTTCTTTCTCTGTCCACTTCCGCTTTTGCCACAAATAGCGGCAACCAATCAACGACGATACAGGTTGTTCCGACCACTCCGTGGAGGATCACTAGTTGACTGTACATTGACGCTGTCCGTGCCGGCCGTCTAGCGAGCGTTTAAAACTAATCCATTGGCGATTTTTTACTGGGCATTAGGAAAGGGGCCCATAGGGCAAACGCAGACCCAACACAGCCCTGAAATGAAGGTCATGAGGCACATTTGCCGCTCCAACCTGCTGGAGTATCGCTTACATCCCTCGGTTTTTCCTCAGGTGTCTACCCGAGGTCCGTCGGGCCGGTTCGGATTTTACTACCGGTTTCTTTTGATCAAAACCGCAAAATCTCAAACTTTGAGGACATTTTTCGAGGAGATCCCAACTGATTCCGAAGTTAAAAATGGTATCAATCGATTTGTCATGGCGAGATCTTTCCAACACTTATCCCCTCTGCGACTTCACATTGTCCTTTTAGGATAGTCTCTTTCAAATCAACGTTGCAAAGGGCTGTGCGGAATTTCCCGGCCCGGGTTGAAGAATTTGGGGCCTTCTTCATATAACTTTTGAACTATAAAAGATATTGGAATGCAATTTGCTCCATAAAATGAGAAAAAAATATTCCCTCTTAATGATGGATAATTTAAAATATTTTACGTTTACTTAATTTTTCTTTTATCAATTTTTAACCATAATTGTTGTGAAAAGCTTTTGCAAACTGTTTATTTGATACTGTATTTAATGCTCTTTTTACAATTCATGGTGTTGATAAACAATAGGCTAGTTGTTTCTGTATCATTACTTTCATAAATTGAGAAATTAAATTTTTATTCAAATATGTGTCAGTTCTGCAGACCTCAGAATCTATTGTTCTGGTTTTCTTTTTTATAATTTTATCCTTAATGCAGTGCATGCATAGATCGGACGTAACGGGTAACTAATGGGACGTGTCTTTGATTGTAGCGGTGTTTGAATTTTTTTCTACAATTTTTGTGTGTGTATGTTTTATCTTTTAGCTACTCAACGCCACGCCTATACCGGCTTCTGTTAATGTCATTTTTTGGACCGATGCGTCATTATTGTGGCTTTTCGACGTAGGTGGCGAAAAATCTCTCCTACAAGGGTATAGCGCCACGGTCAACACTGTCGTAGCTAAAATTTTTGAAATTAAGACGGGTACGAGACCAGTCAACATTGTTTTCATACCTCATTACAGTAATCTGGGGTGCGAGTGGTAAACCGATCGTAAACGCGGAGCGCGCGGCTCGCTTACTTGGGCCGGGAAATTCCGCACAGCTCTTTGCAACGTTGATTTGAAAGAGACCATCCTAAAATTTTCGAAACTCAGGCATCACTGCTGTCCGGTCGCTGGCAACCCTCCGGACTGCGGACCGGTAAATGGTTGTAGTGGAATGCGTCCGTGAGGCGGTGTTGCCATTTTCGTCTGCTCGCGCGCGCGTAGGTTGCAGTTTTAACGGATGATCCTCTGTACGAATACTAGCTCTAGAAAGTCTAGTATAGTCGAGCTATAGTCATTAGCCCCCTGTGATATTCTACCTGATCTACCAGTTGTCAAGACAAGATTAATATGAAATGTATTTATTCAAAACGTTTTTGCGCTGCGAAGAGGGTTATTTTCCATATGTTTTTGTACCACCAAATGTAACAGAAATATTTAAATTTTCGGATCCTTATGACCTTGTATGTATTATGAAAATGCAACTATTTTACGATATTATTTATGTTATGAAAAATAAAACAGTCAGTTCAATACATTTATTTCGTTAATTCCTTTGTAATGTGTCATCATTCATGAATAGAAGACTGATCGTTTTAAGTACAAAATTATGTTTTACAGAGCATGTTCTTACCGGCGTCTACAGTTACAACATTTACAATTCTGCTGACGGGCATGATTACTCCATTGCCGACGTAACTCAGAAAAATTGTTTAGCCATTCGCAATTGGGCTTAGGTGGTGTGTTACTATTCCATACCATTTCTTCAGCACATTGACAAGATTGTAAACCAGTATCACAAAATCGTGAATTACTGCACTTAGCAGGAACACAGCATCCATCATCATTTCGACAAGAACAACACTGCTCAGTACTGAATATCAAAATGCCCCTCCTTTCAGTACCAGGGCAACTTGCTACATAAAAAATTAAAGTACAACAAACTATTGTATCATACCTGCCACATAATAATAACAAGGATATTTTTCACGTTATTTATAAAGCAATTAATATCCTGCTAGTGCATAATAAATACACTCAGACAAATAATATTGTTTTAAAAATTTCTTTCAAACTCTAACTTAAAGTTTATTTTATTTATTGTTACTTTTATATATGATATTATGCTAATTATGTGTTACTGTTTTAGACCTATAACATACATTACACAATTAGAAAACAAAAATATTTTAATATACCATTTATGTACCAGCTAAAACTAAAAGAAACTTTTATTGAGTAGGTTGCTACATATTATTAAATTAATTACTTATGAATTTTGTTCATACCATAACTTCTTTATTAATTGAATAGATAAAATAAAACTGTCCAAACCACCACTTACATGTAAATGCCACTTTATATTAATGTTATTATTTATAACAATAGTTTTCAAAATTTATATGATCTTCAGATTCTAGTAACTATTTTTTTCACAGCTCCAGAAGCTGCATTTTGTCCTTTGTGCATATCAAAGAACATCTATTTCTCCTTTATATTTTAAATTTATATACGTTGTATATTGGGTGTTTCACCTAACTTTATTTTAAATTGAACATTCGTCTCAAATCACATTTGAAAAATGATAATGAACTTGAAAAATAGTACCTTTAAAAAATGTATTTCTTTATGACAATATTCACCACTTCGACAGAAACAATTTCTTCTTTTGACATTTTTTCGAATCGTCGAAAGCAACAAAGGTATTACTTAGTTATTAGATATCCTCAAGTTAGGTGATACTCTCTTTATAACTTTATATACTTACTACTACATGTAGCTCATATTTATTACCATTATACAGGCTATTTCTTCGCATGACGGATCCACTTCAGTGGTGGACGAGGGACACAAAAACGATGAAATAAGTTTATATAAACATGTGCCTTATTTGACCTTGTTCCCGAGTTATAACCATTTTTGTACTCCCGTAATGTGCCACTGCTTACCTTTATAGGAAGTGTTCGAAATGGCCACCTTCGGCCTAAATGCAGTCGTCGTGTGGTAGAGTTTCTCAATCTTTCCAAAATTCCAGGTGTTCTTGTACACATTGCCGAAGTATTTCAACCTTTATAATAGGTGTTGAATAAACAATCGTTTTCAAGTAGCCTCATAAATAAAAATCTGATTCATAGAGCAGCACATTTAACACGGTCGAGAGATATCATGGAGTTTTTGAACATCGTATACAAACAGTCTAGCAAATTCAGTTGTACACACCACAGAGCCCAGTTTGTCATTAAGAATTATTCAAGTACAGAAATGGGTATAACTCGGGAACAAGGCCGAATGGGGCACATGCTTATATGAACATTTTTCGCTGTTTTTGTGTCCTCCGTTCACCGCTGGAATGGATTCCAAATGTTAAGAAACACTCTTTAGGTATATCATTTATCACGATTTGTCAAACTTTCTAACACATTTAAGTATATATATTTAATACTCTACAATATATTATTTAGAGTAAGGTTCTAAAAAATAGTGACGGATATAAATATATTTCATTGATAAACTAACCATAGCATTCACCACAAGGAAATGGTTCAGTTCTGTCAATCCTTTTACAACAAGCCATATTCGTTGGAACAGCTGAGCAAAAGCTTAAATTTTCCACAATAACTGTTTTGCGCCATGTACACCGTGCTACTGATAATTAAGTATCTATTGCTGTGTGTATAAATTTGGAATACATCTTTATAATTTATATTAGTGCATCATATTTAATTTGGGGAGAAAATATGAAAATGTGACAGAAATGACGATATTCATCTGTTTAATCACACGTTTTTCTCATACTGTTTATTATTGTATAAAGTAATATTTTAGACTAACTGTGTGTTCAAGATTTCATATTGTATTTACAATGGTAAACAAAAAATATTTGTAGTGAACTAGTAAACTAAATTTTAGTAAATTAAACATATTTTTAGTTTAGACTAGTATTAAATTTATATTGAAACTAGGTCGGCGAACACATTTGCATTTATAAGAATTTTTTATAACTTTTCCGACCAGACATAGTCTAGACGCGATATCATAATCATCCAAATTATTGAATACAGGACGGATCCATATTTCGATGAAATGCATAACAAAATTATAAATCTGACTTGTATATAAACGAATTTCTAGGATTATGACATTGTACAAACAAAAGTAATTATTATATTTTGCCGATATAAATTGTTTTGTTAAGGGTTATTTAAAAGTCATATTATTATATTTCATTGAAGACGTCTCGATATCCGTTACAGTATATAAGTTGTTCGACGGTTGTGGGAGAAAATTTAGGAGGTGATTCTAGACGCCAAAATAAGACGAAAATCAAAAATAACGAAAGTGCAGTGGAAGCTTCGTTTCGTAATTATAAGCGTTTAAAATTTGGTATATTTCGCCTGAAAGGGGGCAACCGGGCCCAGCACCGGTGCACGCGGAAAAAGGCATTCCAGGGATAGAGCAGTGGTGTTCACAGCCACTGTCACACGGCGTCACTCATCTCAGAGAAATTGCGACAAAATTGACGACAAATGATTCTGCAATACAAGGGCATATCCAGACTTTTTGCCCAAGGGTGGGAGGGGCGAGGGGGTACTTTGAGAAACAATGACGTTAAAGAAAAATACAGTAATGAAAACACAAAATTAAACTCTTTATTATTGCAATTGTAGCGCCAAATTAATTAATATTTTAAAATTGAAATTTAAAAATATTCACTTTTTTAGTATAAACTTCATAAGGATTAGTTTTTAAACATAAGCGATTTTGTTTCAAACCTGGGGGGCATCCGCACCACCCCTCTACAGACGCTAATACTGCGATACTTCATAACAAATTAAAGGGTATCGCAATTACACCAAACCTGCCTACTCGCTAAAATCCATTGTTTCCATTGTATCCACTCACGTAGTCCATTCGTTTCATTTTCATGATGCGTAACAATGGATAGAAGACGACCCCAGGACAAAATCGCTATTTCACCTACTTTTGAACTTGCATAACTTAAAGTAAATCAAGTCTCGTATCGTTTCCTATTAATTTGTTAATAAGTATGATTGAAAAGTATCTACAGTCCCCACCCTTCAGGAATTAAAATTTATGCCGAATGGTACGTATATCACCTGCTCCTAAGCAACAGAGTACCTAAATAAGAACACCATCTGATTTTTGATAAGTAGTTCAGCCATTCATTAACGCATAACGTATTGCACACTCTCGCATTAATCATACATCATGCATTAATCAATGAAGATTAATCTACGGAACTTTTTGTCAATTAGGTATCGGTCATGTTGTGTTAAGAATCACGCAATATGTGAACAAGTGGTCGTTTCAGACTTCCAAATAAATTTCATTCGATTTAAAGTCGGTTGCGAACATCGTGTAGTGTCAGACCTTTGACTATCGTTGCAAGCTTTAGTCTTTGTTTGAAGCTGATTGCATCAATTCATTACCTTAATTAAGGAAATACATCATTTTTAACCTTGTAGTACTTAAAAGATTTAAGTTTCATTCTTGCTGCTGTTTGGTCACAGTTATTTTCAACACTAGGTATGTAAACGTTGATAACATCAAGTTACGTCTATTGTTAAATAAATTTGGGCCAAAATTAAATTAATCTGCGTAATCTTTTTAACTGTAAATTAATTTGTATACATACACTAGGTCTTTGATTGAAAGTTGTGATTAGTAGGAATTTAAATTTGTATTAAAAGTTACATTAGTTGAGGCTTAAGAGATATAAGTCACTTTGATAGCTTTCTTCGCTAATCGAAATTAATTATTTTTTGTTACAGTGTCAGAGTCAACTTAAAGACACCGCATCGTTTTCTCACGAATCCTGACATAATGCGGGTCCTAATTTGTCTTTGTTTAGCCATTGTACCATTTGTACGCTCTTTTATGGTAACGTACACTTTAAAACCATTAATATGTTTGATTTTTTAAAAGTTCGACGCGTTCATATACATATGTGTATAACGAATTCTTAAACTATCATGCATCGTATTTATAATTATTTATTCCACAGAATGTATGTTCAAACATTGTCATATATTTTTAAATATTAAAAACTATGATAATATCGAGATAAAACTTCTAAGAAACATTTTTATTCACTAATAATTGTATTTTACAGCTGCACCAACTCATGACTCCAGATGAAGTGATGGGAATATTTCACAAAACATATGACACTGGTACGTACGTAAATACACATAGACACATATAAAACTAAAGAACGGTGTACAACATTTAATAATGGTGTACAACATGATGTTCTGTACTGCATTTATTTTGTAATATTCTTTTCATTTTCAACATTTTTCGTTACAGTACCCTACTATGAAGTTGTACGTGTACAGTATTCGATGAACACCATAAACGAAGGTGCTACTACAAAAGTGCATATAAAAACATTCAATCAAGATATCGAATTATATTTAAATCCTACCGGAGGATATCTTGCTAGTGAAGATACGCCATTGTGGATTGTGAGGTCCGATCAACAAGCGCCAGAAGGACTTCAATACACTTTGGTACCTAATGTAAGCTTTCTTAAAAAATTTATTTGCTTCTACATATATTAGAAGAAACAGTCTTTTTTTTTTATTAAACTCTCCGTAATAAATATTTAAGAGTAGTTAATCCGTTAGCAGTCGAGGATGACACTCATTGTGTTCTGTTCACACAGACGAATATTTACATATTTGGTAAAATTGGATTAGTCAATTAATGATAAAAGAACTTATATGATAGGTATAAACTTTTCTGAGTGCAATCGTTTCCAAATTTTCAAAGAGATCAATTTGCTTTTAAATGGAATTATGTACTTTTTAATGCTTAAATTTTACATTAGAAGTTTGGGAAATACAGTTATATTCTGATATTTATAAAGAAAAAATTACTCAATGGATAGTTCTTAGATTTTACAAACATATTGAAAAATGATATATAAAAATGATATCAGCGAAGGCCGTCGCTGAAAAACTTTTTAGTTATTAAAAGCTTACCTGTAATTTTACAACATATATGATAATTTGCACGTTTATTGCATAGCACATAAGTTTAGGGAAAAAATCTTTTCAGGCACTGAAGGATATTGGAACTCCAATGCAAGACGAAGCAGCAGGAGCTGCACTCTTGGTTACATCTAAAAAGAATAAGCCGCCAATTTTCGTAAGTTCTAACTCGATTTCTTCAATTTCATCTGCAAATATACCTATTTAAATTACCCCCTTCAAGTTATTGTTTTCATTTTAACCATTTTACAGTGTAGTACGACAGCGACTCGGGAAAGTCGTTTTTGTTTTTGTTTTTGTTTTTGCGAATACAAATAATTTAGACAGCAAAAGTAATATGTACATGCTTGTAGGCTGTTTCTTATTATTTTATTACACTTCGAAAGAATTAATATCAAATGAAATTGATTATCTCAGGTAATATTACCTTTTCAGTAGGTAATGACGACGTTCAGATGATCTATTTTCTTAGTGTCGATAAAACCCATGTATATTATGCCTATGTATGTTTTTTAAAATTCGACTGAAGCTCATAATATGTACTTAATAACGCATTAGAAAATTATATAATGATGTTATATTCGTATTTTTTGTCTAACGACACACGTTTCTATTTTAGAATGGACCTCTTCCCTCGAATTTAGTTATACGTTCCTTACCAGAACGTATTATTAAAGACGTTTTGTTTACAAACAAGGAATTATTTAAACTACAGGTCACTAACACTTTAGAAACAAATAGTTTAGCCTATACATACCACCACATTGTTTATAAACAAACGCCATTGGTACCATACAACAATTTTAGTAAGGAAATTATTTTATTGTTATAAAATGATCAAGTGAATTAAAACAATTTAGTTGAGCTTTAGTTTCTAAATAGTTAAAATAAAGCGGAAGAAACTAGTCTTTTACAAAGATAAGTTTATTATTTTCTAGATTTAACAAATCCATTATCACACGTACATCAAGCTCCTAACGTGATATATCCAGAAGTCCTGGTAGTGGTTGATTATAACTTGTATTTGTAAGCAGTAACTTGGTACAATCTTCACTATCACTACATTTAGGATATTGCACCAAACGAATGACATTTGTGATTTTAGAATGCTAGGTGGAAACATCGATCAAGCTAAACGATATATCGTTGCATTCTGGAATGGAGTAGATTTAAGGTATCGTGCACTAAGAAATCCAAAAGTACGATTAAACATCGCGGGTATAATTATAGCTACGGTGAGTATTTGCATAATGTCTTTATATTTTTTTAAGGATGGAATATTTATGCGTCGTTTTTGAAAATAAATGTATGTGTTACCTCAAACAAACCGGCCCAACGTAATTTGTTCGATCATTTTTAAAGTATTTTATTTACCCTTATACATGCTGACACTTCATTTTTTGTTGGCACATAGCAATTGTATTTGTAGCATGGTTAAAATCATTCTTTATGGTTTCAAGAGATTATAGAAAGTATAAGTTTGTGTGGTGTCGGTTTGACTTCACACCGAGTAATTTACATCCTGTGCACGGTTTTGACGGGTTTTAATAAACGTAATACTCTAGTAATACTGAAGAACAACGAACGTCGCCAGAATGCGTTGCTCAGGACTATAGTATTAATTTGTTTCTCCATTGACAGTGCAGTCAATTAACAGTAGAAGCGACATTTCGTTTTGACCGGTACTATACGCTGGCCGGTATGTACGAATCTCTGCTAATGTTTGCCGTGATACAAATACAATGGTCAGGTGGCAACAAACCATGACAGAAATAAAATAATAATCGTTATGAAATACCAATATGTACATGGGTAAATGCACACCATTTTTTTAAAACGATCGAGCAACCACATTAGACCATTTCTCTTGGAATGACCTGTAGTACTGCAAGCTGCTAACAGCGAATTACAATTTCCCAACAATACCTTCTTACAATACATTGAATAACGCCCTACATAAAATCCGTTGGTACATTGAACGTTTTATTACAGGATGAGGGGGCGATCCCATATATAGAAAATAGTCGTATTAATTCAAAATTAGTAGATGCTGATCACGCTTTATCGGGTATGGCGCATTATTTTTATAGCGAGAAAAGATTCCCCTGGAAAATTTATGATATGGCGATGGCTACAACAAAGTGAGTAATAAAGGATTTTGGACAGAAACACATGAAATGCATTCATAATATTTCCAATTATTAACTATAGTGCATTCGTAGCGCGGCTGCAATTATTAATACAATAATCATATAGTAAGAGTATTAATTATAATTTGTTTTTTTTCAGATTGGATTTGTGTAATAAGATAGATGATCATTTATGTGACCCTGCAACAGTAGGTAAGCATATTTTCAAAGAACAAATTAAACATGCAATTTTATATTCGATCTAAATGTCCATAAATAGAAAAAAGGAATAGATATAAGGATGTTTTCAAAACGAAAATTTAATATATAGTTGTCCATTGTACTAAATTGTCGTTATATTTCTTGCACAATCTTAAATGCACTTGAATTCTTTATTTGGAATACGAATACTATTTCATTTCAAGTTAACTAATCATATATATTCATAAACTAAAACCGGCACTGCAATATTTTGATTGTTGCAAAAGTTTTGTAATAAACAATCCACAAAAATCGCAATTGTAAATACAGATGTAGAACAAAGTACTTACGTAGGTACTACTTACACCACTTTCATAATCACCGGCACTTAATATGTTAACGTTTTATAACTCCGTGTAACTTTGAGATAACACGCAGTGTATTTGTTCCACTATTAGCTATTTGAATTTGGGGATCAGAGCCCTTCATTTTGTAATGAAATGTTTATTAAATAGAATGTAAGTACATAGAGCCAATTTGATACCCTTGGACCAGTGGTCGGCAAACTCATTAGTCAACAGAGCCAAATATCAACAGTACAACGATTGAAAATTCTTTTGAGAGCCAAATTTCTTAAACTTAAACTATATAGGTAGTTACACTGTTTATTAACTTAATAAACTTGAATTATAGTTTTAAATCTTAATTAAACTATAGGTACACTCAATAAAACTTGATATCATCAGGGCCGATGCGAGGATGGTTGGCGTCCTTATCAGTGATGCCAGATTCGGGACGGGAGCGCTCGAGAATTTCCCCCACCTCGCATGCACACAAGCAGCTCCGGCCTAGTGTGCATGCGAGGTGGGGGAAATTCTCGGGCGCTCCCGTCCCGAATCTGGCATCACTGGTCCTTATGCAAGAAAATTTTTGGCCCCCCAAAATTTTTGCACCTGTTTTCTATTTAATATGTTTTGCCTTTACGAGGTACAATAAAAAAAGTATTACATTTACATTTTGTTTATATGGGAGTTGGATTCCTGTATTATTAAGTCTGCGATATATTTTTAGCGCCCCTTTCGGCTGGCGACCTTATGCAACGCATTACTTGCATAATGGGTTCCGTCGGCCCTGGATATCATACTTAATAATGATCTTATTTATTGATTAAAATTAAATTGTAATCATTTGTGGCAGAGCCGCATTCAAGGGGCCAAAGAGCCGCAGTTTGCCGACCACTGCCTTGGACCAACCCCAGATAGCACACAGACGTCTGAAAAATGTCCATTTAAGACTTTCAAAACGTCTTAAAGATGTTTGGTAAAATCCTACAATCGTCTTAAACATGTCTGGATTCACAAATGAGTACGTCTTTACGACGTCTAATAACATCTGGCAGATAATCCCAGATAGCACACCTCGTCTTAGAGACGTCTAAGGTCGGTATCAAATATATTGGCCGGTGAATTCGTTTTCGGGAACAGCGATAGAGGAGAAATCAGCCACCACCATCTGACGATCGCGGATTTGTCAGTTGGAGTTGCGTGGTCCTCGCAGGGTATAGTGGGGTAACGGGAACGCTGCTCGGCTCCGCCTGAACCTAGCCGTTTGGCTGTTATTTATTCTTAGCGTAATAGTTGTGTGCGTTACGAAGTTATGCGCAGACCAATACGAGATGAAGCTATCGAGAAAGTATCAATGTTCTAACCAATAAAGCTCCTGAATTTTTTCGTAGCTAACGCGCACCTATTCTAATGTGTGTATTTCTACGCTGCAGCTCAGTTTGGTCTACACCCCAGAAGCTTGGCACTATCCCCACCATTTCTGGCTCACTCTTGTTCTGCGAAGGCAAGAGCGAGATGGAACGAGAGCGAGTCAGAAAACGTTGAGAAAAGGAGCACCGAGGCAAGCGAACTGTGTGGTGTGAGAATACCCCTCACGAAACTCACCGACCAATATATATGATACCGACCTTAGTTTATGTCCATTTTATGTCTGAACATCTTGATTTGTAACAAGACGTCTTTTGGACGTCTTTAAGACTTTACCAGACGTTGTGCTATCTGGGATACAGTCTTACAGACATCTAACAGACGTCGGAAGATGTGTTAAAGACGTCTTAAGACAGTCGTCCAAAAGATGTTTTGAGACATACGTCTTTAAGACTTAATTTTTGTACGTCGTTAAAACGTCCCGATTTGTACGTCTTTAAGACGTCATATGCTATCCGGTACCACAGTGTGAGTACCACACTTACACATGAAGAATCCAACCCCACTAATATTTCCCTTGCGTATCACGTCTAGGTCGAAAAACTTTATTTGATATTTTTTACTTATTTTTTTTTATAAGGAAACATCTCCTTGTCGGTTGTACTACGATTTGCTGGACACTCTGTATACTGTGTTTAATATTTACCAATTTCGTATTATACATATGTATTATTTGCATATATTTTGGAGAAACGCCACCACCAATTTGTCTTATGAAAGGTTAAATGAATATTTGCAGGATATGCTTATGTTGCTGGTGCATGCAATAGAAATCGTACAACGAAATTATCAGAAGCTGTTGGTCTAGCTGAAGATAATGGTGGCTTTAGTGGCATCATACCAGTAGCTCACGAACTGGGACATCTGTAAGTTTTAGTTTCCTATTTCCTATAAAGTCTAGAACTTAAAGATCAATTTCTTTTTCATCACATTTTCATGAACTTTTGGATATTGAAAACATGTTCCTAAGTAAATTATTAGATTAAAATTCGAAAAACAATTGAAATTATGGGAATTGAAATGAAACCGCGTAACAGTTAAAAATTTATCTACATGCTGAAAAATTAAATACTGAGGTTACTCGGGTAATACAATTTATTTATAAAAACTGATACAAAATTATTAAAAAGGCGCTTCGAATGCCATACACAGAACTCTATCGAAAATGTTTTAATGCTACTGTATAGCACTCAGAATCTCCATATGCAGATGTACATACCAACAGTAAATGTATTTTAACATTCAGAACTACAATTAGCACGTTATCTACACCTACGTTTTTCGGTTTAAAAAAATTTTTCACGTCTTGCGGTAAAATTTTACTACCCTTTTTTAAAGAGCATTCATCTGCAAAATTTTCAATAGGTATCTTTTTTCATAGTTCCGGCAATATTAATGTTACGACTTTTGGACGTCTTTACGACTTTACCGGACGTCTTTACGACTTTACCGGACGTCTTTAAGGGCACTTCCCGACCAAATCATACGAGAACATAGGTGACTTTTATGATTTTTTCATGTTTTGACCGGAAAGTGCCCTTCAGACGTCTGTGTGCTACCTGGGAGGCAACTTTATTAAAAAGACTTGTGATTATTTCAGAATGGGAGCACTCCACGATGGGAATACAAAAGAATCCGGAAACTGTTCTTCACACGATGGTTTTATCATGTCGGGTACGCTAATGTTAAGTAAGAACGAGTTCGAGTGGTCCAATTGTAGCATAAACGCAGTTCATAAATTCCTTAGGTAGATTTTTTGTATATATTATTTATGATTAAATAACTATGTATTACTCAGTACCATTGAACAGCACCCGAGTCTTCTATATTAGCGTAAATCGAAAACACATTTGATTTCCTTAGAAGTGTAAACAATTTTTTCTTTTACTTGAAAAATTTTGTAATATTCGAATATGACTGATGTTCACTGATTTTTTATGTTGTCTAAAGACAGGGGTAATGCCTTTTTCGTTAGCTATCAGTTTTACAAAAAAAAGAGTTATTGTGAAATTTGTAGCTTAGGAAATTCTGTACAAAAAAGGTTGTATGAGTTTTTTTCATAGGAGTCAGTATCCATTTTCATGTATGACGGATTACCAAGTTTCAACCCTCATACTTTTGACAAGGGAAGGAATATTCCCCCCCCCCCCCGAACCCGAATATTCAAAAAATTTTGAAACTTTGTGAATGTGTAGGGAATGTCCACCTGAGTACAACCCAATTTTGTTTGCTGTTCAAATTCACTCCAAGAGGGTGCAATTGATCCTTGAAAATTTTTCGATTTTGTGTTATTACTGGCGAACTGTAGGAGGTAAAAAAAAAAGTTGCCAGGAAAAAGTTACTTCCTTTAACTGGACTATCATTTGGTAACTTGTAGTCCCTACAGTTCTTATAGTTCGCGAGTTATAACACAAAATCGGAAAATAGCCGGATTTTCAGGTGTCAATTTCATCCCCTTAGAGTGAATTTGGGCAGCAAAAAAAAATGGGTAATACATACCTATATATCATCTACATATCCCCAAAGATTAAAGTTTAAATTTATTCACTCTAAGGTGGTGAAATTGACCCCTGAAAATGCGGCTGTATTCCGATTTTGTGTTATAACTCGGGAATTGTAAGACCTGTGAGAATTGTAACTTACCAAATGATAGTTCTAATTAAAAAAAGTAACTTTGTCCTGAAAACTTTTCTCCTATTTCCAACAGTTCACGAGTAATAATACAAAATCGAACAATTTTCAGGCGTCAATTAGAAGGCTCGGATGCAATAAGGGGACTAGCGTTCGAAAATGCGAAAAAATTGTCCGAACGCTAAGAAAAATTGGAAAATTAAATTTTGTTAAACTGAATTTTCAAAAATATAGTGTTGTAAAGCTCGTCACGGCACACATTTTTTCTATTTACAGTTTTTTATCGAATCATTAGTATTCGAGATAAAAATTATAAACAAAAAAATTTCTTCGACCAAAGTCAATATCTTTTTAAACACAAATTGCGATAACTTGAGTAAATATTAACGGATCGTTATGAGACTTGAAACATAAAATTCAGAAAACTCTATCGAAGCCGTGAAATGTATGCACAAAACTCTTATGTTAAAAAATGTAATAATATTTAAGTAATTAAAAAGTAATACTGGACATAACCCGTTTTTCAACGTTCGCCGTTAAAAACTATCGAGGTAATTTTGAGGTACATACAACTTCCAGCGACAAAGTTTTTCCTTAATATACAAGGAAGATTGTCACCAATTTTCACACTGATTAATAAATGATTGTAGAAGATATGACAATGTATATAATTCTCGCACGGCGCCAACTGTCAACGCGAGTGCTAAAACTGCTAAATACCGCATTATACGCGGCTGTATAAGACAATCAGAAATTGATGTTTATAATTTTCGACGCTACTGACACAACTTGTTTCAGCGAAAAGAAAGCAACATGCCTCTACGATGAGCCACCAAAGGCTACAGCAATCAGACGTCCTTTGCCTGGGAAATTGATGTCTGTTGATGAGCAATGTGCAAAAGTCTTCGGTGGTGGAGCGTGTAATGTAAGTGTTTAAAAGAGACATAAGAAGCAATTTGACACTACATTTGGAATAATTTTGCAGAAAGACTCCTCTTCGATTTGCTATCGACTAGATTGCAAAGTTCTTGAACAGAATAGCTACTGTGATGCAGTTGCAGCCGCAGCTGAAGGTTCCACTTGTGGAAGTGATCTTGTAAGCTCATAATTTTTAAAAAAGTCATCAACATAAATAATTTTTACGAATTTCATATTACAATACCTATTATGGATTAATATTGTTTTGGTGTAGTTTGAAGATCGTGGCAACATAAATATCTTATACGTTTTACAGATATGTCTCAATGGAGAGTGTGTGTTGGAAGGAACAGAAATTAAGGATGAAAAAAATTATGTTTCGAAAATGAAATAAGTTTTGATACTTATTCATTAAAAACTTCTCCAAATAAAATAATAGTAGAAGTATATCCCTAGTATGTTAGGCCACTATTTTTCTATTAAAACTTGAGTGTAAACATACAAGCAACTACATTTCATATACTGCGATAAATACTTAAATAAGCATTCAACCAACGCAAATGTAAACGTATTGTACTAACACATTTTATTTCTTTAATGTACAGAGTTGTTAATAACTATAAACATAATACTGAAGTGTTTTATAGGACAAAAAGTAAGAATAATAAGGCACATTGGTCGAAGGCGCATCCTATAAATACTTAGTCACTGCAAATGTAACTTCTTAAATATTATAATAAACTTAAATAATAAATTCACAAATTAAATTGATAATAACTTAAAATACTACTTATTCATTTTAAGGAAATTATTAAATTACATTCTAAATAGTAATTTGTTAATACATTAAGTATTTACTTATTTACATACAAAAATGTGAATTTATGTATATATATCACAAAATTAAACACGTACGTGTTCTTGAGAGATAATAATATCAAGTCACTCAACAGTTTCTGATTCTATTCCTATTTCCTCGTAAAGCTCAGTTTTACTACCAGGATAGCTTTCCAAGATACAATCCATGATTTCAGTACATAAACGTTTCCGCTTTACGTGTTCACGCGAATAGTTATTCAGTGCTTTCTCTGATTTCCTTTTGCACTCAGTTAAATCTTCTGTACCACTTGCTTCCATTAGCCCGTCCAATTTATGTGTTAACACCTTAATATTCTCTTGAACCTCAGCTTTCTGTTTTTTCGCCTCTTCAATTGTGATACTAGACTTTATAGATACCAACAAAGCTTCCTGCACTTTAATTTCATTTTCCAATTCTTGATACTTGCTTTCAACTTCGTTGGCATGTGCTTGCATTTCCTTATCTATCGTCATCAACTCCTCTACGCTGTGGCTTGAATCCTGAACTACGCAATAAACCTTTTGCTTCCCATAAACCTGAAGCAAAAAGTTATTAGTTGTGTTGCTCGATATTTAGATTTAATAGTAGTCGCCATACCTTTTCAAATAGTTTCCCTCCAGCCACCAGCTTGTCTATAGATTTCTGTACAGAGGTTTTACCATATTCATGGTGCAAGTTGGACACAATGTCGTTGATGCTATAAGGCCTATTTTGTACTTTCATGTATTGATATACAGTATCTGCCATTATTGTTGCTCTTGTATTCCCCCTCTTTTTGTACCAAAACTTCAAAGCAACAAAACTATATAAAACTGTATAAAACTTTAATAGTTTTATTCAGATTTGTTATAATGAATAATACAAATATAAGATTGTCTGTGTTTTCAAAACATAGTTATATTCTTTGTATAATGAATTCACACGAATTACATTAACTGGATTTGCACCATACTTGTGAAATATAGTATTTTGATTTTAAAATGTTCAAGATATACATGTATGAGAACGTAATTAGTTTAACAGATGAGTTGAAGTACATTTTGATTGAGAAATAATTAATAGTCAGTAGATTATTCGGAATAACAATTATAAGAGATTATTTGAAACATTACAACGTATTATAATGCTCATATATTTTTATAGATACGATTTTTATCACATAAATTATGGAGCATGAAATTGTACATACCAACTTTTGGTTTTGTTTGTTAATTAATTGTGTGTAATTATATAGTTATTAACTTGTCGTCACAGAAATCACTGGCTAGGTTACAAGACTATATAACCTGTCACTGCTGTCACACGATAAACATAGCATTACGGACGGAGTAAAGCGAGCCGAGCCGAGTAAGAACCGAGCGGCCCGAATGTACATATTTCGAGCCGATCGAAATTTCCGTCACTTCGTTTATTTTCTAAATTATTTACACGGCGTAGATATGTTATATTTTGCAAACATTTAGGCACATATGGAAAAAGAAATATCTTAATTATGACTGTACTTAATTTGTACTTCACAATCATTTGCTTATTTATTTATACTTATTCATTTTTTATTGGCGGGTAACAGTCTTTGTTAACAGTCACCCGACAGAAATATAACCCATACGAAGAAGGCAAAAATGAAAGACAAAAAGAAAACAGTAAGAATAAATAAAAGAAAGAGAAGTATTATACATGAAAAAGAAGAATAAGACAGATTCGAATTTAGGGTAATTATTTAGAAGTTTTCCATCCTCACCGATTTCAATGATTTTTGGATATGTTGTCGGGGACACGATTCTGAACAACTTTTTCCTATACATGTTACCGCCCAGGGACAAAATAACATGAGCAATAACATATGATAATTATTGCTGTAAATGCACTATATATGCAGATATGTCACACTGAATTATAATTATACATCTTTATCAGTTTCAAATTATTCTTAATAAAGACTTGCCATTTTCGGGTACCTACTTACATGAACAGCTGTCTACCGCGCGGCGAGTGAGAGGGAGTGAGAATGAGGGAGAGGCAGTGATGCCAGAATCGTGGGACGTGGTGGGACGTAAGACTGTCCGTTGACTGTGCGTTGCCTTTTGGGCTGCCGAGCACACGGACGGGAGTAGGAATATGTTGTGTGCAGTGCGAAGGTAAGAAAGTGGGGAACGACGGTAGGTCATAGTCGGGGTAAGCATTTGTCCCATGCAGTGGGCTTGGGAAAAGGCCCCGTAGCTATCTACTACGCTCCGTTGCGCATGCGCGATGACGTCAAACCAATCAACGTCAAGGTGGTAAACGGAACGGCGCCACCGTCAAGTCAAGCCAAGCGACGTGATTGGCTTGGCTAGACTTGACAGTGGCGCCGTTTCGTTTACCACCTTGGCGTTGATTGGTTTGACGTCATCGGGGCCTTTTCCCAAGCCCACTGGTCCCATGTCCCACGATTCTGGCATCACTGCGTAGTGGTAAGCTCACCATTGCGACTAAGAATTAAAAAGCGAAATCTGGATAAAACACCAGCAATAATTTATGTTGAGTTGTTTAAAACATATTGAAAAAGATTCTCTGTTTAATTTCTTTATGGATATATTTTTCATATTATTCTATTATATTTTTCATACTGTTCAAAATATATTCCTTATATAAAGCTTACAAAACCACGCCCGATACCTGAATTGCAGAATACACCTGGTCCTCGTTTGTCCATGTACATCAACGTTTTTCCTTGTTTTTTCCACGATAGCGTCTTATTCTAATAATATTAAAAGAAAAATTTATCACTAAGAACACTTCAAAAGTTATTTCATGATAAAAAGCGTTTAAAGATAAAACTGACAAAACATAATTATTAGTCTATGCATAGATACTATGACACTAAATGACTTTAATGTTTGGTAATTTTTATAAAGGTCCATTCTCATCTGTAACGTTCAGACAATATGTCAAACAGCCGTAATTCGTTAACATACCGAGTTAACGAAAAAAATTCCATTAGCATATATTTGGTACCGCTTAATTTTTTAGTTATAGGCTCTTTTATATTGCACAAATGAAGGAACAAAAACACGTATGGATACCACCCGGCATCATACATAGCCCTCTCACTTTTGCTAATTAAAGCTTTAAGATTTCGAAATATTAAAAGCACTGAATGAAATTTTTTACAGATTAAACATTTATCCTTGATATTTTTAAATTCTGTATTCTTCTTGCGATATAATATTGTGTAGATTTTATGTCACCATAATTTTTAAAGGGCTAATGTTAAAGAATTAAAAATGGCAGTGCACTATGTCAAGGTGGAGACTTGAAATGTTAGTAACGTTGGGACCTCGACGAGAATCAACTTTGGGTAGACTTACGTATATTAAAAATATGTAGCCAAAACTGAAAATAGTTCAGATACTGTCTGAGAAATGTGTACCTAAAGCTGTGTATGTTACATCAACTGTTTTTTATACCTGTCTAGGTAGAATTGTATGTTATAAATTTTGTATTTTTATCATTTCAACTTTTAGTGCAAGTATAGCCAAAAACTGTGTAAATTACTATGCGCCCACGTATAAACAGACTCCCTGAAGAACTTAGGCGGAGTAAACCCCGCCGTGTAAGTCGGATTACAATTCTGTAAGCGCTTCTGCTTGTAGTTCAACAGTTTCTTATTATCAAAAAAAAAATGCTGTCGAACATACGTGTATATTAATACTTTTCATTATTCTGACGTGTAATTCCCATATTTTGAACATCCTGTAAGTATGTACGTAGATCGCGAAACACATTAAAAATATCTAGAAAAAGTCGATGTCCACATACATCATGCATCGACCTGGTATCTTCCATCTTTGATTCATTCGGTGTGTAAAAACCAAAAATAGAACAATTAAAATAATTGAATTGAATAAAGGAATATCACGTCTTCAACGTCACGTGTTTCACACTCAGGAAGATCACGCTAGTGATGACAATTGAATGTATTTTTTGCCCTTCTATTACAAGTGTAAACGGTACCTTATGTTTACAATCCATGAAAGATCAAAGATAAACTTAAACTACCGGCCGGCAACAATGCACACACGTATGCGAGCATGAATAATACCTACGTATATGGAAAAGAAATCGATAATGTGTCAGTAGTAAATGCTCCGCTTATGAAACCACCGACAAAGTGATATGCAACCAGTATATATAATGGTCAACCATACGCATCGTTCAAAAGTTAAAGAAATTTTTTCTAAACTCCGAAAGCAAATTGATTGCTACACAATTATGTTATAGTTAAAGTTATTGTTCTCAAGAACAAATACCTGGGTGACCGTCGGTGAAAACTATTCCAAGTTATTCACATGTGAGTTCGTCGTAAATTTGACAAAGTAACAAACAAATATTGATCTTCTTTATTACATGTGTACAGCGTGTTTCTACGCAAAAGGTGTTAGCAATAACGTAGAAAATACAGATTGTAGAAAGTTGTCATAACTTATATTTAGTTTCATTGTTAAGTGCGGATAGGATGATTGTAGTTCTTCGTCAATGCAAGAATGAGTCACCTGTCGCGTGGATTTAAATTGTACACTAGAGAGCGCATCATTCAAATACTTTGGCTGCTACGAATCTTTAT
The DNA here is from genome assembly GCA_947577245.1 of Andrena bucephala. Taxonomy (NCBI): domain Eukaryota; kingdom Metazoa; phylum Arthropoda; class Insecta; order Hymenoptera; family Andrenidae; genus Andrena; species Andrena bucephala. Next base: position 109,528,809 of record OX387715.1, read on the forward strand.
CATTAATAGTGTGACGTGTCGACGCGTCTTTACGCTGTGCAATGCGGTCTTTAGGCATGGGCATGCTGGGCAGTCGCCAGGGGCCCCATGTCAGTAAGGGCCCCCAAGACTGATATTAAGGGGGAACACCACTGTGACGGCCGGAAAAATGAGCCCATTTTTAAGATTTTTTTAAGGAATAACTTACAGTTTTATTATAAAATTGTTATTACCTATCTTTAGAACAATGTCTTAAGAGACTATAAAAAAAAAAGTAATAGAAAACATGCATAGATTTCCATATACAGTTAATCTCCTACACCCCTCACAAGAAAACATAGGTCGCTTATCGAAACGATATCTCTGGAACGGCAACTCTGAAATTAAATTTTTTTTTTAATATAATCAGTATGAGTGTAGTTTCCGTTGTGCGTACCGATTTTTAAAAAAAATTATTTTTGTAAAAATGGTGCGCTTGGGAAGAAAAAGTTTCGAAAATCGGCAAGAAAATGGATAGTTTTTCGAGCGTATTTCAAAAAATATGTTTTCGATCAAAAAATCGGTACGCACAACTGAAGATACTCTTGTTTTAAAGATCCTGTAAAAATTTCAAGTCGATCGGATAAAAATTGACAGAGCTATTGATTCTATCAGTTAGAAAAATGTCGTTTCGAGAAAATCGCGTTTAAAGTTTGACTTGTAGTGCATTTGTACCGTGACGCATTTCACAAAATGCACCGTATCTTCGTAAATTCTTCGAATATTGACTTGAAATTTTCGGAGATTATTTTTGAAGAGTCAAACATTAAGAAAGTGAAGAGAAAAAAAATCGAAATTTTTTCAACTTTCACAGTGGTGTTCCCCCTTAAGTCAGGTCTCCGCTTTAGGGTGCAAATACCTCCTTGAGTTCTGGGACCCAGGCAACAGCCGAGCACGGAACTGTTACGTTGCTAACCACAGCATGGGCGTGGGGAGAACTGCAAGACTGTGCGTGTGTCCATACTGGCTCGTATCATGAGTCTTTGTATATAACTGGGCCTCCCGCGTATGTGCGCACACACACTTCCAGTTCTCCCAAAACCCACGCAACGGTTAGCAAGGTAATAGTTCCGCGCTCGGCTGTTGCCCGGGTCCCAGAACTTGAGGAGGTGTTTGCACCCTAAAGGGCTGGCCTGTATTAAATCCTATTCCCGTGGGTGGGCAGGGGCCCCAGTTGCATTGCTTTGCCTAGGGCAGGCCTGCCCCATCGGGTGCAAATACCTCCTGAATTTCTGGGACCCGGGTAACAGCCGAGCGCGGGACTGTTCCATTGCTACCCGTTGCGAAATTTGTGAGAGAACTGCATGAGTGTGCGTCCATGTAGAAGAGGTCTTCGGATCCAAGCAATAGACTCGTGGTACGAGCCTACATGGACAGCCGCACACTCATGCAGTTCTCCCGCAACCCATGCTGTGGTTAGCAACGTAAGCAGTCCCGCGTTCGGCTGTTGCCCGGGTCCCAGAAATTCAGGAGGTATTTGCACCCGATGGGGCAGGCTTGGCCTAGGGCCTACAATACTGTTAAGACGGCACTGACGCTCTGGGATTTCCACCCTGGGCACGGTTTTGACATGATTTCACGCCAATAATTTGTAAATAGCGCCGAAAGTATCGTCTGTAAGGCATATGGGACTTCAACTGTTTCACGACTTGTTCCCAAGCAGTCATTTAGCTGCCGTTGAGGAGGCTCTTGGAAAAGCGAAAGCACGATTGGTACTTGAGGGTGTCACAAACCAGGCCGTCTCGGAGACTACGTCCGCCTGATAGAGTAAGGATTGTAAGGCGAGAGGGAAATGTAAGGGAGAACGTCCCGTATCCTCGGAGGTGAAGGTGTAGGAAAAAAAATCTATCTACTAGACCAGGGCTCCTGGACAACCCTGTACTATATAGACAATAGCATTTGTGGAGGTTTTGGTTCATTTGGGTATACCAAGTAAGTATACGTTACTTCCCTCGTTCGAGTTCATGTTATTAAATCTAGTCTTGTTCACAATTTGCTTTAAACTAAAGTACGTTGGAAGGAAGGACGTCTTCCAACTTGCTCATACACATAGTGTTTATTAAGTTCAAAATGTCACATATGAAAATATATGTAAAATAAATCATGATTATATTTTTAACGAGCGGATCTTCTAAATTAATTTCAGACTACTTCGAAATTCTTAAAGAGATTCCTACTTTTCTTTCGGAGAACAATTCGCAAGGATGTCTTCTTTAAACTTTGACAATGTAAAACTATGCGAGGACACGATAAACGATGTTGACATAATAAAGAGTATGATCGACATGGAGAACGACGAAGAACCCTTCTGCATCCTGGACGTCGCTAACGTGGCACAGAAGCATCAGGATTGGATTGAAAAAATGCCAAAAGTTGTACCACATTATGGTATAATTGAATTAAAATATATTTGACTTTAATTCTTTTTCTACGATTCGGTAAGTCATTGTATGTTATTATAATTACAGCTATCAAGTGTAATCCAAATCCAACAGTCATCAAGATCTTGGCTGCTATGAATGCTAGTTTCGATTGTGCTTCCAAAGTATGTCTTTATTTCGTCACCTTTAATAAATTACGAGTGATGAGTTCCTTTCATTTTCTGACTTTTATTCTTTCATACATTCGAAACAGAAAGAAATAAGACAGGTGATGAAATATGGAGTAAACGCGGAAAGAATTATTTTTGCGAATCCAGCAAAACTCCCTTCCCATATAAAGTACGCTAAGAAAATGAACGTCGAGAAGATGACCGCCGACAGTGAGATGGAACTTTTAAAAATTAGTGAACTTTTCCAAAAAGCGAAGTGAGTAACGGATTGGCAATCATTCCCCATCAACGAACTGCGTTTCCAGTAATCTTTCACCTTCCTAATAATTAACAGAGTAGTGCTTCGCATCCGATGCGATGCCAAAGTGTCGCAAGTACCTCTTGGATCAAAATTTGGCTGTGATCCGAACGAAGAAGCCGTTCGGTTGATACATCTTGCGAAGAGGCTTGGTTTAACTTTGCATGGATTCAGCTTTCACGTAGGCAGCCCGTGCGGTGAATTAAACGCTTACAGTAGAGGTATTTCAATGTGCAAACGATTGATTAACATAGCTAGAGCAATTGGCTGCAAAGATGTTCAGTTAATCGACATTGGGGGTGGATTTCCTGGTGACACCGACTGCCGAATTGACAAAGTGAGACTGATTATCCTGTACCTACATATCTTTATCATTTTGTTCGTTATCAAATTTACAATTCCGTTTTTTATTTTTAGTTTGCCGATGTCATTAACGATGCCATTCAAGACATAGACCCTACCATACAAATTATTAGCGAGCCAGGACAGTATTATGTGGCATCGGCAGTTACTTTGGCATCGTATTTGCATACGAAAAAAGTTGTTCCCGTGGGAGAAAAAATGATTCGAATGTACTACATGAACTGTGGCGTGTATAATTCTTTTATAGATGAGTTATTGAACTTAAAATCGAGAATTCCAGTTCCCTTGCACGAGGTATCAGTATTATTGTATATTCCAAGCAAGGGCATCCGGAGACTTTTTTCCAGTGGGGGGGGGGGGGGGGGGCAACTTTGGAATGATAGTAAAGAAAAATATACCCCTCCTGCTTTTTTTAACCCATTTTATAGTGCCTATTTAATTAAAAATTTAAAACCGAAATGTAAAAAATTCCCTATATTCCCACACAGCACACTTCGTTGCGGCAAAGTTGCAGGATGGTTGCTGCGACGTTGCCGTGCAACATTGCACGGAGCGGACATAGAATTGTTGCTGTATAGTTGCTGCATAGTTGCTGCAACTTTGCCACAGCTTTTGCCGCAACTTTGCCACAGCTTTTGCCGCAACTTTGCCACAGCTTTTGCCGCAGGTTTGCCGCAACTTTGCCACAGCTTTTGCCGCAACTTTGCCACAGCTTTTGCCGCAGCTTTGCCGCATCTATGCCGCAACTATACCGCCACTTTGTCAGAAATTGTTTATACTTAGTGTACGCGAAGGTCTTCACTCGGATTTTAATTTTCCAAAGTAGTAAGAATTCAGCCAAATTCGAGAAAATCGACTTTGAAAAATGTGGAGTGTATATATATATATTTGATTGAAAGTAATCACTAACGAATAGCGTGGGCTTGTGCCTAGCGCTCCCGATTAGTAACCATGAAGTCGTCAGTTCGCATCTCACTGTTGGCATTATTTTTTTTTTTTTATTCATTTGAATACCTATTGCCTCAAAGTTACTGTGCGAAGTTGCCTCAAAGTTGCCGTGCAACTTTGCAGCAGGCGGACATAGAATTATTGCTGCATAGTTGCGGCATCCTTGCGTGGCTCGTTGCCATCTTGCGCCGCAACTATCCTGCAAAGATGCTGCAACGAGAGTGTGCTGTATGGGTTAGTATAAACTTAATAAAGATCAGTTTTGAGAAATAAGCGATTTTTTCTCAATAGCCAGGTGGGCAGGGCAACTGCCTCTTTTGATTACAAGATATTATCATTCAACTAGACTAGAGTATTGTAAACAGTAATGTTCTCTACACGGAATATTTATTTGTGCTTCAGCCAAAGAGCGACGAGAAATTTCTTTCTTTTGTTTGGGGCCCAACATTGGATTCCTCGGACTGTGTGTTGAAAAATGTGTTGCTACCAGAATTTGAAATTGGCGATTGGCTAATATGGAAAGATATGGGGGCGTATAGTGTGTCTTTCACTTTTCCATTTAATGGTTACAAAGCACCCACAGTGTATCCATTTGTGAGGAAAAGTCAATGGTCCGTATTGTTATCTGAATTGCTTACATGACATAGATATAAAACGAATTTATTGCAACATATATTTGGGTATTAATCGATTTTCAGGAAAACTATTATTGCACACATGAATTTAGAACAGGAACCGTTGGTATCACATTAATTTGTTGTAATACTACCATGCTACCACCCAGTAAACAAACTGACTGCAGTATGACAGCAGATTGGTGTCAGATTCGGCGTCAGATTCGGGTCCTACTATGTCCGCATTTAACTATGGTTTTGTGGTCAGAGCCTGACATCAGGATCTGACCGCAGATTGACATCAGATTTCGATCAAATCTTGCAGCCTATCTGCCGTCAGATCGCGCTGCGCAGGGTCTGCTCGATTTCTGACATTAAATTGTATCAGCAGACCCTGCCGCCAATCTGCTTGCAGGTTAAGGCAGCACAATCTGTCGGCTTTCTGCTGTCAGTCTGCTTTCATCATCGAATATAACAAATCCTGTATCAAATCTGTAGTCTTTCTGTCCCAAACATTTGTATTCAGGCGTTGAGCAAAATCTGCAAAAACGGACGTGGTTGACTGGGCATATTCATCTCCTGCCATTCGACGATTTAAAACATTGGCCTAAAACTATTTATATAATATAAAGTTATTTACAGTACTGACGTGTATTACCTACTTATATATGTGAAAATTGTCAAATCTTTTATACGTTTAATAATCCTAATGGAAACACATTGACATGTAATGTACAAAATGGTAAACACTTTGCTCGATAAATGTGCCGCAAAGTTATCTGCCGTCAATAAATGTCATGTTATTATTTGTTGTAACATTAACCCTCGGGCGGGCGCGCCAGTCAGAGTTACACGACCAGGCGCGTGGTGAACTCAGTTCACCAGTTGAAAATAATCATTTTAGTCCCCTTATATATAAAGTATACACTTCAGAAACGGTTTTTCTGTCGATAATAGTAACTTTTGATTAAATGTGATGGGAAAATACTAGCAATGTACCCAAGAATACAGTAAATGTATTTAATAACACAAAAATCTGAAAGTTCACACAGAACTCGCTCATACTATTTTTCTTTCGTAAATTTTGTCCTGTAAAATGGTATATTGTAAAAAACAATCCATTTGTATATAATTGAGTATAAACGAATAAGAAAGGCAGTGAAATTCAGTTTTCAAAAACATTATGAAGTCACTTACATGGCGGGACAGTGTGACTTGCGTACTTTCAACAGTGAAAACAACAGGCACTAGCTCGGTTAAACAACTGAAACTCAACTGGCACACGCATCACGCGATTCTTGAAACATACGACGAGCGTGTTGAGGGAATGTTTATCTTCCCGAGACGGAAGCAAAGAAATACGCGGATTGGTGAACTGAGTTCACCGGCGCGCCCGCTCGAGGTTAAGTCCGTTCCACCTGTACGAAAAAGTATTTGAATGACTGAATGAATAAGCTTACCAGGGCACGAATATTCGAGCTGTTTGAGTTTTTCAAGTAGCTTGCATTTTTTTCAAACAGTTCATTGATTCCAAGCAGCTCAGAAAATTCAAACGCTCGATTCGAATGAGCATTCCAACCGAGTTTAGCTCATTGTCAACTCATAAATTCCGGTTACTCGCACACCCCTAGTAGGCATTCCAGTTCTGGCATCCCAGCTTCAACTACAGCTCCCTACTACTACAGAACTGTCCAAGGCAGGTTTGCCCATAGACATAAAGTCGGTATCAGATATATTGGCCTATGAGTTTCGTGAGGGGTATACTCCTACCACACCGTTTGCCTGCCTCGGTGCTCCTTTTCTCAACGTTTCTTGACTCGCTCTCATGCCATCTCGCTCTCACCTTTGCAGAACAAGAGTGAGCCAGAAGTGGTGGGGATAATGCCAACCTTTTGGCGTGTAGGCCAAACCGAGCTGTCAGCGTAGAAATACACACATCAGAATAGGTGTAGGTACGTTAGCTCCGAAAAAATTCAGGAACTTTATTGGTCAGAACCAGAGCTGGGCATTATTTAAATAAAAAATTATTTCAATAACGTATCAAATAAAAGAGACTTTATCTTTATTTGTTATCAAATAATTTTTTTTTTCGACGTGAATTTATTCGACGGCCACAAATAATTTTTTTGTTTGACGGGAATTTATCCGACTGCGGCAAATAATTTTTTTGTTTGACGGGAATTTATCCGATGGCCACAAATAATTTTTTTATTTGACTGGAATTTATTTTAACCTTCAAATAATTTTGTCGCCTTTTCATTCATTTGTATTTGAAAATTATTTGAAGCTCAAATAACTCTGGGAATGGAGAGCTAGAGAGAGGGGGAGCGTGTGCTAGAGAGCAGTAAGCAGGAGAGTATGATGCGAGGAGGTAGTTGTTAGAGTGAGAGGGAACGGGAGGGAGCAAGAGGCCCGTTCCTAATATTCCTTTATCTTTCTAATCTCCGTTCCCTCTCGCTCTAACAACTACCTCCTTGCATCATGCTCTCCTGCTTACCGCTCTCTAGCACACGCTCCCCCCCCCCCCCCCTCTCTAGCTCTCTACTCCCAGAGTTATTTGAGCTTCAAATAATTTTCAAATACAAATGAACGAAAAGACGACAAAATTATTTGAAGGTTAAAATGAATTCCCGTCAAACAAAAAAATTATTTGTGGCCGTCGGATAAATTCACGTCGAACAAAAAAAATTATTTGTGACGTTTCAAATAAAAGTAACTCTGGCTTATTTTTATTTGAAATAAAAATAAATCTGGGTTATTTTTATTTGATGAGTCTCGAATAAAATTTTTGTCTTTTATTCGAAATCAATTTTTTATTTGAAATAATTTTTTGCCCATCTCTAGTCAGAACATTGATTCTTTCTCGATAGCTTCATTTCGTATTCGTCTACGCATAGCTTCGTAACGCACACAACTATTACGCTAAGAATAAATAACACCCAAACGGCTAGGTTCAGGCGGAGCCGAGCAGCGTTCCCGTAACCCCGCCATATCCTGCGCTTAGAGCATATATACATGGAGGTCTCATTGAGAGCTCGAAACTGTCGCCAACATCATGGGAGAGAGAAAGAGATACTTTCTCGATGGTGCGAGCGAGAGAGCTAGAACGAGGGACTCCCAATCGCTCGCAATGCGCATGTGCCGGTGTACACCTCTCACTCGCATCCAACTCGCACATGTCTTTCTCTCTCGCGTGATGTTGCCGACAGTTTCAAGGCAGTCACTCTAAGGCAATGATACCTCCATGTATATATGCTCTAAGACCCTGCGAGGGCCACGTAACTCCAACTGACAAATCCACGATCGTCAGATGGTGGTGGCTGATTTCTCCTCGATCGCTGCTCGCGAAACTGAACTCACCGATATATCTGATACCGACCTAAGGAATATAGGGACGAAGGAATATTTGCGACTTTAGGCGAGGGGAGTGATACGTATTTGGGGGGGGGGGGGGGGGGCACCTAACCAGCAAAACCTCTCCGCGACTCGGCATGATTGGCTTTGTAATAAAATTGACAAATTTATGCTATTATAACCGACAAGAATCGCACAATATCGGTATGACAATCATTCTGCAAACTACTCGCGGGGCTCTCGAACGACGGTTCGAGAATGAATTGCTCCATGAAACGGAGAAAGGAAGCAGGTCTAACTATACATCACTTGTACTGTTTCCAATTAACGGTTCCATCTGTCTTGCCCAAACTAATTGTTACGCTTCCTGAACAACAAATGTCACGTGCCTCGAAAGCGATATCACGATTAACTGCGATATTCTCGTCAAGTTGCCTTCACGCTTCAGTTCCCTTATCGCGGTTACTCGAGTGTGTGACACTATATCGTGCCATTTAGATTACTACACTGATGTTCAACCGTAATTTGTGATATCCAGAAACTTCAAGCTAACAATAAGAGCAGTGTACATATTTCTTTCTTTGCATACCTACTGTAGTACAGAGTGTTTCAAAACCGCATGTAAACCATAACTGGGTGATAGAATTCGTGAAAAGGAACAATAAAGTCTTGGTAAATGTAGGTTTGTAATGATACATTATCGTTCCTGGGGTGTTTAATGTTCTGTCAAACAATTTTTCTCTCGTGATAAAACTGACAAGATGATTACTTGTACAGTTTGTTATTTGAGTAGGTAGAAGTGGTCAATTCAAATTAATACACATAGATACTAAGAAAGGCCAAGGAGAATGATAGCGAATAAAAGTATTAAGCAGATAAAATTAGATCATAATTGTTTAGAAAAGCTACGACTACTTAAGGCTACCGTCTCATTTTTGTTATGGTCCGAATCGATCGAAGCGTTCCTTGTAAACAGACGGACCCTAATGAAACTACTGCGGTCGATAAAAAGAACTTGTACATAGGTGACATCTCGAGGTACTTTGTGCAGACGAACTTTTGAGGCATAGCTGCCACATCTTCTGTTCTCTCTTTGTCTGTGTCACGCTGTTGCCTCTCTTTCTATCGAGAAGTTTTGATTCAAGACTTCAATTCAATTTTACGACCTATATCTTTGCGGGTACTATACCGAGCGGGCCGAATGTACATACTTCGAGTAGGTCGAAATTTTGGAGCAGTCCGGGTATGTCGAGTAGTTTGAAGCTTGAATGTTTCGAATATTTTAGATAACACCCGGACTGCTCCAAAATTTCGACCTGCTCGAAGTACATATGTAGGTACAATATGCTCTCCCGGAGTCCTTAATATATCCTAGGCTTGCAGCGAAGCGCGGGGGAAATTGTTAGTTGATACATACATATGACTCATAACAAACGCGCGTTTCCAGTTCTGGTCCTCACCTTGTGACTCACTATGGACGCAGGTATCATATATGTAAGTACATACCTGTGAAATTTATATTGTCTTGATATCAGTCTTCAATGGTCTTCAACAGCGCTGTCCAAGGTCGCTTACGCGTAAGCTCGGGGTTCTCCCACTCTCATACGCGTTGTCAGGGATACCGCGCGACGCTAAACAGGCGACAGGCCAGTCGCTATATAGCCTGGCTAGCCCGTCATGGTAGCGTTCGTAGCGTCGCGCGGTCTCCTTGACAACGGAAGGCACGCTGCGAGAAAGAAAGGTTGGAAGAGGAAACAGGCGCGTGAGGGGCCCCTGCGCTGGGCAGCGCTGGTCTTCAACCTCATAAAAGAACTGAGTCAGTTCAACTGACTTCGAGATTATAACATTCGTAAAAATGCGTTGTGTATGTTATTACATTAAATTATTATATTACATAATTAGTACAAAAAAATATAGACATAGAAAATATTTATTTCAATAGATATATGTGTGTGTACATATTTCATTCTGATATGGCTTTAATTAAATGATCTTCATATACATGTAAATTTATGTGACAGTGCAATGTGATTGTGTGCATATGAAATTCGACATTATTTATAAAATTACAAGTTACGTATTTTACAAGTTTAGTATTATTTTTATTAACCTATCCACGCAAAAATATTCTGTTAAGTTTGAAACTCACTCTAATCAAATATACAAGGTGTTATTAAATTAATAGACTTAAATATTTTGTTAATTATTATTATTAATTGCATGTGTTTGAGTATTTTCGCGAACCATTACACGTATGCAACACCATAGCAGAAGAATCAGCTGTTTTTATAATTCTACATATTCTCTTACATTCTCCCACTCTCGTTTCCGTCGTCGAGCGAGCTACGACGTGTATTAGTGACACACGCCATTACAGCTAAAGATTGGAAGGGGAAGCAGGCGCGGAGAGGCCCCTACGCTGGGGGCAGTGAATGCCAGAATCGTGAGACGTAAGACAAATGCGTACCCCCATTATGACCTACCGTCGTCCCCCACTTTCTCCCCATCGCACTTAAACAAACATATCCCTAGTCTTGTCCGTGTGAGCTGCCCGTTAGGCTGCAGAGCACACGCAGGGTTCACAGCGATTAAGCGCAGTGAATGGAGGGGGAAACACCTACAGGAGTGGTGGTAATGTGTGCTTCAGTCAAGCACCCATTACCACCACTCCTGTAGGTGTTTCCCCCTCCACAGGGCCGTCTTAACAAATTTGAGCGTCCTGGGCTAACAAATTTTGGCGCCCTAGCCCCTAAGGGTGCAATTTCTTCGCAATCGGTGCAAGGTAGTATATCACAATCCCGGGTCTCCACCAAGGCAAACACGAACAAAAACAATGCCCGCGAACGAAATTTTTGTCTCCAAAATTGAAGAGTAAAAAGCATTTCAACATATTTGATTCTTAACCCTTAGGCTGCCGCTATTTTTTCGTAAAAATAGGGGTCCTTTTTTTCCAAAAATTTTTATGTATGAGTAGTCAATAGGTCCTATAGAGTCGAGGGGGTAGAACCGTGCCAATATAGTGGCTAAAGCGGCAGCCTAAGGGTTAAGCGCCCTTGGATCGCGGGCGCCCCTGGGCTATAGCCCATTTAGCCCCTTGGTAAAGACGGCCCTGCCTGCCCCTCCATTCACTGTGAACCCTGAGCATACGGCAGGAGTAAGGATATGCTTGTGTGCAGTGCGATGGGAAGAAAGTGGGGAACGACGGTAGGCATAGTGGGGGTAAGCATTTGTCCCGCGTCTCATGATTCTGGCCAGTGATGCCAGAATGAGGACGGGAGCGCTCGAGAATTTCCCCCACCTCGCATGCACACTACGCCGGAGCTGCGTGTCCGTGAGCTCGGCGCTTCGGACAACGTCGGGAAGACGAGAGAGAAAACGAATGTGTGTCTTTCTCTCTCGTTCTTGAAACGCTGTGATCCAAGGTGGGGTGCAAGCGACACGCGGCCGTGCGCGATCTTCCTGAGTGCCTCGAGGCTCGAGATACACTTTTCACTTTCTGACATATGTATAATACTCTTGTAATGAAAAAAAATTTGGAAAAATTTTGTTAGGGAAATCACGTTTTAAGACCTCCTGATCACGTTTTGACTATTTAGAAAAGAGCTTTTTTTTTAAATATCTCATGTATTTGTTATCACGATTACGTTTAAACGGCAAAATGGATTTCAATGAAACTTTATAATAAAATTTTATATTCTTGTCTTAAGATCCGATTAGATCACGAAAAATGATAATTACCCGTTATGGTTCTTCGATTTTTCAGATATACGAACTAAATTCTACATAAAGAAAAGTTAAATAAAGTTCTTCTGTAACTTGTTTAACAAAGAAAAATGTACATTCATAATTGAGGCATTTGATGGAAAAAGGGCACATACGCCAAAATGTCATTTCAAGAAAATCGATTTCAAAGTTTTCATTATAGTATAGCTTAATAAAAAGTAATGCAATTAAATCAAATTTTTTTAAGGATGTAGTTACCGTGTCGTTCAAGCGTTCTGAATACAGAAGTCATGATTTAAAAATGATATGTGTCTTTATTTATAAGTTTTAAACAAGTGGTTTATGTGCCCTTCTTTCATCAAATGCCTCAATTTCTTGTGTTCATTTTAAATTTCCGTACTTTTTATTTGAGCTATTTCTATTTTTCAAACCTTAAAATGAATTTTTTTATTAAAAGACGAATATTTTGATACTGTACATTGGTGAACTTTGTTAAAATTAGAATTCACTCTTGGCCAGTACCATTCACGCTGTAGAAGCCTTCGATAAAAAATATTTTTTCAGAGTAGGATCTAAAATCTAAAATCGTAATCACATCAAACGTAATTATATCAAGTTGCGACAAAGAATCACGCACTATTTACAAATTAATTACGCGCAGCGTGCACGTTACCGCTCGATGGAAACTACGGGAAAGTGGTGGTCTCTTCCATCGGGAGGGAAATGTAAACAATTGGTTATGCAAAGCTAACATCGCGATACATGTTGTACACTAAAATGTACAAAAATATTACAAAAATAAAAAAGAAAGGCAACACGTAAATATATCAATTGGGTTCGATATATTGACGAGATGTAAGACTGAAATAATGCTACAATTGTTTACATTTCCAAAGGATAGAAAGCAAGCAAAGGAAGTTACTATAATACATGCGACAGAATTTCGAGATAATTGTTACATATAAAATGAATATAATTAAGAATATACATTTATTTGTACAATTATCTCGAAGTTCTCTCTATGAATCATATGTACAGCAAGCAAGCGAATTTATTGCAAGGATAGAACAAGAATTGCGTGAGGTAAATCGAACAACTATTTACATATTCGCGATGTCCAAAAATCGAATGAAATAGAAAATGGATGAAATTGATAATATTCTGGACATCACCAATTTGCATTACCCGACGTAGAAGGAAAATCCGCGAGGTCATCAACGGCATGTAAACGTAAACTATTCTTTTGCTTCTTCGCAAAAGTTGCATATAAATTCTCAGATGACATGAGAGATAGATGTTTGTCATCTACCTCCATGCTCTGAGCTGTTTCCCCGTGCGCCTTTAATGCCGATTTCGTTACGCAAATGGCATAGACGATGGTCGAACAAAGTCGGTTTCGTTTCTTGTTCTTTATGTCGGGAAGCATGGAAAACGATCTTTCAGCATCGGCGTTTGAATTTGGAAGACTTCTAATGGAATTTAATAATTCCTGCAAACATGGATATTTATACGAGCCTTGATCGTTTCGCGTTAACAACACCGTTTTCCATACATCATCAAAAGCTAATGTACAAAGCTTGACTGCATCTGCAAAATTCAGGTGCAATGTTGACCATTCTTTTTGCAAACCGTCTTCGTCGAAACCGCCCAATTTCTGAGCAATAAAGAGAACACTTTTGAAGGAAGTGTCTCTGTCAGTATCTACTAATGCCAAATGAGGCTCAAAAACACGTAACTTGCTCAGAAATTCGTCATCGATTGGCAATCGATTACGAATTTCGTTTGCAGCCGTTATGCAAAACTTAATACAATTTTCTCGAACAGTTTGGACAACATCGGGTTTGCCTTCTGCAACTAATTGACAAAGAAAAGTGTCACAATCCGGACCTAAATGAATACTATCTAATGCGATTTGATTATCGCCTCTTGAAAAATCTATTAATTTTACTGAATCCATGTGCTTCAAAAGCTGCGGTTTCAAAAAATGACGTAAAATATCGTACAAAAGAGTTTTGGCAGTATTTTGAAGCAAATGGATCCTTGTTTGTTGCGACTGAAAGAATAAACTAAAGTCATTAAAATACTCTAGAACGTATTTCAAAAACAGAAGATATGCTTTCGCATCTGGATTTTGCATGATGATAAGCAGATGATCCCCAGACTTTGTCTTCTCACTTACGACCAATTCTTGCAGAAAGTGCAACACACTGTCCCAATTTTCTAAAAGTGTAACTACGGATGAGTAACGCGATAACCATCGCGTAGTACACAATTTTAAAATTTTGCGGTCAGTAGATTGAAAACATTGCTGAAATTCGCGAAAAATGGCCGAGCGTTTGGGACTGCTATAAATGAATGTTGCGACTTTCCGTAATAATTCCTCGCAGACCTCGGGAATGGTAGCGCATGCTGCATGCACTACCAATGCAGAGGAGTGACATGGACACGGCATGGTGAAAAAATTTTCACCGCGAATTTCTGCAAGTTTGGTCTTGAATGACGAGTGACACCCTGTCATGACAGAAGCGTTATCACACGACAAAGCAAGAATGTTTCCGAACGGAATTTGCTTTTTCCACATGGAGTTCTTAAAGGAGGTAAATATTTTATCGGCAGTACATTCTCGCGCGTCAAGATTAATTAATTCTACTAATTCCGTTCGAACATCCAACGTCTCGGGTGCGACATACCGAACAATAAACGACATCCATTTCTCATTGGTAATGTCGGATGTTTCATCAATAAATAATGAAAACTTAGAATTCTGTAAAACCAGACTAAGACGCTCTGTTTCCCGAGAACACAGAACGTTCGATATAATATTAGAACACTTTGTTCGACCACACGTCATACGTTCCAAAACATCAGGATCTTTCCCAACGTCTTGGAAAAGTTGAAGAATCGCCTCTGCGGATTGATGCGAAATATTTTTCTCGGCAACTAATGCAGCAAAACGAATAACCAAAGCATAAACAAAACATAAACAAAGCATACGCGACCACAGATCGCGGATCTGACCGTCAAATGTACTTGACGAAAACCAGGCCCGAGCGAACCCTCGAAACGGGAAACGAAAAGAATAGATAGGAAATCGTAAAATAGTAAGAAAAATTCAGAAAGGAGAAAAATCGAAGAAAAGGCTAAAAGAAATAACAGCAAGGTAATGGTGACAGTACCGAACTGCCACAGATGCATTTACCAGTTACCTTTCTCTCCTATTCTTGTACAATAATACCTTTATACCAATTTACACATTTTAATGTACAACATGTATCGCGATGTTAGCTTTGCATAACCAATTGTTTACATTTCCCTCTCGATGGAAGAGACCACCACTTTCCCGTATATTTCCATCGAGCGGTAACGTGCATGCTGCGCGTAATTAATTTGTAAATAGTGCGTGATTCTTTGTCGCAACTTGATATAATTACGTTTGATGTGATTACGATTTTAGATTATAGATCATACTCTGAAAAAATATTTTTTATCGAAGGCTTCTACAGCGTGCATGGTACTGGCCAAGAGTGGATTCTAATTTTAACAAAGTTCACCAATGTACAGTATCAAAATATTCGTCTTTTAATAAAAAAATTCATTTTAAGGTTTGAAAAATAGAAATAGCTCAAATAAAAAGTACGGAAATTTAAAATGAACACAAGAAATTGAGGCATTTGATGAAAGAAGGGCACATAAACCACTTGTTTAAAACTTATAAATAAAGACACATATCATTTTTAAATCATGACTTCTGTATTCAGAACGCTTGAACGACACGGTAACTACATCCTTAAAAAAATTTGATTTAATTGCATTACTTTTTATTAAGTTATACTATAATGAAAACTTTGAAATCGATTTTCTTGAAATGGCATTTTGGCGTATGTGCCTTTTTTCCATCAAATGCCTCAATTATGAATGTACATTTCTCTTTGTTAAACAAGTTACAGGAGAACTTTATTTAACTTTTTTTTATGTAGAATTTAGTTCGTATATCTGAAAAATCGAAGAATCATAACGGGTAATTATCATTTTTCGTGATCTAATGGATCTTAAGACACGAATATAAAATTTTAATATAAAGTTTCATTGAAATCCATTTTGCCGTTTAAACGTAATCGTGTTAACAAATACATGAGATATTTAAAAAAAAACTCTTTTCTAAATAGTCAAAACGTGATCAGGAGGTCTTAAAACGTGATTTCCCTAACAAAATTTTTTCCAAATTTTTTTTCATTACATGAGTATTATACATATGTCAGAACGTGAAAAGTGTATCTCGAGGCACTCAAGAAGATCGCGCAAGGCCGCGTGTCGCTTGCACGTAACCTTGGATCGCAGCGTTTCAAGAGCGAGAGAGAAAGACACACGTTCGTGTTCTCTCTCGTCTTCCCGACGTTGTCCGAAGCGCCGAGCTCACGGACACGCAGCTCCGGCGTAGTGTGCATGCGAGGTGGGGGAAATTCTCGAGCGCTCCCGTCCTCATTCTGGCATCACTGATTCTGGCATCACTGGGCTCAACTGGGCTGGAGAGCCCTGTCTTAGATAATGGCAAAGTCGGGCAATATCAAAGAAGATATAACAGTTGCTGAAGAAAATGTTCCCGACGTATGTCAAAATTTATCACCTTTAACATCGCTATCGTTGTTGCCAATAGCATAGTCATTTTTTTTGTATCTTATTTATTATTAAAATGAATTTTGCTGCATTGTGTATATTGTAATATATTTCCCAATGCTTCGCTTTACAATTTGTGTTAACACAATTATTTTTCATTTGTACCGGTATAACTCAACTCTCATATGCAGTGTAGCGAAGGTATGGAAGATTACCTTGAGCCTAGATTTGAGTGTCCTATTTGTTTAACTTGGCTACGCGACCCAGTTTTAACATCTTGTGGCCATAAGTTCTGTTCGCAATGTATATACACTTGGCTTCAGTAAGTTATACTACATGTGTCAGATTAACAAATACATACAATCTTTTACATATGTAATTTCTATTTGTCGAATAATACTTATTTGCAGAAAGGAAGGTGCTCGTTGTCCAGTCGACAGTCGACCGCTAAAATCCGAAAGCGATCTATTCAGAGATTTATACACCAGTAGGGAGATATTACAGCAACGTACACCTTGCCTCTATCAACGCTTCGGTTGTGAAATTACATTGTCACCAGTAGACATGGAAACACATATAAATCAATGTGTATATAAGCAAAGTCTTTCAAACTCACAAAATATTTACTGTCATTTTAAAAGTGTTGGATGCGTAGAAGCCTTTTGTATAGAAGAAGATTTGCACGCACACTTAGAAGCAAACACAAATCTTCATTTAACAGTTAGTCTCAGTTTCTTTAATATGATTACGTTTAATCGTAAAGTGGAGAAAATTATTACATACCTTTCTTTGTAGATGGT
Organism: Andrena bucephala; assembly: GCA_947577245.1. NCBI lineage: Eukaryota > Metazoa > Arthropoda > Insecta > Hymenoptera > Andrenidae > Andrena > Andrena bucephala. Next base: position 109,546,092 of record OX387715.1, read on the forward strand.
TTTAAAAACGTTACCGCAATTATCTGTTATGCAAACTCACCCTAATACAGTAGCTGTTGAATCTAAAATGTGGGATCCACCTCCGAAAAGTGCGACGTCTTTGGAAAAAAATGAACCATTGCCAGAATGGCAGCAATTGTTAAAGTAACTGTTATTGTTTAGTGTACAAAATATTGTTATGACACGTTTTAGAAATACTGAATGTAACCATTTCCTTGTAGGAATTTGTACGAAAGAATAGTGGTGCTGGAGCAGCAAAACAGAGAACTGTCCATAACTGTTTCTAATCAAAGCACTCAACTTACAACCTTGCAAACATCCCTGCGATTTAATCAGGAAGAAATGTTCCTGCGCAGTTGCAATGGTGTTTACATTTGGCGATTACATACATTCCATGAGAAGCTTGGAAGCATGATAAACGACCCGTTGAAAATGTTTTATAGTCCTGGTTTCTACACTAGCCCTAATGGTTACAAGATGTGTGCCAGGATTAATGTATCATCCAAAGATCCGGAGTTTCTATCATTACTTCTGCACATAATGAAATCAGAAAATGATGACGGCTTGGATTGGCCATTTAATGGTATGATGTACTTTATTTTGGTACATCCACATGATTGGGAGAAGGATATACGAGAGATAACATCATCGCGGCCGGATCTTGAAGCATTTAGGAAACCAGTGTGTGAACTAAACAAACGCAGTTTTGGTTACACAGAATTCGTACGAATACGAAATTTATCAGATTTCTTGCAAAACGATTGTTTGATCTTCAGGATAGAAGTTCGTGTTCAAGATCGGTAGAAAATGCCAATATAATGTAATAATGTTCATCATATTAGTCGTTTCATTAATTTAAAAAGAATACAAGCTTTGCTTATAGTGTATAAAAACTAAAATTAGTGGCACTGAGAAAAAATGAGTCAAAAATCGTTTCTTGTTAAGTCGCATTATTTAATGAATCGTAGTTTCCTAAGGCTAAAGGAGCATTTTAAAAAATTGAAATGTAGCATAAAGTACATGTAGGATATAGATTTCAATTTAGTTTCATAAGAAGTCTTTTATTTATATTTTTACACTTTCTACCCCGTCTTATATGCAATTTACACACTATATAGTATGTGATGTAACAGAACCCGTCCTTCTGTCCTGTGATAAAGAATTTATTCCCTTGGCTGGGAAGAAGTTGATTGCAAATATCAGTGCACTTGGTATGAGAGTGACCAACTGCCAACTTTTGTAATCAAAGTTTTAATTGAACCCGACCAGGAAGATCTTACAGATGGTAATGATATAACGAATGAAATTTATCATAATTCAGATAATGATTCTGACAATGAACAAGATGAAACTGAATTAGAGAATTATGATTACAAGACTTCAGAATGTGAAGAGACATCGTAATAGAATTTTTTAAGTTGTGTTACTGTAAAATAGTTCATTAATAAATTTTTTATTATTATGATATAATAAAATTATCAAGTAATCCTATCCTCTTCGTAATGGGGAAAATGACTGCAACTTTGTTCCACCCGTGATGCCACCAGCACACAGGCCCCTTGTCATCGGTTTTTTAGGTGAATTTAAATTATCTTATTTTACTTATTAATTTCTATAATAAGTGCATGTATCTATAACTAGTTTTGTTATTATTATTAGTTATCATTAGTTGTATAGATATCAAAAATTGATTTGCATCATTTAGGTAATAAATAGAGACACTATAATAAAGTTTATCTCTAGTAATAAAGAATCTTTAATACCATATTACATGTCATGAAACGCTTGCTTTTTAACCAACTTCAAAAAGGAGGAGGTTATAGATTCGACCCGTTTGTATTTTTCTTTTCTTTTTTTTATGTTTGTCTCCGCATAACTCCTCAACATATGGACCGATTTTGATGATATTTTTTTTACTCGGAAGAGCGATGCCCCGGTGGCCCATCCTACACTGAATCAATATTGACCCAATATTTTGCCAGTTACGGTTAATAATAAAGACTATTGTCACCTAATTATTATTATTTTATGTACGTACGCGCATACTTTGCAGCATGTTGTGTCAATATATAACTAAAAAGTTAAAAAAAAAAAATAAATAAATAAAATTGCACTAAAAAGTAAAAACTAATTGTTTCCCATATTTAATCTACAAGTCCCATATTTTTTAAGTCGGTGCCTCATCATTTGGACTGTGTAAATCGGGCGCCGACTTAAAAAATATGGGAGTCGTAGATTAAATAAGGGAAAAAATTATTTTTCACCTTGTAGTGCAATTTTATTTTTTTGAAGTCGGTTTTAATTCTAAAAATTTTTTTTATCTTGCCGCTACGCGACCTAGTGGCAAAAATTAAAGCAGTTCAAGCGGGTTAGCTGTCACATGTAATAGGGCAGCATTGGGAATTTCGACTGTTTGATGATCGATTTTGTAAAATTTAACAGACTATTTAATGGCAAAAACATTATTGCACTATTTCAATACTTGTGTGACACCAGTCCTGTAACGCGATTGACCCGATTACAGAGCTTACTGAAGTAGATGGCGCTCTCACAGTATTTCCCAACATACGAGACAAACTACGCGCGACGCGTTGATACTTTGTCTCGCTCCGGCTTTCGGGCGCTTGATACTCCGTTCTTTGCGAGACGTCGATCTCCTAGCGAAATGTTTCTTTATCTAGTTTTCCCTTTTGGGTGGGGGTGGGAAGGGCAGCCCCCCCTCCCCTCCTGAGTGCGCCACTGATTCGTCACTGTCGTCCCTACTTCTGGCATTCCTGACCATGACAGGGTAGCGACTAGCCTGCATGGTCGTGCCTCTTCAACGTCACGCGTATCCCTGACCCTGACAACTGCTGACAACGCGCCTGGAAGCGGAACCCTACAGGAGCCGCAGGTCCGGCCTTGACAGCGCTGCTTATAAGTACAATTATAATGAAAAATATAGACTTTATATAGTTACTCCCCACATAGCACACAGACGTCCCAAAACCGTCCAGACCTAAAACGGACGTACAGTTGACGTCTTTAAGACGCCTGTGCTATGTGGGTCCAAGATAGCACACATACGTCTAAAGACGTCCTAAAGTCGTCCAGACCTAAAGCGGACGTGCAATTGACATCTTTAAGACGTCTGTGCTATGTGGGATACAGGCCTAAATAGTACACGACATCTATAAGCCGTCTTTCAAACCTTCAAAACGTCTTAAAGACGGCTTATAGACGTCATGTGCTATCTGAGTTTAAGACGTTGCGTGTTACCTATCTGGGTGTCGTAAGGAAGGTTTCATTTTTTTTATTTATATAAACACTTTCTGAAGAATTTCTTTATAACTTTCATGTTCTGAAAAGGAAATGAACTAAAAAGGGACGTTCGGTAACCCGAAAATGGAGAAAATTATGATACTTGGTGTACAAGTAGAGTAGATCATCCGTAAACGCAACCCTATTTTTTGTTGGTGCCACAGTGCAGGTTTGGGGGGAGAAATCACCCCTTGATAAAATGCAGACTTTTCTTTTCCATTGAATGATTATTATCTATGCTAAAATATGTTTGCGTACAATATTCGATTTTTCAAGTGTCTATATAATTGCAGAGAAAATAATAGTTAAAACGTATTACATGTTACTTATAAGCGAATATTGTACGCAAACATATTTTAGCATCATTAGGGTAGATGTACCGTATTTCGGCCCCTACTCAATAGTCAGTCTTTTCGGAAATAAATTGCTTAGAAATAAGAAATTAGGAATAAAATCTTATATTCATATTTAAACGCACAATACTTTTTTCAACACCTGCATGAAAGGTGTTTTTGGTAGCCTGCTGAACGATTCGCCAAAAAATATGCATGTTCGATTGCTTTTTTATTCTGTCGAAATTAATAAATACGTGTATTTATTTTCCAACAAAATAAACTAAAAAACTGCTTCCAATAATGATTCAATAATGATTTGTGGTTATCTCGCCACTCCATAAATTTCTTGTACATCGTCTTTTACCGTTCTTTTGATTTCGACGTAGCAAATTTTCCTCAATCACTTTTGCAGCTTCTGCTACTTCGGGGAACGTGTGGTATTCCGTATCGCTATCACTCTCATTATTATTCATTTTATCTTTTAATAAAAAGGGGTGCTGTGACAGTTGTAATATCAAGATAAAACCTTAGAGCAGGCCTGCCCCATCGGGTGCAAATACCTCCTGAATTTCTGGGACCCGGGCAACAGCCAAGCGCGGGACTGGTTACGTTGCTAACCACAGCATGGGTTGCGGGAGAACTGCATGAGTGTGCGGTCTTCGGGCAAAGAGGTCTCCGGGCCCAAGCTATAGACTCGTGGTACGAGCCTACATGGACGCACACTCATGCAGTTCTCTCACAAATTTCGCAACGGGTAGCAATGGAACAGTCCCGCGCTCGGCTGTTACCCGGGTCCCAGAAATTCAGGAGGTATTTGCACCCGATGGGGCAGGCCTGCCTTAGAGCATAATACTACTGGAGGTCTCATGTCTCCTGTCCTCGAAACTCTCACCAACATCACGCGAGAGAGAAAGACATGTGCGAGCTGGTGCAAGTGAAAGGTGTACGCCGGTGCATGCGCATTGCGAGCGATTGGGAGTCCCTCGTTCTACCTCTCTCGCTCGCATCATCGAGAAAGTATCTCTTTCTCTCTCTCACGATGTTGGCGACAGTTTCGAGCTCTCAATGAGACGAGCTCCAAAGGATAAAACACACATGATCGATAACGATTAGTCGAACAATTACATCTTCATACCACGGGGTAACACCAAACTCCAGTTTCCTTGGGAGCAAAGCAGGGTGCACAGCGATTAATTGCAGTGAATGCAGGGGGAAACACCTACAGGAGTGGTGGTTATGTGGGCATGAACTGCGCCTGCGTCAGTCACGCAACATTACTATACCACTGCTGTAGGTGTTTCCCCCTCCATTCACTGCAATTAATTGCTGCGTATCCAGGAGCAAAGTAAAAATTGCAAATACACATGCACGTAGTCTTTTTCCCTTGGGAGAAAAGTAGAAAACGCGAATACGTCTGAAATTGGCCATTTTGCTCCCGCCCAGCAGGCGTAAAAAGCACCCATTTTCATGCGTGTTGAAAAAAAAAATTTTCGCTGCACTCTAATAAGAAAAATTATCACACATAAACTATTTATATATATGAAGAGATATTTTATAATCCAGAGGTATTTCAGCATATATTTACAAAATACAAAAACTTAATTTTAAGGGTCGGTGGTAGGGGTAACTTGAAAAATATGGATTTTTCGGGAATTATTTTTACGCAGATTTGTAGATATAAATCAGGGGTTGAAACGGTTCCGAAAATAACTGTTTCAAACTGTTATATAAGTTGATTAATGTTTTTTCTCCTCTCTGCACTTCCTCTGCAATCCTAGACGGAACCATTCCGCTGCTTCTTTATTAAAGTCGACCTCGCGGAAGTCAGCATAGCTATGTTTTAAAATCTCTTCTCAAACGTTTTCTGTCTGACATATGTATTAATTAAAATATCTCTCCAACTTAACCTAAAACCAATGTAATAATTGTTTATTGCAACACGCCACATTTAATCTTCGCGTAAACGTTAGATTTTGCACTCTAAACACACCGATGCTAAACGCAGTCTTTATTTTAACACGTTCCATGCAGGAGTTTTGCAGCAGGAAACGTTACCACGTTTCGAAGGTCACGATCAGTCACTCGAGCAACCGGTAAATTATATTTCTCGTTTATGTCGCTGTTATGTTCTATTTATGAAACAAAAATTACGGAATACTTGTGACACCTACGTTCCATGACATTTACATCTGGATTAATATGTTGCCTATACGTAAGAAGAGTTACGTAAAAATTATATGTTTTGTGTAACTTTTCAGATATGTTCATAGGTAATGTTGCTGCTATGTTCTATCTATGTAACAAAAGTTACAGAACATTGTGATACCTGTATTACGTAGCGGTTATATTTTGTACATGTAACAAAAGTTACAGAATTTGTGACTTCCATGTTACGTAGTATTTACAAGTTGTGCTGTGGGGGTTCTCATAACGGTTTCGAGAACCGAAATCGATATCATAACTGTTTTCAACCCCTGATATAAAATAAATAAAGGATGCAACTTTTGTTTAAACTTCTTTTCGATATCTCTCACCGTTCTCGAAATATTCTATGGAAAAGAAAACTGTGCATTTTTATCAAGGGGTGATTTATCCCCCAAAAACTGCACTGTGGCACCAAAAAAAATAGGGTTGCGTTTACGGATGAACTACTCTACTTGTACACAAAGTTTCATTATTTTCTGCATATCCGGGTTGCCGAACGTTCCTTATCGGTAGTGTTGCCATAATTGCCAAGCATTGATACGGGACGTTTAAGTGTTAAATAAATAAAACATGAGAAAAGTGGGTAGGTAATGGTTTATTTTACTCTGCGAGTACTAGTGAAATACGGGACAGTCCCGTATATACGGGACGTATGGCAACTCTACTTATCGGTAAAAACAGTTTCCACCGGAAGTCCCCACTCTCTCCAAATGCCTCGCTGTTCCAAATGTTTCGAGCGTAGTATTAAAACATCTTATGAATTTTTGTTCAAGGTATTAGAAACACTGTGCAGCGTACGTATAAGTTTCATTGACAGTATTTATTATTGCTATTAATATTTTCTTTGTAATTATCATTGTCATCTACAACTATTGTGCACATTCTATATTTATGTTAAGTGCAATATGTATTTACGAACATTGGCTCAATTCGTGAAAGGTACTTATGGTATGCTCGATCCCATCACTATAACCTTGATTGTTTAACACGATAGCGAAAGAGTTAAATGAGGGGAGATTACCTCTCAGCAATGCATCTGGAGAAGGTTCTTCCAAGTCGCTTGTTTTTCCGACCCGAGAATAGGTTTTTGTACCTTGCACTTTTTAATGAAATTCGAAACAAACAAAACGATGAAGCCCCTCTTTCCCGATTTCACATGGACTGCATTATATTGTAATTTTCATTAAAATCTTTTATACCAAGATATGAAATGATTAATATACATTACATAAATTCAAATATACAGCAAAAATGTAATTTCACTGTTCTTACTGATAGTTGTATGAATTTACATACATCGTTGCTGCTCGAATTTACCTAGATATTTATTCTGTTTAAAGTAGAAATCTCTGTAACTTTGGGATTACATAACTGCTAAAGATGTTAATTTTTATTTTCCTTATTTGCAAGTTAATGATATTCGCATAATATACATACTAATTCACGTTTTGCCCATGAAAATTATTGTCTGGTATAGCAATAGATAAGCTTTACCTCTGGATTGATTTGTGTGAAATATTTCTAAGAATCCATTTGGCAGTAATATAGGTGCATTATAAACTATGTATATACTTTTTGAACTGTTGCAGTAACCTGGTTTCTGAAGTGGAACAGGAATTACTGAACAGTGTAACCAGGTAACTGGTGAAAGAACTTTCTAAGTACAGACAAAGTTTTAGTTACACATTCATATCTGCACAGTAAAGATCATCAATGTAACATGCAGTCAAATTTTATACGCATTATATTCATTGTTATTGCTGCATCTACTGCTTTTTTGGGGCTGTTAATTAACTATGTGGAACCTTATTTACCTTCATCACTGACTTCTACTTATCGTTATGGCAAGTTTTCTGCTAACACATATCAACCAATTATAGCAAAAACAGAAGTACCTAAAAGGTAAGCAGCAATAGTGTAATGCGCTAAATTGTATCATTAAAGTATTAAATGAAACAATGTACAACATTTTAGATGGTTTAAACATTTTTACATGTTTGCTGCACCAGCTTCGAGTTACGTACTATATTTGGTCCTTTATAAATATTTATTAAACGGTGACATTCCTACAGCTATTACATGGATATTAAATATGAGTTTAGGAACAAATAGACAACCACTGGGTAGAGTATATAAAAATTACGAGAAGTTTTATACATAATTTTTAGTGTTTAATTAATAATCTTGCTTTCTTTCAGTGTCACCAGAAAGCACATTTCTAGCTAGTGTACTTTTCTGTCTGCAGTGCTGCAAACGGTTGTATGAAACGACTTGTGTAAATATCTTCAGTGATAAAATGATGAATCTTGTTCATTATTTCTTGGGATTTTACCATTACATAGGAGTTCTACTGTGCGTTATAGGCGAATCTGAAGGATTTATTGGAGGTAATTTCTTAAAGTATTTGACTGAATATCAATTCCATTTTAAACTTTTTGAATTTTTGATACAGATTCTAATGTAACGATTGCTTGGAATAGAATTACGTATATTCAGTTACTGTGTGCAGTCATTTTTATATTGGCATCATATACTCAGCTCAAGGCAAATTACACTCTTAGTAATTTAAGAAAGGATAAAGATGACAAAATAAATTCCAAAGTATATAAAATACCACACACTGGTCTTTTCGAATACGTGTCAGGAGCATTACAATCTACAGAAATACTTATGTATCTAACAGCTTCTATAATTTTATGGCAAAGTTCAACATTTCATTATGTTACAATTTGGGTCTTAGTAAATCAGGTATAAATATCATATTATCTTATTTTGAAAATGTAAATTGTATATTTCAATAACAGATTAACTTTTCCTTTTTCAGACATCTACTGCAATGTTAACTCATCAATGGTATACACAAACTTTCAAGAATTATCCAAAATCTCGGAAAATTCTAGTTCCTTACATTTTTTAAATGTTTTAAGATGTAATTGTATAAATTTTACATACATATGGTCATGGAGCATATATTTGTAAATTATAATTACGACATTGTTTAAAAGACTTACGATATTAAATATAGAAAAACGTAATAAAAATACAGAAAAAAATATTTCATGATAAACGATTTTATTAAAAATGCACTATAAAAGTAAAAAATAATTCTTTTCTTGTACTACAATTTTGATGACGTTTTTTCACTTTAAATAAAATCGTGGAGCAGGATATTTCACAACAAATTCATTTCGATGATTGATGCAGTAAATTGATTCGTATTCTGTTATGAACTATCCTGCTCCACGTTTTATTTAAAGTGAACAAACACCATCGAGATTGTAGTACACGAAAAAAATTATTTCATTGTTTTAGTGCATTTTTAATAAAATCGTTTAACATACATTTTTTTCTTTATATTTCTTTATTTTTATGTTTTTAGTGTTTCTGGATTTACATTTCACAGCTCAAACTTCTTTAAAAATATCTCTTATTGGTGTATAAAATTTAACAGTTTGCTTAAACCTTATAGTGCTGAGTAATTATATTAATTACTTATACCACATTGTTCATTTTCACATATTTCCCCCGTACGCGACATCCGTATACATATATACTGTGACAGGAATCACGATAATAATTAAAATTGCGATGCGGTCTAGCGCCCCGAACGCAGCGGCTTTTTGTCGTTTTCGTAAAGAACGCGAGTGGTTGATTTCAACTCGATTGGTTTTGTGGTTATGGGTTATATTTATTGGTGACTGGGTAATTTTGTTCACCCCTGGGGTTTTTTTTCTTCATAATTTTGTATTGTCATCCAAACCACGCACACCTGCAAAGTCCCCATAAAAAACATCAAAAAAGTAAAAAAATTACGCCAAGTATATGCAAAAGTCGTGGACGGAAAAGAGTAAATCACAACAAAAAAATAGAAGAAAATATACAATATAAAAAAGGGTGTGAAATCAAAATGAGCTGCATGTACATAAAGATGCTTTCCAACTGCGCCTAAGACGACACAACTACATATACACAGCTAAAATGCTGTGTTTGTGCATTTCATTACTCATTTCACGGACATTTTAATAATGTGAAGATAAAGGCCGATATTCTCAGTCGCTACTTATTCTTAAGCAAATGCTTAAGCATTCGGCATCCTTTACTAGCTACTAGGTTAGTAGAGGATGCCGCATGCTTAAGCATTTGCTTAAGAATAAGTAGCGACTGAGAATACCGGCCAAAATGTTACATCTAGACATTTGCCTACATGTCCGTGGCCTGGAAGTAAAATACTTGGCGTGGCCAGGCAAGTTCAAGGTGTCGATGGATAAGAATTATTTAAAAACGCAAAATTATGAAAGTGTACTTTTATCTTCACATTATTAAAATGTCAGTAATGAAATGTATGAACACAGCATTTTAGCTGTGCATATGAAGTTGTGTCATCTCAAACGCAGTTGGGAAGCACTTTTACGTACTTGCAGCTCATTTTCATTTCACATCTTTTTTTATTTTGTAATTATTATTATCTTTTATTTTTTGTGATTTATTTGATTTCATGTACTTGGCGTAATTTTTTTACTTTTTTGAAGTTTTATATGGGGATCTCACTTCTTTTTACAAAGATAATTTGCATAGGGAAAATAATTTTTAATATTATATTATTATCTTCTATTTTTTGTGATTTATTTTATACATACACATGGAAATGCAGCAGGGTTACTTTCTCTTTTAGCTGTTGAAATAATTCTCTTTGTCTGCATCGTTAACTGAAATAGGACACAATTATTTATAAATTATCACACGTGCTCATATGGCAAGATCAAGATTGAATAAATTATATTTCGAGCCTCGTTCTCGAGATTACCATGTAGTTACCCCCGCTGCCGCCAGCGCTCACAACGTTTTTAGAGTGAAACAAAAATTTTACCGCTCCGGTCCTACCTGTTTCCGGCACCGATCTTCATATCGTTTCGTTGTGCGCCAGAACGAACACGTGAATATTAAAGAGTTAAGGTAAAAGTACCAATAACTGGACACTTAAGGATATCAAAGTTGTATATCTGAAAAATGTTCTAGAAATAAATGTCTTTTTTAACAAATGTGTCAATATTCAGATAAATGTTACTCCTTTCTATCAAATGAGCTACTAAAAACTTGTTTTCAGTGCGTTATTTTAATTAAATTGAGTAAAAACGCAAGTAGTTATGTGTACCAGTACATGGACAATAGAATTCTGATTTGTCTCAGCGTCCCATTTTTGATGTCCCAATACCTGGCCAATGGGGAAGATAACGCAATGCTTGGCGCAGAGGGCGCCACTAGTGTTTGTGTGAATGGTTTGCGCGCGAATTTTTCATTTTTCAATTTTAGGTTATGTTGAAAATGTAGCATGCAATTGACTAAAAATATGAATTGAAAATAAAAAACTGTTAATTTATGTACAGTATACTTGAACTTACACTTTTGATATACAAAAATTTGAGAAAACACAGACACTGTACCGGTTCGACAATGCGGTCAGGTATTGAGACTCCACCTAAGCGTCAGTTACATTCCAAGCCTCTATGAGTGTCACCCCCCTGACCTAACCTTACTTTCGCTTCTCAGAACGGGTCAACAGAAATTTATATTTGCATATTTTGCTTTTGTAATGAAAAGACCATATTAAAATTACATAAAAACACCTCTTGTAGAGCAAACAAATGTTTTGAACAGTTCAAAGTTGAAAGACAATCTATCCGCGGGAACGGTAATAAAAAAAGGGCACGAGCATAGGAACAACGCATTTTTCAGGGCACGGTAATTGGGACAAAAACACATATTTTTATTTCACTTAAAAAAATGTGAAAAATTAACCAAGCAAAATTAAAGTGATAGAAGTCATTAATTCCTCCGTGAGCAAGTCGACATCAAAGCACGGTAATTGGGACATCTACCCTGGAAGTTGGAAGTGGGTTAAAATGGAGTTACTAATTAGATTTGAACCAATTTGAACCAAGAATTCATACCACACGCGGTCCATCTCTTTGTTACAATTTGTCACGCTTGTGTGAGACGAAGATATATAGTCTTTGTTACAACAGTCTTTATAACTTTTTATTAAAGCATTCGGACAATTTTCCCGTGCGCGTACGCGAATCGTGGACGTTACAGATCCGAATACATACAAGAAACAGAGGATCGAAGTTGAATAAAATCGCTTAAAAATTTCAAGAAAAGCAGAAATGGTAGTTGAAGTAAAAATTACCAGTTTTTATTTTAGAAATGTACACATGTTTCAACATTCTAAACAATTTGCAATGAAGAACAGTGACTTGAAATATTAATTTATTTTACATTACGTATAAATTACGTATATTATGCTTATGGTACAACACTCTTTAACAATAATCAGAGCTAAAGTATTGTGCTCGAATCCTTTTCACATGCAGCCTAGTTTTGAATTTCATCGGGCAAGTAGAAAGTTCTTTTTGCAATACATATATACATATACAAACGATTACTTCCTATATTTACTTGAACAATAAGCTGAAACAGATTATTTATTCATCACTGAGACACAAAGTAATACTGACCCTTATGAAACTGTAAGATATGGAGTATATTATTATACTCATTGAAATTTCATGCGTACAGCAGAAATAATGAATATATTAATATACTCCAACAGTAATAATATTTCATTATTTAAGAAGAAAATCTCATTTGAAATTAACATACCTGTATGGATAACCTTGCGCTTTGTTTCTAAATATTGATAACAGGAGACTGAAGAAAATAGCGACTAATCCTGCGCCTATTGCGGCAAATATTCGTCGCTTTTTTACATCACCTTTACGTGATGCAGCCTCGGTCATTAAGATCATACCTAATACCACGGCCCCATCTAGTTACATTTCGTTAAGGGAAATGCTACATAATTAGATTCAAATTCTTTTAGATTCTCAAATACATTCAAAAGTAGATTCAGGGGCGGATTTGGGTATAAGCTAAGTAGGCTGCAACCCAGGATGGCACATTTTGGGGAGTGGCGAATTTGGCAGAGGGACAAATTTTGAGCAAAAGAAATTGGAAAAGGTTTAAACACAGAGGCTTAAGACGGCTCTAAAACAATTCTCTTTTTTTCATGTACCGAATTAGCAATGACTCCGATGTGAGTTGCTATACTGAATTAATTTTGAAATTGTTTCGACGCTTTTAAATAAAAATATTTTATGATATTTCGCGGACACCTTAAAGGTCGAGTTTCCTAGCCGCGATCGGCGGCTGCGGTCCCACTAGTGCAATGGAGAAGTATGCATCTGTGACTCCGTTGCGCTAGTGGGACCGCCGCCGGCCGCAGCCGCCGATCGCAGCTAGGAAGCTCGACCTTAACGGGGGATTGCTCCTTGTTGGGCCGAAAAATAGGTAATTCTTTGTGAATTTTTGGTACAAAAACGGTTCGACAAATTAATTTGAGGTTTGGCAGGCTGTTTCATTGTATCTTGAACTATTGTTCTGAATTTTTGTGTGACTGTGAAAAAAAAACATGACAGATACGGCAATAAATCTACTACCACCGATAGCCACATTCGTATCGATTAAAAATCTCTTTTCCTTTTTGGGTTTCGGATAACCTTTACAGTAGTTTTCGTCAATGCCGGGGCCACCCAATTATTTTTCAACGCTCTCTCTGTATCTGCCAATGCCTTTTCTCACTGTCACACCAAAATTCAGAACAATAGTTCAAGATACAATTAAACAGCCTGCGCAACCTCAAATTAATTTGTCGAACCGTTTTGGTACAAAAAATTCAGAAAGAATTACCTATTTTTCAGCCCAACAAGGCGCTATCCCCCCCTTAAGGGCGCCAAATCTTCAAATCCGCCCCTGAGTAGATTTATGATTTCTGATTTTCTAGACAGAAAGGATACTCAATACCATAACGATGTATGTCTCCAAAATAAATTGACCTTGAGAAGAAGCATGAATATAAGCCACATTTCCACTAGATGATTTATGTATAAACGGTGGCCCCCTTATGTGATTCCACATTTGTCCAGATATCATCATAAGGGTGAAAAACTATACGGAAAAGTCATTTGAATGTAAAGTACTCTGTAAATAATGAAACTTGTAAAACACGATATTACCAGTGCACCGAGTCCCCAAATATTCTTGTTGTAAATGAAGTCTAAATTATTTCGTCTCAAGTACAAGACCCCTCCAATCAGTACCAATAACATTACAATTGCTACTGTCCCAGAATAATTTGGTGGCCTGAATACTCTAATCTATAACACGTTTAAAAATCTTATTAACCCTTTCTACTTCATATTCAATAAACATTTGTCGGGTATCCACCATTTAACGTGATCACGCTAAATATTTATGTTATTATCGACGACATGAAAATTCATTTCAGCAAGGTGTCGTTCATACTTTTTTACACGAGACTAGTTTTAATGCAACTCATTCTTGGGATACCAAGCCGAATTTAAATTATGACTTTGAAAGGAAACTCCTGTCAATCTTAATATGTTAACTCTTTCTTCTGAAACGTTGCCTCGTATTTTGAAAAACAATGAAAACATTAAGGTCAAATAAGGTGGTCACATTAAACAGAACGCCCTAAACATTGTAATTTGGAATATATACAGTCGGTGTAGAAAGTATTCGTACAGCGACCAATTTAAAGTAAAACTTTGTATATCGATGTCAGTAATAAATTTTAACGGAAAACAATGATTAATCAATATTCTTTGATGTTTGTAGAATAGATTTTGTATGAACAAAATTTTATTCCCTTTATCATTTACAAAGATATTAACAAAAACAGATAAACGTGCAGAAATGGACGCGCAAAAAGTATTCATACAGTTGAATAAAGAATTAATAAACTATGGAAATAAACTAAATATTTAATGTTTTAATAATTTGTGGGATTGCCTTCTGATTTTATAATAGCTTCGAGGCTACTTGGTATGAAATTTACTAAGTTGGATGTTATAGTAGGCTGTATTTTACACTACTCTTCTAGCAGAATGGCTTTCAAACTTTCTTTAAATGTAATATTATGATTACGTATTTTTTTGTCCAAATAATCCCATAGATGCTCTGTGGGATTGATATGTGGTGATTATGGCGGCGTTTTAAAATATTTTGGTGAGCTATATAAAACTCTCGGCCTAGTATTATATGCAGAATGCTTTGGATCATTGTCATGAGTAAAGATAAAATTGTCATTAAGTCGCATTTTATTTGCACTAGCATGGATGTGCTTGCTGAGGATGTCAATATAAACTCTATAATTCATAATACCATCCATGCAATGTAGAGCTTCCACTTCAGATGCATTCATATAGCCCCAGACAAATACAAAACCCCCCGCAGTATTTCATCGTAGGTCGCAAATGTTCTTTCCTAAACTCTGTATTTTTTTTTCTCCATACTGTGAAGTCTGTTTTGGACCCAAATATTTCGAATTTGTTGGCCTTCGTGAATTCGAAATATTTGGGTCTAAAACACACTTCATAGTATGGAGAAAAAAGAATACAGAGTTCAGGAAAGAAAATTTGCGACCTATGATGAAATACTGCGGGGGGGGGGTCTGTATTTGTATGGGGCTGTATGAGTGCAGCTGAAGTGGAAGCTCTACATTTCATAGATGGTATTATGAATTATAGAGTTTATATTGACATCCTCAGCAAGCACATCCATGCTAGTGCAAATAAAATGGAATTTAATGACAATTTTATATTTACCCATGACAATGATCCAATGCATTCTGCATATAATACTAGGCAGATAGTTTTATATAACCCACCAAAATATTTTAAAACGCCGCCATAATCACCACATATCAATCCCATAGAGCATCTATGGAATTATTTGGACCAAAAAATACGTAATCATAATATTACATCTCAAGAAAGTTTGAAAGCCATTCTGCTAGAAGAGTAGAGTAAAATGCAGCCTGCTATAACATCCAACTTAGTAAATTCCATACCGAGTAGCCTCGAAGCTATTATAAAATCAAAAGGCAATCCCACAAATTATTAAAACATTAAATATTTAGTTTATTTCCATAGTTTATTAATTCTTTATTCAACTGTACGAATATTTTTTGCGCGTCCATTTTTGCACGTTTATCTGTTTTTGTTAATATCTTTGTAAATGTTAAAGGGAATAAAATTTTGTTTATGCAAAATCCATTTTACAAACATCAAAGAATATTGATTCATCATTATTTTCCGTTAAAATTTATTACTGACATGGATATATAAAGTTTTCCTTTAAAATGATTGCTGTACGAATACTTTCTACCCCGACTATATGTGTAAGTCCCCAATTACCTGAATGTCGGTACGTTCGGATATCCATTTCGCAATTGCCTCTGCTCCAAATCCAACCCGCTGAATATCCATAGTATCCGCAGGCTTTGGTTTACCTTTCGGTGGGAAATGCATATATACCGGTGCCGTATTTAGCCGCATCTGTTCGGAAGATTCAGAGTTTTATTTACATAACATTTAATCACACTGGTATAAAAGATTTTGTGTTTCTTTTATACATATTATATACAAGTATGCAGCAGTTTAGATACCATTTGGAAAACATCCGAGCCCTCGTCGAAATCTACAGACGCGAAGAATAATTTCTTCGAATGAGGTTGCGAGTATCTGAATGAATTTGCTACTATCACAAATTCATCGTTTGCATGCCTAGAACCATGGGAGCATAAAAGAAATGATTCAAGGCCCAATAAATTTGAAAGAAAAATGATATCTACCTGCATATTTGACACTGCCTTTGGGGTGCCATGGCGGTAAACATTACCACGACGGAATAATTTCTGGGTGTAGTTCTGACATACTCTTTAAATTTTGCACCGTTAAATTTTATTACGGGTCTCGTAAGAGTCAATTCCGTTAATTGTTGCACACGGTCGGATAAAGACGAGCTTTGGGTCTGAAATTAAAGAAGTATGTGAGATTTAAATCTGCTCGGTTCTCGTATGTTTCTTGGTTATGTAAACCAAATTCTTTTATTACACGGAAAAGCTACGAGGCAAGTGTAAAAATATTCGTATAAATTATTAAAACTTATTTGTTAATAACGTTTTGTTGAATATCTTTCAAGCAGTGCGCGTAAAACGATTTGAAAAATTGATTCGGCGTTTGCAGCACGCACGGATATCACAGAAAATATCAATAGATTCGTACATTTTTCGTTCTGTATTGGCAGCAAACGTAATTTAAACTCAAAACAACCCCCAAAAGTGTAATATATATTTTATAATCCATGGTAGGCGCACAATTGTAATGCAAGACGTTGTAGGAGCCTTTGCACTGAGAAACAGGTTATCACACATATGTGTGGGAAGTTCATTCATTGGTTATTCGATACAACGTGGCATTTGACGTGTAAACACATTTATTTGATAATTCTCTGAAACTATTGAAAAAACGGTACATTATTTGGCGTATATGTTTCTTTTAGGCATTCTTGAATAAAATGAGATTTTTGGATTTTCAGAAGAATTTAATAAGTTGTTAATATTAAATATTATGTTAATGCAATATCAAAATTAATTTGATAACCATCTGTCTCCAGTCTGACATCAGATTGGTAGCAGGGTCTGGCGCTGGCATGAGAGCGCAGAGTCTGATGTCAGAACCATAGCAGACGGCAGAATCTGCTGTCGATCTGCTGCCGATCTGACATCAGGTATCTGACATCAGAATCTGCACCTCAGAACGCAGCCAAATGCGGACACAGACGACTACGGTTCTGATGTCAGATTCTGCTGCCAGATTTGGTTATCTACGAATTCGTAGATATTAGATTTATATTTAAGTATATTTGCATTTACGTCGCAGAATGTTATTTTTCATTACACTTAATTGTAAATTATACGCACATTTATTTAACCAGTTAAAGTTACGAAAAGACTCTTCTTTCTATATTTGAAATTTCGAAGTAAAATAATTTTCATTTTCATGTAGCTACGTTTTACGTTTTTTGCTATAATTTACTATTGTATATAAATGTAAAACTATATACTGAAAAATATAGATCTAAATTAACCATTTTGATTTCTATTTATTAATGAATTTATCTCTGCAGTTTGCTTATGATATATCTGACAAACAAATTGTTTTATATGCAATTTATCCACAGCATTCGAAAAAGAACATTATTTTGGTGAAAAATCGATATTTTAGTTTTAATTTTTTTTATTGTATGTATGTTATACACGATATGTACATTATTAGTAAACAATCAGGAATTAATTTCTTTGAAATATATAAAAGTAGATTGAAAAGGTTTCTTGCGATTTATGCAACATTGTGGAGATGTTTTCCAAAATTTCAAATAGGAGTGAGTAATACCCTAGTGTAGTTTTGACAAATTGCCTTGCAGCAAATAAGAAAATTTCTGCATCTTGAATAAACTGCAAAGAGCCGCAAGTTTCTATTGTGTATATGTAGTTTCAGAGGTATTAGCCTTATCTATAATAACAGACTGAAATGTTTTCTTCATTTATTAATCAATGGCATTTACATTCTTTGATTATTATAAAATAATACTATCATATCTCCGGTTTCAAAGTAGGTTAAAAAATTAAAGTAAAGTAATTACAAGTGAAGCAACAGTGAAATTGACATAAAGGAGTTAAATAATATACAGGGTCATTTAATCTTTAAATCTTGCACCTATAAAAGAAGAGAAGAAGGGCGGAGGTTAAAAGAAGGGGTGTATGAAGTCAGTTTCGTCATGGAACTGTGAAAGAAGGGGCAACGATTTAGGACGTTACTGGTCACAGGGTACAGCTGGGTAATTCTGTATCCCCCATACAGGGGCGAATTTGAAGATTGACGCCCCTAGGCTAACAAACGTCTCCTGCTCTTTCTGTGAAATATCATCAAATATTGTAATTTAAAAAAACTGAGACAATTTTAAAATCAATTCAATATAACAACTCACATATAAGTTAATGCTAATTTGCTACATGAAAAAAAGTGAATCGTTTTCAAAGTTGTCTCAAGCCTCTGTGTTTAAATCTTATACAATATCTTTCGCCCAAAATTTGCCGCCCTAGACTGTAACGTATATACAAATCCACCCCTGACCCCATAGAAACGTCTCGTCTGTATCCAGAAACAGCTGTCCCTCATTTGCGCCAGTTTCGTATGTGTTAATATGCGAAGTAACACCCATCAAAACGAGAGAATCCAATTTTACTATCATGCATTTGTTATCCTCCCAGTATCTTGTTCATATATGATTTTCTTAGAACTGACAATTCTTATATGAATAAAAAGTACACTATTTCACACTAAATACATTACTATGTAATATATAGGCATTCATATAAACAAGTTATTTGAACTTATCGAAGTATTTAAGTGGTAAAAAGTTTTTACTAAAAACCAGTAGCGGATTTAAGGGAAAAGGCCCAGGTGGCAAACGTTCTGGGATACATAACAGAATTACAAATAAATTTACCCACGTGTGGTGTGAAAATTATGGGAAATGAAAAAACAATGTGTTTGGATAAAACCATAATTTTTTGGAAGATGGGTCCCCGGGGGGAGGCCGTCTGGGCAGGGACCCAGGCGACAACTGCTCATCGTGTCGCCCGTTAAATCCGTCACTATTAAAAACACTTTGATTTGATAATACTTGAAAAATATTAAGTTACTAATAAAAATTAAGTAAAAAAATTAATACATACGATCTTTTAGCATCCTTGAATAAAATAAAATTGACACAAGGTTCTAATATCACGTATTATACATTCTATATGCTGTAATTTACAGTAATGTATCAAAGTATTTATATGTGACATTTATTTATTGTCGGTAGACATTAATGTTGTGGTAGAACATATTTAATTCCGATATGTTGAAAACAAATTATAAGAATTGATTTATTAAAGAAAATATTTTAACTCATAAATACATGTACAAATATATATTTTAATATTGTATATGTATATTTAGTACGTATCAGTGCGTTTGAACTTTAAGGAAGGGGCTACGGTGACTATCACTACGTTACTGGTTTCAACACAAACGTGCCTATCTCGGGATTGGTTGCTTGCGCAACTCGTGTCCTTTGATTCGCTATTGCACCCATGTTCAATTCGTGTAACCGTCAGTTTAAATTGGAAAAACCGGTGCAGCATTCCGCATGAAGAAACGTTTGGAAGCGATTGTGCGAAGGGTGGGCTGAACGGCTGGACAAGCTTTCCCTCGCATACGAGCGGTAGAGTTCGAAGGCGCGTAACGTATATCGCGGATCGTGTGTGCCTGAAAATAAAGGAAATTAGTCCCTACGGTGATTCCATCGTTTGTGTACTCTTCATTTGATACGTTAATGAACATTTTAAAATGTCCTTTTCAAAAGCCAGAATCCAAAGATTTAATGAATGCGAAAGTAAGTAGATACATTCCTTCATTAACTTTGGTAATTTGTAGCGATTGTTTTTCTGTTATGGTATATATTTATATGGCGATGTAATGGATGTAATAAACACAAATTTTTTGCATCTTGCACAAGTAGACCTTAACACAAAAAATCTGTAATTTCATCATTATAATGCCATGGTAAAGAACAGTATAGTTCACATTTAACTTAACTTCGTTTAATAGCGTGTATGTCTTTTATCTTCATATCAACATTCAAAGACCCTGACATGTTGTAAACTAATATGAGGCATGTCAGAGCAACAACGAACTAACCCAGATTTTTTTCGAAATTTAATTAGTAGCAATAACGTATTCCAATAGGCTTTATTAACCATATAAAATAGAAAAAAAAATTGTTTTTGTAATGTGGGTTGGTCCGTTGTTGCTCCGACTGCTTCATATATTAATAAGTTGCGGTGTAGTATTGGCCCACTCTTCAGCTAAAACTTTCTACAAGCCATTTTATTCTTTCTATTATTTGTAGAAACATTGCCTTTTAAATAATTGCTGAGGTGCTCGATAAGAATTTATAACTTTGAGAAAGTCATTACAGTCCCGATACATTTTTTTCAGAAACAGTTTTTACTTTAGTCCATTGGATCATTGTGTTGCTGCTCGAAGCAATCACTTTAAAACTACCTGTTTTGGCATTATTTATTTTGTTTGAGATTTATTAATTTAAGTTTGTTTTATAACGGTAACACGAAGAATGGCAAATGCATTGATCTATAGTTAGTCGTGTAATGTACCAAAATAATTTCAGAAGGAAACTTACCTAAGTATGTTGAAGTTACGTATAATTTGTACGGTATAATAATTGAGGCATTTGATGGAAAAAGGGCACACACGCCCTTTCAAATGCCATTTCAAGAAAATCGATTTGAAAGTTTTCATTATAGTATAACTTAATAAAAAGTAATGCAATTAAATCCAATTTTTTTAGGGATGTAGTTATCGTGTCCTTCAAACGTTAATGTTGCTCTGAGTTATGAACGCTTAAAGATCGCAGAATAAGGTCGAAAATCGCTGATTTCGGAAATTTCACGATTTTCGACCTAATCCTTTAGCAAACTAATCCCCCTAGCTTTTTAAAAAAACTCAAGTCGTTTGGATTAATTTTAAAAAAGTTATTTGATTTTAAAGGGTGGCCGGATACTTTTGCATGCCACTGTAGCTAATCTGAACGCGAGAGAAGTAGTGCCCTTGATATATTATATATATAACATACACCTGAGTCGATTTAAACGATTTAAGGTAAAAGGGCACATAAGCCTTGTGCCATTTTTCCATCAAATGCCTCAATTCTGCTATAAAATATAATTTTAGTCTGTGCATTCGAACAATCATTAAATGATCAATATGCTTTTCATGAATTTTTAGGTGATAAAACTAACAATCATATTTCATTAGATAAATATCATTGTTCTCATAAACTTTGCATATACAGGGTGTTCCATAATATGTGGGACCGACTTCGCGGGTGCATTTGCTACATGAAAATAATTAAGAAAGTTCATTTAAATATATGTTCTATTTAAGCTTGTCTCCAAGTTATATGGAGTTAAAAACAAATTTTGAATTTTCCTGTATTCTTATTTAAAAAAACAAAATTTACAGATGATGTACCTCCACCAGGCGCATATGATCCAAAGTTTGATCTTAAGGTAAAAGGTTTTGTCATCGAGAAATCAGAAAGATTTCACGATGGTAAAAGCATAATCAGCGCAGAATGTAGTTTATCAGCTTCTACCAAAAGTACAAGCAACATGGTTGGGAGTTTTAGAATGGTAAGGAACTAAGATATATTTGAAGAATAATCATGATAATTAAAAAAGATTTCCACGGTTTATTTTAAATAGAATTTCACGTGAACGAATTTATTATTTTTCAGTCACAGCATCCACGCAAGAAGTTTCCTACTAAGGCGTGTTCAAAAGTGAAGCCACGTTTGCTTATTCCAAATAGCGATAAGAAATTTAAATATAAATCGGAGCATCAGCTAGCAGATCTGCAAGTGGAATGTTCAAACAAAAGCAAGACTATACAGGAGCATGAAAAACACATAGAAAATGTGAAGGAAGAAATACGAAAATTAAAATTACAGTTGGAGGAATCACGTGAAAAGCAAATGAATGTGGAGGAGCTGCACAAAAGAGACATAGAAACAATGGTTGCCGAATATTTTCTCTAATTGGAAATTTAATTTTATTTTCTTGGACCTTTAACTTGGAATTTTCATTTGTAGGCCAAACTGCAACAAGATATCTTGAATGGTCATAATGAGAAACATCAATCCGAAGTGGAGAATATTCGTCGTCAATTATTGGAGGTTTCAGAGGAAAAACAGCGCGAAATCCAGGCTGGAAAAGCAATAGAAGGCGATCTGAGAAGTCACATCGCAGATTTCACCAAGAAGATTACTGCCTTAGAGTCTGAATTGGCCGATGAAAGACATGCAAGCAAAGAGAAAGT
Source organism: Andrena bucephala (assembly GCA_947577245.1). Classification (NCBI taxonomy): domain Eukaryota; kingdom Metazoa; phylum Arthropoda; class Insecta; order Hymenoptera; family Andrenidae; genus Andrena; species Andrena bucephala. The sequence continues at coordinate 109,568,800 of OX387715.1, forward strand.
AAATAATTACCGATTCAAAAAAATTAATTTCTGTAAAATTGTAAATTGATTTGGAAAATGCATTTGTAACTTATAGATTCGAAGTCTCGAAACACAAATCGAAGAACTGAAAATGAAGTTGGAGAAATTAATTGAGAGTCATAAATACGAAGTGAATGTGTTGGAACAGGAAAAATTTGAACTTGATTCTAGCGTTAAAAATTTAACTGGCAAGCTTGCCGAATGCGAGGAAAAATTAAAAAGAGTGATCGCCGAGAGCAACGAGAAAGTAAGCTGGACGCATGACATAAAATGCAAAACATCACTGACTGTTTGCTTTTTTTGATAATTTTGATGAAAATTTATTTTGATATAACAGAATAGAATATTGCTAAACGAATTTCTACTGCCGAACTTACATGGTCCAGTTCTCAAAGTTTTAGAGTTAATATTTACCAGTTTCTGTGATGTTTGCTAAATATTCTGTGCTCGGGATGTCTAAATCCATGCTCTAGCACGAGCGTTCCGCTTTTAATGGAAAATTATTAATGCAGATAAATGTTATGATAATGGAAGCAAAAACCGCCGTGGAGGAGGAAATGAGACTCACCACAGAAAGATATAAAAGTTGTTTAACACGTGTAGAAATGGAACGAGTAGTGTTAGACGAGAAACTCGTGCAAAAGGACGCTGAGATTTCTCAACTCTCTGTTGCCCTTGAAGAGTTAAAATCTTCTGCAGAAACTCAGGTAATTGATATCACATAGAACAGACAAAGGGATGAACGATATCCTCATTAATGTATTGTTGTAGTGTTAGTTATATATTATATTAGCATCATTTGAAAAGATTTGATTTGCAAACTTTAGGAGAGCTTTGGACAAAGCCTGCAAATGGAACTGGACCGAGCAGAAACTGAGCTAGCAGAGAAGAAGGAAGAATTGAGAGCTTTGAAAGATCAAATTCGGTCGGAAGCAGCCGAAATGGTGGCTAGGAGAAAGAGGTACCTGCATCTATTTATTTGTACATATATGTATGTCCATGTACTTGAAACACTGAAATATGGTATAGGTTTGAAGTTATATCGGCTGAAAATCAATCTTCGGTTGCTGCTTTAACTAACCGTTTGGCACAAAGTAATGCTGAAGTAGAGAGGCTGCAGCATGAACTAAAGCGTGGCGAAGATTGCATAAACGAGCATCGCGATTTATTGAACATTATGCGTAATAACTCAGAGATGGTGCACGGACAAGTAAATGCTCTGTTGGAAGAATTAGAGGCCAAGAAGGAATTAGTTAACCAACTGGAAGTCGACAGTTTGAACGAAGTGGAGTCAATGAAATTAGTGTTCGAAGCTAAAATCGATGATCTTAAAGAAATAGCAACGAAGGAAGTAACGAAATTGCAAGCGGACTGTGACGCAAAAGATGCTCAAAGCGTTGAGGTGCCTTTGCTTCTTTGATATTACAAATATTTTCAATAAAATAATATCCTGTTTCATAAGAGGGAATTGTTAATCGCTGTTTAATTTGATATATTAGATGAAAAAACAACTTCACAAGATGGCTAATCGCCTAAACGGAGCGCAAGCCATGTTACTTCAGTTAGAGGAGAGGAACGACGCTCAAGAGCTCGAGATTTCTAGAGTGGAATTACTCAACAGTAAACTGAACGAACAATTGAAAGAAAATAATGCAGCTTTGGTGGTGGCTAATAAATTGTTAGAGGGTCACTCTGAATGTAAACTTTCTTTGCATGAGGTAGATATTCAAAAGTATTGCATTAGCTATCTCTGTTTTACGTAACACAATGTGAAGGTAACATCACGTATCGTTGTGTGATATTTTTAGGCGCAATCTAAAATCCAGGAACTTTCTGATAAAATTAAATATCTTCAAAAGAAGGAGAGTGGCGTGGAGGTAATTGATACCATCAGATAAATCCTTTTAACGTATAAAAAAGATTTGATTGATACAAAAATTAATATGTTTGCAACAGATTAAAGCATCCATTAAAATGTTGTTTCTGTACAGGATAAGACTGAGCTGCTTAAAGAAGAAAAATCCCGGCGAGAGGCAGCTGAAGAGTAAGTTTTCTTCACCATAGAGTCCTTTGGTAACGCTGTAACGAATCCGCTTTTATCTATTCAGGGAAGTGAGAAAATTTGCCGGATACAACGAGCGTCTCAGAAAAGATTATCAAGAAATGAGCGAAAAGTATGCGGAACTAGTTGGCCATCAGAATCATAGGCAAAGAATTAAGCACGTCAGCCAGTTGAAAGATAAAATCAACCAGCTGGAACAGGTGCGTCTTATTTTCCTTCTTAGACTCGCGATCGGTTTACAATTTAAATAAACGGGGAACATTTACAAGCTTTCTTTTTTTGTCCTTTCGAGGAATCGTATTCATTTTATTCTTATGTATTAATATATACTCTAAGTCGTACCTGATGAGGCTTTATATATTTTTAGGACATGCGCGTCAAGATAAAAACGATAGAGCAGCAGCAGAAAATCATCGAAAAGTTCAAAGCAGAAGAAAAACGCTCCATTAAAGGGAAGGAAAATACGTTAGGAATGTCGAAGATCGTTCTATCGTCGCCTGTTCCTTCGCCGCAGAAACCACTGACGCCTCTAAGAAATCGGAATGAATAGCTGTATTTATTTTAGGTATAGTATTTGTTTATAATTGCAGTAAATACATGCTGATGAAAATTATTGCCAGGATGACAATTTATTCATATGGTAATTTGTATAAATATGTACTCTAGTGTTAATCTCACGATATGGCCAGAAGGGAATACATTTTTCGAATGAGTATTTCAATTTTTTCCCTATCTTAATATATGTATAAAGCAGAAAGCTTCTATATCAGTGGCAGATTTAAGAAAGAAACCCAGGTGGCAAACGTTCTGAGGCGCCCATTTCTTCGGGAAATGTATGAAAAAGAAAAATGTAGGGTTTGGATACGTATATCTAATCATAATTTTTTTTTGGAGATGGGACCCTGGGGGGCCTTCTGGGCAGGGGCCCAGGCGGCAACTGCTCATCAGCCGCCCTGTTAAATCCGCCACTGTTCTATATGTTTGTGTGTTTGTCGCCTAAAAACTTTCGAACGATAAACTCGGGGATCACGAAATGTGTCTCAGCTCATTATGCCTAACTAATCCAGATAAATGTGACCATTTTCACAAAATTTTGTGTTTTCTTATAAAATCAGAATCTAAATTTCGGGCGAAGCCGAGTAGTAAAGCTAGTAGTACATATTTATAACTTTCTTGTTTAACGTAACAAGCTTAATTAACGCATTTTATTTCATTTAAAATGGTCAGTTTCCCAAGATTTTGTTTATATTCTGTGATGATAATGTTTAGTTATTTAGTTTATATTTTTATGCAATACTGACTGATTAAAAAGTATATTCAGTTTATACTTTATAAGATCTATCTTCCTCGTAAGTGTTGTAATAAATGTAGTTTTATACATGGGCAAATGTTTCAGTTTGTTCATTTATTGCACGTATCATGTGTTTTCCGGTGTTAGAGTTGAACATTATATAGATAAGTAGGTTATTCAAATAAATAATTACGTAAAAAACACTTTATATTTATTTACGACTAATGGATGAACGAATTTATTCATATTGAATTTGTGCAGTGGTTAAAAACATATTTTTATCTGAAACCTTGCATTTTCAAATAATTTTTTCATGTCCATTTGTTTGTATCGTTGTGCGTAATTTATTCGAAACATATTTTCCTTTCTTTTTCAACATAAAACCTACAATCAACAAATTTCAATCTCGTATTGAGTATTATCAAAGACGCAGGTATTAAAAAGTCTCGATACCCATTCAATACTTACATGAAAGTATCGATAACTGTTTGAAACTTCTACGAAAATACTGGATATTGGTGCCGATTTGATGCTTCTACGAAAGTATGAATGCACAAGGTACGCAACATTGTAACGGCCCATTTCAAAGTTAAGGCTGGGGGCACATGAGCGTTTTTGTCAATTTTGGCGGACGTGCGTATACATCGCACACTAGCGTCGATCTAATATACTGCAATGTATTGTCGTAACGTCCGTCAAAAAACCGCCCCCAGCCTAAGTGGAGCGTCTGTGCTTTTTAAACGATTTTATTTAGCTTCGATCCTCTGTTTGTTTGTATGTATGGTTCAAATCTGACAACTCAAATTTAATCCCCTTCCAACTATCTAATTGTCTTGAAACTTTGCAGGCGTGCGTAATTTGGATGACAATTTAATATTTAAAAACAAAAAATTAACCCCGGGCGGGTGAAGATTACCCAGTCATCAATAAATATAACCCATAACCACAAATACAAACGACTTGAAATCAGCCACTCGCGTTCTTTACGAAAACGACTAAAACCCGCTGTGTTCGGGTCGCTAGTCGCATCGGAAGTATGAAATTAACTAAAAGATATTTCTAAAGAAGTCTGAGCTGCGAAATGTAAATCCATAAACACTAGAAACTAGGAAATAAAAAATATATAAAAAAAAATTTATGTTAAACGATTTTATTAAAAATGCACTGAAAACTAAAAAATAATTATTTTCTTTTACTGCAATTTCGATGGTGTTTTTTCACTTTAAATAAAATCGTGGCGCAGGATTTTTCATAACAGAATATGAATCAATTTAATACAGCATCAAGCGTCGAAATGAATTTGTTGTGAGATACCCTGCTCCACGATTTTATTTAAAATGAAAAACACCATCGAAATTGCAGTACAAGAAAATAATTATTTTTTAATTTTTAGTGCTTTTTTAATAAAATCTTAACATAAACAATTTTTTTTATATATTTTTTTATCAGCAGCAGATCCACGCCCTCAGAGTATACATATGTACATATAAACTCCTCTTAGGTCGGGTACAGACTTGAGCACGAACGCGAACGAGGCAAGCCGAGGCAGAACGTTCGTGAAGTTCACCGACGTGTAACACTTGAGGTAAGCTCTTAAGGTTGCCTCGGTTTTTCCGTACCTGAAGTTATCTGAGTTTGCGTCGGTTCATGTGTTTGATCAGTTGCTCAGAGAACCTGTTCCCATGCAGTCGTCAATTCGAGGGGCTCACACTACGCCTCGCCTCTCTTCCTCAAAATATTCTCGAGGAAGAATCCGCGGCTCGGAGTAGTGCCGCGGTGAGGCGAGGCGCAGTGTGAGTCAAAGAAAAACATAGGAAGAATAAAATGAGCCGTGGCGAGGAGTAGTGAGAGCCTGCCTTTACGGTGCATATCGACTTTGCGAGACTTGCTCGCGAGGTACGCCTCGCGGAGTGGATTCCCCGTTCCTTTTCACTTTGCACAAAGTGATCATGTCGACGCAGTCTCCAGACTCTCCACGTCGCGAGGCGTGCCTCGCAAAGTCGATGCGCACCTTACATGCTCGTTCTGCCTCGGCTTGCCTCGTTCGCGTTCGTGCTCAAGTCTGTACCCGGCCTTACATACAATCAGTCATTATTTCTTACTTCCAATATCAGCGGAAATAATTTAGATGTTTATTATAAATGGGACACCTTGTATAACAATTTTTGAACCAACGAATAATTTGAGAATTATTCAGGTGTGCGAGTTAGGCGATTCACTCTGTATTGGGAAACTTAGTGGAGGCGTGGCTTAGATTTCAGCGCTGTGGTGGTAAGTTGGCAAACTATTGAAAGTAGGTCCGGATCCCACCAAACATTCCGAATAAGTATTTATTAATTGAATAAGTATAAATTTAGTGCTCAAAAAAATTAAAAAACAATCGTTTTTTACATCATGTCTACCTATTTAAACACTGATAATCATATGAACTTCGACGGATTTCGACCTACTCTCAGTAGTTCAATTTTCTGTCAGTAGTTGGCGCATCGAAATTCTTGGTTTCCCAATAAGTATTTGAATAAATGCAAAACGAAAATTGTATACATTTAAATACTGTCTTTAATTTGAAATGTATATAGGTTTGCATTCATATTTTGATCAGTAGAAAGTGGTACATAAAATTTTCTTGTACTTTCCATTTGATCTTCAATTTATGCTTACATTTTATTTTACTTTTTGATACAAAAACAACAGAGAAGATACATTAATGATAAATATCGGCAACACCCGTATAACACGGCACATAATACATACATATTGCTACAACACGGTTAGATAATTTTGAAATTCAAAATTTTACTCCAAAAAGCTTACAGGAATTAGGCATAGTATGTTATCTGAGCAGTAGGAATTCTATTTTCTGAATACAGATCGTTCAACGGAAAGAAGCGCAAAATTCAGAAGAGAACTGAAAGAATGTTCAGCTCTATTCTACGAAATTTATGAAAGCTTGTCAAGAAAAGGTAGCCAAACAAAAATAATAGATTTTTTTAAAAATGCAGAGAATAGAGATCTACTTATGTTGCAGAAGAAAGTTCAGAAGATGAAAATATTTTGTATCACTCTTATCAGTCTTAGCAGCGACGAAGAAGAAAAAGGTAAGCGTGAATTATTTAACAATAATGGATACTACGTTATTAAGTTAGTGATCATTTTATAAACATATTTCTGATAATTTTCTGATTTCACACGAAAGAATAAGTCGAAAATATAGAATTTTGCATTTGAGGCTGTATGTCTTATTTTCATTTATAAACCCACTCTAAGTAGACAGAGATAGATCATAGCACATAAGATTGATACGGAATCAACATTACGTATGATATTAATACTATTTGTAAACGAGACGTTAAGTGCACGCGTACTCGAAGAAAATTCAAAGTCGATTTTCTCGAAAACAAAGCCTCAAATGAAAAAAATGTATCAAATACTTTCGAATTATTTTTTAATGTATATATAATACCTTCAATACTGAGGCACCCTGTACAGGTATTGCCTGTAACATGTTATCTGATCAACTTTGCAGTTTATCGACTGAAGATAAATGTGCAAGATTCATTACAAGATATGAATATAAGAATTCTGAATCATGTAAATTCAGCAATGTTCAATTGCCATGGCAAGAAAAAGTACTAATCTCAATTGAGAATATTGAGATACAGCTTCTTTGTGTATGAATTATTTACTGATGCTTATACGGAAAATCAAAACACTATGTTATGAGATACAACTGTCGAAAACGTCGTGCTTATTACAGGTTACCATAGTCGAGATTGCGATGGTATTTTTAGCTATTACATCTTAACCAGTCAAGTAAGTGAGTTCCTGAAAATAAATTATAATAGAACCTATTAAAATGGTTAAGGATGCATGCACGTGATTATGCTCAGGCATGCGCCTTTGCCTATTGCGTGTGTCGGTATTATGTATTCCCTCCATGACTGCTCTTGACATAAGTAATAACTGTACGTAGCTACTGCCCTCTGAACTGACTCTGAGGTCAATAGGCACATGAATTTTAAACATTGTTACCGGCTTCCTTGCCCTAATTAGAGTCTTACCACAGACGAGGTTATAAGGATAGACCCATTATCTTTGTGGAAGTTTGTGTCACCGAAACTGAGATACCAATTTCATGAAAAACCAAAGTTTTATTGCACATTTTACGTTTAAGAACAGAGTCTTAACCACCGAAGTTGGTAAATCGAGTAAACGTGAAAAACGAGTTCTATGTATGCTACTGTACAAATAAGAACGATACTTCAAAATTGACTACGTAGTTATTTGTTTCGAGGAATAAATGGAAAGCTGAAAACGATAAAGATATGGGCGCATTGTTTCTGGCATTTTCGAACGCAAAGCATAAGTAAGAAAGCAATTGGGTTAGTGGAATATTGAAAAAAAAATTTATACGATAAAATTACATTCATTAGGTTAGGGTTAGGTATTACATGAGAGTGGAGTAAGAATTTAATTGAAAATTATATTAAGTATTTAATATCTAATTATATTCATTATTTCGAGTTCGGTATATTAATATTGTATCGGGATGGTACAGTAAAACTAATTATAATAATGTTATGATTATTGGAAGATTACCGCTTCTAATAAAATCACCATCCAAACTAATCTTAAGCATACTGTTGGATAGCGAAGGTGTAATGAAACGTGTAGCATGTAACACACGAAGTAGTACACTACAAAAGTTCTGATCTGACTTCATCCTACTGATTTTGAGCACGCGTAGGTGGAAATAAGAAGGTTGAATAATTTTCAAATAAATCCCAAAGGAATTATTAAAAGATAAAGTATAAAAATGTCCTTTAACAGTTAGTACACTGTATGGAGCACTGTTTTGGTAGTGCAACGAAATATGTAGATACATATTAATATAGGTGAATATAATTATCGTCTACGAGTTCGAGTATTTTCATGGTCAATGTATTTACGTACCTGCATACAATATATGTGTGCAATAAATAAATATTTCGGTTTACGGAAAGCGCGATCAATATTCCCCTTCCCTCTGCGTGAGCCCCTCAGCCGCCTAAAAGTGTAAGTAGGCACTTCGGTGCACGCGTATTTGGCTAAAATTCAAGGTGAATTTTCTCGAAAACAAATTTTTCTATATTTCCGTCTTATTTTGGCCTGTAGAATCAACCCTGAAAGGTTTGCCACCTGTTATGAAACATCCTGTATAGTATGATGGTATGACAAAACAAAAACAGTGAAATCTGTTTTTTCTCCATTTTCAAACGATTTTATTCCGCTTCGATCCTCTAATTGTTTGTTCGTTTGTATGGCTCAAATCTGACAACTTAAATTTAACCCACTTCCAACTATCCAATTGTCTTGAAACTTTGCAGATGTGCGTAGTTTGGATGACAATACAATATTAAAAAAAAAAATTCACCCCGAGCGGGTGAAAAAATTACCCAGTCATCAATAAATATAACCCATAACCACAAATCCAAACCACTTGAAATCAGCCACTTGCGTTCTTTACGAAAACGACAAAAAGCCGCTGCGTTCGGGGTGCTAGTCGCATCGCGATTACCGAAAATACACAATTTATTGAGAAATGATCCGTCACGTATATACGAATAGTAAAACAAAAACTTTGCAGGCGTTCGTAGTATATCACCATCGAAATTGTAGTACAAGAAAAGAATTATTTTTTAGTGACTTTAGCACTGTATTTAAGTAAACTGTTCAACTGTATATAGCAATAAAATATATTTGTAAAGAAGTCTGAGCTGTGAAATGTAAACCTACAAACACTCAAAACTAAAAAATAAAAAATATATAAAAACAAAATTTTTATGTTAAACGATTTTATTAAAAATGCACTAAAAACTAAATTAAAATGTACTAAAAACTAAAAAATAATTCTTTTCTTGCACTCAAATTTTGATGGTGTAAATATCACTTTAAATAATTCACTTTAAATAAAATCGTGGCTCACGATATTTTATAACAGGATATCAATCACTTTAATACTTCAAATTCTGGTTGCATATGGTGCTCCACGTTTTTATTTAATGTGAATTATTTAAAATGACATTAACACCATCAAAATTGTAGTACAAGAAAATAATTATTTTATAGTTTTTAGTGCATTTTTAATAAAATCGTTTGATATAAATTTTTTTTATATATTTTTTCTATTTCTACTGCCAGCATTTCTGATTTTCGATAAGAGCACAAAAGACATGAAACCTCTTCACCCGCGATATTTATGTAGCTCACACTTGGTATTTCGGGCATATTCACACATTTTTCAGTTTTCTACGTTTTCTAAACTCTGTCTGTCGTGTGAATATCTCCGAAATACCCGTCGCGAGTCATAGAAGTATCAGGCGTGAAAAGGGCCTTAGGCTATCATTACAGTCTATGCGTGTTACTGCGTAATGACGCAAAATCGTGGGAACACATGGGTGGTGTTTTTTATTTCAGTCCAATTCGAGCGATTTAGGGTGATTTTATGTTTACACGTAGTTTCACTTTATAGATTGTAAGTACTCGCCTATCCACATTATCCATATTCACGAGGAATTTAATTTATCAGAATTACATTGAAATTGTTTCTTAACCCTGTACGTTTAAATGTAATATTTCATGACCACTGAAACGTTATTATTGCACACTTTTATTTTTAATACTTCGTTTCATGTATTGAAATTCAAATCAATCTCTTGACACGCGAAATATTTGCCAACAAAACGAACAACGGCACAAATTTTTTATGTTTCCGCTGTAAAGCATTATGGAGTTGTAAGCTTATATGAATTAGAATTTGCGCTATTTGTATGAAGCTGTACGGATGACCTAGAAACCTTTTCTAAAAGTGTAGTACTATTAGGGAAATTGAAGCACTCTCTTAACTTGACTGGCTTTTACAGGCTGAAGTAAAGTATATGACGACGTTAGAAATATTTTCATATGGAAAACACAAGTGTAGATATCATAATGAACATTTAACGTAAAACCTAAGTCTAAATAATCTGAAGCTGATTTAAGTAAACCGTAGCATGTGTAAGATCACACATAAGTGACAGCGGCCGTTAAAGTATTAAGCCGAGTATATTTAATAGAACCAGATAATATCAGATAAGATATTAATTGCTATCTTAATTTTAGTATCTTTGGTCCCATAGTGATCTGTTTTATTAACTTTTCATTATTCACTGCTTATTGTGGTTGGCGACAGCTATCTAGAATCCTTAAAAAGTGACAAATTCAGGAATTTGTTAGATAAAGATATTTGTGGAAATCGTACTCAATTCTGTCTACTAAAAAGGTATGTTTATTAACTATATTTTCTGAGATTTCGATTGTAAAATCATAATAACTAACAAAAGACACTATACGATTCTGAAGACAGACACTTGAACAATTTTTAAAAATTGATTGAAAGTAGGCACACTTTGTGACTTTACTTTTTGAAATTTTAACACTTTTTCATGCACTCGGATTTTTGACGTCGATACTTCGTGGAAAGCATAGAACGTATTGTTCCAGAGTCCTTGGATGTTTACTTTAAAAATAAACCCAGCCCGGGGTTCTTTTTTTATTGCGATTTTACTCCGATGAGTCATCTAGTAGTGACAATTTTAAATTGTACCTATATTCTCTAATATTAGATCTCCTTGAAAGTGGCACGAATTGGTTGGCGAAAATCTCTCGATAAAAATAAGTCTAAACTCGACCTCCTTTGGGCTATTTTTCAACATATGATGTATAATTTGTTTACGGAATTCTGAAAATTAAAAATAGTCCGAATACATTTTCATTAGTGTCTGCATGTGTTGGTGCTGCAAAGTGTGGGGTGAACTGCACAAAACTTTCCCGCCAGAACCTAGGGCGAACACATATTTCCTGAAATTTTCTAAAAATTGAGCAGCGGCTGGATTCGTCTTTAAAAAAATCACAATTAAAAAAAAAATGTTTTACGCCTAATAGTTCTCGAGATATTCCAGAAAATATATTTTCGACCGCCAACTTTAGGGGCTGCTTTCACCCCTTCAACATGGACGATTGCCGATAACAAAAAATACGTGCAAAGTATTTTTCAGTATTCTGCAAATCTGTTCCCTTGTTAGTGGAAAAAAATCGGGTTTGATTGCCACCTATATCTTGCTCTGAAAAATTCCTGAACTTATATCATAGATACTATTCGTGTCCTTTTTCCAACTTTACGCCAATCTTTTTGCTACAACCAAAAATATAAGATGGTGGTAGATTTCGAAAATGGACTCTTCAAGCGGCTTTCATTTCACCTTGCAACCTGCCAACGTTAATTTCCGCTGGAATTGAACGTAGTGGAGGAGTCAAGGAGGAAATGGCACGGCGGGTAACAGTGTACAAAACTGTCCTGATAAGTGTACCAAAATCAAATTAATTAAAATTAAACTGAATGGCATGGTTTGCTCGCGATGCACACGTCTGCTCACCCTACACACTCACTATCGACTAATGCTTTGCTACCCACGTAACAGACACTCACTCGATTACACTCAAAATTCTGGTACGTACTTCACTCAGCTCCGGCAAACGGAATTTTCACCGTAAATCAAAAGAAAGACGAATAGAAACGTAAGCGTATTCGAATAATAATTTCCTTGGCTCGGCTCCCCTCGTAATTACCACGCTCGAAGGGGTTAAAGATCGAAATCGTGGCACTGTGCGACACGTGCACTGCGTTTAGTCATACGTGAGTTTATACAGGGTGTTGCAGTAACTCCGTTCCAGTTTTCGTCAGGCAAAGGGTGTTTGCTCGTGAATTTGAAAATAATCTTCCGCTACTTTCGACACGTGGGACACTCACCTCGAATGTTTAATCAAATGGTTCATCAAACTGAAGATACACATGTACAAAGTAAAACGCCGTTTAATTCGGCTGTTACAGATTATCTGGAAGATAAACGTCATGCACACGTCACTCATAACTCCTATATTTACTATTAAAAATTAATAATAAAAACATGGTCCAAATTTCAGATGAATCGAATCGCTAGTTTCTTCAACAAAAATTACCAAATTTTGCTAGGTATTTAACCCAAAAAATAGGATTCCCTTTGAGAGAGGACAACAGGGTAATGGCCGCAAAAGTAAAGGTATCTTTTGAAATTTATTGAAAGCAAACTACTTACTGAATCTCTTAGAAATTTTCAGGACTTTTTATTGGATATTTAAGTTATACGAATATCCTTTTAGAAATTTATTTAAAGCAGATTTATAAACTGTAGGGGATCAGTAAGTTTGCGCTCCAAATTTTTTTGAGACACTATATGCGGGTGGCTATGACACGACGAGTTCGATTTTAAAACTTTTGCAACATAGCAAAATGGCGAACTGAAAAAAAATTATGAAATTTGGTTGTAGTAACTTAACCCCTTTCGTTGAAAAACAAATAGAATGAAACGACCAATTAAAAAAATCTTCTGTCGTGCCATAACCATCCGCATACAGTTTCTAAAACATTTTGGTTTTTTAATTTTAGAAGAACTGTTTCATCGGAAAATTGTCAACCATATCAACGGATATTTTTTGCAGCGCTATGTTATTGGTTCTGTGCAGCTTATATGTAAATCTGGTTTAAATAAATTTCAAAAAATATATTCGTATAACCTAAATATCCAATAAAAAGTATTGAAAGTTTCAAAAAGAATCATCCAGTAGTTTGCTTTTATTAAATTTCCAAAGAGACCTTTAATTTTCGGTCAATTATTCTGTTGTCCTACCTTACAAATCCTACCAACTTTGGCCTCTGCCATTTTTTGGTCATTCCAAGCGACGTGGTTGCTCATAGCTGCTCAACTCTTATTAAAAGAATCTTTGTGTTCGTTTACCCGTATGCTTAAACATTTCAAAACCACCATTGATTTATCCTTAACATTTTTATTTGGCATGCGACAACTGTATTTGTGCCAGGGCAAACATAATTTCTTGCGGTTTCAGGGGATTTCGGAAATCAAAATATTTCAGTTCCTTTTAGTCATCGCAACAGGGAATAAAAAAGGTTCTATTCCAGAGAAGACTGATCTACGATTTGTGTCAGTTTCCGGATTTGATTATTCGAAAACGAAGAATTCCAACTGAAAATGGCGTTCGAATAAGAACGCTTCGAAATGGCGCTTCGACTATGAAAAGTCGTGCTTTGGTTTAGAATACTGACGCCTCTAAATATTATATAAACATTTGGCGCCAGGCGCCAGACACAAAACAGACTGTGTGTGTAAACTATAGTAATCGTTAGCTTAATAAACTTATCCTTCGGTGCTGTATTGCGTTGTGTTTGCATACTTGTGTACCTATCATAATTATGCCAGGTGGATAATTAACAGCTGCGAAATCGCTTTGTGTGAATGCAGAGAGATGCTGTGCAAATTGTTCACTTGTAGTCGTTGAGAAAAACGAGGTTCTTCGGGATGTTCACAATGAGTTCAAAGCACCATTCTCTTTTATAAAAGCCCAACTACCTATAACGCGGTATTTATGAAACGATAAGTCAGTCATTAAAATATTGACATTCTCATGATTTTATGATTTCAACAGGAAGTAGTATCTGATTTTCGTCGAGCAGATGTATTTATAGCTCACAGATACAGCAATTTGGGAATTTACTAACGAGCTTATTCACATATTTGTGGATGTTATATCTAAAGTATTTAAGTGCCTAAAATTCTACAATTTTGCTGAATAATATAGCCTTACGCAGTACTTAGAAGTAGCAAATTTTTAGAATTTTATCTGCCACCCCACCAGAGATAATGAGCTCCGAAGTCAGCTGAAATGACAATAATCGGAACAATTGGGTACCGGAACCGGAACCTTATAGAAAACAGGAGAATTAAGTCTCTGACTTGGGACTGTGCCAGTTGATAAAACATGTACCCATATTTCTACAGAAAAAATTCATGTTCTTGACCCTGCCCCTTTCTGTAGAATGTCCACTTGCAATTCTAATTGTTCGAACAATCGAACTCGAAAATTAAGCTTAAACTTCGTCCCGTGGGGTTACAGTTATGTGAAAAGTATATTCGACAAGAATTGCAGATTTTTCTTTCCTAAAAAAGATGGCCGTTGTTTGATACCGATGATTAATAGGAAATGATGAGAATAAAATAACAATCATTTTAAGTGGAAACACCACTGTGACGAACGAAAAAGTAAGCCATATTTCAGAATTTTTTCAGGAATAATTTACAGTTTGTATATATAATTTTTATTACCTACCACATTGTACTACGTACAATGTCTTAAGAGATTATAAAAAAAATGAATAGAGAAACATGGATAAATTTTAATATATTCATTTCTTAATCTCCACCGATTTCTTAAACAAATCGACAACAAACCGATTTCTTAAAGTTTTGAAGGACTAACAATGGACATCCGCGACTAAGATGGACAATTTTTCGAGCGGAATTCAAAAAAATTAATTTCGATCAAAGAATCCGTACGTGCAACGGAAACTACACTCATATAGGTTATAAAAAAAAAATGAAATTTGATTTCGGACCTGCTGTTCCATAGTTACACGTTCGACCAGCTCGCATGGGGGGGGGGGGGGTCCAGAAGATTAATTAATATATTAAAATATATGGACGTTTTTCTATTTATTTATTTTTGTATAGTCTCTTAAGACACCGTAATAAAGGTAGATAAACAAATTTCTATGAAAACTGCAAATTATTCCTGAAAAAAAATTCTTAAAAGTGGCCTACTTTTCCGGCCGTCGAAGTGATGTTTCCCCTTAAAATGTTGAAATATAAAGCTAAACGACCACACAGAATTCAATATTTTAATAATGGTACCATTGGTGGTTCAGTTGATTATTAGTTTGTTGGCATTACTAACCATTGGTACCAATAATCCTTTTAGAACATCACTGTCTGTGTCTCTGCCGAGTACAATTAACGATTTGCACATCTGGACGGGTTCAGCGGTGTTTGCTGCTCATGTTTGTTCGCGTTTGACGGATTTTCGCCTTATATGATCGCCTTATATGAACCTCTGATCGAATAGATTGAGTGAAATTATTGATTTTACTCAGGAAAATGTGTGTTACCGTTATTGTGGCTTTAAACAAGGTCGAATGTAAGTAGCCTACTAAACAAAATCGTACTCTATTTTCCACTTCAAGTAATAAATACATACGGGATTGCAAAAGGAGCAAGGATAGTCATGGCTCGTCCATTGCATCTGGCAGCACACCACGGATTCCAATCTATCGCATTTAGGTTCGCGAAACGCTTGTGACACGTCCATAGAGTTCGTGTTTCATTACAGTTTGCATTACATGTAGGATTACACACGTCCGTACCCAGATTCACCACAGAGTCCTGATATTAACTCTATCATATACACTATACACTGTCAGATTTACTTAAAGTTTTGCCAATATGGTCTTAATAGTATTGTTATCACGGGCGTAATGATGTTTCGATAACTAACGAAAGAAGTTGAATGACTTTTGTAAAATTATCGTTTTTTTTTTTTGGTGTACCTACTGTCGTTTGCAGAAAAGAAGGCGCCCGGACGCTAAACGCGGCAAGGGGGCTACTTTACTCGCATTGGCCAACGCGACAATGTCGACCAATACAAAGTAAGCGAACGGGGACACAGGCGGTGGGAGCCAATGCGAGCAATGCTTGCCCCGCTCAGCATCCGGATGCCAACTTTTTTTCAAACCACAGTAGTTAGTAGTTTTCTTTATGTTTATGTTTGAAACTTCGTACGATTCCCATGTAAACCTGGATTTTGTACCAGTTGATTATAAGTCATTCTTGTATAACGTGTTTTGACGTTACAACACGTTTGCGCTGTTTCCTCTTCATTGCTTAAGATTTTTTTATCTGGAGGTTGATGCTATTTGTGGTGCTATCTGTACTACTTAATTGCCTTCGTGGATTTCCGAGTTCTATTCCTATCTTCCATTAATCATGTATACAATAGCTTTATAATATCTCTGTTCGGACTTGGTATAAAATTTTGCAGTTCGGTTTGTCATTTCTCTGTCTGCTATCCTCTGATGCGATAATATGTAGGTATAATATGTTAATGTGGTACAAAATTGGCTACTATCACTTGCCGATTCTTTTACTTGCGAACAATGCACTTAAGGGGGTAGGTTACCCTCGACAGCCCTAAAACAGATCTTTTTTCAAACGCAAATTGTAAAGTGATAAATAACAATGGAGACAACATTTTTTTCTCGTTTTAATCGTTATTCTATGAGCTTTAACACAAAAAGAAAAGTCTAAATATCTCTATGTACGTGAAAGTTGTGAGTAAAAACGCAAAGGCGTGTACGCGGTGCACCGTTTCATGGTGAACATAAAATCTCAAAAACCGCTCCAATGCTTTGGATGAAAATTTAATGAGAGTTGCAGAAAACCATTGCCTACGATGTGTCGGGAGCAGAATTTCGAGATAAATTCTTAAAAAAAAATAAAAAATATTTTTCATACAAGAAATTGATAAAAAAAATGTAACTAATATTTACGATTTTGTCTTAAGAAAAGTATTGTTAATATTGGATATATCTCAAACTCTTTTGAGACATATTGGGGAGGCATATTTAAACTTGCAGAAAATATTTTTCATAGATCGGTGCTTTTATTATTTATTAATTGTTGCAGAATCTTGTCAACCTCTTCGACGATGGAACATTGCAGCTGCTGTTGGTGGTACGTGTAGCACCTGTTACAGTCATCTGATTGCAAAAAAAGAAAAGTTTTTTAAAGTTAGATAGTTTACGCTGGGATTGTGTCTAATTTAACGAAAAAATATGAAAAATTAAAAAAGTTATAACGTTTGAAAAAAATAACTTTTTCCTTCGATAAATTTACTTTACTTAATGAGTATTATAAATAAAAACTAAAATTAAAATTTTATGTTCCCAGCATAAACTCTCTAACTTTAAGAAATTTTACTTCGTTTTGCAATCAGAATACAGTGACAGGTGGCACACATCGCACCAACATGGTCAAAGAGGTAAACAAGATTCCATAATAATTAATAAGTAATAAAAGGGATCGATAAAAATAATATGTAAATGTACGATCAAAAAATTTCCTCAAAAATCTTACTTTTTCCTAAGCTCTACAAGTTTGTTAATTTTCGACTTCTTTATTGTCTTTGAGGTTCATCGATGATGAATAATTAAATAAATAATAAGAATATTTTTGGTTTTTGATTCTACGCAAGAATTGAAGGCGCTTTGCAACTTTGACGGCGACGCTGTAGCAAGATGCTTCGATAGCGACATCTACAATGCCAATAATTAACATAATTTTTTTTTCATATCTTTAAATGGAAAATGTTAAACCATAAAAAGCTTCAAAATGATTTGTTTCATAACTTCTTCAGAAAAAATTCTCAAAAATCAGCCTGTTTTAGCGTTGCGAAAAGTAGGTATAATCCCCCCTTAAACCATTTCCACGAATCATGGAATAGTCACCGTTTCTATATATGTACGCAGAGATTTGCTGGAGCGACAGTAACATTGTCATTTTTATTATTAAACGATTTTATTCAGCTTCAATCCTCTGTTTGTTTGTTTGTTTTTTGTATGTTTGCATGGTTCAAACATAGAAACTCAATTTTAATCCACTTCCAACTATCCTGTTGTCTTGAAACTTTGCATGTGTGCGTAGTTTGGATGACGATTCAATATTTAAAAAAAAATTTACCCCCTCGGGGGTGAAAAAATTACCCAGTCATCAATAAATATAACCCATAACCACAAATCCAAACGACTTAAAATCAGCCACTCGCGTTCTTTACGAAAACGACAAAAAGCCGCTGCGTTCGGGGCGCTAGTCGCATGTACGAATTGTAAAATTAAAACTTTGCAGGCGTTCGCAGTCTATCACCAGCGAAATTATAGTACAAGAAAATAATGATTTTTTAGTGAGTTTAGCACTATAGCGTTTAATTAAACTGTGAAACTGTATATAGCAATAAAAGATGTTTGTAAACAAGTCTGAGCTGTGAAATGTAAATCCACAAACATTAAAAACTAGAAAATAAAAAAATATATAAAAAAAATGTTATATAAAACGATTTTATTAAAAATGCACTAAAAACTAAATTAAAAAGCACTAAAAACTAAAAAATAATTGTTTTCTTGTACTACAATTTCGATGGTGTTTTTTCACTTTAAATAAAATCGTGAGGCATGATAATTCATAAGAGGATATGAATCACTTTAATGCAGAAGGAAACGTCGAAATGAATTTGTTGTGTGAAAGTTTTCATTCGCATTAATGAAACAAAATGTTTGAATTACAGGATACAGATTGTAATGTGACATACAATTTATTAATAAATTATAGTTGCTGATGTTCCACTTGCGAACCGACACTTCAACTTCTGATTGCACATGGTGCTCCGCGATTTTATTTAAAGTGAAAAAACACCACCGATATTGTAGTACAAGAAACGAATTATTTTTTAGTTTTTAGTTTAATATTCTGCCCTTCGAATCTTCGATACTTATGTATATTACAAACAAACTATATGCTCTTGCAATATTGCAGCCTGTGTACACCCTTACACATCCTACAGGCTCCCACAACTCATCGAGCAGTCGTTAAATAAAACCATGCCTTTGTGCTTTCCTTTTCTATTAACTTCACTGACCAGAATTTCATAATATTCTGTAATAATGACAGACACACTGTTTATGCGTATATCCTTGCACGTACTACCCATTACCCTTAAAGATCGCAAATATTCGAATAATTTCGCGAGTCGCTGTATCAATTATCCGGCATTCGATATGCTTAAAACGTGTGTAGAAGTACCGAGATGGATGCTTCTTACAAAAATCGATCTCTGGCTGCACCGGCTAACCGTAGCCCCGACGAGTGACCCTGCTTTCACAGTTGACCCCGTTCCATGGTTCGCCTCGAAACGGAGCCCGATGGAAAGGGCCCTGTTTGTTCGGCGTGTCCTCGAACGAAGCACCCCTGGACCGAGGAAGGAAGCAGGCCGGCAGGCAGGCAGGGAGGGAGGGAAACGAAGCTGCACAGATCGTTGCAGAAAAATTACCGGTTATTGCTGCCCGGAGACTCTACTCGTCTCGATGGACGTAGGGGCTACCTTAAGGGCCAGGATCGACGTCTGCCAGCAGCGTTTGCGAGAAGCGGAAGGGTTTGCCAGCGTGAGAGGTTTCCACGAGCCCCGGTAATTACCCCCAGCGGTCAGTGCCAACGGGGAAAGCGAGTTCCATCCCCCTTTCGGTGTACAAGGATCATGCGTTCCCCGTCTTTGCATTAAGCGGAACGGATTAACGGACACGTTGAATTCGCTCTCTCGTATCGCTTCGCGTCCACCCCCCCCCCCCCCCCTCCCCATCCCCTTGCCAGGGAAATCGCGTCTCTCTTATCCACGGTTTCGATGAAAAGAGCCGGGGAGATGTGCTTCTCGTACCCAGAGCTTCATTGCCCGTTCACGAGCCTGCGCTCCCGTACGTGTAACGTGGAAAATATGCAGAGTGTTTCAGGATAGCCGGTCGAATTTTGGAAGAGTATTTCTTTTGAGCCCGAAGGATGAAGAGAAGGTAACATAACGATGAGTTTGGCAACGTTTCTTTTTCTTTGAAATATATGTAGTGGTCAGGGGCGAATTTTGGTGTGGGATAAGTAGGCTGCAGCCTAGAGCGACAAATTTTGGGGAGTGGAAAATTTTCAGGAGCGACAAATTTGGGGGAGCGACAAATTTTGGGGAGTGAAAAATTTTGTGGAGCGGCAAATTGTGGGAAGAAACCAATTTTGGGGAGCAGCAAATTTTAGGAAGGGACAAATTTTGGAGAGCGGACAATTTTGGAAAGTTGCAAATTTTGAGGGGCGGCAAATTTTGCGTAGAAACAAATTTTGGGGAGCAGCAAATTTTAGGAAGCGGAAATTTTTGGGAAGTTGCAAATTTTAGGCAGCAACAAATTTTGGAGACCGGACAATTTTGGAAAGTTGCAAATTTTGAGGGGCGACAAATTTTGCGTAGAAACAAATTTTGGGGAGCAGCAAATTTTAGGAAGCGGAAATTTTTGGGAAGTTGCAAATTTTAGGCAGCGACAAATTTTGGAGAGCGGACAATTTTGGAAAGTTGCAAATTTTGAGGGGCGGCAAATTTTGCGTAGAAACAAATTTTGGGGAGCAGCAAATTTTAGGAAGCGGAAATTTTTGGGAAGTTGCAAATTTTAGGCAGCGACAAATTTTGGAGAGCGGACAATTTTGGAAAGTTGCAAATTTTGAGGGGCGGCAAATTTTGCGTAGAAACAAATTTTGGGGAGCAGCAAATTTTAGGAAGCGGAAATTTTTGGGAAGTTGCAAATTTTAGGCAGCGACAAATTTTGGAGAGCGGACAATTTTGGAAAGTTGCAAATTTTGAGGGGCGGCAAATTTTGCGTAGAAACAAATTTTGGGGAGCAGCAAATTTTAGGAAGCGGAAATTTTTGGGAAGTTGCAAATTTTAGGCAGCGACAAATATTGGAGAGCGGACAATTTTGGAAAGTTGCAAATTTTTAAATTGTCCCGACTCTCTTAAATCAAAATATTTTATGATATTTCGCGAAAAGGGTGGCAGACGCTTGTTAGCCTAGGGGCGCCAAATTTTCAAATCCGCCCCTGATAGTGGTGTAAGAGTAGTTCATTAAACACTCTGCTGGAAATGATTTCCCTTTAGAACGATGCAACAGTCGCCCATCGCCGTTTCAGGAAGTGAAGCTGGTTAAAAATTTCTGCTGCATCTAGAATTTTGTTACTCTTGTCGACCTTTCTATTATGGAGTATTTCCGCAGCAGCAATAGAAATGCCATTAATGCGAGTCTCGATGTGCCCCTATAAATAAATATCCGGGGAATTTAAATCAGTGGAACGGAAATCATGTTATAGAGTTGGTCCTTCTCTGCTAACCCATCGATCAGTATAATTATAATTAAAACACTCTCGAGCAGTCTATACTTTTATTACATAGGTACCTTCAGAGCGTCGTTTTCTTTAACTGTTGTTAAGCAATGGCTGTAATTATTATTACGAAGTGTAGGCATTGAAATCTTGGAAACGAAACTTTTTCTAGACGCAGGTTTTCTAGACGCAGGTTTTCTAGACGCAGAATACATATTTTAGAAATATCGACCTATTTCTAAAATATGTATTCTGTATACTGAACCAATTTGTTTTCGGATCGTTTCGAGTGAGTTCATATGCTTCGCTTCAAAATTAAGCCGTAGTTATGACGATGATGCTTTCCTCTATGGAAAATCAATATACATACCAGACGTTTTATAATTGCGGGCGAAAACTTAAGTTAATAGAACTATATTGAAATTCAGCAAACGGATTTGAACTCTTCGTGGTCACACGGGGTGTATCGGACCTCAGGCAATGTTTCTTTTCTTTGCCAATATTTCTGTAAATTTTAGGTAAATTAAATTCAAAGTTAAATTTAGACCTTAATATTAAAATTTGTAGTGACCAAAATATGGTGAATTTTAACAAAAAAAAAATACAAATTTCATGATATCAAAATATACATTTCTAGGAAAAGGTTATTAGAGCATGATTGTATGAGTATTATGAATGTACAATTATCACTCAAAAGTTAAAAAATCAAAAACACGAAAATGACAACCGGCTGGGGTGTAGAGATTTGCAAATTAACTGTTTTCAAATATTCTGTTTCATAGATCAAAAGATAATAATTTTCATATTTTACTTCGTAGATTGTACGTTCTGTAAAATAATTGATAGGTTAGAACTTTGATAGTCAAATCTAATTGAAGGACAAGATGTGTGCACAATCTATTTCTTGTTATGTATTTCACTACATACTTCTTCGTAATATGAGAGTTTTCACCTTTTATGAAATGATTTATTATTTTATATTTCGTTTCCACCTTTCCACTTTCGTTATTACAGCAATTCCTATATTGGACAAAATTGTTGTTGTGTTGAACATTCGGTTAAACCACGTTCGGATAGTCGAATACTCGGTTAATCGGTGCTCAAGTAATCCAAGCTTACTGTATATATCATGAAAAGTTCACTATGTCTGACGACTGTGTAAATTAAATTATCTTATTAGACTGCAGTTTTATCTTTTACAGTTTTAGTATGTAATATTAAAATTCACTTCGCGTAATCGTGAACATCTTATCTTACTTGTAGCCATTTTCCTTGGGTTACCCTGGTTCCTGTTTTAATTCAACATAGTACATGAAATTGTAACTGAATATATAAATAATAAGGGATGTTCGGCAATTCGACAATTCAAAAAAATCTGTAACGTTGTAGAAATGTAGTTCGAATGATGCTAATAACATAATTATTTCTTGTTTCGGCAATGGAATGGTTATAGGGGTAAAAACACCCCCTTAAAGAAATTGCGAGTTTTTATATTATAAAAATCAAGTTTAATTCAACGAAGTTTAATTAAAATTTTTATAGTTTTTTATATCTTACAATATAGGGATAAAGAATTCTCGAAGAAATGGGTGGGGGGGCTAAATTTTGAAAAAAGTAATTTTTCCAGGAAATCTTTATCGCTGTATTGTAAGATATCGAAAAACCATAAAATAATGAATTAAACTTTTTTCCGATATCTTTTACGGTTTCGCAGATAGTAACGATAGTGTGTAAACTCACAATTTCTTTAAAAGGGTGCATTCACCCCTAAGACTGTTTCATTGTTGCAACAAAATACGGCTACGTTATTAGCACCACTTGAGCTACATTTCAAAATTCCAAATTTTTTAAAATTTTCGAGTTGCCGAACATCCCTTGTAAGTGTACGCTGTTTCACTTTAGAAATTGATTTGGTTTTCTTGTTATGCTCCAATCGTTGGCGTTGTATTGTGTTAATCGTAAAATGCTATGGCAATAGTGCCTATATTTCTGACATTTTTTAAGAATGTTTTGATAACATTTTATTTGAAAATAGAACGTTTCGTGTATCAATAATACTTTTGAAGGAACCAAATTTTCACCAATATACCTAAGTCAATAATTTAGTAGAAAAAGAATTCATATTCAATCGCGTGTTTCTATCGTTCAGGTGTGTGCAACCTTTGCTCGCGTTTAATTACAAAAATGGCTGATAGTTCGGCGCCGTCTAGAAGCAGGCACGTATTATCGTTCCCTTTGGCGAGGACACTTCGTGAACCAGACGAGCATAGAAATACGACACTTATCTTGTGTAAGATGTCTGTCGTCTCCTAGAACCTGTAGAACCGGACACGATGTAATTATAACGGAATTTTCTAGCTACACATGTATAATGTCATGGATTAATTACGAAAGAAACGAACAGTTTACACTGGCTTCTTATGTTAGCTGCAAACCAGTACTTCATTCTAAATAAAGGAGGAGAAAAATTTCATACAGAATGTCCAACTATTCAATGACTTAAATTAACTTCCAAAAATTCCATTAATTATTTTGATTATTGTACATTTAATTCGATTACTAACTGATCGTCAGTTTTCATAATTCGCTATTTTAATTGTTTGAAAACTTCGCAATGGAATCGTGTAAGTATACTGGCTACGTTTCAGTGTTCCACATTCTATTCTAAGCATTGTCTTATTTATTTACTTAAGGGGACCCTCCGGTCAAAACGCTCGAAAAATTGGTGATATTTATGAATTTTTTACAAGAAGAGGATATAACATTTCATAAAAAATGATTTTGGTATTTATTGATTCACCCATTAGGGTACAAAAAAATTGTTTCATCTTTTTGGTCTTGATCAAAAATCAAAAAAATTTCTTAAAATTTATATCAATGGCTATCACATTATTAGTTGTTGCGGCAAAAAAACAAAACTACGACGATTGGTGCACATTTGAACGATGTAGTGCAAAAAGCGGGTAATTTTACTCACAAATGTGCAGATAAAAAAAATCCGTGTTTCAAAAAATTATGTTATAGGTTGCTGCGATAGCGAGTCCAATTACGAATCAAATGCCTCAAGGTTTTTTTGAATTGGTCCATTAGATCTTCTGAAATCGTGGTTACCGTTTCGAAATATCGTGTTTCGAGAAAAACGTGTTCAAAGTGTCCAAAGAGTTTGAATTGGTTATGTGACTATAGAATCTATACCGTTACGAATTTGGGTGTGAAACTTTCGGCGTATTTTCGGGATGTTATGCTACGAAAATATATATAAAAAAAAATCGATTTTCTGAAAAGTTTTAACCCGAGGGTCCCCTGGAGGTTGGTTTCTATATTAGTAGGGGTAAAGAGTACAGTGGTTGGCCACCTGGCAATGATTGGCCTTATTTTGAGAAATAAATGAATATAAAGAAATACCAATGTTATCCCTTTTTTTAATGAACATATTCATATTCCTTGTACTTTCTTGCCTCGGATTTAATCAATATTTCTCCACTCATTATATACTGTAATTATATATAAAAGCAAATAGGATGATTCGGGTTTGAAACTTGGAAATTACAGTGATTTAATAAAAAAACCATAAGAGTACAGTTGAAAGTTTGCAAATTGTTTAATGTATTTATGATATGTATATCTCTCATATTCGGTATATATCCATAAATAAAAGTTGAAAATTTAGAAAAGAATTATTTATTTGTTAAAATTATACATATATTATGAAAAATACAGGGGGCCAACAACTGTCATATGAATAATGTTGATCGATAGTAATTGGCCGGACGACCAGTGACTGTTTTTTAACCAAGTTAATGGTGAAACAGTAATTAGTCCCCTGTTAGCAACAGAAACAAACTAGACAAATACATACTAAATAAAATATATCCATTTTGATTGAATAATTTTAATCTTATTTCTATCACAAAATCAGGTAACATTTCCTTTTACATTGATTGGACAATTACTGTCTTGACCATGCCAATAACTATATTTCCTCGTAGGAAACACATTTTTTGTATATTTTTATACATTCTTGATTTTTTTTTATAAACTCTATTTATTTTTAGAATGTTAGGGTTTTTTGTACTTATTTATATTGATTTCCTTTTCAAATTTACTAAATTCACATTTATAATTCATTATTTATATGACACTCTTACTTAAGTGGCCAACCATTGTACTCTTTACCCTAGCCACTGGTCGAAAGGAACCCAAGAAAGACATCCGAATTTTCATCATTCATTTATCCCACTTTCGCTAGGCTAGTGTATGACATTCAGGACGCCAATTAGGACGTAGATTTATGAATATATTAGAATGCTTTCCATTTGCATTTACTCTATCCCAAAGAATATCGAGGATCGCTAACCGATAAGACGCCCAGTCGAGGTGGTTCCCCAATTCGTTGCGGCGAGGAGGAAACTTCTTTGCTCGATTTGCTCGCGAAATCTCATTTCCCGTCCGAACCTTTGACGCACAGGACTTGCAGCGCGTGTACACCACGCGTGCGTATCGATCCCCGCGCGCTGCAATTCACGGGGCGAATAAATTCCCCCGATATTGTCCGTAGGAACATAAAAGTCTTTCTTAAGCGCACCGCGCTAGCCAAATCGACTGCACGGCATCCATGTTCTCGTTATTGCTTACGCGTCCGTTCTTCGTTGCACGGCGAAACAAATCTCTCACGGCCTATAAAGAGCAAGAGGGTTAAGTAACGCCCGCCGCTTTAAATCAGGTTAAACGAATTTCGCGCGCGACCATCGGGAGCTCGCGTCCTCGTCTTTACGAGCGGGCAAACGTGGCCAAAGAGGCAAGAGAATAAAAAATTGGAAAGATCGATGGCATGTGAACAACCGGAGACGAAATTCCATTTCAGCACGATAGATTGTTATGCACATATTCGTCGCTTCAAATAGCAATTCATTTTAACGTTCTAAGTTCGTCCTGTTCTAACGATTACTGAAATTATAAAGAGGTAGGTACACTTTTTTTTTTAGAGGAAATCGATTGTCCGACACATCGGGTCTGCCACTTACGAAGGTAATCGAGGTTCTGATGTACAGAACAGTGCAACACACAAGTTCCCATTTTAAATCTAAACAATTAACGGGGAGAGGGGTTCACACTATAGAAGGGAATGGTTTTTATTTCAGAAGCTAGAACCTGTTATGTGAATTTTTAAACAACAAGTAAACTGGGTAAACACGTAGAAACTGGGTAAGAACTGCTATATTTAAAATTTTATAAAAATGTTTTCTACGACACTTGTACAGACAAACTTCGATTCTTTAAATGGAATGTTATATTTTATTTGTCGGTATCCGATAGACAGTATAAAAGACGAATTCGGCGACCTACATGAAGAAGTCCTGCTGCGTTATTAAAGGTCGTTTAAGGTGGTAGGTCACCCTCGCTAGCCCTAAAAAAGGCCTTTTTTCAACCGCAAATTGTAAAGTGATAAATAACATTAGATACGACGTTCTTTTCTAGTTTTAATCGTTATTCTATGGGCTTTAATACAAGAAAAGAAAAGTCTAAATATCTCTATGTACATAAAAGTTGTGAGTAAAAACGTAAAGGCGTGTACGCGTTGCACCGTTTGATGGGGCACATAAAATCTCGAAAACCGCTCCAATGATTTCGATGAAAATTTAATGAGAGATGCCGAAAACCATCTAAACCAACGATTAAAACTAAAAAAAAAAAATGTTGTCTCTATTGTTATTTATCACTAAACAATTTGCGTTTGAAAAAAAAACTGTTTTAGGGCTAGCGAGGGTGACCTACCTATCTAAGGCAAAAATTGATAACATTCAAACAATAATTTTTTGTTTGTTTTTCAAATATACAGTAATAAAGTCCAAAAAACGTTTTTTACCTATGTTCTTCAGTTTCCATTCTTTTAATTCATGAAAATCACGTATTTTTCCGGAGGTTACCCTTAATCAGTTATAAAATGTTTCACAAACATCCAATGTTGATGCGAGAGCTCCACTCTGTAGAGGAAGGAGTTATACACGTCCAGTAAAAATTTCAAGTGAAAATATTCATTGCTTCAAGAGTTATGATGTGCACCGAGTCTGAAAATGGTGTTTCGAGAAAAACAGCTTCAAAGTTAAGCCCCCTATGCCAATACTGCTCTGCTAGTTTCTTATTGACGGTACACTTAATTTCGTTCCCTGCTATAACTTCTACAATTATTTGAATTTCTTAATGAAATTTTGTTTAAAATATTCATAAAGGATAAAACCTTCAGAATCAGTAAAAAAATAATCGATTTTTTGAAGCTGAAATAGTCCACTACCCCCTTAAAGGACTTTAAAGAAATGAAGTCTGATCTCATTAACCCCTCCCAAGCTCCCAAAAGCATAAAACTATAGTTACTATCCGCCGGCCACCACAAAACTATATAGCTTTTTTAGGAAACATTTTTATGAAATTTTAAATAATATCAGAAATATTTCAGGTGCTAAAATTAGGGAAAACACCCTGTATAGTAAATGGAGTATAGGGTAGATGTACCGTTTGTGGCCATTGCACTGTTTTTGGCCATGTGCATAATTATCTTATTTTTAAATTTCTTGCAGATCATTATTATGTGGAGAATTTCACATCATAAATATTTTGTTTAGTATACCGCCAGAAATATAAGATTACATTTATTGCTTACACGGAAAAATATTATATTTTTTAAGAAACGGGTAAAACTGGTACAATACATTAAAGTGGCCACAAACGGTGTATTTACCCTACTTGAAATTATTTTCTAATAAGTATGTCTGCAAATTTCTATACTTTTAAAAATTTTATGACTTTGTTCTCAAGTGTCTTGTATTATTTCCAAAGATTTTCGTCGAATATTTTCTTTAAAAAATTTGTATATTTCTTGTTTACCCGTATAAGTCCCTTCCTTAGGTAACTACCAAAAGAATTCGGAAACTATTAGATCCACAGAGATGTTGGGAACCAGCTGAATTCATTATTTCCTGAAATAATTCAATTAGAAAAGTGCTCCCTCCATGTCCGAAATAAATTGTTTACAATTTCGATTCCTTCGTCAAGCAAAATGAGTTCCACTTTCAAAATCCTTTATTTAATAATTTGATCTACTATATACAAATATTTCTGAAGAATATTAATCTCCAATTAAGTTATTCACTTTTATAATGAGGACTTGACTTTTGCGCCATCCTGTACTTGGTTTGTCCTCGATATTGATATTGATCTCGATACGAAACGTTACTTTTCGGCCGAAATACCCAGAATTAGTGATGAGTTTCAAAGCACTTTAGACTATTTAGTTTGAACTTTGTACATATGATTAAAAAATTTGAATATCGCTCGAATCTTAAAATTTTAAATAGTTTTGATAATTCTTGGAAATTTTGTTACACCTTAAACGTATTGATGAGTATTTTGTATTTTATTTAACGTAGGACAAATTGTATACATACGGAGGTTGGAATTAGAATTGAGACAATATAAGTGGGAATATAATTAAATTGGGAAAATATCTACTTTTTAATTTTGTGCAATAAGCTTGGGGTGATTGCTCAGTACAAAAACGAAGTTGTATCCTGTCAGAAACAATTATTGCGGTTGTGTAACGACATAGAAAATAAAATTCAAGAAAAGGACACTTGAAAAGGGAACATTAGAAAGTTATATCATCTGCTACCTGTCCTGGTACCCTGTTTCACCCGGGAATTATTTATGATATTTCCAAAATAAAAAGCACCTAAAAAAAGCCTATAATCTAATCAAGGACGTATTTAATATACATTCCAAAATTCATTAGAATCCGATCAGCCGCGTAGGCGTGGAAAAAGGACAAACAAACAAACAGCCAACGTTTCACTTTTATATATTAGTAGGGGTTACATCTTCATTTATTTCATTAATATCCAACTATCAATTTTATTATTAAACAATAATATCATATAACTGGTTCTGACAAAATCAAGTAAAATGTATAATACAACACTGTAGAAGATACGTATATATATATTCGTTACACAATTTTTTATATTCTTCCAAAAATGAGTGAATGCCTTTGACTTATAGACGGCAGCGTATATATATGTATGCAGATCAGGGAGACGGTAATACATACATTATATGCAATGGTTTCGCGAGGAACACGGTGAGTCCGTTGGTTTCGTGACTGGGGGACTCAGTTCGTGACTCATTCGTAACTAGGATTGGGATCTGACCTCGTCGGTGCACGAGTTAACCATTACATTAAACTTTGAACGGTAGCTGAAAAAGGGCCAAGAAGGCAAGGAGAGGTCGCATCCACCGAAATTATCGCGGGAAATTCGGTCGATTACTGGGGTAATAGAGAAAATTACTTTTCCGTCGTCTTTCGATGAGTGGCGATGCGCATCTATAGTCCGGACAAAATCAAATGGCCGCATAGCTCCCCTACCACTCTATCCATAATCCTTTCACTCCACCTATTGTATGTTGAAAAATGATTACCTACTTTGTGAATTTACATTGCATTTAATTATTTGTATTTTTATTCATTAACTCGGACACTTTTCAACTAGATGCACTCGTTATATGCTTGAAAATGATTAAACGCAAAATAACTGGTGTTGCCCGAGAAAATTCTACGTATTACGTAATAATGTGTTTACAGCTCCTCTAACTTTATCGCGAAGAATTAATCCCTCTAATAATAGTCCCTCCAATAAGTCTACTGTCTACTGCCGTCCTCCCTTAATTTTCTGCTCCATTTCAACGGATTATTCACTGTTTTCCATCAAGCTTTCCTCTTTCCACCAGAAATAGAAAGTTTATTAAAAAATGTAATTACCCGTCTGTGACAACAGAACGGTTTAACTTGTTTTTTGGTGGCTCGTAATATGTATAATGTACAAATTGTTTAAAAAGAACTTGGGCTGTGGAGAGTGCATTGTGCGAGTGATAAATTCCAGAAATTGATTGCGTTATTCGAATTCGCACTGTTGGAATACTTGAAAGACAGGAATCGTTCTAATCTAAAGAAAATATGCAATAATTTTTTTTAAAATATATCTACCTTTTCATACGTACTTTATTAAATTCTAATGACATTCACGTGTTTATTATTTTTTAAAGTATTTTAACAGTGTTGATTGCACTTTATTCTGCTTTTGCATATCTTCGTATATGTGGTGATAAACCCGTAGTACTTTGTCCAAGTCATAAAAGACTAATTGTTGCCACAGTTGTGCCGAATGAAAGAAGTTCGCGAACCTCGCATTGACTGAATTTTTGTTCCCATTAAATGCGACCTGGGATCATTTTGTAATTCGCATCAAATCGAATATCGCACTATTTAAATTCAACCTAATCGAGACCTACGTGTAAACCGGAATAGAATTAATTGCCTGCCCAAAGCCACTGAACAGTCATTCCTATCGCACTGTTTGGCTATCTATAATTCCTCTATTTCTAGTTTCTTTGGTTTACTTACAAGGGAACACCGCGAATCCGCACTCACCGAGTCGAACGCAACTTTTTGGATTTATACAGTGACTTAAAACAAAAACAACGGTATGTTTCATTTCTTCCAAATCGCCCCTTATGGGTGTGAAAACTAATCTCAAAGTAAAATAGGCACTCCCACTTTTTCGCGTACCTACAACTCTTAAAGTACAAGAAACACAATAAAAATTTCAAACAAAAGTTTAATGGTACAATAAGCGGTGCAAACTTGCGTTATCAAAATTTAGAAAAAGTTTAAAAAAGAAAATACCTGACGAAAATAACTTTTTTTTCTCAAAATTTTGGTAACACAAGTTTGCAGCGCTTATTGTGCCATTGAACTTTTGTTTGAAACATTTTTTCTGTCGCATGTACTTCAGGAGTTATACGCGGAAACGTGGGATTGCCTATGTGACTTCGAGGTTAGTTTTCACACCATTAGGGTCAGTGCACACGAGCGATACGGCGTCGTTGCGATCTCGCAGCGGTACATATATGTATATAGAGACATTTACACGTGACCCAATTTTTGCGGTAGTGTGATATGACAATAGATACTGCAGCAAAAAATTGCCACATGTGTGAATCTCTCTATACATATATGTACCGGTGCGAAATCGCAACATCGCCGCATTGCACGTCTGCATTGACCCTTAAAGGGCGATTGGACACGAATGAAGCACACCGTTGTTCTTGGCTCGAGTCACTCTATAAACCCACAAAGTTGCATTCCAATCGATGAGTGCGGGTTCGCTGTGCTCTCCTGTTAGTCACTCTATTTGAGGGATAGAAAGTGCAAGCCTCAAAGCGCAGTCTTTTCATTTTCCAAATAGAGAAGCAAGCTATACTGTACTCGGTATAAAAGGCACAGTATCCCCTCTCTATACCCAATATAGTCTATTTATATGCACGTTGATCGGGCCGGTTCGAAATTCTTGAGAGCAGTGAGAACTACACGGTGAAATGCCGCTAAATCTACCAATGGGAATTAAAATTGCTATACTTTTCATTTGATATCTCATGGAAATACTATAGATGAATTGGTTAGGTTTTCCCGGCGAAGATGAGTCTAATTACGACCTTACTCACAAGGGGACCTTCAGGTTTGGCAATTTCAGAAAATTTTGATACTTACTGTACGTGAAGGTCTTCACTTGGAAAATAATTTCCCAAACCAGTAAGACGCGTTTTTCAGCCAAATTCGAGAAAATAGACTTTGAAAAATTCTGAATTCCCTTATATACAGGGTGTTCCTCTACCCATGGTTAATATCCTAGGGGGTAATTGTAGAGGCAAAAATAAAACCAAAATCAAGTGACGAAATTGCGGTAACGGCTTTTTTTTCGAGAAAATTGAATTTGAATATCACCTAAGTACTCAGAATTTTTCAAAGTCGATGTTCTTAAATTTGGCTGAAAAACGCGTTTTACTATATTGGGAAATTAATACCCGAGCATTAGACTTTCGCGTACACTAAGTATCAAAATTTTCTGAAATTGCCAAACCTGAAGGTCCCCTTGTCAGAATATTTTTAATTATCATAAATTTAGGGTTAGGCAAATGACTCTGAGCTGCTCATATTTTCTGTCCCAACTATAAGATAATAAAAAGCACGTGGGTACATCAGGCAAACAAATATTTCGGGGTATTCTTAAAAAAAAGAAAACGTTTGAGGAACACTGTCAAATGGTGACAGAGTCAGTCACGTGGTGATAAGTGGTAGTGGGGAGAATGTATTATGTATATAGCCTATGATGCCCCTACAAAGGTAATCCCGACAATAGCGCAGCATGGTGTAGAAGTACTGATCGCATTTGACACGATTTCGAATGGGGGAAGCAGTCTGGAGCGACCATTTGATTTTGTTGGAACGGTAGCGACGGCGGAAGAAACGAAAGTGGTGAGCGATCATCGGCAGGCTTCCGCGATTACACCGCTTCGTGGCGATTTCTAAGTGGTCGGCGAATTTCCTTAATTTTTCTCGATAGTGATGGAGGAAGGAATTAGTATAAATGTGACTTACTTAGGTATGTAACGAGGTAAAAGCTGTAGCTAGTCGAATAAACGTTCAGCAGCGAATTGCTGTGAAGTGGGTGAAGTTTCGTTATTTCAAGCAGCAATGCAAATGTACTTTGGCAAGTATTGGCAGTCAATATATCAGTATTTATAATTTATTTTACCCCTTTGCACTTCAAATATGCATCCCACGCAAACAGGAGTTTAAATTAACGAAACACACTGATGTCGGTAAAACTTGCAAGGATGAAAGAACTTGATGATTCGCAGGATTAAATGAAATATCGATTTCGAAATTACACATGAAACGCAACAGCGAGTAAAATTGTGTTTCGTGAATAGGGAATACAATTCTGGTTATTATTTATTATCCCGGAATTGCGGGACTTTTAAAGTCTATCTCGGGATTCCGGGTCTTCCCCCGGGATAGGATAATAGAAAATTTCAGTAATTAAAATGATTTATTATGCGTTAAAATTCTAAATCTTTATTTAAAATAAACAAACTTACTTTCTATGATTAGTCTGAAAGATAAACTAAAATCATTTTTAACAATAAAAACAGTAGAACAATGAAGAATAATTAAGTCTCAATAAGTAAATAATATCAGTAAACCATTATGAAGATTTTTGGAAATGCGATGGAAAAAACAGCAAAGCACCTATCTAATAAAGCGACTTTATAGTCGCATCGGAAAGTAAGTTGACACTCTTTAAAATCGCATAACTTTTTTAAAATTGGTCCAAACGACTCGATTTTTTTTTTAGATGCTAGCGGAATTAGTTTTCTAGGTGACGTGTTTCGTCGTTTTGAAAAAAATGCACTTGGTCGGAATAGCAAAAAAAGATAGTAAAGGTCATGTTAAAGGTCAATGTTTAAACTTTTGTGTGTGAGCCTGTAATGAAAATTCAAAAAACACGTTTGTAGATTGAAGTAAGTTGTATATATGCTGAAAATTTAATCTAAATCGGTTAACGTTGCTCTGAGCTACACACGTTTAAAGATCGTAGAATAAGGTCGAAAATCGCTGATTTCGGGAATTTCGCGATTATTCGCCCTTATTTATATTCGCCCTTATTCTGCGATCTTTAAGCATTTATAGTTCAGAGCAACGTGAACCGATTTAGATGAATTTTTCAGCACTATACAACTTTCTTCAATCTACAAACGGGTTTTTTGAATTTTCATTACAGGCTCACAAAAAAAAGTTTAAAAAACGACCTTTACTATCTTTTTTTGCTATTCCGACCAAGTGAATTTTTTTCAAAACGACGAAACACGGCACCTAGAAAACTAATTCCGCTAGCATCTAAAAAAAAAATTAAGTCGTTTGGACAAATTTTAAAAAAGTTAGGCGGTGTTAAAGAGTGTCAACTTACTTTCCGATGCGACTGTACGTGTCCGGAGTGTAAGAGAGAGTACTACAGTACCGGCCACTCCAAGTTTTTGTACTATAACTTGGGCTATTGGTGGTAAAAATCAAATTTCAAAAAAGTAATTTGTAGCACAAATTGTGCTTAATAAAAGGGGATAAATCGTTTTTCTTAAATTTTATCATAAAGATTAATAATTCGCTGGAGTAAAAAAATTGTAATTCGCAGCGAACGAAAAATTGCTGTCCAGTACCGGCCAACTACTTAGTAAATTTTAAGGTCTAAGTAATTAATAATGTTAGTAAAAACATTTAAAAATACAATAGAATATTTATTTCGGCACGCCTACAAATATCAAAGGTAAAATGACCGATATTTTCTTGTCCTGTACAGTGCTCGTGAGCCCAACCCTTGCATTTGATGCACTGCACCAAATCTTCGTTGAATGATTCTTTCTAAATGATGCCCTCAGTGACTTGTCTGTCAAAACCTAGTTTAAGTTTACTTTAGTTTAATTTTTTTTCATAGTAGCATTTCCAAAGCCGCATTCACATCGTTCTGCGTCCATTTTCTTATTTTTCTGTTTAATTTCGCACATTTTTCTGCAGAAAAACAAAGAAGAAAAACCTAAGGACTTTAATTATAGGAAAAAATTCAACAATAAATTTGGCCGGTACTGCACGACCAGCACGTAAAAAAAGTTTTAGGTTTGATGCGTAATATAGAAAGCAAATTGCAAAAACCGGAGCATTTATGTATACCTAATAGTCTAAAAATAATGTACGAGATATGACAGAATTATTTAATTACCTGAAAAATAAGAAATCAGCTATGAAAAATAACTTTTGTCGTACGGAAAACCAGCGTAAACGTTAAACGTCTTAAAACTCTGGTAATACTGAGGAAAAAAGAACGTCACCGGAATACGTTGCTCCGAACTATGGTATTTATTTATTTCTCCATCGATAGTCCAATTAACTAACATTAAAAGCGAGATCTAGTTTTGGCCAGTACTGTACGCTGCCCGGTTCTGTAGGACTTTCCCCTACAAGTTGCGATTTGCAACTCGCGTGATTTCGAAATAGCGGAAAGTTATAGAATAGGTAGGATTATAGGAATTCTTATAGAAAAGGAATATCATTGTAAAAATAAATATAGTTTAGTTAGTTATATGCGACTTAATATTATTATTTAAATACATAATTATTATTATTGACCTTATTAGGTATTGTGAAATGACTATGTTTATTTATTCTGTTTATTTTTATATTTTTGAGGTGTTCATAAAGTAATTCATATTTTTAAAAAATCCTGGAATTCTCGGGATTAGTTATATCAAACCTTGCTATTTTTAGAATCCAAAAAACAGCCGGGGTCGCAGGATCCAGGGATTGTATTCCCTATTCGTGAATCGACGGACGAATAAGTTGTACTGAAAAGTATTGAGGTGTTTATATGTGAAAAAGAAAGCTAGATTGCACTGTTCTTTATAAGTTTACCTATCTATTTGAAAACAAGTTTTCCAGAAGTGTACCAGAAGATGGAACATGTGTGCCTAATGGCTTAATGACTCTAGCACGAGCGCGTGACAACACGAAAATGATTGATACAAAGCCAACACGGGTATGCGTTTAACGTAGCTGCAAATTAATGTCGCTCGTCAGTCGTATAGTCGATCTTGGACGACGGCCACCATTCGATTAACGCGGAGCTCTTGCACGTGGATTCCTTTTCCTGTTTTCTCTTCCGTCCGTGTGCTTTGCTGCGAAGTTGACTCTCCCGTGTATGTACTGCCCGCTTGTCTATCGCGTTGACATTTTCCTCGAAACGGGCCCATCAGTATCGTCCAAATGTGGATTCCGCTACGATTTTGTTTTCGTCGCTGGAACGAAGCAGGAAAGATCGCTTGCTTGAAAAACGAAAATGCATTAGGGCTAGTGGCGGACTGTGACTAAAAATATGGGTTGCTAGGAGACAAAGGGAGCACACCCACATGTATAAGGTTGTCATTTAATTTTTATAAGAGATAAATAAAATTTTCAAAAAATACACAAGTGGTAAGAAAGTACAATTAAAATTTTTATGAAATAAATGTATAATTTTTAGTAATTACAATGTACATATATTGTACATATTATTGGCAGTATACAGTAGATTTGAGTAGATACTAAATGTAAATAGCAGATTGTTATAATTGAATTTTTGTTTTGTTTTTTATTTTAAATAAATGGTGGACATTTTTAAGTAGTTTTAAGTGTTTTGAAATGGTAATACAACATAAATTTTAGTTGCATAAAGTAATAATATTGGAATTTCGGGATAGCTCCCTCACATATCGATTGAGGTTTAAGAGGACCCACTTCATCAGGGGCACACAGGGCCCAGTTGCCATCGGGCAAGCTGACACTCTGGCTAGTCTGTCACTGATTATGGGCATTAATTCTCGAACAGGGAAGCAAAACTGAAATTACCTACCCTCACGGCTGAACAAGTTTGCATCAAACACACCTTCCCTCTATCCTTTCAAAAACTATCACTTCGTTTGTTCAAGTTTTAACATAAATAGACGAACGAAAATGAACGGGACGCACGAATTGCTAATTGTTGAGGAGTCCGTGACAAAGTCCATAGGGGAACAAACGCATAATGAGTAGTATTTACAGACTAAGAAGTGGCGTTTACACGTACAGGGGCGGCCATATACCTACATACACCCTTTAAAACAGAACAACTTTTTTAAAGTTTGACCAAACGACTTGAGGCTTTTTGAGAAGCTAGGCGGATTACTTAACTAGTCAACGTGTTTCAGCGTTTTGAAAAATATTGCAATTGATCGGAATAGCGAAGAAAATACAGAAGCTCGTTTTATAAACTTTTTTATCTGAGCCTGTAATGAAAATTTAAAAATCCCGTTTTTAGATTTAAGTAAGTTGTATAAATACTGAAAGTGTCATAGAAATCGGTTAACGTAGCTCTGACCTACGAAAAGTTAAAAGTGGTGGAAATCACAGTTTTCAGCCGAAAGAAAACTGCCGAGATATGTGATTTTCACCACTTTTAACTGTTTGTAGCTCATATCTATGTTAGCAGATTTTGATGAAATTTTCAGTATGTACCTATACAACTTTCTTAAATCTACAAACGGGATTTTTAAATTTTCATTACAGGCTCAGATAAAAAAGTTTAGAAAACGACCTTCACTATTTTCTTCGCTATTCCGACCAATGGCAATTTTCTTTCAAAACGCAGAAACAAGTCAACTAGTAAACTAATCCTACTAGCTTCTTAAAAAAACTCAAGTCGTTTGGTCCAACTTTAAAAAGTTATTCTGTTTTAAAGTGTTTACATAAGTATATGGTCGCCACTGTAGGTACCTATTATAGCTAAACAGAGCGAGTCGTATAATTCCACGCGCATGTCCAGAAAGAGAAGTAAGGAAACAGGAGGTGTCGAAACGATTTTTATTGGTCCGTCAGCCTCCTTCGCTCTTCGCAACTTCTGTCCGAGGTGTCGTATTTAAAGGTACGTAATTGAATGCTTATGCGTATTTACATCGCGCGAGCGATCGAAATGCTTTACCTAAACTCTCGCTATAAGCACATTTCAACTATGCGTTGAACGCGCGTCGCTATCCCCACTACTTCTTGGAATCTTTCGGTCGAGAGCGAGCGAGAGGGGTTGTCCCCGGAGAACATTTTGTTGCGGCGGATTGCGCCGAATGTTTCGCGGAGGGGGAACACCTACAGGAGTGGTGGTAATGTGTGTGGCGACACCAGCGCCAAGCCAAGCCAAGTGACGCCAACGCGAAGTCAACCACGGCCAACCAGCGTCGACAATCTATTTTCCGGCGACCACTCGATCACTCGAGTGGACTAATCTAAACCCAGCTTTACCGTTGGCTATAAAAGAGAGAAAGCATGATACTTTGTCTCGCTTCGTCTTTCACCTGCCTATGACTGTTTCTCTCTCGCGTCATCATCGGCTCAGAATCGTCGACGCTATGCGTTGAGCGTTCGTCGCCAGCCCCGAGCGCGAGCCCCCTAGCGAGAGTTTACTGTAAATAGCTAGTAATCTAGATGAAAGTTGACAGTCTCACCGTTTCTCGTGCGCTCGGCTCACGCGTGCCCGTGTGACAAACGTTTTGGTAGGTATATAGCTGGCAACCAAACATATGCCAGGATTTCTTTGTCTCAGATCCTTCTTTTCGACTCCACCTATTTAATTGTAAGCGGTCTACAACTCGCTCTGTTTACCTATACATACACTGTACATTGTACTCGGTCTTGCACGTTTCTCGTCCGGATTCCACCACAAATCACTCCGTTACGTTCAACTCCAACGCGAGCCGTGTAAAACAAGCTTTTGAAATCCTGTGAAATTCCACGAGCCACCAAACACGAGCAAGAAGAAGCAACTGCACAGAAGCAACTAAGTCGACACTATTTCGTAAAAGAAAAAAGATATGGAATCTGGTGTTGGAGTCTAGCTTCGCTCCAAAATCAAGGAGCAGCGAATTAAATGTTCCCGGCGTGCGCGTGACTCGCGCATTCGATAATTAAAGCGGTGAAAGGGAAGCTCCGACGAAGAAACCAAGCCTCGTCTGAGCTGGTCTGATCTCGTTTGGATGTCGATTCATGCGATCCACCGATGAGTCAGTGTACTCTTCCCACCGTCTACGTTTTCTCCGCGGGGGTGGACCGCGCCATGGATATCGGGCATGCTGCTCGAGACTTTGGTAAACATCTCGCGAGACGTGATTTTCAAGGTTCGTTAAGTCCGTCATAGACGAAGCGAGAAGGACGAGGCTGTGGGCGTGGGCGACGGAACGAGGAAGCGACGAACGCTCTTGAAGAAACAGAGATGGTTTCGGAAGAAGAGGAGGAAGCAGGAAAACTCGCCCGTATGTGTGCACGTGTTCATGAAGACGCGTCTTGTACAGGGTGTCCCTCGAGGTAGCAAACGTTTCCAGCACGTTTGCCAGGCTGTTCTAAATCAAAAAGGTCGTACGTCGTACATACATATACACTATGGATCTATTTCCATTCGTTATCGCGATAAGCATCATTTCGCCCGGATGTTAAATGTCCTAGCCACTGACAGGGCACGTACTTATATAGACTATCCGCGGTGCTTAGATCGCTTCTACGTTCCGATTAGATTGCTTCCACCCACTGTCCACGATGTTTCGTATATTTTCCAAGGTAAATGGTTTTTTGTAATGACAGCCGTGGACAGGGGCGGAGTTGATGGCCCCTTTTTTCGCGAAATATCGTCGAATATTTTGATTTAAAAGAGTCGAAACAATTTCAAAATTAATTTAATGTGGGAACTCACATCTGAGTCATTGCTAATTCGTTACGTGAAAAAAAGGGAATTGTTTTTAAAGTTATCTCAAGTCTCTGTGGTTAAACCTTTCCTATTAACTTTCGCTCAAAATTTGCTGCTCCCCAAAATTTGTTTCTCCCCAAAATTTGTTGCTCTCCAAAATTGACCACTCTCCAAAGTTTGTCGCTCCCTATAATTTATCGCTTCCCAAAATTTGAAGCTCCTCAAAATCTGTCGCTCCTCAAAATTGGTCGCTCCCCAAAATTTGTGGCTCCCTAAAGTTTGCCACTCTTCAGAGTGGGCACAAAGTATGTACTTCTCCATTACTTAAATCATAGGTTCTTTGTTAATCGATACTGAACATCATGCTGCATGGTTTAGTACGAGTTTTCACCCGTGAAATAATAAAAATTGAGACCATCCTTGATGTCAATATGGATAAGGGTGTTACTTCACATTCGTGCACAAAAAGGGATCAGTTTACTTCAAAATCCTGCGTTGTGAAACGCGGCGCAGCAAGGCCCTCTGTATAGTAGCGCCCCTTACGGGAAGAAAAAGAAATGGACTGAATCACCCCTACTTCTTTAGCTTAGATTAACGTCGAGCAGGACTCGCCGTCACTCGACGCGCGAACCGAGAAACAATGTTGTCACCTCGGGCGACAGAAATTGAAATTTCTATAATTTTCATGTTTCCTAACTAAGAACTAAAATGACTACAAAAAGTAAAAAATGAAAAAATGAAAAAAAATAAAACCTACTTCAGAAAAATAAAATTGCGCTACAAAGTAAAAAATAATTTTGTTCATCATCATTTGCACTGTGTAAATCTGGCGCCAACTTAAAAAAAATGGAGAGTCGTAGATTAAATGAGGAACAATTTTTATTTTTGATTTTTTTGAAGTCGGTTTTAATTTATTTAAATTTTTTATATTTTACTTTTTACTTATTTAAGTTATATAACTACATTTATTTAAATAATGAAGTCGGTTAATGGAACAGATTTCTTATTTTTGGTGTAACTTCAAAACTACGCGATTGTGATAATTCTTTCTCCATGACCTAAGTCGATTGAAGCTAAACTAACTGCAATAAAATCGAATATTCGATTTTCACGATAATCGGTCCAGTAGTTACGGAGAAATTCGCTGACAAACATACATACCTACATACACATCGATCGTGGAACCTCTTTCTTTTGAAGTCGATTAAAAATGTGTTCAAACAGGAACTCAATCGGACAATTTTGAGTATTTTAAATGATAATCCATAAAACATTTTCAATCATTACAAGTTCAGTTTAAATCCGTAGATCTATTATATTTCTGCAGATTACGCAGCCTTGTACTCCAGTTTTTACTTGCACATGTTCCTTGAGTGTGTAATTTACATCAGGTCCGGTTAGCGCAATAATAATTTGTAAATGGTGCTGTTTATAGAATACGTTACAGAAATATATAACATCGTTAAAGTATAATAATTATACTTATTATTACCAATAATTATTGGGCTACACCGCTTCTCGTCAGGATGTCAATAAACGCGGAACAAAACATGTAGCTTGACAACAAATAGAAGGGTCCATCGACCCTCTTTTCGCTTCAGAATAACCTGGTGGATGTAGGATACGTCCGTGCATATTGGAAACGTTTTTTAGCTCGCGGGACACCCTGTAGAAGGAGGCAGAGGTGGCGAAGGACGAGGCAGAAAGAGACGAAGAGAAATAGGCGGAATGAGTTCATCTCCGCTAATGCAACGAGCTAAGTTAACTCGCACATCCTTCTTAACGTGCATAACCTTGCGATTATGCGAGCGACGCTGCTCGCTGGCCGGCGAACATGCGAATAATCGCCCCGAGCGATTGTACGATTGTCGAAACGTCTGTGTACGGACGTCACCGCTCGAGGAGCTAAGGAATTTCGAAAGTGATCAGAGCTTTAGGATGGAGATGAGTTCGGATAGAACAGGAACACTGCTATACTATCGCTGTTTATTATTTCAGATATGGCAAGAAATGAATATCGGAATAATGTTACTGTTCGACGATTAATTTTGGAATCCATTTGAGTCGTTGCTTGAACTTTGGCGCAAAAAGAACATATTGCACTGCTACG
Source organism: Andrena bucephala (assembly GCA_947577245.1). Lineage (NCBI taxonomy): Eukaryota > Metazoa > Arthropoda > Insecta > Hymenoptera > Andrenidae > Andrena > Andrena bucephala. The sequence goes on from OX387715.1 coordinate 109,610,378, forward strand.
TGTAAAACTGGAGAATATTATTTAAAAAGGAGAATATCGTATTGTTAGTTGACTCAATTTTACAATTCTCGTTTGAACTTCAGAGAAGGAAAATAATATTAAACTGCTATTATTTATTGTTTTTTAATTTTTGATTTATTTGACGGGTCGTTTATAAATACTATGAAGAATATAAATATTACATACCTTCATACGTTTCTCTACCATTTGCCGCTTAAAGGGTTTTAGGTAAGTATTTGTTTGATTTCTTGGCAAAGGAGAATATAAAAATATTTCAAATGATATCCTGATGAAAGAATATTAAAGTATTTAGGACAAAATTGTAAAAAAAGAAGAACGCAATAGTTATGATGTTGGCCTTGGAAAATTGGAATCGAGTTGCTTTGACAAAATTTTGTAGTTCATTCTGGAAGTAGATTGTGTGCAGTTACCGGATATTTTCCTATGCTAATATCATACAGATAATTGTTAAATTGTTAAATTGTTAAATTGTTAAATTGTTAAATTGTTAAATGATTAAATTGTTGAATTGTTGAATTGTCGAATTGTCGAACTGTCGAACTCTCGAATTGTCGAATTGTCGAATTGTCGAATTGTCGAATTGTTGAATTGTTAAATTGTCAAATTCTTAAATTGTTAAATTATCTGTATAAAAAAGTTTGAGTTCATGTTTTCCTTTGATCGATTGAATAATTAGGATTCTATTAATTGCGAAACAAGTAGTGTTCATTTGGCTACTTTGGCCAGCCTTTTTCGATTAAAAAATAGAAACGAATAACAGTAATAATAATGGAGAAAATGTTAATATAATATTTTAGTTATAGTAGCCCAAAGAAACAGAATAACGTTTCAAACTGATCTCTGTGGTGTTCAATTTCTAATGATTTTAAGTTAGGACAACATATTCATTCTTGATGTTAGCCTCACAACTACTTTCACTTTCAAGAAAATTTCTGCAATTCTTTTCTGATGTATTTTCTGGCTTCCATACACACAGCAATAAAATGTTAGATCAATAAGAAATGTATTATTACTCGTATTTCAGAGTAGGATTTCCATAACCCTGAGCAGTAAAACTAAAACTACATATGTAAGTACCCTTTCATCAAAACTATAATTTTCATTCTCCCCAATATGTGGAATTGTTGGAATGATCACGGATGGTGCTTTCTCCGTTATACTTCACTGTAATTTGAACCAGACACAATGTCGCTTGGAACGGAAAACGATCTAAAGCGAGTCCAGCCCCTTCCACATTCGAAAATAAAACTCGGCATGTGTGTCAAATCGAGCAACGAATTTAAATAACGCTCAAATTATACTGTGATCGATACCAAAGCCGAGTTATTGAAAAACGCATTGAAACAGCCGCGCGATTCGTTTAACGTTCCAAATGGCACGCTGAAGGACCTTAATTTTCAGTGATACCTATAACGCTGTTTATATTCAAATATTGTTAACTATTTATACGAAGAACGGAAAGAGGAATATACCGAGATTACAATCAAGGGCGTCTGCAGACTTTTTCCCAGAGGCGCACAGTGTCGCGGCACATGTTGAAAACGTAAAAATTTGAGTTTTTAAATTTTGTTTTTCATTTCATGGAATTAATAGTAAATAACTTAATAACATAAACATCATAACTTAGTAACATAAATAACGGATTTAAGGTTATTAATTACATTCCAAGTCGAATAACCAAACGCAAGCTGCCACAGAATACACATAGGAAATATTTACCCACTGCATTTTTGTTGTATTTATAAGTTCTTTTTTTTTTAAATAAGTAACATATATCCTTTTTAAGTTTTATTAATTAAAAATTCTTGTATTTAAAGACTTGGATACGTACCAGTGGCTCAAATTATTACATTTTTTTGTCGCATCTTCTAAATTCTGAGGAGAATTTAAAAAAAAGACGAAACATATCGGTTCTTTAATTTTTTTTACTACAATTAGTTATTTTTATGCCCTTTAATTTTGTATAAATTTTATCTCCTCCCGAGTGCTCCTATATAAGAAAAAATGCACATAATAAAACGAAAAAATTAGACAAATCTGTGCACAAATATTTATTTTTAAAAGACACTGAGCTTTGAATTCCTTCAGATTCAACAGATAGCGATGAAGATTAAAAATTTATTTGATTTTTTTTATAATTCTTTCATATGTTTGTTATTAATTTGTGTTTAAATATATTTAAAAAAATGTATTTTTTATTTGCTTTACTTTTATTATGCTCAAAAATATATTTTAATGAATTATTTTATGATAAAAAATATTTTTTTGTATGTAAATATGATTAACATATCAATTATATGTAAATAACTGTATCTTAATGGATAATTGATTTTTCCCCCCATATACTCGTTACACTGTGGGCGGGGGTGGCTACTTTGAGAAACAGTCAAGTTAACAAGCGATGATTCGTTGCTTCGTTGAACCCATTTTGCAGCGTCAATTTATTTACAAATTTAAAAATATTCACTTTTTTAGTATAAGCTTAATAAAAATTAGTTTTTAAAAATCAGCGATTTTTTTCTCAACACGGTACAACTGCCCCCTTCCCCTGCAGTCGCCCATGATTGAAATATGATTGTAACAATAAAAAAGCCCTTCTGTCGAACAGGGCGGACTTGTGTGGCGCGTTAGCGCAAAGAAGAAATACACGCGACAAAATAAAAAAAAAATAATGGAGAATGGTAATCTCCCACTCCATTCGCCTGGCGTTACGTCATCAAAATATTTTGGACGACGTTGGAGCACGGGGATCCCTTCGCTGCTGGGCTTCCTCGCAGTGAAGGGAAAAATATGTGGCAGGAAAACGTCTTCCTCGCATTTTGTGTCGTAGCAGCGATGTTGTGCTACTGCGAAAATTCCTTATTCGATGGAAAACTAGAGCAGTGATTCCCAAACGGGGGGGCGTGACCACCAAGTGGATCGCGAAGTGTTTTCTGGGGGGTCGCCACGTTTTTTTTTTGGAAATATTATTAAGTTAGAATTATATTCTGAAATACCTATTTTTAATGTGTTTCCTTTTCCTTAATAAATTTACCTTACTTATATTGAGGGGGGGGGGGGGGGTCGCAGTTTTTGATATTATAAAAGGGTGTCGCGACTCAAAAAAGGTTGGGAAACGCTGAACTAGAGAATATATTGGACAGTGCTGCAGTTACCTCGTTATATGTAGAATATATCTATGTAGGTATAGAATCTATGGAATATCTACATTGTACATGCACAGGCTTAATGGAATAATGTGTAATATGCAACATACATACACATACATATGTACATATGTAGAACAAACAGAAGGTAGTGATGTATAGAATATATAGAACAGACAGAATATACAAGATGTCTCATAATACGTGGACGTAAATTCAAGAATTAATTAGGTACGCGGAAATAATGAAAGACGTGCATAAATGCTTGTCCTATTTGACGTTGTCCCCGAGTTACGTACGAGCATTCTTAGGTTACCATAACTCTCTATTCTGCACTATTAAAAACTAATAAGTAACTAATTAGCAACTGATTGTAGTGAAGGCCAAAGTGGTAATTTTCTTTGAAGACGAACTTGTAAAAGGACTACGTTAATTCAGTTTGTAACAAGAGTTAATGAAAAACTAATAGAGACAGTACGAATGCTTATATGAAATTTTTCATTATCACCAAGATTATGAAATACCGTATGTGAAATGTATAAGGTACATAAAACACATAAGCTATATAGACATAGAACATATTCATTCTTTCCCACATACGATTCAAGTTCTATAACATACTTTTCCATCTAAATCAAATAATTTTTCTGTAAACAATTTTTGTATCGACACAAGTTTAAGAAATAATCGTGTAGATATATTTAATCCGGGGATGTTGTGTACAGGATAGTGTGGCATTCATAGCAAATTCGAAAAATTGTGTAGGACAATATTTGTTTGTGCAAAGCTTTGCTTTCGAAGAAGTCGATTTTGAAGAATTGGAGAAATTTTAACACCTTACTACCAATAAGAATTCGAAGAGTGTGAGGGAGAATATGGTACAACTGCCAATTAAATATATTCTTTTGCAAAATGAATTTGTCCAACAAGTTTTTATTTTCAAAAAAATCGGTGTTGAAGAACAATGGAAATCAAAATCAATTTTGGCTAACAAAGCTGAAGAAGGTAAACAGAACCTTGTTAAAAAGATTATGTTTGTGTAATGATGCATTTCGTCTCCAAGTAGGTATACTGTACGCACTCGTTATAAGTCCGTTTCAACCATGCGTTGTAAGCTCGGCGACTATCCCCACCATTTCTTGGAATCCTTGGGACGAGAGTGAGGGAACCCGAGAACGAGCGAGAGGAAACGACAGAGTCGACACGAAGTCGCCTCGTTTCCTCTCGCTCGCTCTTGGGTTTTCTCACTCGCGCCATTGGCCGCGCGGAATAGTTTCCACAACGCGCCGTACGCCCGCCGCCAGCCCCGTTCGTCGAGCTTATAACGAGTGTGTACTGTACCATGTTCAATGGCTTTTTAAACTTGATTTTCTCCAAAACGAAGCCTCGTATGAAAAAATGTTATTCCGCATTTTCAAATTATTTGTAGATAAAGTGTCTTCCCTTTTTCACTTGTGCTAAGAATTCTATATATATTGTACCACCCTGTACATTACATATTAGAAGTAATACAATAATATTTCCAGTATCTGTGTTTTGATGATAAGAAAACTAAATTATTGCTTATATTTTAAATAAAATTCATAATCATTTTTTATTTAAATTTGTTATAAAGCCTTGCCCAGGCACTTTATGTTTATATTCTATTTAAAATATTGACAGAAATGTTGGTGCACAATTTTTTTTGTAAAATCATGATTTTACATTTTCAGTACTGATGAAGTTATATATTATGTAATATTGCCTCAGAACATACACCTATCTTTTACTTCATCCTACATATTTCACGCGTCTCAGATCAAATTCTGCGAAATGTTGACTACACCGATCAATATTACACGAATATGGCGGAAGATACATAGGTGAACAAAGGGCTTGAACGTACTTCATTAAGGGATTATACCTACTTAGTCAGGCGGCCGAAAAGAGGCGAATGTTTGTGATTTTTTTTGAAAAAAAAGAGGGGAAGCATATATTTTTACAGAACTCTTTGAATCCGGATATTTTCATGCAAAAATCACGCAAAAAATCAGGACTTCAACTTTAAATGGCCGCCATTTTGTTTTAAATTAATATTTCAGAAATTCCTTCCGTTAATCAGAGGATACATTAATATACTAACGACATCTTTTTTGTTTTTTGAATTTAGATAATCTGGTTCTGTTCACTGCAAAATAAAATTTTTAAAAAGGCTTCTTGGATGTTGGTTGTTACTTTATTATAAACGTAAATATTTTTCTACGATAAAATTACCAAATGTTCTTTAAATGTTGCTCTTTTAAGGGCAAAAAGTTCTGTATAAATATATGCTACCGATTTTTATAAAAAAACTTCACAAACATGCCCCTCATTTCCGCCGCCTGACTAGGTATAGCCTTAAGGGATCATGCCTAGTTGGCAGGCGTGATTTTCGGTAATTTTTTGTCGAAAATCTAATGTATATTAGACTACATCACATAACTATTTGCTTATTTTAAAAGTACAAAAAATAAACTAATAAAAGCCACTCTCCCGGAAGCTATTTTTTTTGCGGTGAGCACGATTTCTCAGAGCCGGGTCATCTGAAATCGAAAAGTGAAGAACATTCTGTTAGTATATGAGTTTATCTAGTTCGTGTCTCGTGAACGAAGGATTTTTCAAAAGTAAAAATATACATTAGATTTTCCACAAAAAATTCCCGAAAATCACGCCTGCCAACTAGGCATGACCCCTTAAGCTCTAATATAGGTACCTACTATTTGCCACTCAATAATTTCGGATCTCCATTAATATTTACGTGTATAAAATTAATTTAGCTGAATTTTGTATTATACTACTACACTGCATATATAATAACACGAATTATTTGAGTAACGTTACTTGTACATATATAAGGGAAGATATTTCAGTGTTACCAAAAATATCTTTAAGCCCTCATGTAACTAAAATATTTCTGCTTGCACTTTGCCCTGCTAGTTTGATCAAAGATTTTATCGGCACACCCACACCCGTTCCATATACGTGTATCTACATTGTAACATTGGAACGATGTTAATTTTAGAATTTTGATATCGATGCTGTGCGACAGTTCGTGGCGTCAGAAGGCGTGTTTGGCCAAAGATCAAGTGAAAATTCGATTTTAACAAGCTGGCACCGGCAATTACGTTGTTAAGCGAAATAATAACTTCGGTAATTCTCTCTTTCGTCTTCAGAACCCTCCATCGAAAAGTCGCGTTAAAACTTTCTGCGTCTGTCAAAGCGAAACGCGTCAAAATCATAAATGGTACCATCAACAGAAGGGAAATTCGAGGCTCTTTTATCGATGATTTATTCCGCAATCACTTCTTCTAAGTGAAAATTAGATTCTAAAATTCGACTTTCATAATGCAGCCTCCTGTGAAGAAAGATCGCGGTGGCAGAGGTCGTAAGGAGAGAAACGCAACGTGAAAGGAGGCGTAGGTGATTACTAGAAGTGTATCTAGAGTGCTGGACGCCAGCCATTTCCTAATTGTGTAACCTTTCTGGCGTCTAGCCTGGCAAAGGTCTAGCAAATCTAGGAGATCAGATAGAACAGTCTGCTCCTGCATCTGTGACCAGCATTCTGGTTCACCTTTATGCTCGTAAACGCGACTACATGTGCCCACGAGCGTATTTTATTAAACATATCACATATACAAGGACAAGCTAATAAAAATCGAGCAATGGATGAATGGTGACATGGCTGTAAATTTCAGGTCACATGCTTTACTGAATGTGAACAGCTGTATATACCTACATGTATGTGCGTAGTATGGTATAACGCGTTTCAAGGGTGACTGAATATTTTTGCCAGATAAAGAGAATTTCAAACAAGTAACAAATCATACGATATTTTCTTTACAATTTATTCCAACAATAAAATTCCTTTCCAAGTAAATGTTTAATGTTCAATTTGCTGATATACAAGGTGTTTCCGAAATCGCGGTGCAACTGGAAAAGGGGATGACTCCTCATGAAAAAATGAGTTGAAAATATAGAATGAAATTTTTTCATATAAAGCTTCATTTTCGAGGAAATCGAATTTGACAATTCGTTTAGTACACGTACACTTGGCTGATAATTGGCCAGAATACTGGAGTAAGTATGCTTATAGAAAAAAGAGTCGAAATTGTAGAATAACATTTCCTCGAACGTGATTGTTTTCTGAGAAAAAAAAATTGAAAATGGTACCAATTCTTAACCCAGGGGCGCATATTTGATAGATTTCGAAAATCGATTTTCTCGAAAGCCAAGTCCCGACGGACAAATGTTATTGTATAATTTCGAATTATTTTTAGACGAGGATTCATTTCATTTACAATTGCAGCACATTTATTATTTACTGATCAATTGCTGCTAATTTTCAATCAGGCGTATGAAAAAATTTCATTCTATATTCTCAACTTACTATTGCACGAGGAATTGCCTCATTTCTGGCTGCACCACGATTTCGATAATAACGGATATTTGAATGTTTATGAATATTCACTCGAATGCTTGCATATTTTCATAGACATATTATGGAAATCAAATGTTTCAGATTGATTCTTTGTTTTAAACTTTATGTCCATTTGAGACTTCCAACTTACTTTATCCATGTTGTGAATTATACAATACTGCGATTGTGATACAAACACAGCTAATGTTTATATTGATTGTGTCAGCTGTAAGGAAATAATCTCTTAGCGAAAGGTGACGTAACTAGAAATAATTAAAAAGCGGTTAGCTAGTTTCGCTATGGAAGGGAATGGAAGTGTCATTAACAACATGCAACATACAGGGTGGATCACGCAACTGGTACCACTTGGATACCTTCGTAAAGATTTATGTTAGCAGAAATTGACTCAACTGAATATTATATAGTTCGATGGTGATCATAAATCTTTATTACAATCTTCATCAACATTTCCAATTTCAAAGACCGCGAGGTCACGGTAAGTTTATTACCATAGGTCTACTTTTAGCTGCTGAAGAAACAAATTCATACATCTGTGACATGTTAACTGTCAAATGATCTTTGGTAAGAAAATTCCACATTCAATCGGTTGCAACTGCGAGAAAGAAAGAGTAACGAGCCTTGGTCTTTTTTCTGTCTCCCTCTTTCAGCATCCGCTTATACTGGTAGCACAGTCAATGTGAATTTTTCTGGTCAAAAGTCATACGAAAATTGAAAGTCAACGTGTTTTACGTGGATGAATTTGTTTTCTTGTCAGCTACAAATGAATGGCTCTTGGACTGGACACATGGATTCGTTTAAAAAGCTGCAGTTGACATTGAAATCTCATTGAAAAAATAAAATTCTGCACTGTACGGTTCCCTAAGACTTACAGTGGCGGACAAAAGAAAGTTTACAACTTTTAAAATCGCATAACTTTTATAAAATTAATCCAAACGAGTTCAGTTTTTTTGAGAAGCTACAAAGATTAGTTTGCTAAGTGACGTGTTTCGTCGTTTTGAAAAAAATGCACTTGGCTGGAAGAGCAAACAAAAATAGTAAATGTCATTTTTTAAACTTTTTTTTGCGAGCCTGTAATGAAAATTCAAAAAACCTGTTTGTAGATTGAAGTAAGTTGTATACATGCCTAAAATTTCATCAAAATCGGTTAACGTTGCTCTGAGCTATAAACGCGTAAAGGTCGCAGAATAAGGTCGAAAATCGCTAATTTCCAGGAATTTCGCGATTTTCGACCTTATTCTGTGACTTTTAAGCGTTTATAGCTCAGAGCAACGTTAACCGATTTTTATGAAATTTTCAGCATGTATACAAATTACTTCAATCTACAAACGGGTTTTTTGAATTTTCATTACAGGCTCACAAAAAAAGTTTGAAAAATGACATTTACTATTTTTGCCTGCTATTCCGACCAAGTGCATTTGTTTTTCAAAACGACGAGACACGGCACTTAGCAAACTAATCCTAGTAGCTTCTCAAAAAAACTCAAGTCGTTTGGATCAATTTTAAAAAAGTTATGCGATTTTAAAAGTCGTAAACTTTCTTTCGTCCGCCACCGTATATTCATTTTTATAATTGGTCCAAGACCTTTTACAAATTTCAGAAATTCAGAAGTAATTACTCTACATAGCCACGATGTAATTATTTTAGTCTCACATTTCATTTTAATATTTATTTTTATAAATATAATGCAATATAATTTTGTAATTATTTTAGTTTTGCATTTCATTTTAATATTTATTTTTATAAATATAGTACAATATCAATCTATATAAATAAAAATGTAAATGTTCGTTTGTTAAAAATCGTAAATCTCCGAAAGTTCTTCACCGATTGCTTTGAAAATTTGACACAACGTTGCATTCGAATACGCGCGTGTTTTTATATACCCACTATTATATAGATGTCACACCTGTGACAGGTAAAAACATTAGAATCGTGCGCTTTCTTTTTTCTTTCTTTTCCATTTAACCAGACTGAGCCGCAGCAACGCATTGCCGGGTACAGCTAGTAATTAATAATAATAGAATGACCTTTTAAAGTACGTCTTATGTAACGTCTTGAAACTTTTTGCGACGAGTCCTGATTTTTGACAGTAGATCTTTGCCAGGTCTTTACCTGCTAACGTTATTTCCGTTCTCTATAAATAAACATTTAATTTAATTTCTTCGAGATGGAGAGCTGAAACTTGCTTGTGAATGGGGGGAAATGATGTAAAACACCTGTTGCAAAAGTAACACAGTAAATTTGAAACTTTAAACGATGGCAACGAGTCCTGAACGCTCGTAATCGTTCATGTGGAACACCCTGTATACCACAGAAATTGCAAATATCAGTCTGCCAGCAGCGAAGAACTTACAAAAATTGAGGGGCCACCACTGAAGCTTCGCTTCTGGAATCATCCAGGAGCACTCTGCACATTTACGAGTCGGATTTACCAGCGATATACCCTCGATATATGCACGCCTCCCTTCAGTAAGTAACCGTTAAATCGCCAATCCATTTCATTAGCGGGGCAAGATTGAGGGCCCGCGAATCCACTGGACCCCCTCGAGTCCTCTTCCTCATACTATGCCTGAACAAAGCGGCTTTATACATCCAAGCGGGAGGACGAATCTTGTCAACGTCGTTAGGAAAAAGATAAGATGGATCCCGCAGCTGGAGTAGCGCCAAAACCGGTCTTATCGTAAGGAACGAGGAGACGCCGGGCGATCCTTCTTTCGATTTATATTAAATGCCGCGCGGAGGCCCTCTGCAGCAACCTGTCTGCAAGAAATTATGCGCATGAATAAAGGTGGCGCGGCCATTTTCGGGGGTCGCTCGACCCGACGTGCAAATAAAAGGGCCAGACGCCGTTTGGCTGTCCCTGAGCGACCGGATCGAAAGAATCAACATTGAGACTGGTCATGGTTCCTCTTTGAATTCATACTTGAACAAGAGGCGATTCGAGGGCGAGCAAAGGGCGCGAACCGGATGTGCTCTCCGTGGCCTAGGGTTAAATGACCTCGGCAACCTCTTCGGCGACTGATCTTTATATTTATCTGCTTCGTAGCTCGTTACCTGTTCTTCGTATCAGACAGGGTGCAATCAGTTTAGAGAATCTTCTTGTTCCATTTTGCTTTAAACGAACTCGTACGTGGATGGCAGAACTTCGGAGGCGTACTCAAGTATCTATTGCGCTAATGACATCGGCGCAGGTATGAGGGTGCGTTTAAATTTGAACTTTGGGACTAGCAGAGTGCCAGTAAACATTCTGACTATGTAATGCGTAGGTATGCAAGGCGCCTTTTTTTACTGATTTTTACTAGTTTGCACGTTACTACTTAGGTACTTAAGGGTGAACCCTATTTAGGACGCTAGGAATAAGGTGATACTTGGGATTTTTTTTCTATGAAACTGTTGGACGGATCTTTTCCAAACTTGTAGGGTATTTTAGTTCACATTCCAACAATACAAATTAATTTTTTCGTTAGAAAGTGTTGGGTAGAAATGGAGATATATGAACACGGTCGCTGGCACTCGCGCGCCGAAGTTGCAAATTTGCGATTAGAGGCCCCAATTCTTCCCTGAAATAATAAAACCAAGAATTTTCATATTTCTAGTACAATTTCATTGTCGATGAAGCTAAGAAACGAAAACAGTTAGAAGTTGGCAAATTGGTGGGACTTCAAAGAAAAAGTTACAATTCTGCCTCAAGATATTTCGCACTATTTATGGAAAAAGAGTTGTTCAATTCAATTTATTTATCAAAGTTTTAGGTCCAGCGACAATGTAATTATACGAGAAATAAGAAAATCCTCGGTTTCTTTATTTTTGGGAAGAATTGGGGCCACCATTACAATCGCCAATTTGCAACTCCGGCGCGCGAGTATCTTTCGTAACGAAAAAATTAATTTTTATTGTTTGAATGTGAATTAAAATACCCTGACAGTTTGGAAAAGATTCGCTTAACAGTTTCTTAGAAAAAAAATTCCCCAGAATCATCATATTATTCTTAGCGTCCTAAATAGGACTTCCCCTTAAGAGGTTACTATTTTTTAATTTGATAGAAATAAAGAATTTATGGCATTTCAAAGATAAATAATTGCTTTGCTCTGTAATTGCGCATAAAAAATTAATTAAACAAAATATAAGAAAAATGGCTCGTCAGCCCATAATGACAACATTAATGTACAAGAACCTCAACTTATTTTTCAAATCCATTGATGTTTAAAGGAGATATCATGCTGACTATTTTTTCTGCAGTGGTCTAAAGAACCTAAAAAATCATAAAGAATTTAATACAAAACATATTGTAAATAAATTTGTTTCTGTACTTTATGGACTAATAAATCATGTGTAATAAGTATTTTGTTTTTTTTGTTTTTTTATAAACCTCTAAAAAATATACTAACATCATCATTTTCGCTGCGGTTAAACGTAACCTTAAGAAAGCATATACATAGAGTTATGTAGACTGAAAATTTGGCTGCAACGTGGCACCTTGTGAGATCTCGGGACACTTAGAGTAATGAAATATTGGTTTATCGTAACGCTTTGGCCGATTCGGCCCAATGTCGATCCTTAGCTGTCCAAGCAAAAGAATGGTACACCTATGTTATAGATAAGGGGAGCAAGTGTAGTGGAGCATCTGTAGCACTTACACCGCTATGTGGTGCTGTTCATTTTGCCATTGATGCCGTCAAATAGGCAAACGAAGCAATTCAAATAGCTGGAAAAAATAAAGTAGCTTGAAATTCGGATGCTTAGAATGCCAGCGATAAATTTACCTGCTGGTACAATTGAAATAGACTCACTGTTATTTAGAAACATACCTTAAACAACAGGAATGGAAGTAAAAGTTTGGAATGTTTTTTTCATATTGGGAGAATAACTTTTCTTAACATCGAATTATATTGAAAAAGGAGGTTGTCTTTTTTCACATCGCAAAATTGATGGGTCATAACGCGTCTTCTGAGCACCACGAGTACAGATAAGCATGTGTTCAGTAAGTATGAAAATCCTATTATGTTCCGCATACATAATATAACATAAAAATGCGTGGTTGCACATACTTTCGATAGCTTAACAATTGAACCATAGACTAAATGGGCTGTTAAAATGGGGATACCAGTTTTTACGTATCTGATAGTAAAGCCCACTGTGAGACGAATGCAAAGAAACTCTGTATAGTCACATATTGCCTTCGAAATACAACACGGTAGAATACCCCGGAGGGGCCAGTCAACTCTAGGTTCAGGCTTAGGTAGCGTTACAAGTATTCATGCACATCTGAGAGATGCATAGCATTACCAAGTCACCAGATGTGTTTTTCGTAACTCATTACAGGAACAGAACAATGAGGACATAGTTAGCATTTAAACAATCAGGGATAACGTTAATGATTTGGCCATATTTAACCACTTTTATCATTTGGATATATAAATGGTTTAGAAATACTGCGCAAATATTGCATGTCCACTTTTTGTGAAATTCGAGTTTATATATGCAACAAATAGTTTTTGCTTGTTTCTTTACGCTGTATGAAAATCACATTTACATCTACTTTTTATACATTTATAAGAAATAATATTTTTCTTAATCTTGTATACCACTGTATGTTTAAACCTGTTCTTCTCTAAAACGCTTAAAAGTGGACATACAGTATTTGTGTACCAAGCATCGATATGTATCTACATATATGTAGGGTATAGGCAGGTAATATGGAACGGCACGTACCTAATATGGAATTTGGAAAATTTCGATAAAGAAATAACGAACTCTTCAGGCAATCGTGCTTAGATCCCTAGACGCAATAGACGATGATACTGACAATTGAGTATCAGTCGAGCATCCATCATTGAAAGAGAAACGTTTATATTTTTCGTGGGGTGTAAAAGTTTCTGAAAAGTGCATCAAACAGTTAAATATTGTAGTGAAAGTATTTTACAAAATATTATTTTGATATAATTTATCATTAAATATGTGTATTCTTGATTATTCAACAATAGTTTAGTAATTAAGTTACTTTCTTCTTGGTATAATTCTTAATTTCTTGTCGGAACATGTGTGTACATAATATGGAATATACCGAGTAACATAGATGACGTTGATAATGACGATGACGACCATGATGCGGAATGCTTATTTTCCAATGGTAATTATAAAAATAATGACAATGAAAAGTAGACCCAATGTATTCGCTGCATTCAGTGGGCACAAACAAACAAACAAATAAACAAAGAATTCTCAAGAATTGTTTCTTGAGAATTTCTCGAGAAATTTTATAATTTCGTATTTCTCATTTCTCGAGAAATGACAGTATTTCTCGAGAAACTTAAGTGTAGCAAAATTATTATAATAAATCTTCATAATAAAATAAAATCGAAAGTCATTCATATGTGCAGATAAAAAAATGGGTTCCTACTATGAGACCCAGTTTGTTTATCCCTGAAACATATTTCTTCTTTCTTTTTTTATAAATTCGACAAAGTGAAATCTATTTCTTCACTACCACAGTCTCCGTGGGCTCACCAAGCCCATCATAACACTTTATACGTACACTTAACCATTGTTCACCTAGCACATCTGAAAAATAAAGACCTGTGCAAAACAAGCATTCTGTGTCATAATTTTCTTTCTTAATCACTTTCATCATTCAGAACAATTTCTTCTTATACACTTACCAACTGAATCGAACCACTTCAAAAGATTTCTGCAACATATTTAAAAAATGTGTGTTTGCTCAAGACGCTTAATTGATTACAATGCCGCTGTGCGAACAATGCAACAAATACACGGTTAGTTAGTAAAGAAACAGCATCTCCATGACATTCAAGAGTTCTGTAGCGGGGATAAGCTGCGGTCTCATATTAGCTGAGGTTGTCGTATTCGACTACTTTACCCTATTACGTACTTTTTTTTATGTTTTTCCAAAAAGTTTTGCTTTTTTTATTGTTTTTTTATTTTAATTTTTTCTTTTTATCAATTTTTCCGACCCCCAATTTTGCCCTACTTGCGCTCCTCTACATCGGGCCCTGGTCTGAGGAGTCCAAAAAGCCAATTTTCGGCCGAATCACGTAAGAGTGTTTGATTTGTTGCAATGTCTGCGGTATGTAAAATGAAATGCATACAGTGTCCGATAGTTCTTCCATTCGTTTACGCGCGTTTGCATCCAGCTGTTCCCTTATGCAGAAAAATGTCTCATCGGTAAACGCATCTGGCTTAGCGCCAGCCGCGCGATGTGCATGTGTGTAATGCTATTCTGCATTGATTTCTTGGTGTATCTAGCCGTCGTTTAGGGAAGATCCTCTCGCGTCCGAGTTTCACGTTTTACGAATGCCAGTAACATCGGGAGCCGAACGTTTCTCCCCGTGTAACGATGACGGACGCTAATAACGAAAGTTGGAAATTGAAAATTGGTTCCATCCCGTGCTGACGTGTTGATACGTGAACTCCCTTGACACGCGAGGCAACTTTATGCTCTTGTTCCGATACGGTGAAGCAATAATACAAATTTCATACCGCGTTCATGAAGAATATAACATTAAAATTCGTTGAGATTCTATCGCGAAACGATTATGATATTGTTAAAGAAATTCGCTGATGATATTATTGATTGCTAAAAGCGATCCACTGTGCTACTAATTGCGAAATGAATTTGTTGTTAGATATCCTCAGTAGGGGATATGTTGAGACAAAATGATTTCTATCATGACACAAAAATCTCAGCGCTAACAAAATCTAAATAATGGAAATAAAAGAGTAATAATAATGGAGATTAAAGTCTCATGTGAGACACAATATTTTTGTCTCATCTTGGATTTGCACCTTTACGTTTAGTTTTTTGTTAATTTAGTAGTGTTCGTTTAATGATTTCGTTACCTATACTGCCCTCTTTAGTTAAAATGTCCTATCTAGAATTTTTAAACAACGGAGAAAACTGAAGTTTTATCGCTTACTTTGTACCGTCCTTATTTTCCTTCTTTCAAATTAAAACATGTTGTCATTATTTCCTAGCAGCCTAATATAATTTTTTGTAATAGCTGTACCGGTAGGTAATGTATTATTAACGTACCAATTAATTAATTGTTTTAGATAGGATATTTTAACCATTTGGAAAGAAAATAGGTTAAATACATTAGACTGTTTATAAATCTTTTCGAAGCACATAGAGTTTTCTAGCTTTACTTAAAAGGTAAAAGACGTGTGGAACTTCAAATAATTCAACATATCTCAGAAAATGAAAAAATGCTAGATAGGACAGTTTATATATATTAAATTTGTTATAAATTTAATAAGAAACCTCAGGCATCTTCCCCCCAAAAACCTTGTTCAATATCACATACTACGTATGTGTGGAGAGGTTCTGCGGTTTTCCTCGATCACCTTTGATGGTGTTGCAAAAGGAACAAACAATGATACTAATTTATGATATAACGCCTGTATATTTACACCAGTCAATATAAATCAGGAATATTTGCTATCTCGTAGGTGGTTCAAAACAAAATTCTACTGAAAATGTTCAGACTGCGACTGCGACTTCCTCGTAAATACTGAATTCTTTAATTATTTAGAAACATCTACCAACTTTTTTAGTATGCTGCGTCCGAATGTTTTTATTGGTGCCTATGCATTCCTTGTCGTAATAACTATCTTATACTTTCCGTTTATAACATTCAGATTCTTTAAAACTTTACACACATCTCGACGGATACCTGTTATATGTATAATATATGCGCAACTTTATTCATTAATCGTGCATCTTTTACAAGGTGAATCTTTGAATAGCTTCGTTACTCACCGTATATCGAATCGACGCGAGGCAATTCGGTTCCACGTAGCAAAATACTGGGATAATAACCGTCCGAAGTTTCTTTTAGTGTCCATCGATTTGGCATTCTTACATAAATGGCGGATAAAACTCAGGACGAGGAGCGTAGCCGATTCTAAGAAAGCGAGCTCGTAATCAGAGGGGGGTTGTCGGTAGTTTAGCTTCGCGATTAGTCAGCCCCTGCTAGACACCCCGTGTCTCTTCCCTTACGTTGCATGCAATATTTATACAGGGTGACTCAATCGTGGGGTCTAGAAATTTATACGCGTACTCTCCATCTCATAATTACGGGGAAAGTACGTTGGCCGAACAAAAACATTAAATGCACATTTAAAGAGACAGTTTTACAACTGCAAGAAATATGTATTCTTCAATACAAACAACTATAACAATTGACAGTTTAGGCCAAACGGACCCACAGTCCACACGCCTTTACATTAAAAATTAACGAAATTAGATATAAACAAGAATTTCCTCTCAAGGAAATAAGAATCATAAACATAGAAAAGAATTATCTCAGATTGCACACGAAAATGTCCATTGTCGTCAAATTTTCAGAAATAAAAACACGTATGTACAATTACGTTACAGAAAAAGTAAAACAGAATAAGAATTAATTGATTAACACTTTTATATTAATTTAGAAACTGGTTTTGGTTTGCCAAGGATGATATTCAAATAAGTAATACCAAAATGCCCATATTTAAGAAGGAGGAACAAAATTTGATTAAACACGGAAACCAACCCTATTGCATCACTTGCAACAATAACAATAGCAAGATGACGTGTCCACTTACAATAATTATAACATAGTAATTCACGTTATTAAAATTATCCTTGGACACTCTTTTTCAAATTAAATTCAAGATAGTGAGGAATGAGCCTTGTTTATTATTATAAAAATCTTTTGTACACCAAAAATAACTGTAACTTAAAATGTGTATTATATTTTTTATAATAAACTAAAGAAGATCAAAAAAGGGTGTCCAAGGAAACCTAAATGCTTTCTTTTGGTTACAGTTCCATTATCTTTTTGATTGTGCAAAATCTTTTGAAAAACGTATGTACACACAGTTTCATAAACCTCTGGTTTGTAATATATAGTCATTTTAAATTATGTTGTTGTTTTATTTTAATCAGATTATTGTTAGCTTAATGCTCAAGGCTACTTCGAAGGTTTATTCTCACCATATCGTACAGTTGTTGACGATTTGAACATTGTTAGCTACATATTTAATTTTTCATCGAATCACATGCATTACCTACTCGTTCTTAGAATTTTTGAGAAGTTTATACTGGCACTAGGCGTTGGCAAGTCACCAAAATTGTTTCGCCTTTCTTTAAAGTAAATTTGATACTGTTTGTCGAGTAAATACCGTTATAACAAATCTACATTTATATTTGCAATATACTAATATTGCTAGCGCCATTGAATGCCTCCTTGGGTTTACAAAAAGTCAGTCAATTAAAAAAAAATGTCAATTGTGATTTTCATAAAAATTCTAGTTTGTTCATAACCATAACTTTACACGCACATTGTAATGGAAGTATCAAAACTTAATTCGTTCATGTATTTTGCGTTCGATCCCGTTTCACGTAGACTGAGTTTCCGAAACATATCAAAACATTGAGTGATGAATGTGGTTGAGTAAAGTTAAATAAATATTAGTGATAGAAGTATGTAGTTACAATATTTTATTATGTATAGGTAATACATTTTTTAAATTTTGGAACGTGTTACGGTCTGAGTGTTAAGAAGACATTCCTCTGCGACTGCTTGAAAAAATCGATTTTTTTCCATTTTTCGAAAATATATATATTTGGCAATATACTGTTAAATTTTGGAAGAGAAATTTCAAATATTTCAAGTATAGTACTTCGAGTCCCGGACAAATTTAAACGCGTTTTTCCCGGAACGTACTTTTTCACCTGGCGTAGAAGAAATCTGAAAAACTACTTGGCCGATTGCTCTGAAATTTTTAGCGGATAGTCCACGTACCTACTAGTAGCTCCCGTCGGAAGTAAAATTATATTTTTATGTTGGGTTTATCACACTTTTCTTATTGAAAAATGACTGAAAAAAGAATGAAATTTCGGACTTCAATTCAAGCATTCGCCATTTTGCCAATTTTCAGCATAAATTATTTCTTTCGGTCCTGACGATAACGGCAAACATACTGATTAAGAATCTTCTTGATTTTTTTGGTTTAGTTCACCCTGAGAGCTCCAATCATCTATGGCAGCGAGACATGATTCTTAAACACACGTTTATTGCGGGCGAAATAAACACAACATACAATTAATTTAAAACTGAATAAAAAATAATTATGTATGACGAAAAAGTAACTAAATAAACTACAGAAAGAAGCATAATGATAGACGTATATATCGCTTCAAAAAAATTTATGAAAATTTATCAATTGTGCCGCGTTCTCGTGCAATAGCCCCCGAAATTTATGATTTTTTTTAAAACTTTTGTTAATATTGCATTAAACTCTTTTGGGATATAATGAGGCATCTTTAAATTTGTAGAATTTTTTTTTGTTTTTTTTTTATGTTAACCACTTCGACGATGTTGGTGTCAGGCGATTTTGATTTTGTTAAATAATTTACGCTGGGACTGGACCTAAAATTTTAATTTTAGTTTTTATTTATAATAGTTTTTTCATCGATATAAAGAATATATGAAAAATTTGTCTAAGGAAAAAACTTACATTTGCTTTCAAACGCTATAACTCTTTCAATTTTTAATTCGTTTCCTTTAAAGTGGACCAATCCCAGCGTAAACTATCTAACTTTAAGAAACTTCTATTTTTTTTGCAATCGGAAGACACATCCCGCCAACAGGAGTTCCATCGTAAAAGACATGGACAAGATTCCACAATAATTAATAAATAATAAGAAAGTTCGACATAAAAAAAATATTTTATACAAGTTTAGAGATGCCTCCTTATACCCCAAAAAGTTTAATCCGTTTCTTTTAAATATGACTTACATTTGGGGCTGTAAGACGAGAATCCCCCTTAAGGGGGGATTGCGCCTTGTTGGGCCGAAAAATAGATAACTCTTTGTGAATTTTTTGTATAAAAACGGTTTGACAAATTAATTCGAGGTATCGCAGGCTGATTTATTGCATCCCGAACTATTATTAATACGGGGGCCTATACTTAACGCTAAAACAGGCCGATTTTGAGGAACTTTTCTGAAGAAATTATGAAGCAAATCATTTTGAACCTTTTTATGGCTTTATACTTAATATTTGAAGATTTAAAAAGAAATTGTTTATGTTCAAAATATGGCATCTTGCTAATGTGGCGGTTCTAGCGCCTTCAATTAATGTCTAGAATTAAAAAATCACAAATATTCTTATTATTTATGAAATTATATCATCGATGAACCTCACAAACAATAAAGAAGTCGAAAATTAACAAAATTGTAGAGCGAAGGAGAAAAATTATTGTGTTTCAGGAATTTTTTTGATCGTACTTTTCCTCCCAAGTTACACAATCTTGTCAATTTTCGACTTTTGTATTGTTACTAAGGTTCATCGATAATATGGTTTCATAAATAATAAGAATATTTTTGGTTTGGTGATTCTACACTCGATAGCGACATCTACAATGCATATTTTTAACATAAACAATTTTTTTTCGTATCTTCAAATGTTAAGTATAAAGCCATAAAAAGATTTAAAACGATTTGCTTTATAATTTCTCCAGAAAAAAACTCGTAGAAATCGGCCTGTTTTAACGTTGTGTAAAGTAGGTCCAGCCCCCCTTAATAGGGCTGAATCTTGAAGAAATAAGAGACAGAGTGGCGAAATGGACAAAAGGTGTCGTGGGGGTACACCCTCTGAATTAGCCTCGAAAAGCCTTATCAGATTGTAGTAGGTACAAAGGAAAAAACTTATATTAAAAGTCACGGTAAGTATCTCGGTAATATTAAGCTCTGAAGGACAGTATTTCTTGGTTTTTTTTTTAATTCTTAGTTGTAGGTTACAACTGCACATTTTCTTATACTGTTGCTGAATCACCCTACGCAGTGTCCCACGTAACTTTATCTTCTATTTCCAATGTCTCAGGGGAATATCTCCTCGACGAGTTGCATAGATTCTTGAAAGGTATCGTATGAAGAAACTAGGTATTTTCCTTCCAAATGTAAGATCAACTAGAAATGAAAGTCAGCTTAAGGGGGACCCCACCCAGAAGCCACTAAAAAGTTTGGGATTTTCTTATTCGTATAAATAAAAATATTGGGCTTGGATTTTTTATATAGTTTTAAAACAATCTTTATTTTGCTAGAAAAATTTTTTTTTTAGAAAATTTTACAACATGGCGACGAACAAAATGTCTTTCCGGAGCACTGCAAAAAAAACTGGCCCACATTCCAGGGAATGTCTGAATCATCTGAGAAGGAAATACAAAAGAGATATATAAACTGGAATATATTATCTTCCATGTAGCGTAGGATTTTCTCAAAATTCGAATTATTTTGGAAATTGTAGCAGTTTGAAGAAGTGACTTTAATTTTTTACATACAAAATTTGCACTGAAATGCTTGTAAAAAGTCGAATAATTGAAATATCAATAAAATTCTACGCTAGATTGGAGAAAATAGTGTTTTGAACTTAAAAAAAAAAGTAAATTGGATGAAAGTTTTCGGAGATATAGTGTGGGCCAGGTTGAGAATGCAGTTTCGAGAAAAACGCGTTTAAAGTTTTCATTATAGTTTTCATGGCGTTCAAGCTCTCGTTATTGTTCTGATTGAAACCTCCTTCGCACCGTTTTAGAAGATCATCCGAGGTGAGATCTTCGTCCCTAATTTAATTTGATACCTAATACATCTATTTCACTATAATAAAGGCGCGCCTTCCTTCCAAATGCGGTTCCAGGCCCCTCTTTACCTGACACAACGCGGTGTTACAGCTTTCTCTGTAACTCCTGCGAATATCAAAAAACCGTTTAAACACAATATTCTACACACCTTAAGCTTTAAAATAAAACAAAAAATTGAATTTTTCAAAAATTCTTTCACACAGTAGTATTTTATACAGAATATTCATAATTTTCTTCTTTTCATCAATACCTGATATCAATCTACGGATCTACAATTCAAGGTCACTCAAGGCCGCCTAAAGTGACATAAGTACAGCGAAGGCGACGTACCCAAAATTTTCCAGCTAATTTTTTCACGGAACCGTATAACTTTCGTAGAAAACATACTTCCCTCGCGAAGTCATGGAAACTTCCAAGTAGCAAGCAGACATTCTGCTTGAAGTCCTACGACCCTTACAAAAAACATTGCGTGGGACATTAAAAGTAGTGGGAATGTATCAGGTGATAAAGTTAACTGGAACACCCTGTATACATACATGTGTGTGTATGTGTATCCGCACACGTTCAGAATCCACTCTTCTTTCGTGAGTCACACCGACGGAAATTACGATCGATCGAACAGGAACGGAACAAACGAAGTAAGGTCGCGCGTCCCGGTCGTTCCGCTAGGAATCCTCCTCGTGTCAGTCTTATCGTAAATGCGTTTAAGGCCCCGATGACACTGAATGACGGAACATCTTTGTCGAAATTTATTCCCGCCACGTGCTCCCCCCCCCCCCCCCGCTGGCTGCTGATCTTGTTAGCCTCTGCGAGACGATAGTGTCGATAGTCTTTTGTACACGTGAACGGGGGATGAAATTTTTCCAGAGAAAATTCCGTTGGGTACCGGACCAGTTTCAAGAAATTCCGCCAATTTTTTTAAGAAAATATACTTAAGAAAGATTGCCCGAGAGGCCTGAATTGATTTTATTCTCCCCGGGATGTGCTGTTAAGCGATAAAATCTGAGACAGGTAGACCTCTTATTTATAGTTAATACCAGATTTGTAGGTGCGCGGGGGGGGGGGGGGTGCCAAATCGCAGAGGGAGCACGGTTGAAGATTAAAAATTGTGAATTTTCAGGTCATGAGTTTGTAATTTCGATAAACCTCAAACATCTCGCAAGCGAAATATATTTTAGAAGAAATATAAGTAGATTATAAAGGTGTCAATTATTAATGTCACAATTTACGCAGGTAAGGGTAGGACGATGTACCTATGTACGTATATAGAGCAGAGAAGAGTCATGGTCCGATTTCTACATTATTTTTAACAATTTTTCAACAATTATTTTTAACATTTCACACCAGCGTGTAAAATGTAAATTGTTATGTTAGGTTAATAATTTGGAAAGCACGAAGTAAAACTATTCACGAGTCATATTACCCTCAGACATGGTGATAGAAAAGGAAATTTTGTAATTAATTATTATCGCCAGTGCGCCACCGCCTTGCTCGAAAATTTGTCACTTTCCTAATTGCATCCTCAAGCTAATATTTTGAACAATGTGTCGTCGAAATTTGTAGAATGAAATGTGTTACAAAGAAGGTAAAAATTCTGTATTCCCACTAATGTATGAATGAACTGTAATTAACGTTTTTAATTTTTTCTTAATTTTACTCTTGTAAAGTAATATTAAATTAAACTTTCATAAAGGTATTCTTTTGCAATTGGCAACTGATATTTAGTTTTTATGTTTCCGCTATTAAAAGTGGAAAATACCAATATTTAGCATAGATAAATTTTTGTACTTTCTCGTAATAAAATTTATGTTCAGTTGTGATCTCAAAGGACCCCAAAATTTAACTCAGCAGAAGTACATTGTCTTATTGTTAGGGTTAAAACACTGCTCTTCACGTCCCCATTGTAAGTGTACCCACGTATGAATTATTATTTATAAATGAAGTGAAGCAGATGTAGAATCATTTATTCCTCATATTCGATACACAAATGGTAGTCATGGAAGAAAGATTTCGAGCACAGAAGCTTTTATATCCTTGCAATCTTCGACGACACATGCTGCTTTTAAATGGTGCTTACTCCGTTGTATAAAAAAATTAGAACGTAATGATTATCAAAAAAAGAAATCTTTTTTACAGGTACTGCACATCTACAATTAATATTTCCCAGCAACTGAAGACATTTCACAGTGATATCAGTATCTGTGCTTGCATCATGAAAGATGATAATAACTGTAAATAATGAGAGAATAATGTGATAAAACTGCGGTTAATCATTCCAGAGTATGTATTTGTTAATTTCACGAAGCAATAGTCCAAATATTTGTGGCTTAACAGTAAATTCCAGTAGAAATTTTATTTTGGACAGAATTAAAAAGCAGATACCATGCTGACTGTCCAAGAACCCCTTTATTTAAAATATTTCTCTCATGACTACTAATTTCATGGTGGACAAACAGCAATAAAATATTCTTATATACATTTCACTTTATTTAGAAATGATAATACCTATGAATATTTAAAATGAAGAAGTGGAAAAGGGTGTTTGAACAATATGACCCCTTTGAACCCTTCCACTGTGCTGTAGAGGTTCCCTATATTCTCCCACCCTCCCTACCGTCATTTGTGAAATTAATAATAATTCCCTGATTTTATTCTCGTTATTTGCAAAACAATAATTTCCACTTTCCAAGGTGCTGTTTCGCCGCTTGAATTTGAAATTTAGTACAAGTAAAAAGAGATATGTTTCACAGATTTTAGTGTTTAATAACTTATTGTGGGGAGAACAATACCGATTCAGAATATGTATTTGGGAATGAGACGAGCCTACAAGCTTCTTCTGTAAGTTCAACGATCACGTTCATCGACATTAATTCTCTTCACGCGCCTCAGGCAGCTCGATATCGCTGGATTCGATGAATACATATCGTGTGTCGAAATCTCGTCTACCCCACCGACAGGGGACTGCGATTCGTAGTTGATCTTTCATCAATTTTCGTCAACAATCTGACCGGAATCTTTCATGTTTTATCCAACGAACATCTACAATGAAAGTTGTCTTCGAGGAATCTTCTTGAGGGAAAATGATGGACATTCTTTGGGAATTTCGCGTCGCCATCGTTTAAATCTTTCCTTTCCCGGAACGATGATAAAGCGAGGGGGCGGTTACTGAATATTTACACGAACGTCCGTCGCATCGATCGAAACTACTGCGACCCTCTTAGCTTTTCCTCCCTCCCCGCGGGGGACTAGGATCACAAGAATTAATTCTACCGAGAGCAAATTATCGCGTATAACCGCATTAACCCTGTATCCTCGATTTCGTTTACCTTTTCCATTTCGGACACCCTCGTCAAAGGATCATTAGTTCAATTTCAGATCCTTCTTAGACGCAAGATATTTAATTCCTATCTTACTACATACATACTTCAGTCATCTAGTCGACGATACTCGGTCACTTTCAAACTTATTCTCCTACAGAGATGCGACTACAACCTTTTTTTGTCGCATCATCCCTGCCTCTGGTCTACCTACTTTTGTATGCATAGTGAAAGAGGTGCATACAGTGAAATCGCAAAAACAGCGAGGCGTAAAACTAAACATCTTTTGAGCGTCAAGACTTGAGTTTTGCTCGGCGTTGTGTGAAGTATCTCAACAATGATTCAGTTATCATCAAACATTTTGCAGAATACAATAAACCCTAAAATGGAACGCGGTACATAAATGGAGACAAACTCGAGTGGAGTGCAAAAAGTGCCATTGAGGGCGCAAGCTGCTAAATATGTCCTTTTGCTATTTCTTAGAGGGGTGTACTCATTTGTTCACATGTAGGGTAAAGGGCCCAAATTTCGTTCCCCGCGCCTAATTTCGATCCCCTGCATTTCTCAATTTCTAGTTTCTTATACTCAATAACTTTGATGGCAATCACTTGCATGGTCTGTTAGAGCGATCACCATATTGAAACTGTGCGAATTCCAAATTTCGTCTCCGGAACTCTAAAGGAAATTGAGACCGATTTTCTAGAAATTTGTTATTTGAAATAAAAAGGGCTGAAGCATGAACACTTAGACGAGTGAATTATCTTTTATCGGTTTTCAAGCAATTTTAGTAGAAATGTTTAATGTTTTGTAGACGCCGAAACGAAAACAGTGGAATAACGAGTCCATGCAAAAAGAAGACGTTTATTTGCCGTGACTGCTTGCACATACAAACTGTAAGATCACTTGTATTAATAAAAAAATTAATTTTTCAATTTATTTCCTGTTTTATAAACATTTTCTTGGGCCACGAAATTAGGAACACTTTCTTCAGATCTCACATTTTGCACGTTTTTACATTTTGTTTATTATCCCGTATTGACATGACATAATTACATTTTGCGATTCTTGGAAACATAGAGAAACGTTCAAAGAAAATTCGTGCCAAGTGCCAGCTCATTCTAACATTTTATACACAGGGTCAAATATAAGTGGGGAGCGAAATTTGGGCACTTTATCCTACTTTTTTTAATTCACATCCGACATATTTCTTCACTCCTCATATTTGAAATTCTTTTTGTTGATATAATGTAAATCTATTTTTCGTTTGAAAATAAATACCGAACCCCTGGAATATTACTTATACTGACTGTTATGGAAGGTTACTTGACCAAGTATACATACACGAAGAGTAAATGTAGATTATCCTTGAATCCCAGTTTACAACATTTTTTCAGATTTAACACGGTTACTAATCAATTATTCGTACCTTCTCTAATCTTTTCCCAATATTTTGTAGGATTAGGCATTTGTCTGCTCTGGTATTTCTGGGACCACAAACAACTAATACCTAAAAACTATGTACATTGAAAACGTACCTGGTTGTTTCACTTGCCACCGAAACCCTCTTGTCAGAGACGTTAAGGACCTGAACCCTGAACCCTTGCTGCTTTTACGAAGTCACTATATTTCGGCGAGGCACTTGTACGTGGTTCTGGATCTTTCTGATTCAAACAGTGCCGCCACTTATTTACCTGCTGAATTTATAACGTCACTATATATGTATACATATCTATAAAAGTTCCTTTGTTTCTAGAGGGAATACAATAACAACTGCTAACGCTGACTCAGGACTCGAAAAATGTCACCGAATCTCAAAAAAATAAAATAAATTAAATAGTTGAAAAGAAAAAAATATTTTCATTCAAACTTCTCTACGCAAAACGGCAATTTGATATGCACCAACGTAATACTACTGGCTGCACTTACTCGTGAATATTTGAAAAATTGCACTATTCTTTTCACTCCGTTTGCTTTTTATTATCTTCATTATATTGTCTTTATAGCTACATACATATACACATTTTTTTTATCTGGGATCTTCCTGTCTTGTTCCATAATTTGTTGGGTGCCTCAGCTAGCCCCATAAAAATTTATTCTTAAGTTTGAGAAACTCGGAAAAAACGATATGGAATGAAGTTATTCGTATTTGGTGGGAGCAGTAACGATGGTCCCAAAAAAATTGATTTAAAATTTAAAACATACTGGTTTTTATGTGTTTTATCCACACCTTTTATATTTCCACGACGAAAGATATTTCTTTTAAATATATTTTAAATAAAGGTCAAATATAAAACAGGTGTGGTGAAAGGAATTGTTTAACACTATAAAAATTGGTATACCGTAGGTGCCATTTAAAACGAAAGGGGACGAACGTAGCTTTCTGTCCTCTGGGAGGCTTCAGAGCGGTGGCCGATGTATTGTGTAAGAGGCCCCATCGGACTGCAAAAATTAAAAGAATATGTTTCTATCCCTAACAGTTCTCGAGAAAATAATTTGTAACCCCTTTATGTATATACTCTTCATTTCCATTTTCAATTTGTATTTTGACTTAAAAGTAAATTTACAACATCAAGAAAGCACCTAGAATATTCTGAAATATCTACTCCGAAATAACGAAAATAACGCGCAGAGCAAGAGATACCAAAACCTTCGCACAAGCAATCGATGCAGCGTCTGCGATGCAATGTACTATTAAATAAAGCTAAAGAATAGAACACCGCGGGGATATCAGATTTATTTCCCGAAAATTTTCCTTCCACCAGGAATCCCCAAGTTTCATTGCCAAAGCAAACATCACGTCCCACCTTCGATTCTGCCAACCTCGTCTTTCTCTGCTTCGTCTTCTTCCTGCGCTCGTTTCCGATGACAGGAGTAATTACATTTTTATGTTGCTCCGACACGAGGCCGTACGTGACTGCAGCGAGATCAATTTGTCTCGAAGCCGGGCGTGTTCGCGATGGTAAATGTTGTTTGCTCGGAATAACGTCAAGAAAACGAAGAGAAAGAAATAATATAGGAAAGGTAATAAAAGCGGCGATACATGATGCAACGTCCGTGGCCGGATTTCCCTTTCCACCTTTCTATAAACACCGTGTACAAATATTTCGATGTGGTACTGAGCATGATGAAATTTCACCAGGAGTGATTGACGATTGCAGTATGAAGGATAAGAAAATTGAGGGTGTTTTTCAATTAAAACCGGGGCTCAGGTATTCGGAGACCAGTGTACTTAGTTGGACTAATAGAAATTAATAGAGCTGATATTATTACCTTCCATTATGAATATTGATATTAAACCATTTACAACAGTATACAGTGGCGGACAAAGTATTCGAATTGTATTCGAATACTTGGATCTTCGAATTATATTCGCCAAATAATTGAGCAACTGAAGTATTCGAATATTCGGATACCGATAAATTCGACAAATAATCCCAGCCCTACTCGGAAGGGATGAAATTAACCCCTGAAAATTGGCTATTTTCCGATTTTGTGTTATAACTCGCGAACTGTGAGAGTTGGAAAAAACGTTTCAAGACAAAAGTTACATCTTTTAATTTGATCTATCATTTGGTAAAAAATATTTTGCAGTCCACGAGATATAACACGAAATTGGAAAATAAACGGATTTTCAGGTGGCAATTACACCCCCTTGGAGTGAATTTGAGCAGCAAACAAAAAGTGCGTTATAATCAGGAGGAAATTCCGTACATATTCACAAAGTTTCAGAATCTTTTGAATTTCCGGGTTCGGGATGTTCCCTTGTCAGATAAAAAAGTAGAAAAATCGACGTTCACTATTTTCTTCGCTATTCCGACCAATTGCAATTTTTTTCAAAACCATGGAACACGTCATCTAAGTAGTTAACTACTTAGTCCTCCTAGCTTCTCAAAAAGCTCAAGTCGTTTGGACCAATTTTAAAGAAGTTATTCTGTTTTAAAGTGTGTTTCAATACGATTTGAAAATTCCAACATTTATAAACTTCAAGAGAAGAAATCGAAATCGATTGGATGTCGAACATAACACCATTGTGCCTTAATAAAAAGCACAAGATTCTTATTAGATAAGCAGTAACAGCCTTCATGTTGATGAATTGAAAGAAATATAAAGTAACTTCAATTTGATAATATTGCACACGTATTATTTTGTTGTTTCATGAGTTAATCGAGAAGCAGAAGTACTGAATGTTTCTCGTTAATACAAGGATTCTCCTGAGCAAAACCGAAAATACATATCATAGAAATATTAAGTGGGTATAATTATGTAAACACCAATGCAACTTCTAAGAATGTACAAATATTACTTTTCACTCATTAATATGACTATAAACGATAATTCGAAGAAAATATTTTATTCACCGCGGCCATGTCCGGATGTCTAAGATTTAATTGTCAGCGTTTCGTGTATTTATTCTTTTCCTCTTAATCCTTGAATTAAAGTCGCCCGGAGGAAAATTGTACGCGGAGAATAATTTCATAGCATTAAAAGATGAGCAGCTCGTTCTGTCAGCGTCTATACTCTATCTCTATCGTAACAAGTCTGTTACCTACGTGCATATAAAAGTAGAAGAGGGAAAATAGAAGAATAGAAAATACAGGGTGGGTTCGAAGATAATGGTGGGAGCAGCCGCTGAGGTGTGATACGGAACGTCGAGGGGTACGAGGTGATATTTCTCCTGAAACTGAACCGAATAAATTTTTAACAAAAACTGCTGACTCACTGTATTACGCTTCCTTCTTTCCTTATTCCTTTACGCCCGCCATCTTTCCGTCGGTTCTTCCTTCGACTCCGAGGCTCGTGCTAAAGTACCGTCCCGCGGAGAAATTTATTTGCATGCTCGATTGTATATAACATCCGTGAAATATTGAAAAGCCGAGCAGTGAAACGCCAAAGGACTCAGCCATTAAAGTCTCGCGAATTTTCTCTTATACGCTCTACAGGAAAAATCGGGCGGAAGTCATTTTTTTGCAACGTCATCAGAATTTGATGCATCTTAATGCAGTAGGCACTTCATTATCTGAACTAATGGGGACGCATGGGCTGTCCGAATAAGAGAATATTTTCGAACAGCAGAGCTATATTTTCTAATTATTTAGCATGAACAAAATTTTATTTACAAACAGAAATTTCATAACAACTTGTTTTTCATACTATTAAACTATTTATTCTCCCACTTAAAACGCATAAAGTCACTACAAATTAGTTTCATAAAATTCCCACGAATCTTTCAAACTCTGCTGTTTCCCATTTCACAGAGACACCCTTTTAATGACATGTTATTTGAATTCTCCGAGCAGTACGTAAGCATTAATTTTTTTTTTGTTTCACCCACAAGATGAGACTCTCGTTATTTTTATGGCACATTTAACACTCCCCATATTTTTTAATTATCTGATGTTTTGTTCAAATTATTATGATTAAAATTAGTCTGCGCAGTTACGAGAGTTTGGGGTAATACGAAGATTGTTATTTAAACAACTTGCATATATGTATTTAAATGTGGATGGGAACTTTTTGTCTTCCTTTATCTACCGGTTAGAACTGAGCCCCTTAGTTGGCAAGTGAATTAAGCCCGTTTTCTTAGTATTGTGAAAATTGGACTTTCGTGTAATGCTTTATAAAAAATTAAGAACAGAATGTAGCTTTATTGTAAGAAAATAAAGTGAAAGAATAGTAATTATGATAACATAACTTAAAAGAAAAAGTACATTTCTTATCAATAGTAAACTAACGGTAACGTAACGGATAATCAAGTGTCATTATTGCACCGAATTGTATTTATTATCACTCCCTTGTAAAAAGGTGACATACGGCAATTGATGGATTAATAATCATAACTTATACGAATGTTATTTTCAAGGAACTACGTCCTACGGGAAAAAAAGTCAATACTTTCAAAACATAGCAAAATTTGGGATTTTTTTTTTTAAGAAACCAGCGATTCGATTCATCTGAAATTTGGACCATGTTTTGATGCATCTTTGAGGAAGTTGGAGTTTTTGTATTATTAATTTTTAACCATAAATATAGTACTTATGCGTGATCGACCATCTCGCCGCGCAAAATTCGTCGGTCGTTGGTGTGCATGATATTTATCTACCAGGTAATCTGAAACAGAAAAATGAAACGGCATTTTATTTTATACATATGTAGCTTGACATTTATGAACCGGCAAAAAACAAAAACATTTATTAAGCAGTGTGCAGAGTTTTCAAACTGAATGGTCTGAACCTTTAATTTTTCCAATCCAATTTTGCGCCAATTTTCTTATGTAACAAAAGAAGTAGGTATAGAACTTAGCGGTATTCTGGTTCATCAAATTGAAGCTACATATGTACAAAGTAAAACGCCGTTTCATTTTCCTGTTTCAGATTACCTGGAAGGTAAATATCATGCACACCAGCGGACGACGAGTTTTGCGCGGCGTGCTGCATAACTCCTATATTTAATATAAAATTAAATAAAAAAAAACTGCAACTTCTTCAAGAATGCATAAAATCATGGTCCAAATTTCAGATGAATCGAAATGCTAGTTTCTTAAAAAAAAAATCCTAAATTTGCTATGTATGTTGTTAGCCCATCAAATAAGAATCCCCCTAAAGGAACTCATTCCTTGCTGGATTCGTCATCGCTTTCTACAATCTTACTGGTTTTTAATGCGTGGCAAAATGTATGATGAATCGGAGGAATAAACTTTAGCAAATCTAGCATCTCCTTCTTTTTAGCCTTTTGACAGTCACTTTGCTTAGGCTGTAATAATAAATACTCTTAATTTTTATTAACATGAAAGAAAATATACGTTAGTTAGATTTGTAAATAAAACAAGTATTCTTAATACTTACTATTTCTATAATAAACTCATTTTTAGTAATTTTGGACTTACGCCGCTTGTCAATTGAGGGGCTCAACTGTTGATAGTGTAACGACAACGAATAAGTGCTGTTGTATAAACAATAGTGTCTACATTACCCGAAATTCTGTCATGTATAAAAGAAATTTCACTAATTGTAAGAGAAGGCTGATTTTATAAGAGAACGCTCAGTTCGAATAACACAACGTTCGAGTAGTTGTCCGTTTAGAAAGTAGAACATTCGGGTAATGAAGGACACTTTACCGCATTTGTAAATGACAAGTTTATTATGTTACTCTTACTGTACTGCTTATACTCAGATTTCTGAGTGCACGACATAAACGTGGTAACAAAACACTTGCATTGCGGTGTGGCGCGTACATCTAGCCTACTTGGAGCTTAACAAAAAGATAACCGAAGAAGATTGTTGATATACACGTGTTTCCTTTGCAACAACGGTATCAACGTGACCACAAACCACACAAACGGGATGAAACGCGGCCACGTTCACTGCAAGTACAATGTCAGCTAATTTTTAATGGGCTAATACGTAGCAACGATTATTATTATTCAGTAATATCGCGCTAAACATTTGGGCGCGAGTTTTAAATTTGAATAGTTTTCTCGTATGGAGATAGACATGCAAGAGAATATGACTTCACAACAGAATGTAACTGCAAACCATCGCTCTGTTCGGATAATTGAAGGATTACATTTCAACGCAAAGAATGGCCATTCTGTGAATAATATGATATTCATGAAAAAGATTTGATTTTTCCCTTATTCCAAGTTTTAGGTACCTACTTTTTAACTTCCTATTTGGAAACTATTTCATATTATGTCCGATCGATTTCCTCTGCTTCTACTATTGTAATAAATAATTTGTGAGTGTTCACATATTATTATTGATGATAAATACGTTGATAGGTGTACATTGTTTACACATGGACGGAAAGCTCGTGTAAAGTTTTGTATCAGCGTTCGATTATTTTTAAATAATGTTTTAACGTGTTCCATTTATTTATTACGAGTAATGCGTTCATTTAAAGTAATATTATCCGAAATCTTCAATTGAGAAAAATCTTCAATTTTACAGAAGCTGTTCAAAAATACAAATATAGTATTATTTCATAGTATGTTTTCATACGTTGTTTCATAGTGGATAAGTATTATCATTTTCTTTGTGCCGTGCTTGTAAAAAAATAAATAAATTAGACTGTTTCTAGATCTCTAGAAAGCACGTAGAATATTCTAACTTTACTTAAAAGGTAAAAGACGTGTGGAACTTCGAATAGTTCAACAGTTCTTGAAAAATAGAAAAATGCAAGATAGGATTTTTAATTAAGGAGGGCAGTATATATAGTTTATCATTAGCAAACATGGCTATGGAAACTAACCGTTTCCAAGTTTTAAAAGAAAAATGCTTCCATCTATGGTGGGAAGTATTTAATATCTCTGCAGTTTGTGTGGAATCCAGATTCTGAATGCATAACTCGGCAGGTGAGCTGATTGAAATCCACACAGACTCAAAACTACCACGTGTCCCTCATATTTCGTGTAACAATCCTGTATATCACACCTTTAAATAATAATTGTTCCCAAAGCAGTGATCCAACTGATACAAATCGAAGGGCACGTGACTTACTTATTATTATTATACATAGTCACTAATAACTAAATTGAAATGGTTGCCAATAAATAAGAAACGACAGTTTTCTTTTTACTTCTTACTTCATTCTTTCATGTTTCTTTTTATATTTTCACGTACATTTCAACAAATATTACAAGCGCGCAGCACGAATTTCTGTACACCCTGTATAAATTCGCAAATTGGAAAGTAAACCATTTAACAGGGTTGGTCAGCGTTACAGTAAAGTAAGCTTTAATTACTGCAACCCAGTCATCAGTTTTTGCAAAGAAAAGTTTCCCTCGCAACCATTGTGCTCCCCTGCAAAGGTAAGGCTAATGAGTGTGTCCTTCGCGCGCGCAGACACAAGCGCAAACACGCGTACGTACAGAAAAAAAAATACAGGGAAAGAGAGGAGATGGTGATGAGGAGGGGAAATTTTTCAGCGGCGCGAAGCAGGGATGGGGGAAGAGCGATTCGATCTTCGCCCTCGGAACCATTTCATTCCAGGACTGCGCCGGGGAATCTTCCGAATCGAGACACAAACGTAACGCCTGGCGAAATGAAGAGAAACGAAAGGAAGAGGGGGACAGGATTCCAAAAGGGACCAGAGAGAGGGTAGGGTAAAAACCCCCTCGAGGTTCGAGTCAGCATCCCACGATATCTACATCTATTTTTGGCCATGGTCAGCTGTAGTTGCACGGCATTAGCATAATGAAGACAGTTCGTCTCTTCTCGTGCTCCTGGGCAACCCGTGTCCGTGTCTATCGCCTGCTATATCCACTCACGCAAATGTGCACGTTCTCCCTCTATTCCTATCTGTTTATACAAGCTGTTTCGCGGCATGTGGGCATAATTTCACAGATCAATTAGACAAACAGAAAGAATAAAAAATGTACATTCGAACCTTGTTTCGGAGTTACATCTAGTTGAAAGCATGTAAGTGTATTAGGGTGGACCTTATTTTTCGACTTTCAAATTTTTTTCAGGACACCCCCCAGGATTGTGTCATTGGGGAATAAAATAATGTGTGCAAAATTTGAAATCGATCGGAGGACGGGAAACTGTGCCGCGTCGAATTTGGAAATGTTTTATTTTTGTAACTCGTTTTTCTCCATTGTAGTATATCGTTAATATACGTGTTTATATATGGTTGAATTTGTGCTTGTACGCTCTGCAATAATATAGAAACAAAATATAAGACCACTCCAAAAAAAATCATGACCTTGAAATCTAAAAAATTAACCTCCAAAAAATACTTTTTCCGTTAGCATTATATTTATCTTGTCACACAGTACAACTTTCGTCTAAAATTGTTTTCATATAATTATAAATAACAGATCAAAGGGATAAGGACACCCTAAATGCACCAATTTCTGCAGATATCTTTCAATTTATTTTAAAAACTAGGGGTCTAGAAGAAAAACTGGCTACTCCATGCGATGCAGCACATTTTTCCTCCGGAAAACATCAACAAAAGTGGTAAGTCGCGTTTTGTTTTCAATACCCTGGCGAAACAGTTTGGCAAAATGTGCGGCGCCGACAGTGACTTCAAATTTTGCGCAGAGTATTTTTTCGTCCAATGGCATAATTCTAGGGGGTGGCCACGTTAAAAATTTCAAAATTATTTTTCGACAAGATTAACTAAGGTTGAACCCTAATGTATGCCCTAATGTACCTAAAGGCTATTTTTAAAATCCCTTTCAAGTTTTGCCTTCGGATACACAGTGTGGGCTGGGCAGTGTCCACTGGACAACGCCTCGACAAAACAAACGATGATCAACAACTCTCCTATTGGCAGCTATAACTCCTTTAGTTAATATTAGTTTTCTTTGGAAAAATTTAAGTAATAACATACCTACCTCTTTGTAATAAAACTCTTCAACTTGTGTCTTTTTTCGGGTCTCTGCAAGGATGAAATACCTTAAAGCCATCTCTGTGCTTTAATAATTCTCATTACAAACTGAATTATCGTAAGATATTTACACAAGTCTGTCCCCAAGGAAGTGAATACCTCAAGCTTTGATACAAGCGACCAATTAATATTTATTTATTTGAAGGATCAGTGCATTAGGTCAATTTGTAACTGGAATTATCGAAACACGAGAATGGCTGCAACTCGGGAATAAAATCAGATAGGACAGACGTTTATGTCACTCCTTTTCATTATTTTTGTGTGGCCCAAAAGTAACTGATATTCAAGATTTTTTTTAAAGAAACTGTTGGCCATATTGGATTAAACACTTTTGGGATATAAGCAGGCATCTTTAAACTTGCAGAAAATATTTTTTTTATGTCCATCCTTCTTATTATTTATTAATGATTGTGGAATCTTGTTGGCGGAATGTGTAGCACCTATCAGTCATCTGATTGCAAAAAAAAAGGGGTATTGTTCCACGTTAACGAAAAAAATGGAAAATTGAAAGAGTTATAGCGTTTTTTCCTTAGACAAATTTTTTATATTATTCTTTATATCGAGGAAAAAAGTATTATAAATAGAAACTAAAATTAAAATTTTAGGTCCAGTACTAGCGTAAATTATTTAACTTTAAGAATATTTTCTTCTTCTTGCAATCAGATGACTGCGACAGGTGCTACACCTGCCGTGGAAGAGGCTTACAATAATTAATAAATAATAAGAAGGATCGACATACAAAAAAAATTTCTGCAAGTTTAAAGATGCCTTCTTATATCCCAGAAAAGAGTTTAATGCAATATTAACAGTAGTTTTATAAAAAAAAATTCATAAATTTCGGGGGCTGATACAGGAGAATCCCCCCTTAATTCCTCAAGTTATGGCCAGATGTTATGAGACACTCTGTATGTCCATCTGTCCCTCTTTTTAACGCTGCATTTGTAAAAGAGCACGGTAACAACGTTGTTGCAAAGATATATACGAAGAGTGTAAATAATCGCGAGGGAAATCGTGCAAATATTGGGGGAACTGGGGACAGGAGAGAGATGGAGACATTCCCCTGCCCGTCGGGTAAAAGATTGCGGGCTATTTAATACTTCTTGGCGATAATCCTTCTTATTTTTGAATCTGCACGATCGAACTCGGGCTCGTGTGATTTACGACACGAAGAATAGAGAAGGGGCTTTTAATCGCATGCTCGTAAAATTGTAATCTCGCGTAATACAGTAAAACCTCGATTATCCGAGCACCGCACAACCAAATGTTCGATTATCTGTATTCGATATCTGAACAATATCATCTACCGATGAATCTGTCTCTAGTAATAACTAAATAATTTGAGTAATCATTGTATAATGAAGAAAATTATATTTCTAGAAATAAGACTCTTTTTCTTATAAATTTTGAAATTCACAGTTTCAGAAACAGCGCTATAAAACACGAACGGAGTAATCCTACGAAAAAGCTAACTTAACTCTTCGTGGTCACACGGGGTGTATCGCACCCCAGAAAATGTTTTTTTCTCTGCCAATATTTCTGCAAATTTTAGGCAAATTTAGAGCTTAATATTAAATTTTTTAAATTTGGTGTCTTTTATCAAAAAAGAATAGCTTTTTCAAAAACTATTTTTTCAACTAGAAATTTTATCATATCTAAAATCAGAAAAAATCATTAGAACATGATTGTATGGTTATTCCGAATGTCCAATTATCACTGAAAAGTTAAAGGATTCCAAAATACTAAAATGGTGACTCAAAAATGACGCTGGGGTGCAGTGAACTCCATGTGACCAATTTGTGATTATAAGAAGGTGTGACGACGAGAAGATAAAAAAGAATTTGCGACTTGGTAGTTGAGGGAGATTCAGTACTTAGACTGTGAGGCGAAGGAAGCAGTTAAGTTTATACTTAATATCAGATTTATAAATGTAATATCGCAAAACAAATTGTCATTATTCGTGTTGAAATGCAATTGTTTGATTATCTCATCATCAATTAGTTCAGATACAGTAAAGGTAGACGGTATCTATTAGAACTAGACACTGACTGCCAGTTGCCTCGGCTGGGCTCATTTTATTCATTCTGCGTATTTCTTATGAATTTTGATAAATTGATTTACGGGTATTTGATTAGTTCCAGAATATTTGCGAATCGAGCTGTAATGTAAATGGGTATAATGTTCTTAAGCCGCTAGAGATTAATATATCGGAAGTATTCGAGAGTGACTTTTTCGCCAACGACAAGCCAAATATGTGGGCATAGGTAGATAAATTGAAAAGTTTAAGTGAGAGGAAAACGGAGGCGAGACACGCTTAGATATAAGTGGTAAAGGAAGTGGCGCCGAGGCGAGTGTAGTGAGAGCTTACCGCAATCCATCTAGAAGTATATGTATACAAATTTTACAATTTTAAAAACAATTTGTGACAGCTACTACTGAACACGAAACCGTATGAAAATTGGAGTCCTGGTGACGACAAACGATACTAATAAGTCATTAATTATACCCTACTATGGTATAATAATTGTAATATATGTGCTCTGTGAAATTAATGAAATACTTACGATCTCTCTTTGCAAATTTAAAGAACTACTACTTAATTCTGCTCGCGAGACGTATCCAGAATTGTGCAGAATTACAATTGAATTACTCCATGAATTATAATTACGAAATAAATTAATTACATCGTATTCAATTACATTGTAATTCGTAATTCAGATGTCGCATTCAATTAAATTACATCGCAATTCGTAATTGCAATTGAAGTACAATTGCAAAGTACAATGTACAATGTACTTAATTGAATTAGATTTGTTAATTATGAGGTAATGAAATTGAGAGGTAATAAGAAGTGAGAAACATAAGATTGAGTCAGGTATGAACGGGAAACGGGATACGTCGCGTCGTATACAGGTGAAAGATAAATATAATCATTTATCTCACTTCTTTAGAGTTCTGAGCTGTAATTTAATTACATTGTATTTAAATTAAATTATAATTCAATTACACGCATACTTACAGTATTTAGGAATTGAATTAATTGAAAAGTTTGAATTATGTACTTCACGTTGTAATTGAATTACTATGTAATTGAAATACAATGTAATTAAATTACGTAATTGAAATACAATGTAATTAAATTACGTAATTGAAATACAATGTAATTAAATTACGTAATTAAATTACAGTGTAATTCAATTAACACAACTGCGGACGTATGATTCTATGGACACAATGGAAAAAAGGAAAAGTTATCGAGTCTCCTGAGTATGAAACCCATTCGGTACCAAATGACAAATCATTCGTGTAACCATTAAACGACAATTCGAGTTGATTTTCGAAGAGGAAGCGGCACGATGCCTTCAGTAATTTTAGTTAATCCTGAGGTCACAGCTTACTGGCGTGAATACTCCTCCCACGAGACCCGCGAAATGAGACGATCACGAGTGAAATAACGAGCAATTTTATCGCCACGAGAATATTATGAGCGCGGCATATTCTCACAAAGATTAAGCTACTCGCGGTGATGGGGGTGGGGGTGGCAAAATATCGCGTGTGCAACATATTCACAGGCCTGTGTAGCACGTTGACTTATCCAGGAAAGTCAGGTTAGCACGGTTAGGGCTCTCCCTGTCGCTTGTTATCTTATTGCACTGTTAATGCGACCCGATGCACCGTCTTGGAGCAGGTTTTCTCCCCCGTTGCGTCCTTCCCTCCTTTCTCGCTTTGTCATCACTGTTCTTCTCGTACTGCTGCCTCTGTCAGTCCCTTCATTCAAACCACTCGACCGCTTATTCTTGAGGTTGTTTGGCACCACTCACTAACGATTTATGCTCCACACCTAACTTATGCAGTTTGTGATTCGTAATTATAAAGACAGAGATAGTTTTTTAGAAGTGTAATCTATAATAATTCAATCTGGCAAACTAAGCCCCTTTTTTACTATTTCAGAATGATTCAAATTAATGCAGTAATAGTCTAACTAGCATTTAATTTAGTTACTTTTGGTTAATCTTCTGGTAGGAGTTTTACGTGTGGACAAAAGAAGACATTATAATATGTTACACTGTCACTGCACTTTTATAAATCTGCCCTTTCAGTTGACCGTGGTTTGCTTACGTGCAAAGAAATGAATAGACCTAATTCAGAAGCAAAAACGACCAGCTCTGAAGAGTAACCATGAATAATTTATGACATTACCAGGCCGACGAACATATTGGTTCTTTTAGAGTCCAGATTTTTGGTATTCTCTTTTTTTAATCTTTACTCTATCACGTCAACTCAGTATCTTATTGTACAAATTCATATTGGATGGACGGAATTCGTGCTGCAATATACGTAACTAAGGAGACATTTGTACATACTGTTTGCATAAAACGCATAATTAGATTCCTCAATCTCTTCTACGTATGCACTCCAAAATTCATTGACGTATCTTCAAAATTCACAGAGCTATGGTAAATTTTGTGAATCGATGTTGACCAAAACCCTAACTCGTATCAAATTGTAAGCCAAACGTATATACATTAGGGCTGGGACTATTCGAAAAATTTAATATTCGAATATTTTACAAGTATTCGAATGCTACGAATAAACTTCGAATATTTGAGTATTTGAATTTTATTATTCGAATACTATTCGAATTTTATTATTCGAATACTATTCGAATACTGCTATATTCGAATACTATTCGAATACTGCTGTATTCGAATACTGATGTATTCGAATAGTATGGTGTGATGTGGGTCAAAATTAGCTTACAAGATTTCACCCTGACAAATGAACCTAAAGTACTTGATTTATAATTCACACCATACTATTCGAATACATCAGTATTCGAATACTTTAATATTCGAATAGTATTGGAATACATCAGTATTCGAATACTTTAATATTCGAATAGTGTTCGAATACTTGGATATTCGAATTATATTCGCCAAATAATTGAGCAACTGAAGTATTCGAATATTCGAATACTGAAAAATTCGACAAATAGTCCCAGCCCTAATGTACATTAACCTGAACATAACAACATCTACCTATGACTATACTTTTTCAATATTCTATATTTTTTCAAATATGCAAATATTAAATAAATAATAAAAAATAGTGTTAAAAACAGCATTTTTTCTAGGCATATTTCTACACTAGCAAAATACACCCGTGTTTCGCTTCGGGCCTAAGAGATATTAAGGGCTCTATGAAAACACCACCCCCCTAGGGGTTGATTAGGGCAAACTGAAATTGGATTTTAGGCATTTATGTGGATAACTTTTCGAAGTAAAAACCCAGTTGATATCTCAGGAATCCGTGAAAATACATTTCACCTGTTTTCACCGCCTTAGGGGTTGGTTAGGGAAAAATCCTGAAATTGGTTTTTAGGCATTTATGTGGGTAATATTTGTGAGTAAGAACGAAGTTGATATCTAATCGAGCCTAAGAGATATTAGGGAATCCGAGAAATACATTTTAGCCCTTTTCACCCCCTTGGGGATGGAATTTCCAAAAATCCTTCCTTAGTGGGTGCCTACGTCATGAAAACAATGTGCTTAGCTTAAACGGTTTGAGCTGGGCGTTGATAAGTCAGTCACTCAGGACTTCTTTTATATATATAGATATAGATTATATGTAAGAAGGGCCTGAGAGGGCTATAATTAATATTAATTTCACTGATAAATTTATTACATAATTCCGATTGTAAGAATGCAACTACAAAGGAGATATACCAAATTTTTAAATATTAATTAATCTTCACTATGAATTAAAAATATCTAACTTCGGAATGTTTACAGATACTTTTCTGGAAACTGACTTTTGGCACTGAGGCCTTTCTTGCACCCAACAGTACATTTGTTCCTGCTCATTGCGGTTACATCTATCTAGCGTAGTACAAGCGTCAAGGGAATGTGATGACACATGCACATGTGTACCTATCCTGGTATTGTAGCGTGAGTCATGTAAGAGTTCAACATGGTTGATTTGTGTTACACCCTCCTATTATCTCCTGCCGATGAAGCTATCTTTCGTTCTATCTTTACAGGGTGTTTTATACTTGTATCAATTGTAATCTGTAATTTAAAATTCATACAATTGGACCACAAATTCATTTGTGCTCAATCCTGTTGCAACTTCTTCGTTAGAATATTATTTTTCTTTTAAGATATGTAGGTAATTTTGTGGTGCAGTCATAGATTAACTGCTTTATTCTAAAAGTTATGAGAATACTTATTCAAATTCAAGATTATTATTATTACGACTTTATTACTCCTACATGTAGAGATAGTAAAATTAGATTTCATATTTATGAATTATAGTATTTCCTCGTTATAAGTGCAATTCTCACTCATGTTATACATAGATATAGTACATACATGTATGCATGGAGATTAACCGTACCACTTCTTTTTGCGCACTCCGTACATTTCCATCACCTCATAATCACATCACGTAAGATGAATGATTCACCAATGAAGTTTCAATTTTATATATTAATGTTTATTATTAGATCTTTGTAAGAGTATTGCTTATTCGTCAAGATTTGCCGTTAAAAATGTCTATACCCAGACAGAACCTTATTTGAACTACAATTTGACCCTATACCTATAGTCTTTAATAATTTTCAAAGTGTGCTCGTGCGTGCAGACTTTGACCTTTCAAAGCTTTTCCTGAAAGACTGAATTAATCTGATAAAATTTCATGAAGAATATTATATTTCATTAAATTATTATTATTATTTTTTTAATTTGTAACTCTTATACTTCTGTAGGTATAGATAAGGTGTTACGTAACCCATGACATAAGGGGAAGGATAGTTTTTCTATATGAGAAAGTAAGTCGAAAAACTCGAAAGTATGCAATACAATTTCTTCGTAAGTCGCTTCGTCTTCGATAAAAGTCAGTTTGAATTTTTGTTAAGTGAGTAAGGGGGCGCTCCTCGTAACCGCTACAAGGGGTACCTGCGCTAAAGTAAGGATAATGCTTCTCGCTTACTTTCATAGAGCCTACATGTCTGACAAAAAGCGTTCCCTTTAATTCAGCGTACTCCTTGGGCGCCCAACACAGTATGTACGTTAGCGCACACTAGGGTGGCATCTTATTTACTCTTGATGAAATTTTTTTCCAACATTTTCTTCGCAGCACCCACCAGAATAGTTCCTAATAATAAAAAAAAATGTGTGTAAAGCTTAAGGCCGATCGAATAACGGGAAAATCTGCCCCTGGACCCTTGAGCATTTAAATAATTATTTCACAGCTCACAAAGTCGATTTTACATAATATCCACAAAGTTCTTGGTTACATCAGAAAATATGTCAAAAAACAGTTGTAGGTCCAGACAAGGAGCATCTTTTATGTTCTATTACTTTTTCTCGAACGAAAAAATTGTAATTTTTATTTTCCAGGAATATTTTTTAAACATTTAGGGGAGGGGGCATATTCCAAGATATGCCAAAAAGATAAAAAAAAACGATATTTTCAGTGTTTGATAAGTCATGAATGTTTCCTGAAAATTTAGGACCGAAATTCACAAAAATATCGAAGATATAGGCATCATAAATTCGAGAAAAATGTATTTGAATACCTCACTTCTGCCCCCTCCCTTGAATGTTTAAAAAATAACAATACAATTTTTTGTTCGCCTTTATAAATAAAAAGTGTTTGCGAAGGATTTAAATTTTCAAAATTTGTTTGGAAATTTGAAGGATTTAAATTTTCAGTTTTTTTCA
This sequence comes from Andrena bucephala, assembly GCA_947577245.1. Lineage (NCBI taxonomy): Eukaryota > Metazoa > Arthropoda > Insecta > Hymenoptera > Andrenidae > Andrena > Andrena bucephala. The sequence goes on from OX387715.1 coordinate 109,653,072, forward strand.
TTCAAGTTTTTTTTTCGAGTTATTCGGACTTTTTTCAAAAACCGTTTGTCGCATCAGAAAAAGTAATAGAACATGAAAGGTGCTTCTTGTCTGGATCTACAACTTCTTTTTGACATATATTTTTATGTAATTAATAACTCGGAGGATATTATACAAAATCGACTTCGTGAGCTGTTAAATAATAATTTAAATGTTCAAGGACCCAGGGGCGCTTTTTCCCGTTATCCGACCGGGCTCAAACTTTACACATTTTTTTTTATTATTAGAAACTATCCTGAGGAGTGCCGCGAAGAAAATTCAAAAGTCGAAAATAAGAGCCACCCTAGTGCACACGTACTCATTGCCAGGCAAAATTCCAACTCGCTTTTATCGCAGGTGAAATGCCTAACAAAAATATTTTCTTCCGAGTTTCAAATATATTTTTTCATGTAAATTCACCCTTCTACTTGTACAATCCGTTAAGCCGGATCCAGACTTGAATGCGTATACGCTGAGCAAGGATGAACGCGCACGAATGACGCATGCCGAGGGGTGGAAAGTGCCATGTGTCTTTCGTCACCAACTTCTGTGCTTAGCTTAGTCCACTTCGCAGTCGTAAAGATGGCATCGAAGGTATTGAAATTCAAACGCGTGTTCATACGCGAGAGATAAGGGATCCATGTTTAATTTGAAAAAGGACGACGCAAGCGGAACCACGCGCCGTCAGTAGACTATCACGTTTCTTCCTGCGTCCCTCCACGAAGCGTATTGCCGTTTCCCGCGAGTAATCTTGTGTGATTTTTTAATACAACAGCGACTCGGCCAGGTTGTATGAATTGAGAACAATACAGGGTGTAGCGAAGAAAAGAAAGGCAAATCATTAATTAAAATAGAGCCTATCATATGGTAAATGCATTATATTGTTAAAAATGTAATTTTTTTATTTTTCATTAACTGTTCATGACAATATTAGTAATGGATTAAATTCATTCACATCGATCCATTCTTCATGATTAACAAAAAAAAGACGTACGTTCATGCCTTCAATAATTCAGGTCATTAAAATTCATTTCTGAAGGCGGGTTTCGTAAAAATCGCCGGAAGTGGGGAACTTCAAAGATTTGTATTTTTTAAACAATTTTGAAACTAGAAAAATGAGTACTTAGCCCTCCCTAATTTCATATGGACTACATTTTATTTCAATACCTTGAAAATCCGGGATTATCATTCACGCTGAGCGCAATGCACTCCAAACTTCCTTTGATGTGTGGAAGAAAACCGACAACGGTCGGCTCAGCCTATGTACCTTCGTCGGCATTCGCGAGTCGGGCCGCATGCGTTGAGGCACTACGAATGACACGTCCACACTAGCATATGCGTTCACGCTCACCCTTTCTGACTTAGAAGCATGCAGCCCTGGCTACCGTTTCATCCGTCCACATCCACATCAGAATATTCGTACGCGTTCAGCCTTGCTCAGCGTATACTCATTCAAGTCTGAATCCGGCTTTACGAGAGACGCCATGTACCTAAATATAAACATACGTAGAATATGGAAACGTAGCAATGTTCATACAAGATACACGCAATGCGCAAACACTTCGAATGTAGGATTGCAAGAAGCTAATTATACGTATGTACTTACTTAGTTTGAATCACTTCGTAAATAAATCGATTGCATATTATAATTATGTATGTATAATAACTAGTGGTGCGGATGAAGTCATGTTTCTACTTGCTTTTATCTAGAGAATCTCGTCAATCTGTCGGTAGTACTCTCGCGAAGACCTAATGAAAAATAATATTTTTATTATTGAATACTGCATGCTTATTGATGCTCATTGTTGCTCTATTTCGTTCACTTTCGGTGTGGATTGTTCACTCTCCTTATACAACGATTCGAGGAAAGAATCAGTTAGGCGTGAAATAAGGTGGTGTAAAACGTTACCTCTCTTCATTACAAGCATATTAATCAACCAGATCGGAACGCATATATAGAGGGGATATCGTACTTATAACTAGCAAACTGTATAACGTAATGTAACATGAAGAAAACGTAGACAATGAAAAGCATAGAATTTAAAGGATAACACATCGAAATCATTAGAATTGGTTTCTTAGTCAACTTGAACTCGATAGAAAATGTAAAGAATGTAAAAAAAAAACGCATTTGTCAATATATATTCTGTTTGCAAAAAGGAAAATATGAAGAAAGTGCTGTAACAAGATTAAACAAATGTTACTCCTAGATATACCAATAAATAATAATAATCAAACTTAAAAGGCGTCGAGGATAATAGAAATGAAGGTTTCCTATTGTTTTTGCTTTCTGCTAGAAACAAGATAAAATAATTATTAATGGGTAATATTTACTGTGACCTATTTTCCGAAATCGTTTTAATTTTCTTCAGATTTGTACAGTTAGTGTACCTACATGCTCTGGTTTTTTCCTATGTCGTCGAAATAAGCGACAGCCAAGATAACATTTTTCTTCTGTAATTTAAGAGAAATTATCTTAATATATAAAGCTGCTATATACAAAAGTGTTTGTGTGTTTGTCTGTCTCCTGAAAACTTTCCAACGGTAAACTCTGGGGTCACGAAATGTGTCGTAGCTCATTATGCCATAGCTAATCCAGACGAATGTGACGTAACTATTTTCAAAAATAAAAATAAGTAAGAAAATTATTTTTTTTATAAAATCGGAATCTAAATTTCAGGTGAAGCCGAGTAGTAAAGCTAATCTTTTATACTACTCATATGAGCGATTTGGAAGCCACACTCAACTCCATGAAAAAAGAAAGAAAAAATCGATACGTGTACTACATAGGTAATTAGATACCTACTAATTATATCCAGAGGTAATTAAATTGGAAACTTCATTTAAAGTGGAGTTGATCAATATTTGACTTCTGTGCGTCTCATATATTACGATACTTGAAAATCGGCATTTTGGTGATAACTGTTTTGAGTTTTGAACACGTTCTATCGATTTTGGAAATGGAAAGTACATTTATGTGTGTAGGTAACAGTCGCGCCGCTTATCAAAGCCAGCGAGGCGAGAATGGTGTGCTTCCGCTTCCGCCGTCGGTATCGAGAATTCCTGAAGAAAGAGCTTTACTCAAAGCGGAAGTACCCGTAATGTTTGGTGGAGTTAATCGACACCTACAGACGTATCATTGAAATTCCGATTTTTAATTCAATAAATAATTTCTTTTATATTTGCTTCTATAAAATTATTTTAAATAAAGTACCCTTGTACTTTATTTAATACGAAGAAAAAGGAATATATAGAATATAGTGTGACTTTACATGAAAAAGTATGTTGAAAGTTCAGGATAAAATTCTTGAAAATCAACCACCTAATTTATTGAAGCATATCTTGGTATATATCGACTTGATTGCACTTATAACTAGCATCACTGACATTAATGTTAAAAGTACACCAAAAGCAGTGTGGTATAATTTAATATTTCATATAACTTAATGTAATTTGGTACCTACATAGTCAATTTCCCAGAATTTCTCCATTAATAAGTATTGATTCCAGCTATTTAAGTACCATATATTCACAGGCAAACCTGCTACAAATATGTTTCCGTTATAATATAATATTTCTGCTATAAATGTGTCTTTTGCAGACCTGCTATAAATATATTCACTGAAATCTACCTTCGCTGTTATTTCTAAAGAGACTCATTTTCCCATTTTGATTTTCATTTTCGCAAATAATTAACTCTTTCGTAATTACGCTAATACTACCAAAGCACCCAGTACAAAATCACATTAATTGAATACACCGCCGAAAATAATCAAAAGATTACATATCTGGAGAATGAATCAAACATCAAATTCTAGCGTATAACCAAATATCGGGTATTAAAGGACGATTGTACATTTGAAACCCAAAAATTTTCACTAAACTTTTCATGCCTGCAGAATAGGGCTGGGACTATTCGAATAATTTAATATTCGAATATTTTCCAAGTATTCGAATGCTACGAATAAACTTCGAATATTTGAGTATTCGAATGTTACTATTCGAATATTTAAGTATTCGAATACTATACGAATAATTAAGTATTCGAATACTACTCAAATATTTCAGTATTCGAATACTGATGTATTTGAATAGTATGGTGTGAATTATAAATCAAGTTATTAGCTTACAAGATTTCACCCTGACAAACTAATGAACTCACAACTGAAACTAAGTAAAAAGCTAGTAAAAAATGAACCTAAAGGACTTGATTTATAATTCACACCATACTAATCGAATATTTAAGTATTCGAATAGTATGGCACTATTCAAATATACAATACATACTATTCGAATACTTAAATATTCGAATAGTAGGTATTCGAATACTTGGATATTCGAATTATATTCGCCAAATAATTGGCAACTGAAGTATTCAAATATTCGAATACCGAAAAATTCGACAAATAGTCCCAGCCCTACTGCAGAACGAGTAGGTAGCTTCCAGAACACCGGTTAACGCATTATAGTCAGGACTCCCTAATTATCATGATATGACGCGTATCAGCGTATCGAAGTTATCGGTTGGAAAAGGAAACACGGGAACAAAATTCTGCGTGAAATGGTCGTTGGTTACCTTTTCGGTATCGAACTCACTTGATCAAAATACGAAACGAAAGCAAGCCAAAGAACGAACGGTAACAATGGCCCGTGATAAGTTTGCACGCGTACAATGCACGGCCGGAGATATTCGTGCACACGATATGCACCGGTCCTTCCGTATCAGGGACCGGGGATCTTTTCCCGCTGCGAACCGTGGCGCGCAGAGGCCATCGGCGTCGGTATAAAGAATTTCCTACGGATCTCGTTCGTTGCCTCCCTCGCGCACTGTCACTTCGCCCTCTCCTCCCTCTGGTACCGGAGAGGGAACGAGATTAGCAGGTGTACAGTACGCGCCAGAAGTCCCTCCACCTTTTCTCTCGCTTCGTTTCGCTTCCTTTAGATAACGTTAATCTGCGAATTGCCGATCCTTTTTTTTTGTATTATGTACCTCGTATTAATGTGGATACATTGTACACTCATTACTCAAAATGCATGTGTAACGTATTTTTAAACGATTTATAGGTATTAGCTTCGATCGTCTCTGTGTTGGTTTGTATGGTTCAAATCTGGCAACTCAATTTTCACCCACTTTCACCAGTTCAATTGTCTTGAAAGTTTGTAGGCGAGCGTGGGTGTGATGACAATACAATATTTTATTTAAAAAAAAGTAAAAAATGAAAAGATGAAAAATGAAAAAAATATAAAAATTAAAAAATGTATAACTTCGTGCTGAACACGGTGGCGTCAAACAGAAATACCGAGGGGTTTGAAAAATTACCCAGTCATCAATAAATATAACCCATAACCACAAATCCAAAAGACTTGAAATCAGCCTATAACCACAAATAAAACTTGGACACTAAAAAGTGAAAAATAAAAAAAATTATATAAAAAATTTTGAAGTTACACGATTTATAAAATGCACTAAAAACTAAAAAATAATTATTTTCTTGTACTACAATTTGGATGGTGTTTTCTCACTTTAAATAAAATCGTGGCGTGGGATATTTCATAACAGAATATGAATCAATTTCACACAGCAAGACACCATCGAAATAGTAGTAGAAGAAAATAATTATTTTTTAGTTTTTAGTGCATTTTATAATTTGTGATTATACCTAGCATCCGTATTGAATATGCGAAAATAAATTCACGTGTCACAGAAAATTAGATAGTAAGTAAAGCGCATTTTTAAGTGACGGCCTAATAACATCAATTATCCGTAAAAAATAAGCAAGTAACAAGTAATGAGAATTTCTATTTTACAATGTTTTCTACATACTCAATGATAATAGTTAATACACTGAAAATCACTTCTCTACTTTTTTTTGATACGATAAAAACCACACCAGCCCTTTTACTGTAATTTGGAGTGTCGGATATTGGTACCTATCATTACTATTTAGAAATTTGTTGTAATTGGACAAGTTCGTGTGAATTTTTCAACCAATCTTTCGTTTCAAATCAGTACCAACCCAGTTTTAATAAACATTAAGTTTCTCAAACCGTTTCATTGATGCCTTCTGATCTTCTTCAATAGTAGGAACCTTCAGATTTTTTTGTTAGTCTTTTATATCCATGTATATACTGCATGCTTAATTTCCGCGTACAAATCTTAATTTGAGATTAAGGGTTCTCCCTACCTTTTTTTTTTAAAACAAAACGATTAAATATATATACTTCCAGCTTCGTGGCTTTATTTGTCGATCTTTAGAAAATATGAAAAAAAAATTGTATGCAAAAATAGTGGTTATATTCGGAGTTGTAGTGCTTCAAATAGAGTGCCTTACAAAAATCATATGCGCATGGTTAGCATAAAATCAGCCGTTGTAGTTGTCTGGAATAGAAAATTTAAAAATTTGTGTAATCTGTATGAGTGTAGCTATCGTCTGAACTAGATTAAACGAGAAATACTGAAAAGTAAAAAAAAAATGGCAGCATATAAAACATAGATAGATTTCTGCAAAAAATCGCTGTTTTTTTAAATCATAAAAGTCTAATTTTGCAAAAACCGACTTAGTTTGAGTACCAACGAGAATGAGACATCTACAGAAGATATATACCAAGTTTGATGTAAATCGGGTGATTGGTTTTTGAAATATCATGCTAACCAATTCGAAAAACATCATTTTGAGAAAAAAGCGCGTAAAGTTTTAAGTAGTGTTTTTTAAATTGAATTTTATTTAAATCGTTGTCTAAATATTTACAAATATAGACATAAAGTTTTTATTTAATATAATTTGAGGGTTCCTCTAAAAAAAATCCCAAATATCGCACTCTTTTCAGGCTGCCAAAACAGGGAGATCCCCTAAAAACATGTTCAAAATCATGAACAGGCACAACGTTAAAGGCTGCAATCACTGTTTAAAATATGTACAATGATACAACTAATTCAGTGATGTTTTAGGAAGAATACATGTTGGGGCGTAGTCTATTTTTTATTTACATTGGCAATTCCAGGGTAAAGTCTACAAAGCCATTTGCAACCAAAGAATATGCAACCAGAGAAATTTAATAAAACTATCTTTATTTTGGAGATCAGGCGAGAATTCCTTCAAAAACGGGTTTAACGATGATCTTGAAAATCCAATCGCCAAATGTATCGTTCCTACTGAATTCTTGTGTAGGGACTAACCGTCATGGATATCGTTGACGCACAATTTGAATATGTCCCTAAAGGCAATCTTCTAAGGCTACTGGTTCCTTTTATCGATACAAAATTATAAAATTGAAGTCCATTTTTTAAAGTACTGGCTACAGTTTTGTAACAACGTATTAGCGATCACGGCACGCTCTTTGGTTATAGATCCCTGCGGATTTAACAGTAGGTACCCGAAATTACGGGACCCGATTTGCGAATCGGGAGTCGATTTTCTTGCTTAAAAATTCTTACATCTGATCCCACTGAAAAATGACAACTTAAAAGTTATCGGGTACCCGAGACCCGAATACTTATAAGTTGTGATTTTTCAGTGTGATTAGATGTAAGAATTCTTAAGCAAAAAAATCGACTCCCAAATCGTAAATCGGGTCCCGTAATTTCGGGTACCCGCACACCCCTAATAGGTACACTTTGTAAGGAGAATGTTTCCATTGCTAATTATTTCAAATGATTCATAAAAACATGTCAATATTTTAGGGAGTGAATCCACGCGGTAAAATTAAAATGTTACACGGATTATTTTTTGACGACAGAAATGGACAATTAATGGTCAGCACTATTTATTGCAAGTTAAGTCCCAAATTTTGCGTCAACAACATCCAAGGAAAATAAATTTCATTTAGAACATACACCTTGCAGTAAACAGAACCCAAGAAACTCGGATTATTAATAGTTAGATCCGGGAGAAATTTGTGTACCTGTTTCTAAATGGTCACATTCTTATGTAGGGTGAATCACTCGCCTTTTTAACCCTTCGTTGATACTCTGGGTGTGAGCCACCTATAAGCTGATTTTGACGCCCCGTACCTTCTATATACAAAATAAATACCTTTTTTCCAAAGCCGACTTACAAACTATTTTCTTTCTCAAAGTATTATATCCGAACAACAACTCTGTAGATTTTTAGCTTCCAATATTGAAATTTGTAAAAGTTACAGTTTTTTATAGATTTTTTTCTTTTTTTTACCAAATGTGGTAATCCAAATGATTTTTATAAAAACTGTGATAGAATTTCAATTTAAAAACTATTGGAATACATTCTAGGGACCTTGAAAGTGACACATGATTTTTTTCATAATAATTGGATTCGTTAGATGAGAATTTTAGTCGTTCCAAAATTGCCTTGGGTGTGAGTCACACAGGTATGTCAAAGTTGATCGAAAAAGGAAGTGTGTCAACGAAGGGTTAAATGCATGAATTCTTCAATTATGAAACTCGCTTTAAGTTTAAGTCGACATTAAAAGATTTATAATTCCTTACAGCAAAAAAAAGGAAAGAAGTGTTTTTAGTAGTTACATGTAAAGCGCTCATATGTGAAGTACTAACTAGGTATATGCTATTCATACTTTGCACTTAAACTGTATCCACTTTCTTTCCCCGTTTTCACTTGAATTATTTTTACTATCCACGGGCGTTCCGACGGCATTTCCTGGGTCAATTAAAACGGGACACCATGTATATTAATCCAAGTCATGTCGATTATACGATGTACCCCCCGATACCCCGCAACGTTTATCCGAAACACCTTCTTCCCTGATATCCATAAAATTATATTTGAAATATTTTTCAACATATATCACTAACAGTTTCAGCTAAATTCGCTCGATTAAAATCGGCCACTGAAACATTCGCCTAAACGTTACGCAGCGGTCCCGCTCTACGTATACCTACATATTGCGTATTTTGGTATCCGTCCTCCATGCGCGCCCGTAATACATGCGAGGCCGATCGAATATAAAGAATTCTCCTCGAATCTCGCTGCTCTTCCCCTTACTTTTCCCATCTCTCTTTCACCGCCGTACGAACGCATCGGAGAAACAAGATTACGCCAACGTACAGCACACGCGTTGGAAGTTCTGTTTTCTAGAGGCAGGACCGAGACGAGCGTAAAGAAAAAGCGAGAAGGAGGAACGGCTTGGCTAGCCGTGTTCCACCCGTGTGTGGCGAGCGTGATAGCGGGCAATGCGAGACCAGCCTAACCTAACTCCTATGCCGGTTCTCCAGCGGGGTGAGCTGGATCACCAGGCGCCACGGGTGGAACAAGGACAGGCTGATGCGAACGATGCGTGGGTGGTGGGGGCCAGATCGGCGCATGCGCATCGGGGACACTTATTGAGCCACGGAGAGGGGCGGTTGGTGCCTCATCGTCGGCGGCGGTGACGGCGACGTGGCATGGTATATGGTCGCATGGATGCAGTGGGGAGCGAGACGGGCGCCTCATATTATGCGGGGGAGGGGATTGTGGCTCCTCGTAGTCGGCGGATGGAGGAAAAAGGCAGATATATGACAGCTGAGTTGGAGGAAAAGAGAGAGGTTTGGTGTGTCACGATGGTCCGTATGTGTGCGCGATCGGGCAGGACAGAGTCGGGTCGGATCCAACGAAGATAGAGGGGGAGAGAATGATATAAAATGATAGGGGAACGACGGAGAGAGCGCGATACGGTTGGAATTAGTGAGAGGGTGCATAGTTGGGCACCGAATAGCAGAAAGAGAAAAACAGGAGACCCCCAATGCGTCGAAGGGAGGACGATAGGGTATAAAATGTTAGACGCAGAGGGAACGAGATGGGGGAATCGTAGGTGTGACTAAGCGAGACAGACGGAGGGGAACGCGAGAGAGAACGAACGAAATGGAGCGAGAAGGTTCAGGGGGGGGGGAGATCGAAAGAGAGAAATAGAAGTCGTAGAAACAGGTTTGCATGCGCGAGCGCAAGCGAGAGGCAGTTAAAGTGTATGGAAAGACGGGCGGGGAGTGGAGGCAGTGACGGATCGTCGGACGGGCACACGGGTGCGCGCCCCGGCCATCAAACAGCAAAAAAATACTAGATTCTCTATTTTCAACTTTTTGCTAAGTGACAATGACATGTAAAAAATTTCATTTTACCAGGAATTTTATTCGAAAAAAGTTAAAATACTCCAAAAAACGAGTCCGATCACATACGTGTTCATTAGTTACATATTAGTCATCATCCTATAATCACGCGAATATGTGAGTTTTTATGAAATTAAAAAATAATAAACGTTGCGTTTACCGGTTCATAAATTTCAGTTTATCTGTGTCTCGAATTTGTTGGGGGGGTCTCGAATATTTGGTGCACCACTGAATGGAGGAGTGGTAGGGCACCGGAGGGTTGGCGAAAGGGGAAGAGTAAGGGCGAAAGGGGAGGGGAGAGGGGGCGCTGGCGTCGGACAGTCAGTGTCGCGCCAGGCCCCCGCTAGCGGCTAGCCAAGCAAGCAGTAAGCAGTCGCAATCCCGTCGCCTAACCAGCATTGCTCGCCTTACCTTTTCACCCTCTTACAAAATCGCATTGAGGCTTCCGTCAGTTGCATATATTCGCCCCCGTTCCATCAGCCGGTCCCTGCGACGTCGTCTACCGTCGTTCGTCGTCGCCATTGCCGCCACCACCGCCCGTCGTCGTCGTCGCTGCTACTGCTGCCGTCGTCGTCGCACACGCAGTACGTCGTCGTTATTGCTCTCGCAATCGTCGCCCAGTCAGTCGCGCGTGGTTCTCAACAGCGGTTTTCCACTGTTCCAAAGTGCGAGCGAATATCGAAGAATCCCGGGGAGCCCTCGTGAATCGGCCGAGAGAGAGAAAGCGGATTATGAGTTGGTACAGTGCGGCAGACGAGCAAGCATCGGGGCCAGCGTTGTCGTCGGAGTGAGATAAACGAGTTTTCGTGGGTTTTGTGTCGCGATCCGTCGGTCCATTCGACCGGAACCCCCGCCAGTGAGACCACGGGAAACGTATATCCGCCGTTTTTTTCACGTTGGTGGGAAAGAGAGCACAGTGCCCGATAGAAGGGAACTCCGTATGTCACACGTTATCGACGTCCGTATAAAAGTGCTGACAAATTGAGATATTCTGGTGTGTGGTTACCGCAGTGAGGAATTGCCAGGTCGGAAGGAAAGTCAGCGGAGGCTCGCTTAACCTGTCACGCTGACCGACATCACGGCGAGATCGTGGCTGATACCTCCGCGTGTTCCGGCGCAAGGTACGAGTACAGACCTCTCTATATATTTTATACGTATGTTTCGTACGTGGCACGCGTGCTGCATCTACGTGTGTATCGTGCTCCGTGCAGCTATAGGGCGATAAAGTCGGCTCACGCCATTGCCCGCGCGTGGGCGAGCCGCTGTATTCGCTTGGTCGCGTATATCGCGCCCGTCATACCGATCATCGTTTCCGTAATTGCATTTCTTTCCACCGTTACGGAAACGACGGACGATAGGTCCCCGTTGTTTGCGTTCGCGCGGTGTAATGTAAATTGTTGATCGTCCCACGAATTCGTCGTATTTCTTCACGCTTCTCGGTTCATCCGTGCCTCGTCGAGTCGTATTCCAATTATTGGCGCTTTTTCGACGTTGACCTCCTTGCGTTCCTCGACGCGATTTACTCGCTGCTCCGTATTACAAGCTCTTGCAATACGCGAACGAGTGACGTTCGGAGCGTTCGAAGCGTAACCTTTGAATCCAAGTATGCGTTCAAGTGAAATCGGCTGCGTGTCATCGCTGCTTCCCGTCGTTGCCAGTGCGACGCGAAATAAAAGGCGTGCGACCACGTTGCTCCGATTTTTGCTTCTGGACACGAGGCGATCGACATCTTGAGTGACATTCAGCTTCGCGTGAGTACAAGTATGTGCGTTGACAGTCGTTAGAAAATTGTCGAAATAATTAGAATTGAAATTGCCGGGTCACGTACGCGAATTGGTACGAATATACACGCGTATGTCTGACGGATTAGCCAGATGCCATTAAATTGTCGTTTCGTCGCGCGATTCGTGCTCGTTTGCCGAAGCAACGACTCTGCAGCGCGGTAACATCTACATATGTACATATGTATGTAGATGACTTCCCGTTTAGTATGGCGCCTTTTTTCGAGTCGTATGTCGATACTTTCTTGCCATTTCCTGAATTATTGTAACTTTTACTCCAATCGCTCATTTGATATTTCGAAAAAACGTACAGTGATGGAAAATGGTGTCTACATGCCGTAGTCTCTTCGTCTTTTCTCCGTACGATACAAAATTAAAACGAGAACTGTTTATATAAGAATGTGCTCGAAAAATTTAATTGCCAATGCAACGCACATTCGACACGTTTCCCTTATCGTACTTTATAGAATTACCCTATTATTTTACTCAGGGTGAAAGGTTTGCGTTAGGTTTGAAATTAAAAACCCCATTTGCACCATTTCAATAATTTGTTTTGCGTTTATTAAACGAAAGGAAGCACAAAGGTGAATTCATGAAAAAATTAGTTCCGAGTCTGTAATTTACTGAACACCGACCAGTGTTTGCAAAATGTAAAACGAGTAACGCAATCAAATGCAACAATTAGTGGGGCAGAATAATTTCTGCAATTATATATTCATTTAGAAGCTAACGTGTAAAATAATAATTAACTGTCTGGTATCGTTTACGTCTGGGCGTAATTTACTGTTTATTTATTGCTTCGATTTTCTATTTTCGAATTCATACATTCTCCAAATTATTTTTATACGAAATTATCCCAGACAGGTGCTATGGAATTTACATATATATGCTTGATATTCTCCATAAGATTTCGATCTAGTAGAGGCGTTTCGAACAGCGGCATGACATTACAGAATAATTATTTTGCAACTAAAGTAAACACATGCAAGTTTAAACATACTGTAGCAAATTTTTTCAAAAGTACTCATAACGCAGAAGCTTATCACTTCATATTACAATCATCAAGAAATGAATCATGTTAGGAACGAACATTTATTGAAATTGTTTTTAAATCGTTCACCAATTTGCATCAGTAGCTGAGTAAATAAAATTTGGACATTTCCCGTGACAGAATACCTCGTTATCTCTCTAACATAGAATAAATAAACTGAAATGATGGAATATTATATAGTACAGAGGGAAAAACGTAAGTATTAGGCAATGACATATGGACAAACAGTTTTTTCTGTCTCTGTAAACTTCGCGATTCATGGGTGAAAGTGGCTGAACGCCGCGGAAGTGCCGGTTAGATTTTCTTCTGTGACAAGGGCATGCAATAAATGCTCACTTCTGACGCTCGATATGCATCCGGGCTCGCGATCGCTGATGCAGATGCATCGTCTGTGCTGGACACGTTCCTGAAGCGGGATAATGCGATGCGTGAGAAGAGCCCTTGTGAAACTCGTTACTTAAAGATATCTGCCCGCCGTGACTGATAGATATCGTCGCTCCCTATCTCTTCGAGAACGATAAAGTGCTTTGACCATTTCGCACGGTTCGCGTATTGCAGCTAGAGCCGCGACTATTCAGATAATATAATGTTAGATTATTTCATAAGGCGCAGAGTTTTCAGAATATCCGTGGCAACCTGTAATATTAAAATAGGAAATTTCTGCATGTTACCTACACTTCGTTCATAGCAGACGTATTCTAAAGAAAAATATTCCAGCTACGTCGTCTTTCGTCGAGACATTCTTTTTCTAGAGTTGGCGATACAATGAAAGCAGAAGACATGTGTATATTCCAAAAAAGTATCATGTTGTATGGGTCCATAAGTGGCGTAAGAAAAATGGAAATTGTGTGACATCTCGGATAATATAAGGCTTGAAAAAGAAGGGTGAATTTGATGTATTCGGTTCAGTGTCCATATCATCGGTATTCCAATAGGCAGGCATTCGGATCACATCCGATGAATCATAAAATATTTTAATCTAGAAACATTCGACATATAGTTCCACTCCTAATCGCAATGCGTCGCTTTCCATTTTTTATGACTGCATTTAAACATCGTCCCAAATGCGGCATTTTGAATTCCGAATATTATGCATGGACTACCAATCAAGCAATTGCACAGTTGTTTTATCATAAAAATTCTGAGTGGCAGGGCACCATGGGAAGTTTTTTCTTTCACAATATTTTCTAGTCGATAGGACATTTTTCATCATTATATTGAAAAATAGTTATTTCGTTTGTTATCTACATATATCTTTAAGCATCCTTTTGGAGGCATAACATCTTCTATAGGCGACTTTGCGAATCCATAAACAAATAGTCTCTTCTTTTTTCGAAGAAGAAGTTTATGTAAACTTTTTTCATTATCTTTCTCTGCTAAATTTACCCCTAATATGTTTGGAGGCACGCGTATAAAATGCATGTAAGCATTTTTGTTACTTGCATACGGTGTTTTAGAAAGAAATGTCAGTACTGTGCGAATAGATTCTATAGTTAACTCTAACAATAAGTAAAAAGGTTCGCAACAGTTACTGAGATATATTATGTATACAAAAATTTTATATAGAAACTGCACGGATGTTCTTCGATTACTATTTGTGCACTACGAAATATTGTATTAATATGAAATATTGTATTTATGTTGAATATTCTCAAAATTACGGTTCTTGGGGGTCAGTGGCTCTACGTACTGTAGCTATGCACAATGTAACTCCTCAAGTATTGCCAGATGGAGAAAAGTAATAGAAGTCAGTACAGAGCCATTTTTGCTAATCAACCTTCTTCAAAACTATATAAGAGATACACTTTCTAATAACGTGGAGAGTAGTATTTCTAATACATTTTATATTTCATACTTACTAAGCAGTGCTGTAAGAACACAAGTAGGTACGTACTCTCCACGTTTAAATTTGAAATGCGTATCTTAGTAACCATAACGAATTAGACAATATTCTTTTCTCAGAATTGTCTGTAGAATCTGCCCCGAAAATTTTTGAATACATTGAAAGTGGGTTGTTTGCCAGATCCACGTTTAGTTAGCTTTCCCTTTATTTTAATGAATTCCAGACGTGTGCATAATTTGCAGCTCAAGTATCTGGGCACACTGCAGGTATACCGTATCAAATGAATACACGTGGACTCTTGGGAGTGACTGTACGTGGCGGTAGAGGGCAAATTCTTACGTTATACGAAGAAGTCGAAACGAAATCACGCGTAAACGTGTCGAGTGCATCCCACACACGTTGTATGGAACCTAGACGCATCGAATTACAGCACCTTCGTGGGCGTGTCCCACTGACATTCCGACCTCGGTGTCTTTTATTCTATTGAGCCTCGCTACCCGTGCACCAAGAACCCTTTTTAACGGCGGGTGTCCTTGTTTCCACTTGTTTACGACGATTACAGGAAGTCACACCTATATGGTGACGCGTGGGCCGCTGCCGTGCATGCTAGAGGATCGTTGGAAGAGGCGAGTGAATCGCTTAAATCTTCCGATGCATATAGTTCATATTTTAACAGCTGTTGTCACGCATTCCCTGATTTTCGTCTTTCGCAATATTATAGTCTGTTAAAATTTATTTAGACTTATTTAAGATTTATTGGGATTTTACTTTTTTTATAATTAATAATCCATCGATTTAATCATTTATACCAGATGGTGTATTTTAAATCTCTACTATGCCTTCAAAAATATCTTGTAGTTCATTGATATCAATGTATGTAGACACAATACCAGCACAATTTTTAATTCAATAAGAGCTCGGGGTTCTGAAATATTTTGCCAAGTGAATGTAAGGAACGATTCACTTATTCGTTTCCTATTATCACATATTAATAATATATTATGCTAAAATATTGACATGGATGAATAAAATAGTATATATAAATAGTACAAGAATGCAGCGGTAATATTCAAATATTTGTATTGAGAAGTAGATTGCAAAATGCTGTGTAGAGCGTGAATATTTCATAAAGAATTCGGTACAAAATGCAGAATGAAGGTTTCAGAAATGAAGGGTTGTTTTTTAAAATATTGATTTTGAAGAGCTGTTGAATATTTTTACATTGGTTTAAAAATTAACGTGGCAAATCTTGATAGGGACTATATTTTGATTGCATGTATTCACGACATAAATGCCATTTCTAAAGGTTTTACCTTTTAAGCCAGTTCACGGTTGTCATCGGTGCTATTTGTAACTAGAAACAAGGAGACGCAGTTTGAACTTTAGAATGAATTTGGTGCATTTTCAAAGTGCATCCTCAAAAACGAACTTTATTCTACGCATTCGATTTGTGCTATCATCAAGAATCATAACAGATCATTCTATATATCACTGAATTTAACAAAACCCGGGAAACGATAGCTTTCAGGAAGATAAACTGTAGATAATATTGTTTCCCCTTTAAACTGAAGCAACTTGTTCTTCTCCCATTGTTTTCTAAGCTTATACGCAATCAAGGTGTTCTATACTCTAATGTACCTCACCCTTTCTACATAAGTTGCTAATAATATTATTTCTAAATAAATAAGAATATAAAACAATTCTAAACAGATAATGTGGAATAACATTAAGGTTATGTTGCATAATAATGGTAACTAAACAGAATATATGTGGCCGTAATGGGGATTCACAGAAACTCTCGCAATATTTTAACTGCAAACCATACGTCACGTATGTGCCACTGATTGCGAGTGATGTGTGGTTTTCAAGGGATCGTAGCTAAATTTGTTACTCATAGAAAAATAATTCCATTTATACCTGTTAATTCATTTAGAGATGCACGAAGTAGTTTACTCCTTATTCATGACCTACTGCAAAAATAGAGTGTAATATACAGTCGAACCTCGATAACTCGAATCTTAAGGGAAGGGAGAAAATCTTCGAATTATAGAGGTTTCGGCTCATCGAGTTTTCGAGTAAGCGAGGTTCAACAAACGAAAATTCGACTTACAGAGGGCTTTGTACGACTGTTAATTTTTCGACTTGTGAAGCTGTAGACCAAGACAATTTCAAGTTTTAGAGATCAATTGTTTATTGTATACCTATAATCAAATATACCTGCAACTTATGTACTACATATATACCTACATATATAAAAATAATAATAACACACATTTTATGCGCGAAATATTATATATTAAAAAAAATTGTGATTTTGCTTTGTGCTAGTCTTTTAGTGTATTGCAAATCAATAGCATTTTTAATCGTGAATAATGCAGCGGAAACATTTTCCTCAATATTTTGAGATCTTTCTACGAAATTTCGTAATACATATGTAGAAGCGAACTTCGACTTGTAGATGCGGAGTCCTTCAAAATTCGAGTTGTAGAGATGAAATACATAATTTAACATGCAAAATGTAGTTCGTGTTAAGGAAGTTTTATTTCGAGCTGTAGAGGTGTTTACAGCGAAGCGGAAGGCAATTAAGAAAATTTTCGTCTGATAGAGGTTTTCGAGTTATCGAGGTTCGACTGTAGTACAATTTCATGAGCGATCTAAATCTTGAGTCACGCACGTGCTTTTGATATTAAGAAAGTAGATTTCATTTATTTATGTGCACGAAGAGTGAGAAAAATACCAGGCGCACGTGAGACGTGGTAGGTAACGTGTTAACAAGCTTGGAAATTAATCCCGCAGTTGGCCGCTCTGCGGCACTTTTCGTTCCATGATTTATTCGATCGGGGCGCTAAATTAGGAAACATCAGCGCGTTCGCTCGCTCCGTAATCGTTAAGAATTATCCCATGACATCATCCCCGCGATTACCGTCCTGTAGATCCGCGCGCGGAGCAGACGCAGAGAGAAAGAGGCGGTGGTATGCGTTATGTGCCGCGTGACGTAACGGCAGAGTCGAAATTTATCTCCTCGCTGGTGGCATCGTCGTAGAAGTTCCAGTTTCCCGCGTTGAACAGCCGGTTTCCACGTTTTTCCCGCACTTTTACGGCGAAACTATCCCCGAAAATAAAACAGCAGGGAATCGCGTGTAGGGTTACAACTCTAGAAATCCTATTTATACCGTTTCGCGTTTGGCTGTGTGCCAGCTAAATCACATTTATATCAAATGCCGTTCATTTACAATCCGCGGGGACGAGCGCGTCCGTTCGTTCGCCGAGGGATCTAGGCGCCGTAGATCTCGGGGCCGTAAATCGTTTCGCGGATGTTCCACGGCGGAGATATACGCCCTTCTAATCGCGGTATTTCCGCCTCTGTTTTCGTCGTATTCCTCTTCCGCGACATAATCGTCGCTGTGGAACTCGATCGATGGCACAAGAGGGCCACCCGCCTTCCGAACTCTTTATTTTCATCGAAAATCCATTTTACGGTAAATAGAAACGCTTCCTCTAGAGAATGGACCAAGTTTAAACAGGTCACGCGTAAAGGCATATATTTAATACGAGAAACGAACGTATTCTTTTTGAAAACAGTTGAAAACGCCGCGGGAAATATTTGGAGCTAGCTTTACTATAATATCCGGCTCGCCCGGCATTTACATTCTGTTTCTTTTTATAATTTTTTGTGTGAAAACAGTCACATTCATCTGGTATTTTTAGGCGACATACAAACATATAAACTTTCTGCTTTATATACATATTGAGAAGTTAACTTGTCGCTTGACAATTCTGATACAGATTATATTCTGAATAATTCCGAGACGTTTTTGCGTTGCTGAATTTCGCAAGCGAGTAATTCGAGGACTCCTCGTATGTTCTTGAACTGTTACTGTTTCAGTGTCACTGAAAGAGAAACATCTTTAGAAATGACGAACATACAAGCATAGTTATACCGCAACGCATGTATTATTCACTTCAATTCACGCCATTGAGCAGTTGATGGCAGAATAATTGTATGCGCATCTAGCTTGCGCAGCGCCAATCGCACGCAGTCGAAGCGCATCTAGGAAGGGGAAGCCTTTATGCATCTGCGGTCGTTGGCACGATATTTTTGAGCGGCGTGTACATACAAGGGAACATCCCCAAGTGGTCCATCGAGATTGAAACGAGCTTTCGCACAATGATAGACCTTCAAATACCGAAGCTAATGATATATGGTTTTGGGTGCGGACGGTAAATAGTTTACGAGATATTTAATGTTAAAGTTTTACGCGACCGCATGCTACCGCATAGAAACGGCTTTAACGATGGCTCGATAGCGTCGCGCGTGAAGTCGTCTTGCACGCAGGTTTGAATCCTGCTGAATTAGATTTTACAGATTATTTTTTTTTCTTAATTAAATTATCAAATCTAGGTTTCTTTTTATACACTGCTAAAGATTTACCTACAGTTACTTAAATATATTATTACATTATTCACAAGTGTTATAAATAGTAACCAAATAAATAAATACTTTCGGCAGAGGCACTTCTGGTGTTTAATTGTGCTTGAAAAGCTACTTCGTTGACGATTAAACAGTGCGTCTTGGTTTCTGATAATATCTTTCGTGAGATGTAGGTGTACGCTACTTTCTTGTTTCAAATGTTTTTATGATATATTTACTACCTCGATATATTATTTATGACGCTAGTGAATAATGTAAAAATATATTTAAGTAACAGAAGTGTAGGTAAAATTTTAGCAGTGTATAAATAGAAATCTGGATTTGATAATTTAATTAAAGAAAAATCTGTAAAATATCATTCAACAGGATGCGAATCTGCGCACGAAATGATTTTACGTGCTACACTACCGCATCATCGTTGAAGGATATCTTTATGCTCCGGTAGATAAGGCCGCGTAAAACTTTAACATTAAATATCACGTGAACTATTAACCGTCTGAATCCAAAACGATATATCATTAGCTGCGGCACTTGAAGCTCTATCATTGTGTGAACGCTCGTTTGAATCTCGGTGGACCACTTGGGGATGTTCTCTTGATAGTGTTTCATTCTCTCGACAGTATAAAGCAGATCTATTGATTCCGGGACCGATACTTTCCCTTCCTCGGACTTCTGCTGGACGCTCAATCGTTGTATTGTGGGAGTGGTGACAAGGGGAAGTATTGGCCTCCTAGCCAACAGATCCGCTGCCTACAATGGGAGCTTATCGAAGAATAGTCGTCAATCGAATCACTGGTTGCCAACGACCACGCAATTCGTGAGACATGCGTAAGCTCGGGAGTCCCAGAAAGTTTTCTGTGCCGAGAGCACGAAACAGAACGCAGCAACGATCCAGCGAAGCGACAAGAGGAAGAAAGAGAAAGGGAGAGAAAGCTCGAAGGCTTAATGTCGATTCCGCGTCTGTCCCTGAACGTTCTTGGGCATCGTGTGTACGGGCGTGTAGGTGGAGTGGGTGTGCCTCGTTTTAATTTTAGTCCCGCGACAGGCTGCTGCCGCGGGGAAGAGAGGCGAGTGGCGTTGACCCGCCAGCGTAACCTACAAATATTTCTCTCTCTCTCCTTCGAAGGGCTGCCCTCTTTCCCTCCCTGGAGCGCATATGCCTGGGGCGATACAAGACGAAAATCCACGGGTGTTCTTAACGTCTCCACTCCCTCCCCTTTTTTCTTGAACGGTTGGGAGAACATATAGTCTTACGACATTCTCTTCCCCTTTCTTCAGGGCTTTTATACCGGGTGGGACACGCAGAGCGTTGCAAGCTGTGCGCTTCGAAACTTAGGGATATAGCCGAAATTATTTTCTCGTGTTTTGGAGAGCTGTGGGCACTATTACGAGGCACTTGCGGCTCCACCGATAGACCACCATCCTCTTTATAGCTTTCCCATTAAAGCAGTTTTGAAGTATGACATGAATGTTTATGAAATATTTCTATCACGGATATGAAATATTTCTATCCAGTCTCTCATCCCCTTTATCGACTTTATCTTATGTTCTTGTCAATTAAGGGGTCTCCCTACCTTGGCGGACGAAAAATGATGCGAACTTTGGGAATTTTTTAAAACAAAACCATTAAATATATTTACTTCCAGCTTTGTGGTTCCGTGTGTCACTCTTTAGAGAATATGAAAAAAAAAATTGTATGCAAAAGTAGTGGTTATATCCAGAGTTATAGTGCTTCAAATAGAGCGCTTTACAAAAATCGTATGCGCACTGTTAGCATAAAATCAGCCGTTGTAGTTGTCTGAACTGGAAAATTTAAAAATTTGTTTAATCTGTATGAGTATGGCCATCGCCTGAAGCAGACTAAACGAGAAATACTGAAATGTAAAAAAAATCGCAGCGCCTGAAACAAACATCGATTTCTGCAAAAATTTCGCTGGTTTTTTAAGTCGTAAAACTCTAATTTTGCAAAAACCGACTTAGTTGTAGTAACAACGAGACTGGGAAATCTACTGAAGATATGTAACAAGTTTGAAGTCTATCGGGTGATTGGTTTGAGATATCGTGCTAACCAATTCGAAAAACATCGTTTTGAGAAAAATGCGTTTAAAGTTTTAGGTACCGTTTTTAAATTTTTTTTTTTAATGTTGCTTAAATATGTACAAATATAGGCATAAAGTTTTCAAATAATATAATTTGAGGGTTTCTCTTAAAAAAATCCCCAATATCGCGATTCTTTTCAGGCCGTCAAAGTAGGGAGACCCCTTAATTTCTTCGTTGTATTCTTTTTTATCGATTTCAATCGGTTGTTTCATAACCTGCTGAAACTTTGTTAATAAACAGTCATACAGTTCGATGTTTATTGTAATAAATTAATTTATGTAATAGTTTTAGCTCTAATTGATAATCATTCGAATGTGAATGTAATCGCTTACGAAAATATTTTGATAATATAGTACCGATAAGTTCAGTAACTTAAATTGTTGTGGGTCGTTTCTATGCATGAACCTACATGATCTAAAAAACTGTTTACATAAATACGAAGAACGAGTATATTAAAAAGTGGCTATTAAATTACACTTTGTAGGAACTGTTGCAACCATGAAAAAGCAAAACATACATATTTCTATAAAAACTCTCTGACTCACCTTTTATAATCGCAGGCGGAAGCAGGCAGGTTTACCGTGGTTTACTCGATGCAATCAAATCAATAAATACAAATTCTTGGAGATCCCTAAATAGCCTGTTTGTGGCGAACCATTATTCCAATAACATAACAATTTTATGACAGGCAAGAGTCAGTTATCTCCCTCGACCCCAAAGAAAACAACAAAAAAAAACGGTCAAGTTGTTTTAATTTAAAAGTGCCCGATCGTGATTCTGTTTTTCCAGGCGGGCTAGCCGGGGCTGATGGTACATTCATTGCGATAGAATTTGATTTCGCAGAAAACGATAAATATTCAAGGGCGCGCGCTCGAAATCGCGGGAGCGCGGAGACACCATGAAATTTCTCGTCCAAGCACCGCGCGCGCGCGCGCGCGTGTGTGCGGCAGCGCACGTACAGCTCGACTTCTCCCGACAATGAGTCGGAATGAATGATTTGCAAGCGTTGAAATGCATGAACGAGCGAGCTGGAGCGATCGGACGGGGCCGTCTCTCTCTGCAGTCGCGGCCCGCCCCTGCCCCACAAATTTATGGCCTGAAAGCGTTCCGATGCATCTACTCTGTGGCATAAAATTGCTTTCCAGCGGTTTTTTAACATCCTGCCCGCCCGGTATCGCGGCAGTTTCACGTTTTATCTAATTATATTTCGCCCTACCTGCCGTCCACGTGTGTTTGTTTGATCAGGGACGCGCGCCCCAGCCCCCCTGTTTCTCTGCCTTCCCACAATATCCAGTAGATTAAAATATTTTTCTCGTTCGCGCCAATGGTTTTCTTCCTTCTCGTTTCCACCGTTGCGCGCACAGAGGAGAAAGCCTCGCGGTAATTTGTCCCCGTTCTCCCTCTCGATGCTCAAGGGTAGCACTTTCGGGTTCGAATAAGACCGCTCGTTCCTGGCGAAAAATATTCACCATGTGTATAATCACACGGGCGTTTGCAGGGAAACTGTGGCGCGTTGCAGTGCCGTTTCTCAAGTTTAGTGAAAATGATACTGCGTCGCGATGCGAATAGGTTTTCCGAATGTAATGTAGAGCGGTAAATGCGGGCTGTTTTCTTCCATGCCTTTTTCTCCAACACTCTTCCAAGCGCATTCCAAAATACATTTACCATGCCTGTCTGAATCGACGAGTCTATAGGTACCTTGTCATAGAAGAATAATTTGGTATTTAGCAATTCAATGATTTTGTTTAGTAGTTGTATAGGATGTAACAAATGTAATGGTTACAGAAGCCCGTCGCAAAATTTATTTTAAATAGGAAAATCGAGGTGGAGCGTTTTTTTTTATTTCTGTGTATGCTACTCGAGAAGAGGACAAAAAGTTGAGAAGGTTGCATGTGCCGTAAACGAACCGTTTCCTCGTAAACGATTGTTAAAGTTTTGGCCAATTAGGTTTTATAGAGTTAAACTGTTAGGGCGGGGCGTGCGCCCCACTCCGTCTGTCCTTATGGCCTGTAAGGTGGGGCAGAGCCACGCGAGATCTTGCACTTCCACACATTATCGTTTATTGCCTGAAGCATTAATAAGTTTTTACAAGATATGGCCTTGTTTGCGACATATAGTTTATTTTAAACTTTTCATTCTCTTGTCAAATACGCGGAAATAATAGAAAATATTTGTCTCTGAATTTCGAATTCCTTTTAACATTAACTTTTCACATAATTCCTTTTACATTTATCCGCGAAAGCCATAATCATTACAGCTGTACGACAGTTTATGATAAGAAGAAAAATAGGTTTGAGGGTGTAAAATCTTATCTTATCGCATATCTTATCGCTTAGATTATTACTCTGTACAGTGCCGGTCAAAAGTATTGGGACACCCTTTAAAACCATTTCCATGAAATTTTGAGCGTGTATAGAACATACTTAAATCTACAAAAGGCATATTTTTTTTCATTTTCATCGCAGGCTCAGATAAAATAGTTGAATAAACCACCTTCAGTACCTAATTTCTGCACTTTTCCGACCAATTGCAATTTTATTTCAAAACGACGAAACTCGTCACCTAGTAAAGTAATTCTAGCTTTTCAGAAAACTCAAGTCGTTTGGACAAATGTAAAATTTTATTTTCTGTTTTATAGGGTGTCTCAATACTTTTGTCCGCCACTGTATATTTTATATCTGTTAGTTCTGTGCAGGGTGTTCCAAAACTCATCACGCATTTCGCCAATGCATCAGGAATTTAAAACGAATTTCTTCATTCTGATAAATATGAATCTATTTTGGTATTAAAAAATCATTCGTTATTTGTCACTGCACCTGCCAGAATTATCGCATGGTGCTTCGTGGTTTCGTTGAAAGCAAAATTTTTTCATATTTTGGAGTTGAGGGGTTACATCCCGAAAAGCGTGCGCACAAATTACAAAGGCACGTGTCCCACGTGCACACGTAGCAACGCCCGCGAATCGCCGATCAATATCTCCATTGTTTTCCCATTCAGCTGATAATAGGCCGGCTATCGAGGATACAGCGCGTTCGGTCTTATTGTAGAAGTTCGCTCGTTCACCTCAGTTCGCCCAAGTAAAATTTTAGTTAGTTGTTCCCACGTTAAATACTTAGAGAACCCAGGGCCATTATGCTTAGTTCACCAACTTTCCCTTCGCCCGTTACGATCGATCATTCGCAATTCTAATCGCTGCCAAGTGAGCGTGTATTAAACGCAGGCAGCGTTTTCGTAATTTGGGTCATTCAGGAACCTGATGATTTCTGAAAGTTGTTCATTTCCTTCAGTTTGATACAGTTTATATTTGTCTTTCGTTCTTCGTCCATTTTATAAGTTAATAGAGAGGCACTAGTTGTTTGGCTAAAAAAGGAACTTTTGGATGACGGACCTCTCATTTCCTTTTTACACTGAGCGGTCTATATTTTAGAGAAAGAAACAAGCGAAAGTACCAAGAACATAAATCAGTAGACTAGGGTGAAGTGATTCTTTAAAATAATTTGTTTCGAAAATATCCGTGTTTCTCTAATCTATTTGGTGACGTAGAATCTAGAATTTTTTATCCAACTGCCATAAGTGTTTCGAAAATTCTTAACAAGGACATTTTAATCCAAGTAATTGTGAATATCATGGTACCATGTTCTATTGGTAACGTCAGGTTGGTAAAGTCACATCGTTTTAACTGTTCAATTCCTTTATATCGTAACACATTTTCCCTTTAATGGCACTATCGTACAGTACTCGACTTGAAAGTCAACAGTAGTCAAAATACAGTTGAATGAGTAAAATAAATTTGGAGACTTATATTAAGATACGCACCTGCTGCAAAATTTGAGGGACGCTGTACACCCAGAACGTTAAACTCCCTCCACTTGTCGCTCTCATTACCTGCTAACCACAATACCTACTTAATCGAACTTGAGAAATGGGGATCCCGCGCCACTCGCAAAAAGCTGCAGGTACTCAATCGCCCAGAAGCATAATCGACACGTGCAATCGATTACAGTCAATCTAGACGTCAATAGCCAGCGACGACGGTACACGGAGGACAGCCGCACAATAGAGGCGTCCCGAATGTTTTCCCAATGAAATCAAAACCAGCGGAGAGACGGCTTTTTATCTTTTCATGATGTTTGACTCTTGCTAGCCTTTTAAGGAGATTGCCGGCCCAGGTATACCTCCACAGAATTCTGTTCCATTGTGCAGGACTACAGAGGGAACGTATACCTCGCAGGGAAAAACCTCTGTCCGCGAAGCAATAGAAGGAGACCCTCCTTCCTCCCCATGCTAGATCCTTCGCCCATCGATCCCCGTTCGCCACGGTTGACACGTATTTCACGGGTGAAGCGTTGTGACAGGTGCTAGACAATAATCGATTATCCCCGGCGCGTTGCGTTTCGGTCATAGTGGCCTGTCGGGAATGGAATTTTATTACCTGCAGGAAGACGTGATGACTTACAGGTTCGTACAAATGAGGCTTATGGAGTCATTCGTCAGGATTATATAGGGTGGGCCATCTGAAATACTTATGGTGCAACCTGTTCTCTCGAAGACTGTTTAGGGGTGTCCATAAAGTTCTTTCTAGGAGAGCGAAGTGAACAGTCGCTTGTTCCTTTTTTGAAAAATAGAACGCGGTAATATTTTTGCGCCACCAAATGTTTCTGTTCAGAATTAATACCTTTAATGATAGACGTTTCTCGATAATTTGCATAGTTGTGGGAAATTTGGCAGAAAACGCCGATCGTTAAAAGAAGTGTAAAAGTAGAGTAATAAGGATATTTGGAGTATTTGTGGTATTTGAAGTACCTATCTACTGTATTCGGTGTATTTGGGGTACTTGGCGGTATTTGGGGTGTCTTGATATAGCAGCGATATGTGTCTGGGTTGTTTGGAATGTTTGAGGGGTTTTTGGTATTTAGGGAATTTGGAGTACTTTGAGTATTTACGAATACTTGAGATACGTAGGATATTTGGTGCAACAGTTGGAAGTATTTAAAGTATTTAGGGTACTTTGAAGATTTTGTGGATACCTAATGTATTTGAGATAGTTGGTGCTTTTGGATGTATTTGGAAGATTTGTTGTGTTTGATGTACAGTACAAAAACTTACCACTTCTTGGGTTGGTTTTATATTTGATATTTTTTAGCACCAACTTTGAACTGGGGTGGAGTAGACCGGGGGCGGTAGTAACACCGTATGTAGTCGATAGTAGCACAATTTTAACTTTAAAAAAGTAAAATATTTATTGATTTTAATTATAATAATCATTTGTTTGCTTGTGCTGTGCTATATGATTCAATGCAAACAAGACAATATTATTTATCTTCTTTGTCACTATTCGGTTCTGTCGCAGTACAATCGCTCTCAACCAGGCTTTTGAACTTATATTATAAATTTTGATTAACGAGACACTTAAAAGTGACAAGTAACGATTATTAAAACGAATATTAAAATAAAATAAAAATAAAAAACATTTACTTGCAAAGGGAGTATTTATATTACAATTTTAAATCAGTAAGAAAACGTTACTTTAGGGTATCCAAAAATTATTTTCTTCGCTATGGGATTGTGTATCTATACTGCCAGGACATGGATGTGTGTATTCCAAATATCAATCATCATCATGTATCCAAAATTTGTGTCAACATCTATCATATGTTCTGAGATATTTAACGTGTTAAAATCGCCTTCCGTGTTACTATCGCTCCCCGTCTACCCAATGGATTTAATATACATATTCAGATGGAGTATTTAAAGCTGTATAAAACCCAGTTAAAGTTGAATTTATTTAACTAACAAATAAAAGCTTAAATGGCACTGAACGGGACAACGCGTTTTTGGAGGTCAATAACGAAGTTACCACTTTTGATAACTTTTTATAGGCCAGCCTAAAAGCAAAATGTGCTCCTGCAAAATATTAGGTTTTTATTACTATTCAAAAGTGCTAACATTTCGTCGGTTTTAAAAGCGTGTTGTGTCTTGTTTAGTGATAGGTTGGGTTTTTGTTTGTTAGTTAAATAAATTCAACTTTAACTCGGTTTTATACAGTTTTTAATTCTCCACCAGAGCATGTACCTATATTGGGCACATGTTGCAGTTTTGAGATGGTGTTAAAAAGTAAAAGTAGAGTGGATCGAAAAGGTGGTAACTTCTTTGTCCGATAGGTACTGTATTTATAATATTCCGAATATATTTAATATCTAATATATTCAGCGTATCTCGAGTAGGTAATTTAAATATCTGGTACATTTGATACGGATCCATGGTTCTAGAGTAATTCCCATTTCACTGATATAATTACGTATTCGCTTGCGTGTAGTCAGATAATACTGCCATTTTCATAGGAATCGTTGTGAATTCTCCTTGGCGCGCCAACGTGCATGTGTCTCTGCACCACTCCGGGAAATTTTCTTGAAGTTTAGTGATGCAGAAGAAGCGTGATCGTCGCGGGACGACGGTTGTCGTATACCAGATGCCTCGGAATGCCAAGATGCATATGCAAAAACGAACGGGGAGAAATACTTCTTGTCGGTAGGAAGACATCAGACCGCTCAGGAATTTGTACGAAGATTTAGGCTGTGCACAGATGCACGTATTCGCACAGTGAATGAAGGGAACGTTTTTCTCTTCGCTGCTTCACTGGGCGAATTTTAAGATCCCTCCAAAGAATTCTCTCCGTTCCTGCGATATTTCTATAGCAATGGAAAGCTTTTTTTTCCCCGCGGAAATTGTTGGATACATGTATTGTCCCCCTGCAAGCATTGCATGTAACTCTTTGACTTTCGGAATCTTTGCGCTAAAAATGTTATACAGGAGGTTTCAAAGTTCTTGAGCATCTTTAAGACAAATGTCTTAAGGATGTTATTAGTTAAATAACTTATATTATTTTCACTTTGCCTTGATATTTCTTTTTCAATCGATCGTGTAACATTCAATCCGTTATTGATCGCGTTGTTTCGCGTTTTACTATTTTTGCACAGTCTTGCACTGTTTTCCACAGTAGACTGTATCGTGTTTGTGCGGTAAATTGTATCTATAGGCCGTGTAGTAAACATATCTAGGTTCAGAGTGATTTGAAGACGTCGAGCTGCTAATGGAAATTCATTTATAATGAATGGAAATTCTCGTGTAATCAAAATTCACTTTATTTTGTTAAAATTCGCAGTAACTTGTTCGACGGCGAAAACATTCGGTTCACATCTTATTGTTAATCGTGTTTCTATATTACTTTGAACATATAGAATGAATTTCGCTTAAGTTTGTACGAAAGCTTGCCACTAAATTGGACGAATCGTTATCTCAAGGGGATTATAATAAGGTAGTATTCGGGCATGGCGAAACTTGATAGCTACCAAACCGTTGGAAACGAGGGGAATGGTTGCTGGCTTAATGTATTGAAATTAATACCTTATTGCTGGATATTAGTATCCGTTGTCTAATACACTAATTAGTTTTGAAACAAGTTTTGTCAACTGCGAACTGAATTTAACTAATTGTAAGTCATTCACTATATTATATACTGATAATATATAGCAATGTTAATATAATATATCTTACTAATATTACTATTATTATATTGAAAATTAAATGTAGAATATAATTACTTAGTATCTATTAATAGATGATAAATTCAAAACGAGTTCAAATTATTCCGTGCTATATGTCTCTGCCGTCAATTATTTCTGTCGAATCTTGCTTTAAACTCCGACGACCATCTCAAGATAGTATTACATACATCAAACACATTTTCTATTTGCAAATTTTCAACCCCTCATTACAGTTACTTTATTTTTTCCTAAATTTCTTTTTCAAAAACTAAGCTGGCTACCATCACCATGGTTACGACGACACCTGACTAATTATAAGGAAAGGAAAAAAAAACAATTTTCACTGGTAATAACATCGAAACCGATACTCGGGCCTAAAATCCTTTTAGCTAATTTAACCGGTTCTAATTGCATTAGGTACACTCGGCGACCAGCCGTAAGCTGTTGGAGCTTGTTCCGTTAATTTCACTTTCCTTTTTATTTGGATCCGAGCTGCTCGCGACCGAAGGGAAAACCGTTGAGCGAACCAGTCGACTTTCAGCTCGGTTTCAGCCTGGATGGCCAAGCGCGGCCGATCGAAAACGTTAAAAATCATCTTCCCTCGGTCACCCTCCCCTTTTGTTCCCCGTGTTCACTCGCCGGTGGATGACGCTGACCGCGTATTAGCATGGTTATTCGGATCAGTGGACTTTTACAATCCACCGCAATCGACCAGGCAGCCATCCGTTCAGCTATACTGGCTGTGGTAGGAGTAAACGTGCTTGCATGGGCAAGGTGGATGCGTCGAAGACGAAATATCGGTGTCTGGTGATGTGTATCATAGAGATGGGGCAGATACGGGGATGAAATGGACACCTCATCTGCCTTAGACACACATGAGAGTCCATGACTTTGATCTATGAGGTGGTAGGAAAGTCCCTCCGCACTCTGCTTATTTGCACGCGTGTTATCGATACACGCCTGTAGCTCTTTTTCAACAGTCATTGATTTTAAAGTGTACAGTAATTGCGAATGATTCTGCTTTGTGACATTAGGAATGTGATCAGCACGACCAGCTGACATTATCAGCACTAGTTATTTCTCCTTAGTGGGCAACGAATTCTTTTTCACAGTTGAGCTTAAAACAGTCGAGGGTTCGAAGGTTAAAGTGAAAGGAAGTAAAGGAATAAAATTCAAAATCATGCGTCACGTGGGAGAAACAACGGACAGCATTTTCAACACACTTAGATTCATCGGTACTATGTTTACTTTCTGAATAAATTCGAGCACATTAAATTGAATTTCTTTGTTCCACTTGTCATTCGTAGTTATCACGTAAAAAGAACAATTACATTGATTGTATATAGATTAGATACGAACACGTCCGGCGCTGTTTCCTTGCATAAAGTCTCTAAGAGAATTAGTACCTAATTATTCTATTGTTGCTTCTTCGGTATCACTTCTTTAATGTTTGAAAGTGACTGTGTACAGAGATGCACTTCATACTGTTATAATGTTGTATGGAAAAAAGGAATATACTCGTGGATAACTTATACTATGGCTAGGGTAAAGGACCCAATTACTGCCCCCTACCCAATTACTGTCACCCTAAGCTGTTTTACGTAAAATAACGAATAAATCTTATAAAATTATGCATAACAAAAATTTAGTATACAATTCAAACTGTCATTTATACGATACAAAAAAACAGTACTTAATTTTTTCTTCGTTAATTTGAATAAAGCGATACAAAATTTTAAACGAATATTAGGAGAATGGAAACGATGAATTCTTTACTAGCGAAAGAGAAAACAAGGCGTTAAAGAAAATGCTGTAATTGTAATATTTAAGCTATTAACATAACAAAATATAATGTTTTAAATAATATAAGCAACATAGAAAGTAATAAATATCGGAATTCAACAATTCCTTAAGTCTTTTTACTTATTAATTCGGTGACAGTGATTGGTACAAGTGTTTCAAGCATTTTGGTATTACTGTCGTAGCAGTAGTTGCTCATGTACATAACACGACGTAACTTTAAAATTACATGAACAGTATTAAGTTAGCTGGCAGTAATTGGAGTGTCAGTAATTCAGTCAAATATATTTGAAGGGTGTCAGTAATGGATCCCCAAATATATTTTTGAAATTGATGAATTTATACATAAAAATCGATGTTTTAAGATCCACCAACTCTTTTCATGAAGTAAACATATTAAACAATAATAAATAACAAGAACAACATATACTTTTAGTCTATAAGTACATAAGAATAAGATAATGTCAGCGTCAACGCTTAAAGTGTCAGTAATTGGGTCCTTTACCCTATGTATTTAGACATACAAGAATCAAAACTGAGGATTACAGAAGTGTTATACGTAGCTGCTCGTACGAGTGTTTTTCCTCGTTTTTCCTGTAACGAAATGGCTAAGCTTACCCAATTGGTTGCTTCCAAAAAAGTCGAGGGATAATTACCCTGCCTATTGGCTAACCTAAAAGATATCAATACTGGGACGATGACCTTGCCGGAGGGAAAGTTGTTTTTACTCCCGAACCGATCACTCGAAGGACCCAAACATTTTGGGACTAGACTCGGGCCCCGGCATCTGGCATTCAGCCGTTTTATGCCGTTACCATTGTCCGTCATATGCCGTCTAGAAATCACAGTCGCGCCTACACGGTGACACGAAAGGATATACTTGATTTCACCCTTCAACATATACATATGATACGTTCAAAGACTGTTTGTTGACATTTTGACTTTTGACCCTTCCGGGTGTCTGGAATGCACGTGACTCGGCGGGGTCATCGTTTCCTGCAGTGCTGTGATGCAGCCGAGGTTTCACAAGAAAACTGATATTCGATTGAAGGCATGCATGTCCTCGCCACTTGCTAAGACGAATTTCGTAGTATAAAAAGGGCGACGAATGCAGACTCGGGGGCTCACTTATAGTTTAGTACGTTTAGAAGACAAAGGCTTAGCAAAATCGGGTTCTCTGGTGCAATCAGGATTTAATCTTGGAGTAAGCAGAGTTGAATTGATAAAAATATTTTTAATGCAAATTCAATAAAATTTATCAGGTGATTCTAAAAATTTATTGAAAGAATATAATCCAGATCCTTTATTTTTGCAAAGCACTTGAATCACTTCAGTCGTGGTTACATTGATCTCCTTTTTCCTTTTTCTTTCTTTTGGATATCATGGTTCAATTCCCTTTTGAGCCTTAATGATACAACATGTAAAGTTGCTGTTGGGCATTACATATTTATGATCCCCTTTGAGACACCCGCATTTCTCAGTGCGTTAAAATCGAGTTGCGGACTTAGGTACCGCGACAATTACACTTTTTCGACTGTAAACATCGAATTAATAGGATATACTTTGTTATTTCTTACTCAGTGTTCTTTACTGGGAAATTTGAATTCCCAGTGTGAGATAAACCCACTGTGATAGGTACATCTTTACCGCACGAGGTGTATCACATTATAAAGTTACGAGGCTAAACTAATATTCCTAGTGGCTCCCGGTGATCCGAGACACCGGTTCGTCCAGGACAGCCAACCTCCTAGTGGCTCCCGGTGTTAAGCAGGCATCGTCCGTGAACGCTCACCTTCCTAGTGGCTCCGGGTGATAACCAGGCACCGGTTCGCCGGCTACTAACAAACTCTAAACAACAATCACAAATCCTCGGCTTCGCAGCCGCTAACCTCATTGTCCTCCGTCGGCTCGTACACGTACATACCTATATTGTATGTTAATTGAATGCTACAGTGTTATAATACGTATAGATTTTGCACAATATTTAATAAGGATTTTGCTAACGGTGGGACGTACAAGATGACAAAACCGAGTTATAATCTCCGGTTTGTTTTGTGTCATGTGATTGCTTCGTCGAATCTAATTTCTCTTTGCTCCGCTTTGCCTCTCTGCAGTCTCTATGGCTAATTGCCTAATTTTACCGCCAAATAATGTTCTGCTTTGTATCTCGTTTGTACGTCCTCTGTCAACCGCATACTACGTTTCATTATTAACGAGTACCTACCCGCATAATTATAATTAAATGCAGGAATGAATGAAGGAATATGTTTACCGTAATTCTTGCGTTTCATTACCTTCTTATCTGCTTTCCAGTATACTTTTATTTACATATTTACGTTCTTTGCCTTTGAGCATTGCGCGACTCGTGCTTTCTATCTGCAACTTTTACTTCATATTCGTCTGTCGCATACTACCTCTCATACCTGATTCTAATTTATTCTGTTCCTATTCTCGTCTTATTCCAACCTCTGCCTCCACCCACCAATAGATTGGAGCTTTAGTAATTGGAATTTCGCTTAATCCGATCTCTGCTTGAGGCTTAAGTGGTTCGTTTAATTCGAGTTCGTATTTTGTAGAAAACTTTCTTGATATTCGCTGTATATGGATTTCTTTTGCTGATACGATGGCACTGAGGAAAGCCTATCTGATTCCCTCAGATCCCATGGAAAGCTCTATCTTTCTTTATAGAATTGTTCGTTTCGAAGCCCCATGCATACCTACATGCAGTTGTACAAGTGTGACGAATCGACGGATTCATTATTCGTTTAGTTTCAGAATGATATGCATTATTATAATTGCGATGCAGAAAGTATCGAATATTCTGTCTGCGGAAGTATGAATTCCCTTCGCTTTGCGTTATGGATCGAAGCTTCATCGGGAAGTAACGAATGCAGCTTGAAGTAAAGTGGATTCTCACTGTCCATTTAGTCAGTTGCATGCAACCGTTCGTCCGCACATTCCATCGGTTCCTTTAATGGCACGATGATGGGTAGCGTGGAGATTATCGTGGAAAACTGAAGAATGGTTCAATGGACTGCCGACGGAGGCTAAACGGATAATGAGAAATTCTCACTGAGAATCGACCTGTACACGGTAACCATATGGAAGATGTTTCTAGCGATGGTACAGTAGTTTTGCTTTTTGGTGTGTCAGCATAGAGATGAAACAATTGAATATGATCCGTGTTTAGAAGGATCTTTTTTTCAGAGCAACTTGAATCAGAGTTGATAAGGAATCTGGGAATATCAGAAATAGCCGTTTGGGAATGGAGAACGTATTCAGGTAGTTCCTAACCAACTAGGTTAGTCAAATTAGAGTAGGGTAAAAACGATAAATATAAAGTAGCATGATACTATGGAAATAATAATAATAATTTTTAACATCATGTATATATATTTTAAAAAGTTCAATGTTAATATAAATAATTGTAATACGAAAATAGAATATTAAATTGGTTAGCGTAGTGAATTGGAGTAGCAGATCTGGCAACGTCGCATTCATGGTCGCATTCATTCGGAGCGTCTTTTATAACCAAAATGTCAGAAAAAAATGTTCATATGAATTAGAATCGTCGTTCGCTATTTAAATGTCTAAACGTATCGATTGTGCGACGTTGCCATGTTCAGTGCTCTGCGTTAGTTTCTAAAAAATTTGCACGTAAACGTATTTTTTTATGGGTATTTACGAAGAAACCATGTGGTCAGTTTCGCAGAAATTAATAAATTCATTTCGTGACATTTCGATGTACTTTTGTGCCAATTTTGGTACACATTTTGAATATAGTTTTGCTGTTTCAGAAGAAAAACTGAAACTATAACCCTCTTTTTTCGATACTGCAATATGCCACTGTGTTAAAATACATCAACTTTAATTAACAATTTCTCGATATGTGGTAAATCGATTTTAAACTTCGTCCAAGGGTTTCTTGTATTCGAAATTTGTTTTGAACGAAATTTGAAAGAATTCTTGAATTTAGTAGATTATTCAGGAACTACCTTAATTGGATCTTTCACACTTAAAATAGCTGAAATAGCTGAATACCTTCACTACAATATTTAACTGTTTGTTCCACCTTTCAGAAACTTTTACTTCCCACCATAAATATAAACGTTTCTCTTTCAATGATGGATGCCCGACTAATGCTCAATAAATAATTATCAGTATCGTCGTCTATTGTGTCTAGAGATCTAGTACACACGATTGCCTGAACAGTTCGTTATTTATTTATCGAAATTTTGCGAAGTTCCATATTGCGCACCGTTCCATATTACCTGCCTTTACCCTACTCGATATAATAGACACTACGCCGATGAACAAACTTACTTACATAGAAACATCCCGAACACGGAAATTAAAAAAATTCAGAAACTTAATGAACATGTAGGGAATTTTCTCCTGATTACAACGCAGTTTTTGTTTGCTGCTTAAATTCACTCTAAGGGGATGGAATTGACCCTTGAAAATCCGGTTATTTTCCGATTTTGTGTTATAACTCGTGAACTGTAAAATAATTTGTTTCCCAATTGACATGATCTAATTAAAAGAAGTAACTTTCGTCTTGAAACTTTCTTTCTATCTCTTACAGTTCGCGAGTTAATTTCATCCCCCTCGAGTGAATTTAGGCAGCAAACAAAAATTGCGTTGTAATTAGCAGCAAGTCCCCTACAATCCCTACATATTCACAAAGTTTCAGAATTTTGACAGAAAAAAGTCAAGACATTGTATTAACAGAGAACTGTGGCGAGAGAGATAGCAATGTTTCTCATTTGAGTTTCTGAAAAGTTACGTTTAATCCGTACCGATTTCTCCGTCCCTCTTGGATTACCGATGCTCCACTCTTGCAATAATTGTTTCTACGTAAATAGGAGTAGAGGCAAACGCGATTATGGTAGACCGCCGCGAGTCCGCGTATTATCTTCACGTGACGGCTTTTTTTTTGTCGCGTGGTGGAAAGACGCCGGTTCGGCTCTCTCGGTCAAATCGATACACGTGCACGAATGCGGCTTCGAGCCTCGTCCACTTCTTTCACGTGACTGCCGCAGAAAAAGAGGGACGACCGAATCAATATCCCCCGCACAGACTTTCCGTGATCGTCGCCGACGTCGCGTACTCCTCGTGCTCTCGAAGGACACAGCCAACGTCTCCGCATCGAGTTTAGCACTGCACCACCACCGAATAATCCGATTATCCCTCCCTTGCCGTTATTAGCAGCGCACTGCTGTATTTAGAAATGCGTGCACGCTCGTTCTGCCCACGCCGAGTGCTGCACATTCCATTCAATTCGATTCAGTAAAGTCTTTGTTGCGCAAGATGTGTAACTACTCGAGGCTCCCCGGTGTTTGTCACGTCCTATTGCTACATATATTGTTCCGACGTTTTGTCAGCATTGCAGCTCCATTCACCGAGGCTCTGTTGACGCACTGATACTGCTGTTCTGTATTTATAGTACCTATTGCCTCTTAGCGCAGGTTCTCCAAAGAGTCAGGATTTTAGGTCATAACCAAATTCAATATTAATTATGAAAACGTATTAATTATACGGATATGTTGCTGAGTCGAAGTGGACCCTGATCCGCCATGCAAGGCTGATTCACACGTATCAGTTCCCGCGACAGTTCACTGCCATCAGAGTGAGTGGTAAGAATTTTAATATCGCTTCTCTGTTTTGGAGTGGTTCACACTTGTTCGTGCCAGTTACTGACACGGCACTGAACCGTGTGAATCCGCCTTAACGGTTAACGCACCAAAGGATCAACGTAGCGCCCTATTTTTATTTCTGTTTCTTTCTCCGCCTTCGCTGCGAGTCAAAAGACCAGCGCCGGATCGACACACGTATCGCGGCGTTACAGCGATTTCTTGTCGCGGCCCGGGTAAAATCCCCACGAAAACAAACGGTTTCGACCGAGAGCGTTTTTCCTTCCGGCATTTTCTAGT
Organism: Andrena bucephala; assembly: GCA_947577245.1. NCBI lineage: Eukaryota > Metazoa > Arthropoda > Insecta > Hymenoptera > Andrenidae > Andrena > Andrena bucephala. The sequence continues at coordinate 109,689,649 of OX387715.1, forward strand.
GCGTTGAACGCGCCCATACGTCCCCATAACTCTCGCCAGGGTAACATGAGAAACGAGTTGAGCGCCTTGGGCCCGCTTTTCGTAAGCGGCTTACTCGCGCGTCGGAAAATTCTACTACGCTGCTCTAGCCTCCCCATTCCTCCTCTTCAGTCGCTTCTTTTTCTTTGCCTTAACTGTCTCTGGCTCGCATATAAAGCACACACTTGAATCGTGGTACTGTATTCGTGAGTTTGCTACCTCGCGTCTCGATCGTCCACGAGCACTGTTCATCATTGGCGCATTGAAAAAAAATATTGTCTTTTTATGGTTAATATACGCACGGTGTTAGGGCAAGCTGTACGTTCCAAGAGCCCGCGAATAGGATTTCCTATATAGTCGTATAATTTATTTTACGGTTAAGTAAAAACTACCTGACCTGGACCTAACGTGACTGAATTTAGCGCTGACCTAGACCTAACCCAAACATTGCCCAGACGTAATTTAATATTTAACACATCGTCTGCCTCTCGAGCTGTTTAACAACAGTTAAACAGTATTGTATGAATGTAGTTTCTCATGCACAGTCTAACTCGAACCTCACCCAGATCTAACAAAGTCTAACCCAACTTCTAGGAAAATACTGCAATTTTTGTTACTGGAGTAATTAGTGAATGCATCGCCAAAGTACGATAAAGGAAAAGAGTCCATTATTCTTGCCAGGTAATAAGAGAATCGCGTTCCCAACACTGTACCGTTGATTTATTTAGTCTGACAGTTCTCTCGCTATTTCAGCACAGATCGCACGGATTCGACGCTCGTAACCGTATACCTTACTCATTTACAGCGTCTCTCGTTTGCGGCACAAAGTGGAAAAAAGCATTTCGTGTGTGATTGTCAAAATGGGTCAGAAAATCGTTTGACCGGCTTACGTGAGCTGGAAATTATGATAATTTGTATGAAAAATAAGGAGCTAACAACTCCAATTTCTTATCTGTAAAGTGTTTAAAAGACGTGGAAAATGTTGTTCAGTAGCGATTGAACAGGTTGAAATAACAAAGAAAATCCCGGTACATGTTCGATAATTATTTTTATGTATCTAACCAAATCCGTTTGCGAAAGTACCACCGATCTACAAGACCCACACGTAGCAATCTCAGCTCCACACACACACACACAAATACAATATAACGTGCTTAAAGTTTTTAATAAGATTATAAACTTACGTGTACACCAAGCCAGACGATATAAGTCAGGTTACAGTTCTGTAGGTGTTTCAATTGATATTTAGAACATTTTCTGTAACTAAAAGTCAGAAGTTTGTTGGACACATGTGTATTAGGGTGGCCCTTAATTTCAACCTGCAATTTCTTTTGCACTCACCACCTAATATGGTTCCATTTCATAAAAAAATAGTCCCTGAAAAATATTATTGCAATTGGACAGCAAGAAAGGCTGCCGAACAGGCCTTAAAGTTTAGTATTCATCAATGGTTTGAATTTGAAGAATTTCTCAAAAATAGTAATCCCCATCGAAATTTTGTTCAAATAATATTAAAAGAGCATTCAATTTTCTACAATTACTGTATATATAACTTGTTCGTGCTTCCAACCATTGGTTAGATATTAGAATTTGAATATAGAGAGGTCTGCACTTCGCGCGTCCTACTTGTACGGCGTGACGTATTGTCTATATACGTGTAGAGCCGATCATTTTATATTCAAACGCTATTATCTAAAAAATGGTTGGAAGCATGAAACATTATATATACAGTAATTGTAGAAAATTGAATGCTCTTTTAATATTATTTCAAGAAAATTTCGATAGGGCTTGCCACTTTTGACAAATTCTTTAAGGGGTAACACCACTGTAACGACACAAGAACGTAGTGTACCTTCGACAATTGTTTGTGGGTAAACAAAGAAATAAGTCGAAAATCTGTTTAAACGCCTTTATTATACACATCATAAGTACATCATAAGTAGTTTCACGCTATTTGGTAAGTTTTTTTTTTTGAAATGGCACTTTAACGCTTTTTTTCTGGGAACCCCGTTTTTAAAATTGGCCAGTAACACCATTTGAACAAATTTTATTCGATTCACTTGAAATTTTTACAGAACCTCCTAAACTACATTCTCCATCGAAGTACGTACCGATATTGTAAAATATTGTTTTTTTTAGAAATGGTATGCATTTTGAGCATAAAGTTCACTCTCTAGCTCCATTTTCAGATAAAAAATTGTTCATAACTACAAAAATTTTCAACAAATCGTGCAATCGGTACGTACTTCAATGGAGAATGTAGTTTAGAAGCTACTGTAAAAATTTAAAATGAATCGAATAAAATTTGTTCAAATGGTGTTGCTGGCCAATTTGAAAAACGCGGTTCCGAGAAAAATGCGATTAATGTGCCATCTTGAAAAAAGAAAAGAAAAAACAATAGCTCGAAACTACTTAAGATGTGAATAAAAAAATTGTTTAAACAGATTTTCGACTTATTTCTTTGTTTACCCACAAACAATTGTCAAAGCTACACTACGTTTTCGCGCCGCTACAGTGGTGTTACCCCTTAAATCCAAACTATTGATGAATTCTAAACTTTGAAACCTGGTCAGCAACCTTTCTTATTGTCTGATTGCAATAATCTTTCTCAGGGACTATTTTTTTTATGAAGTGGCCCCGTTCTAGGTGGCGGAAGCAAAGAAATACAATAAAAAAATCGACATTTATAAATAATGGCCGCCCTAGTGTGTATACATAGAAACCTTTTCCATCATCCTGATGTATAGAGTCGATCCTGAAAAAGTACCCTACAGTTTCGTTCTCATTCAACATAATACACAGGTGGCCACTTAATTGCCTCCACGTTTGCCTCTAACCGTACATTTCTCCCATAGATTCTACAAATTCATGTAATTCACTTATTCGAGAGGGGCTCCGAATGGCCCCCGAGGTCAAACTCGGCCGCAGTTAGCCTAGGGTTAAGCGTGCTTGCATTGGTAGTCCTGCGCTTTCTCTCTACTTTACTTCTGCCGGTTTGTGGCCTCTGCTTGATCATCCATTTACAATCGGCCCAGCTTCCCTCTTTCTTCTGCTATCTGTCGAATAGCTAGAACCTTTCATGGCGTCTGGTCATCCAACCATCCCCCCCCAACCAACACACACTTACACGTGCATACCAACAAAGCAGCAGCAGCAGCCCCTCTCGCCCCCCCCCCCCCGCCCCTACCCCCTAGAAACAAGAAGCATTTTAAGCCTTTGCATCCGCCAGTAACGCGAGTTTTCGCTTTTGGTATGTTTCCAGAACAGCAGAATTCGGAGTTCGACCGCGGGAGGATCCAGGAGTGCGCCGAATAAATGACGTAAATCCGAGGAACGGAAACGCAACGTCACTCGCTAACTCGCAGCCCCCCTTCCTCCACCGAACCTCCCCCCTTCTCTCTGTCTCTTTCACTGTTTCCACGTCCTACCCCGACCCCTTTGTCCGACCCGACAACGCCTGACCCCCGAACGATACACGACCCCCGACTGGACCTTCGCCCTCGCCTCTTCGCCCCGCTTTGTCGCCTTCTGCCTTCTCGTGCTTCTTACTCGGCGAGAGAAAAGGGAAAACAATTCCTGTCCCCTCCGTTCCGTGGCTGGTCCCCCCTGTCGAAGGATACCAGGCATTAGGCTCACCTCTCCGGGACTCGAAAACGGTCTCTTCCCAGCTCCGTCTCCTCGCGGCCTTACCTCCTCTGCATCACGGAGTTGTCCCTTCCTCGTCCAAAGTAGACTCTCTACGCACGGAGACACGCGTTAGCTTGACAGAACCGGCTTGAAGGACACCACGACCGGCTTTTTGAGACACACAGACACACGCCTCTATCTTTCTCTCTCTCTCTCTCTCTCTCTCTCTCTCTCTCTCTCTCTCTCTCTCTCTCTCTCTATACCTCTGTAATAAAACTCCAACGCAGCCCAGCAGCAAGCAGCCGCAGCAACAGCAGCAGCAACAGCTATATTGCCGATAAAAACGGGAATCGAGCCGCGCCTAGAGAGCACACTTGCGGTGTCGACGTTTAGCTTCGAAGGCTTTCAAGCTTTGCCCAACTACTCTACGCTCTGGTCGCCTACCACGCCTTCTAAACCAGCTGCCCGAGTACGTCACGCCAAGACAAGCAGGATCCAGGAGTCCGGTATCGGTTTAGAGAGATTCGCCGATCGTTGCTCGCGCGCTGCCTTCTCTCGAGGGAGCGCAGGTCGTGACGGAAGCCGGCAACCGCCTAAAACCGACGCCACAGGCTAATCCGCCAGCGATACGCAGCCTTCTTACCTCTTCGCTTTCTTTCCTCCGGCGATATATCTCCTCCTCGCTGTCTCGCGCAGAATACGCGCTGCGTTCCTCTTCCAGCTGCGATCACCCGAACAGTGAACGTATTTCTCTCCTTCGTTGTGTAACCGCCGCCTAACTTGGGAAACGGCACTACTGCCGCGCTGTCTCTCGCTCGTACGACTAACGCTGTCCGATCGATAACCACGTCTCTGCTCGATAACGGGCGAGCTGATAACGAAGCGATCACGGTCTAAAAATAGTGTTTAGAATCGCGCGAGCCAGTGCTGACAATCGCGAGCCTTTTACACAGTGTTCGATAATACGCAACAACGAAACTAGCGGTTAAATAAAAAAAAAGAAGAAAAAAATAAAGAAAGTAACTGGACCGGTTGTCGAGGATCTCGAGTGAGTCGTCTTTTGTTCGGTTACGCGAGTGTTCTACGGTTCGTCTACACGGAAGATCCGAGTCCTCTGGAAGACCGTCAGCTTGCCACGGGACGCGTTCATGGAACAATAAGACGTTCGCACCCTGCCTTAAGAATTCTTCTTTCGAAAGGTATTTATCACAGTTCGCATCAGCTCGAAGCACTTGCGGGATTTCGGTGAGCGGGGAGAGCTTGATCGAGTGTGCAACGAATGAAATGCAAATGATGTGCAAAGCATCCACCCCAAACTAAGTAAATAGCTTGTACTTTGTAATGTCGTTAAGGATTGCATTTTAAGGAACTTTTTGAAATTGTAATATTCAGTTAAAAGATTCAGGCTTTGGCCACTGTCAGCCGTCAGCACAGTTGTTTCAGTTGTTTACCTCAGATCTAACTGCTATTGTTTCATTTGAATAGCGAAGTTCTAAGGGAGAACTATTATTCGAGTTAGAAAAAATAGAAAATATTACAACATAATAAATAATGTGTACAAAAGAAAGGTTTTAAGTGAACAGATGTATAGCATTCAGAATTCACTAGCCCTAGAAAGACAATTTTGTATAAATCACAACCCAGTAGCACGTGTGTTCGAATGAAAGGTTCCAGGTGAAAGGAATGTATAGTTGGTGGAACAGATGGTGTGACGTATCTTTCATCACATATTACAGAGCCTTACAGACTTAATGTATTCTGATCTTGGTTTGGCACAAGACCTTAATGTATCAGTGTCTAAAAACTATATTGAATGTGTCTACGGATTGTTGTCCTCGAACAATGAAGAGTGTTTTCACCTCTCCACTGCTTTTACGACATCGCTGTATCTAGTCCACTAACTACAAGGTGTCCCACCTAAGGTGTTACAAGCTATTTTCTTCAAGATTACTAAAGATAGTGGCAACATTTTTTTTCTTAACATCCTACAATTAGTATTGATTTTGTTCTTCCACGTAGATAAGGCAGGGTACCTTCCTTCAATTCTATCAACATTTATCTTCAGAGTTAAAGAATTATGACGAAAAATAATTTTTTCAAGAGAAATGTAGAGTGATAATCACTTTTACACGAACAGTTCATAGATACCTTTAGACGTCGTCTGTGCTACTTCAACTTGCATACATATAGTCTTTCAACTGGTTTGGCGAGTGGAGTAGTTGCATAGATAGTTGCACAGACACTGACAGCTGCTTGACATATTAAAAAAATGTAATACATGCTTAACAGTCAATAGAGAAAATTGTGAAGAATTAATAAAGTGATTTCCAATTTACACAACACTGAATTTAATATCTCTTGGCTTTGATTGAAATTTTTTCTTATAAAAATTAGTTTTGGTTACAATTTTTGACTATGCAGAACAAGAAAAGTATTTTAGATAAATGTTGCTAGGGGTGATGAGTTTTTTGAAAATATAACCATTCCTCCTACGCTGGGTGTCCAGTCTTGGTACCATACCTGCTACATAAACGACCCTAGCGAACGCTAAAATTTCAAAAAAATAGTACAGCTATCTTCAATAGTCTTGTAGTAAAAAGAAGCATGCGAAAATCTCGGGTACGACACTCTATAAATAAGATTTGAAAAAGCAGATATGTAGTTAGGGGATGTGTTAGCTCAACGAAATCCCTGAAAGTGCCAATAGTTTCGGGGCCCGTTCTGAATAAACCAAAAACGATTATCTATCCTTGGTAAAGATCAGTCGGTGCGAGTGGACGCAAGCAAACGGTGAAGGCTGCACCGCGAACAGGCCCGAGCGCCGTACGAAGAGGATAAATTACAGTCGTCGCGTGAAGCCGTGCTCTAAGAAAGAGTCCCGTGGTCTTCCAGGATTGGAAGTATGGCAATGGTCAACATGAATAACCTGCTGAACGGCAAGGACTCCCGGTGGTTGCAGCTAGAGGTTTGCAGAGAGTTCCAGCGCAACAAGTGCACCAGGCCCGACACGGAGTGCAAGTTCGCTCATCCGCCAGCTAACGTCGAGGTGCAGAACGGACGGGTCACTGCTTGCTACGACAGTATCAAGGTAACCACCACCATTGTATAAATCCAGCTCGTTTCGAAGCCGCGCCGCGAAACGCGTAGATCCATTATATTTTAACGATACATTACATAATGCATATTTTGGCGACGGTACCTTAGCATCGCACCGGTTGCAATTAGAGTTGTTACGTTAACCAGGCAACTAAGTATCAGATATCATAACTGTTTTAAGACAAATTTTAAAAGTTACGGTATAAGAGTTAGTCTTTAATCAAATGATTTTGGTTACGACTAACCATTATAAATGACTAATTTTTTTTGGCCACCAGTAACCATTATTAATGACCCAATTTTTTTGTTGCTTACCGGTAACTATTATCGACGGCAAATTCATTTTCTGGTTACATTCGATCATTGTCAATTATTCTTATTAATGTTACTGATAATTAGTATTCACTGATATCATGAAAAAAATTAATTACAAAACTTATATACTTTATTAAGCAAAAAGGTAAAATTTTTTGTTTCACATATTTTCATATCGTTTTTTGCTTAATAAAATATATAAGTTTTGTATTTAAATTTTTTTCGTGTTTTCAATGAATACTAATTATCAGTAACATTAATAAGAATAATTGGCAATGATCGAATGTAACCAGAAGACGCATTTGCCGTCGATAATGGTTATCGGTAACAAAAATAAAATTTGGGTCATTGATAATGGTTACTGGTAAGTAAAAAAATTGTAATCATACGTAATGGTTAGTTGTAATCAAAACAATTAAAAATTAGTATTTTGCAATCACTTCATTTTTTGAGAAATTTCTTTGAGATTTAATGACAACTGGCTTGCACTTAAATAAAATTAATTTTTACTTAATGACTTTTTTCTAAATTTTTTTAAAATAACTGTTATTTTGGATCTCTGCTAGGTACCATTGAAGTATTAATTCCGCTGTATTAAATTAGGTATAAGTTGAGTATTAATTGAATTTGATTATTGACTGCTCTTCTTTGCAATTCTTAATGATATATACACAAACGTATTTAGCAGGACAGCGATGGTCTTAACTTTGAAGAAAGAGCAGATCAGATTTATATGAACAGACCGTTCAGTCATACAGAATAATATCCGCCGGTTCTTGAATCTCCAGACTATTGAATATATACGTAACGATTATCGATGATAACGTTTTCTATTATTCGTAGAAATACTTTACCGCTGAAGATACATAATTTCTTCTGCTTGCCTTTAACGTCCAAGCTGAACTTTCTGCCAGTTATCGGGGGGAGTTTGATTAGAACTCATAGGACACTTTCAATTCCGCGTAACGAATAGGGAGCGTCAGTCCGTCTGTAATAAAGACGTCGGCGTATAAATTCCTCCGAGTCGTTTGCTCGTGTACACGTGGGGAGGGGCGCGATTAAGCGGAGGAAAGGAAAAAGATACGAGTAGGGCGCGGCCTCCGCCGGGTAGATATTGAATTCGAGAATTGAATTTGCAGTTATTAATAGCGACAATTACTCAACGGGACAGGGGAAATGAAAAACTGGCCGACGAGTTTGATGAATCGTAATCCTCAGGGGAAAGAGTGTTACGTAAAAATTGTAGAACCTTTCGCTGACTCTGTACGCTTGCAGGAACTTTACGCGTGTATACGTACGCGCATTTCGCGCGATTAGATAAGGCCGGAGAAAATGTTACGATCGGGGCGCGGCGCTCTGATATAATCGGAAGCTAATATTTCCTCTGCAAGTCGTTTTCAGGGCTTGTCGTTGTATCGATCCTGCTTTCAACAGTGAAAGATTCTTGTCAAAGCTAGGGCAAGGGTAATGTAGGATAATTAAATGATAACTTGAAGAGAAATGTCTATTTTCTTAGCCTAAACTAGACTTCGAATTTCGCTGTTCCTTGAAGGAGCATTTGTAAGAATCATATGTCAAATAACAGGTCTCGACGAGACGTTCAAGAAACACCCTTTTTGGGTGCAAATGGTCATATGCTTTCAAGATATGTATTTGCGTTTAGAAAATTGGTTATCATAGTCGACACTTGGAATTAATATTTATCCGTGTAATGCGATGGCAGTGCGCGTAGAGCCGGAGATCGGTAGATCGACTCTTGTTAGCTGTAATTCGGGTAAGTCTTCATTCCGAGTGTCAACTATTATACCCGATTTTTTGAAACGCAAATATTTCGAAACCAAATGACCAAAAATGTACCCAAAAGTGGGCGTTTCTTGATATATGACTCATTACACAAATTTTATATATGATATATTAATACTGTGTGGCTACATAGCTTTGCATTTTGGGGTTTCCCAATCTTTCTCACAGTTCTCCCACGTTCTTTATTCGAGGTTGATATCGGCAGAAGATTTGCATTTTCGTTGGCAGTTGCTTGCCAAGGACGGCATCCACGGGTATAATTTTGGCATGTTTCCTGAATCGAGACAGTAGATGCAAAAGAACACACAAGTTGATGTTCAGTTTGATTTCAGGGAAATAATATGTTTCTTAGTACGTAAAAATTGTAAACGATAAAATATTTGCAATCCAGTGCAATTTAGTACTACTTTACAATTGAATCTGGAACAGGGCAGAGTTGAAGGAATATAAAACTGATCTTGGGTTGATTCCGGTTATTAGGCTGATCTGCAGCTGAACTCGTACAAAATAGTTGGTTGTAGAGTTTTTGGACTAGGAATTAGAGTGGTATGACTGAGCAAAATTTAGATAATTATGTTCCACTGCATAAATACAAGCAGGGATAATTTAACACAGCATTCAAATCGTCCGGCGAATATTCTTTTCATATAAAAAAAAGTTTAATTAGGTGGGATTGGTGGTTTGCAACATAGAGAATTATTTTCAAGTGGACATTTTGCACATTGCAGTATACTATTACTTTTGAAAGCAAGAAAAAAAAAGTATTCAACAAAGATAAATTAAAAAATTCATATCGACTATGAAAATCGGGGTTAACAGCGAATTTGTTAAGAGCAACATCTCAAAGGAAAATTTTCTCGCCAAAGATTATTAAATATTACTTTGTCCCCCTTTACGTGCTACGACGGGAAACAAAGGGGGGGGGGGGGGGAGTCACTGCGCCCCAGGGGTAATGCGGTGTGATCAAATTGGCGAAAATTTTAACAATCTTTCATGAATAAACGACTCCTTTGCGACCTATACTCTCTTTTCAACTTGTTACCATCGTAAACAGAATGTATAAATTTAAAAAAAAAAACTTCACTTCAACTGTTAAAACTGAGACAAATTTCGTAGCAAGTTTATTAGTAGATTTCAACTAATATTCGTCTGAAGAAATATATTTTTCATATTTCTTTTATCGCGAATGATCAGCATATCTAGAAAATTCTCTGGCCCATAGATCAGACATCGGTATGCAAAAAAAAAAAAGATAGGGGGCACAAATGAACGAATTTTTCGGAGCTAGTTGTGCATCAACCCCTTCGTTCGGAAAATTGCGTTCAATTTGATGATTGAACGGTTAGATTACTCTTGCCGTAGGTCGCTGCGAGAATAGACAGCTGCACGTTGCGTACGATGGTGCACGTCAACGTCGATAATGACGTATATGTTCGTCGGCACGCGAGCCGAGCCGTCGTTTAATTCTGAAAGTTATTAAGGTCGTGGAACCAGGATGAAAGGGCGCGTTGTTCGACGATCCACGGTCATTTTTTCCGATGCCTTGCTGCAAGCGCGTTCATAGATGAGGAGAATCAGAGATGCCCTCTGATTTTGTTGTACTTTTGCGCGGTGTAGTGTAAAAGTCCGTGCTGCTGTCTATATAGTATTAGGTGTACACAACTTTAAGTACGCAAAGTTACTTTGGCGGTTATCCTTTCCTTGTTAGTCAATAGTGGTACTATTTACATTTAATCGTTATAACTGAATAAAACGACATATTTATAGAGATACATATATGGTACACTTGCTTGTAGGTAATCTTATTTTAAGGGTTTATACACAGGTACAAAGTGAGGTATGTAGTTTCCCTGCTGAGGGAACTTCGGTAAGCCGTAAATTCCGATTTCTTTGTTTAAGCAAGATAAACGTTCCTCACTACCAGTTTTACACAATTTGATTGCATAGTTTTATGGAGCATTAAAAAACGTTAAATTTTCATTGTAACAATTTTCTTATATCTACTATACTTTTCAAGATATAGGTACAGGAAAATAGGAAAACATACATTAACTACTTTAAGCGGTGCTTTTACCCTGAAGTATCAAAAAGTAGCAGAAAAAAATGTCTGATACTTCTATCGAGGTCCTCTACAAAATTGTAAAGTTCCAAAAAAATCGGAATTCTCTGGTTACCAAAGTTCCTTCTGACAATGGAAGATCCCGAACCGGGAAATTAAAAATCTGAAACCTTGTGAATATGTAGGGGATTTCCTCCTGATTACAACGCAATTTTTGTTTGTTGCCCAAATTCACTCTAAGGGGGTGAAATCAACCCTTAAAAATTGGGCTATTTTCCGATTTTATTTTGTAACTCGCAATCTGTAATAGACAGAAAAAATGTTTCAAGGCAAAAGTTACTTCTTTTAATTAGATCTATCATTTGGCAAAAGAAAAAAAAAAATTTTACAGTTCACGAGTTATAATACAAAATCGGAAAATAACCGGAATTTAAGGGGTCAATTCAATCTTAGAGTGAATTTGGGCAGCAAACAAAAATTGCGTTGTAATGAGGAGGAAATCCCCTACATATTCACAAAGATATCTTTTGGAAGAGTTATTAAATTTGTCAGAGTTGTAAGTGTTATACTGCATTCGTCACAAGCCACTCATTTTTGTATTAATTAGCAGATTAATTAAAAAATTACGAGAGAATAACACAGGTAGTTTTCAAGTGATAGCCATAATGATGTGTTTGTCACGCGACGTTTTACGCTGATGAATGAGGAGTGTGACGTGTAGCTTGTTAAAACTTGGACAGAATAGTCCCCATTTTCATTTGCCCAACGTTTATTCGCTTGGAAATTACATCGTTCGCCATGAGATACACGTACATCTGCAGAAATAGTCTGAGAATGTGAGGGAGGCTATATCCCCAGTATAGCTAGGCCCCACTTGTACAGCTGGAGAGGCGCGAACCGATATTACTCCGAAGAAATATTAGCAATAAACCATTGCATTACGTACACCACGCTCGGGGAACACCATCCCGACTTCTCCATGGAGTCCGCCCCCGTTTCTTGCGCCGTTTAGGTGGCAGAAGCGCGGCTCTTACGCTCCACCGATGAAATAAGGGCTCATTTTTCGACTCGGGGGAATAAAAGGGAACGGGCTATTGCCGTTTCGTACGTCCACCATTCCCGTTTAAACGTTAGAGTATCGCCCGAGCAGAAGCTAGATTAATTTGCTGGAAGGAAGAAAGCAGTGGCCCCGAAATCGTAGCAATTCTTTCGCTCTATCGAGGGAATGGCTAAGAGGGTCCTTCACGGCGCGTGAGTAACGATCCGTCCAGGCGTAGATTATCCTGCTCTCGCAAGAGCCTGCGAATTACTCGAATTTCACGATATTCCTGCTTTTAAATCAATTTGCAATTAACGCCGTAGCTCGCGCCCGCCCAGGGGAACAATTAGAATGACTTCGGGGAAGATCTAAGACGGTTCTAAACGGTTATAATAGGGTCTGTGGGAAGACATTACGATCTGGCAGCCCGCATCGCCCTGAAATTCGTACGTTCGATTCCAATTAGGCCGATTGGACGGCAGTAAGATATTAAAGTAGGCCTTGTAGTATTATAATAGTAAAAGTGGTTCATGTCTGGTCTGTTTTGATAGTTATACGCTTAGCAACACACGTTGTTTAAAACACACAAATTTTTTAAAAAGGTAGTCTTGGGTACGTCTTTAAACACGAAAGTGTACATCGTTAATTAGCCTACTACTTCCAATTTCTTTCGATTAGTTTTCAGTAACATTATAGAGGAAAACCATACGAAGGACAGAGTTTAGGGAATTTTCATAGTTGCAGAGTGTTTAGTAGTACAAGCGGAGGAGTAGTAATTTTAACATGAAAAATTTACTTTGGATTTCGACCAGGTACGTGCGCATTGAAGTACAGCATTCGGCACCCGAGGGGCACACTGAGGTGAGAGGAACGCTTCTCTCCATTGTAAGCGAGAACCCGCAGTAAAGGAGAAGTCTACCACAGTAGTCTACCCCTTGGGAGCCTGAAACTATACTTCAGTGCACCCGTACCTGGCCGAAATTCAAAATCAATTTTCTTGGAAACGAAGCGCGATATCAAAAACTTGTTTCTATATTTTTTACTTATTTTTTTGTAGAATCATCACCCCTCCGCTTGCACCACCCTGTACAAATACGCAGAGTTTAAATGTAGCAGCTGTATATTTAGGGTGTTAATTTCTTAGACGATTTAATTAACTTCACTCCTCTGTCTGTTTATTTTTTTGTCCGTTTGCTTTTACATAAGTATGAATATCAATATGACCAGGTTAGAGACTGCTGTTGGGGGTTAGTCTTCCTCCTCCTGAGCCTTTCGATGGGCCCTTCAGGTTTCATTCACCCCGGCGTTATCGATTCCAATTACCTTAAAACTTTCAATTAATTCGACTGTCAGGTGTTCTACGCGCCGGAGAAAACGACATTGGGTGGCCAGTCATTTCTCGGTTGCAGATGTCGCGGGTTCTACGGTTCGAAAAGTCCTGGCATTTTATCGGCTCGTCACGCCCCACCGACGATTCGACTTTCTTTCTTCCTTTGTCGTTCGTAGCGATATTCGTGGCTCCGGTGATACACATCCACGTACACGCGCACACAGTCGAACGCGTACGGGTTTTTTCCTTTTCGTTCGACCGGTTTTCCAATTCGCATGCATCCAGTACGCGCCACCGATAGAGCCCCGTTCCCACGCTGATAACTCGCTCGTCGCGCCCCCACGGAGTGAAACGGCGTAACTCGGCGGCCCTTAAACTTTTCACGTCGCGTTCTGCCAGGGGAGCAGATAGCATGAGACGTAGGCTCAGGATCGTCGAAGGTGCGACTTTACGGGTTATTTCTTGGTGCCAACACTTTGAATGGCGTCGACGTGTTTCCACGCCGAGGGATGTCCATCCTGTTCCGCGTGTTTTTCCGATGATAGTTTCTGGAAAGGGTCGAAAGTATTGCTTGAGAACTACCTTGCCGCTTCAGTGACTCATCGCTCACTGCACTTTCGAGTATAGGGTAAAGGACCCAATTACTGACACTTTAAGCGTTGACTCTGACATTCTCTTATAATTTTGTACTTATAGACTAAAAGTATATGTTTATTATTGTTTAATATGTTTACTTCATGAAAACAATTTAGTGGATCTTAAAACTTTGATTTTTATATATAAATTCATCAATTTCAAAAATATATTTCGGGATCTATTACTGACACCCTTAAAATGTATTTAACTGAATTACTGACACCCCAAGTACTGCCAGCTAACCTAATACTGTTTATCTTATTTTAAAGTTATGTCGTTTCATGTACATGAGCAACTACTGCTATGACAGTAATACCAAAATGCGTGAAACGCTTGTACCACTCACTGTCACCCAATTATTAAATAAAAAGACTTAATGAATCGTTGAATTCCGATCGTTATTACTTTCTATGATGCTTATATTATCTAAAACATTATATTTTGTTATGTTAATAGCTTAAGTATTACAATTACAGCATTTTCTTTAACGCCTTGTTTTCTCTTTCGCTAGTAAGGAAGTCATCATTTTCACTCTCTTAATATCCGCTTCAAATTTTTGATCGTCTTATCCAAATTAACGGAGAAAAAATCAAGTGCTGTTTTTTGCATACTATAAATAACAGTTTCAATTGTATGCTAAATTTGTTTTATGTATCATTTCACAAGATTTATTACGTTATTTTAAGTAAAACAGCTTAGGGTGACAGTAATTTGGTAGGTGGCAGTAATTGGGCCTTTTACCCTACCTATGAGTTGTATACTAACGAAAATTTTATATTCGACATTTTCTATTGGGTCTTTATAAAAGTATCACCAATAGATTTATCAGCTCCCGATAAAAATCCACTTCCAATCACATGTAATGTACAATTACATAGAATTAAAATTAGTCTGAAGGAGATGGCATTTTCTAATGGCAACTATTGAATTTTGTATTTTCACTATTGATGATCTAAGTTCGAAGCGCGCGGCAAGCTGGGCGAAACTTTCCCTGCAGACGTGATCGCTTGGAAAGGCATGATTGACTTGACATGGTATTTCGCTAGACCTTACGCTAGTCAAAGTGTTAACAGGAGATATTTAGTGTTTGATGATGTAACGCTGTTTAATGCTTGCTCAGAGGGTACAGGATCCATTTGGGCCCATCGTATGCATCAGACTATTTACATTACTTGGTATGCATTAATATTAGCTTCTAAAGCAAATGCGAATTTTACATCGTCACATATTCAGAATCTAATAGACGACCTGATTCTGGGATTATATGAATTGATTTTGTTACGAGTCAAAATGGACCCTGTGCCCGCTATGCGATCAACTCTCGCGCTATCCACCGTTTAAGGATTAAGGAAAGGGTGGAGTAAAACGATTTCTATGATCCGTTGAGCTGCGAGACATTTATCGCACGTCCGGTCTTTTGATTTACGTGTAGCTCAGGATGGTTCTTAAGGCGAGATCCCATTGGTGGAACCCGGCACTGCGCACGTTTCTTGTTGACGCGCGGGCCGATTTGACGCAAAAGACGTTCCCATTGGTGCAACTGAGTCATTTTTTACGAGTTCCGACCACTTTCGAGCACTTGAAAGGGTCGACTTTTCCGACGAGGCGCCCTATGCCGATTTTTCACTGTCATCCCGCGCACGCGAATCCAGACGCGCATCGTCGAATACACTGGGTCAAATGTGTGTTTTTCAACACAAATGTGCTCTTTACTTCTACATATCACTAGAAAATGAACAGGATGACTTGTGTCCTTAGCACGGTGAAATAGGGTTCAGAGAAGACGAAGTGTGAAACCCGTTGTTTCGGTTACTAAACTCCACAGCCAGCGGTAGATAAACACAAAGCAAGATGCGTAGAAGAAGGCTAGTCTATCCACTGTTTTCGACGTGCGCGCCAAGCAATCGCGTTGGCCCATTTCGTGCGTGCGGCCTCATAAAATCGACCCTTCCAAGTGCCCGAAAAGGTCGTGCGCGGCTCGCCGTTGCACCAATGGGACTTTGCCTTAACACGAGCCTACTTCAGACACGACACCCTGTGGCTGGCAGTTGACGTGTCAATGTCGTATAAGTGGACATAATGATGCTTTGAAGAAATATCGGAAAACGTGTAAAATACGTCAATATGTTGCTTGTAAGAAAACGCAGGGAAGGAGGTGGAGTTGAAGGTCGATAGTTGAAGGTTCCCGTCTTCTTTAACGTACTGTTGTTATATTCGAAATGTTCCGGTTTACAAGAATGTTTGATCTCGCTCGAAGGCCCGCGAGAAGTGATCTCCGCTCGTTCAAGTCCCTGCTTAGGCCCAAATGTTTATGAGCCGTTAAAACCCTTCCCGAGTTAAGTGACAGAAAACATACCCACTCCGACGTGCTTCTTCACGGGTGGAGAAAGCTTTTCTCACATACTTGAAACACATATCTCAACTAGTTCTTTAAAGATTCATTATTGAATGATTAAGTTCCTTACAACGGAAACGCTTGACAATCGGCGAAGTACATATGTCCAAATTAAGCAAGAAAATCCAACTTCAGCAAATCTCTATGACAAGATCAGAATCGCCCAGTTCGACGAAAATTCCGAAAGACCTTAAAACGTTCAAGAAAATGGAGATGGTCGCATGGCGACGATGCTACACGGAACGGAAGGTTTTGTTCCGTTGGACGATTCCGCTCACGAGTACGTCGTTTCGTATTTTAGTCTCGCGTTAACGGACACGACAGGTGCAGCAAGGTGGGAGGGTGAGAGAGGCAAAACAGAAAAAAGGGAGACAGAGAGACAGAGAGAGAGAGAGAGAGAAAGAGAGAGAGAGAAAGAGAGAGAGAGAGAGAGAGAGAGAGAGCTACCACGACGCTGACGCCAACGGTGGTGGTGGCGGCGGTGGTGACGGTGGTGACGATGGTAGCAGCTGTTAACTATGTTTTTCGTGTCTACTACCGTGAAACGTATGCCCCCACTACGCTCCCTTTCGCTCTGTTCGTCGCCGCGTATGCACCAATACGATTTTCTGATCCCGTCACGGAAATACGCCGCTGTCGTTGCCCGGCGAATCCCGCAAGAATCTAAAGTTACTGTACACTGGTCGACCGAGCGAAATATCTTCCTTGTTGCTCCAACTGTCGGTTACACAGAGTGCCTCGCGAAATAACCGACGAGCTTCCCTAGCACGTCTCCAGGTTATTCTGAGTCGAAAAAGTAAAAGGGCCGTTTACACTGTAGGTTTATTCCTTTTCGTTATCGAGATAAGCGTACCTTGGTCCTGACATCGAATGTCCTCGTCGCTGTCGAAGACACGTAGAACTTCTGCGATGCTGAGATTGCTTCTACGTTTCGATTAATCTATTTCGATTACTCTGTGTAAAGTACCCTTTGTGTTCTCAGACGTAGAACACGTCGATATTGTATTCATTAAACACTAGATTTTGGCAGCAGAGATATTACACAAGCAGCGGATTCTCGACAACAATACTGAAGTGATGTAATTTCTGTGCAATAATTGAATACGTAGTATTGTTATTGGGTAGTGATAGGTATTCCATGCGTGAGAGGGAGAGAGGGGCATTATTTAGCCTTTTCATGTTAAATATGCTAGCTATTAATAGACAATACCCATCCACTATTCCAGACCACGTATCAATTGCAAACCAATTCTGAAACTCATGTTACATCGTTTCGTTATGATTGCCGTTTGCCCAATAAAAGACTGTGACAACATTGAATATCACCTCCTGCATGCATAATAATATCTCGATTTGTAGAAGTAAACATATCGCCTTGCATTTACTGACAGAAAGTAAGCAGTTCCCCTTAAAGTCTTGTACAAGTTGCGAAGTGTGGATCGTTGAGGATCTGAACGTCTGAGGTTCCGCCAAGTTTATCTATTTCACCTCTGCCGACCCAGACACTTGTCACCGTGTTGTTTCTAGTTAGCGAGGTTACCGTTCTTTAGTCTCGTCTTTCGGCAGAGGGCAAAAGGCCACGCCGTTCGAGTGCCTGACCTTCTTTCCCGCGAGGCACGCGAGCCTCAGCGTGCCACGGGTTCATTCGGTTCATTCGGTTCATCCGTTGCCACTGCCCGTGGACGCGTCGCACCGAGCCGGAGGGTCCTATTTATATTTACTCCCTTCTTCCCAGTTGGCTCTTCTCACCCACCGATCGTGCTAGCGAGTCCGCGTTAACGCGACGAAACGCACTTTCCAGGGGTGAGTAGAATAGAGGAAAGTCGTAGGATCGGATGATATATGTTAAGGAGGGCGATCGACGCCATGGGGAAGCGGGTTGGCTCGATTAGTCATGCATTGTTAGCTTCGGGAATCGATTCGAGTCGGCGACATGCGGCAGACAGGCAGGCAGACAGACAGAGAGCCAGATAGACAGAGAGACGAGGTTGTACGGCTACCAGAGACAGACAGACGGGCGGGCAAGCAACCAGACTAGCAGGTTCTCATGTATTACTTCTAGCCCACAAACTGCGCCTCTTCTCCTTCCCGATATTACCTCTCTGATATCCGCGAGAGCTCGCCGGAATATCTTATGTAGAGCCGTCTAAACGTTTGCCATTCCAGCCGAGTGGAAATTCATTTAATTGCCTCGAAAGATCAAGAGCTCTTCTCCCCCTTTGGCCGGGTATCTCATGCTTGCTCCGCCTCTTTGGGCCTCTTTTTTTTTGCTCTCTCCCTTGACTCGTCCCTCGGGAGGTGCACTTTTCACGTACCCATGCACGTCATCTGTGGATTATCGATTAGGGATATGCTTTCGCCCCTGCTATATCTCCTTTTTCATAGTTTCGTAGGATAATCCGCGGAGAGAGAACAGATGAAAGGAAAGTGTTTCAACGGTTAACGATCTTGTAGAGGTTTTTGGTGAAATCTATTGCTAGGAAGTAGGGATATTTATTAATCGATTAGTTTAGAGAACACTTTTACTGTTTTATACGATTGTCAGAGTAGATGGTTCTACATGGTCCTAAAATCCGTTCTTATAAGGTTTATTTCTAGTTTGTTAATTAAAGGTTGCTAAAGTTGCTTTTGTTGCCCAGAAATCGCACAGGCGGGCGAAAGGTACTGCAGATCTAAGTAGTCGCAACGGCACAATTGAACCAGCCAATGAGAAAGAAATTGAAGTGAAAAAAATTACACTACAATATGAAAGCGAAGGGAGAAAATAATAGTACGCTTAAGAAAATTGTAGAACTTTATGAAGCATACATTGGCAGGGCTAAAATACAAGTAAAAGAGGAACACGCATGGGAGATAGAAACTTGAAACTTTTTTTTCTTTTATTTACGCAAACTATGTGTTAATACATATGTTAAACACGTGTCTTATAAAAAATCAGGGTATATTTAAAATTACTGATCCATATTATGCAAACGAGATAATTAAAAAAGAATGAATGTTCGTTGATGATCATGATGGGTCTCGAAAGTTTTGAATCTTTCATTTGTTGTTCGTTGTTGTAGTTACGACAAGTTAGCAGTGAGAAATATTATACATATCTATTCGTATTGTTAAAGAAACAAAATGTGCTACGAAGATCTACTAAAACTTTCAAGATCCTTCAGAATGCCTCAAACTTCGGTGATTCCCATAATATTCGAAACGGTCCGAACTTTTCGTTGCGTGTTGTAAGCGATTGGAGGCGTCTTGAAGCCCATCGCTATTTACACCCTTGGAAGGTCGGAAAACCGGCTTGTGTATACGTCTCTGGCCATGGCCAGCGTCGGATAGGCCGGCAGGCTGACCCTAAAAATCGTACAGGTGCGGTGCCACGTAAGCTACCGTCTATCGCTTTCACGTAATTTACGGGCGAACGGCATTAGCCGCAATGCCTGTCCCCGTAATAGAACGGTCGGAACGGCTGGCACCGAGGGAGCCCAACTCTGACCGAAGGAAGGAAGAGTGGAGCATCGAGGGGTGGTCGTGCCTATCCGTGCAGGTCTCTGCACGAGAGCGTGCATTTCCGTGCGTGTCGTTGGGGGGTGCAACTGGCCAGGAGGGCGACCAGGGACAGGGGCGATGGGAGGCGCGCGGATGGCATTCTGTGGTCAGTCCAGTATGCGCCTATATGCCGTCATGTGCTATCGATTCCTGGCCTGGAGCCCTGCTTCCTCTCGTACCAGACACGCTACAATCGTCCATAGTCCAGAGCTATGGCAGATAAACCCTTTCCTCCACCTCCATATCGTCCTTTTCCCCCGTACCTCGCGATCTGCCTCTTCTTCTGGTATCCCCTTCGCGTTTGCGTTTGCGTTTGCGTTTACGTTTGCGTTTGCTGTGTGCTCCACTTGAGCGATGCTTCATTCGTCTCCTCGTGGACTTTGTTGACTCGCTGATAAGTACTTTAGATTGGATGCTTGTAGTAAATTTCGTTGGAAAATGAGAGCTACTTGGGTTTGAGTGTTCTGGATCAGGGGATGGTATTGCAGCGGGTACCATTAGTAAACAGGAAATTACTTTAGATAAGATAACAGTTTCGGAAAATTGTGACCTGATTCGTGAGAATCTAGAGACATTTTTCTACAAGTACATGTCCTTCAGAAACGTTCCGTTTCTCAAATTTATACTTGCAATAAATATTATCGCAACGTGCCTATAAAATTGCACATTCCAGTCTACTTCATCACGTTAACGAATACCAATCGAATGTACAGCACCACACAGGTTTTCCGCTGACTGACAAGAAATTCTTCTTTCATTCTGACATGGAAATGAGCGATGTAAGCAAAAACTGCTGAATTCTCTCACAAGTCGCAATTGTGTAAGATAAAAGATAGATCTGGGGTTAGAACTCTTATTCCTTACTCTCCCTTTTGGAATGGAATGGAATGTACTTCTGAATTTGTTAATAGTTTATCAGGTGGTTTATGAAGTGATTACAAATTAAAGGTATAAGCTTGGTAGACTGCGTACATATTATAATCTTCGCGGATTTCGTACATGAATCTACGCAGCTGGATCAACGAAAGTTCATGAAAAGGTCCATTTTGACCATGAAATTTGAAGTCTAATACATTTTTTGTTTCCTACATTCTAGTCGTGAAAAGAATGAATAGTTCTAAAAGAATATATGTCCCAAAACGAGCCGTTTCTTTGCAAAATGTTGTTCAGTCTTTGCCTTATAAGCATTGCCGTTCACGACTGACGGCCTCCTGTGCGCTGTGACGGGAGAAAGAGTGGAGTTACGCCCCGCCCACAGAAGCAACTTCTGCGATTTAATTGGCCCAAACATTAAGAACTTTTTACGAGAAAATTATTCGTTTACGACGCATGGCATTCTTTAAACTTTTCACCCTCTTGTCAAATACAATACGTTGATACGAAATACATAATCTGACTTTGATTTGCAAGGTCAAAGTGCGTGTCTTCGTAGATTTAGACGGACACATCAATCCTTAAAATTGGTGGCTACTTGTTCACAACCTGTATTTAAAGTGGATTTAACCCTATCGATACTATGGGCGCATACTCCTGTATCCGCGTGCGTTCAATGCGGTCAGTGTGTGCGAGGAACGCCGTTTGGCGTTTAACAACTATGGTTAGGAGACGCGATCAGATGAGTCCAGCACGCGGTGTACGCTGAGCGTTCAAAGTGTCAGCCGCCAAAGGGTCGGGGAAAAGACGAAAGAAATGTATAGCTGCGTAGAGATTCAGGGATGTTAACAAAATGTACAAAGCATCGTGCTCCCTGAGACAGTAGCGGCGCGTGTGTTCGTGACACGGAACACCGAGCACCAGCGAAAGTAAAAGTACTCAAACACTAACAGTATGTATTACGCTCCGTGTCATAAGCGATGACTCACGGATGAATATCAAAGAGACAGTGTATGCACCATCAACCATAGGCCCAGCCGAGTTTCGCAACAGCGTTACCTAACTGCCCGTTGTACGTACGCACCGGTGTCTGTGTTTTATTCTATTTAAAAATGGAGGACACGCGTTACAGTCGTGAATATACATCGAGTAACGTATGGTGTCACGCAAATGCGTGCATGCCAGTCACGTACTCCTTTCTTTCCTCGTGCGTAGCGCACGTGGTGAACGGGACGATACACGTGCTAGCGAAAATACGAGAGTAAAGCGAAGACCGAACGAGCGGATGCTCTAAATTCGGAAAATCTTGTAACCTTAGCTTCCAGCACGTAACTTTCAACTTTCAACTTAATATACATATTTTATTATAACACAATCTTGTTTCGCTTCCTAACACGCTTTCTCGTATAATGGAATAAAACGATGAAGCACTTCCTCAAGTGCTTCATCGTTTTATTCCATAAAACAGTTTCGATCACGCTCGATAAAACGAGAGCTGATTGATAACCCATCCTCATATGGTACGTGATTGCAATGAAGCTGCCTTCGATGGTACCCACATGTTTCCTTTTTGACCTTGAGGTGCTTTGCTTCGTTCGCTTTTAAAGTAGTATGAAGATGTTGCCAACGAATGAAGAACAAGAATTCTCTAACGTGGGAGATTATTTAAATGCCTGGTGCAGACTTTTTCTCCTTGAAGCATATTGATAAGTATAAAAAATCTAAGGGACACTTTTTTATTTTTGTCTGATTGTAATTTTCAGAGATGGAAGAATTATTATTCTAGAAGTAGGAAGCTTTATTACACCGAAAATGAAACATAATACCATACTTAAAGTGATATTTTTTAAACACTACTGGCCACAGTTCAGTTACTCAAATCCCCGCGAACTGTCCTTGCTTTCCCTTCACATCAGCCGCTGTAATTCTGGAAGTAATGTACTTCCTTCGGATTTTCGTCGGTCACGTCCAATGCCACTCTTCACATATGTAGATCTCTAAATTTTCTGCGCAGTACGTGCAGCAAACGTTCCACCATCGAGGAGTTTGTAGGTCATCCGTAATCATGGAGTCAGTAAAGCCCGTTTCCGCCGTTAAAATTCGAAGCCACGGCGCCTCTGAAGGCCCAGAGAGAATGATTTCCGCGTCGAATGCGGAATGTATGCCTCTTTCCGGCGTAACGCGTATCAAATGCGAGAAAAGGGAAAAAAATATGGCGGCGATAACGGATGAACTGGTACCTGGACAATAGCCGCGTAGGTACATCCCTGCGTTAAAATACGTTGAAACGCGAACTTGCTGGAGGAGTTTTAATGATCCAGCCGTTATTCTGCATCACAGCAGTTTCTCCTCGCTTCTTTCTTTTTTCAAAAATTTTATGCCGCCTTTAGTAATGTAAATGCTCCCCCGTTTCGCTATTGCCGCGTCAACTGCGATAGAAATGGAGGACTGCTCTTGATTCACTATATGATTGAAACGGAGGTGCTGCTTCGTGTAACAGCGAATCGAAAATGGGTAATGGAAATTTTTCGTACAACGTCTCATTTTTCAAGGAATCGATTTCGAAGATTTGTTGAACACAGTTGGCGTCCAGTAAGATTTGGATAACGCTAATGTATGTAGTTCAAATGATACAAGAGCTTTTCCCACTCAGTTTATGTTTTATATTCCTCTTGCACTTCATTTTAATCGATTATAACCTCGATTACTAATTTCTTCTTTTTGCCCTATGGGTCATATAAAAAACGTTGCATGGCAGAGGTTGAAATGCCTTCCAGACTGTCGTCCTTAATAAAGCTAATATTCCATTATTTCAAGTACATATCTCGCGAAGTACTCAACGCTCGAACTTCCTACCCTAATATTTACTGTACACAGACTGAGTCAAAGAATTAACCTAAAAATTGGCATCATAGGCAGATGGAAGAATGGATAGATCTTGTCGTATTTAATTTTTCTGTGTTACATGATGCAGAAGTTACAAAACGTTCCAGTTGCTTGACTCACCTTCTGCGTCGAAAAAAATCTTCCTCAAACGCGTGATTCGACGCGAAGTGTGGGCCGGAGAGAGGAAGCTTCGAAAGTTCGCTTGGCAGATGCCGTGATTGCTCGTGTAAGACGCGTCTGTCGGAGGACGCCACTTGTACTCAAGAAGGAGAAAGACACGACTCGCCATCCGAGAGAATGTGGCGCAGTTTAATAATAGTACAGCCACACGTCTCTCTGTCCCACCACGCCCCTGCTAGAAAATACTTACCATATTTCCCGCGTGTGGTCCCCGCGTAGTTACATCATTTGATGCTAAAATGGTCTTGAGACGGTGCTTGAGTACAAAAATGTGTTTCTACTAAAAACTCTCTGTTGCGCGCATGCATATGTACATATGTATGCGTGTACTATAGATAGAGGCGCGTGTTACTAGTGACAGGAGAATTTTCTCGTAGCCGTTCCCGATGGCTTTCGGCGTTTCGAGCGACATTCCTTTAGGAACGATGTTCTGTTTTTTCTCCAGCTATTTTTTCCTAAACAGAACGCGCCTCCTCTCTTTCAGGCCTGACGTGTTCATGAATGTATTCATGTAGTAACTTGGGAATCGAGTTTTTACAATGAGCAGAACTTTATTATGCAGCAATTAGAAGCTTCCCAACAACTGGTATTACTCGCTATTAAACTTTATCTTCTCTCAAGTAAAAACACCCCAAATACACCATGTATTAATTTCGCGATGATTTTTTAATCATTTGTTAAATTCTCGCTGTTTTGAGTCATGCAACTGAAAATCAGATGATTCTACATAGAAAAATAAATTGAAAATGTAGAATAAAACTTGCTTTCATACGATCCTCTGTTTCGAGGAAGTACGCGGGCTCCTAACGTAGTTTCTGCTTCGCTAATGGCGACTATAAGTATAAAGATTTCATTGATCTTAGTAGATAGTAAGAGTGATAGAAAGGGAAGGATGGCCGTGTAAGTGCTCATAAGTTGAAATAAAAGTAGAAACCTTGGTGTACCGAGAAACGGGGGGAAGTTTTTACGTTAGGAGCCGAAATGACGCCGAGTACGTATATCGAAACATCCGCATTTAGCGCATTTGCACGTATCGTATCGCATGTAGTCGACGGCATAGCAAAGTCTGCACCGTGTCAGCCAATTTCTTTAAAAGCTACCTGCCATACTGGATCTCCACTCGTATTTCAATTTCGGCCTCTCATTTTATTTATTGCGCGATCGTCTGTCGTTTGAAGGAACACGTGTGTTTCGACCCTGGCGACGAGAGTTGGAAGCTATTTGTGATCGTTCTGGTAAAAGGTTTGGAAAGGGAATCGAAAGGACGCTGGTAATAATTTTACGGTTTGTTGAAGGCAATAAAAGCAGGGAATGAAATTTATGACTTGTCGTTCTGGTATAAAGTTTGCCAATAATTTGTTTGAAGACGTTTGGTTTACGTCGTATTGGATGGGGAGTTAAGTTGATACTAGTAGCGATGGGGTAAAGTATATTTATTGCGAGTAGCGGGTATAGGAATATGATGGAATATGTTGAGAACTCGTATGACTAGCTTCAAAGATGAAACAAGTATTTATTCTACCTACTTACAAGTAGAACTGAATCGTAACAGAAAGTTTTGAACCTTATATGAGTAGGTACCTTCGTTTCTCAATTGTTTGCTCCTTACATAGGGACTGTATAAAGATCCTTTTACTGATCCGACTAAAATTTTGGCTACAGCTAGTTCATGTAGTGCACTATGCAAAATTTTATGAGAAAATTACGATTCAAACTTTGGGCACGCCCCTTGTTAATATCATTAACTCTGACAACGAGTACATACTTATACTTCGCAGTTCTTTACTACACTACGTATTCGTTATAAGCCTGTTTCTACTATGCGTTGTACGCCCGGCGACTATCCCCACCATTTCTTCGAATCCTTCCGACGAGAGTGAGAGAACCCGAGAACGAGCGAGAGGCTTTTTCGTTTCCTCTCCCTCGCTCTTGGGTTTTCTCACTCTCGCCATTGGCCGCGCGGAATAGTATCCACTACGCGCCGTACGCCCGCGGCCAGCCCCGTTCGTCGGGCTTATAACGAGTGCGAACTGTATTGAATACTTTTACTTCAACGTTCTTCGCTCTTGTTCCTCCGAGTAGGGGAGACCGGGAATGGTTGTCTCATTTCTTTATTTCGTTTAATATAAACGACATACGCCCGACTTTATAAAAAAAAATGGTCCTGTGGATTTTGTGAATCAGATTAGGAGCTAATTCAATTTATTTGCAGGAACTATTTTGTGACAATATACCCCGAGGTTGGGTTGGTTGTCACAGTATCTGGGATTGATTGTCGCAAATTTAGATGGCTAAGTTTATTAATAAAAAGCCGATTCAATTAAGGAAGTAATATAATTTTTTTATTGTAATTATAAATGCTCTTGCTCAATAGTCTTGAACACAAAATTAAACTTAGAAACATTATTAAATAACAGTTTACAACTTTATCACTGAACCCCAATTTCTCTGGATTTGCTTTCTGAATACAGAGACAAGCACACAAGGCAAAAGTCTCTTTTTTTCTTTTTTCCTTTATCGGATAAAATAACTCGTTTTGCTTTGTTCTTCTTTCCAAATGTTCTATGACAACTTGACCCAAACCGTTAAACAACCCCACTTCTCTATTCATGTATTAAAATGTTTAAAAAATGCAGAAAAATCATTACAGTAAGTTAGAAAAAACTTTAAACCACGAGAATAATGCAACAATATTATAGTCAATACTAAGAAATAACCTATACTTACTTCATAGAAAATGCGGCGTAATTTACTTTGAGGGCACGAAAACAAGCAATGACACAGTGTCTTCATGCGACTCTGCAGCGAATTGAGCGATGGGGGAAAGAGGCGGCGATATATTTACCCGTCGTCGATTATTAGTACATTCCTATTGTTTATAGTTTCTTTGTTATAGCGGTTGTGACAACCATACCCGGTCTCTGCTACCTGTATTTAGATGGTTTATAAAGATTCATACAATAGATTCTAGTCTTCGAAATAAAGGCCATTTGTTCTGTAGTTTTAACTCATCTTTCTGCTAATTGTGTGCACTCTTCGTTTGTACCGACCACTGTTTAGGCTCTGAGCTTAAAAAAATATGGGAATGCTGTAAAGGGGGCAAGAACTTATGGCTCACCGTCTATAAATGATATTCAACATCGTACAATTTATCTATTTCCGCTATGTAGGGTTTTATTATTTATACTCTAAAAATTTACATGGAACGTGCGAAACAATGATAGAGAGCACGAAAAAATAACTGAAATCGCGGAGGAATGTATGTCGTTGACGTTTAAAATGGCCAGATCTGCAGCTCGGCGCTCGCGTAATGGCGAAGTGTGCGTACTTGAAAGTCCACGGGGAGAAAAGTTAAAGTTAAAGGCACGTGGAAAGTCGTTAAATTTAATTGCAGCCATTTGATGAACGACGAGACGACCAGACACCTGTTTGCTCTTTCCTTTTTAATGCATTTGCGTACGTTGAACGAAGTTGAAGAGTCTGTGCAGATATCGAACTTTCACAATGCTGCTTCCGCTATTTCGTTTATTTTCTACCTCATCCTTAAACAATTTCCATCTTTACGTGGATGCGAATCTTGCTAACATATTTTGCTTTAAGAAAATATTCCGATTTCTTCAGACAAGGTCCTTGATTATTATTAATGATTACTAATGGAGGCAATATGTGGACACTATTAAAAAAACTTATGTCTGTTAAAAGACGCAAATATTATTATCCAAAAGTAAAACTAAATTATTTCTTACGTTGATAGCCTAGCATCTTAATATTTTTTCATAGCAAACGAGGAATTGTATCGATCAGTATACTAAAAAATATGGAATCCCATTAAAAAATGACGCAATGTTGTGTTGAAACTACATAAGTGCATATAAACTTACAACAAATTAAATGGAAACTTGGATCATGAGGAACCATTAAAGGAAAACGCAACAATGAATATTGTATTATTTAAATCACCAATATATTCATATTTCATATAATTTAGGCCGAGACTCAGAATTGTTCAATTTTTTACCCAAGTGGTATCGATACGTGCGGGAAAACGGAGATAGAACGCTCTAAAATCTCGGTTGGTGATTTTCAAGCGTTTTATTTTTGGTTCCCTTTCATACACTCATTCGCCGTACAGTGTGCGATGGTAAATTAACAATGCATTAATTATGTTTCGCGTTTCGGAACAGTGGTGGTCTGAATTCCCAAATTATTCGCGAATAGATGTTATAAAATTCCAGCTGGCATAGAAGTTCCAACATGGCGTCATTTGTTCATTCTCGTGGTTACCAAAATGCAAGAGGAAATCACGGTCTTTATAATCGACTAGCTGTTTCAATTGTTTTACTCAGGGCCACGTAAATAAATGTGTCGAGCAACACATTGAAACATCCAGAGTGTTATAATTATCAATTATTGTCCACTAATGTTTTACTGTTGTGTTTATTAAAAACACTATTTTTAGAAACCATTTGCATTCTAAATAACTGAATAAATCTGTTTTGGGTACATTGAATGGAATTTTATTTAGTTTTTACGATTCTCATTCCTTAATTTACGTCGGATGAAAAAAAGGGAAGAGAGAAAAAAGAATGACGAGTGTGTCCTAAATCGACTATAAAACGAGAGGAAACTAACGCGATTGCAGAATGATCGTGGAACGCGCAGTGGATGGAGACGATTAGACCCGTAATGGCGGTATCATAAATTGTCAATTTGCCCGGGGTAAATAGCAGCATTACACAATTTTCCCGGCAATTGTCCCTGCACTGAGTTCGCCACAAAACCATTGTCCCGTTTCTTTGTGCGTTTCAAAGACCATACGGCTCACGGTTACATCGATTGCGTCACGAAACAGACATGCAGAGAGTGTCTAGTTTTCGGGCAGTCGCTTGCAAATAAATAATACGCTTTGCTGGTCCAGGGGCATTCAAAGACCATTGGATTTAGTAAATCCGGGCCACAGTAGCTGACCACTAGCGTGAGTAAAGAAATTTGCAGGACTTGCAAAAACTCGAACCAATCACACGCAGATATCGATGCCATCGACAGATCGGAGTAACTTTGGTGGTAGAATGTAAATAGCCATTTATGTATGAACCTTTCATCATTTTCTGTGCAGAAATTTCTTAGAATTACATTGTTGTAGCCGACCTCGTTATAGAGTAGATATCAAAATGCCCACATCCGTAACAACTTATCGTGCGATAAGTTACGCCACGAGTTGTAGAGACAGTTGCATTGTCTTACCACACTCATTTTTTTCCACAGAGAAGGTGACCATCGTTTAGCAAATATTACCAGAAATTGAGGGACCCAGTGGAAAACAGGCACATGGCACATATTATAAATTTGCGTTTTTTGTACCATTAATTAGTTCCTGCAATGTAGTGTTCAATTCTACCACCTCCTAATATAATACCGAGTACGTTTCTCCGAGCAAAATCATATTAAATTTTCTTCGCGCTGTGAAAAAATAAATGTGTAGTCGACCATGCCACACAGATCTTATATTGTTTTCAAAATGGATAAAACTCATAGAGAGTTTAATTATTTATACTATTATTTCTTATTTATTTACTAAATACACAAGACATATTTAGCAATATCATTTTCCAATTTGTTCAAAAATATTCAAATTATAGGAGTTAATAACTGACCTAATAAAAGTAATTTTTCAGCAAAAATTTGATATTAGTTGTCATTTACCATCTAGTTCAAGTGCCGCTTAAAGTAATTACAATATCGTACCGCATTTCTTATGAAAATAATTTTTCCTTCAACTTGCTTTCCTCTAAAATCAGATAACATGTGCTTGTTTTCGACTGGGCCCCACAATTCATAAAGAATGTATTCAGCATACTTTTTGGATACCAGTTCTTTAAAATCCTAATAGAGTGTGCAGAAATGTGACAAAATAAATGCAGCCCCGTAAGAAGTGGCAAAGAACACAACTTCGAAAATACAATTCGGGTTTCACACGGACTTTTTTTACACGATTTTGATCTAACACTGTCTGATAAATTCGCTTTTTTAAAAATCTAGTTATTATACGTAATTCATGTCTACTGTTTTTGTCAAATTTTTGTGTTTGAGAATTAGTGACATATTATTTTCTTTACAAATGTTAATTTACATTATGTATGTTTGTCTATAAGTTTATAAGATAGACTGCATGCAAGCGCATAAAAACCAAATAAAGATTTTATCATAGATTTTTATATTTTGTTTAAACACATTTTAACTCTTGTACGCACAACCCATGGGAATACCCATTTCTATGTTTCTTTAAACAATTTTTTATGTTCTTCTGAAAATATCAAAACCGCCCGGATCCCGATTCTTTGGACACTTTTACGGTTATTTACGTGTTCCAAACAAAAATTGATGCACAAGATTTTAAATAGTAAAGCTTCAAACTTATGTATACGCTTGTTGGATAATCGGGACACCCGTGTGCCCATAGATGACAGGCTGAATTATGAACGGAAATTTTACAAATAAATCGTACAGTACAAAAAATTCTTAATTAATACTGTTTAGTTATTAACATATATATATATATATATATATATATATATAACAATATTCTGATCAATGCACAGTCCGTTGAATCAATGGGAATTCGGGACAAACATCATAACTTCTGAACTAATCAGTTTTCGACCTATATACCCTAATACTTTTTTAACGAGAATATACAGATGCATCGATTGGTGTACAAAAAATATACAGTTGCATTTAATTGAGGTGATCCCGATTTTTTATTGAATAAAAAGTTTTTTCAATATTTACTTTTGCAATTTGTTGTCAACTGAATACTGACTAACTTCTGGCCGAAACATTTTTTTATCAAATTATTTTTATCACGTGTATCGCGTTTGGCAGCTATTTTAAAACTGGAGACAGTATCCAGGATAGAAAAGTCAGGGTAGGTATCGTATAAACAATTGGAAAAAGCAGATCGGATGTTTAGAACTTACATTTTTTGGTCTCCTGGTGCAGAACAAAACCACTTTTCAAAAAATTCCTGGTTTGTCCTCGTTAAACATGTTTTTGAAAAATGACTATAACGAAAAAATCTGCAAACATCTGCAATTTTTGTTTGTATAATAATGTTGGGAACTGTTCCAGAAATAGTTTCCCACATAAATCGCATGTCGGTGTTTTACCTTTTTCGAGAAAAGGGAGGTTAAAGTTTGGAAACATAATTCAGCAATTTATTGGATGTGTAACTTCGAGAAAATGAAACTGAATTTAAAGTACCTAAGTAAAAGAAATCGTTTCACAACCAAAATAAAGTGTATGTAGTACCTGCAATTGAATGATCTTATGAAAGTTATTTTTATTTATGCGGAAAGTTCGTAATTTGTAGGTGGCCTTGAGGTATAAGCCAAAATTCATTCGAAGGAGATAAAATTAACCCCTGAAAATACGGCTATTTTCCGATTTTCTGTTATAACTCGCGAACTGGAAGAGATAGAAAAAAGTTTCAAGACAAAAGTTAGTTCTTTTAATTAGATCTATCATTTGGTAAAAAAAATATTTTACAGTTCACGAGTTATAACACAAAATCGGAAAATAACCGAATTTTCAGGGGTCAATTCCACCCCCTTAGAATGAATTTGGGCAGCAAACAAAAATTGTGTTGTAATCAGGAGGAAATTCCCTATATATTCACAAAGTTTTAGAATTTTTTGAATTTCCGGTTTCGGGATGTTCCCTTGTGAGTGTTGGGGACTTTAATTTTGTTTCTTTTTGTGTGTTCATATATATTCTTCACAAATAAAGTGTCTGGATTACGGTCATGTTAAATGTCATCGCAAAAGAAATATTGATTTTTAGATTTTTCTCCATTGAGCAACGCACTGTGCGGTGTCAGAAACTTCGTCATTCAATGACTCTGTTTGTGGTTGCGAAAAATTACGAAAGTAAAATTATCGCTGTGTGTCAGATCTATCGAAGCAGAACGCATCGGGTATCGGGGTACCCCGGTTGCCCAACAACCGTGAACATTTTAGTGGCCTACACCTTATCGTATTATTTGTACTGATTTTACGTAACTTTTTACGTCCTTAAATTACGTAAGGGTAATTTTGGCGATTTCTTACCCCCTCCCTCCGCCGGGATAAGAATTCGTAAGATTTGATATTACAACCCCCTTCTTGCGTAATATTTTTTACAATGAAGTTTTTCACTTACTAAAATTCTTTTAAAGGTTTATATAATTCATTTAATTCGGCTTCGGGAATTTTAAACTAAAACAACTTTTCTGGAACATTAATGATGGAATTTGTTTTTATTGAAAATTAGGTTAAAACATATTACGTAAGACGCTACCTAACTCTCCTCCCCCCGTGTAAGAAAACGTAAGAAATTCGCGACTCCTCCCCCGAAGCCTTACGTAATTTAAAGACGACCCCTTACACGGATTTTTCGAGTACGTATCTATCACGTAAAAACAGAATTAATTAATTATCACTTTACACACCACTCGAGTGGGACTCGGATTAGTCGACATCTCTCTGCGAAGCGCGATGGGTACCTCGAATTTCCTTTCAAGAACCCGTTATTCCCCGCTGGAATCGCGTTAAAGAGGGCCCCGATAAAGATGAGAAATTCGCGGTGACCACGGAAGGGTCGCGTTCCCGGGATTATTTCATCCCGCGAAATCTCCTCGAGATAGCCCCGCAGTTCGCGATTGTTGCGAGCCCACGATGCAAAGGGGCCGAAGAAGAATCCGCGGAGATTTAGATGGAGCCACGAGCTAGGAAAAAGGGGAAGAAAAAGCGCGGCAGGATGAAGAGGAAGAAGGGGGGGGGGGAGGAGTCGATAGCCCGTGCTAGAAGTACTCGCGGCGAAGCTGACTGTGCTTGCAACTGAGCGGAGAAACGAGAGGGTGGAAACGGACGTGAAAAAGAGGTTGGTCGAGTGTGAAGGGAGAGAGTAAAAGGAGATATCCTATCTCGAAGATTATTGTATCCCGGGTTCGAGACTGCTTCGAATTTTTACCGCGATAATTCGGGTCAGCGATATCGAGTGACGGCGAACAGGAAAGGGGGACGAAGGTGTCCAACTTACGGGATGTGGGCAGAATTTTAAGTGAAAGATTCGAGGACTATGGTTTGGAGCATGTTGCGAATGGTTTGAACCTTTAATCACGGAAGAATGTAATCTTTTGCTGTGGAAGTCAATGCCATTCCCTTAGGAATATAGAAGTCTGTGTTGGAGTTCGATTTGACACGTAAGAGTATAACACTAAAGAATATTATAGGGGATGAGCATTTTGAGCGACATAAAAGTGAAATCCGTTGTTTGTAAAGATACTTACAGTGATATACAACAATAAAATGAAAATTGTTTATTAGAAAAAATTCTGGGACATGTTGGGAAGATCATTCTAATATTTTTCACGTCCATAAAAAACTAGATTACACCCAGTGGCGAATTTAAGGAAAAAGGCCCAGGTGGCAAACATTTTGAAAGGCCTATTTTTTTTTTTTTTTGGAAAATTGAAGTGGTTAAAACTAAAAACGGGCTAAGTAGTACAGAAAAAAATAGTGTTTAGATAAAATCATAATATCTCTTTTTAAAAATGCTTCTGATTACACCACTGTTGAATTGAAAGAACGATCTCGATTATCACTGATCTCAACGCTGTGATGGTACCTGGATTGCAATAGACAATTATTAATCCTTTCGAATACCAAGGAAAGTGGAAGCATCGCGAGAATCGCCACTGCAACGAGCCGTTGAACCGTGGCAGAAGAAATAACGCTATATGCAAGCGTTTCAACGACGATCGAGATAACACTACGGTCTACAATAGTCCCGTGATCTGGCACTCGAGATCTCGAGATCCCGTTGAAAGATCCTTGGAATCATCCAAGTCGTATCTCGGATCCTATTTGATCCTCCAGCTCTATGTCAATTCGAATTCTTCCCGAGGTATCGCGACGTGTAAAGGTGGAATCAGACGGAACGTGAATCGGCGAGCTTGCTCGGCTCGCCCAGGCTCGTCCAGGCTGGGCAAATCGGCTAGGCGAGCCATGACCGATCAGACGGCACGTGGGTTCGGCGATTCACGCGCAAAGATCGCCGATTCACGTTCCGCCTGATTTCATCTTACGACTTGCGCGACTAACAAACCGTCGGACATCACGTGCTGAGCGATTGGCCAGAGAAATAGGAGGAAATTAATAATCATTGCGGGGCAAGTGGTGATCAAAGGAAGAGAACTTCTGGCTTTCTTTCGTGCTTCGTCCTTAATGCTGAAATTCATGAATCAAAGTGATTCGGGAGAGGGTGCAGCCGCGGAGGAAGCAGGAGAATCGATATCGCGGAGGCAGTCGGTGGAACGACGGTTGAGGGAGCTCCGAATGGCGGACAGAGATGGAATCAAGAAGAAACAATGAGGGGAGGTGAAGAAAAAAAGGCGCGGGGAGTACAAGGGCGAAGTAGAGGCCAGAGAAGCAAGGGTAGAGGGCGAGGGCAGCGAGGAGGGAGGGAGAGAGTGGGGGCGAGCGAGCAACAGCCGCTGCTCTTTTGTTTTCTGGGACAAGAGGGTGTCTTCGTTGGCTCAAAATCTCTGCCAGACTAGATAGCCGAGCAAGACGCCCCTCGTTCTTTTCCATCTCCGTCTTGGCGGTCTGAAAAAAAAAGCCGCGTCGATCGAGGCTCCTTCTGCCCGAGTTGGATCCATTTTTCCTCCGTCCACACTTTTGTCCCCAGTTTCGCCGACGATCACGTGAAGTTCGCGTTATTGTGCCTGGAATCCCGGCGTGGTCGCCGGTGATACCGAATATTCTCCGGGAGCCAGTACTTAGCTGGATTGTGGCTGACAATGAGTTTCGAGGGAAAGCTTTGACGAACAGGGAAACAGGAGATGCTTAAGGCGAATTTACACAGTCCACTTTGGTTGAACGATGCGGTTAATTCAACAAAATTGAAAGCAAAGTGAACAGTGTAAAATTACCATTCGACCAAAGTGGCGGAGTTGGACAAGGTTGGCAGAGCTTCTACTTTTGGTCAACGCAGTTGTCCATTCCTCCGGATTGCAAAATGGTAAAGGACTTCGCGATACATCTTTGCGCGAGGAATTTATATGTTTCGGCTTGTTCCATAATTCCGGGAAATCCTGTATAACTGTAAGTGTTGAAACAAAAAGTATCTGGCAGGTAGACTTCATTTACCAAAGTACCTATTATAGGGGATACCCGGGGCTAGTTGATACAGACGAATTATCTCGACACCGTATATATGTAGCTCCGCTTGAGGGAGATATGTGATGTTTGTTGTTCAATTTTTTTTATATTTTTTTTATTTTTCAAATAAAAATGAAAAAAATTGAAAACAGAATAACGTATCAACTAGCCCCGGTCTCCCCTAACAGTGAACTAAGAGATTCGAACTTACAATTAAGGTGAATGTTCCAATTTCTGCTGATTTAAGAGGTTACTCGTCATAAAGAAGGTGTATAAAATTTGTTTGTGATCAAAAGTTGCAGAGTAATTGATTAATTCTTTAATAATAAATCAACTAATTCGAAAACTATTTAAGAAAGATATTTCACGATGTTTACCTATTAGTAATCTGTAATTAAATACAATGCTCCAAATGTCCGTATTTCTGCTCACGAAAAATAGCGATGTACGTATTTCTACTCACTATTTGTACCAATTTCTGCTCACCTAATATGTTGCCTTTTCACGTTAAAATAAGTTACATCCTTTATGGAGAGGTTTTATAACACAACAGTGAAGCATAAAATAATGATAAACAAAAAATAAAATGCCTTCGAATAGAAATAAAGGTTACAGCGTACATTGAATTGTGAGGTTATGTTACTAAAATTTTGGTGAGTAGAAATGCGGACTTGACGCTGAACCTGCTCACCTGTTTTCTACTTAAAAAAATTAAAAATAGTAAACAAATCTAAATCCAGAGCACAATACGGAATCGGTTTGTTATTAAATGACAAATTCCACTGCAAAAATTATTTTCTGCCCAATTATCGAATACCAATAGCGACGCTGTTCCTTAGCACAACCAGCTAGAACATGATTGAAAAATCATGAGTCCTTCGTTTTAAAAGTTTTTCGTTGCTTATGCTGCACTTTGATTAGCCCCAACCTCGTGCAACACTCGCGTAAATGTTCAAATAATTTAGAATTATTTTGTTGCAAATATAGTACAAACGTAACGCTTATAATAATAAGAAAAATACGGAATGAGCAGAAATGGGAACATGAGCAGAAATGGGAACATGAGCAGAAATGGGGACATTTACCTTAGTTGCCTTTTCGCGCAAACCTTTCGCCTTTTACAGAAAAATCGGCGAGTCCGTAGAGCTATCTTTTTTATCGCTTCGAGAGAGAAAGATGAACGGTTCAAAAATGGCACACGTCAGACGATGGCGGTATTTCTTTATCATAGGGACAAAAAGACGCGCTTGCCCAAGCTGATAAAACATACGACGGTTTGGTACCGTTTTGGTACACTTTACTAGGTACACATTCGCAACGTGTGCACATCCAGCGAAGTATAATGAGAGCATTGTTCTCCGGAATTATAGTCGCATTGTTATAATTCCTTCTTTTCCCCCACTATTCCCCCTCTCTTCCTCTCTGCCCCTTTGTGCATACGCTTCGTCGCTCCTCTATTTTGCTGTCTTGTTCCTCTTCCACCTGTATGCAGTTTAATCCTTCGTTTCGCGTATCTTAGTTTCATTCCATTCCCTTTTTCCCTCCCAAAACCCATTCTCGTTACTTTCAATGTTTGTCCCGTGCTTGAGTCAACGAAACGAGGACTAGAACTCGCATAATAGTAATAATAAATTTTATTTTATCCTTTACTGTTTACAATCCCGCTACGTTAATTCTGCCCTTTATATCAAGCATCTTCCAATCCCTTATACTATGTTTACATTTATCTCATTATCAGTTCCACTCATTCTTGTACGCTGTCACACATTTTTATACACTGAACCCTAACCTCTGTCTTATAACCTCTACTTTATTTCTAATTGTTAGTATAGCTTCCTCATTTTGTCTCCTCTTTATTTTTTGCTCTTATATTTAATGCTAACTTCAATTATTCCTTCTTATCCTATTCTTCTTTTACGTATGTATTCCTTTCTTTTCGTTACTCCAATGTTTCTTCTTTCAGCTCTCCTAAGCGACATAACGTCATGTAACCAACATACAACTCTCTGGACCATAAATTTTCGAATTTAAGTAATAAAAGTGTCCCTGGAAATTGAGAACACACGATCTGAGTAGCGCACAGTGGTCTGTCCAATAACAATCTAGCGGGCAAAAGTCGCAGGGCGTACATAAATCATGAGTTAGGTGGAAATGTTTATTATTTGTTTGAAAAACACCATCCACAGTGTTCTACCACCCTTAAAACTTCCACCGCGGCCTCCAAGGGTTTATTAAAACCAAAATTCGTATTCTGGTGTTTCTTAAAATGTAGAAAGCGAATGTGAACTCTGTTTTGTACAGAAAAATTGTTTACAACCACGTTATTTAGAATGAATTACACATTTTAGATTCTAACATCACCATTTTTGAAGATAGAGTTACTTTAATTACGCATGAAAATTATGTAGAGTTGCAAATATTTGCAGCTATAACTTGTGAATATGTACTCTGTAAAGCAAATAGAACAAAAGAGTACAAAATTTTTCAGGATCTGCGAGGTTCCTGGATATCTAGAGCTTTTCCAACGAAAGCTATTGAAAAATTCCATCATTTTCATGATGACTACATTTTAATTCTGTTCGTTGTTAATTAAAATACTCATGGCTGAAGCTTGATTTACTACTTACTTAAATTGCGATACAATTGAACACTTCTAATATGTAGGTAGCTGATTCTGACGCATTCTAACAATCGGTTACTAAGCGGTC
This sequence comes from Andrena bucephala, assembly GCA_947577245.1. Classification (NCBI taxonomy): domain Eukaryota; kingdom Metazoa; phylum Arthropoda; class Insecta; order Hymenoptera; family Andrenidae; genus Andrena; species Andrena bucephala. The sequence continues at coordinate 109,727,352 of OX387715.1, forward strand.
GACTCGCGTACGTTTCTCCGATCGTTACTTTTATGAAATACAGTAAGGTGCAAAAGTGAATACACTCCGTTTAAAACAGAATAACTTTTTTAAAATGGGTCCAAACGATTTGAGGCTTTTTGAGAAGCTAGAAGAATTAGTTTACTGCGTGATGTGTTTCGCTGTTTTGAAAAAAAATTGCAATTGTTCGGAATAGCAAAAAAAATAGTGAAAAATAGTGGTTGCTTTTTCAACTTTTTTATATGAGCCTGTAATGAAAATTCAAAAAACCCGCTTGGCCACCGAAGTAAGTTGTGTCCATGCCTAAAATTTCATCAAAATCGGTTAACGTGGCTCTGAGCTATAAACGTTGAAAAATCGCGAAATTCCCGAAATCATCGATTTTCGACCTTATTTAAGATCTTTAAGCGTTTTTAGCTCAGAGCAACGTTACCCGATTTTGATGAAATTTTAGGCATGTATACCTACAACTTACTTCAATGACCAAACGGGTTTTTTGAATTTTCATTACAGGCTCAAATAAAAAAGTTGAAAAAGTAAAAAAACACGTCGCACAGTAAACTAATCCTTCTACCTTCTCAAACAACTTCAAGTCGGTTGGACCCATTTTAAAAAAATAATTCTATTTTAAACGGGGTGTATTCACTTTTGCACCTTACTGTACGTATAAAGTTGCATACCATATTATTCCGATATCTCTGACTCATGATTTTGCACTTTTGACCATCAATAACACCGACCACTGTGCAGCGCAACTGTCCAGTTGATATGGAACATTTACGAAGGGTCGACCAAATACAAACAAGAAGGATATGTACATCCTCAAAGTTGGAAAGCTCAGCTTTCGGGAATTGAACGATATATCAGCTGTTTCTAAATTAAACGATCAAACTGTAGCAATAAAGTGTTCGGTGGCTAAAAATAACCAAAAATCAATTGACGTCATTAGAAGGTCAAGTTTAGCACAATAGATGTGAAACTTATCTTTATCAGTTCCTGTTAGGCACAGGCTGCTCTTCCCTACACTTTTTCTGTGACACTGTAGGTACCTTCTCCACTTATCTTGTTATTCCTTTCACTCTTTTCAAATAACAATGCACTGGCCAGCAAGGGATCTTAATACAATTGCTGAATATTCGTTATAAGCACATGTAATAAGTGAAAATTCTAGGAGAAAAATTACCATAAATGCAAAAGGCCACCGCCAGTTAGGTACTCTTCCTAAGCAGTTAGTAATTTAATTGCAATCTTCACTTTTTCAATCGTTTTCTTTTTCTACATTCCCTTAACGAACGAACCTCGTGCTGTGTTAGTGGTCTACCCCTTATTTCAACACGAAGAGATATTTTCGACAGACTTGTCACGCTATTGGGTGCAGAGAAAGCACATGGCTGGGCAAATACTTATGAGCGATAGTGTACCTACCCGTACAGGGTTGAACAGGTGAGACTGGGGTGTTCGAGGGATACATTCAAAGCAGCAAGGGCCAGTATCAGTTGCACGTAATCAATAGTATTAGCCAGCCTCCATTATAACCGCGGCTACAGGCTACAATGGTGGATCATTAGGAATAGGAGATAACACCGTAGCAAGATCAATTCCGCTTTGAGGTTACCGGCTGGCCCTGCCCGAATAGATTGGTTCTGTTGTAATAGTATTAAGACGTATTTTCTCCGCAGCCACGCAATTATATACCGTATTATGCAAATACTCTTAGTCGGAGGCGTATCCACTCGAGCATGCTATCACTAATACTGGTCTGTTCAAATTAATTGGAGGATCACTTAGGAAAATAGCTCGGCGAAGTGTCTGGGGATAGTTTAAGAGCAGGGAAGTCGGACGTTTCGGTCAAAATGTTTTGAAGAAACCTCAAGTTCCCATTGTTCGAACCGACGTGAATGCAAAGGATGAAGAAAGTGCTGGATAATTGAACGTAATTGGCGGTAATTGGAGTGCCAATGGAGCTGGTCCCTTCCTAAAAAATGAATCTGAATAGGGGCATATCAACCTTTCTTTCTCCTCGATACGTTAACTTTGAAAATATATTGGGCATGTATCAGCGAAGACGCCCTAAGTGATCCATTCACAGTTGCTCACTGCTGCATTTCCGCGGAACGTTTGTTACAGTGAACTTATTATTTATATACTTTGTTGTATATTTATTTTAAATTATGGAAAGTGTGTTGCTCTTTAAAGCAAAGTAAAATTGTACTCATGAATATTCTTCAATGCTGCGTTCAACCGAAGAATAAAACATAAACCATTGTCGCAGCCGTTGCTAATAGGACGCCTCTAAGATTATTAGATACTAAATGAAAAGCATTTGCGAGTACTATCGATAGAAAGGAAATTGAATAAAATTACGTGAAATTACGAAGGAACCCTAAACCGAAAGTTTATTTCGAAAAGTGCGTGTACCGGTGATTTCGTAACTCACTGTGCAGGATTCCTACTCATTCACCATGACCGTTAACTTCCTTTACACTTCGCGCAACAACGCGCCACCGCTATGAATCTTGAGGCGCGCTTGAAAGGCGAGGAGATCGCTCCGCGTTCCACATGGCGCCGATTTAACTTGCGGCCCCGGTTTTTAAGGTGGTCGGCGTCGGAATGGAGGGCGAGGGAAGAGACGTTAGGAAGCTCGATTCGTGGAGATTCGGCGTTCAATCTTCTTAACGTGGGCGAGGTCAGTTGCCAGTCATTTGTCTGGCGGGGAAGAACACTCCTCGAGGAGAGGAGCTCCTTCCCTCCGGCCAGCATACACGCGTCCATCTAAATTAGCCTCTTCAATCACGGCACAATGGTTACACACCGAGGGCAGCTTTTCAAAGCCTCCACCGTGAATCGCTGGAACTTTCCTATTGGCTGTTTACTATCGGGAGTCGAGTCCGGGACCACTGTACACCGCCGAACTGGCAAATGGCCAATAGAGATGTGCCCCTATATCGCTTGGCACCGCAATCGCTCATTGCGAGAATCGCGCTTTCGTTGGCTTGTTTGAAATTCGTTAACGATAAAAGGCTCGGACAAAAGAACCGACCGGTTACGTTCCCGTGCCGGATCTTTATCGGCGGGTACGCGCTGCGCCTGCAACCCTTAATGGGGCCAGATCGATCGGTCCCGCCGCTTTGCCGTGAATTCGATACGCGTCGCGGGTAATTGCGCCGCGAAAAGTAATCAGCTAATTCGCCCCCGCGAAAAATATTGGGGCACAGCGCTCGGACCGCGCGCAGCCACGTTTTTAGAGTGATTGCCGTTCGATGCCTGGCCTCATCCGATCAAAAAGGGGGAAGGAAGTTGAACTAGCCAGCGAATCCCGTTATTTAATTATAAGGAGCAAATTAATTTCGTTTGTTGCAATTTATTCGGCGGGCTTGATTTAATTGAATCGTTTATTTGTACGTTTATAGGGCTGGGGCTATTCGAATAATTTAATATTCGAATATTTTTAAGTAGCCGGATGCTACGAGTAAATTTCGAATATTTGAGTATTCGAATGTTATTATTTTAAATATTTAAGTATTCGAATACTATTCGAATATTTAAGTATTCAAATACTGTTCGAACACTGATGAATAGTGATTTCAATTGTATTGCCATCGGAATTATGTATGTGTGCAATGTTTCAAGTCGATGGGATATGTTGAAGTGGGTCCAAATTAACTTACAAGATTTTACCTGACAAACTAACAAACTCACAACTGAACGTAAATAAAAGCTTGTAAAAAAATGAACCTACAGAACTTGATTTATTTTGAATACGGATGTATTCGAATATTTAAATATTCGAATACTAATGTATTAGAATACTTAAATATTCGAATTATATTCGCCAAATAATTGAGCAACTGAAGTATTCGAATATTGGAATACCGAAAAATTAGACAAATAGTCCCAGACCTATACGAAATCTGCACGTTAAAGTAGTTCCTAATCAACTATGTTCGTCAAATTAAAGTTGGGTAATAAATGATAAATATAATGTACTCTGATACTATAGAAATAATAATAATAATTTTTAACATAATGTATATATTTTTTAAAAAGTTCAATATTAATACCCATACAATATAATTATAATACGAAAATAGAAAATTAAATTGGGCAGCATAGTGAAGCAGATCTAACAACGTCGCGTTCATTCGGAGCGTATTTTATAACCAAAATGTCAGAAAGGTTTCGTTACAAACGTAAATTTATTTAAAAAATAATATTGGAAAATAAAGACAACTGTCGCGTTGGAATCGCTGCAGAAAGAATCGAGCAACGTAAATGTGTTGAGGTTAAACGCGGAATATGTTCGGGAAACCAAATTGCAGATGTAAAGTATCAAGTTGTCAAAATATATTATCTTTGAATTGTATTGAAGAGGAAAAAAGATAGGCAGCTGTGTCTTAAAAATAAGCATATTTAAATGTCTAAACATATCGATTGTGCGACGTTGCCACGTTGACTGCTCTACGTAGTTTCTGAAAAATTTGCACGTAAACCTATTCTTTTATGCGCATTTACGAAGAATCTATGTGGTCAGTTTTGCCGAAATTAATAAATTCATTGCCTGACATTTTGATGTACTTTTGTACCAATTTTGGTACACTTCTTGAAGATAATTTTCTTCTTTCTGAATAAAATCTGAAACTATAATCCTCTTTTTCGACTATGCCATATGCCACTGTGCTAAAATGCATAAACTTTAATTAACAAATTCTCGATAACTATGTGGTAAATCGATTTTAAACGGAGTGCAAGATTTTCTTGTCTTCCAAATTAGTTCTGCACGAAATTTGAGAGAATTTAGTACATTATTCAGGAACTACCTTAATATGTGCACGTGCAGATATGCGATATCTGAAAAGGGTATCTCTAGATAGTTACGTTCGCAGAAATGACTCTAATCTTGTATAAATTTTTAATTTTTGTATTATTAATTCTGCTGACTGTGTCTGAATAATTAACTCTGCGAGGAAATACACTAGGCTTGAACACTGGAGAATCCTTGGGCTTCCTAATCGGAGCGTTTAAGTTAATCTCTGCAAGTAGCCAATGGTCTACAATTATTCTATTGAGCATTTTCTACAAGAATGTGAGACCTGCTTATTCTGAGTTGCCTCGGGATTGGTTATTAAAATGGTACTGTAACAATATGATTGTATCATATTAAAATTCACTTGATAGCCTGATCTGAAAGCTGCATTACCTAGGTAAAAAATTCTATTGAAGCTTCTCCGGTAATAATATGTGTAACACGAACTATGGTGTCTCAATGACGAATGGAGTGGGACTCCAAGTGGGACAGGAGAAGCGCAAAATATGGGATTTTCAAATATATAATATTGCTGAGGTTAATAGTGAACCTCGGGGGACATCCAAGAATGTAATTCGGTTTGTAACACTTGGGTACTATTTTAATACGGATCTTTAACACGTTGAATGCCATGGGAGTCACCGGTGACCGGCACTCAATTTGGCGATAGCGCCGTGACCGGCGACGCCAAGATTTGTAAAAACACATTAGGTATTAGAGTAAATGTCAATATTTATGAATTTTTCAATACTATCACCATTACGGGAGTCACTGATGACCCCCAGTAAGATAAATTCATAAAACATGATTATGCACCTCAACTCATCTGTTGTAGATAATATTTCAGCATAATATGAATCACATAATAAGAAATTCATGTTGGCGCCACAAGCAATCCATGTAAAATTAGCGTGGTATTCAACGTGTTAATATGTTAGGTAATAGAGTAGTGTACAGTCTTGAATATAATTCGTCACGACAAAACTCCTTCGCAAATCGTAGGCGCAGAGGTGGGAAAATATGGTTCCAAAAATCCAACGGGACTTCCGGTATTCCCCTGGCGTGGGTCCCCAATATAATCATCTGCACGATGCCCTAAACGGATCGTTAGTGGGCCACGATTTATTACAGGTTTACGGCTGTGGACATTTTCCTAGGCGCTATAATATAATTGAAAACATCTGGCTAATAACTTGCTGAATTACAGGAAAGTCTTTAGTCTTAACTCCCAATTGCTGCAAGCTAATCTTTTTACGTTCGGTTGGCATCAAACCGTGCTCCCCTACAGGTTCATTAATAAAATAATTATAACTATCAGAGAAATTCAGAGTCGTATAATTTCAACGGGTAACAAGGTACATTGCTTGATTGGGGAATAAGGTGTAGTATTTTGTCCTTCATCCATAAGAAAAACGAACTAACTCATATTGAAAAAAATAACTTTTTCTATTTTATGTGATTATTACAGCTTATGAGAACACATTATTGCTAACTCTATTTCGCAAAAAATGTGGGTTAGTCCCTTTTTCCTCTCAATGCCTCATCTGATAATTGTACAATTGCTGATGTGTATAGTTATTAGATAGATTAAAATTTGTATATTTAATAAAATTGCAATTTTCCATCTCGATTAAGCTGCACAGGTGAAACAGGCAAACGAAAATTTATTTACCATTAAGAATTGTTACCAGCCAACGGAATTCATGAAAAGAGATTCATTCTTAACCTATAAATTTTATCGAAATTTTTCTCGTTTGAGAGTTCGGCCGTTGCTTGCCAGAATATTCAGCGTTCCAGATCGCGAATCGTTAGTGAGAAACATTAATCACTTAATGGAAATCTGTTTTTAACAGGCAGCCCACTTCCGTTTTCATTAATTTTTGTAACTGCAAAAGCAGTTGGGGCTTCTCTAATTTAATTAATTAACAGACAAGTGCGAGACTGCACAACCATGTGCAATTATTCCTGATGACCGAGCAATTTATTTCCAGTGCTCAAGTTTAGAGAGGAAAGAGAAAGAAAGCTTCGAGTACTTTAGAGCTACATTTGTTTACCGTGTAACGTCAAAGTTACTAGCGCCCAGAAAATTGTCAACGATATTACACAGTGCTGAAAGTTTCTCTGAGCAGTAAATTGGCGCCTCTCAAAAGTACGCATTCCATTCGATGCTCTCTTAGAAAGTCTAACGAGGATATAAAGTTATAATAGCATGCCGTGCAATTTAACTTGCAATCGTTAAACAAGCTCGCGTCAAACAGAGAGATAGTTCAACACCTCTCTAGATTCAACCGTTTCAGAGCGTTTTTACAGAATATCGAATTTAGGCGACAATAGAATACCCACATTACACAATCAACATGTCGTGTTGGAACACTTACGACGATCATAGAATCATACAATCCGTCGTTATGTCGTTTATAATCGTTGTGACTTTGTTTCGAAATTAAAAATTTGGGACACGCCTGAAGATGAGATGCACCATTTCCTGTTCCGACCGCACTAAACAATTGACAGCATTGATTGACCTGTTATCTCATTAAACAAAACACACCGATCGTGTTGTGTAAGTGCATTAAAACCTAAAGAACTTTTCATTCTCTTGGATTTCGTGCGAAATATTTCTGTGAACGCCGTTCAGTAGTCATCTGTTAAATAAAAATTTGAATTTCTATATTCTCATTTAAATCTTCATGAAAGCATTACCAGTGGATTGGCGAGATTTTTCCAGTGAAAATGACTTTAAACCCTTAATCATACGTGATGATTAAATCGAATTGGTCATCCTTAATTATGCAGGTACAATTAAAATTAACTCGAATAATGTAATGTAAGAATTTAAATTCTTATCGGTATGTGTTTAAAGTGGATTACGCGCTGGGCAAAATTTGCCCATTCGCCTTGGAACAGCATTTCGTAAAACCTTGCGCCTCTCAAAGTGTTAATCATGTTGCGCATTTTGCTACCTTTCTTCGCGGGACACGTGACTCTATTAAATATCCGGCTTCTGTGTAATTACTCAGTTGCTTGTCAACGGCAGGCCATGCGTTTCGCTCATGAAAAAATAAGCTTTCCCGGAGGAAATACGCGGGCATCAACCATATCGCGTTTCCATCGCGGAACTTTCACAATACGCGTGCAAGCCCACGGCGGGCCGATGAAAATAGAATCGTGAGGATGTATTTAGAGCTGCTTCCACGGCTAGCGTTTTCCTCTTGTAAAGATACATGAAAATAGGCGATCTGGGGCGCCAGTACCTATCGGCATTGCAATTAATCAACTTCTCTGTTATCTTCCTCTCTTTTATCCTGCATAAACAGCTGCGAATTAATTATTACAGATACGATACTAACTGTTACATAACAAGCTGAGGAGCGCTAAAAAGCAGCGTTGATACATCTCCAAATCTTAGACTTTCACTACACGTTTATTAGGTAGCATTTTTAATCACTGTAACAAGGAAACGCGCGATCTGTATTCGTTATGCCGCTACATTCTTTCGTAATACAGATTAAAAAGCGTTGGGGTTCCTGGCATATCTGGCTTTCCAACTGGATGGAGTAACGGATATCGCCTTCTTGGCTGACGGCGCAAGTTCTGCAGGCGCGCGGCCGCGAAATCAGAGTGTTGGAGCGGATAACGGTGCGGTGTAATTGCCAGTGAACTTATACACGTCGTAAAGAAATTTCGCAGTGGTTAAACCGCGGATTCGGCTGCCGCCGCTCGCGCAACACCGGGCGGAAGTTGTGCCCGCGATCCCGTGCCGTGTTTCCGCGCGCGGAAACCGTGGAGCGCTCGTGTCTTTTCAAGAGTGGAGAATGTTCCTCCGTTTGCGTTATCAACGAGGAGAGCCGTCGTGGCTTGTTTTTCCGTCGTTCGGAACGATCTGCCGGGGCAGCTCGGTCGGCGGGAGGGCGGCGAAACTTAAATGAAATTAGGCGCGTGTAGAGTCTTTTCTCGAGGGAGAAAAGGGGATACCGCGCGGCGAAGAAGCAAGAAACTGCGCCGCGACCGCTCGACGATCGATACCGCGGCGTCTTCTCCCGCGAAACTTGTCTTCTATATTTCCCGAAAGTATATTTTATTGGGCCATGGATCATGTCTGCGCGGCAGCCATGATGCTAAATCCGATTAACTTCTAAGGCGATGCGAAGGTCGATATTGCTATACATAGAACGGAAGCGGGGCAGTTTGGCGGACAAACGGGAACGCTCGCGCTGTAAGTCGCTGAACACGCTTTTTTTTTGCGTGTGTTTATGACTGAATCACAGCAGAACCTGCATTAGCTGGGCTTCTGTTTTTTTTTTTATAAGTTGTTTTTATACTCTGTTCTGTACTTACAAGGGGGCCTTCAGGTTTGGCAATTTCAAAAATTTTTGATACTTAGTGTACGTGAAGGTCTTCACTCGGACATTAATTTCTCAAAGCAGTATGATGCGCTTTTCAGCTAAATTCGAGAAAATCGACTTTGAAAAATTCTGAGTTCCTTTATATGCAGGATGTTCCTCTACCTATGGTCAATACTATAGGGGATGATTAAACAGGCAAAAATAAGACGAAAATTAAGAGTGACGAAATTGCGATAAAGGCTTCGTTTTCGAGAAAATTGACTTTGAATCTCACCTAAATACGCGTGCATCGTAGGCGCTGGAGGGGCACGCGCTTACCATGCACGCGTATTTAGGTGAACTTCAAAGTCAGTTTTCTCGAAAACGAAGCCTTTACCGCAATTTCGTCACTCCTGATTTTCGTCTTATTTTTGCCTGTATAATCACCTCCTAGAGTATTCACCACAGATAGAGGAACACCTTGTATATAAGGGAACTCAGAATTTTTCAAAGACGATTTTCTCGAATTTGACTGAAAAGCGCGTCTTACTGCTTTGGGAAATTAATGTCAGAGTGAAGACCTTCACGTACACTAAGTATCAAAATTATCTGAAAATGCCAAACCTGAAGGTCCCCTTGTTAGTATTCATATACTTTCTTTTCTGGTGTTTTATCGCTCCGTTTCATTATTCGTATTATAATCTTATGGAAACATTATTCTTTCAATTTTAGTGTATTTTGGGTTCAATTCATAATTGCATATTACGGTATAGGTAAACAGTACCAGTTGTATATCGCTTACAAGGGAGGTTCGGTTGCCCGAACATTCCGAAAACGTCAAAGTGTAAAGCGTTTGTAACACGGGCACTCGTGAGCTGAGCACACGAGTCACAGTGAGATTGTCAACTTTCATTTAAATTTTTAGTAATCATTTTTAGGTACAAATACATTCAATTTTGAACGCACTTGTAGGAACGATACCTCGGAGTCCAGCATTGCTAGGGGAAATTCCCTCCGAGGGAATTACTGAGGTGGGAGACGTGGGGAGAGTAATTAATTACGCGTCTTATTAAAACTCAACAAAGAATATTGTTTATTTGAGAAGGTAACACACAATAAAACATCTCTGGAGAACAATGTCGAGCGGACGAAGAGCACAACCGCTCAAGACGCTTACGTCTAGCCGAATGCTTGGTCAACGGTCGCGTTCCTTCCGAAGCCGAAGGAAACGCGTACCGCTTGCAAAAATCGGGAAAAACCCCGAGTCCTGAGACAGGGGAGGTTTCGTCGCCTGGCAAAGTCCAACGGCCACGAAACCTTCAGTTGAACTTTATTACCCTACCTGGTCGCCTTATGCTCCGCTCGAAATTCGACGCTATGTACGCTACAATACTATGACGTCACATTACCTCCACTAGGGTAGGGTGGGACTAAAAGTCCGGCGGGTAAAAAGTCCTGAATTCAAAATCTCTATTCCTAAAGAATGTTTTGAGTTTCGCAGTATACTATGTGAAAGGCGAGAAGAAACCGAGGTGACCACACAGTCGCCAGTCGCTCCTGGACGTTCGTGCGAATTACACGACGCCTTCGATATTTTATGTATCGAAAACTAAAAGAAATACATCGTTTTTCTAACGTATATATCGCAGAAACTATGGATATAAAATATATATTTTATTATTTGTTTTCATAATAATATGGCCAAAGTATAAAGAAATGATGCCAAAGTCTTTAAATAGTGTTTTTGTATTAGTTGATCGATTTGTTTTTAGTTTTTAATTCAAAGTGAGCCTCTGACATATATTTTTATTTTTTGTTAAAGAAGTCGTACTTCCCTTTGAATATTGTATATCAAAAAGAATTGGTTCAATAAATATTTCTTAATTTGAAAAGAGTTTTTTTTTCACTTATTATAGTTTAATATTACACGAAAAGACATTAGGGACGTTCTACCCTTTGCAATGGACTTTTTACCCCGTGCGTGGGGCAAGAAGTTCATTTTGCATTGACCACCATTTTGTGGTATAACTCAACAGAAAGTAGCAGTATCAAGAAACAAACTTCGTGTACGTAAAGCCTAATAGTTACAGTTTATATAAAATAGCAACAGATATCTCTAGATTGTTAGTACTAAATTTTACATAGGTTTATACGAAAAAAAATTGGGGGTCGCCACCCACAGTTTGGGAACCACTGCTCTAGAATCTGAGTGTTCTCTTATTTGAATAGAATATTAATTTTGTTTTAAATATGTCTGCTCCTATTAGACTTGTTTCTAGTAAAATAATTTGTTAAAACTATTGTAAATAATTCTTAAAGCGGTAAACATACATATGTACCATGAAATTTTCCAGAATGCGTACCATCGAGAAACTTACGAGCACTAGCGTAATTTTAACGTAGTCAAATGTACGATTAGACAAAAATATATGGGACAAGTAAGTGTTTTGGAAAGTCCAGTCTGCTGGATTACTTATTTCTTTTCTGTATTAATTTATTTCTTCCTATTGCATGTATTTCGTTGTACATACTTGAAAAAACTTTTGATCTGGAATCAGAGGCTTCACTTTGAGCACATTACTTAGTATTAAACTTTAGGAGTCCAACGCCCGGTCCAGGGAAAAAAATTGGAACGAATAATAAAAAAAATGTGGGGAGAATAGGCTGGTACAAGTATGCAAAATTTCTGATAAAATAAGGTCCACATTTTACTTTTCAGAATTCGTCTTTCAGTTATATAACGCTTAATAACGGTCTTTCGTAACAAAAGAAATTGAAATTGAAAATCAATTTCTTTCTCAAATCAAAACTTTTCAGAATTCGTCTTTCAGTTATATAACACTTAATAACGGTCTTTCAAAAGAAATTGAAAATAAGAAAAGTTGTGAAGGACCCTGTACACTTCTGACCTTACGATGTCACGAATATTGCGCTTAAATGTTCAAAATGTTCTGAATTTCTTCCAGCTGACCACCCCTCCCACCATTCTCAACAGCCAAAACTAAATTGTTAGCGTAGGTACTCTGAACTTCGAGATCAACACTAATAGCTCACTTAAGGTCCACCGTACTTGCGATTATTCATTGTCAGTAGGTGCTATGTCGGCTGCGAGAGCGTCTAGACCTGCCGCGAATATTCTTCTAAACTCGTTATCGCTATATCGCGGCAAAAGTCGAAATTCGAGAGACACGATAGCGAAGTATATAAATTTCGGCTTTGGTAAAGATTTTCAATGCATGAGCGTGAACAGGGCCGCCTTGAGACCTTTAAAGGCCCTAAGCACTAAAAAGGTTTTGAGGCCCCCTGTACAGGGTGATCACTTCAACGCAATGTACGAATGAAGAAATCAACGACCGAAAAAATGAAACGAATTATCACGTCGCTCCTGATCAAATAGCACATTTAATTTTCCAACGATGAATTGATATTGCGTATCCTTGTGTTTTCTCCCATGTAAGTGCGTCTACCGTCTGACATTTAAATACTGCGAGTTGGCAGTGGAACTCCTAAGCTAACTCAATTGTTATTGTTGTTATACAAAACTCGGTGTGTCGCATTGTCCCGGAATTTTGGAAGGACCGGTATATTACACACACACTGAGGGCTTTGAATCACGTGATTCGGATTCTCTCGTGTTTTCTTTCACGGACACCAGCTACGCTATAAGTATTTCATTAGCGACGACAAAATAGAATAGAGGATGAACGGAAGGTCGGTGCGTGGTATTGCTTCGCGACCTTAATTTCCGGCGCGCTCACTTTCGCCTCGCCCAGCGAGGAGTGCACAAGCGCGCGGAGCGTGTGCTTCTCCGCTTTTCTTTTTCCCTCCTTCGTTTCCATCGCGCGGCGGCCTCCGATGCAAGCGAGAAAAAGGTTGTAGTTGGAGGTGGGGCCGAGGGTATTTTATTGCTCGGAGCATCTTAGGGTCCGACGAGAATAGGAAAGGATGGCGGCCCTGCGTCCTATAATTCTTAATTTCGACGATTAGGCGTGTTCCCTACTCCCCCAATATATTCGCCCGTGCGAATTTTACTGGCCTTAAATTTTCTTCACGCTTTGTCTCCCCTGTTATATGTAGGTACATGAATTCACGTCAGTTTGATCGAGGATTTTGACGACACGTTCGTCTGGATAATAACCAAATTCCGTGACGAGTTAAGCGAAACTTCGAACCCGACATTTTCACCAGATTTTAAATGATGCAAAATATGCTATGTGCAAAATTCAAGCCAATTCGATAACTCAGTGGACTACTACCTTGGCCATTGAAATTAAAAGAATCAGTGATGTCGAATAAATATGAACTATTTCACTATTCAATAAGATGATAAATTGCGAGTAAGGAAGTGTCCATTTCTTCTTATTTTAATTGCCTCTGTTTATCGAAAAAAAAAATTGAGGAAAACGTAGTTCACGTTTACGTGTTCATGCTTGGTATAAAACTTTGAATGAAGTTTATCCGTTCTGCGTATATATTATTAGCTACTTTCGTGGACCGATTTGCGAGCGAAACGAAGGTGAGAAACGGCTGGGGAAACGTCTTTCAGCAGCGACACACGACGAGACGATTCGCGTTTAAGGCCAATTGGAAGCGGAATTCAGGGCCGACTCGTCTCTGTTTAAATGCGAAACACCCAGTAGATTTTCAGCGCGGCTCCACGGGCTTAATTAAAAATTAAACGAGCCCTCGGGGAGCGTCGCGGCCGCCGAAATTCGTCGACGCTCGCCCCATAAAGCCGAGGATCGAGCTCGTCGCTCCTCACAACGACGCCCCTCTCCAAACAAATGGTCTATTCCACCATTTCGACGCCCGATTTTCCCCCGAAATATGGATACATACACACCTGATCGCAATCTATGTATGCATTCGTCCATCAGAATTCCTGTTGCGAGCAACAGAAAAACAGCAGATTGCGTTACTCATTTAGATAAAATGTCCGAAAAAGTGTCCATGCACACAAAATGGGGCTCGGTTTACAAATTTGAGTTTTTTTTTGTCATTCTCTCCACTACACACTTTAATTCACTGTCACTCACTATCATTTACCCCTGCGATAACTTATATTAAACTCTACACATTCCCCTACAATGTGTACCTACTCATACTTTGCGCTTCTTTTTCAGACTCTTCTCTATGTAATCACCCTCCCTCATTTCTTCCTTTTTATCTGAATACTAATGTGCCCTCACACTTATATTATTTGCTTATACAGATCTAACCTAACCTACATTTCCTATCTTTAATTTATATCTTTATTAGCTACCTATTTACCTAATTTTCGAGACTTCCTCTCTCTCACACACTCTCACTCATATATTAACCCTTAACTGGTATACTGTTTTGGGGAAACGTGACTGGTATACCGGGGTCGTGGCAGACCCCAAATAAAAAAGAACACAGAAATTTGTAAAGTCGACACTAGATCAACCTCTATGAATATTTTGTTCTTAGGTAATGTATAAAATAATGGAAACGTAGAAAGTAAAACTATTATTATAAAATTAATTAGAAATTCAGTTTACAAACATAGACAACCAAAAATTATGCATGGAACTTTGAGTGCCTGGGGTCATGAACGACCCCAGGATACCAGTAGAGGGTTAACTTTGTACTAAATTATACAATTTCATAACTTTTTATACAAATGCCTAAATTAAAAGTAATGCGTATCGGAATATACTCAAATTATCCAGGGAATATGTATTTTATTATGGTTATATTGTGGCCATAAATGTAAACGGATTTAGTAAATGAAAAGCATACAAGAATCTATCTTAACGTATGAATACTTTCTACAATTAGTTTCTGTATTCCACTGCAATATTCATTCTATATTTTGCAATGAGTCATTAATGCCTAATAAAATACACATCAACTTGCTGAAAGTTAAACATTGCATTTGTTCGTGATAAAAATATTTCTAATCTTCATCACAGCAGCATTCATATTAATAATATTTAGAAGTTGTGATGCTTAAAGACTTTCAGATAATTGCTATTAAAAAATAACAACATTTAGAGGTAATAGTAGTATTCACAATATATATAATATATAATTTTTCAAATAACGTTGTACGAAAATAGTAGGTACCTAGTGTTAAATAAAAACGTAGAAACAGAATTTGAACGTTTTCAGAAAAAGAGGTAGGATATTATAAAAAATTAACGTCGATTATGTCTTAGATTGAGATACTTTACAGATAGGTATATACATATAGAGAACAAAAAACCATTTCACGTTAATCCAGAAATGTGAAATTGCTTATGGACACAACTTAAATGAGACACCAGAATATTCTCGAGGATACGTGCTATCCAGTGATTAAATTTAAACATCTCAACGTACGTCAACACCGACAAATGTGAGAAAAAAAAATTCAAAAGAAGTGGAAAGTCGAACCGTCAGCGGCTACAGAACAAAGGCGAAAGGTTTTCAACGTGATTTCGCGAGTCGCAGAAATCGGTTTACCAGCTCGATGGAACATCACTTCTGGAAGGTAATATTTGCCGATGCTCGTCGGACGACTATCGAAGTCCTATACGATCCGGAAACTCGACAATCAATGGACAAGTTTTCACAGGGTCGCAAAAAAATATGTCCTCGCCGCGTTTTCCACGGCCGTTGGGGGGGATGAAAAGGAAGAAACGGGCTCGCGACCGTTCGAAGCCGAAAAACCACCGTCGAGCTTTCTCTGTTTAACGTTTGCTTTGTAACAGAGCCCGCGGATGTCTGGGCATTCGGCGAGGATTTCCGCAGGGTAATTTACCATTCCCCTGTGTCCCTGCTAGGAACTGGCGACGCCATTTGCCTCCAGCTCGTTCGAATAGATAGGAATCGCATAAATGGGTCATTCGTTCGCCAAAAGGAAAGGGGGACGCCTCTTCATCTTGCTAAACAAGCACGGGCTTCTATCGGTTTCGGTCCATAAGTTAATTTTTATCTTTCTTCATCGAGATATGCCTTCTACTTCCATCTAAAATAGGCTACTTAAAGGAATGACAGAAGTAACAAAAGATGGAACTGTTTGCTTTGAACTTGGATGGGAAATGTTGTCATTCTTGGTATCATCAGATTTTCACCTGTTTAAATCCTTATATAACTTTCTAGAGCTTTTAAAGATGAAGTTGATTGTGATAACAAATCCGCTAAACTAGTTTTGTCAAGGTGTAGTTCTAATCGTTCAATAGTCTGTGATCAGTCTGTGAACTCAAGGAAACTTTTTCCACTGATCTTTCATTTACATCTCATGGAAAGTGATTAATAAGATCTTTCACGAATACTAAGAAGAAAACTGTCGTATGGACAAGAAGGTAGGTTCTTTCATTTCGTTCTTTTTCTAAATAATCGTGAAAGTCTGATCGTGCAGGTCAGTGGTGGAAGTGTGAAGTTTGAGGAAACTCTAAACAGTGAAAAGAATGTGCTTTCAAGTTTAAGGAAAGAGTAGGTACTGTTACCTTAAAATTTACCAACCTGCGCTATAATCCTTTGAAGTATTTACATTTTTGGAAAAGGCAATTTCACCTACCTCTTCTATCAAACCCTTTCCTCTGAACACAATATTAGCCTAAAACAAGGTGGCTATTCTAAGTCTAACACTGTAATATGAAATTTCAGGATGTATCACACATATTAGTTTCTTCAGATTTAGTCGAGCCGTCATAATTTTTGCGGAGAAGGACCAAAACTGTGTTTCTCTGTCTCAGAAGATATGAATTATGTACACCGAGTATCCGACGACGACTTCTGTTACGCTAGAACGTAGCTTCCATCAACTGTCAAACAATTGTTATTTCTGACTCGCTGAAGACTCCTCCCCTGTACACCCTTTTTTCTGATCGTTTTCGTCCACCTCCAATCACGAGCTCAATGTTTGCTGCAGTTGCCTTCACTAACCGAAAAAACAAGAAACGGGCAAACTGTTTCAGAGGCAAATGGAACCGCCATTCCTCCGGTGTGTGCCACTTTTTTTATCGTTGATGCACGTACCTACTCTCGAAGGTACAGTTTTTCTGCTTGCCGTATCATTCTTTGTTTCTGCGGACGAACAGTTCGGCAGAATCAAATTTCCCAGCGAGTTGTCCGCGGACAAAGGCCAGACAGTTTCGAAGGGTTTGTTTTAGGACGGATTCTTTTGTCGTCCTCTGCTGTTTCCCGAAGGGTTTACTTACCAACGTACAATCGACGCTGAGCCATCTTGCGCGCGAGAACAATGGCGTCACGGACGCGACGAACGTGCTTCTTCAATTTCACTGGACCTGGTGTCCCTTTTACCGAGTCAGGGAATTAATCTGGAAAGTCGGTTGGGCGAAATTTAGCTTTAGCCGTCGACAGAATTGGAAAACGATTGGTGTCTGGAACGAGCAACTAATCATTCACTGGTTGGCCAGCGGTATTTAGCATTTCGACGGTATATAATTTGTTAAAATGGCCCTATCTGGTTAGTTTAACCTGCTAACCGGGTCATTCCTCGATCAGAAATGTCTCGACTGTATTGAAAATTGTATGTTTAATAACACAGTTCGACAAAATTGGACTTTTTTTCGGACTTGTAACATTCAATAGCCGTTTCTTATCGGTTTTCGTGCGCTGAAAACGAATCCGCATACCGTTTGCCGCCATCACCCTCAGTTTTTGAGAAATTCGATTTTGAAAAAAAAACTGCAAAGTTTGAACTGTGAACATCTTTCCTGCCGAAACAGTAATAATTATTTGGTTGCTTAGTCCGTCAAATTATTCTATGAACGCTCCAGAATATAACGATATAAGTTATTAGCGCATTTTTGAACATTTATATATGTTTAAACAATGATCAAAGGGAAAAGAACACCCGAAATGAACCCATTTTTGCAGATATCTTTCAATTTATATCCAAAACGAAGGGTCTAGGAGAAAATCTGACCATTCCACGCGATGCAGCAGACACTTTTCCTTCGGAAAGCATCAACAGAAGTGGTAAGTCACGTTTTGTTTTCAATACAGAGCCGAAATAGTTTGGCAAAACGTGCGCCGTCGACAGTGGTAGTCAACGGCGGCGCCCGATCTACTTCCGTTCAGCGTAACACAATTGCTTAACGCGCGTGACCACCACTGTCGGCGCCGCACGATATGCCAAACTATTGCTTTTCTGTATTGAAAACAAATCGTGACATACCACTTCTATTGATGCCTTCCGAAGGAAAAATGTCTGCTGCATCCCGTGGAATGGTAAAATTTTCTCCTAGACCCTTAGTTTTGGAAATAAATTTAAAGATATCTGCAAAAATGGGTGCATTACGGGTGTTCTTTTCCCTTTGAACATTGTTTAAACATATTTAAATGTGCTTAATGCACTAATAACTTATATCGTTGTATTCGGGAGGGTTCATAGAATAATTTGATGCAGCAAGCAATCGGATAACTATTACTGTTTTGACACAAAAAATGTTCAACGTTGAAAATTTGCAGTTTTTTTAAAAATCGAATTTCTCAAAAACTAAGGGTGATTGCGACAAACGGTTTGTGGATTTGTTTTCACCGCACGAAAACCTATGAGAAACAGGTATTGAATGTTACAAGTCCAGATGGCTGTTGAACTGTGTAATCATTCCACAGTAGAACTTTTGAAAATTTTGAATGACTAGTTAATTCTTCTTCTCTAGTGAACAGGTCAAGAGACTCCATTGCTGACCACCCTGTATATTTTATATGGTAAAGTGGCAAAATTATATGAATATAGGAATTGAGCCAGCTAAACACTAAATTAGAACTGCGCTGAATCAAAACTGTTCTGGGAATTGAAACCGCTACTGCAGTAGTAAGAATTGGCACTGGTAATAGGTTAAGACAGAACTGGTAGACACCCAACCAACAGTGAACTATTAATTTGAATCTACATAGTAGCTGCTGATAAGAAGAAATTTTATAGTAGCGGTGGCAGTCATAATTGATTCTCAGTAAAAAAGTGCGCCTTAGGTACATTTCCACTAATTATCAAGATAAGCTGTATTTCGTGCTGTCGTGAAACGTCACTAGCCATTAACGAAACTGTTGATAGCCGTATAAAAATAAATTTAAACCGTACAGAAATGCACAATATCGATGTATCCCGTGTTTAAAAATGTAATGGACAATGTGGATTGCGGACAGCGGCACACTAATGTAAATGTAAGGAACATCACAGTGTAGCCTGTGGTCGTCATCAGTGGATTGGATACTTGACATCAGGACGAAGCAACGTTTATCCTCATAACGAGTGGAAATAGAAGTATGGTGCGCATGACCTTTCCGAGACAGAATGACCTGGCAAAGCAAACTGCGAAAGAAATTTCGAAAAAAAGTTAACGAACGTGAAATTCGAAAGTCCTCGTTATCAGGGACGATTCATCAGCGATAGGGACGCTCTCGTGAGCCTGATATCCGCGAAATTATTTCACCGATCGCGCAGAGTTTCGTCCGGGGTTTGAAACCGTTTTTCCACGCCGATGAAAATTTCAAAGAGCGTTGGAGCCGTTGCAGGGCGGCTATTGAGCCGCGACTTGGTTCGCCGGGCTGCAGTTGCCAACGTGAATACTGTATCAGTCGAAACCCGGCGTAACAGTTGGTTTTTTCCCCTTCTATTTTTTTTTTTGTGTGCGGTAAACTCGGCGTCCATTCGCGTTACGAGCGTCTCGGTCCTCATGAAGTTGGAACCACTGTATACCAAGCGACTAGCTCGTGGCTCGTAGCCTGACTCGCGAGCTAAATGATCGTAAAAGTGGAACGCGAACTGTCGTACCTACGAATACAGGCAAGCTTCTCGATGAATGGTAACGTTGATCCCGTTCCTCTGATAACTTATATCCTGGGTTTTAACGACATCTCGCGAAAGAAATAAACGTTTGTTGCTAATCCTTTTTATAGTGTATCTAGAAGACTCTAACCGCAAAGTATCGGGCATCGAGGAGGAAGGTGTAACGCTGTCAACTGTAGAATTTGCTAAGCACATTGTGCCAATTCGACGAAGAAACATTCTCCCATCTTTATCCGCGACGATGATCATCCTCCAAGCCAATCAAGCTTTCAGGGAACACTTTGAGCGATCGATCCCGCCCTCCCTTCGAAATTCGAGGCTGGACCATAAACGGAAGGTTTTACAAGCCAGAACACGAGGCTCCTACGACCTCCTTCGTGCAAGCGTAAACCCTCTAAATCCCCCACGAGCGAAAACGTTTCGTTCCAGAGTGAGTCTGGTAACGTGGCGCAGTCAGGGCTGCAGCTGTGACTCGCAAGTCTGTGTTGCAGCGACTACAGACGGCGCGGTGTCTGGGCCGATGAAATTTTCAACGAATTTTTCTCGAAATCCAACCCGCCGTCCGACCTGGATAACCTTTTGCGTGTTTCGTAGAAATTTGTAAGGGAGCTCGTTACGCGAGCGCGCCTTTGTGAAACCCTTTCAGAGCCCCGAGAGGCGGGCATTGCTAAAAATTACACAACAACACAAGGAAGGGTAAACATAAATAATGCTTCTCGAGTGGGCAGACTAACGCTGGAATCGAGTTTCTAAAATAAACAAATCTTCGCATCGCAATCGATAAGTTCATCGCAACTTGAGTCGCATAGAATTACACTTTTGTCCCGCTCGTTACTCGTAACTCTGTGATGGTGGACCTCAATTTTCTGTATCACGCTCGCTCCCTTTATGATATTTTACACGTCGCTTTGAAACAGAAACTGCGTCATAATAAGCAGGGCCTGCTCGAGGGATCAATTAGATATTGAAAAACGATAAAAAATTCGTACCAATAGACGACCCATTTCACTTTGTTACCGAGTCACAACAACATTTGTATTCAAGCAACTTGTATGCGTTTGCTTACAACAGCGTTTCTCGTAGTGGGTGCTACCAACACCCTAGGGGCGTTTAAATTATCTAGGGGGCATTTGTCATTATGGGGGCGGAAATGGGGGCGATTAGGATTTTAATAGCACGAGGTTGTACAGATCACCAAGCAAAGTTCATTAATGTGAAAAACGGTGACGCATACGCAGATTTTCTTATATCAATAATATTCGAGGCAATGCAACTTCAGAATGCCCGGAATAGTCATAGAAATATTAAAATGGGACACCTTGTACATGGCAGGGAGCGCGGCGGTTAGAATAATTGGATAGAACTGAGGGGGCGATGGCTTGAAAAAGTTTGAGGAACATTGGCTTACACATTAAGCGCTCGCAACAGCTACCTTACACCTAAGTGCAAGTCTCTGAACGCCTCATCATAGATCTTATAAATTCTAATGTTTTTAAAGGGCACTATGTAAACAATTTTTTTCTGATTTTTGTATTCAAGTCCGTATATCCAGCAAACCGAGTAAGTTTATTAGATAATTACTAGTTTAAGAAGTATCTACTGTCTGGTCAGATAAATGGTGTCGTGTCTAGTGGGTTCTAATATCACACTAGTTGATTAGCAAGGGGATTGAAATAAGACTCTCTCGTCAACTTGTCATAGAGGAAAACGGGTCTGAATAAATCATCGTCGATAACTCCTGACTGTGCATTTACAGGGGGAGTTGTTGACTCCACTATGGATAAATAGCATGGGAATTTTCCAGAGAACGTAGGGGGATAGAACAGTATGAGGTAATGCTTTTAGATAAGTCAACAAGCTGTACATGTTAGTTATACCAACTCTAGAATCACTGGAACTCAACAATAGTCGTAACTCTGAAACAAAGTAAGACATACATCTATTCCAGATATTGTACTTTCAAGGGCATTAATGATTGCAAATAGTAGCCGGAATGCTTGATTGAAATGGGACGCCCTAGATAGGGGTAGTTAAAATAAATTTGTAAAGATGAACGGTAATAGGAGTACCATAATTTCGAGAGGCCTGTACTTCGGAATGATAATTACTTCATTTTCGGCCAAATAGATCAGAAAGCACAAAAATGGAACATTAATAAAAGAGAATTTTTTTAGTAAAAATTGATACGATGTTCAGTATAGTTGAAATGCATCATGAAAGTTACTAAAATAATGTGATACAAGCAAAGGTTAATACAAGCACAGTATTTACCACTGCGATAAACTTTGAACTTCAATGTTTCGTGGAATACTACTACCTGTAATAGATTCTTGTTTCTTCGTTTACTCACGAATATTACCATGATTGCGGCCTTTGAATTTTGATAGACTGCGCTTGTAATGCACTGTCAATTTTTATTACCTGTATTACCAGTTTAAATGTTGTCGTCATTGTTAAC
The DNA here is from genome assembly GCA_947577245.1 of Andrena bucephala. Classification (NCBI taxonomy): domain Eukaryota; kingdom Metazoa; phylum Arthropoda; class Insecta; order Hymenoptera; family Andrenidae; genus Andrena; species Andrena bucephala. The sequence goes on from OX387715.1 coordinate 109,749,707, forward strand.
CCTTCGTGGTCACACGGTGTGTATTGCACCCCAAAAGCAATTTTCGAGTTCAAATGTCGCTCCTTTATGAATTCCAAAGTGGATTTATCGCGAAAAAAAATAAAAATAAAAATATCGCTTTTTCCGCAACGGTGGAAACTCGCTCGACTTGAACTACAATTTGTAGAAAAATATTATTAGAACCTGATTGTATAAGTATTACGAATGTACAATTATCACCCAAAACTTAAAAGATTAAAAAAAAACTTGAAACTGATGCCGGGGTGCAGTGAACCCTATATGACCAATTGGTGATTATATGAAGGTGTGACCACGGAGAATTAACCATGCCAAGTCACATTGTTAGCTGCATTTGTTAAAAGTTCTCTCGACAGGGGAAGCGTTGCTCCATTATCCTGAATCATATTTGCAATAAGAATTAACAGACGGTATGACACTCGCCCGGATAAGCAATCCTGATTCCACTGCATTTATCCTTGATAGCGGGGTTGCTACTCCACACTTGCACGTAATATTCTGTTGCAAGGGACTAGCATCCTTGATGGCGGTGCAGCGTAAAAGAAAGCTGCTTCGCGCAGAGAAGGGAGAGCCAACTCTGATGATAATAATAATACATTCGAAAATCCGTGGCGCGAGGCAGGGGTGCGACAGTGTCATCAAGGGGCGGGTTAAAAATAGGCTGGTAGATTTAGCTGCAACTCGAAGCATGTCCCGAGACAAGCTTACAGCCTCGAGAGCAGGGTGGAACACGGAAGTCCCGTGATCTCCTCTCGTCCGACCTAAACCTCCGAAATCCTTCCGACGAAACGCTTCTCTATCGCCCCTCTTTCCAATCCACCCCTGTCCTACTGTTTTCTCACTCTCTTATCCTCCTCCGTCGCTGCCTCTTGCGCCCTTGCCTATCCCCCCCCCCCCCCTATCATTGTTTCCGTCTCTTTCGCGCGGTTACAATTCGTTGAGAACCATCCCTCGCCCGTGAATGGAACGAGTTTACTGCCGGCGGAAGAGTCTTACGTCAGGACTAAACTGATGCACTATTCAGGCAGCTCGCGCCGACCGAATAATCGTCGTGTAACGATTCGAAGCCGCCTGAATATTTCGACCACCCCCTATCCCCCCCAAGTTGCCACTCCGAGACTCAACTGTAGGTGCCTCCTGCATTTTCAAAAGTATGAAGGTGAACTCCAACGGCGTGTGGCTCGCCGTTGCAGTTCGCCTTAACGTATAGGGCAGTTCTAAACCGAGGAAAAGTCACAAAGTATACGGTTTGTTTGATTGGAAATAATACAGAGTGCAACCGAATTGGTGGCGCACCTGGGGAATGGATGATCCCTCATGTAAATATACTTCGAAAATGTAGGATAACATTTTTCCCCATGTGGCCTCGTTTAGGAGAAAATCAGTTTTGAAAAATCACTGAACACGTGTACGTTTAGCTAAGGTTAGGTTTTGTCGAATAACACTTGAGTGGTTATGTTTACATTCAATGATCCCACACGTTCCAAGATTCTAAATAAATTCTAAGAACTTTTACAGAAATTTTGTTACAATCAGCATATTTTTTTAATTATGGAACTGCGTGGACTCTTGTTAATGTCCTTCGATTCTTCATCCTCTGTATTAGTTCATCCTCGAATTATACTTCGTATGAAAAATTGCTGTTCTACATTTCGAATAATTTTAGCTTGAGAAATCACCTGTTATTACTAAGATTTTACCAACTGTGTTGTATCAGCAGTAACATCTTCACAGTTGTAGCCATATACAATTGTAAATCAGTGTTAAATCTTTAGTAATCCTTAGCATTTTTAATAAAATTTCATGTGTTCATGTTTTCAAAAGAATCTAATTAAATTTGGAGAGAGATTATAGTCGTTAGTTCTGCTTTAGTCAATTCCACAGAATATTTTTAGCGCAAACACGTTCACTACAATGTACTTAACGTAATACGAATTAACTACCATAATCCGCTGATTGCAAAAAATTCCAAAATCCAAGGAATCTGATCAGGGCCCGATTTAGGGGGCGCAAGCAGGGAAACTACCAGAGCGGAAAATTTTGGGGCGGCAAAATTGGCAGGAAAAGAAAATTAAAATCAATAAAAATTAATATAACGGTAAAACATTTTGAAAAAAAGCGGTGAAACAGTAGGTAATATATGTTTAAATTTAGTATAAAACTTATAAATTGTTTTTTTATTTATTTTTTAAAAATATTTTGAGTTTTTCAGATTTAAAAAATAGGTGCCTACCTCCTACCCATATATTTCATTTTCTTTTGTTAGTGTTTTTTAAATATTAAATTTTTTAAAAACGAGGCTTTTTGTTATTTAACAAATACCTCCACCAAATTTTACTCACTGCCGAAAATTATATTTTAAAATAATTATTTATAATTAAATATAAAAAGCGGCAAAAATCATTTTTTGCCTAGATCGGACCCTGAATCTGATCAAGCATCTACTGATCAAGCATCTTACAGAATGTCGCGACGAGTATCTTCTCAATACTCTTAATTACAAATATAACACACATAACGTTGCTTATCTTAGACTTTTCTACAGTCCCATATGCTCGAATTTACATGCGGTATTTTTTTAAACTTACACATTCGTGAGACATAATCATCAAATCTAATACAAGTCCCCTTAATTACTCTCAAGTACACCCTATACGCTACAATTTCCTACATCAGTTTCATTTCTGCGTCGCTCGCCGAGCTAAGCATCGTTCGCTCCAGCAAATTCGGAAAATTGGTGGCAACTCAGGCTCGAGCATCGATCGACCGATCGGTCACACAAGGTTCACTGATCACCGAAATGATGATGTAGTTTCACGAACACCCTGTATGAAGGTAGAAGACGCGGGCTAGCGAGGAAACCGGTCTTCAGGCTCTCTTGAAGTCGTCGACTCGTGACCTTCAAAGCCGCGGAGCACCACTATGCAGTTACCAAGCAATATCGTGCTGCCCCCTTCGAAGCAGCCCGCAAGCCCCGTCTTTTACGGCCCGGCCAAGTCCGTCTGGAGTTAGCCGGAGCTATCTCGAGACGTTCAGCGCCGTGAGAGATAGTTTCTTCTCCAAGTTCGAAATGTATATCGGACTAGGTGGGGGGGTCTCGATTACGGCACGCCACGCGTTGCTCCACCACGGAAATTACACCGGGAAAACGCATCCTCCTTGTAGTCGAGGAACTTACGCTTCGCTGTTTTGATGAGATAATTTCTTAATTCTTGCTTGGCCCGGGGGATATCGGCCCCTTTGGGCTGCCGGGCGCTGTTAATGCTGCTGCTTCTTCTTCGGTCCAAGTTTGAATTCGAATTTCAAGTGCTTTTATTTACTTATAAATATGAAAACCAGAAAGCTTTTGCGAAGTTCTCTGACTTCATCTTCACTGGTAGATTTTCATTTCCGTTCTCGTATATAGTTTCAAATGTTTCGTGCTATTGTAGCTGCAGGCAAACGAGTGCCATTTAACGTTAGAGTTACGATTTTGGAACGAGGCTTTTCTGATAACAGCGCGAGATAGTATTCAATAATTTGGACGTTACGGCTTATGTAATTGTGAAAGCTCTCGTCGGGTTTAGCCGCTTGTTCGTTATGATTTTTCAAAGTTAGGTAACTTAGTGTTTCCTTACGTAACATTAACTTCCAGAATTTTTTACTACATTATCACGTTTACAATCTTGTAGGATTCTGTCCGTTATACGTAGTTTTAAATAGTCTGGAAAAATAGGAATATTTTAAGTAAAATTTCGACATTTTATATATTTTGGCGCAATTTTTAAGTATGTATCGCTATGTCTATTCTTTATTTTTGAAGAAGACTTCGTATATAGACCGATACATCGTTAATTGAATATTGTCTCACATAAATTGTCACAAAGAAGAATCTTGCCCTAATTTATTTGTATATTATAGTTGTTTAAATATATACTGCCATATCAGTTAAACAGAGTGAAATAGAAGAGGAAGATTGAACTAATAAATAATCGAACAATCGAAAATAAAAGTACCCCGAGCAAATTTTAAGAAGTTAAAAAATTGAGTCACGTCGGAAATTGAATTACCACCTTCTCAAAATGTGATAATAGCAACCTTGTTAGTTTCGTTTGCTACTACCTCGAGTAAATAATCATAGATAAATCCATAATAATGAATTCAATTGACTCGTTAAATCGGCTAGAAGACACGTGATCGTTGAGAAGATGGCAGAAAAACATGGAAGAAAAAGAGAAGAGTGCAACACTTCAACACATTACAATGTGCATATAACAACCACAATTGTGTCTAGTTATGCAGAAAGCAACCAACCAACAATAATTTCATTGTTGGTTGCTTCCTGCATAACTAGGCCCAATTAGAATCCTATTATGCATCAGTTCGGAATACCTAGATGCCTTGCCTGATGGAAGTAGAGTAACTGAATTCATATTTCTCGAAGAATCAGTCATTTACGACCATTTTCACAATCAGTTTTCGAACCTACTATCAACGAACCTACGTATACATTTACTGTTCTTTCACAAGGCAGATATTTTCTATAATTCTCCGCTATGCTCTCGTGTTGCTACACGGCAAGCAGTAGCAAACATTATTACGTCGTAATGTACTATCGTCATCTACCTGTACCACCGCGTTTAAATATTTGCCCACTTGTACAAGCGTTGCTTCATATTACAAGTCAATGCAGAGTATGCTGATTAATCAACATTATAGCGCAATGAAATTTGCACTTACTTAAAAATAGCTTTCGGTGGACGAGTCCCTTCTTCTATGCGCAATGTAGGTAGTACTATCATTTACACCGCTATTGAACAAAGTCCACTTCTCTTCTTGCTGTTTCTTAATATGCTGTTTGAAGAATAATACATAAGCAAATATCTCGAAGAATATAATCTAAAATGAAAAGATTTTTCTGGCACCTTTGTCCGATATTGGGAACAGAAAATCACGTAGCTGGTCAAATAGGTAGCTTTCAGCGTTGGTGTGTGTACTTACATATACAGTGGTGGACGAAAAAAAGTTTATAACTTTTTTTAGAATTGGTCCAAACGTCATGAGTTGTTTTTTTAGAAGATTGAAGGATTAGTTTGCTAATGGACGTGTTTCGTTGGTTTGACAAAAATGCAATTGGTCCGTAAATCAAAAAAAAAGATTCACGAATTTCGACCTTATTCTGCGATCTTTAAGCGTTTATAGCTCAGAGAAACGTTAACCAATTTTGATGAAATTTTAGGCATGTATACAACTTACTTTAATCTACAAACGGGTTTTTTGAATTTTCATTACAGGCTCACAAAAAAATTTTAAAAACATTTACTACTTTTTTTTTGCTTCTCCGACCAATTGCAATTTTTGTCAAAACGACGATACACGTCAATTAGCAAACTAATCCTTCTAGCTTCTAAAAAAAACTCATGTCGTTTGGACCAATTCTAAAAAAGTTATGCGATTTTAAATGTTGTATACTTTTTTTTATTCGCCACTGGACATACATATTTATATTTTTTTTCTTTCAAATCTTACTGTACACAGCGTTTGCACTACAGACATAGTACGGTGCCAGAATATGATCCGCCCTGCTAGAAATAATAATAATGATAATGAGGGGGCAGGGGGAGAAAACTTGGAAACTTTTCGCGCAGCAAAGTTCGGAGACACGGGACGGTCAGAAACGGCCGAGATTTTTCGCGATGGCCGCCGTTGCTCTCGCTTGAGCGTTGTCCAGTGGGAGGACCGGTTTTACAGTGGCTTAAATCCTGTTATGCCAGCGCCGTAAGCCTTCTGTAAGCTTGCTTTCACGGACGAGCCTCGCGCTCGCGCGCGCGCGCCTTCTCATCGTTGTCCTCTTTGCGGTCGTCGTCTTTTCTCCCTTTCGCCTTTTCTCCGAGATAGATGAGCGCTGCAGCGCCCGCGTTCGAGCATAGCCACGAGGCTAGGACGGTTTACACTAAAAATAGAACTCGGTCGGGGTGTACTATTACATCGTAAAGATCGCGAAAGGCGGGGACCATGCCTCGCCAGAGGAGGAATTTTTCTCTCCTCTCGATAACGACCTATTGTCCAGCCAGACGATGCCCCGCGAAAAAGAAGGGTTTACGAGTGAAATTTCGCCGTCATGCATTTTCATTATCGATTCGGCCGCGGTTCACATCGGCGTGGGGGATCTGGCTGGGCAACTCTGCTCTGCCGTTATTGTAAAATGGGAGAAAAGGTATTTCGAGTCCACCCCTTGCAATCCTTTTTCTATCGTTTTGTCGAACTTTCGGCGCCGCTGGACAAATCTGGCTGAATCGATGGAATGTTCTTGTGAGTTTCTGGCATCAGAATGGAGACTCCACTAACGAATTGATTAATGCACAGGGATGCGATATTAACGTAAGAAATCTCACAGTTTCTTTGCGATCTTGTTCTTTTGCTGGAAACTGTCTGGCTCAAGCCCTTGCATTTTCAGTACTTCATTTGCAATTCAATAATATTCTACTTTTCTCCACTCCTTCGAATTTATGACATACTTATACGGAATATTTTGCTCTGTTTCAGGTAAGAGACCATGCTTTCGATCGCTTTCAACTTAATTAAGACTCGGCGGAAACAACGTGCGGTCGCCGAGAAGGTAAAAGTTATTCATTTTCATCGCTCCTGTTTAGTCTTAACTTAACATATGTTTCTTCTCTGGTTTCATTTCGTGTAAATATCGTCGCAGATTTATATTTTGTACCGTTAGACTTTAACGAGTCGGCCACCTGTGACGTAGTTGTCATTCCTTAAGAGGATTCTACATTTTCTAGGTTATTCTTCTATGGTAGAGAACAGAAATGTTGGCACATGGGAGACCCATATTCTACTTCCCTCCACTACTCTGCCAATATATACTTGACAGCGTTCCTCAACTACGTGTATTTCCTTAAGAATTATTTGTTCTTAACACTGCACTGAAATTTCCTTTTTTTTTTATGAAAACAATAATACTGGTTTAACAAAGGGTTGGATTTAAAAAATATTCAGGTTTCTGTGCGAAGTACAGTAGGTACTCGTCATAAGCCCGACGAACAAGGCTGGCGGCGGGCGTACGGCGCGTTGTGGACACTGCTCCGCGCGGCCAGCGGCGCGAGTGAGAAAATCCAAGAGCGAGCGAGAGGAAACAAAAGAGCCTGTCGCTCGTTCTCCGGTTCTCTCACTCTCGTCCAAAGGATTCCAAGAAATTGTGGGGATAGTTGCCGGGCGTACAATGCATAGTAAAAACGGGCTTATAACGAGTGCCTACTGTACCCTGCCTTCTTTTACAACTTCTTTTTTCGAGCATGCGCATTTGTGTTATAGTCACTGCTCCATATCCATACATACAAATGGGTCCATTAGTGACTACACCTTTTTTATTGACTAGCTGCTTGTATTTTTTAATTAGAAAATTGTCATTCAGAATTTCTGATATTACACACTCAAAAATTAAAGTTATCAGTTTAAGAATTAAATGTACTTTGGAAACTAGAAAATCCAAAGTCACTGATAATTCATATGATCTTGTGTCCTTTTCTCAAACCTTTTATATTTATAGAAATGAATTTTTTTATGTGATAATTGGCTTACAGTACATATTAGTTTTGCTGTAAAATTAAATAATCTCTCGGACTGTCTTTCATAGGAAATTTTACAGGAGGTTTGTAATTTAACCAGGGGGGGTGTTAATATATTACAAAGTTTAGAAAAATTCAAGGGAAGACAAAGGGAATGTTCGGAGTTGAAGTAGAAATATGTACTTGCTTTAAGAGAAATATATAAACAAAAACATTTTTAATGTTAAACGATTTTATTAAAAATTCGCTAAAAAAACAAAAAAATAATTATTTTCTTGTACTACAATGTCGGCGGTGTTTTTTCACTTTAATTGAAATTGTCTGGCAGGATATGTCATAGCAGAATATGAATCAATTTAATACAGCATCAAGCGTCGAAATGAATTTGTTGTGAGATATCCTGCTCCACGCTTTTATTTAAAGTGAAAAAACCCATCGAAATTGTAGGACAAGAAAATAATTATTTTTTAGTTTTTAGTGCATTTTTTAGTGCTGCGGCCTTTTGTCGTTTTCGTAAAGGACGCGAGTGGCTGGTTTCAAGTCGATTGGGTTTGTGGCTATGGGTTATATTTATTGGTAATTGGGTAATCTTTTTCACCTCGTTTTTTTTTTACGTACGCCTGCAAAGTTTCAAGTTAATTCGATAATTGAGTTTTCAGATTTGAACCAAACATACAAACAAACATACATATAACCAGAGGATCGAAGCTGAATAAAATCGTTTAAAAAATATATTTAACTAGATGAGTTAGACACAGCACTACACCTTCATTTGCAAGAGTAGAAAGATTGTAGCTTAAAGAATAATTACTGTCACTAGGAGCTGTGGAATTATGCTTAAAACTAGAGCATTGAGTATGTGCATGTGCATATTAAATATTAAACACAAAAGTTTGAAGTTAAATTTTGATTTATTATTTCCATAATAAATATGTGTACGTACTTAAAAATTTAGAAATAAATTTTAATTTCATTTTCTTTTTTCACTCGTTAGCGCAATGCACGAACAGCGTCCAATCAGCATCAGCACATTCGTTCCATTAAATTATACTGTTCATGCGTTGTGCTGATAAGAGCGACGGCACCTAGTCGGACTTACATCAGTATGTTTCGAAAAGCTCTGCTCTTGTTAGTCAAGTACTAAAGAGAAATGTTGTTATTCCTCAGTCAAGAATGAAGTTATAATTTAATTCACTATGAGGGTAAACAGATGGTGCCTTTAAGGCTTTTATCAAAATTTCAACTCACATCACTATGATTCTCAGCCTTTTCCATATGCAAGAATTAAAACAAATTAACAGGAATTTCTTTCACATCCTTCATTAGATACGATTCCATTATATCGTATAAAACATTTAATCGTAAAATAATATCCGCTGCATTCTTCTTGCATTCACACTTACAATTAGTATTATTGTCACACTAATATAAAGAAGTCGTTTCGGGTTTCCCTATTGAAAATAATCTTGTTACCAACTTCAAAGTTTCTTCAATCGAATAGCAGCAACTGTACACCAAAGAAAATAATGCGTGAAACCAACCAAACGGCATTCCCACTTAAATAAACTGCAAATCAACTTCCCCCTTTGTTGCCGAGGGTGGAATCGTCGCCCTCTGTGGCTACTGCAAAAAGAAATGCCACCCGCCGCACCATTTCGTGTTTAGCGTCTCGAATACAGTGTCTGAATACATTGTTAGCCGCGATATATCAGCGAAGGGGTATAAAACGACGCGCTAGTATCCTCGGCGATATCTCTTGGCGCAACATATCCGACTGGATCGCCCGAAAATTTCCACGTTGTTCCCTTAAATGTTCCCCGGCGGCGTTCCAGGGAGGGTTTAACTGCGATCGTTTGCTCCCGAAAATGCTTCGTTTACGGTGGGCGAAACGGCGATTGTAAATCTCCTTAACGCTGCCTCGAAAAGTCGCCGACGAGGACGGGGACGCGCGACAATGGTTAGAAACTTGACGCCTGCGAATTGGAAAATTGGTCTGGCAGCGTTGCGCCACGAGAATCGCGAATGATAATTCTCCTCTTGCCGAGGTGCTGGAATGGAACGATCGATACACACGTGGAAGATGTTATTGGTTTAGCAAGGATATACAGCCCTTCCAAGTGGTTCTTCAATCCTCCTTCGGAGCATCGTGGAACGTAAGTGACAGGAAGAAATGCAAGTATGAAGCTGGGTGGAACTTAGGGGATCGGTCAGTTACTTACGTTAAAACACTAATAACGGATGTTCAGGGGCGTCCTCTGGACGAATTCTGGCTTGCGATGTGGGGATCGATGACGCCAAATAAATCCTAGAATATTGGCCGTCACGAATCACCGTTGCCATAAAAAATGGTCGTAACCTTTAAACTTTCAAAATCCTAGTATCGATTTCGTGCCAATTGCAAACAGTGGATCTCGACAGATGGGAACAAAACAGTTATATACGATATTGCTTTTGAATCGGTAGTAGCGAGTAAAGTACCCTACTGCACTCGATTGCATGTCTATTTCGCCAGAAAATTACTACGCAACAACGACACCTGCATATTTTCAGATCTACAGGCGGGTCACGTGTGATCGGTCTGCGGGCGATTCAGAGAATTCACGCGTCACATTTCAACCCCCCCACTGTAACGTCTGGCGCAAAATGTACGCTAGAAATGGCTGCACTAAAGTAGTATGTCTTCTTTCTATGTAAAACGTGTCGATTTCGTTATGGAAACAAAGGCGATGGTTTTTAATTCCTATTCTTGAGCTGTCGATTGAAAGATTCACTTATAGCGCCCTTTGACGCGAGTCACACATCTTCGAAAGCACTTGGTGTCCAGGCAGACCAGCGAGTCTAGAGACCCTGTAAGATCAGACCTTAAACAAGGTTGCATCCAGCGTTCTCTCTCGGATATTATTCAGAGAGGCTGGCAGGATCGGCTGTTCCGCGAACGAAATGGCTTCGCGAAGGGCGGCGAGGGGGATTAAGAGGGAAGCATGGGCGAAGGTGGGAGGCTAGTGAGCTATCGCGGCGGGAGGCGCGGGGGTTAATGGGTTTCGAGGACACTGGCGTTACACCGCGAGATCTCACGCTCCGTCTGCTAAGAATGACGAGGTCGCTTTTGTGAGGCGTTAACTTGGGAGAATATGAGCCGCGAAAAGGGATTTCTTCCGTGGCGGGCGTTGAATTTAAATCGACGGATACGCTCGGAGATTGAACCGAAAAGGTCACGGCCGAGACCTTTGGAGGCCCTCGAGCCTCTTCGATCTGCCTGTCGGAGAAACGATGCACACCTTTCTTCGATGTGTCAACGAGTATCTCTTGTGTCGGCTTTTCGGGGGAATGTTAAGACATTGTCGGTAGATCGGGGATATTCCTTTGCATGTCAGGGATGCATCAGCGTAGGGCTATTCCTGGCATGGCCACCGATCAAACGATCCTTTATAACTGTTAATATAATATGGGGCTGTTGGAATTATTATCGTAAGTGTGTTTAAGGGGCTACCGCAGTCAGTAAGGTCAGAAAAAGAATGATTCACTGGGAATTTATTTCAGAAAGTACATGCATATTCTTATGCAATGGTTTTTGTATTCAGATGAGGAACACATTAACAGGTTATTATATTATGTTTTGGTGTAAAAGTATTTATTTACTGCAAAATTATAACTGATTTCCCGAAATGTGGTTTTGGATTGCGGTGATTTCTCAAGAACCGCTTCACCAATGTTTCTGAAACTTTGTAGGTTTCTTATAGACATTCAAATTTAATCTTAAATCGAAGCATTCGCTTTTCCAATACATGGTTTTTATTTTATGGATGAAAAATGAGTGTTTTTTTTCTACGAATATCGATCATTCCATTTTGTCCGAGATTAATATTTTATAAAACGGAACGATTAAAGACTAGATAAACTACCTATTGTACTACCTAAATCTTCTTCGTTTTTTGATTTTAGATAACCCATTTCCGAATAATGTTAAAACAGCTTCCGGGAAATCAGTAGTAATTTTGCAATAAATACATATTTTTTACACCAAAACATAATATAATAACGTGTTAAAGTGTCCCTCATCTGAATAGAAAAACCTTTGCAAAAAAATATGCATGTACTTTCTGAAATAAATTTCCAAAGAAGCGTTCTTTTTCTGACCTTGCTGACTGCGGTAACCCCTTAAACTAACTTTTGAGGGGTTAGAATCTGGGGCAGAAATGAGTAGACACGTTATATTGTGATAATATATTTCATCAAGGAGGTTTACTATCTGCTGGTCATAGAAAGTATAATAAAAGAATGAAAACGTTGGCGAAAGCAAGAATGTAAAATAAGAGTAAAATACGAGTTACACAGAGGCTTCTTAGGCTAATAATAAGTCGAATGAATGGTATCGCGGACGAAATGATTTTTATAAAGAAATTAAGCATTTGGTAGTACCTACCTATCGCATAGGATTGATTTCCAACGTGATCTACATAGCTTCAACCGGAGCTTCGATGATTACGATGATAAATAATAATATAAATCTGTTTTAGAAGTATGCAATTGCTAGGCAAGGTTCACTAGCTGAACTCTTTAGTGATTAATATTTAATAGATGGTCATCCAGCAATAAGTGGTTATCACGTAACTTTAAATGTGGGGTTGGAAAGAATTCTTCGACTTCTTCGATATCTTGACTTGAGTTGAGCGAACACTCTTCAAGCAAATAAAATATTCCATTTCGAACCTCAGTTGACTGATCTTTCCTCCTTTGAAGTTCCTACGCGTTGGGGAACGTCGTGGTGTTTTCAGATTTCGTCTGAATTTAGATTTCACCTTGGTATTATTTCTAATCTTGAGTTTTATGCGCGGCTGAAAATTGTAGGTCAGCCAAATCGTAAGTAGCGGCAATCTTTGAACTCTAGGCTGGGCAAAACTAATATTCCAGGGCGATGCCTTAGATAGGTAAATCAACGGACAGATTAGTCGTTTATGAAACTTCTGCTCATTTCTTCTTCTTCTTTTTTTTTTGTACAACCTCCGAACCAGCTGGTGCTGCTGCACTATCGAAAAAACATTCAACACGCAATGAAAAACGCACGCTGCTAGAAGTTAAGGGGTACAACTTTGTTCAGAGATTTGTGTTAGACCAAGGCGCTTTCTATCTTTACGCAAGAAAAGCAAAGTCATGCTTCCTGCATGTTTTTGTCTTATAACGTCCAACGGCTCGCATAATGCGCGCAGTCGCGTGATAAAAGGGGGGGTAAAAGCACGGGAAAGTAATTACAGGGTATAAATTCGCGTGCGTACGAAATATCAGAGGCGTGCTCCCAATTTTAGAGGGTTCAACGACCCAATGGCTCGTTTCCACGCGGCTTCGTGATACCGCGTCTCTGAAATCCGAGCTTCGTTTCAGAGCCGGAGCCCGAGACTATACGGAAGCGAGGTATTGTCGATTAGATATAGGCCAGGCCGGAAAATTAAAGGCAAGTCTCCGTGCTTTCTATTCTGTCTGAGGCAAAGACGACGAGCTACCGCGGTGTTACGGTATTCGGACGCTTTGAGGTTCCAGGGAAGCTTGCAACACGAATGATTGGTTCGGCAGAACAGCATGCAGAGTACTTAAGGGGTTAGGGCACAGTAACCGGCCAAGAAAGCAGACGATTTTTAAACGACGATAATAAGAAAAGTGAACAATCGATTAATATAAGGTTTTGTGTTTTAGTTCACTATATTATGAACTATAAGAAAAGCATATAATATTTACAAAATAGCATTTGTACGCCGTGCAATGTCTCCATTTAAAATGTCCATTTTTTTTTTCGGATGGGCAACCGGTGGGCCGGATTCCGGCAAATCGGATGAACTGTAACAAAAACCCCAAAAATGTCATGAACTATAATATATTTCCTAGGCATTGACGATCCAACATTTAAATTTTTTAAATTATTGTACAAAATATAAACAAAAAGATCATACACTTTTGCCGAAATGTGATCATTATTTTTCAAACATCGGCCATTTTGTCAATTTTCGCAAAAATTGAAATGTTGGATCGTCAATGCCTAGGAAATATATTATGGTTTATGACATTTTTGGGGTTTTTGTTACAGTTCATTCGATTTCCCGGAATCCGGCCCACCGAAAAAAAATGGACATTTTAAATGGAGACATTGCACGGCGTACAATTGCTATTTTGTAAATATTATATGCTATTCTTATAGTACATAATATAGTGAACTAAAACACAAAACCTTATATTAATCGATTGTTTACTTTTCTTATTATCGTCGTTTAAAAATCGTCTGCTTTCTTGGCCCGTTACTGTGTCCTAACCCCTTAAACCTAAATGAATTTATACATTATATTGGTTATAGCAAATGTTGGATGACACTTAAAAAGTACTAGTTATTTGCAAATACTTACGGTGGGGTTTCAAATAAATTAGTTGTTAATTTTAATGCATATGCTTGATTAATTTGGAAAGGTGTTTAAAAATTTGTTAATTTGAGTGAAAACAGTAGTGTTTTCTTCTTGAGTAGAATAGAATTGATTTTGTTGTTCCTGTTCATTAGGGGAGACCGGGGCTGGTAGGCCAGTTTTTCAGTTTTTGATTTTTAATAAATTATACTAAATTAAACATTTGGCTATCTGATTAAATAATTAAAGTTGACCCAATGTGACAACAATTAAGGTATTTTAATGCTTTTCTAACACCTTCCATGCTGATCAACCAGCCCCATGATCGGGGTTGGTTATAGTCGAATTTACTGAAGAAGGCGCCTTGGGACCGGGGCCAGAATTTGCGACGTTGCCGCTACTCCAGGCTCGCGATTGGTGCTTCCCCTACGCGGCTCCCTACGCTTTGGCCAATGACTTTCGACTACTTAGCTGTGGGCCTAGAGTAAATCGATGTCTTTGCCGGGTGTATATTGCCATCTTCTTTTAGAGGGCGAACCCAACGTCCTTCCCATAGAGATTTGATAGAGTGTCGAATTTTATTGGCTATTGCGACACGCGCCATGCAGAATGAATGGCGGACAAGTCAAGGAATACATGCTCATAGGATCCTTATTCTATTTAGCGTCATTCCACGGCAAATTAATCACTTTTTGCACTCGATGTCAGGGATTTTGTTCAAACTGAAATATTAGATTGTAGACTTGTGTTGTATTAGACTTGTAAATGAAGGAATTTGTATTATCGAGCGAGTGAGAGAGACACAGTTGCGCCTGAAGATAGAAAGAGACGTCCGATCAGCTACACAACGTGGCAACGTCGCACGAAGTACGGAGCAGGCATTGGGTCTCTCCCGAGCCACGCGCGCCGGCCTACGGGCCGCCCAGGCGCCTTCTTTAGTTAATTCGACAATAACTTACAGTATCGGATAATTTGACTATAGGTACAAGGTACAATCAGTTAAGAAAATTTTATTAGCAACTTATCTCAACGGTAATAAAATAACACAATGTCACAAGAGTTGCTTCATTATAAAATATTAATTTCTTTCTTTCATATTTTTTTTAACTTAAACCTAAATTATAATGTATTTATAACATAGTGATATTTAAACAAAATATAAAAATCGCTTTCTGAATAACGAAATAATAATTTAAACGTTATTAACGTTATTAGTCAACCAGCCCCGACCGATTATTTTGACTTCACTAATCGATATAATTTTCAATTATTCATGTATAAACAAAAATACTATGTCAATAGATCGTCTAATGAACAAACTTTAAAACAGTCCTTTAACATTTATTCTATTGCAACTATACATATAGAGCGCGAAAGAATAAAATCTTTAAGAAAAAATATTTACTTACGTAGTCAATTTTTCGACAAACGCTGATAACTGTTAAAAAAAAGTACAATTGCGGGGTCGGATATAAATGCATGGCATAGTAGAAGTGACTTTTTTCTACAGTAAATCATTCCGCAGTAGAACATATGCCGGTGCAAAGTTATTAACAATTAGTCAAGTCAACCTACCCCTTGAGACAACCAGCCCCGGCCTCCCCTATAGTCCGAAAAAATTTTAAAGGCAGGACGATATCGAAAATGTCGTACAGGCAAAATACAGAAATTATGAACTGTTTTTCATTCCCTTTTATTACTGAAGTTCTACTTAAAGTGGGGCACCACTCATTGGGATACGCCCTGCATTCAAAAATAATATTTATCATCATTATTTATACTACTATATTACCCAATATTTTCACAACTGTCATTAACTCATTGCGTGCCAATGTGCCATTTTTTGAGCGTTCGTGAAAGCTTATTCTTCAGTAGATTTATATATTTTAGACGATAAAAAAGTTAGGTTTCTTTTAAGCAATGCTGAATGCTTTCTTCCAAACACCCTTTATATCACGCGAATGCTTGAGCACCGCCGCTTTTCCTCGAGATATTCCTATTGAAATTGCTGTCCCCATACATAAGATTCCACGAAGCGTTTCGGAGCACGGCTTCCCCGCGCGCATCATGGCCTCGATGTTGCTCCCAGCTAAATATATGCGCGCTCGGTCCACACGGAGCCATTCATGTCCAGTTGCACGAACAGTTTACCGTAATTTTTCGAGCGAATCGATGACGCAACCGACAGCTGCCACTCGATAACTCGAGCCGTTTCTGATGCTCGAAGGGGGCCCCAAGATCGAAACGATCGTAACCGCGATCGCCAGCGCCGATTTATGGAGAGCTCGGGCCGATTTTTCGCCGCGATTGGCCCTCGTGAAATCAACTTCGGGATCGGTAATATCATTAGCGTCGGTTCCAGAGTCGTTTATCAACGGAGATCCGGCGCGATTAATCTCTGGCTCGATACGGCTAGCGGTTCGTGGCGGCAGATGGATTGGTATCTAATCAGTCACCGCGGTGAGTTATGGCGTCCTCGAAACGCATGTAGACCCGACGCACGGCGATTTTCACGCGGCTGAATTCGATTGCTCGCGAAAGAGCGCTCCTCCGCTCGGCCACGGAATTGTCGAAAGGAGTCTGCCCAGTTGGCCCCGACTTTTTCGAACCACGCTGCGCGCTGACACCTTATCTGGGTATCTGTTTAAACTCTAGGTCGGCTCCCGCTGCGTGTCGCTGCTAGGGTCATGCGAGATCCCCAAGGACATGGATTTCATCAGGTTCGAGTTAAGTGGATTTGCAGCGCGCATGGGGCGAGTGGAAAAGAAAATCTCTTTGTGTTCGATGCGGAGGGTTACGTTTTGGGGATGGAGATCAATGAGTCGCGATAATTGCCGTAGTTATCGAATGCTCGGGCTAACTGATGCTGCGTAGGAAGAGTTTGGAGTTCTTTCGAACGATGCCCTGAGCGTGGATTATTATGCGCGGTTCGTTAGCATTAGGTACATTTGATGACAGAATGGGTGGGGTCTCCATTATCCGATCCATGTTGTCCAAACGGATCCTGTCCCTGCAAAGCTTCTACTATCACTATATATCATTGTTGCTTTTGATCATAACAATTCATGTGTCTGTATCAAAGAGAAGCTTACGCAGCTAATTGTAGAAGCCAATCGCGCGCTAATTAGAAAATTATGAAGTGATGGGAAGGTTCCAAAATTAGGAAAAACGTACGGTATTGAAACAGTTGCGGCTGCTGGCATTAGAAATACTTTCATTGGGTATCTTTGTAGAACGTATGGTGTTAGGAATCGATTTAATAATCAAAAAAATATAAATTTTTAGATCCAAAAATTTTTAAGAACGTCGGTCCTTTGTGCTATTTTATGCGGAACATTCGGAACTTTTTCTGGGATAATTAAGGATTCCAGAAGTCTGGAAAGTCCCTCCAGAGCTAGAGCAATCCCCTCAACAGTAAAAAATGTATTTAGAAAAGCTTCGCAAAGACCCAGTTACGAAAATCAACTGAAATATTCAAACCACTTGACCTGGGCGGTCAATCAACGCGATCTACATCATCCGCCACGAGGCCCTATGATAATTGTCCCACGACGAAATGTGATTATTGGACAGAGGTGGTTGGTACGTGTCACTGACCAGCGGTAGCTCGGTATGAGTACACGCCAAATACATATACAGGCGCTGAAACAATTCTACCCGTGCACCCAGTGTCCCCCAGTGCATTTTATTGCATTTGCATGGGCATACAGGCGAGCCGAGATGCCTGCGTGCGCGTGTCGATCGTTAAAGAGTGCTTGCTCGGCTTCCCACGCTAAGCTCACGGGCGACAACGAGTGTCGACGATCACAACGTCAACGTCCACCTCCGCGATCACTTTTCTAGCTGCCTTCTACTGCAACGGACGTATGCTTCCAAAGCGCA
The DNA here is from genome assembly GCA_947577245.1 of Andrena bucephala. Classification (NCBI taxonomy): domain Eukaryota; kingdom Metazoa; phylum Arthropoda; class Insecta; order Hymenoptera; family Andrenidae; genus Andrena; species Andrena bucephala. Next base: position 109,767,549 of record OX387715.1, read on the forward strand.
GCTACGAAGCGGGGTGAGGAAGATTCTTCCCACTTTGACAAACTTGAGTAGCGCTTTTAATTAATAAAATCCAGAATATAAGTTAACAAGACGAGCACCTATATCTTGGAGGTATTTATATAAAAAGAGAAGTAGCAACACGATCCATTGACACAAGACTGAAGTCTTGTATTCTGATGTTCTACGGTTCTTTATACAACAAACTTTGTACAATCGTTGTACTGCATTAACTTTTGTGGTCTGTTCTTATAGGTATGGGATTTTAGGTGACTTCAAAATTATTATTTCTTTAAGGGGAGAAGCCCGTATAAACGGCTTATTTTTGTATAAATTTTTAGAAATTTTTTGCAAAGATACCAATGCGCTAATCCTTTCGTAACTTTGAGGGTACTTTATTTAAAATTATAACAAGTAAAAAAGTTATAACAGTAAAAATATAATAAATATAAAAGAAATAGAGCAGTATCCGAAATAAGTATTTTTCAAGATGCAAAATGATTGTAGCGTCTCTGGTAGTTATCTGAAACAGATCAATAATTAATTTTTTTTTCAATTTATGTGCCAATTTTAAGAACCTGAACTACAAATGGTGGAAAAAATTGCATATTTTAAAAATGGCGGAACTTCAAACATTTCCGCAAAAAATTCGAGTTTTATTTGTTTAAAAACAGTAGTTAAAATTAATAATTTGGGGAAACATTGTGGTTCATATTCTGAGGAACATTATAAACTAAAAGTGTGCAAAATTTGAAGTTGATTGGTCAAATAGTTTTTGAGTTATCCCCGGCGCCAATTTTTAAAACGTGATTTCGAGAAAAACGCGTTTAAAATGCGTTTTAGGTATGCTCGGCGCTTGGGAGCGCGTTGACTCACCAGGCTATATTATCAATACGAAGTTGAATTTCGGCCTATAACTTTGAGAATATATTTTTAAAATACTTTAGAAGCGATTTGTGGAAAAAAATTTGTTTCTATTTTTCGTTCCATTATACGGCATCTCCCCTTAACAATAAGCTTCCTGGTTGCGATGCGATAAGCTACAGCCCTTCAATCTAGGGTTGAATCTTTCGAGTCGCTATTACAAAATCACTACAGTAGGTATTAAGAATCGCAACTGGTCTTGAATGAAGTCTGAACTGATGTTACTTCGTAATGAACTAGCAAAGGAAGAAAACTAAATTTAATTGCGACTGAATTGATAATAAAAGTGCCTGGGGAAAGGTAGAGTTGTAAGGGATTTTGGGACAGTGTTCGTGCTAATACTGCCACAGGCCTATGACAATTCAGTGCCTGTAGAAGGCAGGTGCTAAAATAATCCCGGTTTTGGACAATGTTATTCGTGTGATGTAGGAAAATTTTGTAATTTTACGAAGAACATTTGTCTTAGGCACCAAGGAATGTGTGCATCACAGCACACTATACGGCAATGAAACACCCCGTAGATTATAAAACCATTTCTAAATATACGTCCGCCTTCTTCGTTCTCACTCTCCTTTTTCGCGCTCATTTTCTACCCCGTCTCCTCGTGCCCCGTTTCTCCGAGTCCCTTTCCTTCGCCTCGATCATGTTGGAATGGTTCGTCAGTGACGTCAACTACCCTTCTGGCCGCCGTTATAGCGTCGTCTAACGATTATCGACTCGGCGATGTCGGTGGCCTTGTTACAATATCAGCAATTCGTACCTACTATACCGCCGTTGGCATAGTTCGCTGCCTATGGTTCTGTTGTTTGCGCGATATATCGTGTTCTTTCCTGGAAGCTGTATTACCCCAGCCCTTTAAATATCGGTCTACTGTCCCACCAGTTTCCTGAAATACGTTATTCTTAAGTTTTAACGAGCCCGTGCATTCGCGTTACGTCGGACGCGTTTACGATCGCGTCATCGCGAAATGGCAGTTCCGAATATTCTTTCGGATTTTATGTGTAAACGTAATGGAGGCCCGTTCCGTGATACCGTATCGGAGTCTCGCTGCTTAACGATTACTGGGTGCTTCTGATATTGGCATCCGCGATTTACAAGAGCTTGCATTTACTTTTACGTAGTTGCGAGTGGCCTTGCCCATTTTGGAGGAAATAATGTATCTGAATTTTTTCTTTGAGGAAGTTTTTAATCGCAATTTGATAGATAATGAATATGGTTTCTTTTAGTATTTACAGTAGTTGTTGCTGGTTGCTTCTTGACTCATAAAAGTTGATTTGTAAAGTAAAATCGAAACCCAATATCTTTAAAAACCTGATTTTTATATAATTTATTATTGTTAAGAACATTGTCGTAAATACGAAAAGAATTGTTTACTTTGGATATAAATGGCAGTAATCATCCTGGACCATGAAAAAGAGAATTGATCGTAAATGTACGACAAATCTTTCCTCACTGTTCCTGTTTCTCCATCTTTTCCTCAAGATCTAGTTAACGCTGGTCTCTGCTATCTAACTTCGTAACTACCGTTACCCAACGTTAACGATTATTGACCCCCGATATCGTTGCCCGTAACTACCAGCACGTACCTACGCGTGTGCACTACATATTAGTTGGAATCGAGGCTTAACGTCGTTTACAAACTACCCCTACTATACGCGACACCCCGAACTTTCTTACTCGGAAACCGACACCATTGTACCCGATCAATCTGCCTAATTCTCCACGTCTGTTTCTACAGGTTATACAGCGGAGACAATCGGACTTGAAGTAACGAGTTAACGATCCCTGATGACGGTATTGACGACGGCACAAGGGGAAAATTAATTTCTATTCACGGTCATTTAAATATCAACATCAGCCGGGCCACTGTTTATTTCCCACTCAGGTCATTCCAGTCTATCGAGTCACCCTTCGTCTTCGATTCTCTAAATTCCTAGAAGGTTCGCGTAAAATTTCAAGTTGCGTTCGTATCCGCCGAATATAAAATAAGGTCCCATGACCATTAAAAGGAAAAAGAGGGAAGGTATGATCGGACGAACACCTGCTTTCGACCCCGTTCCTCCATTTTCCTTCGTCGCTGTTTCACTCTCCCCTTCCCGCCGCCGAGCAAATGATTTGATTAGAGAACAATGGCTTTCCATTAACAATCCTGTCTCTCGCTGCACCCTCTCTGGCCGTCCCTCCTCGCCGTCAGTGCTGTCTGTCAGCTGACTGACTCCCCAATGCAACGCTTTCTGACGCTGGTCGCGAAAACGCTGGCAGAATCTGCTTGAAAATTCATGGCGGGCCTGGTAGCCTCGTGATTGCCCCGATGCCGGGCTCGAATAAACACATGGCAGCAGCGTAGTGCGTGGGGCCCACTGTAGGAATGCATTCAGCACTTCAAAATGGGAAAACAATTTTATGTAAATATATATCTGAATACACTTTGCAGGGGGCACTCGAAATGATCCTTCGAGGCGATGTGCAAAAGTCTCGATGCATACCCGCCCTAGTAGCATTTATTTGTTGGGAGTTTGATGGGCCATTGACGTGTTATCGCTTGGCCAACTGTTGAAGTGTCGCTCTGTTTTTAAATGGGTAGGGTAGATGCACCATTTGTGGCCACTTTAAGGATTTCAGTGACTTTCATCGTAATTATCTTTAAAATTGTACTTCAAATCAGGAAACTAAAAGCTTTACTAAATTTTACACTATCTTTACTATTAATATCTAAGTTACCATTAACTAGAGAAATCGTTAAAGAATTAAGAAAATTAAAAAATATAAGAAATCCATTTTTCACCGTTTGTGGCCACTTGCCACTTTTCGCGTAAGCAATAAATGTAACCTTATATTTCTGGTGGTATATTAAACAAAATATTTAGGGTTTGAAATTCTACACATAATTATGTGTCTGCAAGCAATTTCGAGCTGAAAAACCCGATAATTATGCACATGGCCAAAAACGGTACAATGGCCACAAACGGTACATCTACCCTACATAATCAGTATTAATTATTTATAAAAAAAATGGGGAGTGACACGAAATATTCTACAAAATATCATCATTCGACTTTTAGACTCATTCCTTAAAATTCCACGTGTCACAGGTGTCTTAAAAATGTTCTAATAAGGTCGTAAGACGTTCAGACCAAAAACAGACGTAAAGTGAACATCTTTAAGGGGACATTCTACTCCCTCGGTCGAAAAATCCGCCACTTTTCGGTGATGGTTTTTATAATGAAATACACACTTAACGTTTTCGAATTTCTGGGGTTATATTGTACCACTCTTGAAATACAAGAAAAAATCTTTGTTGTTTGTATATTTTACTTGTTTACTTAAATATTTCGCAGTGAAGTTGGCGTTTTCAGAATTTGACCCCTTGCTGGAGGTTGAAATTTCGGACGACTGCATAATCGGAAATAAAAAAAACAAACATATTTTTAATTTGCAGGAGTATGGCCATCTCGCTAACCACAAATATCTTAAGATTTTTAATATTTTCCCACATTTTATATCAATTAAATATAGAAACGAAGTGACACTTTCGGTACTTTCGACTTTGATCCACCGACATTTTTATAATTTTGGTCTAAAATTGTTCTTTAGTGGAAAGCGAGATAACCATACTCCTGAAAATTAGAAATATGTTTGGTTTTTTTATTTCCGATGATCCAGTCGTCCGAAATTTCAAACCCCAGCAAGGGGCCAAATTCTGAAACCGCCAACTACACTGCGAAATATTTATGTAAACAAATGAAATAAACAAACAACAAAGATTTTTTCTTGTATTTCAAGAGTGGTAGAATGTACCCCCGGAAATTCGAAAACGTTAAGTGTTTATTTCATTATAAAAACCATCACCGAAAAGAAGTAGAATGTCCCCTTAAGACGTCGTGTGCTTTCTGGTCATCGATGACAAAAAACACATTTTCTGAATTGATATTATTTTCACTTCTTTAGACTAAAGTGGAAAAATTTAAAGAAACGAATACCAAGACTGCGCACAACAAAATTTTAGTGGGCCAACTATGGCCCGACATTAAGAAACTGCGCGATGTATGTACGTATTTATAAATAAGAAAAGAAAAATCACAACTTGGAATATAATAAGTTTTTGTATGTAGCAAAATTTCTGACGTTTGTAAGACATTTAAATGTTGGCTTTCTTTGGTTGGCCCACTGTTGTATCATCGTTGTAACTTTTTTTGTTAATTAACAAACCATAGTAATTGTAGACCCAACGTTGAATATTTGTAGGCAAACTCTCGTAACTTTTTTGTTAATTAACCAACCATAGCAATTGTAGGCCCTATTTTGGGAATTCGTAGGCAAACTGTCGCAACTTTTTTACCGTAGGCTGTATTTTGGGAATTTGTAGACAAAATCACTACTATATCCCAACTAATTCCCAACGGTTGGCAACTGTTGGTCAACTAAAAATGCTACTAGGGCTAGTAGCATTTATTGTTGGCATTTTGATGGCCAACTAATTCCCAACTTGGGGACACTGTGGGCCAACCAGAAATGCTACTAGGGTAGGTACATCTCATACTAATTTAATTTTGTATGAGTAGTTATGGACTGAAGATAACTGTTAGCCGTACCATTTTATGATGGTGATATAATACGTATGTTGGTTCATTATTACGTATACGCAGGATGAATTTGAGTGTCTACTTGCTCAAACTGCTCTGTACCCAGGTGCAAAAGAGTTTAGCCATTATCCCTGCATTGCTGGTTTGCCATTGCTGTAAGCATGTAACTGTAGGAACATCACGATTATGATCACTTCTCGTTGCATGTGACGGTCGAAAAATTCCTGTTTGCAAGATCAATGGCAAGTCAACCATTCAATAAATGAAGTAAGATTGTACATAAACCAGCTTAATCAACATCAACGAAAGAGGGTCCTGACGGAACTCTCGATTAGCGTTGTTATTACAGCGGATCTGTGTAAACACGAAGGTTCTCTGGTTCGATTCGAATCATCCTCGATGGACGTGCCGTCATCGATTAACATTCGGCCTGTCGTTTTTTCTTCTGGTTAGCTGTTGAAACTGTACTCGTGTGGCGGTTAATCGGGAAGCCCCGTCGAGGAAATGGGTTATCGATCTCGCGGACAGCGATTCGTTTTGACGATGCATCGAAGAGAGCGACGTCGTCGCGCGATACCCGCGTCTGATAACAGAAACAAATTTCCTACGCCATTTGCAGTCCGCGGGACCAGCTTCTACCTGTGGTTTTCATCAGCATTCGGATTGACATTTGAATCGGGCCGGGGGACATTTTTCCTCAAATTGATACGTCTGTGTTTCACGCGGCGAGCTTCTGTGCCCTGTTGAAGAGCCACTATGGGGAGGAAGTTCAATTTACGAGCATCAAGCGCGCGCGCGCATCGTATTTGACGCGCAACGTGAGCCTACAATGGCCGCGTTTCCAGTTCGCCGTTTCTTAATCCCATTCTTTTATGTGGAAAATGTGTTTCCAAAGTTCTGCGGCAAGTTCTGCGTTGTTTCTCAGAGCCTTCTTGTCCGAACACACCTTCGCTGCTCTCACTCCTGAAGGGCATTGCAACATTTGCAACGTCAAGTTGCTTACATTTTATATTTATTGTGACCAATGAGGATGCTTAAGGGTTTCATTACCATTATCAGCAGTTTTTATGGGCAGTCAAAATGAGTGCAGTATACAATGTTTTTCCCTAAACTCTTAAACGTCCTTTTAACTATATTTACAATTTTTTTTTTCGTCAAGAAATTAGTGTCAGATGTCTGTAGAAAGACATGAAAATTGTGCGTTTTTGCGGAGACATCTGAGATGCCTTTTTCGTAGGCATCTGACACAAATGATTACTGAAAAAATTATTCAGTGAGAATATAGCCATCATCTGAACAGGGACAATTCATTAAAATTAATTTTTTACAAACCGGCGCCATGTTAAACAGAAATGTCCGTCTTCTTCCCTTGAATTGCGATACTAATTTGTTAATTAGAAAGACAATTTTGCAGATATTTTTATAATTTTGGTAATCTCGGTTGTAGACTGTCTACAACAAAACCTAATTCTTCTCGCCAGGATATCTGTTACTTTTGGTAGATGCATGTTAATTACAAACCGAAATCCTTCAGCTGAATGATAGCGAATACCATGCCACGTCCGCGTCGGGAATTCGCGTTGGCATCCACCATCCAGAAGCTAGTTTCATCGATATTAATTTATTTCCGCGGTATATCCAGTCCTCAATCACGATGCAGCGCCAGAACAGTCCAATTTGGTCGAGAATTTCGAAGGAGAAGGAACGAATTTTTCGGGCGATAACGGAATCCACGCGATTTCCTTCGCTCCTCGAGCCGAAAGCTGTTTCTCGTCCCCGATCGAACCCCACCCTTCCTTCGTTTCGAATCGTTCTGGCAAATGAGGTGTTCTATAGTTCCGCGCGCCAATGTTTCCTTTCCCTCCGCGTTGTTTTTCTCTCTGTTTCCCCCTTCGATTTCCCTTGGTGTTGCGCTGTAGGCACGCCGCGCCCGTTCATTTGCCTCGTATCTCCTTATTTCTCGAAATATCCGCGCGAAAGTATTGTTGCGCGTTTCGGGAGGGGGACTCGAAGGGAATCGCGAGATGAATATTCGCGCTAGACGGGAAATTCATTTCTCTTGTGTTCGCGAGATTTCGCGAATATTCCCCGTTTGGAAGTGGAATCTGCTCGTCGTCTTCAATTGTTGTTTATTCGTCCCTGGAGCTCGCGAGCCGGGAAAAGGATTGTCAGAGATTAGACGCGGAGTTTGCTTCCAAAATTGGGCATGTACAGTAGCACGCGGAAGTATTTGAACGCCGAGTTCAGAACGTTAATGGACAAGGCGTGTAAGCCAAATTGAAGTTTTTAGAGAGTTGTTGCAACTGCAATAAAACATGGCAGAATTATATTGGCAAGATTTAACGAAAGCTTAGCAGCTAGCAGCATATACAGTGTCACAAAATAAGCTGAGATTGCAGTATAAAGCTTACATACCTGATTAAAAATATAACCGTTTATGCAGAAACTTTGTTTTTAGTTATGAGGAAGTCTTTGCGAATTTGCAGTACGAGAAGACTGCAGAAGGATCTTGTAACTTGTACATTAACTCGTTCCCTATCACGATTCTCATTGGTAGCTAAATTTTCATTTCTTTTCACTCGTGTGAAATATACTCTACAGTAGTGAATGACAACAGATGATGAGAGGTGACATGGCACGAGATGATGACAGCAAATGGTTTACGTAATATTTCGTATTACGACCGCAATCATTAATTCATTCAGATTATATTTAAATGCCATCCGCAGAAATCCGATTGGAATATCCAATACCATTAAAAGAGGATTTCAATTGAATTATCATAAACTGATCTAAAAATGTATGAAACCGTAATGGTTTAATTGGAGATTGTTTGTTGCTTCCAAGATGTGTGATCAGAGTTTTTCATAAGATTTTATGGCCTCACTACGAAGCGTGATGCCTGTCATTTCTCATCATTCGATTCGAATGAGTTAATCACATATCCAAGCTTATACCCCATATCGTGGAATTATTTATTTGCATAATTTCTCATAATTTTATCGTTTAAAGAAAGTTAAATTTCAGTTATCTTGCTCGTCAGTGTTCGGGGTTGCAAGTGTTCGAATATTGTTCCCGAGTCACCGTCACGGAGCACACAGAGCTAAATGTCCAATTTCCTTTACCGCTTTAGAAAGCACGAGGTCGCTTTAAAATCTCGATTCGCGACAGGAGCGAGCACATTATCGCCAGGTTATATTTCACGCGGCTAGAGTCAGGTTAGCGGGCGGCGAAGTCGCTTCTCGCCGGGTCGTTAAGTGAATCGCTAAGTAAACGAGGCTTGTTCAAGGACGTGTGTAAACAATATGCCTGTTCTGCAAACACATGAACGTAATCTTGCGCAAATGTTGGCCACGAGGTTTCGTATTTTCGATAGGAAATCAATACCATGATTCATGGTGATCGTCTGAAGGCGCGACCTTCAAGAATCGTTCCTTTCGAACAGAATCTGATTGTATTCGAAGCTTCATATTCTTGAATTGCTCGAGAATTCGAGAATTCAGAGATTTGGAATTAATTTGTCCTGCGTTTTGCATGAAACATAAGCATCCTTTGTGTCTGACTCTGCACAAATTATTCCACTTTTCCTATTTAAGAGTGTACTCTAATGTAACTGTCCGTTTTTCAACGCCATCTTCGGGAATTTATTTCATAAAAACTATAAGTCTATATTATCTGGCGGTTTGCCTGCATATTAAGGTATGTTTGAAGTAATACTCGGAATTTTTTTAACCTTTTTATCGCACATATAGTCGGTGGTGCAAACTTCTCCAAAAAAAAAAGTTTCCGGCGATCGTTTGTGTGGGAACTATTTTAGTCATCCACAATGGGAAAACTAAAGTTTATTTTCTTTATTATGTCTGTCGTCATACTTGGAACCACACAGGTCCCCTAACAATAAAAAATTGCAAAATGACAGCATTTTGAAGAAAAATGTTCGATTTTTGCTCATAAATTTGCGATCAAAAAGTTTAAAAAATTCTGAGTATTACTTCAAACATACCTTAATATGCTGGCAAAACGCAAGATAATATAAACTTATAGTTTTTGTTAAATAAATTCCCGAAGATGGCGCTGAATAACAGGCAGTTACACTAAGTGGGGTACCTCCTTAAGCATACGTAGTAAACTACTATAGTCAGAACGAAATCAAGTGATCGTCCAAGGCCACTGGCGGGATGCCTCTCCCACTATAGCGTTTGGCTACCCCCACCATGCCGCCTCTTGCCTCGGTGTCACAAGCAGTAGATTCAGGACTTCTGACCTCCATATGGGAAGATGGATAAACATAGTTCAAATGTATTGGTCATGGATCTTGTATCCAACGAATACTTTTGACAGTATAATAAGAAACGTATATTTAACCGCCGGGTCAAAGTTGAACTTTAATCTTAGGGGATATGTAGAGGATATATAGGTATTTATTACGCAATTTTTTTTGCTGAACAAATTTGCTGAACACTGAACTATTGGCCCCTGAAAATCCGGCTATTTTCGGATCTTCTGTTATAACTCGCAAAGTGTAAGAATTCCGAAATTTCCTAAAGTGCTAATTCGAAGAATTAGCTTTTTTCCTGTAAGCTTCTTTTTAAGATGCCAAAGTTTTGTTTAATTGGCCAGCATACGAAAGATTCCGAATTTGGCTGCCAGAGTGTCGACTCTTGTTCCCTGGAAACGTTTCTATCGTTGATCTGCTTGAGAGTGATAAAACCGTCCGGCAGAGGTCCGCTGGCGTTTCCGCGCTCGTAATCCAGACAATGGTCGGTGTTCGTAATTTGGAATCGCGTTAAGTGTCAACGGATTTCGCGTTTACGCCGCACCGTCAGTTATTACCGAACAGAAGTATGACGCAGCCGACAGTGTAAATAATTCAGAGCTCAATTACGCAAATTGCGAACCAACGTGACCCCTCCCTCCCTACCGCGATTCCCTTTCCATCGACTCCACTCTGATGCACGTTCCGCGCCACATCATTTCGGTCTGCTCTCTCCAACCCCACGCTGCCGTGACTAATAACTAGTTTCACGAGTGTTGGCGGGTTAACAATTTTTTTTTTCTCTTTCTTTCTGAATCTCCTTGCACCCCGCACATTGAATGGAGGTGAAGTACTGGGAATGAAGTGCTCTGCTACAAATCCATGGAATACATTTTCACCTGTATCAAGAATCATGTTAAAAATTGAACAGTCAGCCAGAGTTTCTTCTTTTTATTCGTTTGTTCGTTTATCTTTGGTTCGCAATTGCGTGTCACATTCTTATGATGACGACAAAGACTGTTCCTTCACCCTCTTTATTTACTTCCTGCAAAGTCAATTTATTTACAAAGGGAAGTATCTACTTTTGCCACTTACAGATGTGATATAGATAATATATCAGTTTGACTTTCGATGAATTTTACAACAGTATTTCAAAAGGAGACGAGGAGTCATAATATATATAACATATACTAATATTATAATTTCCCTTTTACTGACTCACCTAAATTACTTGAAAACTCTTTGTTATATGAAAAAATGGTTCAAACAAAAGTTGTATTTGCCTTGTAGTTGTCATTTGCACTTATTAATCGACGACGCACTTGTATTGGCTGTAATGGACATCAGTTTGAGCATTACTTAGATTTAAAAATCATTTAAAAAACATCTCAGTAATTATTAGTTTTTGGGCCCATACACACTAATAGATTTTTATTCAGCGTTCAACACTCTTTCCACTTGCACGGTCAAATTTTATCCATTACTGTTAAAAAAGTCCAGGTGACTTTTTTAGGCCTTTTTGACCAGGGACAAGGGTGCGTCCCTTGATACCATAAATCATTTTTTCATATAACACAGAGTTCAGAAGTAATTTAGGTGGCATACTTAGGTGAATCACCCTGTATTATGTAATTGAAAGCTGTACATACATCTGTCCAAGTTGGTACAATTATCTAATAACTGGATGTACTTACACTGAAGTAATGAATGTGTATGTACCTAATAGCTATAGGGATAGGGTGTAAAAGTTTATTCAGCAGAGCCGCATTTACCACAAGGCGCATTGCGCTCAAGCTGGCACCATATTTTAAAAATATGTCTGAATTTGAATAACTGTAATAGATTTGTTGTTTTAAACTTTTTGTCTGTCAATCAGAGTTGGGCATTAGTCGAATGAATTTTTATTCGAGACATTTTTAGTCCAATAAAAATTTCGTTGAATAAAAATTTAGCCCACTAAAAATTTATTCGTTATTCCCGAATAAATTCATTTTATTGGAAATTTGTATTCGAGGATTAGGTGAAAAAATTTAGTCGAATAATGCCCAATTCTGCTCTCAATGATGTTGCGCCTAGGGCTTAGGACCACCAACAGTATAAATGCGGCTCCGGTATTCGGTTCTTCTTGTGTGTTATAATTTCAAATTCAAATAGTGGATGACACGTAGCTACAGAATGTTTAATACTTTCGTTCCTTCGTAGTGGAAGAAATCGTAATATTAGTAGATCCGGGGGCCACAAAAGTATTTGGACACACTTTAAAACAGAATAACTTTTTTAAAATTCGTCTACAAACGATTTGTGTATATTATATTATAACTTGTGTATATTAGTTTACTACATAGGTGGCGTGTTTCACCGTTTTGAAAAAACTTCAAATCGTTTGGGCCAATTTTAAAAAAGTTATTCTGTTTTAAAGGGTGTCTGAATATTTTTTTGACCCACCGTACGTAGGTACAATATCTATGATACGTTAGGTTAGACCGCGATGTCGCACACGCAGCAGCACTTTTCTCCAACTTGTTATAATTTGGAAAATAACAATGACAAGACGTAAAATTATTTAAAGTATTGACGTGAAATTTTCAGTCATCCGCTATATGGGATACCCAAACCACGCAAAATACAAGCAAAACCTGTGGATCTATAATTTAACGGAGAAAATCGATAATAGAGAAAGATCTATAAATAAAGTGCATATTCTAAACAAAATTAATTTTTTTTTACGCACAAAATACACAACGCAGTTACGAAACTGAGAAGCGAAATAAATAATAGTAGAAGCAGCGTTGGATATAATTATTTTTGGGTTTGGCAAAGTTAGTAGTTTTTTCAGAAAATTTTGTTCTGATAATTGACGAGTTGTTACGGGTAGCTGGGTCCGCTTAGATGAAAGGGTAAAGCTGCTGGGTCTCATATTAGGAACCCACTTTTTATCTGTGTATTTATATAATTTTCATTTTTATTTTCTACTGAAAAAGCCGAATCTTTTTTACTGTACTTTCCAGTAGGTTGCAAAAGAATCCATATCTTACTTTTAAAACGTGTATCAAATTTTAATAAAAGTGTTCTTATTCGAGAGTTATGTTTTTTTTTAAGAAAGGGGTCTCATATTAGGCAACTTTACCCTATAGAATGTACACAGATGGTAGTACATACATGCTATATTAGTATTCACCAGAGTTGGGCAAAATGTAATCTAATTACAAATTACAAATTACGATTAAAATGTAATTGTGTAATTGATTACGCGTTATTTTCTATAATCGTTAAGTTAGGTAGTTGACAAAAACTTTGTCAATCGTTAATTTAGGTAGTTTCGTGTAATCAATTAGATAAATTGAGTTGTAATAGTTAAATTGTGTCAACTACCTAAATTAACGATTACATTAAATAACGTGTAATCAATTAGGCAATCACATTTTAATTGTAATTTGTAATTTGTAGTTAGATTACATTTTGCCCAACTCTGGTATTCACTACCTCATATGTTCGCCTGGACTGCGTGGATGAACCTACCTATACCTATCAAGATGCTCGCGAAACCGCAAGATTACAAATTACGCACAATGTCTTTATCTCATTACAGCAAACACGTTCCTCCATAATCAGAAAACACACCGATCACGCAAGCACAATTACGAGCCTCCTAATAAAGCCCGAGCGCGCGATTATTCAAACGCGTTAACGCGAAACGGGTTTTCCCGCTTTCGGCGATCATCTTATTACCGTCGATGACGGTTTCCTTTCCTCCTGTGTTCCCGTGTAATAGAAGCCGACACGGGTGGGAGTAACCACGAGGGTGTGGAGTTTCTCTCCCTGAGAAAAAAGGGAGAAATAAAAAAGGGGCGACAGGAGAGGGAAGAGATTCACGAAACTTTGGAATTAACGAGGATAGAGGTTCGCGAGGGTGAAACTTTCGCGGAGACCATTCAACTTCCGGTCGTATAACCTCTCCGTGTTGAAGACGCGTACCATAATCCGGGGTAACAACGTGCCAGAAAATACCCACCCTTTCGCGTGCATATCTCGCGACTGTTATACCTTCAATTTCGAAATGATGTCCTCTCGAAGTTAACATTCACCGTTGTTTGTCTGTTTCCTGTAACTTTCCAGCCGATTATTTGCTCGCTGAATTATTCGTTGGGGGTAGTTTAATATACAGCGTGATGATATGTTCAACAAGAATCGGATTTATATTTGAAACCTGTTCGATATCAAATGAATTATTTGTTACAAGAATTCAGATTGCCGTCTATTGGCCATTTTGCGTGTATGCGTTATTGTTTCAGTTGATAAGCCTCGCATATCAATTTCATGCAACGTACGCGATTTTGTTAATTAATCTATTGAATCGTACCGCTTTGATTTCTGTCAGTACTATTATCTCTGGAGGAAAATCGGACACATAAAAGTTACGTGTGTTTTAAATTAAATTTGTCCAAGTTTATTTGTGTATACCTATGTGCTTTGTTTTCTTTAAATTGACAACCATATGTTTATTGCAGAATTGCAATGGCCATTCTTCTCGATGCAACGAACAGTATTTTTTGTGGTTATTCCGGTTGAAACCATTTTTATTTCACCCGTTTCTCTCTGGGGGTAATAATATTGACGCAAATCAGTGCTGTATTGATCGTTATATAGGGTTTTTCAGAATTACATATACTTACGCCCTCACTTGACGAATAAAATTCGCGAAAATAAATAAAAAGCTTCTAATACCTAAGATATAAATACAGCAACTAATAATTTCTTAGATATTAATTTCAAAGCGATAATTTCTTGCCTGGTTACAGGTATTATAGAGCAATTTGTGTTTAAAGAGTTCGGTTTGTCTACAATTATATAAAACATAAGTTTGAAATGAATATTTAATGAACATTGGGGAACAGATTTTCTTACGGGCTACTTTTATTACGGATTTCCTTTTACTTGCAGCGACTTTTTAGTCCCCGTATATATTGGAAATGTCTCCTTGTCCTCTACATTTACAGCTGGAATATATCACAAAACTTAAAAACGCTTTCGTACTAAAAAAATGATGTATTAATTAACTATACCTATTTATTATCTACAATTATTAAGCTTTATTATTCGGTAAAATTTCGCACTTTCAGTTCTAAAACACCCTGTACATCTATCGCGATTTCCTTCATCAGCAGACGAACGGTAAATAAATTTCAGTTTTTCATTTTTATCTCAGCATCACACGAGTCAGGCGAATAATCATTTTCCTCCCCTTAAAAACTCCATAATCCGAGATCCGCGAAATGGAGCGTTAATAACACGTTTCGTAACGAGGGGACTATTTGTCGGTCGTTCCTGATGAGTGTCTTCCTCTTAATTTATCGACGCTCACGTGTCAGAACGTCGGTGAGATCCTAAAGGTAATTCTGCTTTGCGTTTATCAGCGAGCGCACACCAGGGTATTGATTAACATTTTTCTTCCGACGGTCCGTGTTATTCGTTTCTGTGTCAAGCTGCGAGATTATTACAGGGACGAGCGCGGTTAACTGACATTAATTGCGGAGAATCGGAGGAGATTGATTCCGCCTAACGTATAATTGACTCATTAATTTCCAGACGTTGCATCACGCGTGGGCGCGATGCTCGCAACGTTTCATTAACTGCTAATGAGATCATCCATATGGGAAACGGCGGAGGAGAGTGTGCACACGACGAGCCTGGTTTCATAATTGTCTCAGCGTTTTTGAAATTCACGATGCGCTCATCGTTTTCGGGCCCCGAGAATAGATAATTAAATGTTCCGTGGAATTGGAATTAGGAAGAAACACATTCTATGAATCTCTTGTTTGTGGGTAGAATGATGTAATAGAAAATGCTTCACATTTACGATTTTATAAAATGAATTCTAAATGTATTTTTAACTTAATTATTTACATTATACAGTATTTTGCAGTTTCTTTATTATATCGTATATCTTACATTGGTAAATTAGGAAACTAAAGAATTCCACTTCTAGGAAATTGATGCTTACAAATTGCGTAATTCGTACCGTAGATAAAGTAAATCATTTTGTATAATGAAAGGTAATTCTATTCCACAAAAACTTTCCCATCTTTTTTAATAAAAAAATATTTTGTGAAAATAGTAGGTAATCCCACTCTAGTTGAAAATACAATAGGTGTATACAGGATGTCTCAGGTTGCATAAAAAATAGTTTCCGAATGGTGTATAACCGGATTCTTCAATCGTGTTTTATTTACCGTTGGATATTTAAAATATTTTACCCATCATTTTATTCAGAGTTTAAATTCATGGCCGGCCTCACGGGGGGGGGGGGGGGGTGCAGCTGAAGTAAGGCACCCGGGCCCCGGGATTTACAGCCCCCCCCCCCCCGAAAAATGAAGAAAAGAGAAAATAAAAGAGAAGAAATGAGGACGATAATTTTTTATTTGATTAAGAATAAGAAAAAAGAAATTAGAACATAATTTCTAATATAATAATATAATAGTCTAATATTATATATATATGTCATATAGTTAAATATGTTAATGTTTATTTCTTTATTTCTTTATTTAATTTTTTTTATTATTGTTATTAACCTTTTTCTCTTGATTTCGTTCTGTAAAAAGATGTTATGCTTTTTTACTGTTACGAAATTGTTTGGGGCCCTAAAATATTTCTTGCACCCGAGCCCCTATAGAGAAGGCCGGTCCTGGGTTTGATGCATTATCAAATTGGGGAACAATTGTAGTGAATGTAAATAACTGTACAAACTATAAACGGCGGAACATACCACGTCGATTTCCATTTTTCAGCTCAGAGTGGTCCCTGGGGTATACTCTTGCGGGATACCCTATGCCCTATAGGTATACAGCTGTTTATATACGACATTGCATTTAATACCAGACGTCTACGAAACTTTACAATCACGTACCAAGATTAACACTTTCACGGCCGCAACTTTTGAACAGTGCCGTCTTTAGGCATAGGCACGCTGAGCAGTCGCCAGGGGCCCCTTGGAAGTAGGGGCCCCCAAGTCTGATTTTAAATCCTATTCCCGTGCATTGATTTGCTCAGGGCCTACAATACTGTTAAGACGGCTCTGCTTTTGAAGCAAGTTTACTGTCCACTATCGATGTTTCTCAAATTTCCCAACTATTCATTGCAGTGGCGAATTTAACAAGGCGGTCGATGAGCAGTTGCCACCTGGGCCCCAACCTTAAAAAAATGATGATTTTATCCAAACTATATTTTTTTTGTATTATTACACTGAGCCTGTTTTCAGTAAACTACCGCTTTATTTTCCCGAAAAAGGGCCCTTGCTCAGAAGGACCCCATAGGGCCCTGTATGAAAAAAATAAATTATGATTTTATCCAAGCACTATATTTTTTTTCTTTACTTTTCTGTACTCAGCCCCTTTTAGTAAATTACTCGAAAAAAAATGGGCCCCTCAGAACGTTTGCCACCTGGGCCGTTTTTCTTAAATCCGCCACTGATTCATTGGTTTTTGCAAACCATCAAAACAGCAAAATTTGATTCAATCTTACAGTCAGAGTTTTTTCAGTGGTAATTGATTTGTTAGGTGCGCGGAAAGTAGTATGTAGATTGAAATCGTGAAATCACGCGGCAACAAGGAAAATGCAATTACGAAATTAACTAACAGAAACATAAAACAATCGCCACTAACAATAAGTGCAGGTAGATCGGTAAAGGCTATGTACCTACGCTAGATTCTCTGTATACATTTGAATGTATAACTGTATAATTTGAATGAATAACTTGGACTGAACATGTGTTGTGAAAACGGACGCAGCTGCACACGAACCGCGTGAAGTTGGACCATTCTCCGGCGTGCATTGGGGTAGAGAAGAGGACGGGGCAGAATCGAATGAGCCGGCAGTACCATCAGTTACGGGACACCCTGTACGTTCCACGCTTTTCTTCGTTCGCGTCTGGCTTTCCCTTTCTCACCCCTAAATGCACGTGCCACGTAACGCGGCTTCGCCACCCTCTTTTGTGTACAAATGACACCTCTCGCGTCGTCGTCGTCGTCGGTGTCGCCGTCGGCGTCGCCGTCGCCGTCGGACTCCTCCGGGCAACTCCCAACCCGTAAAGGGATATACATACCTTGTACTCGGTGGATACGTGGCACGAAGTGACTTGCCAGATAACCGAGAGCAGCTCGCCGTCTTTGTCCCCTTGCTCTTTTTCCACTTTTCGCCGGTTCTCCTCGTGCCGCGGCCGGAAACAAGGTGAAGGCAAGAGAAAATCGAGGGTGTATCCCGCGTACTTGCGCTTTTTGCCCCCCCCCCCCCCCCTCGAACCGCGTCCTACCGCTGTGATTCCATGAACGCCCCGGCGTCTCTCGCGTCGGGATCCTTCAATGTCGTTGCGTCTTGACACAGACTTTTGTTTGCTTGATTAAAAGCCGTCGCTCCCCTCGGGGATTAAGTAGGGTCTTCGTATAACCGCGTAGTGGCTTTGGAGGGCATGCTGCAGCTTTCAATATGGCAGAATTGTGACGGAGTGGGATGTGGGTCAAGTGGTACTCGATTTTAGGGTTTCTAGATTATTGCAGTTATAGCCTTCCCTCAAGCCTGCTGTTTTTCGTGGAAGACAGTTAGCATAGGGGGATTGAACCTCTGACGGTCAGTTGGCTTGCACAGTTCACAACTATCGTTTAATCTTTGTTTTAAGTCGCAATCTGGGAAAGAAAAGAAGCCAATGAAGGGTGCGTCATAAATGAAGGGTTTATTTGTTTGAGAGGCTGTTAGGTTTGAATCCTGGTACCAAATTGAATGGGCCAGAAAATTTGTCGGGGATTTTATAGGTTTT
The DNA here is from genome assembly GCA_947577245.1 of Andrena bucephala. Taxonomy (NCBI): domain Eukaryota; kingdom Metazoa; phylum Arthropoda; class Insecta; order Hymenoptera; family Andrenidae; genus Andrena; species Andrena bucephala. The sequence goes on from OX387715.1 coordinate 109,786,114, forward strand.
AAAGTGGAAATGACGGTAACAGGTTTCAGGATGACGACTTGGAGAAGAAATATTTAGTTTACGCAAAAGTATGATACCTTCGTTATATGGTATCGGTAAACTACGCGTTTCCTGTGGGTACCTACATGTAACTAGTCACAAATTAGTAATTCATTGCACGTTTTTTTTCTGTTATTCAGAAGGATCTACCGTAAAATTAAACCACCAAATCTAGTTTTTGTTTTGGAGTTTCAAATGGTTGAGTGAAGGAACTGATTAATTTTTGTGTTGTACATGCGATGAAACCTAATTTTCACGGTCTAATACGTGAAATTAGTTACGGTTATCGTGATCACACGGTTACTCGTATTACCTCTTGCTCCAACTTGTACAAAGATGATCTTATTTAGTTCGTTAACTGTGTATATTCTTTCCAGCGTGGCTTAATCAAATATTGAATTTTCAGCTGCATTTATTTTCTTCTTGTTTTTTTGTTTTTGACGACTTATCGCTTAAAAGTATTTGCCCACCCCTCGTTGCAGCGAGTACGATGAAAGTGACATGCATGTAAGCAAGATTTATTAGCTATTTCAATTAAGTATTCTAAAATCAGTTGAAAACAGACCTGTTCTTTTCTGTTACACGTAATTATACCTGCAATAACAATTCAATTTTGGATTCGTCGACCTTCCATCCTTTCGATACATTTTCTCAATTTTTCTGATGTTATTTGCTTCCACGCATTTTGAAGCACCTTTCATATGTCAGTTGCTGAGCTCGGAGCGTATTTTTGGACTCCTCCATCGAGTTCTTTCAATAAATACTTGATGGGATCGATGTCAGGGCTTTTTATCCGTGTAATCAGTCTCTGCTCTTTCATTTTTCCCAAATATCTCTGGCATATCCTGGCAGCATGTTCCGGATCATTATCCTGTTGGAACACAACTTTTCTTGAAAGCAAACAAAGTCCTGGTGGAATGGCGTTCCCTTCAAGAATTTTCATACAATATTGATTTGTCATAGCTCCTCTTATTTTGACGAGATCACCCGCAGATGTTCGTGTAAAACACCCCCATATCATTACTGAACCTCCTCCACGTTTGGTAATTGGTTCGATACATACTTCTACTGCCGAAGACTTGGAACTAGGACTCGTCTTGTGTTCTCGTGGCCAACTTAACGGTTTGTCGTTTTTTTTTTTTTTTTTTTTTTTTTTTTTTTTTTTTTTTTTTTTTTTTTTTTTTTTTTTTTTTTTTTTTTTTTTTTTTTACTAAGCGGTTTTCTCGTTGCAATTCCTGCGTGCAAGCTGATTTTCTTGAAATCGCTGGTTCACAGTGTATATTATACACTTGGCGGGTTTTCTCGCGCACTATTCACTTTAGCAGCAATTTCCGGAGCTCTTTTGCTTTTGGTCCGCTTGCTTGTAATGGCAATTTGATGATCCTGTCTTGGGGTTGCCACTGTTGGCCTCACAGTTCGCTTTTTGGTCGAAAACCTCCACTAATTTCTGAACATTGTAGCCCACTATTCAGTGACTTAATAGCATTTCATTTGCAGCTTGTCTATTGCTCTTATTAATATAATTGAAAACAAAAACACGGTTATCGATTACTCTGACTAAAATGCACCGAAACGAACCTCGATGTTGGCACCGTCGAAAAAGATTCATAAATGAAATTAAAAAATGATTTCCATTTAGAAGAAACCACTACAATACATTTTCCTCACAAATTGTGCCGAAAAACAGTTCCTACCAGCCAGTTTTATGATTATTTTCATATAATAGTGCCTGCAGTATGAATTTTATGGAAATTCGTAAGGAATACAATTCGTATTTTTTTTATTATTTATTTATTATCCCTGCCTTTCGGCTTTGGATTGCTTCCGCTTACATCTTCACGTACATCTACACTTACATTTACCTTTTACCCTTCCTCACCCCTCTCTTATGTATTTCATTACTCGTACAATCTTACAAAACCTATAATCTTACACTAACTTAATCCACGATCTTTGCACTCTTCATTTGGCATTAGTTTTCTGACTAATCCCCCGCAAGCCCCCCCCCCCCCCCCCCACTTCCCCAATTATTTTAATCTCGTCCAGCTCATGGGGGCTTAATGGAGTTAAAATAGACGTGGAAAGAATAATAAACATTTGACGTTATAATACAACAAAATGTACATTAGGGTGGCTCTTATTTACTCTTGGTGAATATTTTGTTCAAGATTTTCTTCGTGGCACCCCCCAGAATAGTTCCAAATAATATAAAACAAATCTGTGTAAAGTTTGAGCCCGGTCGGATGACGAGAAAAGGGCCCTTGAACATTTAAATAATTATTTAATAGCTCACAAAGTGGATTTTATATAATATCCTTCAAGTTATTGATTACATAAAAAAATATGTCAAACAAAAGTTGTAGATCCAGACAAGGAGCATCTTTTGTGTTGTATTCCTTATTCTCGTGCGACAAACGGTTTTCAAAAAAAGTCCGGAAAACTGGAAAAAGGAACCTTTTTTGTTTTTTAAATTTTGAAAGTGTAAATCCCTCTCGAAAAGTGTTTGCACTTTTTATTTACGAAAGCGAAAAGAAATTGTAATTTTTATTTTCGAGGACTATTTTTTAAACATTCAAGGGGGGGGGGCATATACCGAGATTTGCCAAAAAGATAAAACTTTACACAGATTTTCTTTGTATTATTTGGAACTGTTTTGGGGGTGCCGCGAAGAAAATTCAAAAGTCGAAAATAAGAGCCACCATAATGTACATATTTAAGGTGGGCAAATACTTTTGAGCGGTAGTGTATGTAACTATTTGTCTGTTACATCTTTATTCTTGTGTATGTTAGGCTTCGCCCTGTTGCTGACCAAGTAGAAGTATATACATTACATCATTTCGTTCACCCTGCTACATATATAATATAATATACTCGCGTTCGATCGCTGAGGAGCGGGTTGTCGGAGTTAGCAACAAGCGTCGACCTCGCAAGGCTGACTCACGCGCGCCGTTAATAATCATTAACGCGAGTTAAAGACGAAACGTGCGTGAAAGAAGAAAAGAAGAAGAGGGGAGAAGGAAAAAATAGCATGCGCAACGGTCGCAATTAGTGCAACACCCACGCGATAAAAATCACCGCGGTGGCCACTTAACGCATTGAAAACAGTGGAAACGTTAGTAGGAAGAGTCGTGCTTCCTACTTGCATTCCATTTCCGCGCGTTCCATCAACCGATTCTGCGGAACGAACCTCTTCCCTCGCTTCCTTCCTTGCTCTCTCTCTTTGCCACTCCAATTTACCCCCCCCCCCCCTCTTCGTCTCTTCCGATTCTCGCTTTCTTGGGACTTCCGCGGAACCCCGTGCTCTGCATATGAAGAATTTTACTATTTGCTCCCCAATTTCTTCGACTCTTCCTCGTGCGTCGAGGCTGCTGAGAATAGTTGGAGAATAGCTTGTGCTGCATCTCATAAGTGCTCCAACGGCTCTGCGTGCGAGGAAAATCAAGGATGATACATTTTGATTAGTTTTTTTTTTTTATTATTTCCTGTCGGGATAATTATCACTTGAGAAGCAAGTAGTAATGTCTTCATTCATAATAATGCCTGTAAAAAATGTGGGAATTGGAAATGTTGCTGCTTCTATCATTGAGAAGTATCGATACGATGTAAGTCCGAAAACGTCTAAAAGAAATAATATCCCTAATTAAATTTTAAAACGAAGAATTTACTTAATTGAACAGATCGGTGGGCAACAACTTTATTATTGACTGTCGATGCAACATTTAGTTGCTTTAAATGCTACAACCCTTCAATCCCCATCATTAATATCTAGTGCGTTAAATTCATGTTAATCACTTTTGATTTTGATAGAAACACGGTAACTTCTTTCTTGCATCTAGAAATGTATGTCTTAGAGTAATAAGTACGAAACCAGTAACTAAATTTTCACGGAAGTGAATTATTGCAAAAGCTTACATTTCCTTGCCACAACGGTCTTGGTGGTTCACAGACAATGCCGGTCGATTTCTTTTCCTAGGTATCAGCGCCAAACGCAGCTTCTCACAACGTTTCTGCGCGAGAATTAAAACTACATTTCGATACGGTATCGCGTTGTGCATGGTGTGCTCACACTTCAATAATGGCAGTAACAATAGCAACGGCAACATTGGTGGCAATAGGTAGCTTGCAACCAAGCCACCCCTTTCTGCTTCACGCGAGTGACGCTGGAATTTAGCCGCCGGCGTGGAATACGGCTCGCTAATTCACGCTAATCTAGTTTACCGGCAGTTGAAGTAGCGAAAGATACGAACCACGGCTGAAATAGTTCATAGCGAGATAGATATTTCGATGATATTATATTACAAGGTATACCCCAAATTTCAGAGTTTTCAACAACTTTTGCAACTTTTTGTAATTATCATTATTATTATTCGTTTATGAAATCTATCGTACGAATATTCATAAGTTTACAAACTTATTCGAAGTACGCCTAACGTGATTGCATTTATGTAAGGAACCTACACGTTTTTTTTTTAAAGAATATTTAGTTCTAAACTGTAAATGCGGAAGATTATAGTTACTTTATAATGTATTTGCGCAAGATTAATGGCATTGGGAATATGAATACGGTCACCTGAATTAACAGAATTTTTCTCTTGGAGGCACTGAAATCTTTGTCTGGGTAACCTTAAAACAGGCGAAACCTCGAAAGTTGCGGCAGCCAATCGCGTTAGTCGATTTCACGGAAGTGTTGAAAGACAAAATGAAATATTTCCTGTTATGCATGAAAAGCCACGCAAAGATTTTAAAATTTTCAACTACTTGGGAATCTTAAAATATTATTATAATGATTGAATTCATAGTAATGTCAAGTACAACGTACAAAAGAAAAAAAAATGTAAAAACTGTTTCTCGCAATATATTCACTTCTCAAAAGTATTCAAATTATGTATGAAACATTTTTTAGTATTATCACAACTTTTTATAGGCCTACAGTGGTGTCTACACCACCCTCATATTCATTTCTCAGTAACGTAGACTCAACCCAGACTTAACTCCTTTCATTTCACTTCTCGTCTGAAATACAGACCTGACTTGTAAAATTCTCTGGCAATAAGTCATTAACACATACCCGTGCAATCGGTACAGCAAAGAAAAGGCTTTTCTAATGCACTCTAAATCTAAAAGACACCCTTCTCCAACTGATTCTTCACGCTTCTCAACGCACAGAGATTCTAGCACTGTTATTTCCTGTCTCCGGTACATTTATCAAACACGAGTAAGCGGTCAAATTGTAATCTTAGTCGAGCTCACGCGTAGGGATTTTTAGACAACCGCACACCGCAACATCCTGAACCAATCTGAGTTATTCATATCGCTGCCACCTGCGGGAAACACAAGAATCCCAGAACACTACCCACGAGGCAAATTAGCAAACTTTTTCTATCTACAGACCTACTTAGATTTATTCTCAGCGCATCAGTCGATCAAGTAAAAAATAGTCACCCCTATTTACTGAAACTGATCAGCAGGGACACCTCGCGTTTTACACAGTGTCACATCTCCAACATTGCGCTACACATGCTCATGCCAACCATACAAACGTACATTCTATTCCTGGCCTTCGGCCACTCGAGAAAATTAGTGTTACGCGGCGATCAATTTTATCATGAAACCTAAGCAGTCGCACAAGGCTATTTTGGCGCGCGGGAGTGCATACGCGAAAGGAGCTCGGCTTTATTTGCTTCGAGCCGAACGCGTGCGTAGCGAGAATGCCGCGAAAACTCAAGCCCCGTTTTAACACCATTGGGCGTATTTCTTTTTTTCCTTGCACCGATCATAGCCAGGGCTGTAAAGTCGTTCGATGGAGTTCCAAATGCAATCACGTTCGTAGCTCTTCCTTTCCAGGAACCGGCGCACGCCCCGAGCGCAACCCATTTACCGGAAAATGCAATAATTGCAAATTGTAATGGGACGGCACTCGAGTACCGCGCCATTATCGCTGTATCAAGCCCCCTCCACCATTCTGTCCCTTCTTTTTGCCAACCCCCCTCCCCTCCATCACCTCGCCCTTTCTCTCTCCTGCTGGAGCGGATCTTATCCTTTATGGTAGAGCGTTAAATTTTCTTAGCTTTTCCCGAGGATTTCTACATATACGATAGAGATTTAATTGTTGTAATATTATTATTTATTTTACAAGGTTACAGCCACTCGAACCACGATGAGTGTCCCTAGACTGAAGCTATTAAAAGTAACCTTACTAAGTTTATACGTATCAGACACGAGAAGACATTTGAATAAGATGTTCCTCCTGTGATCAGATCTTTGAGATCTCGATTGCGCGCAACTAAATAATTGAAGAGTCCTTGTAGAAAACACTGTAAGTGTCAAAAATCAAATTTTATACTATAGTATCACTGTTAGCACGTAAAACATTTTCTAATTGATTTTTTTTTTTAATTATGGCACTTACAGTGTTTTCTACAAGGACTCTTCAGTTGTGTCGTACATTTGTCGATCATCCCCCTTCTCCAGACCAGTTCTTATTCGGATTACTGGCAATTTTCGTATAATGTCAAATTACAGTATTGTACAGTTTTCGAGGATGTTAGTTTTCATAGGATAAACCAACCAGTGAATGACCGAATTGTTGAATTTATGGACCTTTGGGATTAATAATTGAATATATTTATGTATAACAGCAAAACAACTGTTGAAAATGCATTTAAATTTTTTCTTTCTTGAAATTCTTATAAAAATAATTATTTATTCTTATCGTAATTTGAAAAAAAAAAAACGATTATAAAATGCAAAACGTGTAGAAGCCCAGTAAATGACCGCATCCTTTTAATAAGAATTGTACTTATTAATGTTTGCTTAATACGCGTAACTAAAAATATGGGATATTAAAAGTGCAACTACACTCCATTTATAAACATATAATGTTTTTAAATATATAATTGACATTTCTTTGCCTAATGGTTATTCACTGGTATGCGGTAAATTACTGGTTGGTTTACCCTACGGTGGGTTTTACTCGAGATTGATCTTGTTTTGTTGCTCCACTTTTGTCTGAGGACTGTAGGTAGAGCTTTTGTAGCTTCTTTGTGGTAGACTAGAATGCCTCGACATATTTGTAGCTATCCTACAGTCTGTTTAGTGGCCTCATCGCCTTTTTCTACAGTAGAGCCCGTGGATCTAGGAATGAGAATTTGCGACAGAATCGTGAAAATAAGTTGGGAAGTGATGTACTGCTATTATGAAAGAAGATGAGGCGAGAATTGCAACACGTTGGTGCCGGAAAAATAAATGGAAAAGATAAGAGGTAATACGTAAGATAAGAGGACACATAAAGACAAGGGGAAATTGGTAGAAGGATGCAACTGTATTGTCTGTTTAAAATAGTATTATATTTTTTCTATACTTTATTCACGAAAACTGGTAATGTTTATCTTTTACAAATTAAAAATGATTATCTTATAGAATTACGATAACCACGTTTTAACAATTAAATTACAAATTACGACAGGAATTAACACAACCAGATAATTTACTGCCTTAATCGAGAATTCGCAGAGCATGTAAGTACATACTTGAAGGCTCTAGCGGAAGTACCATAAGATACATATTTTCATATTGGCAACGGTGATACCACTAATCTGAAATGAAAATACTACTCCCTCGTTACCTGGAATCTACCCAATTTCTGTTGCTACCTACCCAAGGAAAACTAAAAGCCTCTAAAGTTAAAGAATTCTAATTTTCGCAAGAAGGTAATTCACTTTAATTGCCAAGAACATCCTCGAATCCACGTGCACATTCTTGGCCGCTCGTACGTTTATCGTTTCTGGTGTAGCTACTCATTTCCGGTGTAGACCAGGGGTTCTTAAGGGGGGATTCTCGTGTAACAGCCCCCGAAATTTATGAATTCTTTTTGAAAAAAAAAACAGTGTTAATATTGCATTCAACTCTATTGGGATATAAGGAGGCATAATTAAACTTGCAGAAAATATTTTTTTTATGTCGATCCTTCTTATTATTTATTAATAATTGTGGAATCTTTTCGACGATGTTGGCGTCAGGTGTGGCACCTGTCACAGTCATATGATTGCGAAAAGAAGAAAATTTTCTTAAAGTTAAATAATTTACGCTAGTGCTGGACTTAAAATTTTAATTTTAGTTTTTATTTACAATACTTTTTCGTCGATATAAAGAATAATATGAAAAATTCGTCTAATGTAAAAACTTACTTTTTCTGTCAAACGCTACCACTCTTTAAATTTTTCATTTTTTTTTCTTTAAAGTGGATTAATTCCAGCGTAAACTATCGAACTTTAAGAAACTTCTATTTAACAGGAGTTATATTGTCGAAAAAGTGGACAAGATTTCAGAATAATTAATAAATAGTAAGAAGGATCGACATAAAATAATATTTCCTGCAAGTTTAAAGATGTCTTCTTATATCCCAAAAGAATTTAATCCAATATGACCAACCGTTTTTTTTTTAAAAAAGTTCTTAAATATCAGTTACTTTTGGGGCTGCTATACGAGAATCCCCTGGAGTACACTTATCCCCAAGATGTGCGTGGATAGACTTCAGAGGATTCTTGAGGTTGAACGAGAAGAAGATTACGTGTTTATTTTCACTAATCCCTACCTCAAATTTAACATATCCTGCAATGATAGCTGTTGATATCGTAGACAACAAACTACACTATACCTACAGTATAAGCAGTACGTGTGACTCTGTCACCAACTTGCTCGGTTTCTGTCAGTTCCTTTGGAAAGAGAAAGAATTTCACACCTGAAAACATTTTTATTTCTATTTCCAGAAACAATATATTTTTCCTTACCGATATAAACCAATCACCTAGCCAATCAAATGTGTTGAAAATATCCACCTAACCAGAGACGAAGTCGCGCTTTCTGCAATTAATGTTTAACTCAGAAAGCTTTGTAGAATTTTGTATTTTGAGAAAAATCCATCAGTAACCTATATCTTTGCAAATCAGGATTTTCAACACTTGTGGGCATCCAAGAAACAAAAACTTGAAATCGTTTGAATGCCCAGCGTGATATGTGTGTTGCCTAATCGAATGCGTCTCACAGTTTAAAGTTTTAGACTTTTGTGTCTCTGTTGTCCAGTATTTTTCATGCGTTCATATATTTTCTATAACTTCTAACCCAGCGTTTCCTCTGCCACGTGAGTACATCTGAAATAGCAGTCGTCATTAATATTCTTATTCAAGCAAAGCAACGACAGCTGATATGTCTGCAAATTGAATCTTCGACTAAAACGTGCCTTCATTTTAAATGTATTGCCGCGTTATCTAGCGAATTAATAAAGAAGCACATGCAGTACTTACGGTATCACAAATTAGTTTCATTAATGTTCCGATAGCTCTGTCTCCGCGTAATTAGCTGCCCCTGTAATCGTGCGCCTTCTGTTCCACGCATTTGAAGATATTATGTATCCTGAGAAGGGGTCCGTGGCACGAAAAAGGTTAAGAACCCCTCGTAGACCGTCAATCCGGCGAACCGACTAATTAACGCGAGTTTACGGTCGTGAGCACGGGAAACTATCTGTTACCCGCGAGGCTCAGCCGGATGGCGACAGCTGATAAAATATAAATACGGTCGAATGTGATGTAAGTGGCCCTAATGTTTGTCTTGGCCACACGTTCGACCGACGATTCGAATATTTATGGTGACTGCATCGTCGCTTGTTGGAATGCGACTGGAAAGGCACTTATGCGTTACAAACGAAGTCTGACAGTGATTGCTCGTAATCCTTGATCGGGCGTTGGGGTACTGCTTCCATCGCGAGTCTTTTGCACGCTTCCACGCTGATAGATTCAGAATTCCACGTGAGCAGCGACGAATCGAAGTTGCAAAATGAAATTGGAGAGGGTTGACCGAACGCTTGACTCCGTGTCGCTTAACACTTTGTGCGTAGCAACTGTGAGGGGCAGCTTTTAGGGAAGCAAGAGGTTAGAAGGGGATCCGACGAGTGTAAGAGCTGCAGTGACTGAAGTAAGTAGTTGCTTGATAACCGAGGGATTCGAGCTTGAATCGTCATTCTTCATTTCTTATCCAACAAGTTGGTACCTACTCTGCCATTGAAGCCTTCAGAAGACTTACAGTCCTCGTCATCTGTGAAAAAGCGGTTCAGTTTTCGCGCTTTCTGTGGGACAGTAACATGGCAAATTGATAAGACCAGTTAAGTGACATTTATTGAATTAAATTCAGTAAATTTTAAGGTGTCCTCATAGAGAGTGTAATGGGTTCACCAATAGCTTTCTTCGTGCCGAATGGTTGATCTGCAACAATTATACACACTTTGTTTTTCTTTCTATTATTTAATGTCGCATCAACTACTTGTAAGGGTTCTTAGCGACCTAGGGTCTGGTTTAAAATTCGTTGCACAGATGATGTGGTTTAGGTAATGCAATAGTCTTTGTATTAATCCTTCGTCGTTTAGATTGTCCTTTAGGGTGGGACTTATGTTGTATTTTTGTCTATAGGGGTAGTATTTATTGCAGTGTAGGATGAGTTGTTCCACTGACAGTTGTACTTTGCACAAGTCGCAAAATGCGGGTTCTTCTTTGTTGAGTACACACTTTTACTGAAAAAATAAATATTAATTGCTGCCATCGGGAATAATTCTCAATTGCGACGAAAATGTTTGAAGATCAGCTTCGGAAGTTTGGTGCTTCACCAGTTTCAGTTTGCGAATATTGATGGAGGTACTAATCGGTACTTACCTATACACTCAAACCTTCCTGGTGGAGTATTCTGTCTTGAAATCACCTAATCCTAAATCATGCTTGTACAATTCACCAACTAGTCCTTAAGTTCATTTAGAACAACTGCGATAATGGTAATATTTGTACGATTTCAACGTTAAGTGTCAGATAAATCCTTCTATCAATTTACAAATAAACGAGATTGAAAGTAAAAGTAAGTGCCAGCTTCACTTATAGATCCAGATGCTGTTAGCTTAAGATTCTTTATTAAGATTCAAGACTGAATACGTTGCATCGTGATATAGATAATGTAAACTTTGCTCAGTGGTCTTGTAAAACTGATTCTCTCTCTTCTACTTCAAATGTAGTTATACAAACAACAGTTATGAAACCCACGATGAATTTCAACTGAATTTGTTTTGAACGGTGACTCATGAATTTTTCACTAATTTCCTTCGCTCTGGCGCTTTCAATAAATCGTCCGGCATTTTTATCGATCGCTGAAAGACAGGGCGAGGGGGGACAGTCACGGCGATGCTGTCCTTGTTAAAACCAATGCGGTACATGACGTGCATCGTCCCCACGCGCAATAAAATGTTTCAGGATTACGCGGCGAAGCTTATGGCGAAGTCCAGCGTGCACTGCGCAATTTCGCCTGGTATAAAAGTGCTCTCTTGCTCCGATAATGTATCGAACAACGAAACGCTATCGTAGTCTGCCTGCAACCTTTTTTCTTTTTTTCTTTTTTGAGGGGCGACGGGGTTGGGGCGTAGGTACAATGAGTCACGAAATTATTCGAAAGCTTGCGATCAGAAATTGAAATTTGCAGCTTGCGACACGACATTTCAAAGCTTTTAGAATACCGTTATAGCTACGGTAAGATCGTTTGTCAAAAATATCAGGATTCTAATTGTAGCGCTTGAGAAATTCTCAAAAGCCATGGAACGGTAGATCAATATATCAAAGGTCAGAAATTTACATATGTCCTGTTTCCAACAGCAATTAAGTGGAAACGGCGCTAAAGTGTATCACGTATACAACTGAAGGTTGATAAAATTCTTGGAACAAATTTTGTGTATAAAAAGTTCCGAGCAGAACAAATAGTTAGATTATAAAATTTCAATATATATGTGATACAATTATATTCTGCAGTAGGACTTCATAGGCGTTGCCTATTTGTACTGTTCGACATACAGTGAGTTCCGAAATTTTTCAAACACTAGAGTACTTATGGCTAACTTTGTGACTTGATGTTTCAGTTGTGTATAAAGCAACCGCCTCGGTTATTTTTTCTAACAATAAGTCATTTATTAATGTTAACAAAGATATATAATGTATTTGACAAATTCACATGCATTGTATAATAACAGTGGCTAAAGGAAATAATGCCACATTTTCGGCTCACAAATATATTTGCACAATGTGGAATATAATTTTTTTACAAATAAATTTGTAACTAGACATTTCCTTCTAATATTTTATAATAACTATTTCTAAAACGTTCATATTGCTTATTATCTCAAACTCTTATTTTAAAAAAGGCTTTTCCTAATTATGATGCCAGATACACTTCCATATCGAATTATGTATTATATTTATAGATATTAGTATGTCGTTGCAGAATTTCTCGAGCGTTCTGGTTTATGCGAGGCGTGTAAGTCTGAGGTAAGCGAAACCGAGGAGAAGGAAAAGTCAGGAAACACGGACGTACCTCTGGCAGGATTAGGGGAAAATTTATTTTACGAAAATACGGGCGGTCCGCGGGAAGCAAGGAAAATCTATTTCATCGCGACGAGCTGCGTTATATGCGCCGTAATCCTAACTAGTAATTCCAACTGCTAATATTCGCGACTTTATTGTCTACAATTCCAACGACTGAACTACACTCGCTGGAAATGTATATACCGGGTGTCCTTTAACTGCCGACACACAGCGGACTATGATAAATCAACACTGACTTCGTGACGTTTCCGTACACCATATTTGTAACACTTTCATCCTACACTGTTTCAACGATAATATTAATACTGGGTGTAGCGTATAATGTTTTTAATTATTTATGTATGACAGTTTCAGAGCAAATTCAATGGTTTCGAGCCAGATAGTCAAGTTTCTATGTGCAGGAAATTTAATTGACAAATGGAAATGAAAAATTAACGTCCAGTTGTGAAACGTGGTGGTGGCAGTAGCTTATAGTTAGTATGAGGGTGTGTAAAATGAAATACGTTTTTAATCGTAGTATTAGTGGAGAAGGTGTTAATTTAAACGTTTCACTAGGCAAAGTTAAGTGCACGTATGTTAAACGAATATCCACAGTCAATTTTTAGGGGTACGAATCGTCGTATTGAAAAAATTAATACATACTTTGACTTATATTAACATGTACAATCGTTAACCTTCTGGTTGCGGTAGTGACACACCTCTGTAATTTTCTAAATTAATACAGTAATCAGCGAAATAACGTTGTAAAATATATTTGTATTTCGAATGAATTGTGTTTTTAGTTTATTAATATATATTGGAATTTCATTTTTTGAGCCCCTTTCGAGATTCATTGGTTCTGTCAAAGGCAAAGAAGAGTTACAGTCTATTTTGTTTATAATTGAAGGTTTGGATGCAATAAGGGGACTAGCGCTTGAAAATAGGAAAAATTATTGTCCAAGCGTTAAGAAAGATTGGAAAATTAAATGTTGTTAAACTGAATTTTTAAAAATATAGTGTTGTAAAGCTCATCACGACACACATTTTTTCTATTTACAGTTTGTTTATCCAATCATTATTATTCGAGCTAAAAATTATAAACTCAAAATTTTTCATCATCCGAAATCATTATTTCTTTAGACAAAAATTGCGATAACTTGAATAAATATTAACGGATCGTCATCAGACTTGAAACATAACTTTAGAAAACTCTAGCGAAGCCGTGAAATGTGTGCACAAAACCCTTGTGTTAAAAAATGTAATAATATTTCATTAAAAAGTAATACTGGACATAACCCAAGTTTTTCAACGTTCACCGTTAAAAAGTATCGAGGCAATTTTGAGGTACTTATAACTTGCAGCGACAAAGTTTTTCCTTAATATACAAGCAAGATTTTCTCAAATTTTCACGCTGATTAATAAATAATTGTAGAAGATACGGCGATATGTATAAATCCCGTATGGCACCAACAGTCAACGCGACTGCTAAAACTGCTAAATAGCGCATTACACGCGGCTACCGACTGTTGGTGGCGCGCGAAATTTATATATATCATCATATCTTCTACAATTATTCATTAATCAGTGTGAAAATTGGTGAAAATCTTCCTTGTATATCAAGGAAAAACTTTGTCGCTGCAAGTTGTATGTACCTCAAAATTGCCTCGATACTTTTTAACGGCGAACGTTGAAAAACATGGATTATGTCCAGTATTACTTTTTAATTAAATATTATTACATTTTTTAACATAAGGCTTTTGTGCATACATTTTACGGCTTGGCTAGAGTTTTCTGAAGTTATGTTTCAAGTCTCATAACGATCCCTTAATATTTACTCAAGTTATCGCAATTTATGTTTAAAGAAATAATGATTTCGGGCGATGAAAAATTTTTTGTTTATAATTTTTAGCTCGAATAGTAATGATGGGATAAACAAACTGTAAATAGAAAGAATGTGTGTCGTGACGAGCTGTACAACACTATATTTTTAGAAATGCAGTTTAATAACATTTAATTTATCAATCTTTCTTTGCGTTTGGACAATTATTTTTCCAATTTCCAAGCGCTAGTCCCCTTATTGCATCCAACCCTTCAATTAACAAAGAAGTCCGTGAATAACGTGTACCTTTTTCATCGTGAAAGAATGATTCCAGAGAAAGTCTCTAGTGATAGATAGGCATCGAGGAGTTCTTCAACTTTACATAGTTAATAAGTAGGTAATTTATTATAAATGCAAGCTACAAGGAACTTTTTAATAAGATATTGGTTATTTTACCATTATGAAATGGTAATTTAGGTTTACGCATTTGTCAAGTTCTAAAAGCCATTTTGGAGAAATTTTCAATATTTAAGTGCATCTTTTCTGGTGTCTTACCTTGTATGTATCGTAACGACTTGTAGTAGGTATACAGTGATGGTTAAAAGAATGTTTCAAAGCTAAACGATAATAAAAATACCATGATTTCATGACGAAGACCTGCACCGTCATTTGTGACGTGTCAACTCTTCGGGTTCTCTAAGTAGTATATTTTCTAAAATAAAATTCTATATAAATGTTGCGTGTAATCTAGAATCTAGATGATTGAAGTTACTTTTATTTTAATACATCTGTAAGCTTCTGTATGCGATGGAATGCGCCGGATGGATTAGCAATCGGAAAAGCCGATAAAGTTTTTTTTTTTATTATCTTACGAACCTCGGGAATTGAAAAGGTGTTGTCAAGAAAATTATCGATTAACATTCAATTCTGCCTGAAGAAGGGGCGATCATAATTTTTCACGCGATTACGTTCTGTCACTCTTGGTCGATAAGATATCTCGATTCGAGGAATGTTTTTTGTATCTACGCCCAGTATCACTAATAATAAGAACGGTTCACGTGGGAGTTTACGTGCCGCCTTTTCTCAACGACTTGCCGGGTTTAAGAATATCTACAGAATGAATCCAGTAACTTGATAACCTTATTATTTCCTGTCTTCGTTGACCGATTCACATTTCCTGGCTAGAATTAATTCGGTTCAATCGCATCGACTAGGCTTTTTATAATTATATTTTGTGTAACTCATTTCTTTGCTCTTTGCAACAAACGTCCCCTGAGTGACGCGTGTAGTTACCCACAATTACTTACATACATAATATCGTAACCAGGGCCGGAGTAGGACTTTTAGAGGCCCTAAGTATTTAAAAGATTTTGAGGCCCCTTATACCGGGTGATCACTTCAGCGCAATGTACGATTGGTTAGGTATTTCCTATAATTCGGCTAAAAAGTGTATCTGACAAAAGTTAGATTTTAAAGTTCAGAAAATTTCTATGGTGGCCCTTCTCCTAATACCCTAAGCACGTGCTTATTTTGCTTATTGGTTAATCCAGCACTGATCATAACATGGAAATGGTCGAAATCCTTTTGCTCCATGTACGAGTACATATTTTGCAACATGTTTACTGAACCGGTTGTATCTAAATAACAACTAAGAGATGAACGTAAAACATGTAAACTTTCGCATAAGAGGCTAAAATTGGTCCGAAGAAGAGAATTTAAATCCAGTCTTTAATACCTATCTGCAATAATAAAGATGATGTGGTCACGCGTTTCGTGCTTGCTAATTGCAAGACATATTTCGTTAATTTAGAGCTTCATAGGGTGTCTAAAAATTTCATAATGTGATACTTTTGAAATAATATTTTCCTCGTCACGAGGCAATAGTAATAAAACATTTTTTGCGTACACCATTCTTGTTTTCTAACGAGAATTTTTCTTTTCTGTTACAGGTGAGTCGTCAACTGCATGGTATAACATCCCTTGCCCTTAAACGTAAGTGTTAAAAATATACCGTTTTTCTGGGCATAAAATTATTATAGAATCTGGACCATATTATAAGTGCATCTTGATTTACGTACACCAACTATTTATTTATATACCTACTAGGTATTAAACATTTGCAGGCTCTATGTAGAGTTTTATCAGTTATTGTATATGGTGATCTCGAAACTTTAGTTGTTAGCTATAGTTTACCTCACCTTAAAGGGGGATTCTCGTGTAACAACCCCCAAAATTTACGATTTTTTTTGTTGAAAAAATTATTGTTAATGTTGCATTAAAGTCTTTTGGGATATAAGGAGGTATCTTTAAACTTATAGATTTTTTTTATGTTGATCCTTCTTATTATGTATTAATTTCTGTGGAATCATGTTAACCTTTTCGACGGTGATGGCTTCAGGTGTAGCACCTGTCACAATTGTCTGATTGCAAAAAAAGAAGAAAATTATCTGAAAGTTAAATAATTTACGCTGGGACTTGTCCAAAAATTTTAATTTTAGTTTTTATTTATAATACTCTTTTCGTCGATATAAAGAACAATATGAAAAATTTATCTAATGAAAAAACTTACTCTTTCTTTCAAACACTATAACTCTTTCAATTTTTCATTTTTTTTTTTCTTTAAAGTAGACCAATCCCAGCGTAAAGTATCTAACTTTAAGAAACTTCTATTTTTTTTGCAATCAGATTACTGTGATAGGTGCTACACATCCCGCCAACAGGAGTTACATCGTCGAAGAGGTGGACGAGATTCCACAATAATTAATAAATAATAACAAGTACATAAAAAAATCTTTTCTGCAAGTTTAAAGATGCCTCCTTATATCCCAAAAGAGACTAATCCAATATGACCTACAATTTTTTAAAAAAATATTCTTAAATACCAGTTACTTTTGGGGTTGTCAGACGAGAATTTCCCCTTAAGTCGTCATATTATTGTTTAGACATCAAAGTCCATAACGCAATGTCAGATGCGTACATCAAATTTGAAAGTGCTTAGAACGATTTCTTCTCCGGTCTCCTCGATTTTCGTAAATTCAGAATATGATAAGTAGTATTCAGGTTTAAAAATATCGCATCGTGTTGGGATTTAGAACCGGAACTACTCGTCACCATTCAAGTTATCTACTCATAGGTAGGAAACTTATCAAAATTCAATTGTTCTGGAATCTGTAAATGGTTGATCGCAGTTCTTTTTACGTTAATACGCCGCACGGTTATGCGGTTTGTGATGCATGACCCACACAAGTTTCGCTCCGAAAACGTAAGTAGGGGAAACTCGGACAAAACCGTGTACCTGGGTAAAACCGGGGCGTGCCATTATTTTTTTAACTGCCTAAAATTGCAGCGACATATTGTCGCGATGTGTATTATTTCGTCAACAAAAGATGATCGTGTCACAAGCGTGCTTACTAAGATTATATCGTCATGTGTGTTTTTGAAGGCTCTGATCTAATTTTCGATCATTCAGAAACTTCAAACACTTTTCACAGTGTTCAGGTAGATACTTCTTAGTGTGAATTATGTTAATTGTTGCATATTAAAGTGTAAATAATTAAAAGGTTTGTTTTTACTTCGCCATGGTAATGTTGATAATTAGTAATATTTACAAAATTGTATGCTGGAGCAAAACAGTACGGGGTAAAACCGGGTACCCGGTTTTGGACAAAATGTATATAACAAAGAGACGAAAAAGAGGAAGTTATCAAAATTAAAACTAAATCTTAAGAAAGGGCTACAACTAAATATAAAGAAAACCACAAAATTAAACAAAATGCGGAAAAATATTGATAACTGTGGTGACGAAAACGGTGAAGTCAATTTGCATTTATGTCCAAGAATCATATGGTTCATCGAAATTGAATGAAGGTTGGGTGGAGTTTGCAGCTTGTTCTAACTGGTTGAAGGACTGAAGAATTGGATGAGTTTCGTTGTTACAGCTGCTAGGGCCAGTATCTAGTATGGTACCCGCTCTTACCCAGGTCATGGGGTAAAATCGTAAAAACGGATCACATTTTAAATAATTATTTTTTGTATTTTTCTTTCTATTTAAAAAATTGGATATGTACTATTATTTAAAAAAGAGTTTATTCTAATGAATCCCAGTTGCAATTTCTTTTTACTTAAGGGGACCTCCGGTCTAAAAGTCGATTTTTTATTTATTTCATTTTTCGAATGTTCAACCTTTTAGGAATACGTGTTTAAAAGGATTTGTTGAAATTCTTAAAATTCCCAAAGTTATAGGCATTTGAGTAACGGCAAATGCATGGGCAACAACCGGCTACTCGGCGCTCACGTAAAACTTTAAACACGTTTTTCTCGAAACAGTGTTCTCAAAACGGTGGGACCTGTATTTCCAAAAGTTATTATCCGATTCGACTGAAACTTTTTTTATTTTGAAGAATATACTTCTGGCTAGGGGGGGGGGGCTAGAAAAAATTACAAAAAATGGAAAATTCATAATTTTCAAAGGTGTTGAAAGGACGAAAAATACAGGGAAAAGAGATTTCAAACTTGAGGTGTCGTTATTTTCTAAAAAAAAATGTCATTTTTGAAGGAAGGTCCCCTTAATAATGTTAAAGTTATGAGATTTTATTCTTATCGTCCCGATTTTGCCCCGGTCTCTCCAGTGCGCCGTATGCTGTGCACGCCAACGTGTCGTTCGTCACTTGTGGGGCACGTACTGAATGCAGTACTGTCACGTGACACTGGTCGCGTCATATATGACTGCTGGCTGGAGATATCTTCTACATATTGCAAAGCACAAGAAAAACGTGAGAATGGTGCTCGTAAACGGTACCCGTCGAGTACGATGTTAAGTGGTCGATTTATATTCAATGTCAGCCGACCTGTTCTCCGTATTTAGCGTCATTGGCGACGTGCCTCGTCGCGCGGGGGAGGTTAACGGGAATTTTCGCCTACGGTCAATTGGAGTCATTTCTCGGTCACTTAGATCGCCACGAATAATCACTGGCCCTTTAACGAGCCGGGATAATTCGATTACGATGCGAAGAATGGCTCTGCGACCCGCCAGATAAGGTCAGCTATGTGATCGTAAGCTTCACTCGCGAACCAAACGTGTAGAATTGTTGCGCGAACTTTGTAGAAACAATCGATTACTACGCGCGTCATTATTTCATTACCTTCCACTGAAACTAGGATCTGTCTGCGGAAAAATTTTGAGCAAGCTAAATTTTTGTATGTCAAAAGTCCCCATCGATGTGACCGCCGGTAAAAATTTTACGGAGGGTAAAAAATATATATATGTATATATAAAAAAAAAAAACAGTTTTTCGCGAATATCTCGTTATCTATCGGTTCTATGACAAAAATTTTTTATTAGGAAATTTGTAGCACAGTAAATTCTCTACAAAAAACTTTCTATGGGTTTTTCTTCGCAGAAGTACCATTTTGACGGCTTACGAAGTTTCAACCCTCATACTTTTGACAAGGGAAGATTCCGAACCCGGAAATTCAAAAAATTATGTAACTTTCTGAATATGTAGGGGATGTCCTCCTGAGTACAGCACAATATTTTGCTGCCCGAATTCACTCCAAGACGGTGGAATTGATCTTCAAATTTTCTGCTCTTGTGTTATTATTCGCGAACTGTAAGAGATAGAGAAAAAGTTTTCAGTAAAAAGTTACCTTTTTTAATTAGAACTATGATTTGGTAACTTACAATTCTTACAGTTAAATACCCGAATTTTCAGGGGTCAATTTCACCCCCTTAAGAGTGAATTTGGGCAGCAAAAAAATTGCCTATATATTAAAGTTTAAGTTTATTTACACTTGCCGCAGTCGATTGAGTGAGGACATCCCGCGCATCTCACCCTTATACAAACTCCAAGTGTTTCAAACGCGCGTTAAATGGTTGCTTTTGAATGTAGAACCGATCCCCCGCCCGCGCGGCGAGCACAAAAGATCAGCAAACACAATAGAACGCAAAATAGCCCGATAAAGGGCATCGCAGCGGCAATTACTCGCTCGTTACGCGCCGATAGGGATCGGGTTATCGGTCTGTTTGACCGACCCCCGCGCTGAATTTAATAGTTCCCTATTAATCTCCGAAAATTCCTGCCGGAAGTGGAGGACGATGAAAGGAGCAAGCGCTCGATGCTCGAGGAAACGGCGGAACCAAGGTGGACCAGCGAAAGAGGCCGACGGGTGGGGGGTGGAAAGGGGGAGGCGGAGTTGAGGGTGGGGGTGAGGGTTAGGGTCAGGTTAGGGGTTGGAGGAGCAATAAGGAATTATTGCGGTACGATCGACAAACGGCGGCTACGTGGCTGCACTACGGAAGATTCTTTCCGACCCAGCGACTTTCTTCTCTTTTCTTTCGTCTTCTTTCTTATTTCTTTCCTCCTCGCCTACGAAACCCACCAGACACGTCAATACGTAATGCTTGAAACTCCTGCTCCACGTGTTCGTCCTACCACTCTACGTGGAATGGAAGATGCGCTCCGCAATAGTTGTATATTCCAGTGGACGCGAGGGATAAATGCACGTTACAATGGAATGCCGATTATCCGAAATAATAATGACAAAAGATGTCGTCTTGGATGGTTGTCGCGCAGAACTCACCATGGAGAAGAAATTCTGAAGACGACTTTGTTTCGTTCGTACAGTCGCGTTATGAAACTAGCTTAAAGCGGATTCACACATATCGGTTCCGTGACGGTTCAGTGGCGTCAGTGTCAGTGGTGAAAAAGATCGTTTAACCGGTTAACTGGCACGGTCCTTTTCATTATTCGGGCCCAAACTGGTAACATCGAAAAATTAAGTGAATCACACAAAATTTGGTATACAGAGGTTTTTTGAGTCGCTGAACCGATTCCGGGGGTAATTTTTTTTCATCTGACACCCCCAACCCCTAAAAAATAGAATTTAGGGGTGAGTTTGTCAATTCTTTTTTCGTCGGTACACTCTGGGGTCGTGAAATTTTCACCAGCTAACTACGGGAGTAAGAGTTTACTTATGAAATTGAATACAGTACGAATAATTTATACAAATCCCAACAATTCGCTAGTCATTTTGGTTCGGCCATATTGAGTCTGCCATATTGAAATTTAAAATTCCAATGCCAAATTCAGATTCAGCGACCCCAAAAACCCCTATATACAATTTTTCTATATCCCGATAGTATTTTAATATTTGGCAGCCATTTTGGTTCGGCCATTTTGAGTCTGCCATATTGAATTTTACAATTCCAATGCCAAATTCAGATTCAGCGACCCCAAAAACCCCTATATACAATTTTTCTATATCCCGATAGTATTTTAATATTTGGCAGCCATTTTGGTTCGGCCATTTTGAGTTTGCCATATTGAATTTTACAATTCCAATGCCAAATTCAGATTCAGCGACCCCAAAAACCCCTATATACAATTTTTCTATATCCCGATAGTATTTTAATGTTTGTCAGCCAATTTGGTTCGGCCATTTTGAGTCTGCCATATTGAATTTTACAATTCCGATGCCAAATTCAGATTCAGCGACCCCAAAAACCATTACATACCAAGTTTCATTCAAATCTTTTGAAAATCAAAAAAGTTATTCCATTTGATCATATACTATGATACATTGACAGAATTGGCCAGATTTTTGTTTGATCATATATGATACATTGCCAGTTAACCGGTTAAGGTAAATGTACCAGTGCCCGGCCATGTCCCAGTACCTGAACAGCAATGCGAATTTTATTTATTTTTAAGCATAATTTTTAATATAATTAAAATAAAAAAATAGTACCATAATGCATAAGTATTTAGCAATACTAATTAAAATCATTATTATAGGAAATTAAAAATCATTAGATAGAAATAATTATTTTGTAACACTTCGTACGCATAGCAGATTTTGAGAAATTTCTTAAGCTTCTGTCAAGACACTTCTGTCATTTACTAAGAAAATATTGACAGCATTTCTTATTTATATATTATGATAATACATTATAGATACAAGATAGTTAAATTTGCAAGAAAATGAATATTTTTTTAAACAAGTCTAAGTTTATTTACTGGTACAAGAATTTCGTGAATGTACGTAATTCAGACATGCAGTTTTAGGTTGTCCGCTTACTGAGACATCTGCATGTTTTCGTACTTTCATTAATAAATACGTCTATTATAACACACAAACTTCTTTTTTCAGTTTCCGATAGTATAATATTGTGTTATCTTCCACATTTCAACAAATTTTTTTTATTTCATGATGGTTTTACAAATTAAATTAGGAGACGAACTTTTCCGCTATTCCTTAAGGCCCTTAAGCGTCCGGGTATTGGTACATTTACCCTACCAGCTTTAAAACGCAGCAGTTCACGCTTGGCCGTGTCAGTTACTGACACTGACACAAAAATACGTGTGAATCCGCCTTTAACAGGCAGATTTTTAATATCGTTTTGAAGTAGAACTGGTATTATGAATTGAGGACCTTTGAGCAAGAGGGGTGCAGCTCTCCATCCTTACCAACTTCGAGTAAATGAGAAAAAACTGTTTATAAAATTATTGCTTTGAGTTAACATTATAAAGAGAACACGTTATTGAGTTGATATGTTTTCATATCTATCTTATATGTTATATCTTTTGGCGAATTTTTCAAATTTTGAACTGCCCAAAACAAAAATATTGCATAAAAGAGTAATGGTTGCAGGTTCAAAATTTGCAATAAATCGCTCATTTGTTATCGGATCTGCATCGAACGTCCGCCAAACGATGTACAATTTTTTTACGTATATCATACGTCATAACTCAAAGCCTGTAAAAAGTGGAGTTGCTCCACTCTTGCTGCAAGGTACTCAATTAGTAGTGAAGGTGTAAATTTTAGAAGTGGTACTGTGTGGAGTCCATACTTGTACCATCTTGGTACTGAACTTGTAACGAAGTATAATTGAAGTAGAATTGGTACCTACTGCATACATATATATGGAATCTCAATTGGTGCCAATTTGATACTTAACTAGTAATGAAGCATGACTGAACTGGACTAAGAATTGAATTGCAAAGTACACCTGATTAGACGGATGGACTTTAGGTATCGTAATAAATTGGAGCTAGAAGGGAACTGCTTAGAATTGAAATTGGATTAGAATGAAATTGAGATTGTACTTGTACTCGAGTGAATAGAGACTGGCACTGAGCCTTGAGAAGTGAATGTGCAGCTTTTTAAGAATTCTTTTTGCCGGAAAAAAGTGAACTTAAAGGTTGAGAAAATTTGGATGCTTGCGTAACGTGGCACGGGAGAAATAGGATCATTCACTGTTCAGATAGGAAGAGATTAAAATACAGCAGGCCTTGAACTGGGCACGATTCGGATGACATAGGAGAAGGTTTAAAATTAATGTTACCAATGTGGGTAATCCGGATGATCGATGAAAAGAAACGGAAATGGAAACCATTCGAAAGAATATTTTTAGTAAACGATAATGCCACGTTGAATGTAACTGAAATACATTTCAGTTTCAGTATTGCAATTAAGTATTCTTCAATTAAGTAATCCCCTATTCTCTATTGCAGAACTGGAATGGTACAGGCTTAGTAAATTTAGAAGAAGCTAGTGAATAAAAGATTTGAGGTTTACACATATATTCTATTATCATCATTTTTAGACACTTCAACATGCACCAAGATCCCCTGAAATACCAGGAAAATCGTTTAAAGTAAGCCCGAAGGAATAATTGCACTGCATCTCTTTTTCTCGTCTTTCTAGGGGTGGATTTGTGTAGAGGTTGCAGTCCAGAGTGGCAAATTTTGGGGATCAGCAAATTTTGAGAGAAAGAAATCAGGAAAAGTTGAGACACAGAGGCTTGAGACAACTTTAAAAACAATTCACTTCTTTTTCATATAGCAAATTAGCAATAACTCATAGGTATGTGAGTTGCCGTATTGAATTAATTTTTAAATTGTCTCGACTCTTTTAAATTAAAATATGCGCATGATATTTCGCGGGAAGGGCGGAAAGCCACTTGTTAGCCTAGGGGCGCCAGTTCTCCAAATCCACTGCGGCCTTCTACGAATTTTGGGCTTGAGTAAACCCTGCGCATCGATGTTCTGGTATCCGATTTATCGATGCAGTGCCTCTTCTTCATCTCGGGTTTTCCTTCCCGATAAAATTGCAAGTAGGCGCGGCGGAAAGTGGCCCCTTGAGTCATCGATGATCGTAACTCGTCGACGAAGGTCAGCCGGTTCCTGGATCGCGCGTGCATTATCTGCGTACACGTTCACCGGACGACAGATCAACGAGGGAATGAGTATCGACTCCGAGCGAGTCAATCAGTGCGCCGCAGCGTTCGTTATTCGAGTATTATTCGGGTACGTTTAAAATAACGATGAATCATAGTCGGGGAAGAAATAAGAGAAACATAGAGGCTGATGGAGCTGCATTGATAGTTGACGAACCACTTGCTCGTAACGGTCATCGCACGAACAATGCTTCATCAACTTGACGTCTTCGTTCGTTGTCGTTTCCAAACCCTGTCGCTCGTGGCCGACGGAATTTCGGCCCTGTCGATATTATGAAACTGCGGGAATTGCAGAGTTGCGAGGGCATGCGCTACGTTGTCGTAAAATGTTGCGTGGACGCTGGGAATCAATGGAGGCATCCGGGAACCATGTTGGAATCGCTTGCAGTGTTTTGATCGAGCGAAGTGTGCAGGTCGAATAACGTAATTTCCGTGGTTAATGGAGAATACGGTAGTTCAGACCCGAGGAAAAACGAATGCTCACTCTTTCGAAGCAGTAATTGTTTCGAAGGTTCAAAATAATATTGGAAGATTGTTGGTGCTCTGATAAAATATGACCGTAGAACAGGCCTGCCCCATCGGGTGCAAATACCTCCTGAATTTCTGGGACCCGGGCAACAGTCGAGCGCGGGACTGGTTACGTTGCTAACCACAGCATGGGTTGCGGGAGAACTGCATGAGTGTGCGGCTGTCTATGTAGGCTCGTACCACGAGTCTATTGCTTGGATCCGAAGACCTCTTCTACATGGACGCACACTCATGCAGTTCTCTCCCAAATTTCGCAACGGGTAGCAATGGAACAGTCCCGCTCTCGGCTGTTACCCGGGTCCCAGAAATTCAGGAGGTATTTGCACCCGATGGGGCAGGCCTGCCGTAGAATGTAGATGATATTCTTGGGAAACTTATAACTTCTCTTGGGGTAGTATTGAAGGTACGGTACGGTAAATATCTTTGAGGCATTATTGTAAATGGTACATCATTCTACAATGTTCACATCTTATTTCGGAATTTTTGCCACTTAATTTAACAGATAGTTTTTAAACAGCAGTTGTTAGAAAATTGGCTAGGGTCGAATCAAGCCAGTGTGACAACTACGTTCGAAAAAATAGGTGTGATAACCGAGGGTTAAACTCTATAAAACTTTTTGAAATTCGCTGAAATTCTTTCTTCACTGCAGATTTACTGTATTCGTTACAAATTCTTTAGACTATAAACCTCAATTTCACGGCGCCGCATTTACCCTTAAGAATGCATTTTACGTTTGTGAAAATATTATAATATAGTATAGGGTGAAAGCACTAGTAGTTGACCACTTAAAGCTAAACTTGCATGAAAAGTTCTAAAAAAAAAGAAACAATCAAGGTTATAAAATGTATAAAATGTATTGATGTAATTCAAATGTATTTAATGTATCGCTAAAAATTTGTGTTAGTATAAAAGTTCAGGGAAAATAAATAATTAGCGTTAAAAATAAAGTGTCCGAATGCTTTAATAATCGACCGCTTAACTCTAAAAGTCGACCGGTCCGATAGCTTGTAGTCGACCACCTTTTTTTAATATGAAATTCAAAATAGGTTATGTGCACATTACAAACTAAAATTTATTTTTATATATAATGTGCAACAACGGTAAATAATTAATAATTGCAGGAATAATGCGTAATTGAAATAAGTTCTTCGAAAACTTTATCAAAATTTTAATACGATAAATTATAATTAACACGTGGTCGACTTTTAGCGTTCATTGTGAATGCAGTTCGCTTCAGATGTCGACCGCTGTGGTCGACTATTGAAAATTGAAAGGGAATGATAGTCCAGTTACCAAGCTCCCATAAATAAATAAATCATCCCATTTTTTAAAAATTTTTTAAGCGCATATAAAATTGTTTATGCTTTTTCAGTGAAATAGCATCATTTTCCAGTAAAAAATGTATAGAACTGAATTACATTTGTCATTTCTATTCAAAGCGCATTTATGCTTCTCATGTTGAAAAAGAGCAATGGCACATGTAGAATCAAAATTAGTTTACAAATCACTTTAAAAGCATTTATTATTTTTTATTTTTTCAAGTTAGAAATTGAAAATATAATATAAAATTGTCATTTAATAAATGATTTATTTCAGTACTTATTTCTTTAAGCTAAACAATAAAAGTGGCCGACTGCTACTGCTTTTACCCTATAGGTACATTAACAACTTAGTCAGGAATTTTCTAAAACTTTTCTAAACATCTGATTACCCACGACGGAACGAAGAAGGTATGTGCGTTTAGGGTAAGAGGATGTATGTGTGTGTGTGTGTGTGTGGTATCTGTTAATTAATAGTTGAGCTTTATCTTATAGTCAATACATTTTTTCATTCCTACGTAACCGATAATGTTTTATCCACCGATTGAATAGAGTTTCAGTGAGCTACAATGCTGTTAGGCGTGGCGATTAGTGTGCAATAAGGAAACTGTTGCGCAAATTTTTTATTTTAAGGAAACTAACGCTGGAATCTTGGAATTTCCTTGTCCAATCCTGGCGTTTGTAGTAATTTAAGTGTGCCACTTGCTATTAAGGGGTTACATACCCTTGACAGGTCGAAAAAACTGTCATTTTTATTTTTTTTTTATATAAAGAAACGTCATATTTAAAAATCAACATATACACCTTTTTGTGTATAAATTAAGCTGTATTCTCGTCAAAAAGAAAATTGATATCTTACGAAATGGTAGCATAGCAGCTACTTCTCCCAAGGCCTCCTCATAGTTACAGCATTTGCGATACCGAAAATATCTCCAGAGATGAGTGGTCCGATTCGAATAAAATTTTGCATGAATATTCTCAAGACTATAATCTAGTACTTGTCCAAGGTGATTTTGAAATTTTTTTTTTTTTCAAAATGGCAGCTACTCAAAGTCAAGCCTGATTTTGGACTTAAGTTCTTATCTTCTTTTGCTAATAAAGAACAAAACAAGACTCTAATCGAATTTTGAAGTAGGAATGAAAAGGATAAAGCAAAAAGGGGTTTAGAAGACTATTTCTTACAGTTGTGAGTGGATATCAGGTTTGGTGATGTGGTAGGTGGGTTAACATGAGGCTCAAGTCGGAGTGGAGATAAATGTGAGGTGTGTTCTCCAGTGAAAAATGTGTATCTGGTAGATAAGATTTGATAGGTATACTACAAATGGTAGAATCTTGGAAATGATGGTACAGTGATCACACATCGTTATCTCAACACACTCTCACGTTTTCTAGTCCGGTTAGAATACGAACACACTCGCAAGGAATAAGGCTGAAGTGCCAAACATCGATTTTAATGAAACTGTGGTATGAATGTGCTCTTTCACAAATATGTGATGCACATTTCTTCATCTGCCAACATCCTTCTATCTAGATCGTAGGTGGTAAAAATAACCCCCTTAAATTCGGAATGAAAAGCACATTTCGAACTACCAATTTAGCTGCGTAAGCGTCAGTTGAAGAAGGTAGTATGTTTAAATAATCTATTTAAAATTAATACACTCCTGCCAAGTCCACTCACAAAAGTTGATCCATTTTCGTGTGACCAATGTGCGAAGAAGTTTCATCGAAATCAGCGATTGTCGATCCGGGCCTGTCCCTTCTGAGTAAATATTCTTGCTGAACTCCCTGAGATAGAAATCCAACAAGCACACAGTGCTGGGTGATCCACGCTCTAGCACTTGCAACGACTCAACACCAATCACACCTCCAGTCGCGCACCGCACAAACTGTCATCGAAAGCTACCGAATACTCGCCGATCCATCAAACGGTCCCGAATCATCGTCGAGTGCAAGGATAAACGTTGAAGCGCAATGGAGGGACA
Organism: Andrena bucephala; assembly: GCA_947577245.1. NCBI lineage: Eukaryota > Metazoa > Arthropoda > Insecta > Hymenoptera > Andrenidae > Andrena > Andrena bucephala. The sequence goes on from OX387715.1 coordinate 109,814,421, forward strand.
TCCGACGATCCAGGGACACTTGTTCACCTGCGAAACCTATTACCTGAAGACAGAGACGCGCCGGAGGGTCGAAGAGGGTGCAAGTTGCGGACAGAGGGTGGCGGGTAGGAGTGACGACGGCGGTAATGTAGCCAGGCGAGGCCTCGTGTGGCCGAATACCGCGATGGGAACAATACCCTATCGAGCAACATTGTCTATAGAAGCAGCCAGGGAGATCCGAGCCAGGCGATGGAGCGTGCAGAACGAAACAGGGGCGAGGCGAATCGGAGTCTGGGGATGAGAAAGAGGGGGCAATCTCGTGCGCAGTGTACACACATTGTCCGATTCTGTGCAAGGTCGCCCGTAGACGCTGCGGTCTTCCGATCAAATTGGATCTACTGAGAGTTCCGGTAGTATCGGGTGGACCGCAGCAGCGCAAATCCACGGGAACCACGAAATATTCCCTGCCCACGATCCTGTCTCGTCCCCCCCGCAAACCGACTGCCGCTGTATTTTCCGGGGAAATGCCGACCGACATTACGCCTGGATACTTTACATAATATCGGTGGCTGGCCCGCAAATGGAAATGAAGTTTCGCGGACCAGGGACGGGCGATCTACGTGAAAATAAAAGGAGGAGCACGTTGCGGTTGGGGAGGGGAGAAATTGGTCCAGAGGAAACTTAGGCGGTTTATTTAGATCAGATATCGCTGAATATTCAGATCGTCAAGCCTGTACATATCTGTTGAGGATTCTATTTGGAGCATGGACGAAGTTACGGTTAATTAAGATTAATCCACAGGGAATCGATCATAGTCGCGGCGTGTCGACGTTGTAGGATCGTGTTACCATGGATGTAAGGTAAATGGCCCATTAGAGAGTATGGAGAGTATAATCGTTTTCGGTCAGTACTTTGTTTTGTGAATCAATGAGAAGAATGGCGGGGAATGTGCATTACTCAAATCACCTTAGGTGCTTCAGTTTTGAAATGCATTCTGTTATTAAGCTCACTTCTGGCATCTTATTTATTTAGGAAGAAATAATAGACAGCGTTGATGTACAAAGTGTTTAATATTTTACCGGTTTTATAGTAAATTCTTCGACTCGTTCTAATTTGGGAGACTCAACTTTGCTGCTACTTGTATCATGATATTTGCGAATTTGAGCTAGGTTGCTCGGTGCTCTTATTCATTTGTCACAGTTGATCTCTGTTAAATATTATACATTCATCTCTAACTTGTGTCAGAAACTTTCAATGAAATTGAATTCACGTTATCTACATATGTTTAATGATTAACGATTAATGTGCGTTTATAAATTGTTCTGTATTTTCTGTCACAAGTTTGATGAAGTGTTCAGTTAAATGGTATGTCATCGTCGCCCTATTTTCCAATTGGACTCCGATATTACTGTGAACATGAAAATTCATAAATATTCGCCTAAACGTTTTTAACACCGTTGGCAAATTTCCAGAGATGAATAAGTGTCCAGTACGTTATGAACGGTGGTGTATCTACTTGCCACCTGTAAAAGGGTAGCTTGATTGCGCGACAGGAAGGGATAACGCATCGCAGGAATAAAAAGGACGAGTGCCGTTAGCGTTTGCAATGTCCTTCACTCTCGCGAGATACTGCTTGAAGAGTTATTTTTCATCAATAGGAACGAAGTACACGAGTAATGAACGCGACGAGTGAAGTCGTTGAAATGAGACTGTGGAACTCAGTCGGTGATTACTCCTCTGTTTGCAAACGGTATTGAATAATAATAATACCAACTATGTTACATCATGTATAATGATGAATGGATAAGGTAAAGCATTGCGAATCTAATAGGACAAATTTTAAGCTTTGCTCCAAATTAAGGAAGCGGAACTCAGGTTAACCAGGACTAGGCGAAAGACTGTTAAGTAGAAGGTATGAAAGGAGGACGCTTAAAATTTCGTAGTGTATCATGTGGCATATTGTTGTGTACCAGGAAATTAGACACTCGTTCAAAACTTAAACGATAAGTTTATTCAAAAAGCAAATATTCTTAATTCCGGTACATGGAATCTTACGGTGAATATATATACGAGCTCTAACTGCTTGAACGCTCTGTAAGTGACTGCAGCCAAAATGCAACTACTCAAGGGTCCTACAGGCAGGCAGCCCTTGCGGAAAAACCGAAACAACGTCTCGCGCCCCCTTCGGTTCGCCTTGGGTGAGGGAAACGAAGGTCAAAGTCAGTCCCACGCTTTCTAATGGCTATCTAAGAAAGACAGGGTGAAGTGCTGGAAAGCATGCTCGTTGACGAAAGCCAGACGGATCACCATCAATATCGCCACCTAAATTCCCACATGTATGTAGTTGCCGAAATAAGTGGGCAGCTTCCTTGGTGGCAGATTAAAGTGAGGAACAGATAGACAAAGAGAAGGTGGATACAGAGGAAGGTGCGTAACGCGAGGACAGTCTCCAGCAGCGCCTCCAGAGGCTGTCCCCATCTCCTTTCGTCTCCAACCCCTCGTACTCAAAGTGCTAATGAGTGTCGCCTCGTAAGCCAATTAATACTCCCCCGCCTCCTGGCGAGCGGGAGCTCGCGAACGAGTAAAACAGGTCCGCTGGAGGGAGAGGGCAGCATCTCCCTCGGAAAGCTAGGACCCCCTGCTACATGACCAGAATACCTCGTGGATTTGGTATGCTGGCCACGCCTGACCGCCGCACACCACCTCTCCCGTCAAGTGAACTCCGTCGTAAGGCACCTCCCTCGACCTCTGGCAACCTCCACGGGCCTCCAGGAGCCCCCTGGCGTTGCTCCGGTCACCATCGAGCGACTCCTCGGGCGCCGCGTCGGGCGTTAAAGCCTCGTCGTCACCGTCACCGTCGCTGTAGCGTCGGAGGTGTGGTGGCCCTGTTCCATCGAGCCTAGAGTACTTGGGAACTCGAGTACTCGCACGGGCGTACGTGAGGAGGCCGCTGCGTTACTTCTTACTTAAAGGCGCCAAGGACTTACGACGCGGACGTGACAGAATTTTCGACCGTGCCGTTTCTGCGCCGGTCGGACAGGGCCAAAGAAGCTTTTCGGTGGAATGGACGTTCGTTTTTCCTTCGTAAGGGAAGATGGTAGAGGATCGAAGATTTCTGTATTGTCGAAGCTGGAGAAAGTTATGATGCTTGCCTCTCTTACTACGGTATAATCTATGGGGAGCGCTGTTGAACGCCACATGACAAAATTCGGAGAGTAGCGCTGTAGTAATTATTGCCACGACATGTCCCGTAACTTTCGCGGACTCGAACCATCCAACAGACCCTGCGCTATTTCTTGGAGACCAGCTATCACGTTGTAGACCAAGTCCAAAGTACTTAGGGTCTCGAGCAAGTTAAGTACGAGACGAGTGACGCTGGTGTTACTTCTTACTTAGAGGCGTGAAGGACTTATGACGCGCACGTGACAGAATTTTCGAGTCAGTCTCACCGACTCACACCCCCTCGGTGACTCTGTGACTGTAAAGACCTCCATCTTTCGGGGTGGTTCTTCTTTTTTGCCGCTTCCTCCCTCCTCCTCGTCCCTCTAGCTTCCCTCTCGGTTAGCTGGCTTCTAGCGTTCGTCAGCACTGTTCTCAATAATAAAGTTACAGGGACCCCTAGGTTTATGGAGAATTGAAGTTTTGCGGCTCATGGTCACTTGGTACATTTTTTTTTGCCAAGTTTTGACTGAATGTTGTAGATAATAGCGAACATAGAAGACGAAGCATGAAATTAGAAACACTGTTACGAGCTATCGTGACTTCATCGAAGTGCTTCATTATATGCTTAGAACAAGCTAGGCTTGTTTTACTAGGCAAACTCGTTTTGAAGTTCCAATCGTTTTTAGATACCAGTACTAGATAAGCACATGCCACTTATTTATAGTTGTACAGGATGCACAGTATCTGCGCAAGCTGTAACTTGGCAAATAAACGCGAAAATGGAAATGAAGCGTTCACGAATCCTTGATACCACTTCTAAAAGCTCTTGACATAGGAAACTGAAAGTACTGATCACATTATCAGACAGAAATGTCTGCGAATAAATCGAAATTCGAAGTGACACTAGCTAGAAGTATGCACTATCTTAAGTATTCGCCTGAGCTTAAAGTAACCACAGGAAAAGGACACTATCTAGATGACCGGCGCCATTTTTTTCTCCTTGAAATATGCCGTGAAGCACAAAACTTTAACAAAGACGTATTTCTTTTTATTTTTGCTAAGTTCGAAAATCGGCATCCCTCAAATGAAGTAGGTATATTCTGCCACTATAAACGCCACATATCCAAAAAATTACGTTCATTTTAGAAGAAATATAAGTATACTCTGAAGTGATCTATGTGTTAACAATTGCACAAGTCGTTACGCCACGGTAAGCTTTCCATTTTCTTGTGACTGAAATGAAGCAGGTAAACAGTACACGGTGTCATCTAATTATAGTTGTTTTATTATGCAAGTTTTGTTTGCTAATTTATTAATTATATAAGCCTTTGTATAACAATATAGACCCCTGTTACGCTTTCAGTTTTCTTTAACCCCCCACTCTTCAGGTTGTCATTTTTGCAATGGTTAATACATAGATCACTTTATAATATACACATTTTCTAACTAAAATACACGTAACTTTTCTTGGACATTTGTCGTTTATAGTGACAGAATACTTCATTCGAGAAATGCCTATTTTCAAACTTCGGCGGGCTGTTTCGCGGAGAAAAGAATCGACGTCGGACACTTCGATAGAAATGTGGATAAATTCGTATCCAAATGAAGAATTCGCTATACCGTCGCTGCACGAGATTCCAAAGTGTTGAAACGCTGACGACTTTTCCGAGGTGTACGAAGAACAGCTTCGCGCACCGTTGCTGCACAGGATTCCCCATCCAAGATCATGGGCGTCGCAGATCGTTCGGTTTCCAACCGACGAGAAACGGCATACCTTTTCCCGTGTCGAGCACGAGCCGACATTATAGCCTCGCAATTCGTCGAAATTAGATTCGCAGTGTCGAGCACGTGTACAAATGACAGAGGCTCCAGCATCTCCTTCCGTCCTTCCGTGCGCTGGTTTACGAGCGGCATGTGCCGTCGGTCGAATTAGGCTTCTAGCACGCCACCTGCCGAACCTCCTGCATTGTCATGCGAGCAGCTCCCTATAAACCGAGATTGCTGGGGGATCGGAAGTTATGACCAGTCGTCTTCTCTTCTCCACCCGTTTCATCTCTCCTGTTCCTCCACAGCCTATGAGGAAACGCGCGGCTGACGGCGTTGTGTCTATCGCTGTTTCTTCTCCTCCCGGGTCAAATGCCCCGTCTTCCTCTGCCTCCCCTGCACGAGTGCCCCCTTGCTCCCTGCTTTCGATCGCATTTGGATATCGCGGTATAAACCGCCCCTTTGCTGCGTCCCCCTCTGCTGCAATGGACGCTCGGGATCGTTCAGGGGGAAAACGAATTCCATTTTCTCCCGTAAGAACTTTGCGTACTCGAGCACTCGGGAGTTTACACGTCGGGGTGTCGTTTGGGGCCAGACGTTGCTAGACACCTAGCCGCGTCCCGTTCCTGGGTATTTCTGTCCTTTCAGACACGGCTCTTATAGTCTCAGAGCGAAGGGCTCGTTGCATGTGTTGCGCGAATATCCGTTCGTTTCGCGAAAGTAAGGTATTGCTCAAGATTGGCGGGTCTTTCGGACAGGGCGAATATATGAATATCGAATTTAACGTCGGTCGTTGCGGCACCATGCCTGCTTCGATTAGTATCTCCAGTCTGTTGCATAGGTACAACGTGCAACTCCACAGCGCAGGGACGGTGCACATCCTCTTAATCTTGATAATAATCGACCTGCAAATTTGCATGGTTCTCTAGCCAGACCTAATATTATTCCGAACAATGCTTGTCACTTCAGAGAAGTAGGTATCTTAAGACTTCATATCACGTTATCCCAGAGTATGAAAACGAACGTGGACTCTTGTTAAAACTGCTCCTGGGATGCTAGTATTGTTTACCATTCTGTGTGGTCTACTCGAAGTCATGTCTCTATCGCAGAGCTAGAAATGAACCCCAATTTTTCCAAGTCCCAATCACGATTTTAGTGACTCCAATCTGTTGTATAGAACATACAGCTGTACAATGCAGAGGCGTTGTACACTTATTGAACCCTGTGAACTGGTCAACAAGCTTTTAGTTCTTCATCGACACCGGCTGAAAAGCAAAGGAGACACCTCAACCTCTCCGATAGTCCATAGAGCATAGAAACCTTGAATCCTGAAAATAGATTGAAGTGACAACTGCAGTTGAGATTCCGGTAGACTCTATGCAACCCATAATCGAATCCCTGTGAAAAACGTGGAAACATGTCGTAGGTCAGTCGTTTTGGTCTCATCCAAGGCAAATTGAAGGTAAATGCGGTAGAACAAACAAGGAGTCGCATGCATCTGACGGTCCTGCAGGGCGTCGTCAGCCGGTTTCTCAAGTTCTCGTTTAAGCATCGAACTCGTTGCCTCTCGGTGGATCGAAGTAGGCCTTCGCCACTGGCCACGACGGATATCCCTTTGCTGACAGAAACACGAGACGCGCGGGGAGGGTAACGGCGTGGCTGGCACTGACGGCGAGTGTAACCATGGCTTTGGGGACGATTCGATTCGGAGAAAGCGAAATGAAGACCTGCGGGATGCTCGAAGAAAGAGGTTTAGACGAGCAATTGGAGATGCGAATTCGATAGGAAAGTGGAAGCAAAGGATACAGGAGAATAGAGAGTCCAATCGAAGGTGAGACACAATACAATGTTAACACAGTGTATGTAGTAGATTGTAGGAGTTTAAAAAACGGTACTTGGAGCAATAATACCATAAATTGTGAAAAACATTGAATCAAATTTATGAAGAGGGGCTTAAGGGTATACAAATGAAGACAGGTAACATGGCAAATCGAAGAGCCTTTCTTCGTGACATTTTGGCCGTTTTTGAATCCAGGAACTTAGTATAAGTAAGGAAGTCTTCTCAGAGGTTAGCTAGTGTTCCCAGTTAAAATCAGTAACAATCAGGCTTCAAGTTGGGTCAGCGAGAGAATCAATTACACATCCACTTAGTTTTGCTTATTAGCCATTATTGACTAGTAAACAGAGACAATATGAAATCTGACCTCAAGCTAATTGGGTGATCCCCCGAGTGGCTCAGATGGCACCTCTGCGCGAGGTTCAATACTTGAGCTGCATCGAATGGAGGACTTAACGGTAAATTTCTTCTGCTCGACGACAGCACAAAAGAAGTGTAGAAGACGCAACGAGGGAGCAAAGCCCAGGAACGCTGTACGAGGTCATCGTCAAAGAAGAAAGAGAAGAATTACGAAATTATCGCGATATAGAAGGCACCGGAATCAGAAACAATGAAGCCGTAGAGGGAAGAGGGAGAGAAGCGCGCGAGGATGAATGAAGAAGGAGCAGGAAGCAAGGCGGAACGAAGACGGCTGGCAGACGCAGGATCGAGGAAAGGCATTTCGTCTGAGGAATCAGCGGAGCGTGTCGTACTAACTGCTCTTTTCCCCAGGCCCCCTTTACCCGCGAGAATCCGTCAGCCGTGCTTATCTTTGTGCTCGCGATGCTTTCCGTCTTGTTCCTCGGTCTTCCGTTTCGTCTTCTACCAGCTCAGCCTCTCCGGGTCTATCATCTTCTCGATGCCGCGAGTTGTCTCCCAGCAAGTAGAGCTTTGTATGGCCAGCATCCGTTTAACTAAATGTACGAGCGTCTCGTTACTCTCGAATAGAACTGTTCCACCAATGCAGAGTTAATAATCTTCTGATAGCCCAGCACACGCCAGTGTTGGCTGATCCGTGGATTCGTTGCTGTTCGCTGGAGAGCATCGCTGGAATAGAGATTCTCCTCCTACTGTCTGAAAGCTGACCGGGCGACGTTGTGGAACGTAATTTATTATGGAAGGAATTTAGCACCGATTTGGATCCTCGCTGTTCGAACGATGGTTACAGTTCATTAATATCGGTGTACCACGTGACGCGTAGGAATCCCCCGGAATGCACGGGCCACGTCGAATTTGTGGCGGGCAAGTAATTGAGGAGCGAACAGGGTTGCTCCTTCGGGAAGACTTCACTTACAGAGACGGCTTGATGTGCTTCAGTCTTCGCTGGACTTTTTAACTTAGCCTTTGCTTCGGCAATACTTCAGTCAAAGCATTAATACCTACCATTCAAATGAGATCAGTAGTTTTTAATATTCCTTACATTATAGAAGAATCGTGGTGTATTACATTTATTTTCATTATTCGTGGTTACAATTGTATTCACTTCAAAAGCCTTAGGGAAGCGCAGGACTGTTTCATTTTAGGTGTATGCTTAACGACCAGAGCAACAAGAAAGGAACATTTATTTGTATAATAGCGAGTCCAAAACTCGAAATGAAGACAAGTGAAAGAGGTGTATCATAGACTTATACATTCGCAATATCTTCCATTGTTTGTGTTATTACTAATTTGGTTAGTACGTTTAGCATATACGGCTGATGCTATTATGTTCCCTTGCATCCCTAATGGAGGATGTTAACCACGTGTAGGGTATTAGCTATCAGCCATACTGTGTGTAAAAGGGTTGATTTCGGAATAGGTTACATCGCAGCTTCCCATTGATTACAATCTTTATGGGTTTTATATTGCGTTTTGAATACAATGAATTTAATGCTTAAGTTAAAGGAAAGTAAGATCTAATGCTACTGTATCTACGACGCAATTAGTAATAATACTACCCACACTAGTATATAATACTACCCATAACTACCTACTATTGACGTTTGCCTGAAAAGTGAGCAATTGTCCAATATAATTCAGAGCCTTTTACCTATTTTTTTTTTTACATGATTATGAGCACCGCGCTTTCAAAGTCATTCACAAAGCGTGCTCACCGTATCGACCGAGAACAATGGCTACTTAATCGAAAGAAGGCGGGAACAATGAAACGGCAAAGGCTTTCCATGATCCTTTAATTTTCATTTCGCCATCCAGGCCGCGGCGTCTTTTGATATCGATGGGCGGCTGGCGGCCTCCTCTGATCCCTGCGCGCTCCAAAGCCGCTAGAAGAAGGACAGGCTTTTCGCGAGCCGCCAAAGTATATGTTCCAGGGAGAAATCGTCCCCGCGGAGGTTAATTATGTAGGATGTTTGCAGAGTCCCCGGACGGACGACTTCATTGGGTCTAATTGCAGTAATGCTCACAGCCCACGGCCACTTTGCTCCGCCTAACTTCGAGCCACCACGAAAAGCGTAATCGCGGCTCACGGCTGGCGTGTCTCGCTCACCTGTACATCCTCATCTCAATATCTCGCCCCTCGACTCATTTCTTGCCGCTTTCTACGAATTTTCCCGCGTTTTTGCGGTCGGTGCTGAACTTCACGTTCTGTTCTCTGCTGGACGCGTTCATCCTAGCAATTGTATTCCTTAAACACTGTATCTGAGAAGAATTCTACCTGATTTCTCGGATTAAGTTGCGTGGACATTAGTTTCCTGTTTTTTGATTGCTCGAGTGATAATTAGTGTGATTGATTAATGTTTTATGGGTCTGGCATTCTATAGTTCTGTTACTAAGCTGCTGACTGGCGTGGACGCGGTGCCATGCTGTAGCTATTCCATATTCAGGTTCACAGATCTTCTGAATGCTTGTGGATACAGGCTGCATAGTGTGGTCAAGGTTTTGTAATAATGGCTTTGTTCTTTACGACGGAAGAGGAGGTAGAATAAACGCGCATACTGTCACAAAAACGCTTGACCGTGTCTGTGAAAGAGTTAATTGGAAGTTTACTGTTTATTTCCGAGGTCGATATGGACAAGGATTGTCTTATTTAAAATGTTTAAAATGTCGTTCAAAGTATTCCTTTTCCGAATATTAAACTCCAACTCAGGCCTAACATTTTCAACCGCAAAATAACTGGGATAATCTATGATTAAACGATTGTATTAAAAAGGAAACAGGGTAACGTCACAAAAAATAGGTACCTACAATTAAACCATTCAGTCCGTTTTCTCACCACTGTTTTCATCGGTACTGGTAGCACTCAAATAACCTAGTCAACTTATACAATTTACCCAGTATAATGAAATAGAACTTCTTTGGATTTCGGTGCGTTTGTTCTCCAAACTTCGGGGCTTTTATTCGATCAAGTTGAAGCGCAACACACCAGGTGAAAAGACTTCCTTCTTCCTTTGGTTCGATTCACAGCCTGCGGTAATTAGATTCGAGTTTTACGAAGTCAATTGAGCCAGACGATCGGAAATTTTATTATCGACACACGAATGACGGGCGCCGCTGAAACAATCCAAAAGAAACTCTGTTTCAGGGAGCGTGCAAGTTCCTAGGGATGAAAAGATCCATTCGCGGATTCGTTCGTTTGAATTTCTGAATGGCGAACCGTTTGTTTCGCCAGCAACCGATGGAATAGTTTGGTTTCACATTACATATACAGGGTGGACCAATAAGAATAGCAATTTAAATATTCAAAGTGGTAATTCTTATTTGGTTTGTAAAAGCCACACATCCTGTTAGCGCATTCTCAGACCAGACATTTTTCGTGTCAGTAACTGATTTAGGAAACACATTTCTGTACTTCGCGTATTTTTCTCTGAGTGAAAATGTTTTAGACTTCAGTTGTCGATGATCACTGAATTTGATAAAATTGAAATTTGGAAAATGAATTCTAAATTGTTATTCGTTAATGATTCTGCATTGTCACAATAAATGGTTCCAAGTATTAAGATATTGAAGTGGACTACTATAGAATAAACTATAGAATACTACTGAGAGAATAGAAATCTCTATAAGGTCTGATTGTGAGTAAAGTATGCGTCAGAACATCAGACTGAGTGATTGAGAAAAGGAAGATGAGGAGTTAGATCCTGTAATTGACACCTGATTCATTGGCACCACCAGTTTTCATTCCTACTTCGATGGATTAGTGATTCATAGGTATACAATTAGAACTGGAGACTTTCAGTGTGTGACTAATTATTGTGATCAAACATGATTAGCAACATAAAACAGTTCTGACAACTCTTCCTTCTACGATATTGCTATAAAAACCAATAGGTTCTGCAGAACCTAGATTAGATTTGCAGCAATCAATCAATCTTCTCTAATATAGTCTACGGCTATTTTACTCTTTTTCATCGCAATACTTCTTCATTAGGTTATTTCCTGATTCACATGATTAACCCCCTATAACTCTGTGTAATTTTGAAATACCGTATATCTGTGTCTTACAATGCATATTACCTATGCCACAAAAATATATTAGCACCCACTAGCAGAATTTTTATTAAATAAAACCCACCTATTAACAGCTATGGAATATTTGCCATTGATCAGAGCCGTAACAAAAATATGTATAAGTTTTAAAGGGTTAACACCGATTTACCGTGTATCATACGCTTCAGCATACGAGCAGACTTCCTCATCCTCAACACCCTCCACGCCTGGTCATTTCGCTGAATGGCGTCACCGCGGTCGTTAAAAATACTCATCGAATCGCGAGAAGCAATTTTATTTTCGTGCAAGCACGCGCGCGGAAGGAATTGTGGCGAATTAAATTCGAACGTTAATAATGCCCCTCTTCCCTCTGGTCCAGCGTCCCCTGTCCAAAACTCCGAGAGGAGGAGGGCCAGAGATTTTCAATAATATCCTTGGGAGAAGCAACGGTGACCACTGCTTGCCGTTAAACTGCAAGTTGCGAGAGGACCCGCAACAGCTAGATTGTTACAGGCAATAAACATGTTCCCTCTGTCCCCTGGCTTGCGCTCGCCCGTCTTCTCTCATTTTTCCCCCTTTTTGGCTCCACGCTCCGTTCCTCGGTTATTTTCCGTTCGCCTCTGTTGCCGCGGAACGCCGCCAGGTCCGATTTCACTCGTCTCGTGGAAAACGGTGTGTCCCTGATTGCAAAGAGAAATCTTCCGGCGGAGTCTTCGCAGTCTCCTCGTCCCTCGTTTTTCCTTTCCCATCTTCCCCGCCCCTTCCCCCTTACCCCCCGCGTCTCCGTCGATGTATTCTACCCTGTAACCACCACGTTGAAGGATTTCGTGGCCGACAGCGAGCACACTCGCTCGTTCCGCTTGTCGTGTCTCCTCTTCGGACGAGCCGTGGGGAAGAGTAACCGTTCCAGAGGACAGAACCGATGTTTTTCCGTAGTTTATCGAGAGACGCCGTTGGCCTCTCAACCTGGGGAATCGTTGATTCCCCGGGACTGCGATCTTCGAGATGAAGAGCACTCGTATCGACGACCGCTGAGGATTGGCCCTCTCTGATCCCTTGCTACCGACGCTGGCTTCGGGAACTATAACTGTTCAGGTTACGAAAAATCATTGAATTATTAAAAGAGGCTTTATATATAAGATGTTTCGACCCGGAGTATCGAAAGTAGACGTTTCTTCTGGCGCGTGCTACGGGAACTAACAAGGGATGCTGGGCAACTCGAAGGTTCAAACAAAATTGAAATTTTGCGGAAATGTAGTTCAAGCGACACTAAACGGTTGCAGGGATGGGAAGTTTCCTTCAAAGAAATTGCGTGTTTTCATATGATCGTGAAAAAAAGTTTAATTCAGAGGTTTGTGGTTTTTGATATCCTACAATATGACGATAAAGAATTGTCAAAAAAGAGTATTTGGGATAAATTTTGAAAAAATTATTTCTTCTCGAAAATTCTTTGGCATCATATTGTTATCAAAACCATAAAACTTTGCATTAAACTTCGTTTCGATATCTTTTATAGTTTCGCCGATGATTCACGATGATATGAAAACTCGCAATTACTTTGAGGGGGTGCTTTAAAAAAATGGTTGCGTTATTAGCCGTACTTGAACTATGTTTCTGTAAAGTTTCAAAATTTTCTGAATTTTCGAGATGCCGAGCATCCCTTGTAGGATAGTTCATTGCTGAGACGTCTAGGCGCCCGGTTAAGTTAAACTTTATATCAATGGCTCTCGCATTATTGTCTGTTGCGGCAAAAAATACCGAAACTACGATGATTAGCGCACATTTGAACGAAATAGTGCAAAAACAGGTAATTTTACGTATACATGTGCTGATAATACAAAAACCCGTGTTTCCAAAAATTATGTTAGAGAATAATGCGATAGCCAGTCCAATTAAGAATCAAATGCTTCAAGGTTCCTTTTAATCGGTTCATTACATCTTCTGAAATCGTGGCTACCGTTTTGGTAGCGCTGTACTAAGTGCCACATGAAAACATAAAACAAAATTTTTTATACCCTAACAAATGTATTACTAAAAACAGTAAAAACCAAAAACATTTTTTAGGATAGGTATGTTATAACTTCTTCTTTAAAAAAATCATAAAAATCACGTATTTTTTAGTGCTTTGAGCGGAGGATCCCCTTAATACATCTTCCCGTTATCCTCTTACAAATCAAATGTCGATACTTTTTCGATTCTTAATGCTTTCTTGGAAGCTCCTTCGACAGGTTCTAAAGGTAAAGAACAGATATTTCTGCAGACATCTACATCACATGTAGATTGCATTATTGACATTAATTCCTAAATATGCTCGACCCAGAATTATCACAGTTAATAAAATATTAAGAATGCCTAAGAAATCTTCCATGCTCACATTTATAATGTTTCCATTATACGTCTGCCTGAACTATACTCAAACATTTTTAATTTGGACACTCGTCAGTTTCTTGTCCTCATCCATCATACTAATTTCTGCGAGTGCCCTGCAGAAGTTGCCCCGGATACCCGAGTAGGAAAAGAAAACCGAACATCTAATACGCCTGGATTCAGAGCCTCAAACCCAATTATTTCATCCAACGTCTGTGTCAGCATTATATTGGTCTCCGCAAAGCTAAAGTTACTACAACTGATTAAAAACGGCCGAACATCTCGGGCATTTGGGTCTGCAGCAGCCGAAGGATTGCCGGTCCGTCAAACATCTGCAGCATAAACTCGCAGATCCCTGACACTATCAACGTGCGGCCGTTGGCACGGTCTTGCAGATTTGAATCTCTGGGAACAGGTTTTCAGCATTTCAGTTTCTATTTTCTCGGTTTAGCCGTTCCCCCCCTGCTTCTCATTTCGCCGGTGCGAACGGGTTGCGCGACGCACGTAGCAGCGTCGTTTTCGGCCGAGAGCCTCGTCGTTCCGTCTAGTTTATCGGGGAACGTCGATCGCTGCCGCGAGCAGAAGACTGCAATTTTGAAGCGAAGCTATTCGCACGGCTTTTCGTCGACGGCCCTACCCCCCCTGCTGCTCTTTCATCCTCCTTTCCCTCCCTTAGCCTCCCGAGCTCTTACTTCTTATCGCGTTTATCGCGCTTCTCGTCCGACACGTTTGCGCGAAAGTCATTCCCAATCGATAACCGGCGTCTGGCCACCCACGTCTCGCAGAACGTTTCTGCTAAATCGTGTCTTAGCGATTGCTGTGCTGTCTTCTTGGATCGCGTCTTCCTTGCCCCATTCGATTCTCCTCCGTCGCGATATTCACGCGGCGAGTACGAAAGCGATTAATAATTTAACACTGTGACTTCGCCCTCGGAGTGGGCTGCATATTTTATTTCGTCGCAATTGCTGTAATGCAGGAACAAAAAGAAAATACATTTCAGGCAACTGCTTAATCCATTCGCATGTGTAATATAAATGCACTAGGCATGTGTCGTTTATGATATCGACGTACAGATGTCAATTAGCTCGGATCACGAACCAATTCACTGCTTCGAGATTAGTGCTTGCGAATTATTTCGCAATCGGTGGTAGGTACAGGGAAGTGAAAGCTTACGGATTATATATTTCATACTCAGTGATATAGGTCACTCATAGAACATTCTGTTTCTTGATGCCGATGTATAACCGATTAAGCGATTTAGGCCGATGACGAATTATGTATGTACCTATAACTCTCATCAACACCTACTGTGGCGCCTCCTGACTGTTGCCAACGGTTCGGGCGCCACCTAGCTACCGATCCCCAATTTGTGGCAACACTTTGCAGCTGTCTACATGGCCTAGTCTAGGAATTTAGTTATCCGGAATTGCATATTTGCTTGCAATAGAATCCTTTACATTTGATAGGTAATACACTACAAATCTTACTTAGTAAGTTTGTTTAATATATTGTTTAATGCACCATTCCTCTGGCTGCTTCTATTTATTATTCAGACTATATCCAGTCATTCTATTTTATAAATTTAGTTAAGATAATATATGGATTTATTATAAGTGCGTGGTTAATGGGTAAACGTAAGTAGTTTAGCTGGAACAAAATATTCCAAATAATTTGGTCCCAGGAAAGTTAAATAAATTTGTTAAAGGATGAGGAGCTAGTGCCGCTGGATGAATCGAGTTCGCTATGTAGTCACGAATGTAAATTAATTCCTTTTTACGGAACAGCATATTTAAAATTCTTGCTCTCAAGTTTATCCTCTGAGCCCCCCAATAAGAAGCATTCACTTTCACAAAGACACGTTTTTGTAAATTTTATTTACATCTCGTACGAAACACCATCCAATGCCACAGAATTTTTATCGCATTTTACTTCGAGATTAATCGTCGAATTGAAATTCCCCACACGAAACTGCCCAATACTTTACGACCTCCGTACAAAAAAATGCACGTTGCAGCAGGGGCCATTTGCCTTTAAGCATCGTGTCTCGCCATCGCGCATATAATTCGCGTTCAAATTAAACATCGCTGCAGCTCGCATTTTTATTTCAACGCGGATCGTAAAATGCGCCCCCAAAAGAGCAGTATTCATCGCTGGCAGGCATCTTTGCGAAAGGGAATACGCCCTAGCGTTAAATGAACACCAGTGTAGCCGAAAATAAATGTCAAGACGCTTTAACAGCTACTGCACGAAATATGTACGCAATACCTATCAGCTTGGTAAATGCTAATTCCGACCCCATTCGGGTGTTAAAGCGAGTTCTGTTTTTACCTTTGGAATCATCGCATCCAGGATGACTAGCTCCACTGCCGCAAAGTGTTACGCGTCTATGGGCGTTCGAGACAAAACTCATAGCTTCTGAACTAATCAGTTTTCGACCTAAGTACCCTAATACTTTTTTGAAGAGAATATAAAGATGCATCGATGGGTGTATAAAAAAATATACAGTTACATTAAAAAAAAATAAGGCTATCTTGATTTTTTAGTGAATAAAAAGTTTTCTATTAATATTTACTTTTGCAATTTGTTGTCAACTGTATACTGACTAACTTTTGTTCGAAACATTTTTTTATCAAATTATTTTTATCGTGTGTATTGCGTTTGACTGCTATTTTGAAACTGAAGACAGCATCCAGAATGGAAAATTCATGGTAGATATCGTATAAACAATTGGAAACAGCAGCATCTACGATGGAGGACTGTCGATACATTGTATGAACAATAAGAAAAGGCGAATGTTTAGACTAACATACGTGTCTTATGCCTTCACGGGACGCACGAGAAGAGCCCCAGCGACTACGCTAAGGGCCGGAGCGGTGAGCGTCTTAATAATGATTTTGGCTATTTTTTCTGTTTCGTGCAAATTCGTGCAGTTGAAAGTGACGTTAATATAAAGTTTAATGATCCCTAAATCAGTATAAAAAAACATCACGGAGGTATTTTTTGGTGTATTTTTTAAAAGTCCCATCGAAGTTGATAAACATTTAACATAAAGAAATAGTACAAATTGTTAGTATTGTAAAAAACTGACTCGGCAGTTTTGAATGTATGACAGTATTAAACACAACTTATAAACATCAAATGAAAAGTATAAACATTCTGCCAATGGCACGTGTTTGAAGAAATGTAACGAAATTTGTAATGAATTTCTAGTATCAGTTTTGACAACAAATTAGTAAATTCAGCAGAAGTTATGGGTAACATTGAAACCTACGTTCCTTTCTTAACATTTTAAGATACAAGAATTTGTGGATCAAACACTTCGGATTCTTGACTTTTGTCCATTACGCGGAACACCGTGTGCCGTGAAGAAAAATCACCCAACTTTTCCGGAGAACGACAATTTTTCGATTCGCGCGATATCATTTCTCGGCGAGTTACTCCTCGCTGTTAAATATTTCTCGGCTGCGGCCGCAAAAAGACTGTGGTTCGGATGTCTCGTCGGGGCCAAGTTCCGGCGCAGTAGGAGAAACAGTTTAAAACTTTATTTTCCCTTCCCTGGGGTGGATCGAGAATAATTATAAAGATAATTGCAATAAAGGTTGCCTGGACAAGGGACAGGTCTATCTTTCCCTGCTTTTTTCTTCCCGACTCTCTTCCGTCTCCCTTTTAATCGTCGTATTTTTGTAACTTTAATTATCACGTGTTCCCTGCAGTTGCAGGCTACTGGGATTTTCTACCGGGTCTCGTGTATATACGTTACCCATTTGCAGCGAGCCCATTTACTGGCGGCGTACTAAACGTAGTTATTCACGATAGCAGAGGCGCAACCAGACCCCGTTCAATCTCCATTGGGAATTCGGTACGGCCAGCTAATTTCGGAGTCTGTTATCGACGTCGTAGGATTTTCGGCTGCCATTTATTTCTACGCTCTACTTCGGGCTACCTCGACCTGGCCCTATGCAGTTAAACAGAAAATTTTGTTTCGCGCGTGTTGTATCTCTACTATTACAGAGTGTCAGCTTATTCACTGGTCTGCTTAAAGAAGGTGATTAGGGAAATAAAATGAAGAAGAAAATGTTCTCTAAACATGGTGTGAAAACCCGACACTTAATGAGATATAAATCTTCAAGAATGTAACCAGAGATGTCAACGCGTAGCGCAATCTAAACTGATAGATTCATCAAGGACGTAGATCACCAGATATGTCACCATTAGATTTCAATTTTTCGGAAGCAATAACAGTTTAGTACTCTCGTGAGTTTGAGAATCGTTACGAACTGGGGGAATGCAAGTGAGAAATATTACTTTAAATACATTCGCGCGAATTCGTCAATCGTTGTCACGCCCCATAGAAGTCAACAGTGGTCAGTTGGAACATTTATTAGGTATAACTTTTCGACGTAAGTGGTGTCCGTTTTTGACACCATGTTTGTAGAACATTATTTCTTCGTCATACCTCCCTAATCACCTCCTTTAATGTTTGTTTGACAAGAGTTCGAGGTTGACTGTCTTGCAGTTAAAAATAATAGTTTGTGGAATATTCTATGAGGATGGATCTTTTGGAATTTGATCAGTGACTCTTTAGCCTCGTATTTTGGAATTGTTTATCAGTGTACTCTCAGAGTGAGAGTGAGAGTGTAATAGAGTGAAGTCTGTTCTTGTCTAGGACCGAGAATTTCTCAGATCCCGATTGGTCCTTTTTCTATTGAGCATTTTGCCTGCGAAGGAAAACGTTTGGTCTTAGCACCTGGCATCTCCAAGCGTTAACTTTCTTGGTCTGTGGTTCAAGAGACACGGACTAAAATAATATCCTTGGGACAGAGCCTGGAGATCCTCCTGTTTCCATCGGTTACTTAGTTTAACGTATTCTTAAATGGCCGTTATAAATCTCTGAAGAAACGTGTCAGAGAATAATACGTGCAACGATGGCGTCTTATTGTGACATTGAGTTCGGTTTATCACGTGAGACTTTAATTTCCATTATTATTATTCTTTTATTTCCATTATTTCCATTTTGCTGTCGCTGGGATTTTTGTCTCATGATAGAAACGTCTCATATAAAATCTCATCGTGTATTCGCACCTATATCCTGATTCTGAGGGAAGGAGAATTGGTAAAACTGTGTTTTTGATTGTCCTACGAGCTGTCATTACTACATTAATTTTTATTCATTTGGGTTGATAGGGCTTATGTCCAAAATTATTTCTTTCTTTATCAAGAAAAATGTATTCTCCAATTATCACTTATTCCTTTCGCGTACAAACGCCTTTATGTCGGTTAAAAGTAATTTCATACTGATAAACTTAATAGCGTTCTGAATTTGCTGATCCACCACGAGGTGCGGAAACCTTGTTATACTACCGCCATTTCCCAATTTGCTTGCGTTAAAATAACGGCGAGGGAGAAAACAGGCGACACCCGTAATTTTTTCCCCTGCTATCTCCGCCTGGTCAAAAATTCTGCATTCTGTGTCCTCCGGCATTCAAATTATACGTGGATTCGTTGCTGTGCCAGCTTGGTGAATTTTTAAGCCACTTTTGCCAGCACAATTCTCGCATCTTACGCATGCAACGAGATACAGTTCCACGTGGAATTTAGTCCAGACATTCTTCGTTTTATTATTTAGCGCGCAAAAGCCTGTTACGCAAAATGCAAATTTGCCAAGTTTCGGAAGTAATATAATCTCTACGATCTTTTGATTTGCTTGATTTTAAAGTTTCAAATTCGTATGGTTTTTACCTTTGGGTGAAACTCTAAATTCTAATGAAATTGGAGTATATAAGAGTTTACCTATTCTTTCTCTCTTTGCTTCTCATAAAAGTGCGACTGTACCAGACTCCTCGCGTTGCGGATCCAAATGTTTATTCCGAAAACGCACCACTACGCTGCATACTGCGCACACAACGCGGCATCCGTAGCCCAATACTCGGAGCAATTTTTATTCAAACCTCTCTGTACATTTCCTTTCCTTCCTCATCTATTCGCAATAACGCTTCTTCCACGTTCCCAACGTTCCTATTGTCATTCTCTCCTGGCTTATTTTCCTCGTTCCCTGGTCTCATCCTGCCGAGCGCCTGCGATGTCATCGCTCGTCATTTGCCCGTGTTAAAATTTTTATGGTGATTCCAATTTCGGGACGTAGCTAATAGGCATTAGAGCTGACGTAGTCGCTTCTATTTTGAGGCACTTCAACGGAGGGAAATGGGTATTCGAGGACCAATAAGATTAGAAATCATCTGCGACCGCGGTGTGAACCCGTCAGGTGAAACTGATTATCACTCTGCATTTTTATCGTTAAAGTACTTTCTATAACAAGCTGAACAACCGTCCCAAAGTCGAAGGGACGGTCTCGTATTTTAAAATTTCATTGCCCTGAATCATTCATCGGAACACTTGTATAATATTCTTCTTTTGTTAAGAATACCTATATGATCAATGAAATGTGACGTTTCTTGTGCTGCGCTTCTTACATAACAGAATGAAATATAATGCGGTCTTTAAATTCTAATGAAGTTTGGGACTGCCCTTTGGTGGCAGTCCCAAACTTCAAACAAGGGAACATTTTGAGAAATATGGATCTGCCTCAAAAGAATACAAAGGGGGAAGTCAATAGCCGGTCTAAAGGGAGCAAGAGAACTTCCATCGCTGCCGTTTCACTTTCGACGTAGGTTCAGAGCGCGCGGGACGAATGATTAATTAAAAGTCGACACGCCTAATGGGCTACAGATTAATGCTCTGTGTTACGAGCACTATTTACTCTGCCGCTTCGGGTAATAAATCAGCGTCTTATCGACAAGGAAAAAGTTGTCGGTACCGTTAAGAATAGTCACTTTCAAGACGTTCGCCGCTTATATAGTGATCGTTGGTGATCGATCCTTCCCCAGATCGTCTCCCCGTGGAAAATCTCGAGATAATTCACCCTTCAATCCAGTTAACCGGCGCTACTCTCCCCGCATAAATTTCACGTCGCCCGGAACAGCAAAATAAGCGCTCGCGGGAAGAGGAGAGAGAGATTGACGCTCCTCGCGCTTAATTAACTCTCCTTTACTGGTGTACAGGTTTCTCGTTCTACTTTCTGTCACATCGTGCTCGCGTAGCTTTGCTGTTACATAGTTCGTTGGCACTAACGCTCATGTGAATCATCACACGAAATTCATACAAATATATATATATATATATAGAAAGTGACCCCTGCATGTGTTCAACTTAGTTCTACTTGTGGGCAGAGTTCGCATTTTAAGGGAAATTTTGGCTGAAAAGTTTAATCATTTCGTTTTAATATAAATTTTTCTCTTAGAGAGATATTTAATTTTAACGTATAAGGTGACATACATATTTGCCTGCAGTGACTGGTTTTATTGAATTAAATGTACGATTAAATTGTTCTTCATCGAATCGATAAAGAACAATTTAATTTACACCAGAAGAGTGTCAGACTTAATGAATCATTTCAGTTCTTTATTTAACGTCGTCATATCAGCCACGCTCCCGGAGTGACCCACGAAGTAGTGAGGAAAATACTTTTCAAGGATATCAACCAACTCATTCTGAAGCAAAAAGCTTCTATACTCTATGGCTCTATTTTCATTCGTCATCGACATAAGCGTAGCTTCGTCTTGACGTCCAGTGTCCTAGCCAGTGACGATCACATGTACACCATCTGTGGTGTTCTCTTTGCTTCTTTCTTTCAACTATTGTATTTCTAATCACCGTGTGAGATGTCTCTTGCGTCTTCAAACGCAAGATACACTAATGTTATTGTTAAAAAGGGGTCAGTGTCAGTGGAGTGAAGATAGGGCTGCCATCCGTCCGGGTCTCCCCGGATTTGTCCTCATTTTTAGGGCGTCCGGGGATGTCCTTCGGGACTTCCTGTAGTGATCCAGAGTTTTCGGTGCTGCTCGCTCAAAAAAAGTCATAAATATCTTTATCTTTATTTCTTGATTGCGGTTACAGTCCATAATTTACAGAAATTTTTGTCTTTGGATATCGAACCTAATATAAGAAATACATAAAACTCTTCGGTTTTCAAGTGCAAATATCCGGAGTTTTAATGCTGTTCGTCCTAGATTAGTGATTTTACGGATGGCAGCCCTAAGTGAAGACACCAACGATATGGCGTTGATCTAACTTTTTCAGATTCCGGCCACAAATTCTGTCTACAAATGCTGCCATTAAATGTATCAGTGGAAACAGTCGGGCAGGGTGTACAGAAATGTTCAAGTTGCACAAGATAATGGTTGAGGCAGCCAGGATTTTCAACTGGTAGGGGGAAAAGTTTTCACGCCGCCGCGTCCGCTGCCGTTCGAGAGTTTCCGTATATTTCTCCTCGAGCAGGTTTACTTCGGGACATAAATAAACAAGCCCATAAGATAGTAAGTCAAATGTCCAAACACGTCGTTGCAGTTTCGCGCTTCGCGTTTGCCGCGAAACTTCCCGACGGGAAAACTGGAGGAACCGTTCGAAATTGGTCCAGACGGAGGGGGGGGGGGGGGAGGATTCGCGACATGGACGAGCTTTGCCATCGATTTTCTACCATTACATTTCCGTCTTGCGCCAACTGGAGATTCTACGGAGCGACATATCGTCGGTGATAGTGCAAAACCGCGTATGAGCAGTTTATAAATACCGCGGATCTGCATTTTACCGATTTTACAGGAGGAAGAAAAAGGTTAATACTTTAGCCATTTTAAGGGATTTCATTGACTGAACTTTTTTGGGACAGTTTTAGCACTCCTTGTAATAAATACTAACATCAATGGTGTGACTTTTAAAAAAAAGCGAAACAGCGCTTGGCAACCGTGGGCGCGAAATCTCAATTTTGCTACTTTTGCAGATCCGCGGTATTTACAAACTGCTCATACGCGGTTTTGCACTATCACCGACGATATATATATATACAGATAGAATGAGAGAAGTGCTTTGACTTCCAAAGCTGATACTGAACTGGACCGGGTCTAGATACTTAAGAGTTAGCGCTTAACGGGAGGTTCCGATCTAAAAATCGATTTTTTTTATTTCACTTTTCGAATATTCAACCTTTTAGGAATACGTGTTTAAAAGCATCTTTTGAAATTCATAAAATTCCCGAAGTTATAGGCATTTCAGTAGCGGCAAATGTATGAGTAACACCCGGCCACTTGGCACTCACATAAAACTTTAAACGTGTTTTTCTCGTAACAGTGTTCTCAAAATCGGTGGAACCTGTATCTCCAAAAGTTGTTATCCGATTCGACTGAAACTTTTTTATTTTGAAGAATATACTTCTGGCTCGTGGACAGACCAGTAAAATTTAAAAAAAATGAAAATTTGTAATTTTTAAAGAAGTTGAAAGGACGAAAAATATAGGGAAAAGTGATTTCAAACTGCAAGTGTCGTTATTTTCTCAAAAAATGTAATTTTTTGTAATTTTGACTGGTCAGTCCACGAGTGAGTTTCATGCCCTTTAATAATATGGCATTGTTTTTTACTTCATACCAATGGTTTAGGTGCTACAGGTTCCACCGATTTGGATGAATTTTTTGACGCCTCGACTTCAACGATTCCCCAGTGCCGTCTGCAATGATTAATTATAAAACAAAAAATTTATTTCTATAGTTCAAGACATCCTTAATTCGATGCCAAAAATCCCATTAAATTATGTGTAGTAGTTTTCCTTTAATTATTTCCAAAAATCACCTATTTTTATGGGCTCTAGACCTGAACAGCCCCTTAAATCCAAGTAAATCGCCAGTAGTATATCACTTAAAAATAATACCATTATTTAAGAAGGTAGAATTATGGTAGAACCAGTTATTTCAGGAGAATAAATCACATATATTTTGCACCTACCCTCTCGTATCACAAGAAACTGAGTTTCTATCAACACCTTTGGTATCCTAATATGAGGTGCTAAACACAGACCTTACAAGTTTACAGATCGTGCTTTATAATAGACACTAGTTTTACTATTTAGCTTTGCCCGGAATTTAGATTCTGATTTTCCAAAAAAAAAGAAAAAAAAAGAAAAAGAAAAATTTAATTTTTTTTAATCAAAATACTCACATTCATCTGGATTAAACATGCATAATAACCTGAGGTACAGTTCGTGACACCAGAGTTTAACGTTCGAAAATTTTTAGTCTACAGACAAACACAAACATATAAAGTTTCGGTTTTATAGTATTAAATAATTCACAATAAGTTTGTATCTACGAGTTATTCATAGCGTTAATATGTGTACAGTTATGTATATGCATATTAAGTTAAAATAACCTATCCGATTTTATAAGTTAATCTTTTCTAATTAGAGTCCTTCAGAATTGGTCATCAGAGGACCTCAGTCTCGTGATTTTCTACAGTTCGAAATATCTTAACCATCTAGCTTGTTGAAGACTCCTTAACACGTTCTATGAATCTCTCTAGCTAGCAGGCTTTCATGGAAACATTGCAGTTAATGGTTAACCGACACCTTCTAATCTAAGAGTTTTGAATGTGGTCTGCGATCTGTGACACTATTAAGCGTTGTATTTTGCAGGGAAAACTAATTTCAACTCTCTTCACTTCAGTATCAAGATTCTGAAAGTATATACTTCTTACGAAAACAAGTATTGACAGATCCATACATACCTATACAAAATTTCTTCGGCACAGCTTTATAACTTTAAAGTTGAAAATTCTCTTAAAGTCAAATACGTCGCAGTATTCGCCAGTTCTGCTGATATCTTGTGTCAGTCGCACAACAAGTATGTATTTCGATCCACCAATTGGCAGTTAACATGATATTTGCCTAATAGTAACGCTTTATATTAATCGCCTGCGTCCCTGACAGTCGCGTTAGCGTTATTAACGCCGCTCTGTTTAATTGAATAACAGCTTCTTTGAGCTGTGTTGATAGCATCACGGCAGAACAGCGCGCAAACAACTGGACGACCACTTAAGATAGGCGAGCTAGATGTTTCTCGGCATTCATTTATAAAATTCTCGAGTAATACGTTAGGTCGACCTAACCCAGACCTGAATAGATGAAAGTCTGTTGCACAACGGGCGTATTGTACAATTAAGCGCAATATAACCCGGCAGTTTATCGAGGTCAGCGGTTTTGACGGACCGATTTCACCCTCTCGTGCGTTCGAATCCATTTCTAAGGGCGCAGCCCTTTCATATCGCGGCTGAAGACCCGCAACTGTGCTTCTAGTGGGCTACATATTGCGTTCGGGATAAGTTAGCGATTAGGGATCTTCGTAATTTACAGGATGTTCTAAAACTGAGATGTTCATTTAGGATCGGGTCTACAGGCGAAGATAAATCAATAAGTTTACGTGCACATACAGTTAGTTACTCACAAAAGCAACCGTCCACCATATGTATAACATATTTTACATATTAAATCGACTTTAAAATATGAATTTGCAATTCTAATTTACATTAATATGAATCTTGATTAATATACTTTTGTTTCGGCGCATTCAATTGAAAAATTGTACACAGTTTATTTAAAATAGGATTATTATCCGCAAGATTAGCCAAAATCGTGCAAAAAAGTATTTGCCCAAGTTCAATATTTATTTTATGGAAACGTAATTGTAACAAGGTTATAATTCTGATACCGACCTTAAGTCGGTGAATTCTTGTAATACCATGTGTTCCTTAGTGAGTGGTGCACTGATTGAAGTAATTCTATATGCAGAAATATCTTGTGGTTCTGCTACAATACGTTATCTATGTATGTATTCGTGTATTTTATTAAGACCTCAGTCTTCTGATATCTATTTGAGCATTTCTTGAAGTAATTCAAACTGCAACTCACCAAAACTGTTTCCAACTGTCGAAAGATGTGTACCTATATATGGCTTTCTTTATAAGGAGGTTCTTTCGTCATTTTAAGATGTAGAATATTCCCGACAAATTTTATCTACCACCACTGAATCACGCTACGTAATAAGAAGCAGATATTCTTGCAACAGTGTACACGACATTTGCCTACATCATCTACTCAATGGCCCTTCTCCATATAATTAATTTCTAGGCATGATTTGCAATTTCGTATTACGTTATATTTATACAAACAATTCTTTCTGTTCCAGGTAAGACCGACTTTTCAATCGCTTTCAACTTAATTAAGGTTTGAGATAAACTCAGCGTTCAGTCGTCGACAAAAGGTAAAAACACTTAATTTATTGTTGCGCTGGCTTGATTTTTAATTGGTCAATAAACGCTTAATGACCGCAGCTATGACATTAGAAACCTGCAAATTATTGATAAAAACGAAAAATGCGAAGATAGATTGTTTTCAGAACACGTGAGATTACAATTAGTAACATTCGATATCTGAATGACAAATTTCTTGATATAAAATGGTTGGCGGTCAAATGACTTTTATTTAAGTTACCCACGGGATAATCAGGGCTGAAAAACATCAACCATATAATTTTTCTTCTATTTTTACAAACACTTAAGTCATCGTGATTTTACACTATGTACTCGATTACATCTGGTATGCAAAAATCCTAAGAGATTCCTGCGTGCATGTATTATACATAGATATTGTGACAGAAAAGTAACAAGATTATTGAATAAATAATTACCTCTTATTTTTTACTCGGTATTTGATTTATTCGTTGTTACGCAAGGTGTCTACACTTGTTATTCGTATTGTTTTATTGGAAAAGTTGTTTTGTGCCCATTCATCTGCTTTATTCCCCCATTAACCCCCTTAGATTCAACAAGCACACTGTATTTGTTTACTCTTAACACGGTTTCCTTGCCCATCAGACATAACTACAGTTACAGTTTGAAGATCAAACTACTCGCACAGAAAATAAATGATTTATTAGGTACTTCTGAATACGGAATACACGAAGAGCGATTCGTTTCTCGTCGATCAAGTAAGAAATTGCCCCGCGCTGATATTTACATACATATATCGAGGACTATGGATATTCTTTACTGTCACTGGTGTAGCGGCAGTTCTCCGCGACGGAAGTTGGAAAATCGAAGGGGACGTTGAACTTTTCGCCCACATATGTATATCTCGGTGTTTTATCAGCATGGGAGGCAGGTACAAACCGGGGCGACGAGGGCGTGCTTCTTATCGTCCTTTCTCAGGGAACCTAGGCACGCGTTTTATCAATTTTTCCCTCTCTTTAACCGACTCCGGGCTTTCCACAGCTCGTCTAGTTGTGTCTGTCGCGAGATTCTCGTGACAAGAGGCGGTCTAGACATTGATCGAAAGCTTCGACCTGCGAGACCTTTCGCTGTTCCGTGTCTAAAGACGCTCACTGTTATCCCTTGCGGGCGTCAATCGCGGCTTGATTAAATTTATGGATGATAAAAAGCGCCGCGGGTGGACGACCATCGATGGCGAGGAGATCCTTGCGTCGTAAAACACGCGGAAGACAAAGCTTTCCTCTCGGCTCGCTGGCCTGTTTCGCTCGTTTCCCTGCGAATTAAGGACCACCGGAGTCTTAACTCGCACGTATACGACCCCAGGACGCTCCAGGATGTCCTTCGATCTCCCTGGCAGAGCTTTGTCCTTCCAGTCGCTCGGATAAACCATATCCGCGGATACGAGCTGCCGTCGTAAAAGTGGTTGTTGCTCGACGAGCCGTCTTACTGCGTGCCCCGTCTCATCTGTTTTCACCTCCCTCGTTCCCCTTCGCCAGCCTTCTTACACTTCCTCTAGGCGTTACGTGGCATTACTTTTTATTCTCCCTCCGACCGTAAACGCAACTAATAGCTGTTTGCCCTTTCGAAAGATGGTGAAGGAAAGAGATCCTATCGCCGCGGTTATCCGTGGTTATCCTGCCTTCCCGTGCCGTTTTATTGAAACTTGACACGTCATTCCATTCAATTTCCTGTCCGAATGCTGCTCCACGCGGCTTTTGTCTACTTTCGCGACGCGTGATGTTCGCAATGCAGTCCGTGTCACCGTTCATTGGACTATGCTTCGCGAAATCGTCATTTCGGACCTAGTTAACGAGCCCTGGGCTTGTGGTTCGTGCGAAAGTGTGTATACGTGATCCCACCATTCGGATATCCATTTGAAGTTTACCATGTTGTAGGACGCTCGGTGGTCACAACACTGTCTCCCACAGTGTGCGAGCTAGATTCTGATCGTTTGCACAAAAATAGTGGAAGCACATGTGTTCGTTTTTGCAGTAGAGCTGCTCGTTATAAAACTACAGTGTTTCACAGTTACAAGGTCCGAATGTTTAGTTCTGCTCAAGTGAAATTCGATTCGTGTATCAAACTTTAGCTACTCTCAGATACCTACGTGATTATTTTGAAGAGGTGATGGCGTATGTAACGACTTAGTGACCACTCTTTTCCGTTGGCCAGGTTTTCTGTTTTCCGACATCCAGCCGCGGTGACGAGTTATTGACATGTAAACTTTGTTTGATTCCTGAACCGTTAAGGTAGGCTCTCACTACGCCTCGCTTCGGCTCATTTTATTCTTCCTGTGCTTTTCTTATATATTTTGATAATTTGACTCACACTGCGCCTCGCCTATCCGTGGCGCGACTCTGAGCTGCGGATTCTTCCTCGAGAATATTTTGAGGAAGAGAGGCGAGGCGAGCCGAGGCGAGGCGTAGTGTGATTGGATGCAATGCCACCACGCAAGAAGAGGTTCTCTGAGTAACTGATCAAACACATGAACCAAGGCAAGCTCGGATAACTTCAGGTACGGAAAACCCGAGGCGACGCGAGCCTAGATGTGAGTGCGAAAAGAAGTTTCGCCGAGGCGAGGCGTAGTGAAAGCCTACCTTAAGCGGGGTTTGCGCCTTGTTGGGCCGAAAAATAGGTAATTCTTTGTCAATTTTTTGTACAAAAACGGTTCGACAAATTAATTTCAGATTTGTCAGGCTGTTTCACTGTATCTTGAACTATTGTTCTGAATTTTGGTGTGACAGTGAAGAAACAACATGGCAGATACAAAGAGGGCATTGAAAAATAATCGGGTGGTGCTGGCGTTGACGAAAAATACTATAAGGGTTATCCGAAACATAAAAAGGAAAAGAGATTCTTAATCTATATGAATGTGGCTATCGGTGGTAGTAGAAGTGGTGATGCATTCAGAAAAATAAAAAAATGTTAAAATGGCAGCCTTTTGAAGAAGGCGAAGCATCCTGATTTAAGGGTCACAACTTAAGGGATCATGCCTATCTGTGAGGTTTCAAAACACATGTATTTTGGGGATTTTTTTAGATAAACGGTTGTGTATTCGAAAGTATATATTTTAAAGTTCTTGTAGCTTTTTGCAATGCAATATATAAATAAATAAAGGAATAATTATATGCGTTCTCCGGGTAGCGTTTTTTAGTTACCCACTTTACGGTGACCACTGTAGTTTTGACCTGGTTCATCAGAAATAAAAAATTCGACCTTTAGTTAGTACATTAGATTTTCTAGTGCTTAATCGTTCATTACCCCGAAAAATTAATTTGCTACAAAATGACGGCTGTTCATAGCAAAAGTATCGATTTTCGCCACAGGATTGCTCTCATTTTTCATCAGTTTTCATCTGTAAAACATTCATCTACGCAACGAAATTAAAAAACCACGATTACGCACTAGATCTAATACTAACTAAATTTAGTCGAATTTTTTATTTCTGATGAACCAGGTCAAAGCTACAGTGGTCACCGCAAAGTGCTTAAATAAAAAAAACGCTGCCGGGAGATCGCCTATAATTCCTTTATTTATTTATATATTGCATCGCAAAAGAAACTACAAGAACTTTAAAATACATACTTCCGAATACACAACCGTATATTTAATAAAGTCTTCAAGTATTTTAAAAGAAATCCCTAAAATACTTGTGTTGTGAGACCTCATGCTGTTGCCAGAATTGTTATAAAGAAGGCACTGAATACGGTATGGGCCTATAATTTCTGTGACGATTGAACCACGCCATCTTCGAGAATAAACCATATTCGCCACCTGAATAGGGCCATTGCTGCTACGTTTCTGTATTCACATGTATGCTTATTCCTCGCATAGATCGTCGAGTAATACAAAATATTTCTTATAGAAAACAGAAGGCGTAAATTATAGATTAGTCAGGAATAGCTATCAGAAATATAGAAACCACGTTTACTATTTCATCGCGCAAAGTTAACTCTGCTCTGACCATTGTTACTGCTAGCAAATAATAGCGTGAATAAGCATGCACGAATTGAAAACCCTCTGTACCAATCATCCCTTGTTTATTCTCAAACTGGCGCAGTTCAAATCGTCAAAGAACCTTGCTACGCTCAGAAGCCGCATGTCGTATCCAGTATAATATGTACAGATCAGTGATAGAAGTCTAGAAAACCAACGAGAGTTGAGGACAGTTACGCTCTTGACTATTGGGCGTCAATAACCTAGGCATGCAATCAGTACAGCCTTTGGGCACCAATAGCCACAGACCGTAAGCGCACCAAGGCGGATAGCCGATTTAGGTCTACAGGAGCCTGTAGTGCGTAACGCATAGTACCTATGGCAGTTTCTACCCTTAGGGATGCCGCTGTAAGGACCACCTGAATGGGGACGAAACAGTTCACTATAACCGGCTCTACCAACTATATTGCGTTCAGTTCGTGATACGTCAATCATTATTGAGAAGGAAGGAGCATGGTGCTACTAGGGCACGTGGTCTATAGAACCCGATAATCTTCTGTTTATTAACCTATAGGACGTTCACTCTTCCATTAACTGCAAATTCAGAACCACTAACAACTGTACCAGCTATCCCTTAAAAATAGTGGATCAGCTGCCGCGGAATTTTAGGACATATTTGACCAAAATAGGTGGCAGTATCTGAATTTCCCGAGTTTATAATGTAGAGGGCCAGTGAAGATAGATTTAGTATGGATTGATTTGTTAACCTCAGGCTAGAAACGTTTTGTATCACTTTCCTGGGGTTATTCGAAATGGTTTGTAATTGTGTCTCGTATTCTCGTGTGCAGTGCAATTGGTACTGGAATGCTTCCCCCGAACTTTGGAAAAAATGTTTCTCATTGATCATTTTCAACAGTGTAGCTCTAAACCCTGTCGTCTTGAAACGGGCATTTCCAACGTGTTTAGTTGCTTCAGGTGCACCAAAGACGCACCTAAGTAGTTACCCTACATAAGGAAAGTTAGCTAACAGCAAACTAGTCCCATGGTTAGCCCTGGGTACGTATGGCATATTGCTCAAGACTTGCTGCTTATGACATCGACGACGTTAAATTAACTTCGCTGCCTTGGTGGCCCTTCAAACGGTGAATTAGCCGCGCAACAGTAGGTTCGAACTCGTTCCACGTCCGGTGAAAATGACGCTACGCGAAAGCCAGCTCGGGATTTTGAGGAAACGCTGGAAGACGATAGGCGAATAAACGGATTCCTGGACAGGTTCATCGATATTCGAAGCAGACGCCCGAGAAGCCGACTGAGGGGATGAAAAAAGGGAAGGCAGCGAGCAGATAAAAGAGAAAAGAAAGCGGCAATATCTTTCGGGGAGTAATCCCAGTCATTAGCGTCCTGATCGGTTCGCTCTAATACTGCCAGGTCCGGTAGTATTAGATACGGCCAGTTCTTCTTCTTGACTCACTTCTTCCCTGCACGCTTGGGAACCGATCCACCTCCGCCCTGAGGTGACTAATGGATCCCGGGGACTGGTCCTGATTGTAAATGCAGATGCAGTCGATACACCCAGTCTTGTACACCCACCTACTGGCAAGTGATTTTACGAGAATCGAGCGAGGGTTGCCGATGAAAACACCCCTTCTTACATATTATATCGGCGTCGTACGAAAGTACTTTTAGCAGTTGCAGCTATGTTATTCTCCAGGTACGCACAATTAACGGGTTACGCCAGGCTGAAACGCTCAAAACAGTAAATTTATGTATAATGTACAAAATTCCGTAATGTTAACGAAATATGTTTTCCATCGCATATTATAATTAAAATATTCATATGCCCCGAGCAGGTATTTATAGCAAGCAACTTGTGCAGAATTCCATCCTGTTTCCAAGTATTTCCATGACATGTATCATAAAAACGAGTATTTAAATTTAAATTTTTTTATTGAAATATCCAACTGAAAATGTAAGGAGAAGAAAAGAAATATAAAAACCACCCCTTGCAGGGATTCGAACCCTAGTTTCTTGGCCTGTAATTCGGGATGCTTGCACCAAGGCTAGCGCGGTAGTTGAAAATTATTTCTCCACAAGCGTAGTTAAGGGACAATACCACGGTAAAAAAAATACATTTTCTGGTTATATTATTGATCCTATGGCAATAACGCGTAACACTTTTGTATTCCTTTCGCCAAGATCTTCCGCAACACTTTTGTATTCCTTTCACTGAGCGGGAAAGTTAAACTCTAAACGAATTCACGCGTTAGAATGAAAAGCAAGCATGGTGATGAGTAATAAATTTCGAAAGTGGCCACTAAACGTCATTTATCTGTTTGACTTTTTAGTGACACATGTTTAACAAAAGACTAATAATTCGTCAAAGAGCAAGTAGACTTTCGATTCACTGGATCACAAACTCATCCAAACTTCCTTCAAACTTGGCAGACTTGATACCTACTTCTCTCGTCGTACTGAAAATCATTAAATGCTTATAAACCGTAGATCACCAGTGGTCGATGCCTACTTCTGCCTTACATTCTGAAGATTCTTTTGAAAACCCAGTGGAGCCGAGAATACAGAATTTGATTGCATCACATTGTAGGATACACTGAAACTAGCCAAACCGGGTCAAAGCAATATCATTCGCTAGAGTAGAAGTATTGCACGTTTTGAAGGGTGTAAGATTTCGGAAAATACCCCTTCAATATAGATGACTTTTTATTAGTAATTACCAATCTGAGAGTGACGATCGTTTTTCAACGACTTTCGCTCTTTCCTGTAACCCTTTGATGGTCAAATTGCTTTCGTCCATCCAAAAACTCTCATTTCATGCACGCGAGTTTTGAAAAGTGAGTGCAATTTATTTGACACTCTTTCAGTATAAATATCTAAATCACAAAAGGAACACAAGGAAATAATTATATTTACCATTTTATATTTTCACATGAAAGAGTTATAGAGTAGGTACACTAATGTTTTTTTTTTCGATGAAAATTAATTATTTTGTTACAAAATTTTG
The DNA here is from genome assembly GCA_947577245.1 of Andrena bucephala. Taxonomy (NCBI): domain Eukaryota; kingdom Metazoa; phylum Arthropoda; class Insecta; order Hymenoptera; family Andrenidae; genus Andrena; species Andrena bucephala. The sequence goes on from OX387715.1 coordinate 109,847,093, forward strand.
TAAGCCCAAATCAGTGTGTTGTGGTGGTAGGAGCTGCTTCGAAACTGGCAGGAAATACAGTGAGAAACTGATGCAGACTCGAAAGATGGCGGCAGAGAACCGCTGGCGTAGGAACGAAGCCACAATGCCAACCGATTGATTTACGTTGCTCGTTACGCGGTCCACTGCTCCGAAGAGAGAAAAATAAATTGATAGCGGCGGAAGGGTGAAGAGGAGAGGCGGAAGAAAGAAGGGGAGGGAAGAAAGGTAGAAGAGGGACTCATGAGAACCGACGAACGAGGGTGGAGGCGTCGGAGCAAAGCACGATTTTCGTGAATGAGGGACAGAGGTGGAGAGAATTGAGGGGAGGCGAAGGAAATGCAAAGTGAAGCTAGATTTTAACAAAGAAATACCAGGACTCGATCGTGTCTCACTAATCGAGGCTTTCTTTCAGATCAACAATCGGTCTCTTCTTTATCTCTCAGTCTTCAAACTTTTACCCAATAGATTCGAGGATGTTCTTTAACAATCCGCAGCTTCTAGTTATGTATCTGCTCGGCGAAATAAATTTCGCAATGAATCGCTTTTGTTCGGTGTTGCGAACGTGTACATATATAGTATATAGAATATCAGGGGTAAAAATTACTAAAGCAATACAGTTTTCAAGGTTGTAATATTACAGGTCATTGAATTCTTCATTGCGACAGTTATAAAACTGCGATAAAAATATCATGTCCCATTTAAAATTCGTCGCACGTTTCAGCTTCAGTGTCGAATTAATTCTTCAACCCTAACGTTAACTCTAACGTTATTCGACGTCGAATAATTTTCTGGCGCACTGGTTACACCGTACTATCCCCCAATGACTAGAAAATTATTTATTTGACATCCAATAAAGTGAAAGCTGAAAAAATTATTAATCTTTAATACAAATAATCTAAAGTTAAAGTAACTTTTATTTGATCCGTTATTTAAATAATGTTTTATTTAGTTAATGCCCAACTATGCTATATAGTAACTGTACCGCCACCCTTCACCTCGATATTAAATATCGCCCTTAACTGAAAGAGAGAAAAGTATCTTCCGCAGTACCTACTTTCATAGGAACGTAGCCAAATCTGAGGCGAATCCTGAAACTTGATAGATTTTTAACATTCACCAGCCTCGCGTCGCAAATCGTCCCGTAGCTCTCGAATCGACACGAAATGAAAAACATGAGGGAGGCGTGAATGGCTGTTGAGGTATAATGAGAATAAAGGCAGCCAGGGGTGCCGAAGATTCTCGTGACTTCGATCAGGCTCGTGCAAAGTTGAGGATCGTTTCGAACCCTCTTGGAAGCTTCGGTGCTACGTGCAGAACGCTTTAAGGGGTTCGCCTACTTTCACAGGGAACGCTGCTTCCTGCGGAAATCGAATATTTTCAACGACGTCCCCCCCCCCCCCCCCTCTCTATCGTGGCTAGGAATGGGAAAGAAAAAATGCTGGTAGCATCTTTGAGCCTCGAAACCCCTTCTATCTCCCCTGATTGCACGCGTTTCGATGGGCTGATCGATGGTGTTGCTTATCGGCTGGCTTCCTGGCTCGATGTTTCGCGTTGTGGCTAGCTAAGTAAGCGAATCGTGAACTGGTTAAGCGTTTACTGATGAGTCGTTGAATCAATGGGCAATTTCTTGGTTGTTGGTATATTATTAGAATTCTTTCAGTTGCATTTTTCAAGCAAGTGAAGTGGAGGGAGGGGAAGTTTTCGCTACTTCAGTGAACGTGGCAGTGTCAGTCAGACTTGCTCATACAGTGGTAGTAAAAGAAAAGTTTTTTACATAAATGTATTTTCTAATAAGGAATGCAGCTGCGCAAACAGATTTAAAAAAAACAGTTCTCTTTTAATGTATTATGTAAACAAATCGAATTCTTTGGAATACACAATTTTGCCATTTACATCGCTCTCCTAGGTCTAGTAGTTTCCAAGATATTCGACCAAACCTGTTTCTCATACCTCAATTTTGAGGGCTGTTTCCCCCTTCAACACGAATGTTTACCACAAAAAAAAAAAAAAAAAAAAAAAAAAAAAAAAAAAAAAAAAAAACAGGTGTCAAATATTTTTTAAAGAACTGCTCTCTACCAAATTCGAATGAAAATTGGCGATTGCCACTTCGATATATTCCCTTGTTAGGTACCTATGTTCTTTTTGGCGGCACGTTAAGTTTTAAATTATAGTTTCTACTATATAATACTTCTCTAATTATGTACACTGTTCTGCTTCACGGAATAGGTACAAGTATCTTCCCTGCTCTTCAATTTATTCAATTAATTCATTACTAATACGGTAGATTTTATTTTTCTCTCTCTCTCGTTTCATTGTTATTTTTGCTGAATTTATAACAGATAAAGGATCATTGAAATATTATTATTGGGTATGCAGAAAAGTTGCAACTTGAAAGGGCTAGGATGGCGCAGAGCCTTGCAGAAACGAGCAGTTTCGACAAATTCTAGCGAAAAAAGCAACATAATCTAAAAGTTAAATGCGTTTCATGCGAACGCAGCTGAATACTGTATCTTTCTAGAGAGAGGAATGGAGATAATGATGGCCAGGTCTAACGATGAAGATCAGATTGGTTTATAGAGGGTTCACGGAGACCAGACATCATTTTGCCTTGACTCGCACACTCGTCTGCCGACATCGAAGCCCCGACGTCTTTTTTCCTCCGCCCTTTCTTTTTTATCTTTTGGTCTCCCTTTCCATTCCCGAGTTCCCTTTCGCTGTACGCGCCTCCTTTCGTGTCCAGTTTGCATTCGGCTTCGTTACGGCGCCCGCTTAATGTGATTTCAACCTCTCGTAACGATTTTCGCTGGATGCCTGGCAAAGGAGGCGCGAGATCTTGATTCCTCGAGAGGTTCTCGGCTCGTGGACCCCTTCGGCGAATTCATCGATCCTGCTCGGCGACTCTTTGTTCCCAAAAGTATGCATTCTTCTCGATGAGAACTGTTCTAGATTGTTTTGTACTTTTTACAGTAATTGTTATGCTCGACAAGGTAATATGTTTTCCAATATGTGGCTTTATCCTCATCCGTTATCAAAATAAGTGTTTCTTTGTCCTGTCGTCGAGAGTCGTGCCACTGACGAAGACCTATGTACTATCTGTAGTGTGTACAATAAAATATCGGTGAGCCCTGCGTTTGAAAATACAAAGGGTGCCGCGTAGAAAAAAAAAACTAATTGAAACGTTTAAACGGGAAAAGCAGTTTGAAAGCATTATAGATAATCCACGTGCCTTCTTTTGTGGCTAAGTATACAAGTATAGAAATCAACATGTTATATTAAATAATCACTCTAAAAACGAGTAATTAATTGTAAGTAACAAATAGGAACATTTAAAGGACTTAAAAAAGATGTGACTAGGACACTAATTAGGAGTAAGGCGAAGCCAAGAATCATCTTCGAAATCCATACAGCAGAGATATACCTGAACCAGTATCTTTTCGATTCATAATGACATGATTCATGGACACTCTATATTTGCGGTCTTGAAATTTTATTAGTGATAGGTGTTCTACCACAGACTGCGTCTGAAGATGATTTATATGCAGAATGTTTCTTAATATCTGAGCAAAACTTCCGAGGTGAAATCAGCGTATAATAAAAATACACGAGCAATTATAATACAGTCATTTACAATTGCCATTTCGTATCTTAATTCAAAAGTTAGCAAAGGATTAATATTAACTCGTTAGAGTTTAGAGGCGGATTCATGTGCCAGGTGGTCCACTTCAACCCCTTTTTGTAAAGACAGACAAACATGAATGTAACGCCTTAGCTTGTTTAGATAGATCAGATAGCAAAATCATTTCGTTAATTTTTTTCTCATGCTGAATTACTGATTTGTCGAGCTATGCCTACATATTGTGAAATACACTGTATTTTCTACGACCGATAAAGATAATTTTCATTGTTATAAAGCGTCACACTACACGACCACCAAATGATAGACTATTTTACTGTTCGATGTTGCCAAATGGTAGTCTTGTTTTCAATCATTCGACGAGAACAATGGCAACGAGCGTGCAGAACGTACGAACGAAGTTTTGGGACGAAAAATTTCAACGTTTTCAACCGCTCCACTGTGCGTTCGTCGAAGTAAAACTAATTACTCGCTCCGTTAATCTCGCAAAAACAAAACCGCAGGTAGCTGGAATAGGGAATCCGGCATTATTGGATCGAGTTGAAGGAATTCTAGCCGCTCTCCGTACCGCGTAGTTTCCTGGCTATCTTTCAATTTTTACTTTTCCATTTGTTACACAGAAAAGTACATTGCTTTTGTGGACTTTAGCTTTTACATAGTATTCACAATGCTATGAGTACGATAGAGTTAACGATTGAAGAGAACTCTAAATCAAGCTTAACTCTGAAAGTTGTAAACATTTTAAACCATCCTTGAAAGATGAATAAAAGTGTGTACAAAACACCAATATTGTATCTTTTTTCGTCGCATAGAAAAAAAAATCGTGAAATCGGCTGAAAAATCGGCCGTCTTAACCTGAATACTCCCCCTAAGTCTTTGGTGCTGTTGTTTCCTGTTGCACTTTGTGAAGATAAAACACTTTTAATTATATCGTTTTATTCGATTAATTTCAAATAAAAATTAAAGGTCCTTAGTTTAACTTAATTTAAAAATTCATTGTAACTTCGCGTTGTTATGACTAGGGTGAATAGGTCCTGCGAGGTTATAAGGGTTCGTACAGAAGACTAAACTATTTCACTAGGCTAACTTAACTAGATTTATTAATACTGAAACTACACACTAACTTACTCAACTATGTCTAAGCACTCTAAGCTATGCTAGATTATACAACTATACACTTTATACAATACGACTAGACTCCACGTACATGACTGGTCCGGCAGAGTATGCAAATGCAAGTGGCCGAGCAAAACGTCGCTTCTGGAAGATGCCTTGGCACGAAGCGTAGCCGGTTGAGATCGTGAATTTTCGCGCGACGAGAAGTCGTCTCGCACTGCACGTGCCTCTAGAATATTTCTGTCCGCCGCACCGCCACAGTTCAAACCAGGACGGAAGTTAAATAAATAATCTACTTTGTAATCCGTAGTATAATCAAATTGATGCACAATATATTCGGTATTCAAAGATGAATCAAAACTGCAGAATAATTTTTTTCTAAATGAGACTGTTGACGCTGCAGTAGGAAGGTTAGGTCGAAATCACTTAACACATTTCTAATTTTAATTCTTCGGCTAGTACATTAATAGGCCGACTTTTGGACTGTCTGCATTGTCTGATAAAAACAGCAAAATTTAGGATTTTTTTTTTAAGAAACTAGAATTTCGATTCATCTAAAATTTGGACTATGTTTTTATGCATCCGTGAAGAAGTTGCAGTTTTTTTTAAATTCATTTTTAATAATAAATAGAGGAGTTAAGCTTCACGCCCCGCAAAATTCGTCGTCCGCTGTTGTGCATGATATTTACCTTCCAGGTAATCTGAAATAGAAAAATGAAACGTCGTTTTACTTTGTACATATGTAGCATCAATTTGGTGAACCAGAATACCGCAAAGTTCTCTACTTCTTTTGTTACATAAGAAAATTGGTGTAAAAGTGGATAGCAAAAATTAAATGTTCAGACTTTTCAGTTTGAAAACTCTCCACACTGCTCAATAATTTTTTTTGTTTTTTGCTGGTTCATAAATTTCAAACTACATATGTATAAAATAATACGCCGTTTCATTTTTCTGGTTCAGATTAACTGGTGGATAAATATCATGCACACCAACGGCCGGCGAATTTTGCGCGGCGTGATGGTCGATTATGCGCAACTACTATATTTACGGTTCAAAATTAATATAAAAAAAACTGCAGCTTCTTCAAAGATGCATCAAAACATGGTAGAAATTTCAAATGAATCGAATCGCTGGTTTCTTAAAAAAAAAATCTCAAATTTTGCTATGCTTTTAGCTCAAAGAATAGGATTCCCCCCTTAACAAGTACCTACTAAGTAGTCATTATCATTAGCCGCGCCGTCAGAAACCTAATCGAGACTTACATAAAGCAACCAGGGCAAGTGTGACAATTGTGTCCCGGAGTTGTCTGTTCCTTCCATTTTTCTTAATCCGCTCCTCCTAGAAACGCAAACCTGGCTAGAAGATTCCGTGACACTTGGGCAGAAATATCGTCTGTGGGCTAGCAACAGCGTTCGTCAGGCCTGTCTGAGCCTGGAGGGACAAATGTTATCCAGGAGGCGCGGCGAAATTGTGTCCTGGAAGCGTAATAATTCGGTCGGGACGAGCAAGCAGGCCGAAGATAGCGGCGGCGGGTCGGCGTGTAACGCGCGTAATGCACGCTCCAGCGATAAGAAAATATTAACGGGGATGCAGGGGTTATTTCGTGTGATAGGATAAGGCGAGACGGAGGCGTTAAATAGGCCGCGTTACCCGCCATTACTTGCAATTCTCTGTCATTAAACGTCCCCACCATTCGCTCCGACCCTCTGCCGGCCCTCCCTCCCCTCCATCCTCTTTCCTTGCAATTTGTTTCTTACACTGCCACCAGCGTGCACTAGAGCCCTGGCTTTTCTTTCTTTCACGCTGCCATTCTTCCTGCCACCCCTGCCTGCTTTCCGTTCCCTCGTCGTCCCGCGATTCTTTCTCTTGTTAACGCTCTTTTCCCTCGCGGCCCCGCCTTTATTATTTCTCCTCTTCCTTCCGAGCCAGTGGCGCTTGATTCGCCCTTGAGACTCGATTTCCGAGACGGGAAACCGGTCTCGAGGTGTCCAATAGGAGCCGCTCGAGGCGTTCCTCTTCGACGCTCGCTTTCACCGTCCTTTATTTTCTCCTTTGCATATATATACATATCGTTTCTCTTCCCTCCCCTTTCTTCTCTCGCCCTTCGAGCCATGGCCCCCTCCCAGCTCTTTCTTCTACACCCCTTCCGCAGATGCTTATTTTTTCTTCCATCATCGCCAGGCTCGCTCATCTGGGCATTCTCTTCCCGTCTGCCGGAACAAATAGGAACTTCAGCGGGGCGGTGACGTGCTCGTAAAGCGCAACAAGTTGAGCTCGGGCTCTCCGAAGGGTGTGTCTCGAAAAAATATCGGGAATTAAGGGAGCGGCGGCTTCGTTCTTCGGACGAAAGGATATCTCGCGCTGGCAACTCTCCCTTGGCTGACTCGAGGAGGAGGGAAGGTCGCATTCTTGGCCGGCGTAACTAAGTAGATACACGCGCATAATTTACGGTTAATTCGTGTTCTCGTTAGGGAGAACATTTTCAGCCTCGTAGAAGAGGAGCTGCTGTAAGATCCTGCACGAAAGGCTGGTGAAATGTATCTGCGGTTACGTTTCAGTATTTTCCTTAGACCCTTGCGACGATAATTGCTTATCAGTTGTTACGTTGTATTCTTGAATCCTCTTGAAGCTTGAACTCCAAGACTGAACCCTGCGTGGTTATAGGTCGCTGTCATTAATTCACACATAAGAACACCTGTGGTGAGGAATGTCAGAGGATGATCTTGACAAACAAGCTGGGAAATCGATTACAGTGGAATATACCAATCCTCAGCTTATTTATTCGTCGATTTGTGCTTCTTGCTTTTTTAAATACAATGGGTGGAAGAAACGGATGAGAAATAGAGCAGTGGGGGTAGTGGAATGGTGTGGTGGAGATAGTTATACTTAATGACCCTGAGTTGCCAGTTCATTTTATTTCAACTATAACACCTGCGTCATTAAATCCAATTCAAGTACTGAACACCAACTTCCTAAACCTTGTACCACCTTATTATTTTTATGTAAGTGTTAATTTTGTCATCTTTAACTTGTAAGGGTATCGCTGACAATAAAATCAGACACTGTAAGTTGATTTTTGAAGGCGAACTCGTCTGATTCTCAAGTTAAAAGTGCCATCGTTCAGTTCACCCAACCGAAACCTTAGCAATGTGTATTTCTATATGGATATCTATCGCGGCACGGTCTCCGATCATAAATCACTGTACATCCAGACTTAACGTTGTCCTTTCTTCCCGCAGGAGTGCGTTGCCACTAATCTCTCCCAATCCATGCTGTTGGTAGACTCGGCTCGTGTTCTCTAAATTCCTTCCCTAGTGTCCTAGCACTCCTAGTCGGCGCAATAAATAACGCGAACAAGAGCTTCAGTTAACAAACGAAGCCTACTCGCGATTCGGAGCATGCAGCATCGAGTTATTAACGCAAACGCTTCTCCATTAACTCGCGCCACATATCTGCGGGCCAAGGGGGTGAAAATTTTAGCGGCGAATGCCTGAAGCCGGGCGGGGATGGGGCGCGCGGCTAAGGGACCATGAAAAAGGTATAACCCCCGCGTTTTTCCACCCGTATTTCGCCGTTTTACGCCTCCGTGGGATTACTCGTGGCCCTTTCGATCCCCCTTCACGGCGCCACACGAGCAACGACAAACTGAAGTATCTCGAGGCGCGCGTACGACTTACGAGGCGACACGGAGCGCTCGTAAAAGCCACGAGAACTCCCTTGTAGTCCGCTTATGGGGACGGTGGAGCTGGCCTATGCCTCGAACATAGACGTACGCCGGGGCATCTACTTTTCGACGAATTCAGGGTGGCCGAGTGGGGCCGATTAATAACTCCCAAAGGCGAGGAGTGGATTCTTCAACGTGGACCGTGATCTGTTCATTTGAGGTTGCACGTGGCAGAGACACGTGTACCGTTCCGTCGTCCTGATTCGGATGCTGAAGCTGTTGTTTAAAATGCTTTCTCCTTCAACCTGCAGAATGATTGATAATTCTTGAGATTTAAACTGGTGGCGTTTTTTTCTAATGTTAAATTCTGTTTTGCAGAATGATTCTTCCTTGAGCTTGGAGGTTAATAGATAACTCTAGAAGGGAGAAGAGAATCCATCGGCAGAGATGCACATATCTTCAAAGAGTGGTATTCCTTCGATTAATTCTCTTTGTACACATTCCTATCCGCGTAATGTTCTACTCGACTTTGTGCAATGGTTTCTTCTTGAAAGAAACTGGAGATCCATTAGTCAACCCCGAAGTTAAAAACAAGAAATCTTTCAAACGGATGATGTTATTTGCGCTTGAATCAGCGCTGGATGAACTTATCCTCGGAGAATGATCTTTCCTTCGTTTCTCTACTTTTCTTTTGTTAGAATACATTTTCGTTTGTGAGAAATATCCTGTTTGGTACAATGCTTTCTGCTGGGGCTTGGATAAAACCTTCGCACTGGCACAGAGAGAAAAAGGATAACTAATGCTCAAGGAAAAAATGGGAAAATCAGCACAGCAATGCAGGAAGAATTATTTATTTAACGCTGTTAGTACACATAAGTTTGTAAGGTATCTGTGCAAAATAAAGGGGAGATAAAATGAAATTGAGAGTAGACTTTGTGCCGGGAATCAGTAGAGACGTTCCTGTACAGTCGGATGCTGTGATGCTAATTAAATTTGCCGAGAGAAACAGTGTCTTACATCGAATCATCCGTTGGAATCGTAAGAAACGAAAAGTGTAGAAGCTGCCTCAATGCCTTACATGGATCTTTACGTGGACAGGGAAAAGAAAATGCCACAGCAGGAATTATAGTAACAAGTAGCACAGTAGGAAATAGATTTCTTCAATTTTGATTTCTTCAATCTGATGATTAACGAGCACAGTTGATCCTCTGAAGCTCAGAGCTGTTAGCCAACATTCGGGTTATCACGCTGAGTAACAATGTTGAATGCTGAACAAAATACAGTGGTTACAAAAGAAAACCCGCAATGTTATGACACCCTTGCAAGAGAATTAAACAAATTTAGTTAAATTCAAATAAAGAACTACTTAGTTCGTAACAAAATTATTTTTTATTGGGCCAATTTTAAAAAATTCTGGAACATTGTTTCGAGAAGTGAAAATCTGGGGCGGAAACAACCCGACTGCTATTTAAAAATTCAAACAAAACCTTTGTTCACTTCGCGTTTGAAGTGTGTGGGTAGCAGTCACTCGTAGATTGTCGAGCACGGGCCGCTTGCTGACCTCCATAGACCAAAGTAAGACGTAGTACAAGGAATATGAACGTAGATACGACGCAAGTTCTGAATCTAAAGAACCGTCCAATAAAATTACGCATCCGCATAGCGGTTGCTTCGTAATAGATCACACAATGAAAAGGATACTGAGTTTAGATGAGAAAATAAGTAGGAAATAAGAAATGAAAATTCATGGGAAGCTTCTTACTTTCTTCTTGCAGAATTTTTTATTTATTTCATGTTTAAAGTGGCATCAACACATTTGGGTAATTAGATATTAGATTAGGTTAAATTTAAATTACATTAAATGGAAAATTTTAACATGTTCCAAGAATTTCAACACACTTGAGCATGAATTGCAGTTCGTGTCACTTCCAGAACATTGATTTGAAGCTGGAACAGATTCTTACAATTGCACACGTGCTCAACGAATTTTCAAAATCAGTTTTTAAGAAAGCAGAGCCACGTTATAGAAAAAGTTATTTCACAATTTCCACCTCCTTTTGCACAGGCATTCGTTTCAATCGCAGTTGTACCATATTTACTAATAAATTCTACAAATGTTCAATCGGGTCAGGTTCGAAACCGATTTTCTCGAAAGGGAAGCCTCCTATTTTCATGTAGGATCACCACTGCCCTTTCGCTTGTACCACGTACTGCAAAAACGTCAACCTGCTAAATTCGGAAAATGCGTTTTATCGTCCTGCCCAGAAGTTGAGGCTCTCCTCGAGCAGGATGCACGGCGTTCCTTTGCGCATTTAAAGCGACGACGAGTTCTCGAAGTGGATAATTACGTTCTCCCCGTGCCACACGTCCGAGGACGCGCCACTTGGTCTCGTTCCAGTAAAGCTCAGACTTTCTTCTTATTATCGGGGGAAGGAAATTCGAGCGGTCGCGCCAAAAACTGCCAGCAGAATGAATTATGTCTGCACGAGCACCGTCGCCAGTTCGTCTCCGCCTCTGGCGACCTCGGGGCCCGTTCGATAATCGCATTAATGAAAATGCCCTCGTACCGCGGCACGGAATTTATTCGATGTTATTGGTACGTCCAGCCGCGGCCGATAATTCGACGTTTATAACGGCCACCGAAAATTGTATTTATGGCCGCCGGCCCGTCAATATTTGATCGCGCGGTCGCTTTTCCTGATACATTTATTTTATTCGGCTGTATAAATTCGTTTTCTTCCTGCTTTTTTTTCAATCGCTCTGCTCGTGTTTGAAAGCGTACAAACAATTACTTCGTGGTTTCCGTGGTGAGGATATGGGGTGCGTGTACAAGTTGTGTTTTTTTTTTCCTGGGTTATTGTTACTGGATCTGCTATGGTTCTGGAATAACATTTTTTTGCTTCTTGGGTTAATACCATTATCATTTCAAAGTATTAGGTACGCAAGGTGCGATTTCTTTAAAGACAAAGTAAGGAATAAAGATTTGAAGCGACGACTCGTTTCTTTATCCGGAGTAATATTATTTTTCATTAAACAGCGTGACTTTTTTCGAAATAGCAGAGGGAGAAAGGGGAATCTGGCGTCACTTCGAATAAAATTCGTTTCACGGAATTCCTGTATGCAATTCAGGAGATTGGGAATGGTTTCGAAATAGGAAGAACCTTCAACTTGGATAGAGAACCTCCCAAGGACAGAGTGAAGGCGTATGATGATGCGCTCAGTGATATAAATCAGCCATAACTCCAACTATGTCTATACGTATACATCCCCTTTGAATTTATGGCAATAACCAGGAACTCTACTATTTTTACGTTTTGTTGGCGATCGGCCATGTGACGGACAGACAAGTGTACATATTTTTGCCCCACATTTCTCCGTGAAATGGAAAAATCCGCGCTGACAATGAACATACACAAGGAAGGCGCAAAACCGTAGATGGGAATGGGATCGAGAATAAAGCAAGTAAATTCGTATTTGACTTCAGAATACTTTGAGACACGAAAGCAGTATTTTTAAGCAGACTCAGGTCTAAAATATAATTAGATGGCGTGATATAGTGTAAGAAAGGAATTTGGTACTTCCTGGTAGAATCGAATCTTGATCGAATAGTTTGGAATCCGTACAAGAAATTACTCATTCCTTCAAATTATGTCATTTGCGTTAGGTGATAATTATATTGAAATAGTTCACAGTCGATTTATTTAATTATGATATTTCTATCGCATTTTTTTAGTTTAACTTCGTTAAATATTATTAGCTATTGACAAATAATGTTTAGACTAGACTATCTATTCCGCCTTATACTCGTGATATTTTTCTTTCGGGACAGATGTTCCCGTGATGTACACGCGATATCGAATAATTTTTTATTTGATTTTAATTAAGTTTCTACCTCTATGACGGCAGGATGTTCTAGGGTCATACTTGTTTGAATCATTTCCTTTTTGTGAAATATTGTGTGTATTTGGGAATCTAACGTCATTAGAAGTATATATACGTAGTTGCTTCTCCATTTAAGGGGGGTTCTGCCTTGTGGGACCGAAAAAGTAGGTGATATTTGCGAATTTTTTATAAAAAAACTGTTGAACGGATTTATTTGAAATTTGGCAAGCTGTTTTATTGTACTTTTAAGTATTATTACAAATTTTTATGAAGCTATAAAAAAAAATGCGCGTGTGTAGAGCGTCGATTACAGAACGTTGAAAAAATGCGGCTCGTTTATCTGAAACACAAGAAGGAAAAAGGATTCTTAATCTGCATGAACATGGCTATCTATGGAACTAGAACAATTAAAAAAATTGAAAAATTGTTAAAATAACAGCCTTTTGAAAAAAAAGTTTTGTCCAGAAATCGCAAGGAATTATTTCAATAAAAAAAGAACGGTACCAGATACAGCCATAATCCTAGTTCCATAGATAGACTGACGTTTGCCGGACATGTATGTACAAGGTCGATGCAATAGCTTCATTGGACTCCGAGATTTCTTAAACGCCATGTCGAAAAATGTTGTTTCGTGAAAAACGAGTTTAAAGTTTCATGTTAGATTGATATAACAGTACAACTACTTACAATATTTAAAATCCTCCAGGGCTATATAGTAGTCCTTCCACTTCTCCATACAAGGTCCAAATATTTTGAGAAATGCAAAAAAGAAAAATCTATTTTTTCGGTCCCACAAGGCAGAACCCGGCTTAAGGATGGACCTGTATCTATATCAGACCTACCTTCAAAATAGTACCAAGTTGATGAAAATTTGTGAGATTGTTCTTTTTAATCTTCCTGATGTGCTCCAAAATTTTTAAACGAATTCACTATACGGTCGCTGAGTTATGACGACTTTAATTTTCACTGATTTTACACGTACTCTTATGGAAAGAGACGATCTTGATAGATAAAACCGCTGAAAAAAATGTTCAACTTTCTTTTTATATGTAGTATATGGATAGATGAAAATAACTGCCGAGTTTCAATTGTTTTCACGACACCATTTTAAAGAAATAAGTTATAACTTGGGAAAATTGTGAATTCACGGCATTTTCACTGTCAAAAGTTCAACAAATAATGCTTGAAAAACCACTTGTAAAGTGAAAAATACCTTTCTAGGAGTAAAAATAAGACTCCAACTGTCGTTCGAGTTCCTTACATCTAGATTTACTATCCGTAAGACGTAGTATTCAAGTATTTCAAATTTCATATACTTTTGTCTAATATTGTACGTTCGATACATCCTCAATACTTCGCGTGCACAGGCAATACAGTTTCTCCCGGTTAAGGTGATAATCTCAGGGTCCAGAGAATATCTTTCATTCGGGGAGGTAGGCGAATTTCACACCTCCGACTTCACGCGTCACTGAGTTTTATGGCTTTAATAAACTCAGTGCACGGGAATAGGGGGCGAGAAGAAACAAAGATAACACTGGCCGTTAAGAAGCGAAGATGTCAAGTTCCGCATTTCTCATCGCATCTTCGCCAAAGTGACGCCATTCGATTCCTTGTGCTCTCCCGAATAAAAAACACCAAATAACCGTGTAAATCGGACTATAATTAACAATATTACACACAAAATTAATTTACACAATTTAAAGTTATCTTCGTCAAAAATAGTCCGATTAACATTGTATTTGGTCTATTTTAATAAGGAAACCACAAGGAATCGATTGGTGCCACTATCGCGAAGATCCGCAGAGAAATGCGGAACTTCACATTTTCACTTCTGCATGGCCCAGCGTTATCTTTGGTTCTTCCCGTTCTCTATTTTCGAGAGGTCCGCGTTCTCAGGCAACAAATGTTAGTGCGAGTGATTTTGTATCAACTTAACTCAGGTAAATTTATCAAGTTAACCCGAAACAAATGTATATTTATTACTAAAAAAAAATAAAATACAACTAAGTAACTACAAACAACCGAAATAATTAAGCTATTACAGTTCTCAAAGATTCCAAAGTGATCAGACCAACATGGCCAATATGTATACACACACTCTCAAACCTCGCAAATGCTCAGACGAAGTTTGGAAATCAAGTCGTTCGGCTCATATACTTTGCGAATACAAATATTATACTATCATCTTGTATGTATGAGCAGCACTTGTTCACTGCGAAGTGGAACTTAGGCATTGGAACCCATTCCGATTTCTGAATACACGTTGAACCCGATCCCGTCCCCAGGCGTGGCCTGTCCAGCGATTCATTCTTCGATTATTTTACAACACGTAATAACCGCGTTGGTGGATTATGTATCGGCCGGTACAGCGTTCGATCGTTCTAAGAGCCCGTGGCCCGATCACCGTGAAATTCTGGCCATCGTGGCCACGCGCTGTGAGAACTAAAACCTGTTCGGTCGACAGGAACCGCGTGCTCCGAAGGCTTTGCAAGTTGGCGGCTCTAAGCACGACGGTCTCCTTTGTTCTCCTCTTCATTGTCCTCGCACGGCGATTAAACAGTTTTTTTTTCTCCGCCGTTTCATTCTCGGTATTACTCCTCCAGGTTATCGATTTCGTCCTTTTCTTCGTTTTTCTAGCCCTTCTATCGCCATTTCTGTACGCGGCGCCATTGTAGTCGGACGTGGGTCTGCGTCGCCGAGATCTGGCTACGCTCAAAAGCTAATTCATTCCTGTTAATGCAAATCAGCATATTCGGGCCCGGCATTTGTCCTCGGAGGAATAACAATCGAGAGTTTGATCCACGGAAACGGGAGTTCCTTAGTCTATTGGATGAACTGTAATTGAATCACAGAGATTTGTACATCGGGTTAGGTATTAGATCAGGTGACAACCTGAGGCGTTTAGTGAGCTGTTACTTACCGAATAGTTGTAGAAGTATTTATTCGAAATCGAATTCCCTGCGATATATATATATTAAGCAGGTATCCGCGACAGGCGTGGCGAAATTCTTCTGGCTTAGATTATTTCCGGGAGCCTACTAACGAATTCTATTAAAGGTCCGTCCTTTCATCTTGAAAATTTACATCTTTCCTCTTTGTTGAATTCATCGTGCAAGCTTTCTGTCAGATCGAGATGCGACGACTGCGGAGGCTACGTTAAGGTGGAAGCAGACGGAACGTGAATCGGTGACCTTTGCGCGCGAATCGCCGAACCCACGTGCCGTCTGATCCGTCATGACTCGCCGAGTCGTGCTCGTCAAGTCGATTCGCCGAACCTGGGCGATCCGAGCAAGTTCGCCGATCCACGCGCCGTCTGATCGGTCATGGCTCGCCGAGTCGTTCGGCCTCGCCAAACCGACTTGCCGAGGCTGGACGAGCCGAACAAACTCGACGATTCACGTTCCGTCTGATTCCACCTTTAGAATTATGTGCTCGCAACTATTGTCTCGTAGAGCTACGAGAAAGAAGCGCTTCTTTGAATACAGTGGGACCTTTATTCTCGAACCACCGTTATGCGAACAGAGCATGACTTTGTAAAACACACGCTCCTCCAATGCAATTACACAAAAATGATAGGATCCACTGCTAACGATAGAAACAGAGCACCGGATGCTTTAAAAATGGAAAAGTAATAGGGCCATAGAAGTGTATCCGGAAAATAATTAAATTATTGTGAGTGAATTATTCCACTGGTGAAGTGAAAATATTTAATAGTAGTAGACATTACGAACGTAACAAGAAGATAAAAAAACTTTAATGTTGTTTCGTGATTTTTTTCTTTTTGTAAGCAATGAAATCTTCCCGAAAAATAAATAAAAAAGAAATGCATATAAGAAAACGTGAACAGAAAAATAATAGATGGAGACTCGAAAATTCTGATTTTAATGAAGCTTCGTATGAACGTAGACAACATTGGAGTATGAAAGGAGCAATACTCTGTTCTGCGGAAATTCACTCTGAAGGCGTAAAACCAGCCCTTAAATTTATTCGGTTTTCCCTTTTTTGTGTAACTTTATTTTCCTGCTGGTACTGCAATAGAGCGTAAAAAAACTCAGCAATTCTTGTATTTAAAGTTTTGTTCTGTCTCGCAGCATTACAAGGCTACATTAAAAAAACGAAAAGGGGCGATAACTTTAAGGGCTGTGTTTGCCTCTCCAGAGTGAAATTTCCGCGGGAAAGAAAATTGCTCCTCGCATACTCCAATATGCTCTACATTCACACGACGTTTCATTAAAATCAGAATTTTATGGCCGCGAGCGTTGCCTTGTTAGCGGAAGGAGAGGGGACATCCGATCGCGGAGATCGTGTTGCATAGATGGCGCTGGTTGGCCGTTGCGCAACTACGGATCAAAGAAGGCAGAAATTAGAATAGTTGAGCGGCGCAACGCACACCGCAGCCACCCCCCCCCCCCAACCACCCCACCCCCCTCCCCCGAAATCGTGGCCCCGTGCTTATGAGAATGCTGGCCTGGAAATTTGGCAAACGCGAGGAAGTAAAATGCGTCCCGAGAGACGGGAAAGAAAGGGAAGTCCCCGACGCTTCCACACATCCAGGAGGATCGGGCACTTTTGCTGGCGCACACAGGGACAGAGGACATTCGACACACGTGCAGGAGGAAACACGCGGAGGTCGACGGAACACAATATTGCGGATCAATAAACCTCAATAAAGTCAATTTCTGTCGCGCGAAGCATCTGAATACGGGAATTTTGTATTCCACCGGCTGGGCGGGCCGACTGGGCAGGGATCGTGTCCCGAATACAGATTAAGTATATTTTATACGGTATCTCCGGCGAAACTCGCGCGCATATGCTTCTCTGTGCCGCGTTTTCCATCCACTTTCAGTCTCCACCTACTTTTTCGCCCTTCGCGTGCGTGCGTTCCACCCCCTCCCGCCCCGCCACGGTTGGAAATAACAAAAGAGGGGTCTGCCCCGCGAGTAGTATTCGCTGCTCCTCGAAATGCACGCTACACGTACACGCGCGCACACGCCAAGTCCACGTGTTTTCGTCTCCTCCGGTATAATTTGTTTCGAGCGACTTCGCGACTTTAAAGGCTCTCCCCGCTCGGCGGAATTTCGTTGGCTCGACATATTTTCTCCGGGAATACCAATATCCTTTCTGCTTCTCGTCTGCTCCTCTCCACTGCTCCCCAGCAAGATGGATTAGAGGATGCTCCTTCCGGGAAAGTGTAATGAGCCCGACCAACCGACTGTATTACTAAACAGCGTGTTTATGTGTTTGTTTTCTAGCTTGCTCCTTCGCTCGCGAGAATTGGCACTTGTTACTTTGGAAAGCGATGGAATGGCAATTGAACGGTAATAGTATAAATCGTGATAAAGGGCGTGGTGTTACGTACGAAGAGTTTCCCACGAAAAACCCAGAACATCCCCACCACTTTTGGGCCATATTTCTGGTGTATAAAGGGATACGAATGCACGCGCGGGGATTCACTTCTAGTTTAGTGCGGTTAGAAGACAGAGGTTTAGCAAGATGGGTTCCATTGTCTTTTGAGCAGTTATGCGAATTACCTTACAGTGCGGAAAGGTAGGGTAGACCGGGGCTAGTTGAATAATTTTTATTAATAGACCATCGGTATTTTCTTGAAACGACCACGCACTGAATAAAGTAAAATACCGTAAATTATAGTCAGTGTATCACGTTTCCACAAAATAGTTATGAAGAAACATCAAGCAGTACTTTGTAGACAAAAATTTGTAATTAGTTGAAACAAAAATATTTACTTCCCGCCGATCTTTTTAGATTTTTCTTTCTCAATGATAGAACACGCAAGGTTTTGTCAGGGCGACACATTAAATGGCAAGCTGGTCATTCATATATGCTTGAATATCGCGAATCGCAGCATAATTTACTCCATAATACAACAATTAAAGGGAATAGTCAACTAACCTCGTTAGTGAACTACCCCGGTCTCCCCTACTGTTAGGCATCGTATATTTATTATCCTCTTTGAGACCCCAGAATAGAATATATTTTCTTATTTGCTACTAGCAAAATACCCCCGCGCTTTGCTTCGGGCCTAGGAGATATTAAGGACTCCATGAAAACACGGTTTTCACCCCCTTAGGGGTTAATTAGTGCAAAACCCTGAAATTGATTTTTAGGGATTTGTGTGGGAAACCTTTGTATGTAAAAGTCAAGTTGATATTTAATCGAGCCTAAGCGATTGTGAGAACTCCGTGAAAACACATTTTACCCCTTTTCACCCCCTTAGGGGTTGATAAGGGCAAAATCCTGAAAATGGTTTTTAGGCATTTATGTGGGTATCCTTTCGAAGGAGAACCCAAGTTGATATCTAATCGGGTCTAAGAGATATTAAGGAATCCGAGAAAATACATTTTACCCCCTTTCAACCCCTTTGGGGGCGGAATTTCCAAAAATCCTTCCTTAGTTGGCGCCTACGTCATGAAAACAATGTACCTTCCAAATTTCACGTTCTTAAGTTAAAGGGTTTGAGCGGGCGTTGATGAGTCAGTCAGTCAGTTGGTCAGTCAGTCAGGACTTCTTCTTTTATATATATAGATTAGAATTCCAATGTTATTTGAATATCTAGGAATTGCCATTATTCGTTCGAGATGTATCACAGTATAAAGTTACAAGGCTAAACTAACATTCCTAGTGGCTCCAGGACCCAATGTAGGAGGCGCAAACAGGGCAACTACCCAGAGCGGCAACATTGGTAGAAAGAGAAAATTTAAATCAATAAACACTAATAAAAAACTAATATTTTTTGAAAAAGCGGTAAAATGTAGATAATACATGTTTGAATTTAGTATCAAACTTACAAATTGTTTTTGAATCACCTGTAAGAGTTACCTAGAAGAATATTTTTATAGTAGAAAATAGTTTTAAAACTTTTTTAATGTGTTCTGTGATTTTGTGTTTGCGTTGTATTTTCTTTTGATTTTTTAAAATATTTTATAAGAGTATTTTTAAAATTTAAAAAATAGCTACCTTCAACCTATATATTTCATTTTATTTTGTTACTGTTTTTTATGCATATTACATTTTTCTAGAATGAAAGCCTTTTGGTATCTGACAAATACCTGCAAAAAATTTCAGTCACTGTCGAAAACTATATTTTAAAATAATTATTTAGATTTACCTAAATATACACGGCAGCAAAAATCATTTTTGCCCAGAGCGACGGAAGAGCTAGTGGCACCCGGTGTTATTAACCAGCCACCGGTTCGCCCATGCCAATCAACCTCCTAGTGGCTCCGGCGTTACCCAGGCACCGGTTCGTCCGTGAACACTTACCTTCCTAGGGGCTACCGGTTCGTCCGCAACTAACAAACTCCACAAAGCAATCTCAAATCCTTGGCTTCGCAGCCGCCAATCTCATTGCCATCAGCCTCGGCTCGTCACAGTGGTGTGAAACGGGTGGTGTTATTTCTGGTGGTTTGTTAAATCCTTTTCCATCTTTCTTGAATTTTATACAAAATTCGTTAATAATACTTTTCGTGAAGCTTCGTATGTAAAATATTTAGGAAAAATGCTGACAACTCATGCTGTGTTGGAAGTTTTTATCAGTAAAATATCGGCCTCAAACTCGTCCTAAAAACGGTAAAGTAAAGAAAATATTTTTATTTATAAGGCAAGTTTGGTGACTTGAAAATTAAAAAAAAATTTTAAACTTTGCAGAAATGTAGCTCAAGTGACGCTAATAACGTAATTACATTTTGATTCCGCAATAAAACGGTCGTAATGGTGAAACACAAAAAATAGTGAGTTTCCAGATTATCGTGAATATCTACGTCCTACGAAACTGTAAAAGATATAGAGAAGAAGTAAAATTCAAAGTTCTATAGTTATTTATGCCGTATAAAGCGGCAATTAAAAATTTACGAAAAACATAATTGTTTTCGACAATTCATTCTCTATCGCCATATTGTAGAATGTCGAAAGTCATACAACTTTGAATTGAACATTTTTTTTCGATATCTTACGGTTTCGCAGATATTCGCGATAATATGAAAACTCAATTTCTTTGAGGGGATGCTTTCCCCCTTAAGACTGTTTTACTACCGAATCAAAAAATAGTTACGTTATTAGCATTGCTTGAGCCAAATTTCTGCGAAGTTTCAGATTTCTTTGAATTTTCGAGTTGCCGAACTTCTCTTGTTAGTTTCCTCTTACAAGGAGCCTGAAACAAGGTTTTCTATACTACTGTTTTCTAGAATACATAGTACTTAAGTAGTTTTAAGCGTTATTACAATTAGCACTTACTTTGGAAAATCTTGAATTTTGTTGTGAAACTAAATGCAGTGTCTGGGAACAATCGGAGGGTGGTGTAAAAAATTTATTTTGGCTCAATCCAAACGATGAGTTCCACCTAAAATATCTGTCCGTATGAATAATTTGGCTGATCCGTAGAATACACGTGATAGTCCAGTGAAATTAGGATCTGTCTACGGAATAATTCCCAGCAAGCTACATTTTGGCATGGGCCTTTTTTTCATCGTCTTGAACAATATATGAAAATTACCCATCGATGATGGTGCTAATTAAAAGAAGTAACTTTTTTCTGAAAATATTTTTTCTATCTCCTACAGTTCGCGAGTAATAATACAAAAATTGAAAAAAATTCAGGGGTCAAATGCTCCCTCTTGGAGTGAATTTGGGCAGCAAACAAAATTGCGTTGTATTCAGGAGCACGTCCCTTCCATATTCACAAAGTTGCATAACTTTTGGAATTTCCGGGTTCGGGATCTACCCTTGTCAACAGTATAAGGGTTGAAGCTTCATCAGCCGTCATACATGAAAACGGTTACTCTTACGAAAAAACTCATATAACCTTTTTTGTACAAAATTTCCAAAGCTACAAATTTCATAATATCTATTTTTGTCATAAATCTAGTAACTAACGAGATATTCTCGAGAAAAAAAAACAGTTTTTTTTTTACTTTCAACCCTCTGTAAAATTTTTAGCGGATGTCGGATCGATGGGGTCTTTTTGACATGTTATTTAAAACGACGAAATAAAGTCTCATGCCAAAATTTAGCTTGCTGGGAATTGTTCCATAGATCTTCCGTCTAATTTCACTGGACTATGATCCGTAGCAAGCTTTCGAACGGTACCTCCACTACCAGGCACCAATAACCAAACACATTGTGGCGACCGCCAATAACTACGTACCTTTTCATTAAATACAATTCTACGTGGCATCAACGGAGTAAAGTGTATCGTCTTTACTTCGTCGATTTCGTGTCTGCGATGAAAGCCAGAATCCACTGGACCGAAAATTTGTAAGTCCTCGCGGGGAAAGGAAGGGAAAAGGGTGAAGGTTCCCTGGGTAAAGACGGCGGTACTGCCTTCGCCGTACTCTCGGTAGAAAAATTAAATTTAAATACGGAAGAACGTGCAGAGTTGCGCGACAACCTAGCACCTGAAATTCACAGGGAAGCGGAGGAGTTCCTTGGATGCAAAATGCATCGCGATCGCAGCGATCGAGACGATGTAGGTACTGTTCGAGTCGACGAGGAGAATAAATGTCATTTCGTCGCGGAAGAAAGGGACACGAATTTTCTACGCCTCGTTTCTTTTGTTTCCGATGATAAACCATATTACTGTGCAGACGTTGATTTCGATTGCAGGCAGTATTATTTGTTGGCAAAAATTACAACAATTTGCAAATTTGCAAGAATACATTTGCTTTCAAAATTTTTCCTTCTTCGGTCGAGTTGACGAGAAATAGTTTACCACCTTCCAATAGTGCAATAAATATTTCGTAGCAAATTCTCTCCAGTAATAAACGAAAGCTTTGCCGCGCATTAGAAAGGGGTGGACCGAGAACTCTCGTTCGAAACCATGGAATTTTTCATGCGCGATCCGGAAGGGACTTCACTCGCGTTCTCGCCTCTCGGTCTGCATCAAAATAAACGGGAATACATAGTTATTTACTAGAGCTCGTGCTCGGGACGGTTATATCGCACGTGAGCGGCATTTAATGGCCAACCAGCCAATAGTTTGTAAGTGTTTTACCCCATAGTTTTACGACCGTGACTCCGAGTGTTTCGAGCCTCCCCTAAAAAACATTCGGAGACGTGGCACGCGTGGTTGCGTGTTCGTGCCCCTGCGGGCAATATTCACAGTAGTATTCTCTGCTGTTCTCTCCCCCCCCCCCCCTCCCTCCCTCCCCCCGCCCCGCCCCTTCCCACCCTATCCGAACTCATTTTCAGCGTTACTTCCCCGTTCTTTCTCAGTTTCCAGCGCCTTCCACCTTCCGCCCTCGGCTTCCCTCAGCCGGTCTTCGTGAGGTTACATTTTTCCGGGCCACCTGCACGCTCGCGTCAATTTCTTGAAGGCTACCCTTGTGTGACGTACATAACCCTTTTGAAAACGTCATGAGAGTACATTAATAATTGAACCGTTTATTTTGAAAGTGACCTAAGTTCATTTATATTTAAAAAATGTTTATATATAAACTTTTAATACTAACTTCAAGTTGTACATGTTATTACAGTTAACAAAAAAATTGACAAATGGACTTAGGCCACTTGCAAAATAAACGGCTCAATTAAGAAAAGAACAGTATTGCTTTTATGATTCCCCAATAGGTCTACATATGTACAAGATATGCTAAGAGCCAGTCTATTCTGTTTTAAACCATTTGTTGTAGACAAAATTGCGAACCAGTTGAATGTTCCTGAACTGACTTTTTGCCTACACTGTAGATTCATCGAATTTTGATTGCAGATGTCGGATTGTTAAACAGTTTAGTCATGTCAGGACAATTCTTGTTTCCTTTATTGTTTGTATTCTTTTTTTGTTTCGAGATTTGTTGAGAACTAAAGTGTTTTAAAAAATATTGCGATAATATTCCACATCATGAATTTCAAATACAGTGAGAATCGAACTAAAAATTCTTACTTTCTGTTGCAGGTGAGTGATCTTGGACCATAAATTATAGTACTTCCTAAACGTAAGTAACAGAATCCCATTTTTTTCGTGTTATTATCAAATTATCAAGTTTTATGCATCATATTATTTATTCTAAGCAAAATGTGTATACTTTTTTTACTCCAATATTCAAGTGTAATAGAAGGAGAAGAATGACAAAATAATGGAAAATTAAACGCAATTGACTTTTTGAGATAAATATAAAATGCATTGAACGTGTTAAGTTTGGACCATGTTATACGAGGTTTGACTGTGTCCACTGATTGGTAAATCAATTGCGTTGAAGTAATCAGTCATAAATTAGGAAAGTCTCTTTCCTATAGTGAGTAAGTCTGGTGGAAGTTCAGTTAGCGATGAACCATTTAACTTAAGTCAATTTCGCACTACTCAGAACTACTTGTCAATATTTAATGAGGTCTACTTGGACACGAAGCTCCCACTGAATATCAGGAGCGGTCACGTTCTCAAAGTCAGTTCGCATGAGTCGTCATACTGTCAGAGTCCAGAGCAATTAGGCCACGAGTTAACATTCAGCCATGAGCGAGTTAGCGAGGACACTGAGAGTAATCAGGCTCCAGATCAGTTAGTTAGAGTCAGAACCAATCAGGCTTCTCGATCAATCAGAGCAGAGCAATTAGGCATTTAACTTAGTCAGTTTGAATCAGAAGCACTCAGGCTCCCAGCCAATTAGTTACAGGGTAGTAATTAGGCCGTCAACTAAAGTTCGGTTACTTGTCAGCGACGATCTATTTTTTGGCGGAGGCAAATTCAGACTTCAATGCTATCTCGCTTTCAAAGGTTCCATGGTAGAGGTTTCGAAGTAATGGCCACCTTGGCAGACAATAAATAGCTGTTGAATACCTAATTTAAGAGGAACAGATACCTCACAAAGATGGGAGACTTTAGGGATAGCAAGCAACTTAGCATTGCGTTGCACTTAAAGTAAGGAGATTGTTTCTGAAGGCGAGGGTGCTTTCCGATAAGAGGACTGTGAGGAAAAGCGCAGGTCTTGTTTCCGAACCGTCGAGGAGCAAACTTGCTCCGAAGCATTTATTTTCTCCTTATTTCTTTCGCGATTTTTCTAACCTGCTCATCTATGATTCTTCATCGTTACATTAAGCCTCGCTAAAAACCAACATTGTCTCAAACTGTTCTTCGGGTGGTCCCCCGAGGTGGTTTCAGACAATCGACAAACAGCGGGTCGCGGTCGAGGCAGATAATTAAGCTGCAGGATTGCGTAAATTGTGGGAAAACCACATTTGGAATCGGTCAGGTCTGTCGCCGGTACGCTGGCTGGCAAAGTTATTGGAAAGGTGATCGAGTCTCGTGGGTTCACCCTGTGTAGGCGTGATATACGCGCGTCGAATTTCCCCATAAAGCCGCGAAAACTGCTCGAAATTGTATCGCCGCCGTGAATCTCCGTGAATTTTACATATGCAACGGGAATGATTCACGGTTCCTGGCGGATCAGCAAATCACGCCACGTTTCTCTCTCCCTCCTCATAGCTCTCTCACTATTTCTCACACACACACACACACACACACATTCTCTCTCTCTCTCTCTCTCTCTCTCTCTCTCTATCTCTTCCCCCATCCTTCTGCGAGGGATGCAGTCAGTGAATACACGCATCGTGTACGGTGTGTATTATCTATAGGGCGGCCACTACAAACGGTGTGGGGTTGGAACAGAGACAGCTAATTATTTAGACACGCTTGGACGCCACCCCATCGATCACTCCTCCGGGCTCCCTCTCTCTTTCTCCCTCTGTTCCACCCCACCCCCGCCCATTTTGTCCCCTTCTAGCGACCCTTCTCCTGCTCTGGCTTGTGTTCCTTCTGCGAACGGGTTAAACGCGCGCGGGCGCACAACTGGAAGCACTTTCCATCGCGCTCTCTTGAGAACTTCTGGCTGGGTTAGGTGGGACTTGGCTGGCTATATGATATGGACGAATACGGCTACTTTTCAGTAACTTCTTGCTTCGTCCTTAAATGGAATAATTTACTGTCGCGATGTTAACTCCGCCGGGGCAGGTTTACGTCCTAGGACAGCTGTTTATCAGAACTGGACACTTTCGCTTGCTGAGGCTATTACGGCCCTGAAAGACAATCTCCATCTAGGTTTATGAGCTTAGCGGACCTAAGGAAAGGAGAAGTTCCTGCCTGGTCGCCACACGGTGGCCTTTACCACGGGACATACTGGCCAATGAACCTACCGTGGCCAACCGAAAGGAGCATCTAATCAACTGTAGACATAGAAGAACTAACTCTGCCCCCCAAGTTAACCGCCTAGCGCACGCGGACGAGTCTCATAGGGGAAGTTAGGCGACCCGAAAATTCAGAGAATTATGCAACTTTATGTGCAAGTGGAGTATTTTTTGTTGGTGCCATAGTGCGGTTCGAAGAGGTGAAAACACCCCTCGGAAAAAATACTCTAGGACGGTGAGACATATCGAAAAGAAGTTTAAACAAGAGTGTTATATTTTTTTTAAACGATTTTATTCAGCTTCGATCCTCTGTTTGTATGTTTGTTTGCTTGTATGGTTCAAATCTGGCAACTCAAGTTTAACCCACTTCCAACTATCCAATTGATTTGTAATTAAAATTAAATAACAAGAAAATAAAAATATATTAAAAAAATTATGTTAAACGATTTTATTAAAAATGCACAAAAAACTAAAAAAAAAAATCATTTCGACGCTTGATGCTGTATTAAATTGATTCATATTCTAATAGGAGAAACATCCTACTCCACG
Source organism: Andrena bucephala (assembly GCA_947577245.1). Lineage (NCBI taxonomy): Eukaryota > Metazoa > Arthropoda > Insecta > Hymenoptera > Andrenidae > Andrena > Andrena bucephala. The sequence goes on from OX387715.1 coordinate 109,873,087, forward strand.
ATTTTATTTAAATGTGGGTTAAAGTGAAAAAACACCATCGAAATTGCAGTACAAAAAAAGAATTATTTTGTAGTTTTTAGTGCATTTTTAATAAAATCGTTTAACATAAAATTTTATGTTCATATATTTTATATCTATCACTTCTGTCGTTGTAGAATCTATACCGTTACGCATTTCGTTTTATAACTTTTACCGAGTATTCTTCAGATACTAGGTATACTAAGCAAACAAAAATCGATTTTCTGAAAAATTTTAATGAGAATGTCCCCTTAGACATACTTCAAGGCCATTTCCCAAGGTGACCACATCCAATTTTCAAGTTAAAAATGGTATTTCTCGAATCATCTTAACTCCCCGAACGGTGTACAGTGACATGCTATCCGGTAACAAATCCCTGTACATATGTACAGAGTTACCATTTCCCTTTACCTAATACCGAAGGACTTGGAGGCCAGCCACGAGCGATAGCGAGTGAAGAAGAGAAGAAAAGATGGAAGCGAAAGATTGGCAGACTGTTCATAGCACGCGGACGAAAGGCTGGAGGGTGCCAAAAGCTATCGTTTCCTCTTAGCGCGTCGCCGGTGGGAATAACTTCCGGCGTATTTACTCGAATGCCCAGTATCCTGCTATCGTCCTGGCCGCGGCGTGTCCTGGACGATATTGCGCCGGGGGAAACGTACGCACGCGTGTGAATTACGAGCTGGCTAATGTATGAGCGAGTCGTAGAATGAAAACTCGCGTAAAATACAACGTCGCGCTCGCCGCCGCGCCGACCAGCTCTCCGCTGATAAATCGCGTCGGGAGATCTCGATATTAAGTTGGAACTGTCGCCCCTGAGCGTTCCTCTATGGCGATACTTTGCTCTTTGTCCGGTGACTTATGGGCGGAATTTAATTTTTAACTTGGTGGCCGAGTCCCGACGGCAATCGCGTCGTAATATTCCCCGAGCATTGTTTTTTCTTCGCGGTGCAATCGCGCGCGGAATTTGCCAAATATGCTGTACACGTTACCGCGTAACAAAAATTATTCGCTCGCGTTCGGTCGCTCAGCATCGATACTTCCGCCTTTAATGGGGGCTTTTAGCTTTCTGAAGTTTTTGTAAATCTTTCTTCGGCGTTGATTACATAGGTCTAGAATAAACAGGAACTAGTCTATGCAGTATTATCTCCTTTATCGTTTCTCTGCTCGGAACAAACTTCTTTTTCCATAGAGGGTTTTTGGTTGTCATTTGGGCAGAATATTTTATTTCGGATAATTTGTACCTGTTTTCCAATTTCATATTATGTTTTATACGGGTACTTATCTGAAGCAGGTGTCATGTGGAATTTAATATTGGGGAGAAGAGTGAAACAGTTAGGCCAGATTCACACTATCGGTCCGGTCACGGTCCGGTCTCGATCAAATTCACATCCCTGAACGCTCACACTCGCCCGGTTTGATAGTGTGGGCGCTCACGGATGTGATTTTGATCGAGATCGGAACGTGACCGGACTGATAGTGTGAATCTCGCCTTAGTTTGCGTGGACTAGGGTTGTAACGAATATTCGAATTATCTAAGTATTCGAATATTCGAATAATCTAAGTATTCGAATAATTAGGAGTATTCGAATATTCGATTATTATTCATATAATTAGAGTCTTCGAATATTCGGAGTGATCGAAGTTTCGGATTGTACCGAACAGGAATTTGAACATGATATATTTTTTCACACTTTATTGCGAAATTCTTTTCATATTGACCTTTACAATTATTTGTTTTTCAAACGGTAAGTTTGAAACTTGATTAACCTTTGGTAAATTTATAAATTTTGAAACGAAAACCACCATCAGTTATTGGTATTATTATTTTAACTATTTTACAATCGTTATTTGAATAAATTATTCAAATACATAATAATGAATTATTCGAATAAATAGAAGAAATAATTTGTTGCAAAGGGTAAATATTTATTATTTAAATATAATATTGTACTAAAAAGAATTTATTCGGATAATTACGTATACATTTACCCGAAACAATTGGAATAATGCCCAATTCTGTTTTGAAGTCGATCTACCCGACTTCATTTTCAATATAAAGTTCGAAACATTAGTATAAGTAGACATTTTTGTAGGAAGTTAAAACGTTTCCAAAGATTAATAAAGTTTCAAATTTATCACTAATATTCGAATATTCGAAAAATTCTAATTGTTCGAAGCAACTATTCGTATTAAAAAATATTCGAATTGTTCGAATTATCCGAATATTGGAATATTTAGAGCTCTAGTGTGGACGCCTGGTAAAGAAAATAAATAAATTCGCTGAATTTTTTAAGAATTTTTCAGCCCACTGCGGTGTCTAAGACGATTAGGAAGAATTATTATTCGTATAATAGGGAGTTATGCTAATCGTCCTCTGAATAATGATTGTCTTGTTGCGTTAATACAACTTCAGGACTTAAGTTTTCTTTATTTATATTATCTTTTACACAGTTAAATTGTTTCAATTACATTTTTGATGCATCAGTTTTTTCCATCTTGCAGTCTAAATGTAGGGAAAGTTCTCTCCTGAAAGCCCCAATGTGTTCGATGCAAATCGAAAAGTTTGAATTCTCCGTGGTGAGCGATGATAAGTTTCAAAAGGCAGCGTGGATGCATTCCGCGCTGAAATATCTCCTCTATAAGTTTGATTGACGGGATCCCGCTGCTTGCCATGCTTCAGCGTTGAAACACAGCCTGACTGCTCGCGACTGAGCTTCCTCTCTCGATTCTAATACGAAAGAGCAGTCAGCGTGGAGAACGAATTCTACATATTTCAACAATACAGTTGCATTTATCGAAATGACGTATTTGGCTGCGAGCTCACAATCAACCAGGCTAGTAGAAGAATACCTAAGCTTCGTTTCTATATATTAACTATAATACTAACTCAAACCGAACTCCTATTCTCTCAATTTTCTGCGACTTCAAAACCTGATTTTTACTCGGTCTGCATTTGTTATCTGTAAAAACTCTCCAAGGATTATGCGAAGCCTTTCCAAACAATTCAGTGGCTCTCATTCCGGGAAAATTGTCTCGCTTGCGCAATACTATTGTTATTGGTGTTCAGAAACTGCGGGAAGATTAAAAGAAACCGGTATACAGCTGGTATCGGAATTACGCGATATTTCGTTGGAGAATTCGATGCGACGCGCGTCAGTCCTCGAGCTCGGTTTGCCTCCCCGAGGCAATAACCCAGGAATCTCAATTTTTTCGCTCTGCGAAAACACAGGGTGCCCCGGATTAAACGATCAAACCTGAAGTGATACGTTTTACGAGCGAAACTAAAGAAAAAGTTTTATATAAACATGGGTTCAGAATCGTTCACTGGAAGGTATGATGGGATTTCAAGCTTTAGTCAGTAATCAGCTTTATCTAGCAAATTGGGCCATAAGCATGATTAGATATTGGATAGATTTTGAATATGCAAGTACCTCACTAAATCTGCTGTAAAGATTTTATCAAGAATATGTGTTAATTAGATTTGGTGTAAGATAATAACTTCGGTTGTTAAACGATTTTATTTTTTCATTATACACACATTATGATATGAAGAGAACTTTCGTATTTCACAGTCAAAAGGAATTTACACTCCTAGTAAAGAGGTGAATGGAAACATAACTTGCATGCTTGGAAGGTTTCTGTTAACTCGAATAGCTGTTACTGGCAACATTTATTAAAATAACAAATGCACGAAAAGTTACAGACGGATTTAATATGTATGTATGTACGTGGACTCACAAACGCGTCTGACCGCAGGTGTTTTATACTGTATTTATGCAAGGCACTTCAGTATAAAATATTCTCATACGAAAAGTTCGGCGAAAATGTGTTAATGACGTTGCCGTAACTTTTTGATAAAATTTTGTGGTGTGAGATGTTTTATTTTATGTACAAAGGATAACCTTATATCTCATAGGATTATATTATGAACTCAAAGAATTTAATGGAATAGTTACTAAATTTTTATTTATTTAAAAGTTTCTTGATATTGTATCTGTTATTCAAAACAATTTCTGATAGGGAGGTGTAACTTCTACCACACCGGTTCGCCAATTCGTCTGACTATAGACGAGCCTTTTTCCCTTAGTCGATTAAATTCCTTCTTTGGTGCGTATTTTAATCACATAGGCAAATCGTAATCTTATATCTTGCTGTATTATTAAAGATGTTTTGCTCATATTAAGGGGTTCTGCTTAGTCAGCTTTTGAAAAATAACGCGATTTTCGAGAATTTTTTGTGGAATATCTACTGTATATTTTTTTACAACTATCCGCTTATTTTAAAAGTATTATATATGTTTGGAAACTTTAAGTAATTTTATTATAGAAAAACATTAAAAAATAAACGAATAACAGCCATTCTTGCGGAAGCTGTTTTGATAAAGGCGCTGTGCGGTGAGCAAGTTTTCTCTGAGACGGATCATCTAAAATTAAAAATTCAAAAACATTAATATATGGTTGAATTCAGTGGATGAACGAAGGTTTTTTCAAAAAGTTGATTTTTGACAAAATGGGGGCCGTTCAACGCAAAACCACGCTTTTCCGATGTCTGAATTGTTCGTTTTTCGTTAATTAAAAATAGAGTTTATGTTAAAATAAGAAATCCTTCGTTCTTCTGCTAGTCTTTGATATATAAAAGAAGTCTGCAAAAGACTAGGCCAATCGATACAGCGGTTTCCGAAATATCTTGCTCACCAATATTAAAACAACTTCCGCTAGAATGGCCGTTACCTATTCGTTCATTTTTCAATGTTTTTCTATAACAAAATTACTGAGAATTGCTGCATATATGTACTTTTAAAATAAGCGAATAGTTGTAAAAAAAAATATAGGTAAATATTCGACAAATAATTCCCGAAAATCGCGTTCTTATTCGAAAGCTGACTAGGCATAACCCCTCAAGAAAAACTTCGTAAGGTGTGTACAAATCTACCTTTGGTACCGTTTAAGATTGCCAAGTTATACTTACCATTATTGTGTTAAGCTCGTTTTAAAACTTCTTTGTTCTTGTGAAATCGAGGAATCCTTTGCAAGGATGAAGGTTTAAAGGAATCTTTTCCAGTATATTGGAATACGTTCGTGAAAATTGCAAACCAGAGTTAATAAAGGATCCTGTATATACGCACCTCCCGTCCATACACACGGGTACAGTGTATTAATATGAATTTTATGCCCTGCAACTTTCATAGCACAAATTACCACAGTTTGATCATTTAATTTTGCACCGACCTGTTATAACACCTCTCGTATTTATCTACTTTCACAAACACGGCTAATACGAATTTCATAATTAACTTTACTATTTCGAATACTTGCTTCCTCCTTTCAATTGCATAGCACATGTTAGCACAGTTTGGGGCGGGTGCTAATTTAGACGCATGAAAATCATTGGTTTATTCAGCAATTTTCTTCTTTTAAAAAATGAAATCAATACAAAATCCGATTAACCCTTCCTGGTCACACGGGGTGTATCGCACAAAGGGGGTTTATCGCGAATAAAAAACGCTTGTTTTGACAACCGTGGAAAATCGCTATTTTTTCATCTACAAATTTCCTTATATCAAAATTTACATATTTACAAAAAGATTATTAGAGTATGATTGCACGAGTATTACGAATGTACAATTATCATTCAAAAGTTAGAAGATCCAATAATACGAAAATGGTAACTGAAAAATGACGCTGGGGTGCAGTGAACACCCTGTGATCAATTTGTGATTATAAGAAGGATTGACCACGAAGGGTTAATGACATTTATTATACATCTCTTTAAGACTAAACAAATTTTCTGTTTTCTACAAAATGGCTGCTCAGATCTCCGACCTGCTGTTTCTTCGAATTAAAAACCAAACACTTTCATTTTCTACATGACACGAAGTAAAGAATTCCCTACGGATATATCGAAATAAACATTTTTATGGAAATGGTGAGTGTTTGAAAAAAATTGTGATTTTTTAAGCAAAAAATTTGGTTACAAATTTTTTTTCAATCTTCAAGAGATGTAACAGATGTTGACCCCTATACAATGATTGACCCTCTTCCCCAATAAGTAGGAAATATAATATAATGCTTTTCTTATATAATAAAATATACCTATATTTCGGTGGCCCAGATATTTTTGTTCCGAATACAATTATATTTTATTATATAAAAAAAAAACATATTTTATTTCCTACTTCTTGGGGAAGAGAGTCAATCATTTTATAGTGGTCACCATCTGTATGCGTTACCCTATAAGAAATGCCATTAATCAGATTTTCTATCAAGTTCATTATTTAAAAGAGAAAAATTGCTAAATAAGCTTATGATTGTCATGCGTTCAAAGTGGCACCCCGCCTCTTAATCGTATGAATCTGAAACGCCCTGTGTGCAGCGCTTGAACCACTAAGCACGCGTAGACCGCGGCCCAGCTCTCCTCCATCGACTGTTCGCGGCCCGATCAGCTGTCCTACGCCCACGCTGCAATTGTCGCCGGGCGAAAATCAGCAGCCGTGGCCCGAAGTTCGCGCGACTCGTCGGATAATGTGCAAATCAGGCAACATAATGGCCCATTATGCAAGATCGATGCCATGGAAGGGCTGTTGCGCGACGCTTCACGGACCGTACACGCTCGTGCATATGCAGATGGCCGCGTGGGTGTGTGCCACACATATTGTCTATGTACACACGGCTACCTGGCGGACTTACCACACACGCGCACACACACATATACGCATGCACGTGCGCGCTGGCGTCCGTGCCACGTAATATACCGCGAAGCCAGACGCTTAGACGGCCGTGCTCGTAGCCGTAACCGAAGACTCGCGTCCCGTGAAATTAAAATCAACCACCTTCAACCGGTGCAATCTCCGTTCCCCTCGGCCTACGGCGGATCCTTTTTTCGTCTGGTTCCCACTCGCGACGTTACCGGCACGGACGGCGTGGAAAGAGATGAATTAGGGAGGTGGGTCGATCTGGGGCCTGATTGTATGCAACAGCGGTTGCATAAACGAAAGTACCTGCGCGGCTTTCTAGCGAATGGATTTGTGGATTATAATATCAGCGATCTTCGTTGTTGCACAGATTATTGTCGCCGGATTTCTTAAATAATGGCATCGCGGTAAGAAAGTACTTCAGTAGTTTCATCTAGGGTCCCTAAACATGGATGGGAAAGCATCATATCATCACTTTAATTTCTCGTTCCGTTGGATTACGGATACACATAGGAAATTGGAGTAGCATTAACAGTTGATAGCGCCACTATCCTATCAGAGATGTGAGTGGTACAGTAAAGGCTGCGAATAGTACAGATCTTGAAGACATTGGTTCATATTGTTGGTCACAATGTTAGCTTCTGTGGGGAATACTTGTTTCAACTGTACGCCGTTTCTTAATCAATAATGTATGTGCGCGCCTGATACTCTTGTGCGTCTCAGGACACGTTTCCGGGCGGCAACTAGGGGAATGCGGGATAATTGTACCATAGTATCTCCTAATGCTATTGTAGATCTAGGCATTGGGCATTTGGGAACGGCCTGTGGTGTAGGTGGCACCAAGTTGGTTTCGGTACTTGTAGGGCGGTATTCTCAGTTGTTGCTTATTCTTAAGACGGCATCCTCTACTAGTCTACTAGGTTACTAGTCTACGAGGATTCCGCATGCTTAAGACGATCGTAAGAATAAGCAACGACTGAGAATACCGCCCGTAGAGGTCGGAAAAGAGTCCCATCCGGAGTCGGCTTTGGCGACATTGGGAAGGCGACTGGCCAATAGCGCAAAAGACCCCCGATTTTGGGTTCGAGGCCCATCGCCAGAGGCCCTCTTTTTCTCCTACGCTGTATAATTTATTAATAAAAATTACAAGCAGTCGCGAATGGAATTAGATATTTATTCTACGCGGTTCGTCTTTCGAGATTGCCTCTATGAGAGTTAAAGGTTGGGGGACAATTATTACGTGTCATAAGCGTCAGCTCGTTGCCAGACCACCAAGGACGCACAAGGGCGCCTTGTATTTCGAAACCTCATCTGGCAGACACTTGGTCTGTCAGTCCGCACCTCGTAGACCTGGGTCTGTCGTAAATTCATAGGTCCTGGTATTGATAGTAAATGCTGTTAGCCCAATTCAGGGCCGAGGGCCCCGCGATATCAGGGACAATAAACAGACAGCCTCGCGGCAACTAGCTCACGGATTCACCAACACTTTGATCAGGATTTTTCTTTCCTATAGTTCATTACCACCTACAACCAGACAATTTCCGCCAATAGACAGCGTTTCCTACCACTAAAACTCCACCCCTAAAGGGAATCTTCGAATTTGCCTTGTAGCCAGCGTAAGAGTCCCAAACCAGTAAAAATTTATACCATTATTTTCACACGAGTAACTTGGAGGGACTCATTACATTCTTGTACACACTCAGTCCCAGTAGAACTTACCAAACCATATAGGGGACTCAGTGCATATTCAAATCTTGGTTACCCGTAATTACCATAGCCCCGTTTGTTAGAGTTCAGTTTAAATATAAGTCACAGTGTTATGGTTAATATGTGCGGTGTCTCAGTTCTTCAAAATCAACCTCCATCTACATCATCCTTCTCCAGCGAATTCTTGTGGTCGTAAAACACCTCAGAGAAAGTGATGTTGCGCCGTCAGAGACCTTACACCCTTCAGAAAAAGGCGACGCATCAGCTCACAACAACGCGTATCTCAGATCTATGAACAACGTAGACCCTGCGTGGGTGCAGCTAAGTTTGTTAAGTCAGAGGGTGCAATCCAACGGAACTCCCCTAGTAATTAGGGAAAGTCCGGTGTCCGTCGAGGACCTCTGCCCCATCCGTGGGCCCAGCAGGTCCTTGTCAGCCGAGCACAATGAGATCTTTGAAATTAGGCATACGGCCAGGAAAACTGGTGTCTTGGCTAAGAAAAGTCACGCTCAGGCTATGAAGACTGGCGCCTCGGAGGATAAACAACCTTGCTTAGGACACCAGGCAAAAACTGAAGTTTGAGGAGGGAATAATACCTACTTGTCCATTATGTACCAGTGCAGGTTGACTGTTATCAGTGACGACTGTCAACAAGCCCAAGACCAACCCAATAAACGAAATGAAACGAAGTTTACCAGGACTCCTATCGTGGGATATAAAACTACCCTCGGCCATAAGTCGGGGTTCTCGATAAATGGTGGCCAGGCGGAAACGTCAAAGATCGTTGCGCGTTCCAGGCCGGTAAGTGCGATCAGCGTTGAAGCGGTGGCATTCTAAGACGTATGTAAACGTCTCTTATCGAGCGGAGCAGGCGTCGTTTGGACTCGCGCCCGCGGCAGTTTACCCGCTGGCTTACTCTCTGGCCCCCTCGCGCTTCATTTCGCATCGACAGCTATTTATTTTGTATGCGTTACGCCGCACACCGCGTCCATTGTACGTGAGGCAGTGCCCCTGCCGCGGATTACGCGCTTTCCCGCCCGTTCCCACGTACGAAGGATAAGTTGCCGCGAAAACATTTCCAGTTACCAGCCTGATTACAGCCAGATTACGTGAACCGAGTTTTTCTTGCGTCCTGGTCGCGTTCCTTCGATCGATAGAATACCTAGCCGTGGTCTCTTGTTTGCTCGGAGAATCGCAATGCATCGCGACACGTCCCACTGCCTCGCTGGAGCTTTCCGCTGTCTCTGTTCGCCGCGAAGATCAATGCTGCGGTACGTTCTAAAGGGCGACACATCAAGCGGATTTTTGCAGCCGGAATATTTATTGGTGCTCGGAGAGGGCGACTGGTTTCTTTTAATTATTCTGCTCAGAATGGTGCGTGTCGTGTGTAATGGCGTCTTCGATTACGAAATTATCGATTCCCACCGCTGTCTATTGCAAGGAACAGTTGTAACTGACGATGGAACAGCTGTTCTTCGCAATGCCGTACCAGTGTCTTTAGAAAGCGTTGCGAATGCGATGTTTAGACTATGTTTTGACTAATGAATTTTGTATGCACCGTGGGCCGTGAATCGTGGTACATGTAAGGTGAGGTAGATTCTCTGTTTCCAAATAAGTCAAAGTTTTTGTCACGAGAAGCTTCATTTTCCAGAAGAATGACTTAAAAAATCAGTTGAGTCCGTAAGCTACTGACTGATATTTAACGTAACAGCTTTCGCCAGTTTAAATCCACTGTAGAAATTGAAGCTGAAGTCTAGCTGATGTTCAACGGAAAATATACCACAGAATTGGGCGTGTTCTCAACTAAATCTAACGTAAAATCTTGTAACAATTTTAATCTACTCCTAACACAGACTTAATTTGAATCTGATCCAAATATACTCTAGCCAGACGTAATTCAAATCCTGCCTTGACCATAATCCAGTCCTAATTTAATCCTTGCCAATATTCAACCAGGTCTGATGCAGAACTGATTCAATTCCGGAAGAATCTTAATCTACACTTAATATAAATCTATTCTGAATCTAGCCCAACCGAAAGCTAACCCACCCGCTTTTGTTAATCCATTTTCCAAAGTGATTTACGTGTTATAACGTAGTCGCGTATACTCGCCATTGTTTCATTCACTTAATTTTTTACATATTTCATCATTAATTAATTATAATCTAAGATTACAGACAATGTACTCTACAATAAATACAATAATCATTTAATCTCCTTTTGGTCTATTTCCTCAAAACTCGATTCCATTCACTCTCTGGTCACATGCATGCTTCCTTCTCACTCATCCAGTGTTTCATTCATACCTTTGAACGTTTCATACCTCTGCATACTTCACTTCCTATATATATTATTTATTATTACATACTATGTTTGAACAATCCCTAGTTAGTGACATTTGAATATAAAAGCATTCATTTTTACACCATTAGTATCTAAAATAAATTAAAGCAAAACAGTACCTATATTTTTCGTGCCGCGCGTCTGCTTTTGTGCTAAGAAATATACATTTTTGAAAGGGTTTTCATATTGAATCTGTCCAGAATTATGAGGTATGCTTGACTTTACGAACAAATACGAACAATGCTTTTAATTTAGAAAGATTTGAAAATGGTAACAAAAAATGTTAATTTGGTAACAGAATATAAGTATTTATATTTTTCATTACAAGAATAAGACTAACTAAAACTATTCAAACTTAAGTAAAAAGCTGACCATTTTCTGGAAACGGAAATCTAAGAAATAGTTTAGAATATTAAATTTAACAGAGGAAACTCAGGAAGCCCAAAATAAAAGTACCCAAAAAATGACAAATCAAGATGTGCTAAATAATTTATTAATAAACTCCGATCCATATATTTCAACATCAAGAATCCCATTGCTAAGAAGAGCCAGGAGAAAAAAATAATGAAATATATAAAAAATGAAGCGAATGCCTACTTAATTGTCAGTCCGTCCAACTGCGTGGCGCGGCTAGAGTCGGCGAGCCACGCACCGTTGGATCGCACCTTAAGCCGATTTGGCAATAGCATCACGAGCGAAAAGGGATCATCTGGATCGACCGCTTCTGACTCGTGCGGCAACCATCTTTGCTCGCAGACGCAATCACGTGGCCCCGCTTGTAACCGTTACCCAGCTGCAAATCGAAAACGTTACATCAGTTTATTTTCAATATCCGCCTCGAAATCCAGAAGAGACAGGGGAGCTATTGTGCTCAAGGAGGGCACACACACTCGGTATCTTCGCTAATGTGCCGGCGTGGAATACGAATAGCTAGATTCAGCAAACATTGTTCCGGCGCCGTTGCTGAAATAGACATTGCCGTGTGCGTCAGCTCACGTGCTACACGACCCGAGACCATCCCAAGATTTTCGGAACATAATACGAAGAATAAGGGCCCCTTTTGTTTGAGAACAGTAGCGTAGTGCCAGACTTCTTGCTATTTGCCAGTAGCTGGTACTTGGCACAGCCGTGGAAATAGAATTTAGACTGCAGTTACCAACAAATATGATCATTCCGCACTTCCTTTAGGAAGAATAAGTGACATTTCGAATTTAAGGAAGCGAAGGTTAAGGCGCAAAGTAAATAGGGCTCTGTAAATCGCACAGTGGAGGCACAAATATATCGTCCTGAACAAACGAAGTGGTACCAATAGAACTCCGCAGATCGTGCCTCGCGAAGGATTAAAACGGACCCGTTGGGAAATAATGAGAAAATAACATACGGTTGCGGGGCCTCCTCGGACCGAGCGTTTTTCGAGTCACGAAGGGCATCCAATAGCCGTTGAAATTGGCACCGGCAAACTGTAACGTTCAACCGTGAAAAAGTCGTGCTCCGAAAGCGTAAGGACTTTTGCTCGTCGCCGTCGCGACCGTCGTTGCCGTCTTGCTCTTCTTCCTCCGCTCCGTCCTTCTACTCTTCTTTTTTGGCTGCAACAGCGAATTCTCCGTCCGCGACGGTACCTCCACAATAATTCACCGAACGTACTGGCAACACCATTGCTTCCCCGGCGTCCTCATAAATAACCTTAGAACGCGCATTATTTCGCTTCAACCGCGTCGCGAGTTCTGATTCGCGACAGTGAAATACGGGGAGCTTGGTGGGCCATCAGGTGATACCGCGATCGAGCGACAACAGACGCGGTGGATTTCAGGAATAAGTTCTAGGTTGTCAGTTTGCTTTCTAAAGTGTGTTTCAACTGGGGAACGATTTTTGGTACCCCGAGATGCACATGTGTTGTTGAGCTGGCAATGCGTCGAAGTGTTCAATGTCTTGTGGAACTTCGGATTCATGGTAGGATGTTGAAAACTAGGGTTTATACAAAAAACGGTTTTTGAATTCCAGTATTATAAAAAATCGGTTAAACCGGTTTTCGATTTTTTACAAAAATATAATGGAAAAAGTAAAAAATATTTGTACTTTTAATATTTTCCAGTTATTTCATATTTATGAAATTACAAATGTATAACTAAATAAAATATATCTACTATATCTATACAAAACCAAATAAATATAAAAAAAACTGAAATAAATTTCAATTAATTTAATATTTATGGAGCTACAGAAATATAACAAATTAAAATATACTCCATACAAAAGCAATTTAAAAATAACCAGGAAACCTAAAATCCGTACAAAATATAAATTATAAATCTTTGTTTTAAGATTAGTTTTACAGTAAACTTTTACTACTTTTGCCCGCGGCGATTTAAAGTCAAAATGTTGACGTTTTTAATTTAATTATTAATTAATTCTTACATAGCAATTCTAGTATATAAAACCGGGTTTTTAAATTTAAAAACTGATTACAGGCGTATGATTTTGGTATTCAAATTTAAGAGACTGGCGGTTGCTGCTCATTAAGACTTCTGGATGTAAGCAATGTTATTGTGAAGAAGTGTTCTGACCTTTCATCGGTGCATTAGCTAGCTTCTTACTGGTACAGCATTAGTATGTCATTAAATGCAGATGAAGCCTGCTGAAAAGCTAAATGAAAGCACAGAGCACTGTGCCAGAAGAGCAAAGCTGACGCCTGTGAGCCTGAAGTAGTAGCACCCTCAGCATTACAAACCTCAAATATCTCATTCAAGTAGCAGTTTCGTTAAATTTGTCGTAGGTTCGTCTTCGTTTTCGTCGCTTGTCTAATTACTGCCAGCTCTTCTTCTGATAAATTTAATGAGCCACTAGTGATCCACGTGACAGAGAACGTGTTAAGTGCTTTATTATCCATTTACATACTGCAAACATCGACGCTGCAGGCCTGAAAGTATGCCCGACACTTAGTTCTTGCAAGTAGGTTAGGTCTAGGTTAAAACAGGATAACGATTAATTCTAGGTCATTTTAAATTGAGAACTTTTTGTTCTTTAGCTTCTATATTGACCAGCCAATCTTATCTTCAATTAAAGATGCCTCAGCACCTTAGAATCCACCTACAAATATGTGTCACACTGTAAATCTTATGCTGGATAATCTTCAAACGATAAAATTAATCTCTCAAATATGTCACTCAGGGAACGATATATGATGTTCAGGATAAGTTCATTCGATAAAGCCAAATCTGATTTAAGGGGGCTTATGGGTTTTGGAGGTCAAAACTTAATAAAAAAAATCGCATGTTTATTATAGCCACAAATGTTAGAAGCATTTTAAAAAAAGATTTCATTGAAAAATTCGAGAAATTGCGAGAGTTAAGCGTAAAAGGTAACGAAGGAACCAATGTAGATAAACGCGCCGCGGCGGGTTTTAATCCGTTTTTCTCAAAACTATGCTTCTCAAGACGGTGAACATCGTAACTCGAGAACGGATCGATATTTTTTGTTGAAATTTTAATTGAACCTACAAAACACTTTTCTCCACAAGGTGGAACTCGTTCACTTAGATCGCATAAGTTTAACAACATTTGAGATAACATTTATCACAGAATTATTTCAGGAAAATTCTTCAAAGTTGATATTTGTTGTATAACTCCGTATTTTTATTAAAAAATTTCTAGATTTCGAGTTAACCCTTCGTTGCATAAGATCTTCGATTTTTGAAAAAAGTACATTTTTCGACTCGTACAAGTGATAATAATAAGAGAAAAATAATAAAAAAATTGTTCTTTTTTTATTTTTCCACTATTTCCGCCATTACGATTATGATTACATAAAAACCGTGGAATTACAACGTTCCGCGCGATCTATGTAAATGTTTAGAAACTAGGATGTGTACCTTTCATGATAAAGTAGTTACATCACACAACATGCAAGTTAAACCAAAAAATTAAAAAGAAAATATATGTTGCATATTTGCAACAGTATGCAACGAACGGTTAAATGATACTCATATACAGCGCTTTTCAGTTTATGTCAATAAATAATTGTTTGAAATAATTACTAACATAAAAATTGATAATTCAAAAATATATGTGTTGTCTGTGAAAGCAGTTAATATTGTTAGTTTTCGTGAAAATAAATGTGTAAGGTAGCCGACTTGAAGGAAGCCCCTGTTGAACGCCATCTCTTACTGTTCGAAGTAAGAGATCACCAACGACGCCACAGTCGATTTCTTAGCTGGATGTTGCGGTATTAAATGTTATTTTCATACATTCTGTTTACAATAGTTTACTTTACAATGTAGCGCAAGAATTTTAGTAATATGTATCATTTTGCTTTAAAAGTCAGTGACTATTATTTAGTTCCAATTTTTTCTTGCGAAACTAATTTTTGATCACATAAAAAATAGATTAGGACATTATAAAATTATAGAAAACTTAAATTTAGATGGTATAATACTAAAAATAAGTTTATTTAGTACTTTCTTTTTAATTAGTATTAGTATCCGATCAAATATTAGTTCCTTACCTTATAAAAAATTAGTTCCCACGTATTTCAAATGATCATAAATTAGTTCCTCACCTGATCAAAAAATTAATTCCCATGTATTTTAGATGATCAAAAACTAGTTCCCAGTCACCTTATTATTCCGTACCTTATAAATAATTAAATTATACTTATTTTCAACTGTTTACAATTTTCCCTTAAAGCTTAAACATTAATTCATCTTTCAGTATAAAAAAAGTTTATGGTTTAAAGTTTTATTAGGTTAAAAATAAATATTAAAGCGGGAAGCCCTCTAAACTGATCAGAAACTAGTTCATTAACGGTACTTGTATTAGGGCTAAACACAATCTTCCACATTGACCTAACCTAGGTCTAACCCGAATCAAGCTCAGTCCCAGCTTGAACCTACATCCAGATCTGATAATATATCAGAAAAGCTATAATCCACCATTATCGCCTGTGAATGGAACCCAGTCCAGCGAAACAGTTTCACATCGCCATAACCTTGCCTTGGGCGATGAATCGTCGCTACTCATGCTCTTGTATCGCTAAATTCCACCCTGTCCAAGGGGTTTTATGTCCTCCCGCGACATCGTTCAGAAGCATGGGCCACAATATTTCCCCCGTAGCGCGATAACGGAGGAAAATATGAAAGTTGGGAGGCACGACTTTGGAATTCAGTTATCTGCCAGGCGTCCTCCCATGGGCACACGCTCAGGGGCCAGTTGTTTCCTACCACGTAGGAACGTGACACGTTTCCGGGGGCGTCTAAATCAAAAAGAATATTTGCATCGATAAAACTTGCCTGAAAATTTGGTTTTCTTTGACGCGCATCCCCGAGAGAGCTGACTCCAGTTGATTTCGTCGCGGAAGTTCCTTTGCGCGCGTGGACAGGCGTGAAATTTCTCTTGGAAGTGCTTTCCGTCGAAAATCGGTCGAAGGGAATGAACCATATATTTTTTTTTCTTATCTTTGACAGCGTCTTTTTTGATCGTCATCAATTTGCACAGCGGGATGATGGAATATTTAGATAGATATCTATGCTAAAAAATGTACGAGGTGTAATATAAAATGTGAATATCACTGCGGACAGAGATTTGGGCTAAGCAAATAGTAGAATTGCATCTGCATTGTATATTCTGTTCATACTTGTACCCTAAAAATTTTATTTCCTTCAGTTGATATTTCTCTGTTTACATAGGAAAGATTGTACCCGTTTTGTAAGGTTAAAATAATTTATTAGTATTAATTAATACACAGATATTTACATTTTAAAAATGAGGATGAACGAAACAAATATTATGTGAAATATTTTTATTATTGTTGTAGGTATTGTAAGTTCATTTGTGAACAGGTTCCCATTCATTCAACATCAAAAGTATCCAGGCGTAGTACATGATATTTCTTTCCATACTTTACTCACAATTGCATATTTTTTTTTGACGTCCTACGTTAGGGTCTACACATCATCCTAGTCACTTCGCAATATAACCACGTTTTATTATTTACTAATCTGTTAAATAAGGAAATCGAGAAGACCAATTGCACATTGAAAAAACAGAAAGGCAATTGAATCTTCAGCCGTTAAATGGCGAATCGGGGGAAGAGGGGATTAAAGAAAGGAAGAATTCGTCGAACTGCGTACAATAAACGCGATAAATTGCTTTCAGCAGTTCATTCTCGGGCAGAGTCAATTCAACCGACCCCGATCAAAGCTCGAAAGCTTTCTTTCAATGCCATTAATTTCGGCGAATATTTCGTCCTCTTTCACGAGACTACCTATACAAAAATAGAATGCCGAGTTTATTTTGAATGAAGGATAGAGCGAGTACAAACTAACTATTTTAGGGTTTATCCTGCACTATCTGACGAATCTCTATGAATAGAACCCTTGACAAACGGGCTTGTTGAGTTTCTGGGTTTCTTTTCAATTCCCTTTTGTTATATTTTAGTTAAAAGGATCTATCCTTTTGTACAAGCTGATGCAAAAAAAAAAACAGGAAATTTGTTAGCGACGTAATTTGAAAGGGAAATTCTCTGTGGCCTTCAATTTGGCTATTAAATTGAAGGTGTTTTAACAGGAGTACAAGTTTGCAGAATTACTAATTAAGTGATTCATTGCAGAGAACTTAAGACCCCATAACCAAAGTAGAGGTTTCGAGGGTTCATTGCTTCAAAGCAAAGACTAAGCTGCGTAGAAGATTGGCGTTTTCCAACTTAACGAACAGGAATTGGGGGCTAAAGAGTACAGTTATTCGTCGTTAATAGCTCAGACTAGGTTTCCGTGGCAACTGAAAAACTTGAGAAGATTAGACCAGTGAAATTCAGGGGTAGATGAAACGTAGTAGCCTAAAAATGGAAGTTTCGCAGCTGTGGGTCTCTTAAAAGTTCCCTCGTCAGTTTATGGGGGCTGTTTCGCTGGCTACGATACTGGATGGTGTCTATCAAGCCTGTGGAGTTCTTACTAGGAATAACTGAAGGGTGTAAGGGCAGCATCAAAGGGGGATAGTCTGTGGGTAGGGTGGAGGTGTCGGTGGGCCAGGCTAACGACTTCCTGATGAGGCAATGTAAACCGCAACTTCTTCGTAATGGACTCCCCTGTCCCCCGATATCGCCCTTAAAGTGGCTTTGCAAAGCTGCGCGACTGTCCTACGGTAGCTTGAAACGTTGCACGTAGCTTGTCACGGTTATCAGAGATATCGATGCAATTTGTAGCCGCTCTCTCTTTCGCTCTGGCTTCCCTCTTTTGGCTCTTCAGCTGGCTATCAGTACAGGCTGAGTTCGTGGAGCATGTGTACATGCTTTCGTCCTTCCCAGAGTGATATGGAAACTTGAAAGGTGGGTACTCCTTTCAGGCTGCATACTGGCTATAATGAATCTCTGATAAAATAGAGACATGTGATTCTTACAGTGAAAACTTATCAGTTCTGAGAAAGTAAGGATTCTATCGATGCACAGGAATGAATTTATTCCCAGAGCTGTGAATTTTTATGTAACGCAACTGCTTGCAGGTGCAGGTCACCTACAATCGTAAAGTCTTAGAGTGCCGAAGACCCAAAGTACTAGAGTCGGAGAGTCTTCCAAACCCAGAATCGTAATGCGGTAACAAAAAACCGCACCGTGTTTCTTATATTTCCAAAAACTAAACTAATAAAAATTCATACTGTTCTTGTTCCTTGGTCAATGTTCACCTACAGGACTCTAAGAATGCTTCTTTAACGAGTCGTAGGTGAACCCACATTCGAGATGTTGCTCGGTTAGCACGGCTCGGGTCGAGTTCATAGTGGAATCAATGCGCGGGAAGTTAGTTCTGTACACGGGAAGTTAATTTCGTTTTACTGACAGGCAGAAACAGAATCGAGTGGGTTCGAAGTAACCGGACGTAAGAAACTGCTCTTAAAGCACGATGTTCGCTTAGTGCGGTCCACCAATTGAATATTTTATGATATTATCTTGTCGAGTGATTGGCCAAGTGCTACACAATATGGATTTAAGCTTACAGGCCTTTAATTTACTGTTAGCCAGTAATATACTCTTCCTTGCACTTGTGCTTTGGCAACAATCAGTGACTCCTGAATAGTTGCCAAGCTTATGTTCGTCAGTTCTGTTTGTGGCGGAGACATATTGATGCTTATTTCTTCAATACCCTGTGTCTTTAGAGAATCAATTAGTTGAAATTATTTATTTAGTTGACAATTGTCTTACTTGGCGAGACTTATATCGTACTTCATGCTGTTGAAGGATGTTAAAGCTAGCTTGGGGGGTTCTGCCTTGTAGAACCGAAAAAGTAGGTGATATTTCCGAATTTTTTACAAAAAAACTGTTGAACTGATTTATTTGAAATTTGGCAAGTTGTTTTAATGTACTTTTAAGTATTATTACAAATTTTTATGAAGCTATAAAAAAAAATGTGCGTGTGTAGAGCGTCGATTACAGAACGTTGAAAAACTGCGGCTCGTGCTGGCGTTGAAGGAAAATGTCCTATGGTTTATCTGAAACACAAGAAGGAAAAGGGATTCTTAATCTGCATGAACATTGCTATCTATGGAACTAGAACAATTCAAAAAAATGAAAAATTGTTAAAATGACAGCCTTTTGAAAAAAGGTTCAAATTTTGTCCAAAAATCGCAAAGAATTATTTAAATAAAAAAAGAACGGTAACAGATACAGACATAATCCTACTTCCATAGATAGACTGACGTTTGCCGGACACGTATGTACAAGGTCGATGCAATAGCTTCATTGGACTCCGAGATTTCTTCAACGCCATGTCGAAAAATGTTGTTTCATGAAAAACGAGTTTAAAGTTTCATGTTAGATTGATATAACAGTACAACTACTTACAATATTTAGAATCCTCCAGGGCTATATAGTAGTCCCTCCACTTCTCCATACAAGATCCAAATATTTTGAAAAATGCAAAAAAGGAAAAATCAATTTTTTGGTCCCACAAGGCAGAACCTCCCCTTAAGCATTCGCCGCATTAGTACAGCTTGCTAAAAAGATATGCATACTGTGCTGGATTGTCAGACAGCATGGTTTCTAGACAATTTGAAAGATGAACCAAATACTACACCCGGAAACACTAGGGATACTCCTGGCATAGCAATACTTTAGGTGAATGTTTAGTTCCTAGAGAACTTTAGTCTTCTAAAGTATTGAATGGACTCATTTGACTGGATTATACTCCTCCTTTCCTAGGTATAATACACAAAGTAGAATAACTGCATAAAATGCCTGCTGTCTGATATAAATTCATATTCGCTAGGCAACATCGTCTGATCGATAAATCGCATTCAGTTGGCGTAAAAACAGGAACAATTATAACTGCGCCACGTGCATTACATACAGTTGAATCTTACCTTGAGGGTGTCAAGTATCAGCCAGCAATTGAAGCCTTTGTTGCAAAAATAGAGGCAGCTCCACAATTTGCTGAAATTGAGTTACAGGTATCATTGAATGTAAAACAAAGAAATTAACTGTGAGTTAACCGAAGGTGACAATTTTTCTGCAGTTTGTGATACACATGATCAAGCAAATAGAATATTTCACTATAATTATTCTAAAATTGTGTAGATTGATGTTTCCATGTACTAATACATTTACATTAATACGTTTACTATAATCATTTACCCGAATTAAGAGGATTTTTATACAATGTGGTGCAAAAAGGAGGCAGCATCAAATTTCGAAAATTCATCCTGCCATACAGAGAAGATATTTTTTCTTAGTAATAGTGCTAAATGCTGTGTTAATACACAGATGTTAAGTGGGCAGAATACTTTGAACATATGTCTAAAAATATTTTCTTAACACTGTTTTTACTAATTTTCCAAAAGTAAATATATTTGGAGCTGCTCCCTTCTTGCTCCATTGTCTACAATAATATCTACGGATTTCCACGTTATTTTACCAACAATAAAGCCCAAGTTCGATAGATACGAATCGACACTTTCGATCTCGAAAGCTGGGGAGATCCATGAGAAAGCTAGAAGAGCAAAGGATACTTGAAATCGCGAGATGGGAAGAGGGATTCGCGGACGAAGGGAGCCGAGGACATATCCGTAGCATGAATTATGAAACAACGTGTTTAATGACGCGCCGGTTCCAGCCCGCTGTAAATTTTCCACGAGGGGTTGAAGCTTTAAACCCTCTCCATAGCCCCTGTACCATTGTCATTCCTCTCGTCACGGCTCTCATTCCGGTCTCGTCGTTCGCGGCGACCCCTCATCGACTTTCCCCGCACGTTCTTCCCCCGCTCCCCACCTCGCCCCCGCGCACCCCGCCCGCCGCGGCGCGCCGCTCCCTCAGGACACCGGGACACATTTTTCAGTTATTAGATACTCATTCCTAATTTTCTACGGTTCCCTCGTTTATTTTCCCGTTTCCTCGTTTCCTATTGTCCGCCCTGCCTACCCCACGAGAAGGACCTCGTTTGCTCGTCACGATCCTCCCGCGACCAGCGGACCGCGTTTTTCCTCCTGAATGTAATCCTTCCTCGGTGCCTTGCAGTCAGTCGCGGCCCCAGCCATCCCTCGGTTCGATTGTTCTCGAAATTTATTAAGCGACCAAAGGCTGAAAAGGCCTTTCCGCCCGCGATTCATCGTCTCCTTCGCTCCTACACTTTCCTGGCTTCGAACTTTAATTTCACTTCGTGCGGGCTTCGTTTCGTTCGCTGATAATTGAAATTGCGTGGAAACAGAACGGCGGCAGGGCTAGAAGGGTGGCGGGGTGGGGTGGGGGGGGGGCGAGGGTTCTGCCCGCAGAAAGGGATTTTTATATTAATCGAATCGATTTAAAGAGCATCGAGGATTTAATTAATGGGATCGGTCGCGGGCGGCGCGGACCGAGACAAAGCCATTCATCCAGGGGATCCCGCTTTATCCCTGATCTATTAGCGGAGCTGCTGATCGTGCCGGCGCGGCGGTTTATTGGTATATAAAATTTCCTATTCACCGGCGGAGATTCATCGTGATACGTTCGACGTGGCCGGGTCTGAGGAAGTTACACGGTGAACAGTGAGGTAACCTGGCAGTAGAAGCTTTTATCGGCGTGCAGACTGTGTTAGGGGCTTTAATATTCTCCTCGGGCCTGGAGAACTTGTTCTTTATAATGCAATCTTTCAGGGGGATGTAAAGTGGTATAATCGTTTGCATTTTTTATGAAATCTTTGTTGATGGCGTTTGGATGCTGAGGATTGATCGCTGAGCTGGTTGATTTGCAAAGATCCTTCATGGACAAAAGAATCCATTCGTTCAAAAGAATAAGCGACTGTCTCCGGTTAACTGGTCACGTCGAGTAAAATCTTGAATACTTCGCTAAAACAGAACGATGCGTTGCAATATCTAGCTGCAGATGGGAAACTAATTGAACCAATAAGCTTGTCTGGGCTGATTCTGAAGGAAAGCACAGAATGCTGGAATCTAAATAACAGCCGGGGAAGGGGATGCTTTCAGCAGGAAATGAAGTGCCTATTACATTGTCGCGACTTCAGCTTAGAGACCGTTGTCGTGTCTTAAGATGCTACGTGCCGCCTGCTTTATTACATGTGTAGTGGTAGAAGGTCGCAACATGGGCACTGACATTTACAGCAATGAGGAAACACGCCGCTTTTGAAACGTAGCGAGATAGATTCTATTTGTTACAACACACGCGAAAAGATTGATGAGGAAGGTGTAAAATATTGTGCACATGAACACTGCGTTCTGAAGGAAAGAAAATGGGGCCATTAACTTGAATAATTCAGTGAATATGACCATTCTCTTGATTTGAATTTAGCTACTGAATTGACTGATCCTTTCCTTCCTAAAATCCTTAGAGGTATTTGAATTTCTTTGTTTTATGAATTTTGTGATTTGTGGGAGGTGCTCTGTAGCCGTATTCATACAGTTGTCTCAACTGCAGGCAGCTGGCGATGAAGAAAAAAAATCGGGTGTAAATGCTCGGTTAGCAACTCTATTGGATTGCTATTTTCTATGAGAATATTGTAGTGGCTACAAATGCGGCAACTGTGAAAGAATTCCTCCATATGTCTAGGGCTATACATGCCCATATTTTCGAGTATCCAGATGTCTAGGTTTCTAGGTCTCCAAATCCCCAAATCCATATCTCCAGATCTTCAGACCAGGTCTTTAGATCCTCAAATCCTCAAATCTCCAAGTCCTCAGTTCTTCGAGAAATCAAGATTAAGGCGCGTTACTAATTGTAAGAAGTAGGAACAGAAGAACGATATGACAGCACTTCACATTTCACATTAGAATCGCCCTAGTAAATAAAGTTTCTACAACGAGAGTGCCATTTCCTTAGCACGTTTGCGACCACGAGTCACATTTCTGACATTCCAACAAGATTGCATTTTACGTGGATGAAGCAAACCAGGTCCACTTTCTTCACATCTCGAAATCTGTTATCCTCCTAGATATTTAACACACCAACTTGCCCTCATTGCTACATGCTTTGTGTGCCAAACATTTTGATGTAGGTACACTGTATGCAATGAGGCTATTTAAAATGCAGCGCAGTCTGCGTTGGATGATTTTCCAATTACAAGGCTGCGGCAAACGTGTTAATAACAATCTTGGTGACAGTGAATCGCTCGCTAACTCTACCGAGGAACGTGTCATTAAGTCACTATGTGTGGTTGGTCGCACATGAACGTATTTCAGGACGCACATGGGGTATTCAAGGAAGCATGATGAGGCACCTGCACGGCCGCGTCATTTCGTAGCCTGCGTTTAAAGACACGTCTGGCGTATGCTTAAACCGATGGCTCGCTCGTGAGGATTTTGTAGGATAGCTCGGTGCCGCGAGATCGCTTGATCCTCACCCCGTCAGATTTTTACTTCAGCAGAGAGACAGTTGATAAATGTAACGCAAGGGGCGACAGAAAGAAGAAATATGAAAGGTAAGAAGGAAAAGGGACAGGACCTCTGCTCTGTGGACTTTTGTGCAGTCGAATGAGGCCGAAGAGTGCAACTGGGAAAAGCTTGACGCGATATTTCGCGTGCTCTTGTCGAGACTTCTGAACAGAATGCGTTCAGCCAGATTTGGACGTGGAACGTGTCGAATTTGTGAAGCTCGTGCGTGTCGATTCAAGAGAGAGCAGTATTTTAGCTCGACACGTATCAAGTTCTTGCTAAATATCTTTTCATAAATATTCTTCCAAGAGCTGGTTAAGCAATGTTTCTTCTGTGAACACTTTTCAGACTGTAATTTCTTGACGAATGTAGTCTAGCATGCCTTTATTTAGTCAACTTATTAATTGGAGTTATTTGTATTCGATAAATCACAATGATACTTATATGTTGGATATCTTTGTGGTGGTAATTTGCGTCACTAAATCTTCATTTTCGGATCACAAAAGTGTATTGAATTGAATGTCCCCGAATGTGCCTCGAGAACATGACTTTGTTTACAGTTCCTTCGTTTGGTGAAAGTTGACATGTTGCAAAGTAGGGGTGTGCTGGTACCCGAATTTACGGGACCCGATTCGCGATTCGGGAGCTGATTTTTTTGCTTAAGAATTCTTACATCTGATCACACTGAAAAATCACAACTTAAAAGTACTCGGGTCTCGGGTACCCGATAACTTTTAAGTTGTCATTCTTCAGTGTGACCAGATGTAAGAATATTTAAGCAAGAAAATCGGCTCCCGAATCGCAAATCGGGTTCCGTAATTTCGGGTACCCGCACACCCCTATTGCAAAGTGCTTTAAATATGTCCAAGAATTTTATTCCGAGTTTACCTAAGTTTAGCTAGATCTAGGTAGATGCGAAATATTTTGGTAGCAATCTGTGGAAAGCTACTCTGATTGTGAGCAGAATCAGTCAATTTGTCAGGGATAGAGAGCGGCATTGGAACAGTTTAGGTAAAATCCTCATGTGCCATTACTGAAAGCGGCTGCAAGCGGTACATGTTGTCTTCAAGTTTCTGACGAGGCTTACGACTTAATCGCGTACAACTGGAGAACAGCTTGGCCATAGCAATAAACTACAATCGCGAGTAGCCTGGAACAGCCAGTATATGTGCCTTGCAACGAAGCCTCCTGTGTTTGAGGTGTTCTTGTTAGCAGAGCTTCAAAAGCTACTTCTTGAACCTACGACTCACCAACCAGCTTATTACCTTAATCGGGGACCTTTTCAAGAGTCTTTAAACAAACTTTAATTGACTATTTCCCGAATTTCTACATCCCCGTGAACGGGCCAGACCGTAACATACTGCAAGACGTTTGCACTCGTCCAGTACTCAGTTACCAATTGCCTATCAATAATCTCGGTTCTCGGCAATTCCCAGGAGTAACTATTGAAGTATTTCCTTCGAAACTTGCACCGTTTTGTGTACGTGTACGTGTATGTATACCAGTGTGCGCCACCAATTATCGTTAAGGTCGGCAGTCTCGAATGGCACCAATAAGTCGAGTGTACCGCGATTTCCGATTGCGTCCAGATCTGAGCCGAGCTCCGAACCGAACACACCTAATGCCACTTTTCTACATCAATGCCTATACTTTTGACTTTACGATGAACTTCTACATATCTTTACCTCGATGGCACTCTACAGGATTTCCAAACGCTCGCTTCGAAATGTCTGTGAGACACTCAACGATTAGGGCCAGCTTGTCTTGCTTCTTCTAACTACTTGACACCTCCAATGGCACGGACGCCACTACTGTTGTTAGGTATTCCTTTGATGCGACGGGCCTTTACCGGCATCGCACAGTGTAACGAGTATATAGGAAAAGAATAAAAAATCAATTTTTCATTAAGATATATTTATTTACACGTAATTGATATGTTAATCATATTTATACCCCAAAAAATTAATTTTTAATATAAAATAATTCATTAAAATATATTTTTGAACATAATAAAAGTAAAACGAATAAAATATATATATTTTTAAATACATTTAAACAGAAATTAATAACAAACATATGAAACAATTATAAAAAAATAAAATTAATTTTTTAAATAATTCTTATTGATAAGGAATTTTAAATTATTCATTATTATTATACATCTTCATCACTATCAGTTGAATATGAAGGAATTCAAAGCTCAGTGTCTTTTAAAAATAAATATTCGAGTTTTTTCGTTTTATTATGTGTATTTTTTCTTATGTGGGAGTACTCGGAAGCACATAAAAGAAGATGCGAAAAAAAGTAATAATTTGAGCCACCGGTACGTGTCCATACCTTTAAATGCAAGAATTTTTAATTAATAAAACGAAAAAAGGATATATTTTGCTCCTTTTTAAGAAAAAAACAAGAAATGAACTTATTAAATACAACAAAAATACAGTGAGTAAATATTTCCTATGTATAATCTGTGGCAGCTTGCGTTTGGTTATTCGACTTTGAATGTAATTACTAACATTAAATCCGTTATTTATGCCACTAAGTTATGATGTTCTTATATCGGAGGACTGTTTGTTATCAATTCTATGAAATAAAATACAAAATTTAAAAACTCAAATATTTGCTTTTTGAACACGTGCCGCGACACTGTGCATCGGCTGGAAACAGGCTGAGCATCGCGGCGAGCCTGCCTTTCCCTTTGTCAAGAGTCCCGACGTCCCTTCCTCGGTGTCACATGGCGGCCATACCTTCGGTCTGCACAACCCTAAACGCAATCTGCCCTTTAATTTTTAATTTTTAATTGTCTAATCTGGCGGAAATCGGTAGGAATGCGCGTTTCGTACGGAGGAACGTATCTCAAGTGGGCTCAGGTCTGGACACACCCTAAAGGTGCAATCCAACGGCGCGTGGCTCGGTGAGTTTCGCGACGTGGGATCGCACCTTTATACGCCTCGAATGCTCTCAAAGCGCCGCGAACAGCGTCTTGAAAATTTGTGGTAATGCGCCTCGCGTAGCCGCCTTAATGGAATCACGCCGCGTTCCGGAGTTCGCCGACGGGAATTGCAGTTAAACTTTACCGGATCCCGGGATGTTTTGCTGATGTAAACTTCGCGATACACTCCTCCGAGCGTTCAGCGTCGGTTAATCGGATTTTCGCCCGATGACCAGCGGACAGGTTCGAACGGAGCGATGCACGCGTGGAATGCTTCAAGATCACCGTCGCGAATCCAAAAATGCGGCGGCCACCATCTATGCTGGTTTCCTAGAAAGAATTTGACGAGAACTTTACGAAATTATTTCGTTTGAAACTTTGTTCCCGGGGAACGACAGCTCTGCGCCATGACTGATCACGAATACTTTTCGTCTATTTTGATTTGAACATATTTCAGCTGATCCCTCTAGAAATGTAAATCGAAAACGTAGAGCGCAGGCTTTATCTACGTGGCTCCGTTTTCGAGAAAATTAACTTTGAAAATGTGCAGCAGCACGCGTGTACTTAATTCAGCGCAGGGGTTCTCATTAAAGGCATTCATCTTGTTTATGCACGATGTATTTATGGAGGGAGCTATTTTTAACGACCAGTACGACTTTCCGACCAGTGATGCTGAAGACTATTTATTAATCCCTACATTCGCATGTTTTTCGTTCCGAGGAATACAGTCCTGTCACTTTGTTACCAGTAAAAAGTCCACCGAGTTTTAGCGAAATGGATGTCATTTGGTTGAAGAATTTCTCGGCCAGAGCAAAATTACACCTCGTATGCAAGAACTCGCGTTTAATAAACGTGCGACGCACGATATCGCTCCATTAACCTAATTAGCTATATACTATAAGAACTATTGCGATCGTATGCACCGGCAGACTGACGCCAACGCGCGTCGAGCCCTAGATTCTAGGGAATTTATGTCTGACCACGGTTCCGTATTCCACTTGAATTTTTTTGTGCGCAGCTTTTCGTTCGCCGAGAACGTGAGGCAAAAACGTGCCGCCACTTCTGTCTGCCGGGTTCTTTTCAACGTTATATTGCCTGCTCTCGCTTCCCCTCGTTCTTTAATTGCATAAATGGTCATTTATAAACGAACCATGCACCGGAGCCCACGTTAAAATTGGGTCGTCGGACCGCTGGAACGGTTTGAGATAGAAAAATTATTTCAGGGCAGAATTAAATAGCTTTAGCTTCTCTACTTTGGATATCCTACCACTATGCATTCACTGCATTTTTAGTCTATTGCTTGAAGTATTTATTGCTTTAATTGCTTTATTCTATTCTGTTTGAAAGGACTATTGAACCTAAGGCGAAGTAAACAAGTCTTAATTCTAATGTTGCAAAGTTATTAGTGGTAATCGAAAGAACTCGTAATTTGAATACACACTAGACATTAGTGTTAACATCACTCGGGCTTATTTTGGGGAATCCACCGGTTGTGTGGAAAGAAATATTAAAATTGATACCTAGTATGTATTGAGTATGTGCTACATAAAGTGGAAAGTATAATTCTTTCGTGATAGTGAACAGTATTTTTATTATACTATGGTTCACCTTGTCACCTTTCTTTTCATCAGCCCAAAAACTATATGATATCTAATTGAAAAGTGGAATGGCGTACACCTGTACTCACAAAATGCGTAGAACCACACATGGAGAATAGAACAATGCTTATTGTTTGTTCCATCATGTATCGCGAAGCACCCTATATAGTTCACTCCTCTCCAACGTTCTGCTTCTACATCTGTTGTTGATTAGCGTTTTGTTTCGCTGGAAATTGCGTATTTCACCCCGAATTCGTTTCGATATCTCCAGTGAAGTGCGCGTACACGAAACACATAACTATACTCCTCTTCTTACCGTTCCCCTCCACGTCCGCGTGCCTCGCGTTTCCCCACGAAGTCTGAAATTAGAAAACTTTTTATGCACGCCAATTTTTAACCAGCCTCGCCCTCTTCACCGGTAATTACTTTTTAAGCTACCCTTTTGCATATTATCCACAGCGTTTCTGGCCGCCGTGGCGGCCTGTAATTTCAATTTTTTATTGCCGCGAAATCACCATCACCACACCGCGTGATATTATTCCGTTTGTCAGGCTGATTCGTCAAGAACACAACAATATTTCCAACTTGGGATTATCGTCTGTTCATACTCTTTTCCACTGCGTCACCTTTTGTCAGGTGTGAAGCTAACTGTCGCTCAAGAAGATCAAAATCTATCGTCTTTCCGTGGACTTTTTCTAAAGACACCTTGTTAGGTATGGTAATGACGTTGAGATACCAACAATACGAAATGGATGCATAAATTATCTTAAATTCAATGTATGATATATTGAAATGTAAAGTAGGTAGGGGAAAGGTGGGATAGTTGATCACAGTTTTGCTATTTTATTAAAATAATAATAATGGTTTGCTTTGTTTCTATTTAATTACTTAAGTTGCGATTCTTAGAGTATTCTCAATATACTTGTACAAATTTGAGAGGTGAAAACTAATTTAAATGACTGAATTTAAACATTTTCCGGCAGTGACGTTATGCACAAGTATCCCCCACTAAAGGGGAGACTTGATCAAAAGGTTAGGGAGACTTGATCAGTGAACTATAAGAGTAAATAACACATTAATTTTCTAAAAAATATTTGTTATCTTACTCAATAACATGAAATAAAGAGAATATCATAAATGCAAAGTAAACTGTAACTAATTTGAAAGAATTACTGAATAAATAAAACCGAAGAATGACATAAAACTCTATGACATAAAACAACATAAATGCATTCTTAAAAGACATTTCACTTACTGTTAGATATCATCTAATTCAGATGATGATCAAGAAAGGATTTTCCTTCTCACTTTCCTTGCCGTATTTTTCTGTTTCATTAGCCGTTCTATGGTTTTTTCTAGGGCTTTTTCACCTGTTCAAGTATCCCACCTCACATACTGATCAAGTATCCCTCAATGCACTCGATTTGAAAAAGGTGAAAAACTAAACTTACCTTAAATATTTAGATCAATCAATAAATAGCATTAATATATCAGAAATGGCTGTTTTTACTTAATATATTTTAAATCGTTGAAAATGCAACATTCGGTCGAAAAGGAGGAAGATCAAGGTGACTGAAATATTTACTTTTTGGCTGCAAATAAGATCGAAGCTCCTAACTACATTATTCTATGCTCCCGAACGAAAACTGCAACATGAAGTGTTGCGATAATGCAAACATTACCACGATAACGTGACAGCAGGCACAAATTGCCAATATATTAATTAAAAAACTGACGTGATCATGTATCCCCGATGATCAACTATCCCACCTTTCCCCTATATATACGTTTGTTATTAATTTAACTGTGAGAATGATTCAGGAGCAGTCTTAACGTATGCACTTAGCAGGGGTAGATTCTTTTTCACTAATAAATTACATGCTGTACAATACAGCTTTGAAGTCTATATAAGCTACTCATTAACTCCAGTTCTCCTCCAGACGCTATCAACGCGGAATATTACGCTATAAGCTGGCGGAAGGTTGTAATTTACAATATTTAAACGATGCAGGTGTTAAGAGAACAGGATGTTTGGATAATACAGGGTTCGAGTGATGGACAAAGTGCTTTAAGGGGATTTGGCAGTCAGTTTGCTCGAAAATCAAGTATATTTTGCGATTTAATTACAAGCAGACGAAAGCAAGCACAGACTTTTCCTTGTATTACTATCACGTAGCGTGGCAAACAGGGCAAAACCGCAGAAAAACGCCTGTAAGTACGTCTGGCGACTGCAGCGCCGCCATAAACATGTATATATTGTCAACAACAAAAAAATCTTTACAGTGTATAGCATTAATAAACATTACCGAAAAGTACTAGTCACAATTTTTATTCATCCCCTTGTAATTAATTCGCATGAAAATTTCTCTCACTGCTCATATATTATGACTGTATTATTTTGTTGCGATAGTTTGACCTCGGGTAACTTTGCGCGTGGTGTGCTGACTATTCCTGTTCAGGCACTTTCAGACCCCTGTTGTCAACGCAAAAGCCTGGTAGCTTGTTTTCTGGGCTTCATTTAACGATTAATACCTACATGTCGTACAAATACAACAGAGTTCGAACAGTTTCCTTAGCAACGACATACAGCAAAACTTTTAAAAGAAACGTTTACAGTTGATGAGTAATATGTTCTCCCAGTTTACAGCATTCTGCCTTTCTCCTTGGCCTGAAAGCCCAAGGAGGTGGTACAGACAGGTTGTCACGCAATTATCAGGAAGGTGGGTTAACGCCAAATAACTCAATGGTCTTTATTTCAAAGACTGGCATGTATTGTAAAAATTTTTACCGGACATACCAACTTGACATGGCTCTCCTCCTATAGTCTAGCAGGTGTGTGAAGGTTGCAGTGGGTTCGATCGAAGAGACTAAATGCATTCACAGAATTTAAAGTGGGGAGGAAGGATATTTTTGTATGTTGCTCTGTTACTCTCCCACCCCCTTCTTCGAATACCTGTTCAAACCGCGGAAAAACATTTGGATTTAAGTCCAGGAAGGGCCTAACCTGTTTTTGCGCCGTCCTCGCGGGAGGAGCCACCGTTTCATTCGTGATTACGTAATTATTCTTCGCGTTCCGCTCGGCCAGGGGAGCCGGAGTTTTTTGCTCGCGATCTTTCGACGGTATTTTCACCGAGGAGCGGGAATACATCTTCTAATTTGCATAGTAAATTTGCCCACGGCAGCGTAACGTTCCGAGGGTTTCGACCAGCGTAAGGACGTCGTTTGCCAGCTTCCACGGGACGACAGTGGCTGGTGAAAAGAATATCGTTCCTCTTCTCAGCCACGGCAACCGGAGAAAAGACGTTGTTAGCCTCCACCTTCCCTCCACCGATGGAATTCTCGCGTGTTTTTAACTCAACCGGAGCATGAGCATCCGTTTCCTATTAAGAGAGTCCCCAACCTCTGGATTTATCCCGATCGTTCTAGTTATCCAGGGAATTCCAAGCAAAAACGACGAATCGAAGGAGAACTTGCTGCCTCGATTCTCAGACCTGTTCGCTTCATTTTCAAGGGTCTCTTGCTAATTTTCAATTTATTAGCAGCTTTCTAACATGAAGATGATTAGACTGCAGATGCGTAGAGGCGACTCCTTTGAAAGACCTAATTTTTTTCTGTGACTGTCTGACAGCTACCACTATTTAGCTGGCTGCTACGTAACTAGCAGTAGCTACTTATGAGGTAGTAGGTGATTTCGGTGGTGCTTGTGCTCTCTAACGATTTGTAAAATGTTCAGGCTTCTGTGGTGATTGTTAATTGAAACAAAATTACTGTTATTTTCTAATAAATTTCTGTTAACAGGCTAAAAGGCTTTTAAGTTAAAAGTTATTAATTTCTTTCAAACGTGCAAAGGCCGATGCTTTTAAGAATAGCGAAGCTATGCCATATTCCTATTTACAATTCTTAATTTCTTGTTAAGGATTAAAACATATTTAAATGCTGAACACAGGTTTTAGCAAAACGTGAGCATTATTTTTGCTGATGTTTTTTAACGAAATGCCAGGAATTATTTTAAAAAGTCCGGAACGTAAAATATTTATTTAATCCAGTATTTGATTTACATTGGTGTTAAAAGGAAAATTGAAGACGATACTTCGATATATTGTTAATTTTAAAAACTTTTTCTGAATAACCTTATGTTGTTATTACAAAAAAGTATTTACTAAATCTAAGTCTATTTTTATGCTTCGTCCCAGGTTAGTCTTTTGATAGGTTTAGATTCCCAATAACTAGTAATTAGGTACTTTTAAGTAGGGCATATTGTTTACCTGTTCTATTATAGTTGTTCCATTTCTTCGTTATTCAAAAATCTTTTCAGTTCAAATTTCTGTGTTTTTTTTTTCAACTCGACCTGGATTCTCGATATGCAAACGGTCTTCCATCCATCGCAGCTCTTCGTTTCCTGTTGCTAAGAACTCGTAAAAGTGTTTTCCACGTAATCAACCGACGAAACTGCCAGGTGCAACCGAATAATTGAAATATTGTGTTTCGTAATTTTTTTATTTTTGCCCCGTTCCGTTTCTCGGGTCGTCTCTTTTGTACAGCAATTCATCTAGAGTGCCCTGCGAGTCTCGCCCTACCTTTGAAATTAGAACGCGCTGCGACATTAATAACTCCGAATTCGTCGTACGGATTCGAAACGGGAAGATATTCTTAGCGTTGACCGACTTCTAGACCGTGAACTTTTTCAGGGGAAACAGAAAATACGAACAACAAGAAAGCGACGTGCGCGCAATGATGTCGAGGCAAAGGTACAAGTGGAATAAAGCATAATAGGGGAGGGAACTTAATAAGGAAAGGGGGACAAAGGTAGTAAATTTTGATCCTCTGTTATTCAAGTATGAATTTTCCTTAGAAATATACTACGTACTTTACGTTGCACGATTCAACTTCGTGTGCTACTTGATGCATGAATTTTCGTGGCTCATTCAGTGGTACATAAGGCAAAGAGTTTAATTTTAGTTCAGGTTTGATGCTGATTTAATGAAACTCAATTTCCTGAGATTTAAAGAGCATATTAGCCCTGATAAAGAACGACCTCGTCTAGCCTAATCTGCTTCGGTTGACTCGTGCATTTGTTTGGCAAGAGGCAAAATATAATAGAATGTAAAATAATATGACAATAGTAAGATTCCTTAGTGACGCAATGACATAATAATCTTATAACATATTATATTTGACAGCACTCTACGAAAATTTAAGCGTACCTCACGCGTCGACTTTACCTTGTTTGAGGTAGTCTTTAATGAAGTGAAATACTCTTAGTTTAACAAGAGATGTATTTGTTTAAAAAGGTATTCACTCTAAAAAGCTATTCCCTTCAAAATAAACGTTCTACATAGTTCTGATTTTTTACATTTATTTACTAATATTTTACTAACACTTTCACGCCGTTAGATTAAAAAGTGACAAATATTTACTATGTTTGACGTGTTCACATGCGATCACTATACAAAATTCGTCCTTCACAGTCAACATGATTACCCCCGTTGTATTATTATTATTATTATTATTAATCGTCTTTATTACTCTAAAGGAAAAAAATAGAACACATGATTTACAAGGGTAGACAAGAAGAGTAAAGTCGAGGCTACAATGGTGGCACTGATGGCAAGCCTAACCGCGAACTATAAAAGTAAACTAAAATATGGACAACAAAACAATTATAGAAAAGTACAATAAACATTAGCAGTCATCTGAAATTAAAAAATTACTTTTACTCTATTCAGTAAACTTGCCATTATCGTCCCTACCAGAATTACAAAAGTATCAGCGATATTTCCATGTTTTAAAAATGGAATTTTCTCCTTCAGTGAGTCGCCATTTTTTCATCTTCGACATTAATGAATGACTGAGGTATAGATATATCAATATCAATATCATTTGGTGTATTTTTTCTGCAGTGATGGAAAGTGAAACCGTCTTACGTGATTACATAAAAATATGTTTAAAATCGCGAAAATAAAAGGCGTGAAATTTTCGTACGTGATGTATTGACGAAGCAAGTGAAATATACATTATAGGCAGTGTAATGTATCAAAACACTTACAGCTTGTATTTCTCGCATGCAAGTGAAGTGCCGTTACTGATATTCAAATTGGGCGTGTCAGAAGTGGGGCTTCCGCAATTTTGTTAGTGGTCTGCATCTGAGAAACCAAGCTTGAGATTGCAAAACGGCAAAGGGCTTTACAATTATTTTTAGTTTAAGAAATTTGTGTATTTCACTTGTGTTCCATAATTTTGAGATTGCCAGTAGAGTGCATTAGAAATCTTATAATGAATTATTACCAATTTGTATCTTAAGTAAGTGTTTTACATCTTCGATTCAAGTAACGAATGGAATGAAAAAATTAGTCCAATGGGGTGTACTACGTAATAACGAAATATCAAAATAAACATACTGATCAATTTGGGTAGAACCGTGGGGGATGGTAAAATTGCCTTCTATAACTTTAAGTGTATAGTATAAGATATTTAATTTTATCCTCGGATATATGGATCGAAGTGTCTTGCGACAGTTGGGCGAAATTTTCTTCCTGAATTATCTAGAAAAATCGTCAGCAAAAATTCTTTTTCACTGTTCCCAAATACTCCTCGTTTCCTCGGAAAGCGCACTCGACTTAAAAAATTCGTTAATCTGATATTACTACAATATCAAGACACACTACTTATAATTTTACTATTACAGTCTAACGTGTAATTTTATTCTTCTGTTTCAGGTAAGCCCACCAACCATATCCTACAAACAATATCTGGAGCATCAAACAATATACAGCATCCCTCGAGTCATAATAAACGGGATGTTTACTGGCAAGTGAAAGATCTATCTGAGTAGCTTCCAATGGTCTACAGTAAACAGGTACAGAAAAATAAAATATCGCGAGCAAAAGTCGCTTAAAAGCTCCTAAGACGCTTACCAAAGGGTAACTCTTGTAATGTCAGGCGGATGGTTGGTGAAAAGTCGTTAACGACAGTTTAAGCTAGGAACGACGGGTCGTATGGCTGTTTTATTTAACGATATATATCCAGATAATACCGTAGTGGCAGCCTGCTGGTGTATGGCTGTCGCTATAAATAAAAAAATCCAATTTTCTTCCACTTTGCTTCTTAAGAAGCATCTGGTGTGTACGGTCCGCGCGCGAGCAGTAATAGATTTCTTTGCTTCCGCTTCGCCACGCGTGTAAGGTGCACGGTGAAATATAGAGTGAAAGTAAAACGAAATAAGTATGCTGGCAACAACCAACTCGAGGGGGTTAAAATCGGTTCGCTGCCGCCCCCCAATAACGGGTCGACTTTTGTCCGCGATTCAAACGAAAGGTTCTTCGGTGCGAGGCTCGGCTTTTTAAGGAAAATTGCGGGGTTGTTCGGGAAAGCTAATCGCTATTTTGCTGCGTTCTTTTTTGGGGGGTTTAAATAGCTACGTCACTTTTACTTTCTCTCGTTAGTTATGGAAAGTAGTGACACTTTTTGTTCTTCTGCTTCATCTGCGCAATGAAGCCACTATTATTGTTATTAATATTTTGGTTGTTGCGTTACTCGTGTGCAGATTACTTTATCTTCCTGTTTCATGTGACAATTGAAACCTTTCCGGCGTGGATTTAGTATTTCAATTGACATTGAACGGTATTCTACTTTCCCACCAAAAGAATTTTATTTTTGTTCGAACATGAAATCGTATACCGTCCATCTGAAGGAAGAAAAATTCTTAGCGCATCCTGAGCAGACAATTTCGTAAATTTTATTTCAGAATATGTAGTTGGTTTTCGATGTAAGGAGCTTCGAAATTGAAGTACCATCTGCCCCCAGAAATACGACTTCAGAAAAGTTTCTCATCAGCAAAGTTATAATTAGCCATTTCTAATATTTTGTAGAATATTTTTGGAATATTGCGGTCTTAAAAGGGGTACACGGCATATTGCCGATTGTCTGAGATCTTATGAAGGGAAAACATTTCCAGTAAACGAATTTCCGGATAATCGCTCAAAGGAAACAACAACGCATAATAAACGGGAAAGATTATTTCTAATAAATATAATTGAAATAATAATAAGTATAATTGAAACGCATTATAGAAGTTAATAAAATAACGTAATACAATAAAGGGTTTTCAGTTAGGGCTGAATCCCTCATTCCCTGGAATACGATTGTGCGTCGTTTCTACTGTCTTTTGTGCCTTCCTCCATTTTAATGCGACTTCAGTGCTTTATGATACAGTACATTCTTTTTTATTAACTTATTCGTGAATATAATCATGGTGGCTGCCTAAAAATGTTAGTAGCCTGCCCGTCCATTCTTGTATTCCATTATGAACTTTTACTCTACTACTAATATAAATTTCATCAGCATTCTTAAATATGTTAAGTCACTTATTCCAAGCTTGTTTGAGAGTAACAGATCATTCCACGATTAAATGCTCCTCCTAAATGCAGGCTTTTAAATTGAATTCTTCATATGAAATTAAAAGATTGCAGTGCTTTTATGATGAAGGAAACAGTAAACCATGCAACAGTCACTTTCTCTAATATGTTGTGGCACATTACAGAACTTTCTCCAGTGGAAAAATTTTTACATTCTAGTCTCTTGTGTGAAAAGTCCTCATCACAGAGAGGAGGAAAATTATCTATCATCTATCTAGGAAAATTCCTATAAAAAATGTCTCTATGATAAGAATGAACAAAAAAGTAGAACTTTCGCTCCGGTAGGCAATCTTTTCGATTATTAAAGCTCACTTAATCAACGCTTCGATTGATGAACGTTGAAATAATCGACGATTCGTTGTGTTTTAATTGTGGCAGTAAAAGAATTCTGTGCTCAAGCCTAAATAAATATATGTAGGTAAATGGAACTTCCTGTTGATTAAAAGAAAGTTTCTCAGGTTTTCGTTAGCAACTATCTATAGTAATGTATACTGTTTCAATGATAGTAATTTCCTAAATAAATGTAAGTAAATATCAAGTGGTAACGCATTCCTCGAGAGAGGCCACATGTAACTGAAATAGTTAGTCTGACAAAGTATTCTTCAAAGTATTTAACAGTTTTACACACAAAACACAAGTTTTCTATACAGGTCTGTAATTGGTAAACTGTACAATGATTGGCACCCTAAACAGAAATCCCAATTGGAATGTCTATATTTTTTTGAGAAATTTTTATATGGTCTTAATTTTCAGTTATTGTATTATCAATGATTATGGATTTCTCATTAAAATAAAACATCTTGAGTACCGATTAAGTCTTTTATTTTAAAAATATTCAATGGAAAACAAAAAAGAATAGATATAAAAGTACAATCATTCGCACCCTAAAATTTGAGGTTACATAGAAAAACATATGTAGTTAAAAACGAAGTTTAAAGTGTTTAAGCAGACTATTTCATTCACTATTAAATACCTACAACACTTAGTAAATCTGTATTTAAATTCATTATTTAGTTATAAAGCGACAAAATATACTTACCTACCCCTTATCAAAATTTTAATTAAACGCCTAAAACTCAGCCCTTTGTCCCACTTGCAGTGTTGTAGTGAAAGAAAAATTAGAAATTGTAAAAAAGTACTTTCTAAGCTTGGACTTCTTAATATTTGGCTTCTTAATCAGGAGTGCCAATGATTAGTGCAGTGCCAGCCTTAGTGCTGTTTACCCTACCTATAAACATCTTTATTGTTCCTCACGGATTACAGTTCTCTCTCTCTCTCTCTCTCTCTCTCTCTCTCTCTCTCTCTCTCTCTCTACCATAATGTGCTACTATACTATACTTATTACCATAATATGTAGGTACATTCCTTATTACTATTTTTACTCTATTCTATGCTATGCTATGCTATGCTATGCTTATTATTCGATACTTGTTGCCTATCTTATTTGCCATCTCCTGCTCTCTATTACCTTCTTTCTGTATACTACCCTACCCCATATCTAAATCTTTCTACCCTCCTCCTTTTCGTCATCTCCTATTCTCATCCCTTTGTCAGTGTACAAAGAGGAGTAATATCGCTGGTGTCATTAAATCGCTCAACTTTTTATTCTCCCACATTGTTCTATCGTTAACTGCAAAACCAGTTGTAGCTCGACAGAACCTCGCCTCGAGTATACAATGGAGCAGCGTTAAAATCGGCCACGATTTTCAATGTTGGTAATGAGACAGGTAAAGGAAAAAGTGACTTTAATGCTGAAACTTCGATAGTTCGTAACAAACGCGTGTCTAGAGGACTCTCTGACAGACGTTCCCCCCCCCCCCCCCCTCCCCTCCATTTTGTCAACGAGTGTGTTCCACGATCGTCATCCCCCACGAGGCGGTAACATTTCGCTTTTAAATTTTTCCCCAATTACAACTGGCGAGCTCTTGAAGCTGCCCTCGACAGTTCGCCCAGTTTTAACGATCCGGCATGCAAAATTAACTTCGTTATTGTTATTTCGAAGTTGGTCGAACGCCACATGTAACTTATTTTACAGTTTAAAGACCGCTCTGTGCTGGTTGACGTGAATTGTTTACGATTCTATCAATCGTGTCTGGTGGCTCCAAATTACTTCCTACTTGATTCGTTGTTTTTAATTAAATATTTGTTAGTGCACGAGGGGAAGTAAATAGATTGGTGCCAGCCATTTGAGGGGCAGCTAGTCAGAGAACTTAATCGTTCAATGTGGCGTGCATTGAAATCTCTAACGTGCCGTTTATATTCCACATTACCGTATTAAATTGCTGACGATGCTCTTATCCATGCCATCAGCTTCTCTTTTATTAAAACTAAAGGTATATTGGGTGATTTAAGCAGTTTCGACACTTTCAGTGAATGTAGTTTTACAATTGCACACTTTTTTTGGTAATTATTAATGGGTATTGGATTACACAGTTCGATAAAATTTGACTTTTTTCGGACTTGTAACATTCAATAGCCGTTTTTTATAGGTTTTCGTGCGCTGAAAACGAATCCGCATACCGTTTGTCGCCATCAGCCACAGATTTTTGAGAAATTCGATTGTGAATAAAACTGCAAATTTTCAACGTTGAACGTCTTTTGTGTCGAAACAGTAATAGTTATTCGGTCGCTTGTTGCGCCAAATTGTTTTATGACCCCCCCCCCCCCCCCCCCGAATACAACGATATAAGTTATTAGTGCGTTATGATCATTTAAATATGTTTAAACAACGATCAGAGGGAAAAAACACTCGAAATGCATTCATTTTTGCAGATATTTTTCAATTTATTTCCAAAACTAAGGGTCTAGGAGAAAATCTGACTACTCCACGCGATGCAGCAGACATTTTTCCTTGGGAAAGAGTCAACAAAAGTGGTAAGTCGCGTTTTGTTTTTAATACAGAAAGGAAATACTTTGGCAAAACGTGCGCCGTCGACAGTGGTAGTCAACGGTGGCGCGTGATCCACTGCTGCGCAGCGTTACACTATCGCATAACTCGCGTGACTACCACTTTCGGCGCCGCACGATCTGCCAAACTATTTCCCTTCTGTATTAAAAACAAAACGCGACTTACCACTTTTGTTGATGCTTTCCCAAGGAAAAATGTCTGCTGCATCGCATGGAGTAGTCAGATTTTCTCCTAGATCTTTAGTTTTGGAAATAAATTGAAATATATCTGCAAAAATGAATGCATTTCGGGTGTTTTTTCCCTTTGATCATTATTTAAACATATTTAAATGTTCATAATGCACTAATAACTTATATCGTTGTATTCGGAAGGGTTCATAGAATAACTTGACGCAGCAAGCATCGAATAACTATTACTGTTTCGGCACAAAAGATGTTCAAAGTTGATAATTTGCAGATATTTTTATCAAAATCAAATTTCTCGAAAATTAAGGGTGATAGCGACAAACGGTTTGTGGATTCGTTTTCAGCGCACGGAAACCTATAAGAAACGGCTATTGAATACTACAAGTCCAGCTGGCTGTCGAACTGTGTTATTAATAACTGTTGTAACAGAAAAAGTAATCTAATGCTATCTTGTTCTCCGCGATAATCCATGCTCGTTAGTTTCAACGGAGTGAGGATTAAAATCTACTGCATAGGGAACCAAAACTTATTTTAAGAATAATGTAAGGTACCCTAATTTTCTAAACATTGGGTATACTATATTAAAAGGAATATTCTAACTTGCAGATGAGCCGAATTTTGAGTTAGAACTTAAGTAGTACTCTGCCTACAATTTCCATTTGAATACATAGACATCCTTGACTTTTCCGAAATTCTGAAAATTTGTCCCTCCCGATTTGCTGGTATTTTCTGAACTTTACAGATTAACAAAGGGAATAAATCATTCCATTTGTCTTAAAAGATTCGACGTTCCGTTCAACCACACGCGTCGTTTCGAAATTGCGGTTCGTTAGATGGGCATAATTTTTCATTTACGAATCAGCCGAGTCGCGAATTGGAGAACACAACAAATAGTTTTCAATAAGGAAGTTTTCTCGGCGAGGGTGCAGGTGCCCGGGAACTTTTGTGGCAAGAGTTCGAAACACCGAGGGAATAAAACTTCCTGCGAGTTTTTAAAACACTTCCGCGCCTTCCGACGGTTAAAGACCGACGCGGAGCTCTCGAATTCCCTCGCCTACTTCCTTCATTTTATTTTTCATCTGGAGACCAAGTGATCTGACAGGACCGACGTGATCCATTGTAATTTTACGCGTTTAAGGATTTACGCATTTGCAAGGAGAAAACGAAATGTCGCGTTTGCATTAGGCAATGCTAAGGGAAACTATCCAATATTCAGAAGTCAATTTTTTAGCACAAATACATATTTAAACACGTTGGTATAGAAAACAATTAACCCACAAAATTATATTTCATTTTCCAAGTTTTAATTCTGTCAATAAAATTTTACATTTAATTTCGAATTAGGTATACAATATTTATACCAACAATATTTATCATATCCAAATTTTAAACCAACGAAGCCTTGAGGCGCCAGCTTCAAAGAGCAGAGGTCGCGCATGCTTTCTTTGATTATTACGGGTCACAGTCGAGCTTTAACCCGAATTTTCCCCGCAGTGGCACAACATTATCACGTGGAACGATCGTCCGTAGCAGCCAGTTTGGATTCCTAGCAAGAGCTAGGCGAAATTAAGGTTAATACATACGAAGCGTAGAAGCGATAAAAGCGATAGGCCATTTGTCCGCCAGAGGTCGATGGAGAAGGAGAGCTGTAGCGCCCTCTGGGTACTCGAACACCGGTGCCGGAAATAAAATAATGACGAAATCGCATTCAGCACTTTCTTTCTCCCTCCGCGTGCTGGCAGTATTCGGCTGAACTTATGTTTGTTTGAAAATTCCGCGGATAGTGCTTTCACTGGTACCCGCCCTCCTATTATGTGTCCCGCGTGATTTTCTCGTTGAGGGTGCACCGTAATACCCGCGATTTTACCGCCCCGACTCATTTCGACTCGTCAAACGTGAGATCGTGTTCTCGTTGGGGATAAGGGGATCGAGGGTTCCACGGCTACGAGCGATTTTAATTCGACGGTGAAGTTATTTCATCAGGAACAGAGAGCAGGAGATACTTCCGCGCTGTTGTTCATGTTTTCGGGATACCGTTCGCTAATGGGTTCTGAATTTTCATTCCGGGGAGGAAGTAACATTGCATGGAATTACGGTTCTCGATTCTGGCAACTAGTTGATGACTTTAGGAAATGGGATAAGTGAATGTAAACATGTAATGTTCACGGATTATATTTGGTTTTATAAGTTTGCAATAATAAAAACAAATTTTGTGGAGAAAGGATCAACGAGGAAGATGCTAAGGCTGGGGGATACTTCTAAAAATAATATCGATACACTTAATATCCATACATTCTTATACATAAAATAAAAAATAACAAACTGAAGGTTTAATTAATTAAAGTTGAATTAAAACTAGATTGTTTTATTATACATGTACATTTATTACATGAGTAGTTTTATTTTAAGATATGGACCATTTATTTTCAAAGTGGTGTAAGTCAACTTTTTTTAAAAATTGAGAAAACGAGAAATTTATATATACAAAACATAATTTAAATCTTAAAATATTCATTTGGTTTAATCAATCGAAGTTTCGTTAAATATCAGTACAAAATATCGATATTTAACAACCAAAATATCGATACTGTATCGCCCATACCTAAAAGATGACGTTTTTTATTTCCTTTAAAATCAAACTAATTAAAAGAAAAATAATTTCAACATTACGCAAATTAAGTAGAATAACGTCCCAACGTTTGGCCATTTATTTGTGGCATCAATGTTTATATATTTACTGGCGAACAGGCGTTTTATCGTATATTCTCGTGCTACGAGTGAAACGAATGATATTTTTGACATTTTCGATAAGTTTCGCAAACATCGAGCGAATATCTCCAGTTTTGGAGGGAATGGTTGCTAATTTTTTACGCAGCGAATAAAATGGCCCGCATTCCCGCGCATGGTCTTGCATAGTCGCGCACGGTGATGGCGGGCAAACAGAGAATTGCGTTTACGAGCATCTGTCTCTCGATTTATTATTTATTCGTGTATTAATAACAGCGATGGCGCGGCGTGTCGTTCGCTTCGCTTTTATTAAACAATTTTAATATCTGTGTAAACACGCGCCGCGATATATCATCCAGTAATACTCCTATCGCGAGCGGTGAAGTAGAGAAATTTGGATCGAGGAGGAACATTTTTCACATAACGAATGATATACTGTTTCTGGCGCGAGGATGCGCCGTACGCCACCCTCATGCCGGCGACCGCCTCTCGAATTTTTCCAAAACTATGAAAACTCCCGTTTTCCTCCATCTTTCGGTAGAAGCTATTGGATTGAGCCGTTATGAGTGGTTAAATCCTGAAAGATATGCTGTAATTTACAAATTGGTATTTACAATATTAGAATATTCCGCCAGTGGAAATTATTTTGATTCGTATTGAAGCGTTAAAGGGGGATTCTCGCCTCCAAAAGTAACTGATGTTTAAGAATTTTATTTTAAAAAATGGTTGATCATATTGGATTAAACTTTTTTGGGGTGTAAGGAGGCATCTTTAAACTTGCCTTCAATATTTTTTTTATGTCGGTCCTTATTATTTATTAATTATTGTTATTAATTATTAATTATTGTAACTCCCGTTGGCGAGATGTGTAGCACCTATCACAGTCATCTGATTGCAAAAATAATATAAGTTTCTTAAAGTTAGATAGTTTACACTGGGATTGGTCCACTTTAAAGAAAGAAAAAAAAATGAAAAATTGAAAGAGTTATAGCGTTTGAAAGAAAAGGTAAGTTTTTTCCTTAGATAAATTTTTCAAATTATTCTTTATACCTATCGTCGAAAAAAAGTATTATAAATAGAAACTATAATAACAATTTTAGGTCCAGTCCCGGTGTAAATTATTTAACTTTAAGAAAATTTTCATCATTTCGCAATCAGATAACTGTGACAGGTGCTACACCTGACGCCAACATCGTCGAAGAGGTTAACACGATTCCACAATAATTATTAAATAATAAGAAGGATCGCCATAGAAAACAATCTACAAGTTTAAAGATGTCTCCTTATATCCCAAAAGAGTTTAATGCAATATTAACAATAGTTCTTAAAAAAAAATCATAAATTTCGGGTGCTGTTACACGAGAATCCCTTCTTAAGTGGGCACTCAAGTGTAACTACCCGTATTTCAACGCCACTTTTGGGAATTTATTTAACAAAAACTATAACTTAATACCTTCTGGCGTTTTGCCCGCAAATTAAGGTATGTTTGAAGTAATACCCAGAATTTTTTACATCTTTCTTATCGCAGATATACATAGATATAGTCGGTGGTACGAGCTTCTTCAAAAAATCTTTTCCGACGGGCGTTAGTGTGGGAACTGTTCTAGTCATCCAAAATGGAAAAAAGGTTTATTTTCTTTATTACGTGTGTCGCTATGGTTGGAACTCGGTGGACTTTTTACTGGTAACAAAGTGACAGAACTGTATCCCTCGGAACGGAAAACACGCGAATGTAGGGATTAATAAATAGTCTTTAGCATCTCTGGTAGGAAAGTCGTACTGTTCGTTAAAAATAGTACGCTCCATGTCAGCAACAGAACATTACAAGTCATTAGAGCGACGATTAAGGTGTTAAGACAATGAAATATTTTTCTCGAGACATCAATAATCCCGATACGCCTTACATTCGCCTGACTCATGCAAATAACATTTGCCTTCCATTCATTTCTGATGCACTTATTATCCACGGTGATAGTTGGTTCGTGCTTGTCATCGGGAATTACTGTGTCACGAGTACGAACGATCGTCAGACGTTGTTATCTCAACGATCTGTTATTACGGAGGCGCATTGTGCGCGGAAT
The DNA here is from genome assembly GCA_947577245.1 of Andrena bucephala. NCBI lineage: Eukaryota > Metazoa > Arthropoda > Insecta > Hymenoptera > Andrenidae > Andrena > Andrena bucephala. The sequence continues at coordinate 109,917,530 of OX387715.1, forward strand.
ATAAAGCGGCAGAACGTGTTAAGCGCGAAAAGGCTGTTATTTAAGGACCAAAGAAGTAATTATTTGCCTGTTATTTTCGTCCCCATTGTCGGGCCTTCCGCCTTTCGACGCAAAAAACACGATTTGCGAGCACAACTTCGTTTAGCGTGATTAAAGAAGTATTTGTTCGTAGCCCGAGGAAAAGAGAATTACTCGATGCAAACAGCGGGGGGATAACAAATAGTAAGGGGTGGGAATCGACGTTTCCATGAATTCATGTACTAAAAAATGGCGTGAAATATTAAATGATAGAAACAGACACCGTATTTTAGTAGGTATATTGAGAGGCTTCGAAAGAACAGAGAATTAGGGATTGTTTGAATGAAATCCTTCATGACGAAAGAAATAGTAATAATAATAATAATAATAACACGTCTTTATTGCACCAAGAAAAGGAATGTACAGAAGAAATGAATGAATGGTGTAGACCAGGCTCAGCTTAGTTGTTTTTAAGCCTGACTTGTGAGAGGGTTGAAAGAAAAAGCGACAAGAAGTGAGAGGAGGTCTGTGCAAAAATACAGAGCACACTGAAGATTTGAGCGTTGCTTGCATGTTTAACCATAAGATTAAGGTATAGCAGGATGCGTGAGTAGGAAGGATTTCTCGAGTAAGAATTCCTCTAGAACTGTTAAATTCTTGCGAAATTGTGTACCAAGCAATTCAAAAACAGAAATATTAGATTAGGAAACGAAGCCTCGTCGATTTAAGGGCGGAAAATTTGGCCACTTTTCGGTGATGGTTTTTATAATGAAATAAACAGTTAACGTTTTCGAACTTTTAGGGGTATATTGTAACACTCTTGAAATACCAGAGAAAATCTTTGCTGTTTGTTTACTTCATTTGTTTACATAAATATTTCGTAGTGATGTTAGCGTCTTCAGAATTTGACCCCTTGCTGACGGTTGCAATTTCGGACGACTGGATCATGGGAAATATAAAAACCAAACATATTTTTAATTCGCAGGGGTATGGTTATCTCGCTTACAGCGAAAGAACAATTTTTGACAAAAATTATTAAAATGGCGGTCGATCAAAGTTGAAAAAACCGAAAATGGCATTTCTTTTCTATTTAATCGATATAAAAAAGTGGGAAAATATTAAAACAGTTAACATATTCACGGTAAGCGAGATAGCCATACCAATTAAAAAAAGCCAGATAGCCTGCCAATTAAAAATACGTTTGGTATTTTTATTTCCGGTAATCCAGTCGTCCGAAATTTCAACCGCCAGCAAACGGTCAAATTCCGAAGACGCCACCTTCACTGCGAAATATTTATGTAAACAAATGAAATAATCAAACAACAAAGATTTTTTCTTGTATTTCAAGAGAGGTACAATATACCCCTAAAAGTTCGAAAGCGTTAAGTGTTTATTTCATTATAAAAACCATCACCGAAAAGCGGCCGAATTTTCGGCCGAGACTATAGAATGTCCCCTTAAAGTTTGATCTGCCCCAACGTGCAAAAATCTTTCTCTTATGAGTCGGACAAACCTCATTTGAAAATATTGGAAAGTGTCTAGTTTACTGAAATTAAACTTACTATTAAATTAGTTAATCGCGAATAAATACATAAATATATGACGCATTTACATAGCCATATATTTTACACACACTACCACAGTAAACTTATTCGCGACCAGAAAAAATAAAAGACAATCTAAGTAGGGTAAACCAACCAGTGAATGACCGAATTGTTGAATTTATGGACCTTTGAGATTAATACTTGTATAAATTTATGTATAACAACAAATTGAAATTGCATTTAAATTTATTTTTCTTGAAATTTCTATAAAAATAATTACTTATTCTTATCGTAAATTAAAAAAAAAAAACGATTATAAAATGCAAAACGTGTTGAAGTCCAGTAAATGACCGCATACTTTGAATAAGAATTGTACTTATTAATGTTTGCTTAATACGCGTAACTAAAAATATGGGATATTAAAAGTGCAACTACACTCCATTTATAAACATATAATATTTTTAAATTTATAATTGACATTTCTTTGCCTGATGGTTATTCACTGGTATGCGGTCAATTACTGGTTGGTTTACCCTACTTTATTTATCAATGGTAGGTTGGTGTGTACATGCCATGCAGAGCTGGGAAAAATTTGAAATGGTTTAAGAGAAAATACTAAAAACTGAAATATTTCCGTAAGCGAAAACTATTTGAAAATACTATTTGATTTAATGCTTAAATCAAATACTATTTAAAAATACTATTTCATTAAATGCTTAAATCATGAGTAAACACTATTTACTATTTATACACTCGGATTCGAAAATAGGAGATAATTACCGTTACAACAAACTGCTTTCTCATACAATACCTAGCATACTTGCCCGCAGCAGCGTTCGTAGGAAGCTGAGGTCATTGAATTCAATGAACGACATTTAATACATTTATGCACTGTGAATAACAGCTGCTTCAACTAGGAACTCGTTCGTTCATCCATAGGTAATACTTGAATAAACTTAAAATCCAGAATCCACAGTTCTTCAAGAACACAATTAATCGCAATCTAACTTCTAATTCCGTTCATTTGCGTTGCTGGTGCGTTCTTCATGAAAACGCTACGTCTCGCAAGACAATAAATGCAGTCGATTGGTCCACTTCGGTAAATAAAAGTTAAAGGGAATGGTTCTCGAGCCGCGATATTTTCTCGCGAGTTGATGGCCTTTGTTCTGGCGACTTCTCGTCTCGTTCCCGCTTCTGGCATTCGAAACGATCGAGATATCCCGCGGCTTTCGGTCATGTCAACCTTCCGGGGGCGCCCCATTGTCCTGCACCTTTCAGCCTTGGAAATGAAGTAATGGAAGCGCGCCTTGAACTCCCTTTCCGTCCCAGCACGACGCTCGTTTTAATCTTTTCCCTCGTCCTGCTCCTTTTCTTTCTTATTCCTGCTCCTTCTGCCTCCCCCCAGCCCCCTCCGCCCTTTCTGTTCTCTCCCCCCACTCCCCCCCGCGCAAATTACATCGGTTCGAGTAACCGCATTAGAACCGCCATTACATTAGCCTCATAACATCGTATTGCCTGATACCGCGGATGGTGTAATGTTTATGTTATATGTGTATGTTCTGTGGTATTCAGCGTCTTGGGAAAGTGGCCATTTTTCAGATGTATCGAGGTGTGATTTATTTGCACAAAACAACAGTTTTCTTCAGTTGTTTTAATAGTGTTATAGTCGGTGGGAAGTCTCATGGTTGTTGCCGCTGGGTATCGTTCATTACTTGGGAGCGACTTAAGAGGTGATTCTTGTCTAACTAATAAATTCTATTATTGGGACATCACTTGCAAAATTTATTAATATCTTTATTTATGCTGTTCAGTATATTTTCTTCAGTGACGGCCAATGTTAATTAGTGTGTTGTGCTCGTCGTTTCATTAACAGCGACGCGGGACGCGGAAACAAAGTGGTGGGAACGAAATTCCATATGCTTCCTTTTATTGACCATTGTAATAGCTTTACTGTGGGAATGACCGTGCAATATCTGATATTCTCACGTTTTATTGCCCTTTATTTCATTATCTTCGTAACTTCTGTTTTGCTATTGCGTTCAAAACTCACCATTGTCGAAGCATTTTATGAAAATTGTTACCCAAAATTCCTTAATAATGAAATTGTTTGAAAACACGTTAAGAAAAAATCGTAAAGCGTGCTGTAGAAGGAAGATATAAAACAATTCCTCAATTGGAAGATGATGGAGACCCATCATCCAAAAGAAGGAATGTAACTTTCAAAGATAACCGCCACATAGCCACCAAGATAACCACCACAGAAACAGAAAGTATTGAATTTTTAAGGGGTTACATCCACATACAGGTCCGAAAAGAGCATACATGTACAGGGTTTTTTTTGGGAAAGGTATAAGTGAAAATCATACACAATGTTTTTTCTACTAAAAGATACATCTTTTAACTATATTATTCTAAATTTTCATGAGATATTATTATTAATTAAAGGAGATATGGGCTTGGATATGAGTCGTGTTTTTTTTAAGGATTAGCTGGTGGGCATTCCCTAGGCTAAACGATGCATCTGAAAGCAAAAATTGAAATAGATTTTAAAAGTAAATAACTTTCAGAAGTACCTGACGTTCTCCGAATTTTAATATTGTATTTTGATAAAAAAGAACGACCGTTTGAAGTTGAAATATTGAATTTCGTGGAAATTTTTTTTCTTTTTCTCAAGAAGGCTTTGTAAGTATTTCCATTATTGCGGAATTGAAAGCAAAATTGAAAAATATGAGAACGTCAGGTACTTCTTAAAGTTATTTATATTTAAATAACTCCTTTAGTTACTAATAATATTTCATGAAATTTTAGAATAATATATTTAAAAGATGTATCTGTTAGTAGAAAAGCATTGTGTATGATTTTCACTTATACTTTAGCCAAGAAAAATTCCTAAACTTGTACGCTTTTTACGGACCTCTAGGTGGATGTAACCCCTTAATAACCCAGAAGAATTCTGGTACTTCGGATGTAGTAGGTACAGGTATACAGAACAAATTTTCATAAGCGTCTTGTTCGTAAATTAATTTACGTAATTTAGATTCTGTTCCAATTATTGCACACTTGATAATTACCCATATTCTCTGAGAAACTACGTTTCCTATCTCCACCTGCCAATATTCCCTCTCTCCGTCGTCATTGGCCACTCTAACCTCAACAATCACATTAGAACCGTCTTTCCGCCGGCGTCATAGGTTTATATCTCGCGCCACTCCAGTTTCCTCTTGCTCGACTTCCTTTCTCCCCCTTCTGGACTCTCTTTGGTCCATCTGGTAACACGTTTCCCCGGGGCGAAGGCTTAGAGACACAATAAAAATGTTTCCCGCGACTTCTCGATCTCGGGGACCGCAGGAGAGACGGAAAGGGGCTGGTGGGTGGGGTGGTAAAAGGCTTTCGGAGATTTCGAGTGGTAATTTATTTCCGGCCGTGAGGACCGTCTGGAGTGTGTGGCCAGCCGCGACAAAAGAAAACTATCTTCTCGATCCTCCTCCTTCCCCCAGCCTGGTTCCTCTGCTAGCTTCTCTCCTTATTCGCCCCTTCCTCCTCCCCCAAACCCACCCACCCACCCCCCTCCTCCCCTGCCTGTCTGGATTCTAAGGGAAGGTCCATGGCGGTTCGCTTCGGGACTTTGTCGCCGCGAATCGGGATGAAAAATCAGCCGATGGCCCGTTAAAACTCTTCGGCTGCTGATCATGCCGCTTTGAACTTTCCGCGCTGGCGAAACTTCCGCCGTTCGCATCGAGTCAACGGTTTATCCGGAGCCCAGGCTCTAGGATCACGTGGGATACCCTTCGCCTCGATTCCGGGAACCGCCAGTTTTAAAAATGGCCGCAGATATTTCCAGGGAGAACGAACGAGAGGAGGTTGGCTGAAAGTTGCTTTTGACATTCCGAGATCCTCCCATCGCCACGTCCAATTAATTATTATCAGCGTAGGAAATGCTTGCTGACCGACGAGCCATTTGTGGAAACAATGAACTAATTACTTTGTGACGTACAATGGGAATGGGTATACCTGTTCGTTGTACATTAAGCGACGTATCTGGACCATTGTACTGGAATATAATGGATATTATGTCAGGCGGGAAATGCGTCCGCATCGTTTGTCGAGCTACCGTTTCAGCGCTCTTTTCCTGAGTCTTCTGGCTACGTTGCTGGGGAACAGTGCTGACTATATTTGTGTCTTTATAGTTTCCATTGTAAGAGATGTTTGGCAAATGGAAAGACAGTTGCCAGTACCTAAGGACGACGCATTTACCTTGGGAGAATTTATAGCTTTGATTGCTCTTTGGTGTGTGTAGTACTTTTGGAGGTCGGGATGCTTGTTTTATTGTCCTGCTGCTCTTTTTATTATTGTTCTTTAGGGGCCTGCAGTGTGCAAAGTCTGGTCATTCCTACTTTTCTTAATTCTGTCGATTTGATTACTTGATAAGTATTCCTAGTGTTAAATTTAATAGGAAATTGCGTTTTCTGCCTTTCTAATGTTTTCTTGAAGTGGAATGGCCATCTTGGTAGCCGAACAGGATGTAGTAAAGTAAACATAAGTAATTGGATTTTAGCGATAGTAATGCTAACTAGCTGAAGTGAAAATTTTTAAAAGTGTGACTCTTGGGGGCTCAGATAGTGTGGGTTCTCTTCATGTCCGTGGCTTTACTTGCTAAACAAACTATCTTTTTAATTTTACTCCTTCATGTTTCGAATGTGAATGTAAGTAGCTAACGAGGTAGAGTCATCGTATTGCGTCAGGTTCATCGCAGGTTAGTAATGGTTCGGGATTGTTTTTAATAACTGTATAATTTTGCAATCAGAACAGTGAACACCCTTACTAAATAAACAATCTGATTGCATTGTAAACCTTAAACTGGTTACCTGCTCAGTTGTAGTTATGTTAAATGGTTGAAGCAACCCCTCGTGTGATCTAAACTTAAATTTTGAATGAATATTAAGTTCGGCGGAGTTATTCCAATAGATGTCGAAAAGGCATTGTTATATAAAGTACATACAAACTTCACAGATTCCATTTCTGTTAACAAAGGGAATTTTTACTCACAATCTTTACGCATTGCTTATTGCGTAAGCATTGCTTACGTAGCATTATTTCCATTAATTTGAGATTAGAGTCTCTAGCAGCAAGACTTCATCATTCATGCCTTTGAGTTCCATTTTCTATTGTATTATTTCCTTCTTTTAATAGTTCTGTTTATTTAAACATTCACCAGTCACTAAATATGTGTAAGAAATTTATTATTTTATTCCCCGGTGCAAGTAGATAAAAGAAGCTGTTCCATTTACTAGGGTCGAAACTGAGCTGTACTGAAAATTGCCACTAAATCGAACTGAAAATTGGAACTGTCTTGAGGAGGAAATTGTACGGAGCAAAGCTTAGGAAATTGCTCTGCAATGTGTACGAATCAGAATCTAGGACGGAGCAGGGTTCACATGACGCTGGGAAAGTTCTGCTTCGGAGTAGAATGATTTGCTTGAGAAAAAAGTATTCAATTAGATGGAATTGGTACGTGGCATTCTATTACTGCCATCTCGATTTTCTAATTCCGATACACAATCCCAATTAATCTCAGACACGAACTGCTTCCGGAATGCGTGTCAACAGAAGAAAATTAATTTACCTATAGATCCCGACGAACGTGTATGAATTCCCACGCATACCCCTGCCACTGTCTTCTACTTTCAGTCATTCCATTCCGCTAGCAGGGCCAACAGGTACACTCGCCACGCCGTAAAAGGCCTAGCCGTGAAATACAGAGGGCGGAAGTCTAATTTTTCTCCTGGCTCTCGAGGAGGAATTTGTCGTCCTGGCGGCCGTGTCTGCTCGACAAATACACTTACCTCTCGAAAGCTATTTTAAAAGGGAGTTAACATCGGCACTGATGTCCCCGACCGACGATCATCTTCCGCGACGCCCGAGCCGCCTTCTCCTCCGATTTTCCTTTGACCTTCCTCGTGCTCTTCCTCCCTTTTCCATCCCACCCTTTTCTCCACGGACACGACCATAAAGGCCGGTACACGCGAACACGAGTGCCAGAATTGACTCTGTAACGAGCGCTGTAATAACAAACGGGCAACGACGTAAGTCAAACGAATGGCTCTTTTACGAGTTTCTGGGGTGGGATGACGCGACGCAATGAACAGGGGAGGAAAGGGGAAAGGCGGGATGTGGAAGAGACCGGTCACGTATTTCTCTTTCGTCGGTCGAATGTGCGAGGATCGAACCATTAAAAGGATATTTCGTACGAATTTTTCGTGCGTTAGGAGAGCTGGGAATTCGATAAGACGCCGCTCGCCTCGAGGGTGGTCCTCAGGAATAGACAGTTCCTGGAAATGGGCGATGTTTCCTCATTTTCTCGGTTTCTTGGAAGTTTCGTTCGATAACTCGGCGAATCCAGCACTATTTTGTGTCATGCATTGAGGAACATGAGACTTTAGGCACATCGTGTCAGGAGGAGGTATTAATTACAAGACAGGAGACTTCCTGCTGTAAACGTGAGGTGTTCGAAATTACCACCTTCTTAAATGATTCTAGATGAGATGATTTTAGAAACGATTCTAAAATCCTCTAAATTGTCGTTGGATTTACTTTTATTCATAAAGCCTTGCTCAGCTTTTGGCAATACTCTCACAAAAGTCTAATAGAAGATATAAAACTTTATGTGAGCATAAATCCAAAGCGTGAAAACGAGGGATTCAGAACTTTCTCCAAGTATTAAATCATCGTTGTAAGAAATTTAAAGAAAAATTTGTTTTCGGTACCAACTTGGTTACGAGGAATCGTTTCACTTTGATTTACATTCATTGGCAATCCTTGAAGAACCCTTCCTAAGAGAAGAAAATTGCGTTGAATCGGTATAATTTTGACGTGAAATTCAAATCGTCATGCGCCGAACGGGCCAGGATTTTATGACCCGAAGAGCGAGTTAACTCGCCTGGCGAAAATAACGAAAATACAGCGCCTTAAAACGTAAATCGCCGCGTGGAACAGAGAGGAGAGCGAGATTTTACACGGTCTTATCCGTCGAATATCTCCGCGGCGGCGTATGCAAAGTGCGGACGGGGAAATAACGGGAGGGGGTTAACCTGGTGGCGCATAGGCGGAAGGTGGAGTCACGTAAGGGCGTTATTAAAAACGTGCTAGTAGGGTGGTAGTTTTCGAGGGCAATATGCGGCTGTTTGCTTCCGCGAACCAGCGGTCTCCTCGTTCCACGTGGGGCAGCCTTCTAGGGAAGAAGCGATATACAGGCGTGTGCAGTAAATCTGGGTGTAATCTCGTGAAGAAACCAGTAAAAAATATGGAATAAACTTTTCCTTTTCTGTCTTTGTGCATATCTATGTTTGAACTCATATTACACTGTCCAACAAAATTGAACCTTTTTTTCTGTTCTGTAACATTTAATAAACGTTTCTTATAGATTTTGTGCACTGAAAACGAATCCGCAAACTGTTAGTCGCCATCACCCTCAGTTTTCGAGAAATTCGATTTTGAAAAAAAAAATACAAATTTTCAACTTTGTTAGTTATTCGCTTGCTTGTTCCGTCATATTATTCTATGAACCCTCCCGAATACAATGATATAAGTTATTAGTGCATTATGAACATTTAAATATGTTTAAACAACGATCAAAGGGATAAGGACACCCGAAATGCAGCAATTTTTGCAGATATCTTTCTATATATTTCAAAAACTAAGGGTCTAGGAGAAAATCTAACTACTCCACGCGATGCAGCAGAAATTTTCCCCCCGGAAACCATCAGCAGAAATGGTAAAACACCTTTTGTTTTCAATACAGAAATGAAAGAGTTTGGCAAAACGTGCGGCGCGGACAGTGATAGTCACGCGCGTTACGCGATTCTGTGACGCTGAGCGGCCTACGCGCCATAGACTACCACTGTCGGCGCCGCACGTTTTGCCAAACTCTTTCGTTTCTGTATTGTAAACAAAGAGTGTTTTACCACTTCTGCTGATGGTTTCCAAAGGAAATATGCCTGCTGCATCGCGTGGAGGGGTTTGATTTTCTCTTAGACCCTTAGTTTTTCAAATATACCTATAGAAAGATATCTGCAAAAATTGATGCATTTCGGGTATCCTTTTCCCTTTGATCGCTGTTTAAACACATTTAAATGTTTATAATTCAATAATAATTTATATCGTTGTGTTCGCGAAGGTTCATAGAATAATTTGGCGGAACATGCAGCCGAATAACTATTACTGTTTGAATACAAAAGATGTTGAAAGTTGAAAATGTGCATTTTTTTCAAAATCGAATTTCTCGAAAACTGAGGGTGATGGCGACAAACGGTTTGCGAATTCTTACAGTTACATATATATTACATTATATATATATTACATTCAACTATAACTGTAAGATTCAATAGCCGTTTCTTATAGACTTTTGTATATATATATATAGGTATATATCAGTTATACAAGGTGTTTCATTAACTTTGTTACAAAAAGTTCTCACAAATCTATTCGAGAAAATGAAATGACATTTTTCTTTTTAAACTTTATCATATAACTGATCGTTTCGTTTCAAATTGAATATAAACTGCTCTTCTGAATAACGTAGACATGGTGGAACAGCTTCGTAATCTTAAATGAAATTGCTATTAGGTTTGCAAGTATTTCAAAACTTCTCGTTAACCGGAATAACTGTTACTCGAAACATCTGTACCAATGTGTATAGGTAGGAAAGTCTCCAGACATAACGGGACATTTGGTGACGTTTCTGCACGTGGACGATCCATTTTCCCTTCTTCTCATACAGTTTGTACGGTTCTGCGTGAGGCATCAGTTTCTGTCCGATTGCCCCAGCACATACTAGATTCTGCATAAGAAAGCAAAGTATGGCCACATGAGTCTCCGGATCTATATGCCTGGAACTTCGTCTTGCTGTAACTTTTTATACATGCGTTTTTTAAAAAATTGTTCATATTATGAGAAACTTTTAAGTTGCACAAAAATTTATTAGCGACTTACGCAAATACAATAGCACAGTTTACTGGACATCCTGTGTTCTAGGATTGTTAGAGGTGTTCCTCAAGGGTTCAGGCTAGTAGTGCTGCCTCTACAGGAGCCTCCTCGGTCACCTTCCCCCTTCTAATTCAACCCTGAACCGCCAACCCCCAATCTCCAGCCGCCACTCGGTTATTACTGGTTGGTCTCTCGGGAAGAGGTTATTATCCTTGCGGCTCCTTCACGATGAGTTTCTCGTGGAAGCTGATTGACGGCGCGGAAAACTGCACCCGGAGAACGTCTTACGTATTCTTGTCTTTCCTATCACGAGACAGTGTTATCTTATTATCCGATCGAGCAAGGGAGGCTCTATTCGACTTTCGAAAATCGTGTTTTCTATGACGTTGATTGTGTCTTCTTACTTTATTTTGCCATCGTTTGGGTTAATATCGATTGCTGGCATGATTCCCCTAGAGAGAAATACTGTGCTTCGTGAATATATATTTTTTTGGTAGTAAATATGTGTTTTTATTTTGTGCCAAGTCAAATGCATTTTTTTATCGTCCTAATTAGTGCCATACTTTTTTGCAAAATTTAGGTAAATTTTTAGAAACGACAATATATTCAGAAGTTTCTTCATAAATTTGGTGCCTATGAATAGATATATGATACTTATTTTGGATGAAATAGATTCAATTAAGATTGAAAAGAATGGAGTTAAAATGGCCATTTTTATTATTTTCATCAAGAATCCTGTCCATATCTGCCTGTCCTTAGACTGGAGAAAATACGGCTTCGTTAAGAGAAATCTTACTTAAAAGTCGATGCCAAGGGTCTGTGTGTTCGATCCTGGCCGTCGTTAATTTAGCTCGGCACGAAAGCCATCGTCGTTTTTATGATAAAAATTTCCCTGGGAACGGACTGACGGCGTGGAAAACTGACGGAAGACGTATCGTATCGACTTTCTCGTCGAGTCACCGCATTAGCCTGTTTCCTGCTCGCGGTTTTACCTTTTTTCTTTCAAACACAATATCGCTTTCTCGTTAAATAATCATCCTGAACGATGTTCTGAGCTACATTAATGTTGCAGGTAGTGGAACATTCGAGATGAGCACAAATAAAATAATATCTTTGGAGATTTTAAATTAGAACTGAAGTAGCTAACTGAAGAGTCCTTGTAGAAAACACTGTAACTGCCAAAATGCAAAAAATAAATTTATCGGATAATGGCGCACGTGCCAATGCTAATACTATAGTATGAAATTTGATTTTTAGCACATGAGTGTTTTCTACAAGGACTCTTCAATTCTTCTCATCACCGAGGCGGATACAATTCTTTTATCAATCCTTTTATCAGAAATTTAAATTAAACGTTAGTTATTTGTAATATAACAATTCCCATTTCTGTCAAACAATTTACTTTCTATTTATCAATTCCTAGAATTTTATTTCGCATTTTCATATTGTTTCAGTGTCATTGGAATAATATTTTCTCTTTAAAAGATAAAAAAAATGTTTTGATTCGTGATGCATTGGAGCAAAAATTGTTATCCAAAAACAATTTAAGAGTGTATAATGAAATTATTTTGTTTTCGAGCTGTTCCTTTCAAACCGGCCGCTTTTGTATCTATATTTAGCGACAAACAATACAAGCGAGTCGAACGTGCCTCAAAAATCCCGTTTATTTTATTAAAAAATTGGAAATAAGTCATGAAGTTTAAACCCTGTAATGTAGTGCTGCCATACACAGACTATTTAACGGAAACGATTTACTAAAAAAAGAGATGTACGCAACCCTATTTGAACGAGAAAAGTGTGCAATTACAGAGGTGCATACAGATGACTCGTTGCATTTTTTATGGCGAAGAATGTAAATTGTCCAATCAGAACTGCCATCTGTGTATTCTTTCCGACGGTTTAAAATTATTCTTTCGTGTGTTCACTTCATTTTCGTATCATTTTTTTAAACTATTAATTCCTTCGATCGCTCATTTATACACTTTACTTTATATAGTTACGCGGGGTCGACTGAAATTTTTTGGGGAGGTGCGGAACGTGATGTTATTTTTCTATTATTTTATCGACGACAAATAATAGTTAGAAGGTGCTTTCTTTTGCGACCGCTTTCACAGCCCGATGTAAAAGCCTCGGAAAAAATGACTAACACCTGCAACCGGCCAGCTCGATAAATACCCGCAATAGCACTGCACCGTTCCACAGTTGACATTTGTTATCGGATGACAAGCTTCTCCCCGTCGAAACATTTATCTTTCGATAGAGTGCCGCGGCGCGGGAGTTAATTTGCACCCCGCACATCAAATATCTACTATTATCCGGTACAAATGATCGGCCTTTCTGTTTTCCCGCTTTGAAAAATATGTACATACTATACTTTCAACGTCGATATAGACTTAAAATGAATCACGATTTTTTGTAAGTTAGTGTAGAGCTGTAAATATTCGAATATTCGAAATTTCGAATAATTAGAAATATTCGAATATTGTTTCCGTTTCAAAATTTATAAATTTACCACGGATTAATAAAGTTCCAAATTGATCATTTGAACAACAAATAATTGTAAAGTCCAATATGAAAAGAATTTCACGATAAAATGTGAATAAATATTTCATGTTCAGTATGAAATTCGATCACTTCAAATATTCAAATACTCCTAATTATTCATGTAATGTTCGAATACTCCTAATTATTCGAATATTCGTTACAGCTCTAGTGTAATATTAGTTAAATGTAGCAACGCCTTTATTTGCTTCAAATTTCGGAAATTGCGTTTGGAAAGATTATACAGATATATTTATCATACATTTCAGACGTGTATGAATTCACGGTAAACTTGGGAATATTAATTAACTGTTTAGGAGGATTAAGGAGGCTACTGAAAAATACTTGCAGCAGTTATGGTTAAATCAAAAGACGAGAGTGTGGCTGTAAATATTCCTTCACAACTAATAGAAGATGGAAATTTTTCTGGTTATTGTAGATACTTTATCTTTTAAATTTTTGTTACAAAAACAGAGTACTGTATCAGAATGGTAACAAACACGATTGCTCAGTGCATCGAGTAAATACTGTATAAAAATTGTTACTATTATTAAAACATAATGATAGTAATTTCATGTTAGATTTAGTCATAGAAATATAAAATACTTCTTCCATTTACTATAAATTGCTAAAGAATTAGAGAAATGTCAAAGTAGTTTCTCTTACAGAATCTAACGTGGTTTGACTCAGTATGTCATAATCTTCAGAAACTTTCCCTGCTTCTGTTTAGAGTAATGCATTTTAAACCTCGATTTGACACAGATACGAATTACGTTTTATATCTGCCTATACATTTGGTGTCTTCTTTATCCTTAGCGTTCAGAAAAATCCATAGTGAACGTGCTTCTTAGATGTGCTAAGGTGAATTTCGTGAATACACGCCAAGCATCCACAGTTTTCATCGTCATTTTGAAACCCTCGCACAGGGAACGAAGACGTCGGGGCTCTGATGGCCCTATGACTCTACTAATGCGATGTTATACGTATACTTTGACGTCTGGTGACGCCCCGAATCATCCACGGTCAGCTCAACTTCCCATCAGCCTATCGGGCCACCCCTCGGATCGTTTTATCGGCAATCGAGAGGCAGACCCGAGTGGCCCAGCAGAAATCGACACGGATCAAGGATCCAGGCAGACAAACGAACTCCACGCGAGAACTTAGCATTTTTATTTCTTCCGTCCGCCCACGGTAGAGCGGACGAGGAACAAATGGCCGGGCGTACGTGTACGCGCGCGACTTCCAGCCGAATTGGCAAGAGAATACTTCGCAGCGAATGCAGATTTCGCAAACCATTTGTCAATCGAGCCGCCTAGCCCTGGACGGGGGACACTTTAATCGACAATCATTTACTATCCGGCTGCGCACCAGTGTCCCGCCAGCCCTCTCTCCTCTTTTTCTCGCTCTCCCGTCCTGTTGCACTCTTTTCTACCCTTTTCCCAGCCCCCAGCGCCCGTGATTCCTCCCTCCATCCGATGTTTCTCCATCTATCCACCCCTCCCCCTCCACCAGTTGCCCACTTTTTTCCTCTGCCAGGAGGCAGAGTGTCACGATTAAAACGCCATCTGTTGATAGTCGCCCTTGCATTCCTCCACCTGCGTTCTCCTCCGCGTCCCTACACCTGCCACTCTCTAATGCTCCACTTCTCTCTCTCTCTCTCTCTCTCTCTCTCTCTCTCTCTCTCTCTCTCTCTCTCTCTCTCTCTCTCTCTCTCTTTTACTGCCTCTCTGCCTTTTGCTCGTTCGTGCACGCTGTTTCGATTCGAAATTGATATTCGAATCGATCGGTCCAGGGTGCGATGGACGCGTCACGGTTTTTGCGGAGCCAGAGACACGCAGGAGGATTTATGAATAGTATTATAGAATGTGTTGACATATTCATCGATCAAGAACCATAAAAGGGTCCTCAGGAACATTTGGATTTATGAATTCCTTCGTTGATATTGCCTTATTGCAGAATGAACGTACAGGTATCGCGAGCAACTCGTGAAGTTTCACGGCGCATGTCCGAACAGAGAAGTGGGGGTGTCGAAAGGAGCTCGGTTGGGCCGTTGGGCCCCCCTCACTTTTCGCTTACCTATCTAAAGGCGGATTCAGAATTGAATGCATATGTATTTTAGCTGCCAGTTGACACTTGATTTCTTGGCAAGTTGACAAGTTGATTTCTTTCTCTCCGATCGATCCCTCTTTTCGATTTCGTCTGAATCTAAGTGGTCCGCATTCTGTTTCATCCACATTTCTAACTGTGACAAGCGTCGGAGATGAACGAGCCTGTGTTCCTTTGACAAAAATGCTTCTTTTTCGATTAGACATCTTCAGGTTAACCAAAACGATGATCATTCAAAGATTAAAGGTGACATGTATTATGCAGAAGACGTTATAGATGGTGAAAATCATTCATACTTCGGGGCTGGACATAATAGTTAGCAATGGGTGTTATAGGAATTCGTTTCCAGTGAAATTAAGTTTTACATACTTTTTGTCCAGTTGTCATCATCAGAAAATAAGCAGGATTAACTTGAAGTATAATATGATCGATCAATTCCTGTATTTTTCTGAGAGTTTATCGATGCACCGGAACCCACATAAGATTGTTAACACGATGAAACAATTATACTTTAGGATCGAAGGATTTTCAAATATGCGTACACCTCTTAAGGGTAAATTTTTGCTGTTTGAAATTCATAATAACCCAAATATTTATTTCTCATGACTGCTAATTCGCCGAAAATTTAGCATTATTTTATAAAGAAACAAGATACTCACATGGTTCCTTTCGAACATTTTTTCCACTTGCCGAGCATAACACGCACAAATAAAAAGAAAAATGTTAACGGTGAATTTCGTCGTATTTGGACTGGTGTTTATAGGAGAAAGCTTGCATAGCCGTTGTTACTTGTTAGTATTCTCATGCGGATTTAACAGACAATATCGCTACTATCGCTCGCTCGGAAAGACCTGATGGACTAAAGGGGCATTTTTCAACACCTTGCGCCGCTCGAAGTGTTAATCATGACCAGTACCTATTCTACACCCTGTACAGCGACGAGAAAGCTTCATTTAGGAGGAAACTTTCTCGAGGCTAATAAAAAACCGTACGATCCGTCTTCTAGCACGTGGAGGCAAATTTCCTTCTCTAATGGGAGCATAATATCGGTGAAAGTTCAACGTTTTACTACTCGTGCGCTGGCACTATTTAGAACGTTCACCTTTCTGACTCATTGCTCCGCCGGAGAAAAGTAGAAAGCTTCTTCTCCTCTTCCGATTGGGCTGTCGGGTACGTATTGCAGCGAGCAGAAACGTTTCGTCAAAAGAGAACACTGAGAACAGGAAGAATAAGGGGAGAAATAAAATTTCAATTGTAGTTTATCATACCTGGTCGAGTTATAAAAAAAAAAGGACATGGAAATGAATGATAAAAACTCGTCCGTTTGCCGTGCAATCATTTATAAGCGGCAGGTGGACAGAACTGTGCAACAACCACGGATTTTGTAAGCTACATCTGTCCCGGCAGCTACAGCGTCGATTTCTCTAGCTAATATTCAGCGTTCACGGTGGTAAACCGAGATTCGAGCACGATTCTGGCCGAATGGTTTTAGAGAGAAATCGTCGGCCGGGTAGACTGGCCATTCAACGATCCCGATTTCCAATCAGTAGTATTAAAGTTTATTTGCTCTGTTATTCTGCCCGTTTCGACCCACCGCTACTGTTTAGCTCCCTAACAAAAATTTGACGTCGAAATACGGGATATAACGCACAATACTTTTCACGTCGGCTCCCTACGGGATCTGCTCCCGTTTTATATCTCCGGTGTCTTTCTCCTCATTGCCATATTTTGAATACCATTTCCCTCGATTCTTTATCTAACAGTGATCCACGTTGCACACGCGCACCTTCCCAACTCGTATCGAGAGCATCGGTAGGAGTTTAAATCGTTTAAAGCATCGGGCAACCGTGACTTGGGATAAGCGCTCAGAAATAGGAATCTTGATACTGCGCGTTGTAGTTCCACATAAAGTATCGGCCAGCCCATTCAATTTTCTTTGAATTGAGTCAAACTTGGCTAGGAGTTCGAAATGTGATGTAGCACGGTTCTGTTACCTATAACAATATTCAAATTCGGTGATCAGTATGCTGGAATGGCCCTTTTTCATTTACAGTTTTCTTATGAATCAACACGCCATGTTAATCCATTTTAAATTAAGACTATTACTAGATATACAAAATATTCTACAATGTTAGCTAGACGTGTGAACTGAGTTTGATCTGAATCTGAATTGAGTCTTCTACGACGATATGAGTTAACGATAGATCTGAAGTAGGTGTCTAAGGACATGAGCTAACGATAGGATTGAATTCAGTCTCTGAGGACATGAGCTAACGATCGGTTTGAACAGGGTCTCCGAGGACATGAACGATAGGCCTGAGCTAGGCATATGAGGACCTGGGATAACGACAGTGTTTGAACCAAGTATCTGACGGAGTTAAGCATGGGTTTGAACTGAATCCTCGAAGACACGAGTTAATTGCTCACATGTTGAATCTAAACTGAGTCTATGATCTAACGACAGGTTGCAACTGAGGCTACTAATATACAACATTTAGGGTTATAACCATAATACCCTATTTATTTGAGAACAGATGTTACTAGCTTGTGAAATGCAACCTTACACTACCTGAAACCTCTGAATGTAAACTTAGGCGCAGCTTTGAATATTTGATTATCGCTTTGCCTTCAGAAAAATGTTGATAATTTGCAGAATAAATTCTCTTACTGATAAAAAGTCATTAAACAGTTTATCTAAAATTGTTTCTCGTATCTCCAATCATTTTCAACATAGCATCAGAGGTGCGAAGCTTTGGAGGATAGCTCCACCTCGCAAATTCAATTTACCCGCAGCTAAAAAAGCACAAGCCTCTTATTCTTAGCTACTCTGTAAATCTGCAAATGTTCACAAAAATCGGCGAGGTACAGTTCGGCAAGTTCCTTATCGGATCTAGTCCAAGCATTGTCACCTTAATCATCCACGTGCGGCGCAGTCCTGTCCATTCGTCCGCTTTTCGGCCAATTACGATCACCGACGGAACCGGTAAACAGCCTGCAACATAAATCGGATCGAAAGTTAAGGAATGGAAATCGCATCAGCCGCTGGTTTATTGGTTTTGTAAATCAGCGCGTAACTCCAAGCCGAGTGACAGTTTGCTACTGGGGGGGTAGCAATAAACAAAAACGGGGAAAGAAACCGAGGGCAGAGCCTGCAGGCGTGCCACCCCTCCGTAGCGTGTCGAGGTGATAAATCCACCGGTCGGTACACGGTGCTCGGTGCTCTCAAGTTTTTAACTTTTGCAACTTTCTTATTTATGTGCGGCACGTACGGGAATCGATTTTGCCCGTTAAACTTCTCGCGTCGTTGAAATAAATGGAAACTCGACGGATCGATCACGCCCGGGGTCGATGCGACACCTTTCTTTCCTTTTTTTAGTTCCGCGGGAAACTTCTCGGGCGGTCCAGGGCAAAAAGTGGACAGTTTCGAGTAATTTTTTAATTCATGGCTTAGTTAGTGCTAGATCACGGAGGAAACTTACCGGCGACGCTTTTTTAATTAAGGGTAATTTCGTCACGCATTAATCAAGCTCCTCGGTCTTGATACAGTTTCTGGAACTGAAAGAATTGTGCTATTTGTGGCATTTCGTTCTCCAGCGAACGGTAGTGGTCAAGTTACACTTTAAAATCAGTAGATATTTGTACACAGGGTGTTTCCAAATTATTTGGACAAACTATATTAGCAGACTTCACTAATCATATTGAAAAAAAAATGCGAATTGCTGAGTGACCTTGGCCTGTAAAATGTACACGTTAGAGTAAAGAGACTTACATTCGAATGAAGTTGTGATGCATGTAAATATTGATATATGCTGGGATATAAACAATGCAACAAAAACGTTAAAAATGCAGTATTTTTTCGTAAACATGTTTAACGACCAATCAAACGAACCTTTGAATTAGTCTCCTCAATGTCTCCTTGCTCAAAGAGATCACTAGGAACACGTTCTTCATTGTTTTAGTGGAGTATGTTGATAATATGTATATGTGCGTACATGACACTAGAACCAGATATTTTCAGCTGTTCGTTATTACGCTATCACTGGCCAATTTTGGTAATCACCTCACTGTACATAATATAAATTGTGAAACACACTTCCTTTTTGGAGTTTATCGTTTTAAACTACAACATTGTGCAGGTGTATTTGTATATCCAATTCTGTGAACGTTTTGTAAAATTGCCAATATCAATCTATGTTTCGTTACATTGCATTCATGTTTATCGAGTATTTGGACAATTTCACGCGGTTGATAAGTGGTTCTTTATCCACAGTTATCACTCGAGCTTTCATTTACACGAATTGAGGACCTTGCAGCACGAGCGGTGCAACTCTATTTTTGACAATTTTTGAGTTATGACGTGTAATATAGATGAACAAAAATTCTGCATCATTTGGTGGACGTTTGATGCAAATCCGGTAATAAGTGAATTTATTGCAAATTTTGAATCTCACCCATTACTGTTTTATGCAATACTAAGTAGCTTTATTACTCGGCTTCGCCCGAAATTTATACTTTGATTTTATAAAAAAAAAATTTATTTATTTATTTATTATGAAAGTAGTCACATTCTTCTGGATTAGCTAGGCATAATGAAATTGTACACATTTCGTGACCCCAGAGTTTACCGTTTGAAAGTTTTTTCACGACAGACGAACACACAAACACTTTCTGCTTTATATATTAAGATTTTTGTTTTGGGCAGCTGCAGATTTGTAAAATTTGCCGCAAATAGAAAATAAAAACTTAGCAACTTAATAACTACTACTTATTGTGTGAAAATATACACTTTTCAATTCGTGTTCTCTTTTTAGTGTTAAGACAAAGCAGTGTTTTTATAAACAGTTTTTTATAATTTACTCGAAGTTTGGTAAAAATGGAGCTGCATCCCTCTTGCTGTAAAGTCCACAATTTCAATCCATTCACAGTTTAACAAAATGCTGAATCATATGTAATAAGAAAGCCAATGATTGACAATTTTTTTAATTAGCCAAATTGACTGCATCTATTATAAAAATGGGCTTCTGAATTGCGGCGAAAATAATTATAGTAATGGAATTAAACTTTTTCTATTTATTAAACTACATTTCTACAGTAAATAAAAAATATAAAAGTAATAAAATTATTGCTTTTAAAATGCTTTTGAAAGCGGTCTTGATGACATGTTTAAAAATTCATGCCTCGCTCGTGCATGCGATTTCAGCAGTTAGACTTATCTGACACCAAAAATCAAAACAGATTCTTGATCAGTATGACTGTCGCTATCGTTCGGACTATAATTAGCAAAATGGCGGGCAAAATGCAAGAAAAATATTTTTTCGGCTTTTATCTTTTTCTATTTTCGATTTAAAAAGTAGGTTAGACTGAATGAAAATACTTGGTTGAAGTCCCTGCGAGAGTCAAAGGTTTGCAGAATTAGCAGTAAAATTTATAAAGCAATCGGTTCGTTACATTTTAAGATTTTATTTTCACGATGTGGACATGTTTCGAGAAAAACGCGTTCAAAAACTGCGCTCCCCACAAAATGCCATTGTAGAAGCTAAAATAATCGGAATTTTTCCATGAAAATTTAACAGTACATTCTTGAGGCTATGTACTTTTGAAACCTGTTTAAAAAAATCGATTTTTTCAATCTGTCTAACCGGAATGATCCCTTAAAAATACACTAGTATAATTAAAAGAAATCCAGAACTCAAAGGAATTTTAATTTTATATTTCCATGAATATCCGTCTTACTGTTCTTATAAAGTCCAGTATGCACAGTCCTCAACGCACACGTTTCTTCTACACTCTCAGGTTTAACTTTACTGAACGTCTATACGAATACCTATATCAGAACTTCATTCGATACTCCATTTCCCAGATTCACTCACCATAAAATTGGCTTTCTTTGTTTCAGGTAAGCGAGCATCTCCATGTCGAATGTCGTGCCTTGGCTGCGAGGCATTCTTATTTACTGGAGAACGGTACATCAACGACAAAATATCACCGAATACCTTTATCCAGTGGTCCGTAACTCAGGTTTGACAGATACGAATGCGTGCGGCGTCGTCACGGCATCGTCGTATTCCTATTACTCTTCTATCACCTACGCTTTCGCGCGCCGGTCTTCGAAATCCACCCGCGTACACGCGCAATCTATCTCTAACACATGGTGCGCAGACTTCGTCGCGACACGTTTGCGAGACAAAATTCTCAGCGAACAATTAAACGCGCAGGGTAGTTCGCGTGAAATTATTTAGAGAGAATTTTGTCAAAGTGACGCATGCACGTAATCACGAGCGAATTTTCGCGACAACGCGCGACGCGTGTTACATCGGATTAGCGTAGCAAAATGTGTTTCATCGTGTGCCAGCGCGGGGCGTTGGAAAAATTCGCTTTTGTAGCGTGTAAAAAAAAAAAAGGAACAGTCGCGGCTTTCACAGATTGAGCTACGTATTTCCAGGAGCGTGGTTCTTTGAAAAACGAATGTAACACGAAATTCGTTTTAATTTTGGAATTGGAAGTTAAGCTGCCTTTTATATTTGTGCACACCCTGCTGATTGAAGGGGTGTAATGTTGAGAAGAAATCAGGCGTCGCTGGCAAACCGTTTTATCGAAAGATACTGTTGAAGTTTCGGTCAATTAGATAGCGTAGATTTGCGTTTAGAGGTAGAGAGTTTTTTATGAAAAAACAATTCGTTTGCAATGTGTTGCAAACGGGTCATTGTTCTAAAATTCATACGTAAAATTTGGAATTAGGATAGTCTTTGAAGTAGAATACATAGGTTTCTTCGTCTCAAATTATGATACTTCTGTTAATGTTCACACTTTAAATTTTCATTAACTCATCGCTGTTATTTAAAGATTCAGTAAACATAGTATTGTACACAGGAATACTTGGGGGGTACTCTAGTGTAACTGCCCGTTTTTCAACGCCACCTTACGGAATTTATTTCACTAAAACTATAAGTTTATACTATCTGTCGTTTTGTCTGCATATTAAGGTAGGTTTGAAATAATACTCAGAATTTTTTGTTCTAGTTTATTGTACATATACATAGATATAGTCGGTGGCACAAACTTCTTAAAATGTATAAGAATTTTCGAGTATTTCTAGAGAAAATAAGAATAGCGAAAACCATTATAAAGAAAATAAACCTTAGTTTTTCCATTTTGGAAGACTAGAACAGTTCCTACACCAACACCCGTCGGAAAATAATTTTTTTGGAGAAGCTTGCGTCACCGACTATATCTAAGTACATGTGCGATAAAAAGATCAAAAAAATTCTAAGTAATACTTCAAACATACCTTACTATGCAGGCAAAACGTCAGATAGTATAACCTTATAGATTTGATTAAATAAACTCTCAAAAATAGCGTTGAAAAATGGGTAGCTACTCTAGAGTACCTCCTTAACTGTAGCGTATACTGATAAAACTAACTCTATAGATAGAATTACAGAATAAATGCACCGTCCTCAGTTCGAAATCTTTCACTTATAAAAAGACAAGTTAATCTTCAAATATTTTAATAAAAGACACACCATCGTACTGTACCTATGTACATATAACATATTTTACTTATTTTAGTAATGATAAATTAAGAATTACCCATTATAATTTACATTGCTATAAACCTTTATTAATAGGTACATATATTTTTAATTAGCACCATCTTCCAATGAAATGTTCAAAGAAATTTTGCTAGAAGAATGGGACAAGATAAGTTTGAATTTCACATAAAATTGAATAGTTGAATCTATGCATAATAAATTAAAGCTTATAATAAAAGGGCAGAAATATTAATTTATTGTAATTTCGTTTGTATAAATTAAATATGAAATTGAGGTGAATATTTTTCTGCCTGATCCTTGCTACTTTTACGGATAATAATACTGTTTTAATTAAACTCTGTACCAGTTTTCAATTAAATGCACCTAAAGCAAAAGTGTATTAAGAGAGGGAGGAGCCTGGTGTAATCTGCAGAAATGAACGTTCATTTCGAAATTTTTTTGTAAGGAAACGATACATGCAATCTTCCTAAAACTATCAAGCTCTATTACTATGTATTTCAAGAAGTGAAGAAGCATTTTTCTATATAAAAATAACGCGTTAATTCCAAATGGTGCAAGTGTTTCCTTCGTTGTATTTGCCCGAAACCGAACAACCAAATAGTTTTGAGTTTTTAATAAAATTACGTTATGGAAATGAAAAGTTACGATCATGGTGAGTGTTTGAAAAAATAGTTACGTTTCTCGCTAAAAAATTTCGCGCTAAGTGTGCAATAAAACTTATTTGAACAACTCGGCCGCTTCGAAACACTTGCGTCATTTGAAATTACCGTGTTATTTTTATATAAAAAAATGTTTGCGCGCCTTTTGAAATACATAATAATACAGCCTGAAAGTTTTAAAAAGATTGCATGTATAGTTTCCTTACAAAAAATTCCCAAGAATAACCTTGATTTCTGCCGATTACACCAGGTTTACCCCTCAATCTAAGTTTATATTAATGTGAATTAGAATTACGAATTCTTACTTTGAAGTCGATTTAATATGTAAAATATGTTACATGTAAGCTGGTCGGATACTTTTGTGAGTAACTGTACATGAATATCTTGATTCGACTGTCGTCGCTACATCGTTCTTTACTTCTCAGCGCGGCGTGCCGATACAACAGAATTACCTGGAGGAGTCATTTTTCTGCTTGGGGGTATATTATGCATACGCAGCTGCATCGTGGATCATTCGTACACGCTCGTAGTCGCGCGTGACTGATAAGAAGGAGATCGAGAGCGAGAGACAGGAGAGGCGAGAAGATCTACTATCTCTACTGAATTATTGAACAGTGCACTCTGCCTTAGCTCGTTCGCATATTCTGCCATCTATACCGACTCAATTCTCCCGGTATTATTGTCTCAAGGAGCAGCAGGGCTCGGTGGGGGAGGCGGTTGACGCGGGGGAGGGTGGTGGGGTGAGCGCGTGAGGTTCTGCGTGCGACGTGTCCCCTGTAAATTATTTCACGACTCTTTTTTTAGGAAAAATTCGCGCGCGGAATTTGCGTAATGAAATTCCGCGACGCCCCGGTGCGCGGGTTAATATTTTATCGACGGCACATCTGATCTCGTATGCTTCCGCGGCTGCTTCGAGATTCCATCGATCCTTGACAATACATCATTCCACGCGAGCCTGCGGTATGAAAATGGAAATAAGTATAAACATCGGATACTGTTATGCATAGAGTGGAGTTTGCTGGGTTTCTTGGGTTCCGAGCAATATTTGTCCACGTTAAAGTAGAGGAAAAGGCGGTATTATGGTATCTTGCTGCTAATTCGGCCCCCTCGTGATTTTCGTATTATAAACAAAAATATCTAGCGGCTAATAGCGTTGTCTACTGCACTTGCTAGCAGGGGCCATATTACCCTCACCCATATCTTAAATTCAATTATGTAAATTGCCTTTCTATTGCTCCCACCTTTTATTACACATAACCTTATTAGTTTACCCACATTTTAAGCAAAAATTTAAAACGTGTTACACCCCTTCCTCTAGTTAATAGAGGTTAATGGTTGGGGATATTTGGGACGCATAGAAAGAATAAAATGATATTCCTTGTATTTAAACACGTATAAGGAGTGATTTGCAACTGTAGGCATGCACTTATCTGATTAATAAAAGTTCTGAAAGGAATATTATGGGTCTCGAGGTCTATAATGCCCGGGTAGAGTATAGAGTGGCTGACACTTAGAGAATGCGGCTTGTTAATGAAAGTGACCACTTAATATCTATGTGTAGGTACTCTTTACAGTATGGCTAACACTCTCTTTCTTACGTCATACTCTTGAAATGTAGTTAAAGACCTCCTGCATCTAGGGTGTACTCGTTAAGCACATCGACGAATCTCCAACTGTGGAGTCTGCCCTTTGAGTATATTAAGACGCGTTTGAGTTTAGAGCACACTTCTGAAACATGTGGACCTCTGAGCAGGAATATATCCCTGAATTCTATCGAGGGGCCTTTGAAATCGGAGCGTTTTCATGGATGGTTTCATAATAAGCAGACACTTAGTTTTAGTGCCACTTGACAAATACCTGAAGATCCCTGCGTTCTGATTACAGCTCGTATGTATTTACTTGACATCTCTGACACCTTAAAGATAGTATTGCACGATGAATCTTCACTATCTATTCTCGAAGCTGTGCACCTTGGGAACTACTTATCCTCGATCGTTTTCTTCACAATTCTTAAAAGTCCAGCTGGATAGCGGATCAACCCTTTCATCATATCCCCCCGAGTAACCCTCGAGACGCAAACTCCTGCACCGTTCTCTTGCAGGCAGAAATTTCAAGGCACAGCTCAGGCCGGAAAGCCTCAAGATTCAGCGGTGTCATTACTTTACACCCGCCACGATCCACCCGGTTGGTGTTCAAGGAGCAGGGGGGGGGGGTTGGAACCGAACAGAGAGGTAATTCAGGTTACACGCTCGAGTGTAATGGGTGGTTTGACCGGGTTGCCGGGTTCCTGCCAGCCAGTGGCAAGAGTATGTTGGCGGTTGGAGGTCGCCGCCGCTAGGAAAACGGTCGGTGGGGGCTGGCCGAGACGGGGGCGGCGGGGGGAGAACGGGGGATGAATGTATGGGCTTCGGTTTGGGCGCCGGCGGGATTCCTCCGGGCCCGTAGGAACTTGCTGCTTGCTCATAAAATGCAAACGGGCAGCAAGTTTAAGTTTAGACAGCTCTCCAGCCCTCTCCCCTCCACTGCTCTCCTCCTACCAAGCCCCTCCCCGTGTCAGTCCTCTCAGCTACTCTCTGGAGTGTGTCGGTGAGCGGTCCTAGTCATGCAGTGTAACCAACCGCGGCGGACAATAATGAAATCCATAAATCCGTAAGAACCTGCACCATCCATGGATTGTTCCGTGTGTTCGTTCCTCTTCTGTGTTGGCCACAGTCGCCCTCCCACCTTCTGATCCCTCCGCCACTGCTGTCTTCCCAGTCGCATGCTCGGCTCAGCTCCTCGTCTTCCTACCTTTCTGTCGGTGAAGGACCTTCCGTTTCTTGCTCCACCCATCCCTTTTTTCTCAGCTTCCCCCGCAAGTCCTCTGACACCCAGCCGAAATCTTATCGCGCTGCAAGCGTCCTTACGACCTTCCGCGTACCCCCGGACAGGGTTACGCGCGTTCAGACGTGCTGCCAGGCCCGGTGTGCACGCGTAGAGTAGATATACCCCCAGGAGAGCGAGGGTCGGATGAAATATCGATTGTCACGTGGTTTCGCGGCCGAGCTCTCCGGCGACGTCGAACGTGCCTTTGATTGATTCGACGCCGTCCAGCTAGACCCAAGGCGTCCGGAGAGAGGAGACACACATACATAGAATTGTGTCGAGGAGAGAGTATTGTTATGCTAACTGAATCCCGATGACTTCCCATCGATCGAGCTCGCCGATACGGAACGCGCTTGGGAATCGCGAATTTTTCCATTCCGGGCCGGTCACCGCTTCGTTCTATCGCTGACTCTTTGCCCTTTCCTTTCTCCGAACCCGATCTATGCGGCGAATAAAGGAATCGTTTCGTTCTGCGGCCTTCCCCGCCTCCCTACCTGCCCCAAGTTTCTCGTTATTAGTTTCCGTTATACTATGGGCCCGTCGTATCGAATTTCCTCTGCATTCTCTTAACATCTCTACAGATGTTGAGACACCGAGGAATCTTCTCCGGACTTTATTATACCGCTTCAAGTAGCAGATAAAATTCATATTTGAAGAGGACAAACTTATGGACACTTTGAGTGCAATTGGGAACGTAATCGCGTTTGCAGACTTGCAGATTTTCGTTCCTCGCGTTTACCTAGATAGCAGCTGTTTTGGATCTCTGTTTTACCGATTTGCGCAGTCTCGTTGCGGTGACTCGATTGGAGCTAAGGATTAAACAAAGTTCTACGTCTGATAGAAAACAAATGTTATCGATATCGGTAGTTAGAAGCGTAAACACAGAAATCGAGGTAATGAATTCTGCGGAGAAGCATTAATCTGGGCATGGTTCTATTACACCCATATACTACGAACTTTCGAGCTCTGTTTTCTCGGAAACGAAATGTCCCCCGAAAAAACTTCATTTCCCAGTTCGACGTCCCTTCGCAAGAAGAATCGTTTTTCTCTCTTTCCCCGTTTCCAGGTCCTTCGGAGCATCCTAAAAATCCCCGAAAATGATGGTATATCCGTCGCCCTGGCTGGCGATATTTCACCACAGGGCAACCGCGCCGATTTTCACGAGTAAAGTTCCGGGAGGAAGTTGAGCTCGCCGCGTCCTTCAATTTCGGTCTTCACATAATTTATCCCAGCCACGGGTTCCGCCAACTTTCAGCGGCCTAAGCCTCCCCCCGGAGCAGAAATTAGTAGGTGTCCCTGGCTCTCCTCGCAGCCATCCGTTGACACTCCCCCCTGGCCTGGTTGAAAGACAACATTTTAGCAGCATTCCGTATTCGCGTCACGAAGCGGGGGCGAACACCAAAGAAAGTGGTAAACTCGGCGATCTTGCCTCTTTCGGGATTAACGTTGCAGTCTTGGCCAACAATTACACTCGCCGAGTTCCTCCGCCAACGCTCGGACATCTACATAGGCTACTTCCACCAGCGACTCTACAGATTACACGGGTGATCCTTGTAAATGTTCCTGCAAATAACAGGGACCAGTTTATTCTGGTAAATCTCCAAATCTGTTGACAAATTTCGCAATATCACTGCCGAACTTTCGGTCGGATTTTCTCCGCTCAGAAGTGTCGTCGGCTCTACGTAATCTTTTGACTCTTCGGTGGTTACCTAGATGATGTTTGTTTTTAGTGATTAATACTTAACACACAAGGGATTCTTAAGCTAATAATCGTTTGTTGTAGTTTGTTAATTTTGTTATGACAAATATTTAGCAGTCACGAGTGAAAACTTGGTGGTTATGCTCCTGAGCATGACCTGATCAATGAAGAATGCAGAATGTGAAATAGAATCCACTCCACTAGTATTTTGCCAAATTATAATAGCATTAGGCACTTAGAAACTATAGCGGACAAAATTGTTACCACTTTTCCGATTTGCTTTATTTTTGTCATTTTTTAACATCAGCTTGGAACTGTGGGATGTGTTTATTATACATATTCTGGTGGATAATTGAAAGCTGTATAAAACCCAGTTAAAATTGAATTAATGTAACTAACAAAAAAATTTGACATTCAACGGGATAACACATTTTTGGGGTGATAAAGAAGTTTACCACTTTTGGTATTCTTTTAGGTCGTCCTAACAACAGAAAGTGCCCTCACCAAATATCAGATTTTTTATTACTTTTCAAAAGTAGTAACTTTTTAACAACTATAAAAGGATGTTGTCGTGTTTAATGTTATGTAGGAATTTTGTTTATTAGTTATATAAATTCAACTTTAACTGGGTTTTATACAGTTTTCAATTGTCTATCAGAATATGTATATTGGGCAAATTCTGCAGTTTTGAGTTGATGTTAAAAAATAATAGAGGTAAAGTGGATCGAAAAAGTGGGAACTTTTTTGTCCGCTACTGTAGGTCGCTAAATTTTTTGTATCACAATCACAAAACTTAGTGTTGGTAAAGTTGGTGGAATCACTTGAAGATGTTAAATCCAGTTCATACGAAATTTGTGTGTACTTCGACTGTTCTCGTTAAGTTGGATAACTTTTACTCGAAACTATTTTTCAAAGAACGCATTCGCGAAAAGGTACGGAGAGGTGAAGACCCAGTTAAGAGGTTAACAAACTCCCAATCGTGTCTATTTGGCGTCTGACTATAGGCTATCCCTTTTCCCTTGTATTTTTACATACAGTGTATTATAAATCACTGTGCAAGCTTCGAAGGTGCGATTTCTCCTGAAGAGACGTACAAAATTTACAATATACATATTTCTTTGAGCTTGAAATTCTGATACTACAGGTTAAAATAAATTTAGCAAAAACGTAGTAGTTATACAAAAGTATTACACAAAATATTAATACTTTATTAAACTATTCTGAATGAATCCAACATGATTAAGTTGTTGAGCTCGCCGCATAAAATATTTTTTTGTTTTAATCGTTTAAGACCTCAAACTTTTTTACTGCAGTTGGCCATGTACACAAAATTCGATTAGAACTACCAAGGTCGTGCCCACAGTGAAACATACACAAAGTGATTTCACATTCCGAATCATTCTTTCGTGAAAACTACGCTACCAATAAAAAGAAATTCACTTGTTTTTCCCGCGAAGAATCACCTGCTGGCCTATTGTGCTATGATTTACAGGACACCCCGTGTACTCCTATATACGCGGGGAGCGAGTGCAGGAGCGGCGGGGCGGGGAGGGGTAAGAATAGAATGTATATTTGGGAACAAATACAATTTGAATGAATTAGCAGTAAACTGGGAATGGGCAATCCAGGGTTACCTGACCCGAGGGTGGCTGCCTTCCCCTCTCGCTCACTTTCACCCCGACTCAACCCGCTCCTTCCTTTAGGCAGAGCGCTCGTACACGCTCTCTCTCTCTCTCTCTCTCTCGTTCCCGCACTCGTGAAAGGATGCTCTGTCTCCGCCATCTCGTCGTTTCCTCTCCCAGCAGCCCTCGATATCTGAACGATATTTTCGGAGGCAAATTCCGCCGCAACAGAGGAAAACATTGTGCTCGGATTTGGGGTTGGTTTTCTTCTATCGTCTCGTCCCTTTGTCCTTCCGAGTCCGTAAACAGAATTCGGCCTGTCGAGGCGTTGTCGACAGGTGCACCCCTCTCTCCTCTTGCTCCAATCTTTCCGGGGGGTTTGTTCTCGCGTGCATCGCGAGGGTGTATCGATCAGCTTCGAAAGTATGATCCTGTTCGCGCCGCCCACGTAATCCTCCGCATTCTGTTCGCCGATGAAAAGCTGTGGCAGGACACAATGGACAGAGAGGCGTAACACAGCGACAGCAATTCGTGGAGATGAATTGGATGAGTGAACCGGGACACTAGTGGAAATTAATCGTCTCTTTATGACTCTGCGGACTGTTTCTCGGGGATGAAACGATTCCTCTCTTTCTTTCAGCGCACCCGGGCTGTCGAATTTATTTTTCTGTGAGAGCAGCGATATTGGTACAGTGGAGTGTCGATCGTTCGAAATGAACGGGATAGAAAGTGACTCGTATCTATTATCGGGAACACAGATGACGGCAAATCTGGGAGGAACTCGACACGAAAAAAATAATAAATAATATCTAAGGTAAACCAACCAGTGAATGGCCGAATTGTTGAATTTATGGACATTTGAGATTAATACTTGAATATATTTATGTATAACAACAAAACAACTGTTGAAATTGCATTTAAATTTGTTTTTCTTGAAATTTCTATAAAAATAATTACTTATTCTTATCGTAATTTAAAGAAAAAGATTATAAAATTCAAAGCATGTAGAAGCCCAGTAAATGACCGCATACTTTTAATAAGAATTGTGCTTATTAATGTTTGCTTAATACGTGTAATTAAAAATATCGGATATTAAAAGTACAACTACACTCCGTTTATAAACATTTAATAATTTTAAATTTATAATTGACATTTCTTTGCCTAATTGTCATTCACTGGTATGCGGTCAATTACTGGTTGGTTTACCCTACGAAAGGAACTTCATCTGAACATGATCTCGAACATTTGTTTAAGCAGAGTGAAATTCGGAATATTCACGCTTCGCTGTATTGAATTTTCATGGTGCGTGATAACGCGTTGGCTGGATCTGTTGGCTCTAATCTAAATGTTTTGTTGTTGATAAGATGATAAAATATGGTGCAAAGTGTGCGCGTGGTACAGATATGGGCGTAAACATAATACTGATTAGTTTTAGCAGAATATTCTTTCCCCCTTGCAGTGATTTTTCCTCTGAGGAGGGTCTTTCATTTGGACTGGAAAGTAGAAAATTTATGTTATAAAAAAAGTGAGGAAATTTGCGAACAGCTATGAGGATCACAATTTCGCTTTTAATGTAACAGCAGAAAAGTATTGGGCACTCTGTAACCCAATGTCATCTGTGACTTGGATTTGCGGTGATAAAGTATGGAATAATTGACAATACGTCCGTTGAAATAATTAATGTGTACCTCCTAATTACCACCGGAATTCTAATACTAATTCGCGCGGAATTTGAATCATTCGGCATAAGAATTGTGATTAGAGACATTATTACAATAACTATGGAGGCCTTATGGAGGTATGGTTAGGTATTATGGAGGCCTAACTTCTACGAACAAGCAAATCTTC
Source organism: Andrena bucephala (assembly GCA_947577245.1). NCBI lineage: Eukaryota > Metazoa > Arthropoda > Insecta > Hymenoptera > Andrenidae > Andrena > Andrena bucephala. Next base: position 109,948,967 of record OX387715.1, read on the forward strand.
ATTCTGTAAATTAATAATTTCACTTTGTCTCACATCTGAACTTCTGTGCCACTTAACGGGTCATTCTACTTTGAACCGCCGCAAAATGAAGCTATTCTTAAATATATTTTTCTCGGTAAATGCAACATATAATGAAATAAATCTTTTTGGTATTTATTATACTACTCTTATATTATACAAAAAATAATTAAAAAGAATTTTTGCAATTTGTTTTAATTGTTTTTTACGGTTTCAATATGGCATCTAAAAAAAAAGGTATGCTCATAGCGTAGTTCATTTTCCGGCTCAGGCTTATCAGAAACAAAAAATTCCGAAAGATTCTTAATCTGTACGAGTGTCGCTATAGCCTCTAGCATAATTAACAATTTTTGTTAAAAAGTAACATAATGGCGCCGGTTTGAAAACAAGTTTGACAAAACACCCAAATGTATGTATTCTCGGGTGTTCCATGAGAAAAATCTCGGCTATTTCTCGACAAATATTGTTAATTGAGCTAGGGGCTATAGCGACACTCGTGCAGATTAAGAATCTTTTGGAATTTGTTGTTTCGGATAAGCTTGAGCCGGGAAACCACCTACGTCGTAAACATGGTAAACCCTTTTTTTAGGTGCCATATTGACGCTGTACAAAAACATTAAAACAAATTAAAAAAATTCTTTCTTATTTTTTTCTACAATATAAGAGTAGCTTAATAAATACCAAAAAGATTTATTTCATTATATGTTGTATTTACTGAGAAAAAAATCTTTACAAATAGCCTATTTTTTCGGCCGATCAAAGTAGAATGATCCCTTAAGTACCTACTTGTATGTTCCCGTACAAAATTCTCACTTTTCTCACTTTATACTCGGTAATTCTCTCGGAATCTCAGAACCTTTTTAACTCGTAAAATTGGCGTTTCTAATTATTTTTATTCTACTTGTAACGCTATAATATAATAAGTATATTGTGAACCCTAAGTTATTATCCAAAATAATCTCGCGAGCATGAAAATTGCATCATGGAAATATCGTTGACAGATTGGGAATAATAGATGGCTGAAAAGGGCCACTGTTGCACCAAAAATGTTCATTTTCACTCGTAACGCAATAAGTTTCCCGTTAATCCACTGGCGAAGACGTCTTTGCATTATTCCTAGGAAAGGCTCGCAACGCTTGCTCCCATGAATAATGCACCGTTCGCTGGGCGTTAAAATCCCACCGCCACATACTTTCAGTTAATCTGACAGTTGGAAGTAGTTTTCAAATAGTTCCGAGCGGACGTAAGTCAGGTTGAACTCAATCTCTGCATTATCCGCTTCCCTGCGCCACGCCGCAAGAAGGGTTATCATCGTCTTTGCCCCGAGAGGCTTTCCATGTACGCGAATCGATACGTGACGCAAGAATTAATATAGCTTGGTGGAGGGAGCGTCGATTTCGCGAGAAACGCTGGAAAAAATGCCGCTGGGTCCGTTGCGCGCGCGATTTCCCATGAATTTCACCCGTGTTCGATAAATTACAACAATTGTTCCTTGCTCGAATACCGCCACCCCCGGGGAAAAAGCGAGCGATTCAGCGCAAGCGTGACACGGTTGCCTGCCTCTTCAGCATCGAAAATGTTTTTAACGAACGAATTTTGCAGGGAATAGTGAGCTTCAGCGTTGAAATTGGTATTGATGGATGTTAAAATGTGATTTCGGAACCTGTACATCTGAAGGAAAGAGGCTTTAAGGGTTTGAGAATCTTAAATGAAATGGCTGGAAAATTGTTGCACATTTAAAAAATTCTCCCCATTCTAGATAATTCTTACTTGAAACAATTAATTATCTAAACAATGCTCGCGTAGAAATTTGAAGAAAAATGCATCCCCAGTCACATCGGTTTGCAAGGCACATATGTCTGACCATGCACGCTGCTCCTTCCCTCGCTTTCTCGTGGTTTACTTCTCTCGCAGTGTTGACGCTCAATCTCATTTCTCTATTCTATTGCATCCATTCTATAAAATATGAAGAGTTTTATAAATTCTTAGAATTTTGGGAGACCGGGATTAGTCGACTAATTTTTAACATTTCTAATTTTTATAAATGGACCACTGGTATTTTGTTGATTTGTTGCCTACCAAAAGTTTACAAATTTCATTAGGTATACAGGCTTAATTTTGAAAATCGTTTCAATGGAGTCTAGGTTGTAGTTTTTGTTCATTTCTTCACACTGTTTTTTTTTATTAATTATCATGGTGTTAGTACTGTAATTATTTTGTACTTGTTTGTTATGGTCTACGTGGAAGGCCTGAGAGTTTGAAGGGAAGACAGGGTGTAAAAACTGGTAGGAGTGAATTTGAAGGGATTTGTGGTGGGGGAAGTGGACTTGAGCAGCTAAACTCTTTGCCTCGACTGCAGCTTGAGGATAAAAAGTGCAATTTTTACTGGTGTTAAAATAGTGATAAAATAAAATACTGTAAATTATAATCAATGTATCACGTTTCCACAAAATATTCACGAAAAAACATCAAGCAGTACTTACAAGGAGAGGGTCTCAGATGTCCGCCTCCGATTGCTTTGAATTTTGGATATGTTTTAGAACGCCGAAAAATAAGATACACGTGTTTTTTATAGCGGCCCGTTTTCATATTTGGGGGGTGAAACCAACCCCCAAAGTTATAAGATTTTCAGGTGTTCATCTCTGATTGCTTTGGTTTTTGGATATGTTTTAGAGGACCGAAGTATAAGAAATAAGTGTCTTTTTATTTTGGCCCGTTTGCATGTTCAAGGGGTGAAACCACCCCTCATAGTTATCCCCTAATAACGGTGGCGGACGACAACATCGTCCATACAGCAAGTTATGACGCAAATTAAATTTATATCAAGTTTTACTCGACACAATTTTTGTACCCCGTATGAACTTTGAGGGGTGGTTTCACCCCCTAAATATGAAAACGGGCCGCTTTAAAAAACACGTATTTCTTGTTTTTCGGTCCTCTAAAACATATCCAAAAATCAAAGCAATCGGAGGCGGACACCTGGGAACCTCTCCTTGTTAGTGGACAAAAATTCATAAATAGTCGAAATAAAAGTATTTACTTCCCGCCGACCTTTTTGGATTTTTCATTCTCACTGATAGAACACGCAAGTTTTTGTCACGGCGACACATTAAATGGCAAGCTGGTCATTCATATGCTTCAATATCGCGAATCGCAGCATAATTCACTCTTTAAAATAACAAATAAAGCGAATTAGTCAACTAGCCCCGGTCTCCCCTACCTTTCCGCATTCATACGAAGTCGAAAATCTATTGCATGATGAAGTTGAACGAACGAAGAAGAATATCAAGCTCCATGAGCTCCTCGAAACGTAATTATCAAAACACCCCTTATCAAACATCAAATACCTTTTCCCATAAAATAAAGATCAGAATACATACCTTTTTGTTATTGTTGTCCTTCTTCAAAATGGTCGCAATTGACGAACAAAAAAAAAACTCCCGTCTCATCCCTTCACGCCGCCCCCGCTTTCCTTCGTCACTGGCGCCCACAAATCGCCCAGCATCCGACGTCATCGACCCTTTTCGGCTGTTCATAAACCGTTAACGATCCCGTATCTGACGATAATTACACGCCCCCGTGAAACGTCATAAATTTCCCGTGAAATTTGCCATTTGCGCCTGACCTTATCTCATCGCGCTCTCGTGTGTTCGTTCACCTCTCCCTCTGCCCCAGCACCGACACCCTGCCCCTCTCTCCCCGTGTATCGTGCACCCCCGGCGCGCACGCCGCGCGCGTATCGATGTTTAAACCGCGGCGGGGTAAGCCTCGAGGGTAATTAGACCGCGGCGTGAATGCCACGCGGTATGGAAAATTGAGGTATCGAACAATACGATGATCATGCCCGGACTTGTCAGTATGTCGGTCCGTTCATCCGTCTGCTTTCCTACGCGGGCAATTTCTCCGTTATCATTCGCGTCGGCCGAAGACAGCTTCAGCGCTGGAAACATCGTGCCCGGCGACGTCTGTATTTTCTGCGAATCGATACGGCCACCACGCTCCGAGGATTTTGCAAATGAGGTCTCCCGCTCGCCGGTTGGCCGGATCGCAATGGGATTTTGGCGGTACATTGGTCAAAGTAGTCGGTAGTTTGGATGATTTCGTTGCCGGTACATGGTAAAACCGAAACGTAAACGTTCCGTTGAAATGCTTTTTAAGAGAATGTGTGGTTATCCTCGACTATAATGTGTTAGAGTTTCACGTGGGAAAATAATGTGTCCCACATAGGAGATGCACTTGAGAATATGCGTTTACCGTAGGCTATTAATTTGACCCTTAATCAGAAGGTTGTTGTTAAGCTTTTTTGTAGCTGCCAGGAACACGTGGAAAGTTTCGGCGACCGATTTTAATGAGACAGGATCAGTTATTTTATTTCTTCGCTTCTGTGACGGTAATGGCTTATTTTTTTTTATCAATTTTCAGGAATTTTTTGCAAAGATTCTAATGCGCTAATCCTTTCGTAATTTTAAGGGTACTTTATTTAAGATTATAACAAGTAAAGAAATTTATGACAGTAAAATTATGATAAATACAAAAGAAATAGAATTTTTTTAGAGGTGCAAAACTGCACCGGTTATAGCGTCTTTGGTAGTTATCTGAGTCTGACCAATACAATTTTCTTTCAATTTATTTGGCGATTTTAAGAGTATGGAACCTAAAATGGTGTAAAAATTGCATATTTTAAAAAATGGCGGCACTTCAAACAATTAAATGTGATATTCGCAATAATATTGCGTTTTATTTGTTTGAAAAAGTGGTTAAAATTAATAATTTGGTTAAAACTCTAGGTTCATGTTCTGAGGAATATTATAAACTAAAAGTGTGCAAAATTTTAAGTTGATCGGTCAAATAGTTTTTGAGTTATTCCAGGCCCCAATTTCGAAAACGTGGTTTCTAAAAAAACGCGTTTAAAGTTCAAACTGAAGAAAAATTGTACTTTATTTATACTTACAGGTGCCGCAGGCTAATCTGCTATTCCTCGTTCTGCTTCCTCAAATAATACATTCTCTTTAAATAGTTTTGTCTGCAAGTGCGGTCGATTTATAAAATCGTCTCCCCTTAAGGATTTATCGGACGTACAATATCAGACAAAAGTATATGAAATTTGAAATACTTGAATATCTACGTCTTACGCATAGTAAATCTAGATGTAAGGAATTCGAACGACAGTTAGAATCTTATTTTTAATCCTAGGAAGGTATTTTTCACTTTACAAATGCTTTTTCAAGCATTATTTGCTAAACTTTTGGCAGTGAAAATGCCCAGAATTCACAATTTTCTCAAGTTATAATTTATTTCTTTAAAACGGTGTGGTGAAAACAATTGAAACTCGGCAGATATTTTCATCTACCCATATACTGCATGTACAAAAAAATTGAAAACATTGGCACTATTTCTTCAACATTTTCTCAGATGGTTTATCCGGCAAGATCGTCTCTTTCTATAAGAGTACGTGTAAAATCAGTGAAAATTAAAATCGTTATAACTCAGAAACCGTTTAGTGAATTGGTTTAAAATTTTTGGAGCACATCAGGAAGATTAAAAAGAACAATCTCACAAATTTTCATCAACTTGGCACTATTTTGAATATAAGTCCAATATATCCTTAAAGAAACGTTTGCCCGATTGTAAAAAGTTTTAATACTGAAAATATTTCAAAATTTTTTTTTTTTTCTTCACTAAAACTAAGAACATAGTCTAGCCTACTTCCCGACATAATCGCCACCAATATTGAGGCATTTATTGTAAAATATATCCTAAATATGTTCGTGAACGATTTGACCAAGACCCGCTCCAGAAGCATCCGAGAAAATCAGTTCCAACTCCCTGATGGTGACTCTACGATCATTTTTGCTTTCATCGTCAACGCGCTTCTTCAAATGGTCGGTGATGATCGAGGGTCGCATGGAACGCTTTTCATCATGCACGTTGGTCCTGCCATTCCGAAACATTTCACACCAATTTCTTCCATTCATTACATTAACACAGTACACTGCAACCAGTTGTCTATGAATTTCGGTCGGCTTCACGTTTTAAGCGTTCAAAAACCGTACCACTGCCCGAATTTAACAACCGGCGGCACCGTTGATTATTTTCTTCATTTTAAAACGTCATCACACAACCAACAACAAACTGTCGGTACTTTAAAGACAATTATCGTATAATTATTGACTTAGGAATTGAGAAATTGGATATCTCTGACACTATCAGGTCGTTCTTCTTTGTTCAATGAGTTCTATTAGCACCTAAACCTTATCTATAGGTACCGACAATTTATTGGCACTCGGTACACTACGTGAGAATGGAATTTGATGTTTATTTGGAGTAGAAGTTGGAGAGATAAGTTAAGAAATTGACCTAAATCATCATTAGCTCGGTTTTCGCCAGTATTTAAGACCTCCTGCTGCAAGGAATGTTAACACGAAATAGTTTTATTTTTTTTCAGTATTTTCAATTACTTTAAAGACATTTATTCTTTATATATTATTACTTTATTATTATTATTATTACTTTATTACTTTAAAGACATTTATTCTTTATATTCTTAAATAACATTTATTCTTTAAATTAAAAATTATTTCGGTCGAAATTTTATAACATTTTACTTTAAAGAGGGATTTCAGTAGTGCTGAAAAAGGATAAAGGAACTACGAGCATAACGCGCTCTTTTAAAAATCAACACGAACAATTATCGTCATAGATTTACCAGAATCGAGTGAAAGAGTGCTGAAAGTGAACTACTGGGAAGGAAGCAGTATGTGCCAGAGTTGCTCGGAGAAAAATATGTCCTGGACTAGCTAACAATATCGTTTCATCCATTAAGCCTACGTTGGAGCACTCGTGTATAGCCCCAGGGCAATATTGTGGTTTCTTGCAGTCCCGTACCCCATGCGGGTAATCAGAACGACTGTGTTTCTTTCTTATCCTATTGTGCAGCCGTTAAAACGATGGAGAAGTTGGCTATCGCAAGCTTTGATCAGAACAGAATCTAAGATACATAAATGAAAAATTGTAGTTTGCTTTGTAGGAAAAATATAGATGCTTCTTTACAAGGATAACAGTGTCGCCAATCACTTTGTTACATTTAAAATTTCTTACACAAGAAGTGACGCGTAATTTTATTCTGAAATCCACAAAACTCTCTAAAAAATTAAGCTCGGTTAGATCACTAACAAATTAATCATATAAGAAAGAAGTGTTTATTTGAACATGTAGAGAGCAACAATCTCATGTTCCAGTAGCTTATATTCCCAGTAATAAAAAAAATGTCTATCTTGTAACTCGTTAACGTGTTGTCACGTATTTAAATTGAAAGCGTCAGAGATTGGGTTGCTGTCGGTCCTGTGTACATGCATTTAATTAAATTTTCTACCCTGCAACTTAAATTTATGTCGATATTCGCCAATCGAATCGTTGACAACATTGCTCTCACAGGTAAAATGTGAAAAGTGTTGATTACTTATATCCTTTCCAAATTTTCTTGTTCATTCAAGGACATTTAATAATTGGTCTAATGATCTACTGGTTGGACTACGTCATACATGCATTGCCAACCAAAAATATAACACTAACTGGCTGCTAACCTTTATGCATGAATGGAATCTGTCAGAATCAATTTTGTGTTCATCACGTATACGTCTCTCCTGCAAATTATTACTTTATAATTTGTCCAATTCTTTTATCCCATTTGTAGACATGCCAAATTGTGATAGTGTCTTGCTTCAAGCTATCGAAAAGCCATCGGAACTTGTAACCATATTACATATTTTGTGTCGCATCAGTATGTTCATACCTACTGAAGTTCTCAGGCAACTTCGATCCAGCACTTTGTAGCCTCACAGATCATACTTTCCAAGCTTCCTTTAAGGGGCAACATAGATACACCTAGGACTAGAAAGATCAGGTTGAACTTTGATAATTTTTTTCCATTGAAAATATTTTTTAATTGAAAAATCTTTATACACATTTTAAAATACATACTTTGATGTAACAATTGTGTGAATTTAATTCGTAAACTAAGAAGATTGAATATGTAATAGCGTTTTCGTCAGAATGGTATTTGATCAAACAGTAACCAATATTTCTCGAGAGCTAGTGGACCGATTCAGTTGAAATTGGGAACAGAGGTTTTTGATAGAATTATTTATTTTTTATGGTAGGATTTTTTTAAAACTTTATAGTTCATGTTTTATGAATAAAAAAAAGGATGATTTTTTACTGCAAAACAAAAAATTGATATTTTTAAAATCGGCTGCGACAATAATTAATCTTTTGTATTTTAAGAGAATTTTTTTCGTGTTTCGGATAAAAGTTTTTGGAGATATTTTGGTTACCGCGGAAGCTGTTCTGAAAAAACTACCTCCTGGAAATTTACACAATTGTTAAATTAAAGTATATATTTTGAAATGCATATAAAAATTTATAAATTACAAAATATTTTCAGTGAAAAAAAAAAGGAAAATTGTTAAAGTTCACCCTGCTTTTTCTAGTCGTAGGTGTATGTTGCCCCTAAAGGACTTTATGAAACCTTAAAAACAACTGCCTTTATCAGCAATAATAATTGCTTTTAATCTATTATTTTTTTGTGCCGCCGATCTCAGAATCCTGTATACTCTGATTCTGCATAATTTCATTCGTAATTTCATGATAACTGGAGGAATAGCATGCCAGGAACAGGCAAGCTCTCGGTTCCTATTAACAGCGGGATTGCAGGGACCATCGAAATCCTCTTACGCGCGACGCATTAGCCAACAATTCCCAGCTCGATGTAAATACACGATGTCTCCCGTTCGCCAATCGATACCCCGAATTCGCGCCAAGTGTTTCCAGCGTCGTCGAGCATACCGCGATTCACTCGACTAACGGACGCAACGTTGTCGAAGAAACACGCGTTATGTGGAACGCATCGGCTCGAGCTATGCAGATCGTGGAAGCGTATGCGCCGGCTGTAATGCTAGCTGTAATACGAAGGAACAGTCGGGACAGCAGTGCGTGTTTCAGCGCACACACCTGGGATTCCTATGTGCGCGCAATACTGAATGCGACAGAGTTAGGCCAGGCTTTAATGGCATGCAGTATTTTCAGTGATTTTTGGATTTGTAGGTGCTACACTTGAGCGTAAAAATTAGTGTGTGTTCGTACGGTTAGCGTTTCTTTCGATTAGAATTAACGGAGCAGGCGCGGCGTGACTATACGTTTTGGTATGCATAGCACAAATTTCAAAAGAATTTCGTAGGTACGATTTGTTCCCGCTGATTTTTGTCCCCAATTCTGAATTTAAAGCAATCATTTGTCCCCGATTTTCGGCAAAGACGGGCAAAATTTTTAGTTAAATAAAATTTCGAGTGACGAATTTGAAAGTTAAATGAATTATTCGTCACTCTTTCGTTAACCCGAGTTTGCTTTATTCGACACATGACTAATAATTTTTTAACTTTTACTCGTTATTCGAAATTTTATTTAATTAAAAATTTTGCCCATCTCTGATTTTCGGCAACAGTCCCCTGTTCTGTATTTCTCCTTTAAAGTTACAAAATAACCAATGTGACACCGAAGCCACGAGTTTGCTATTAAAATTCTACTGATTTTGGGAACAGTGTAACTGAGTCTATGAAGACTTTGGTTGTTCCCAAAAAAACGTATCTCGTGTACTCGGAAGCTACAAGAAAAAAATGGTTACCTTACCATACTTGGTCTTTCACGTACTTAGATACTTCATAGTGTACGAGATATTTTGCAATAGAAATGGTGTTTTATTCGCTGCTTGTGGTTTCAAACGTTTCTCAAGTAAAACAGAAAATAGATAATCAGAAACATTGGCGATGTTGAAATCTCGAGTCCAAGTTTAGTTTTGGCACACGTTGCTTTTTGGTTTGCTCCGTTGGAATTGCTACAGTGAATAGAATTGTATAATTATCTTAATCTTTCGAATTTAAATTTACTTTTAGGAGGAAAACAAAAGAATATTTAAACATTTCTCTGCATGAACCTTTCTCACGCGAACTTTAATGTTAATTATCTCGTAAACACACTATGAGGCCAAATATTCGTTAAATATTTTTTTTACTCTCAACCTACATGTAAAGCTGCGTTGAAATCGGTGCACAATAATTCATGCAGTTTGTGGTGAGATAAATTGTAATATAAACAGATGCAGACTGCTAAGCGTTGCTTGGTATCGCTAATAGTCGTCATGCAACTATTATCACTGAACATGACAGTAATATTTCTTAATAAAATGTACCTAATATTTTTAGAGACTCGATCTTTAAATTCGTAAGGGCTTGTAAGAAATTCTTACAAGAGGAGGAGGAAATTCTTCATTGAGGAGTATAACTTTACAATGTGAGCATGAAACAATACTATTACAATATCCTTGATTGTGAACAAAATTAAAAGTAACTAAATAAAAAATTATTTAAATAACAGATCAAATAAAAATCACTTTAAGTTTAAATTATTTGACGAATAAAGTTAATCTTTTTATTCGACTCATGATGAATAAAGTTAATCTTTTTATTCGACTCATGGGGAATAAAGTTAATCTTTTTATTCGACTCATGACGAATAATTTTTTTAAACGTTTATTCGTTATTCGAAATTTTATTTAAATAAACATTTTGCTCATCTCTGTGACAATCTACTTAGTTCTCTCACTGCAAGGATCGATGCCTTCCACATCGATCCCCACTCTTCCAGACTAACTCTGTTTCCCGCCAAAATGTCAGGAGAGAGTTCCTATCTTTCCGCGTGTTTCCCAATTGTCCGCACCTCCGCGCCATTTGTGAAGGATCCGACCTTACTCAGGAACGTCTATCGTCGCTACGGCTATTGTTTCACACCCAAGCCACTCTCTCAGTCAATAATCCTGGAATGCAGGACTTTCTTTCGATGATAGGTATCCCGTCTTCTGTCTTGGTTTTCGATGGTTCTGGCAGGTCACCGCGGAGTATAGAGGTTCCTAGACGATTGTAGGTGTAGCTTTTCCTTGAAGGACAATCAACATGAAGTGTAACGCAGCTTGGTTGAACATTATCACTGGAGACAATTAAGATATTGAACTATTCCTCTTTGACTATTTCTAAAAATGGTTGAATCGATAAGGGAACAGTGCTGGTTCTGTAGATTGAGAAGGATTTAGAAATAGACTTCATGGAACCGTGATACGTATTTTAAATGTGATTAAGGAATGGAAGTGAGATTGTCGCAATAGATTCGTTGAAGTATTCTTTGGATATGAATGTTTGGATACTGGCTGCAAGACCTAACAATAAAAGTGATCTCTGTTCAAGAGACTTCTCTACGGACAATGCACGGCCGTCTAAAAATCTCTGCTTGCGAATTTCTCCGCAATAAAGGGACCTGGAAGCTTCGTTCTCTTCTGTCTGAAAAGTCGCCAGAATCCCTCCAAAGACCTCGTCCACTTAGGTGGTCACCCATACGCTTAGAAGAATGTCTACAAAACTGACCTCTGCTTTCATGCCAGGCAACTGACCCCCATCGAAGACGTTTACCGAGAACCACGTGCTGCTATCCCTGATCAAATTCTAAATTCGTTTGAGGAAAGTTTTAACGCTAGAAAGGGAGCCCGGTGTCCTGAAAGCGTCCTATGCGGGTTCCGATCCAACAATCCCCGCTGCTGAACTTCCCATCGGAAGTATCGACATCGTTGCCCTAAATTAGCAACATCCCCTCCGCCGCGTATCCCGAAACTGGCGAACCGCTCGAAGACTCGTGAATGCGTGCAAAACACCCATCCACCGTTTCCCCTTTGGACAGCCACCCTCGTTAGACGCATGGCGAACCGACGGCTTATTTCGTCCTGTCCGATCAGCGTTTCGCGGATCCGTCGTTTCTGAGAAGTGCACGTTCGCCCAGTCACGTAAAGTTGCTAGCGCATGTCCTGGCAGTCACACGGGCACACGAATAGCCGTGGTAGCTGGGTCATCAGACGCGTGCCGCAGCGATGCATCACGGAATGACGGGATTCGCGGCGAAGCGCCTCGCCCGCTCACAAATCACATCGCGCGCCCGCACGTTCCTCTGCCCGCGTATGCATGCACATGCATGGACGCCGGAGCGTCAGGTGAAGAGGACCTGGCCCGCTGCTCTCTCTGACGCCTCTGACCATCGTTCCAATAAAAACGCCCCGTGGTAATGCTGTTGCCATGCCATTCACTCGAATCCCTAGCCCGGTCAACTGTGGCTGGCTCGTGATAAAGATGCATTGTTCCAATTATTTCAGATAATTGGAGAATAAACGTCACTAGGCTCCGTCGAACTTCACATAGACATTCCTTCATAATGCTGGTCTGTGTTTGAAGAGTTTTTTTTGGGAACATTTTCTCTTCCATGTTGGGTTCGCTTTGTGGAGTTATTAACCCATTGACTAATTAGACAATTATTACTAGATCCGTGACGAGGTGAATGGTGCTTGTTCAGTTTCAGGGACTCGCTACATCTTCTTGGCTAGTACATTTGGCAAAGAGTTGCGATCGAAACAAATGACATAGCACTATTTCTTAGCTTTCCTGCATTGCAGGAAATGTTTACGTAACTTGGTAAGGAGTCTGATGACATCTACTCAAGATACCTAGGGTTATTCCGGGGGAGATGGCCGTAGTTTCGTTGGGAGTCTCCTATAGCCAACCTATTTGGAATAACGCAACGAGCATGGCATAGAACAAAACTTTGATGTTTTGTCTAAATCTCTCCCGCAGTGCCCGGGAAAGATGGCCATATGTAGCTTTCAGGTCAACCAGTTGAGGGCATGACCTGGTTATCACCGATTTTTACCAGTTTTCGTCCGCTTTCGTGTTCGACCGCTTAAGTCTTCTTTGGGCTTTTGTGGTTTTTGTTTCCTTTTAATTCACACGTATGGCAAACAGCGTGAAACTCCGTGCATATTTCGTGGATCCAATAAGCACATGCACTAGCTTCAATTTTAAAGTGGATTTACATGCCTTTAACAGCGTTCCGTTTCAACGATCTGGACTGAGAAAAAGCTGCTTTTAAGCGATACTTTGCAACCACGTATAGGCAACGCAATCAGACGTTTCTTTCTAAGAAATACTGTCATTAGCCATCTCTCCCGTGTGTCCATCTCCCCCGGAATTACCCTATCAAGCATTGACGTTTCTCCAATTGGTCAGCTGCTCGAGCAAAGAGCGTAGAGGAAACTTTTCCCAAGTGTCATCATTTCTCCTTACGAAGTCTGTCACTTTTACGTCCGAACGCTCTTGATACACATATAATAATACGTACGTTCAAACATGAAAATAAACGTGAAAAATTTCCGCATTCAAATCCCATCCAGTAAAAAGTGAAGTTTTATTAAAAGTTTGCCATGCGTTTCGCCTTCTCTAACCCTGTCTACGGTCTGCTCACACACTGGAAACGATTCGGTTCGCTCTTCCTCCTCGTCGCTGGATAACTTCGTTCCGTCTTAGCCGTGTTTCCGAGTTGGACAGGCCTTGAGTTAACTTTATTCACGTGTCAGGCGAACGTATGGTTATCCCGCGTCAGGTCGAATTATATTTCCCTGGTCGTGGGCACGGAAAGCGGAACGTGCGGGCGGTGTGGGGCACGCGATAAACTTATTTCTTTCCTTTGTTTACCCCTTGCCGCGTGGGCTTCGTGATTTCTCGAGCGAACACGGACGAGCGTGCTGGGACTGCCTGAGTCACCTTGCGATACACGAAGATCGTTTTTCGCGCGATGCCGCGCCCTGACTTTCAATGTTCCCCACCGCCGCCTCCCCGCCCTCCCCCCGCATCCCCCTTTTCACCTCTAGTTTCTGTGCTTCCTGTTCCGAGGGCCGCGAGAAATGTGCCACGTTGAAGAAAGGTCGGATCGGAGCGCGCGCAAATTACTTCGGACGATGAGTTATCGCGTTTGTCGAATAATCGCGCGTTTAGTCGCACGGCGGTTATTAACGGTGTGAAATTGTGAATGAAATTAGGAGTGGCAGATTAAATTTGGAAATTGCTAGGGGATTTTACCCGAACTTAGGATCATTTGGAATTTATCGACTTTTTAGGAGTTTTAACTGACGGTTACACAACACCTCCTCCCCCCTTATTGCATCCGATCCTTCAATTATGGCGAATATAAAAGATGGAACGGGTTTTATTAAATTTTGCTTATTTTTGGGAATTAATCGGTTTCTGAGGAATTTTGTTCTTTCTTAACACAGGCCAGTTCTTCAGAAATTTGGATTCTTTAGAAATTGATCGACAGTGCAGGAATTCTATTTTTGAAAGAATAAATTTGTGATTTTCGTGTAACTTAATTCTTTATTCGATTCATTTACGCAGGCTACAATGTATGTTAATTATTTTAAGAGGTTATACGAAGCCAGGCGGCCGAAAAGAGGCGAATGATTGTGAATTTTTTTTGGAAAAAGCGGAAGCATATATTTTTACAGAAATTTTTGCATTTATAAGAGCAACATTTAAAGAATATTTTACAATTTTTTTGTAGACAAATATTTTAGTCTGTAATAAAAAAAAGAACGACATCCAAGAAGCCTTTTTAAAAACGGTGAACAAGATATCTCAAAAACTACTCCACCAATCTTTCTGAAATCTTGTGGGCTTATTTTTTATATAAAAATCTACTGAATGACGGAGGGATTTTTTCCTCCATTTTATATAGTTTCGATTTCATCAATGATAAACGGCCATTAGTGATAACCATGAAGCCATACATCCTTCGGTATTAAAAGTTCCAGTATCTATTTCAAATCTTTCATTTGCATACTTCAGAAGAGACCTCAACTTCAATCCATCGTTGACTAAGGATTTATTGCACTACGCACAGGATTTATTCCAGTATTAATGTAAATTTCTCTTTTTCTGTTGCAGGTAAGCACCGTGTATCTTGAATTCATATGTAGAGTTTAGAGAGAACTGGACCTTGATCCTTCGAACAGGTAAATAAATTGTAATTAAATGTCATTCATATTTATGCACAGTGGAAGTTTGTAGAATAATTAAAATAAGGGGGTTGTTCAACAAACTCTCTCTGCAGTTTGAGAGGGGAACAAATATCGAGAACAAGATTTCAAAACGGCACTTTTCTTGCTACATATACAGTGACGGTAAAAAGTATTCGTACAGGGAGTAATTGTAAAGGGCACTTTGTACAACTCGATTTATTAATAAACTTTCTTAATACACATAATTTATACATATTTCTATAAATGTGTAGAATACATTTCATAAAAAACGAACCCAAATATTCGCATAATATTTGAAAATATTCAAGAACATTTCACAAACGGCAGAAATAGCCGCGTCAAAGGTATTCTTACAGCTCCTCTTTTTCAAATATAAAAAAGAATATTCGTATTTTTGTAGGATTTATTTTTGCCTATACCTACTATAATGGCTTCACATCTTCGTGGCATTGAATTTACTAACCTTAACGTTATGTCTGGTGTAATTTTGTACCCTTCTTTTGTTATTGCGCTTTTTAGTGTTTCCTTCGAAGAAATATTATGTTCGTATTGTTTTATTTCTGAATAAGCAACGAGTTTAGGATGATTGTGATGCACGAAGACAAAATTGTTTCTTTTTATTAGTTCCCTTTTTTATCAAAATTTGTTCTACATAGACATTTATAGAAATATGTATAAATGACTTGTGTTAAGAAAGTTTATGAATAAACCGAGTTATACAAAGTCTCCTTTGGAATTACTCACTGTACGAATACATTTTACAGTCACTGTAGATTTAAATAATTTACTCTAAGTATATACTGCATATATATACTTTCATATTGGTACCTTTGATCTGCTTGTCAGATGGATTCCCTCACTCTAGGCAGCATAAATAGAAACCCAGTTGCATTTTGCTAAAATGTGGTACCTACTTTTCTTTTGCCCATGACTATGTACGAATTACTTCAGTCATTGTTTCTGATAGTACCGGCAGTATCGAAAATGTCTAATACCATTTCGTATGAAGAAGCTATGCAGAGTTTCTCAGAAAAACTTTGTCCTTTGCATTTTATTAACAAATAATAGAAAGAAAAACTTCGACACTTGAAGTATAAAATTCCACACTTGACGTATAAAATTACAAATTTAGTACAATAATTTCAAGTACATATAATACTGGAGGTGTATTGTTTAATTATTGCTCTTTACATAAACGTTTAGTCTCATCTTGCATCGATTACACTGTCCAACACGATTTTTAGTCCGCAATATCCGCTGAGTGATTCTTGTATAGTTTTTCGCCCTGAACACGAATCCGCAAGCAGAATTGCTCTATCACCCTCAGTTTTTGAGAAAATCGATTTTGAAAAAAAACTGCAAATTTTTAACTTTGAACATCTTTTGTGTCGAAACGGTAATAGTTATTTGGTTGCTCGTTGCGTCAAATTATTCTATGAACCCTCCCGAATACAACGATATAGGTTATTATTGCATTATAATCATTTAAATATGTTTAAACAACGATCAAATGGGAAATGACACTCGAAATGCACCCATTTTTGAAGATATCTTTCAATTTATTTTCAAAACTAAGGGTCTAGGAGAAAATCTGACCATTCCACGCGATGCAACAGACATTTTTCCATCGGAAATCATCAACGAAGGTGGTAAGTCACGTTTTGTTTTCAATACAGAAGCGAAATAGTTTGGCAAAACACGCGGCGTCGACAGTGGTAGTCAACGGCGGCACACGATCCACTGCCGCTCAGCGTAACACAATCGTTTAACGCGCCTGACTACCACTGTTGGCAGCGCGCGTTTTACCAAACTATTTCGCTTCTGTATTGAAAACAAAACGTGACTTACCACTTTTGTTGATGCTTTCCGAAGGAAAAACGTCAGCTGCATCGTGTGGAATAGTCAGATTTTATCCAAGATCCTTAGTTTTGGAAATAAATTGAAAGATATCTTCAAAAATGGGTGCATTTTGGGTATCCTTTTCCCTTTGAACGTTGTTTAAACATATTCAAATCTTCATAATGCAATAATAACTTATATCGTTGTATTCGGGAGGGTTCATAGAATAATTTGACGCAACGAGCAACCAAATAACTATTACCGTTTCGACACAAAAGATGTTCAAAGTTGAAAATTTGCAGTTTTTTTTCAAAATCGAGTTTCTGAAAAACTGAGGGTGATGGCGACAAGCGGTTTGCGAATTCGTGTTCATTACTATATACTCTACAAGAATCACCCAGTGGATATTGCGGAACAGAAAAAAAGTTTCATTTTGTTGGACTGTGTTATCGAGAGTCGCCAGCCCCATCTTTATTCATTATTGCTGTACATCCGAGTTGTGTCGAATTATCAGAAAACACCCTCGACCAAACGAATCAGCGACTTCAGACATCTGCCAGAGTCGACCGTTACGCCGACAAAACCTTGCACGCATCATCAAGCAAGAACAAGGGCCAAGCTCTCTTACACCTTTTTCCCTTGCAGGAGCGATTACTCCGCCTCTAATTAAATCGCGTACACCATTATCCCACCATAAGACACGCGTGCGAGCTTCGATCGTCCCGGCAGTGCTGGGTGCAGCCTTCTCAGCTTCTTCGTTTCCTCTGGCGAAAGAAGCAAGGCAATCGTGCCAGGCGTGGGAAGTGTAGGTGGTCTTGGCCCAACGTCTGCCCCTCGATTTCTGCCGAAGATAACGGGCCGTTGACTCTGCTCCACGTGCACGGGAGTAGAAAAGGACACTGGGGAGGTGGCAGCCGGGTGAGAATTCGGTGCCTAATTTGGGAAGGTCCGTTTTAAGGGCCTCGCTGGAAGGGTCGGCTCTGGCTCACCGATAGGGCGAGATAACACGTATCCTGGCTCGTTCCTCTTCCCACGACCTTCTTAAAAATCGTGGAGTCATTATCCTCGGGCGGCAGGCAGCAGGCTTCGTACCTCCTCCTGAATTTTTAGAGTGTATCCCAGGAGAGGGTGACTCGAAGCCTGGTAAATCCACCCACTGCTTCTGCTCGAAGCAAGAGTTGGCAGAAAAATATTAACAAACCTGATACAAAGGACATACCTTTGTGATGTTGCCTGAGGTATCTCACTGGCACAGTTGGTAGCGAAGTAATAGCGTTGTAGTGCAAGTTGTTCGATAAATTTCGGAAGGGTCTTCGAGTGAAGAAATCAAACTATGTGGCCTGCAGATATATTTCAAGTGCACTCTATCGAGATCTAGATGCTGTTGCATCCGCGACGAAGCCACGCGATCCTTTTGCGACCCGTACGTGACAAAAATCCCATAGAAATCCTTTAACTCTTTTCATTCTTGATACCGAAAGATTCGGACACCTGATTCTATTAGTGGCCAGATGCATAGATCTGACTCTCCAGAATAATTTGCATTCGAGAAATTACATTGAACCGTGGTTTAAACAAGAATGTATTTTCGACACTACGTTTTCAAAAAAATTACCCCATGGCTGGCAGCTGGTGTCGATGCAGTTTGTATGCCATAGTCACACATCTTTCTTCTGTTATATTGTACGAAATTCCTAGAACTATTGCGCTAAAATATCCTACGGGTTGTAAATCATCTTAGTTGTCGATCCAAAGATGATCTTTCATTCCAGGATTCTTCGCCCATTCTGGGGTCCATTTTCAACATTTGGGGCCGATCGATTTCTCTAGGAAAGTCCTCGGAAGAATCCCTTTGTCCCGAAAATTGCTCCATACATCAAAATCTTCCGGCCAATTGACGAATGCGCTAGCGCCGAAATTTATCCATTATTATTATTACGAGCGCTTGTAGAAGCTTCGTTACAGCCAAGCCTCTGAGATATTCCTCCTGGGCACAAATCCTGTTGATTATTAGAAGCTCCATGTTCCTAGCCATTTCGTAATTTTTTATTGCAGCATATAAGAAGAGTGATATATGATCTCGGATTAAATCCCCAACAAGACCAAACATCTGATAGCCAGAAGCTCAGTAACTCCATTGAAACGTCTCTGGTACTTGTAACATATCCTCAGTCTCCTCTAAAAGAACTCTAATGTTTTCTTGGAGTACAGACCATTGTTCGGAGTGTTTAACAGCCCATGTCCTACTTTAAATCGATCCTTATCCCTCTTACTGCTTCCCAAGTTCTGTTTGGCTCGGACGCTTTCGACTACAGTTCTAAACTCAGTTGCACAGTAATAAATTTTTTAGATTATTCGATCCCCCCGGAATCGCCTCGCAGCGGCGTGCCCGATAGTTCGCCGGCGACGACGAATCGCCACGTTTAATTGCTTCGTTGTAATCGTCTCAAGATAGAAATATCGATCCCCCCCTTGTAACGCCGATCCAAACAAACGCTTCGTTAACGGCTATTTACCCGATTACTCATTTGTTTTTCATCCTTACCCGGCAGCCCGTCCCTTCGTTATTTAATTAGGGCCCGATTAGCCGCGCAGTTTTGTACAAATACTTCTTCGGGGCGCGCTTGAAAACGCTCGTTAAGCAGCCTGGCTATCGAGTTACCGTCCTAGTAACGAGCCTCGATTGTTTACGATCTTAGAGCATTCCGTCGTCCGTTCCGCGACGATAATGGCAGAGGGCGGGGGGGGGGGGGGGGCGGGGGGTGTGGGCGATATGATTGGTAAGCGGTGATCAACGTAACGGAAATTGCTGATAATGATTCGATGGTCATTCTCTCCTTGTCCGTTGATTGGGCTGTATTATTTGGGTAATATCGACGAGTAATTGAGGCAGTGAGAGCAACAACGGACTAACCCACATTAAAACAATTTTTTTCTTCCTATTTTGTATAATTAGTAGAGCCTATTGGAATGCATTATTATTACTAACTCAATTTCGAAAAAAATGTATAAACTTGACGTGAATAGGAATAGCGAATTAATTTCGCTGCGAAATATAATTTCTGAAATTAATACTTTGGTGGAAAGCAAAGTTTCAATAGAATAATAGGAATAGAAAAAAGTTTTTTTTTTTATACTATTTCAAATTATTCTTTTATATCCTAATGCATTAGTCAACTGTTCGGTGAATTCAAGAGAGTGTAGTCGAGATTCTAAGCGAATCTCGGGCGCTGTTGATAAAATATTATGCTTCGCTGATAAAAGGGAACAAAAGGCGAGCGCCACGGTATAAAGCGGTACATACATAAGCGCGAACGCGAGCTTGTTGGGCCGAAGTAAGGGATTAAAAATGTAACGGGATTTTTTTCCTGGGGAATTAGCAATCGAGGAGGGCTTGAATTTGCCATCCAGATTAAATGGGCTGCCCCGTTTAATTCAAAATCTTGGGCAGCGGCTGATTAAATTGCCAGTCATTCGCTCCGCTCGATTATTTACTCTTCTTAACTGGGATTAGTCGCTCTCTTATTACTATCCACTTTACCACGTCCACAATCCCTCTTTCCCTGCGCTGGCACCGTTTCCTTTGGCGTACAAGTTGCGAAATTGTAAACCAGAGGGAAACTTTCGCGGAAGTATCGCGTTTGCGTGTACGGACAAATTTCTTCCCATGGATATAAATTTCCTGATAGAGACGAGGGAAACTCAATTATCGTACACTTAACAGTTCTGTCTTCTGTATAGAATGGTGTAGAAGAGAGGTCGCAGAAGATATAGGCACATAGTGCCTACTCGCTGAAATTGGACAATAAATAACTCACAACTTTGCGAAGTTGAGCTAGTAAAATCAGAAAATCATATAAAACGGGAAAATTTAATTTGTATCAATTTAAAACTATATGGCATAACAAAGTCACTTGTTGCATTGAAATTTCGTGGTGACACTTTTGTGCCACATTTATTAAAATTAAACGGAAAATTAATTATGTGGTTATTAGGCAGCATTTCGAATAGTGTCAGAAGCTAAAAATTATAACTGCACTGGCATCAACGCCTGCGAAACAAAATGCTGTTGAAACCTTATTTTTGAAATCGCCTATTTCTCCGTTTACCGAGTACCAGGGTTGTTGCTCTCAGTGCCTCAATTATACGTCGATATTTTGCGTGACGAATCTGGTCCACAAGGGAAGGAGGAAATGTTTCATGAATATATATTGTTCAAGTGTTATTTTCCAAGTTATTATTATATTAAGTTGCGGCGCTGCGCGCGCCAGCAACGCTTGTCTTCAACTCGCCATAGCTCAGAAAATATAGCCTGGGCATCCTGTGCTCGTATAACTTTTTATTGTTCTTTTGTATTCTAGACTCGCCAGTCGAAGTATCGGCGGTTGTAAATCACCCTACATATATCCTCGAGCTTTATTATGGAATTAAATCTTTCTGCATTTGTCACACCAGTATTGTTCCTTAAATCATTTTACAATTGAGAAGTGAGATTTAGCCAATTTAAAAATGTCCACTTGTGATTGGGATCTTCCATTTACTCTGAAAACCAGGTCAGAAGTGGAAAATGTCTTGTAACAGGGGAACGTAAAAGGTGAAAAATGGTATCCTCAATCACAGATTCCAGAGGTCTTTCTGTCTTCCAGTATGGCGGATCGCGTGCTAGTAACAGTGTCGTGAAAAGTCGACTCTCGAACTCCTATGGTCGAGCTTTACACGCTCTAAAGGAGGGTCGAGAGATCAAGCCGCGATACAAAAGTCGGTCGAGCATGGCACGGTTTATTCTTTCTGCCCGTAATATGCCGCATATTAACTGTGCTTTCGCGGCGGCAAGCAATTTTTCGTTGATAAACTGCAGCGAAATGACCGATTGAAAAGGTAAGGTCGCACGCAGACACGTCAGATATCCCGGGTTCCTATAACAATGGCAAAAATGTATAAAAGTTAATTCGATGACAAAGTGGTTCATAACACTATTTCGTACTATTTTTTTAATCGCGCATGCTTTCTACCGCCTGTTAACGATCTTGCAACGGCTCTGGATGATTCTTGAAAGTTTGGTATGTTAAACAGTAACCAACGTAGATCGAACACTGCCAAATCAATATTAGAGGATAGATTCCAAGAAATAATCGACAACTGAGTGTACAGCTTGTCTATTACCCGCAATTACTTAATGCGTAGTTTCGAGATAGAGTCTCTTTTCGGCTTGCCGAAAATAAGCGAGAAAGACTGCTTGCGAGTGCTCCTCTCGTATGATACTACTACTTATGAAAGTAGTTTGTCTCATTTCGACTTACCCCTTGTCGCCAATGTGTACTTTCAAAATGTCTACCAACTTATAATTCTCAAAGGGTTTAATCCTCACGGCGCCAGATTTCGAGTATTTACCTGACACATCGAGTGCAATGTTATAAATGATTTAATAAAAGATTTCCCCAGAAACCAGGCAGACAATACAAACAAGAGAATAGCCTGGCATACCTACAGTTCCTTATAACGTCATGTGTAACGGAAATGCTTTTCAAACACATGCGTAGGTGCAAGAAAGGTGATGTGAGAATGGTCTAAAGGTGTTGTAAGGAATGACTCGGGATCGTTATTGGAGAGGCCACTAGCGAAGATCGATCCGCGGATTCGCGATGACACGGCGCGCAAATTTAATACGCAATAACGAATCTCCTGTCGCGCGGAGGCAGGAAGAATCGGTTGACAAATTCTGCGCCGGCCGCCCTCCATGAAATCGAACGGCTCTGACCCCGTCGCGCTGTAAATTCGCGTTTGATGTCACTCCGCGTCAGTTCGCATGATTAATGTCCCGCTGGCCCCGATGGAAAGGGACACGGCGACGCTGGTCTCTTCTCGTCCTAAGCCTTTCGTGCCTTCCCGCCTTTCCCCTGCGCAAATTTTAATCACCACTGAGCGGGACACGCGACAGAGCGAGAGGAGAAAGAGAATCTCGCGGCGACTGATGCGCCCGCTTTATTTCGTTAACGTTTCAATCGATCATCGTGCACCCCTGGGATCTGGCACTCCCCTCGACTCGTTCTTCCCTTTTCTCTTTGTCTGCTCCTCTGTGGCGGTTGCATTCGACAAATCGTCTGCTGCAGCGATAACTGTATTTATCGCTGCGATTCTTGCTCCAGCGAAAGGAGAGATGTTTGGGACAACATGTCCGCGGGAAGCTTATAGAATAGACTACTTCTCGCCTCCTTCTGGTGGATAGAGTGTCTCTGTTTTGCTAACATCCGTCCAGTTTGCTTTTCGAAGATACCCACTGTCGACGGCGTAAACATCGCCCGGAGCAGCCGTGGTTATTTAAACGCTCGGTGTCGAACGTCACGATTCGAAAATACCTTCCTTCAGGTCTATAGAGCCGGCTGTCAGTGTTCCAAAATCTACTGCGAAATACACGCGCCAGTTATACCAGCTGCGGGTAGCGTACGAGCTACCGAGATTTCCTCAGAGATTACGCAATGAATCTGTTCAGCGGGGATTACAATCCTATAATATCATTTGGTAACGTCAGCTCGCGGGGGCTGATTAATCCTGAACAGAAGCGCGGAGACAAGAAGCCGAGAACTGCCTTTGGAAGACGTTGGAAGCTTCCTTCCTTAAAAAGTAACAGTCCTCAAGATGAAGATAGGTATCTCACGTGTTGTACACCCTGTTAGTTAACCTGTTAGTCAGAGTTCAGTTATCACAATGGGGATATACCTAGGAGTTGAGTACCCACAGAAGATACAGTCAGTAGTGAAACTAGTGAATGACAGGGCCACTGCGACTGCCGCTGAGGACTCGGAAGCACCCGACTTATCCAGGCTTCTGTCAGCCCAGCGTTCACTGCGCGCGTGAAAAAATTCAGTGAACTGTTGCCCTTATGTAATCACCTCCTACTCAGCTTGGAAGCCATTGCTCGTGCAATTCTTTTGATCCCCGCCCCGGCTATAAATCACGAACAAAACACGGCAATAAAGTAGCCGGCCGTCAATGTAGGTTATTCGACGCAGAACACCGCACTAAACATGCCCCGGACGCAAAGCACTCGACGGCAGTCAGTTAATCTCAATTCAGGCGCGAGATATGAATAATCACAGCGCACGCAGAAGTTGCACGCACCTGCCAAGCAACACGTGTGCAGCCACGTAACCGCTGCTCGCAGCTGCATCTGTGCACGGTTTAATCGAGCGGGGCCTGTTTTCCGACGGGCAGCCAGGTTAAGCGAATGTAAAATCAGAGAGCCAACAGTAAAAGGGCAGAGAGGGAAGCAGATAGACGCCCACGCTGAGGAACAGGGAAAAAGGGTGGGCCGGGAGAGCAGCCATGCTGAGAGACAGAGAGAGAGACGAAGAAAGGGCAAGGGAGAGGGCATTCAAACACTGATAAGAGACTCAATTATCGAACTATCACAGGGAGGCTCGTTCCGTTTGCATTTCCAATTATTTGCTGGGAAACGGTCTGCCAATACCGGGTACTCTCGATAACGCTGCCCTCTCGCTTCTAGGACCGCCTCGTCGGCTCCACTCGCAGCTTTCCGCGATCTCCTCCTCTACCCCGTGCCTACCGCCAATATACCCCCCCCCCCCCCCCCCCCCCTCCACACGCCGGGCTCTGTGACAGTCCATTTGACTTGCTTGCATCGCGAATCGCTTCACTACTCGCGCGCCAGCATCCCCGCGAGGCATGGCGACTTGTCCTCTACCGTGTCGAGGGTAAATGGCATATAATTACAGGAATTGGATCAGCGATTTATAATTGCGTCGCGTGAGATTAGGGTTCGATGTTCGTTATTTGGCCGCCTGCGTGGTGAAGTTTCGACAGGTGGCAGGACCCCCCCTCGCTTCTGAGAGATCAGCCCTTAGGCTACTTGGGATTGGTAGAACTTGCCCCCGCAAAACTTGGGAAACGAAATTTAGTAACGCTTGTCTTTGTTTGTGTTTGTTTATTAGTTGTTGAAGTGCAGTGGTCTGGCGCTTATTATGTATGCAGCAGATATTTTTCCAGCCGTTCTGATAGCAAACGCGAAAGTTAGTTGTTAGAATTGCGCTAACGTCATTCTTCTCGTCGTGTTGGCTATCTGCTGAATTCTACGAAGTCAAGTGGAATTTTCTTACACAAGTATCCATATTCAACATGCCCAACGTATGAAGGCTGAGAAGGTTGCTAGAGGAAGTGGTGCAAATATAGGCTAGGGTCTAAATATGGGCTAGTTGACGGATTTGGTCGTAGGGGGTTTTTAAAGAACGAACGAATCTTAAAAGATTTTGCAGGTACGTTCGTTTTACTTTTTTAACAATAATCTGTCAAACTAAGAGTTAATTTGCTATGGGCACTATATTGTTGATATTGTAAGCTTGTTTTAGCATCATTTTTTGTACTGACTTTCATCCGCTCTAAGCGTCCATGAGCACAGGCCCTCCTTAACCAGTGGGCTAAATGGGCTATAGCCCAACGGCGCTTAAGAATCAATTATGTTGAAATTCTTTTTTTTTTTTTCAATTTTTTATGAGAGGAGAGACGCGACAACCGTTAACCCTTTCGTTACGAGCGCCGACTATAATCGGCACCCACGCGACGACCTATGTGTACGAGCGCTGACTTCAGTCGGCGTCACGGAATGAGCTGCCGAACCTAGCGTTGACTTTAGTAAGCATCTCCGGTAGTTTAGAAAAATTTTTTTTAGAAAAAGTACTATTATCGCCTTGCACCGATTAGGAAGAAATTGTGGTCTGTACGCTGTACAGAGTTCTTACGTGAAGGATTAGGGCGCCAAATCTTTTTATCCCAGGGCGCTCAAATTTATTAAGACGACCCTGCATGAGCAAATGGTCTAAATAGGGACTACAAAGCTGAAGACTATTTCAACGGGGTTGAAATCCATCAGGAGAGCACCCAGATGGCGAGGACGCGAGTTGCATGTTTTGCGAGGGACCGTTCTCTGAAAGCACAGGGGGAGAACTTTTGGTGAAGTGTTTTCAGTGTTACATGTGGGCACACAATGCCAGTGCAAGTGTTGAAAAGGACATATGCATCTGTGAATACTATAAATGGACCATTAGCATCTAATAAGGGATGATCCCGAACCCGGATGTTCAAAAAAATCTAAAAATTTGTAAATATGTAGGGGATTTCCTCCTGATTACAACGCAATTTTTGTTTGCTGCCTAAATTCACTTTAAGGGGGTGAAATTAACCCCTGAAAATTCCGCTATTTTACGATATTATTTTGTAACTCGCAATCTGTAAGAGATAGAAAAAAAGTTTCTAGACAAAAGTTACTTCTTTTAATTATATGATTAAACGAACTTACCTGTAAGTGAAGTTCTATCATAATTGTATGAAGCGCCTCTTCCGAAATGATCAACTTGTAGTCCTTCCACTTACTACCGATGTCGCCACATTTTTCAACGTTTATAACAAACAAAAGAACGCGACGCCTCGCGCGTCCGATCTGCTCGTTCCCGCATTGCCTCATTTTTCAAAGCTACGCCGTAACGCTTACTAGGGGTCTCAAGGTTTACTCTTGAGTAGGGGTGTATCCTTTGAGGTGGGACTGATCATTTCGGAAGAGGCGCTTCATACAATTATGATAGAACTTCACTTACAGGTAAGTTCGTTTAATCATATAATTGTATTGTGCGCCTCTTCCTCATGATCAACTTGTAGATGTTTAACGCAGTTACGGCGGGGAAAGACGTTAATTATTAGGTATAATTGATTGGCTTTCTTATTACTATAAAAATATAACATATTTGTATAATATACTTATTGTTCTGCTACATTTTGAGGATCGCCTTAGCAAAGGCACTTTTATCCGTTGTTAAGTTCAGGTCGTAGAACCTTGTGAATGTTTTGGAATTTTTCGTCCAGCCTGCTGTCCTACGCAACACGTCTAGATCCAGGCCTTTCCTTTTTGCTGCCGACGTTGAGGCATGACGTGTTGAGTGGGCTGTGAATATACTTGTATTTATACCGCTTTCCGCAAGCGTATCCTTTACCCAATGGCTTAACGTCTGGGGTGTAGCGGCTTTAAACGGTTTCTTATTTGTGATGAAGAGTGAATTAATTCCTTTTCGAGCCTCTTCCGTTCTGCGAATATAGCATTCTAGTGCCGACGCAGCACAGATCTTCTCATTTTCTTGATAATAAGGCAAGACTAGAATCGGTTGATTTCTATTTCGGCCTGATGTCTTTATCCGGTCCGGTATCTTGATTTGTAACGACTTTTCTCGCTTTTCAATATTTTCCGTCTTAATCAAGGAGAACGTTTGCATTCTGTGGCCCGTAATTAATGCTAATAGGCATAACAGTTTTCTACTTAAATCCTTTATAGCCATTTGTTCGTTACAAAGCAGAGACGAGAAGTGGTCCAAGACAATCTTTGGGTCCCAAGTAGAGTCGTATCTGGGTTTTGATGGCCTTAGATTTGCTATACCTTTAAAGAATCTTGACACTCTATAGTCTTGAGCCATCTCCGGTCCTACAAGTAGTGAAATCGCGGATCTATGGGAATTGATTGAGCTATGAGTTGCACCTTTCTCATATAATTCTGTTAGGAACTCGATAATTTTTGGTACTGCACTCCTAAAGGGGTCCATGTTTCTTTTACTACAGAAATTCCACCATTTTTTAAAACAGCATTCGTATTGCCTAAACGATGAGTCTGCTAACGAGGAAATCATAATCTCTATCGATGTTTGGGGAATGTCCTTTGTTTCGAAGGCTCTCCTGACAAGATTCCGGCCACCAGGGTAACTTTGTTCCAAAATTGGTCTGGTTCCCTGTTAGAAAAGCCAACGTTATTCTTTGCTTCAATGCTTACTAGATCCGAGGCTAACATCTCGCAAAACAGAGGATACCACGGTTGTGCTGGCCATTGTGGTACTACTACTATGCCCTCCGCGCGTTCCTCCCTTATCTTTTGCAATGTTTTTAAAATGATCGAACATGGGGGGAACGCATAAAAAAAATGTCTATTCCAGTTTTGGGTGAAAGCGTCAATTGCAATTGAGCCGGGATCCTTTTTCCATGATATATATTTGTCGCATTTTGCATTTACCCTACTAGCGAATAAATCGATTTCCGGTTTCCCGAGTCTATCAGTTATTTTTGTAAAGGCTACACTTGATAATTCGATTTCAGCTGTTGATTCTTTGCGACGCGATTCGAAATCCGCTTCGACATTTTCTGCAGAAGCTATATATGACGCAAAAATCCAAATGTTTTTCTTTTCACACCATCTCCATATATCCTTAGTTATGTCGTTCAACTTTTTGAATTGGACACCTCCCATCCTATTGATATATGAAATGGCTGTCGTATTATCAATGTGGAGTAGAATCTGTTCACCTTCATGATTTCTCGCAAAGCACTTTAACCCAAAAAGGGCTGCTAAAAGTTCCAAGTAATTAATGTGTTTGGATCTTTCGTCATCTTTCCAATGTCCCTGAACTCGCCTTCCCCTGCAAAACGCGCCCCAGCCCGTGAGGGATGCGTCCGTGAAAATTTCTAGGTCAAATCGGTTCTGTCTAATTGGGTTTTTTGATACAACGCCTATCGAATTCCACCACTTAAATTCCTCCATTACATCTCTGGAAATCATCATATACGAATCATAATTGGCACTATTTGTTTCGAGAGCTAAATATTTTTGTCGTTCACAAGTTTTTGTATAACTCCATCCATAATTTACCGCTGGGCAACACGATACTAAGAATCCTATTACCTTTGCAAATTTTCTGATTTTAATTCTTTGACCCTCTTTCAGATTTTTAAGTAAACTAATTATATTTGTTTTCTTACTTTCTGTTAGTTCTACCGCCATTTGTCTAGAATCATAAATAAAGCCTAGATAACCGCACCTTTGTTTTGGTGTCAATTGGCTTTTATGTATATTAATTATAAACCCTAGGTCCTCTAACAGTCTTTGTGTTTCCGTTACATTCTGTAGGCAAACTGAAAACGATTCTCCTATAAGTAATAAATCATCTAAATAGATTACTGAGCAATATCCTCTTTTGCGCAAATATGCAACTACCGGTTTTAAAATTTTTGTGAATACATATGGTGCTGTATTTAAGCCAAATGGTAAGCAGGTGAATTCAAATAACGTGTTATCGAATTTGAATCTTAAGTATCTTTGAGATGATCTATGCATAGGTACTAAATAGTAGGCATCCTTGAGATCTAAACTCGCCATGAAACAATTTTGATTCATTAATTTAGTTGCAGTTCTGCCGTCTTCTAGTTTAAAATGCTTTGTAGATATAAATCTGTTCAGATTCTTCAAGTTTAATATGAGCCTATATTTCCCATTAGGTTTTCGAGCTAAGAAAATATCTGAAACAAACTGATCTGGATTATATTCACATCTACGGATAGCACTTTTCTCTTCTAGTTCTAAGAGTAGATTTCTAACGTTTAGCATTTCCTCTGCCGACCACCTCCTTTCTTTGGGTTCGCTTTTTTGAACTGGTTTCGATTTGAAAGGGATTTTATAGCCATTTACCCAAGATAGAGTGGTCTTATCTGAAGTAATTTGTGTCCATTTGACCGCAAACCTATGGAGTCTTCCAGCTACCTGACTTACTGAGTTTTCTAGTATCTCCTCCGACGGCCCCGTTGTTGCTGGTGTTGCTCCTTCTTCGGGTGAGGTCTCTGGTAATTCGTATGCCTCCTCTGGCTCGAGGTCTCCCGTTGGTATTGTTTCTGCCCGCCCGACGTCGTTGCAAACCCTGTTCTGTATTGACGGGGCGGGAGTTTTGAGTTTTTTGGCATTTTGTTGGGGTATTCCTTATTCTTTGGGCGTAAATCTCTGGAAGCGGTTTCCAGTGCTTTTGCGGCCTTTAACGCCTCGTCCAATTTTCCACTGAACAGGTATTCATCAGCCTGTGTCTCCTTTAGAGCACTCTTTAATGTTGGATTTACGTTTGCCAAAATAAGGTTTCTTCTGATGGAGGATTCATCGTGTTGCAGGTCAGCTAACAGGCTGCCTGCATCTCCTAGACATTCCAGAATTTTTAGGTTTTCCTCCGATTGTCCTTGTTTCAGAACCAGAGTCATCGCTTTCCCCATAGCAGTCAACCCAGAGGTAAGCTTGCTCTGCTTTAACAAGATACGCGTGTCCCTATTAAACACCGGTTCTGGAATAATAATTTTCATCTCCGGATTTAGTTTGGGGGGATCGCATAGTTTACAATTCTCCGGTGGCGGATACTTTTTAATTAATTGAAGTTTATCCTCGTTTGGTAACCCCTGATTCAAAATGTCTTGCCACCGAAGCGCTACCTCTGATTGTATCGCCGAAGACAGCGTTCTGTCTTCACATACTCTTTTCCCGATCATTTTTAGAATATCCTCGCTTAGGCAAAGTTCCTCTTCGTTCTCTTTAGTTGGTATCGGCATGTCCGCTTGCCCTTCCGGGTTTGGAAGATTAATTTCCTCGCCCTCCGAGCGGCCTGATATTTCGTCGCTTCTCATCTCAGCTGAAAACACCGTTAATTTTTGTATTATAATTTTTCTACAGATAAGAATTATTCAAGTTAGGCCTTGATTCTTATGGCGGTTATAATAGCCCTTTTCCGATCGGTAACCTATTAATCGGCTTTTGGATTCCGACGCTTACCGACCGTTTATTAATCGGCTAGCCCATAGGATGATCTATCTTACCGACTGGTCAATTATTAACCATTTATAACCTTAATGTGGTTGTCATACGGGTTAGAGCCCTGACAAACTCTGGGGGTTCTCCCGAACGCTTCCCAGATTTATTGTTACTGTTTGCAGCATACAACGTAAGCATATCAAATCAAGGTCCGTCAGTGAGACATAGCTCGCTCGCAGGTTAGGGCCTGCGAGCTATGACGCTTCTCTGCGTCTGGGTTAGAGCCCATTTTTTACGCATGACGCTTGACTGATGTATTTCTTTTGAGTAAAAACTCGGACTTCGCAAAGGTTAGGGCCTTTGGAGTCGTTTAATCCGTGGCAAAAGTAAATGTAACGTTACTTACAACTTATACTGCCATAGCTCGACGACTGATCTGAATCAGTTGAATCACTGTTTCCTCTGCGGCTTTTACGATGACGGCTTTTTCTTTCTTTCCTCTTCTTGATTTTCCTTTTTAGCCGTTTTAACCGTCTTTCCAAATGTTCGTCATACTCGTCTGAGGATGACGATTTTCTATTTCTCTTACCCATCTTACAAGCTTGTGGCTAATCGGCACAAAGCGAAAGAATGAGGCAATGCGGGAACGAGCAGATCGGACGCGCGAGGCGTCGCGTTCTTTTGTTTGTTATAAACGTTGAAAAATGTGGCGACATCGGTAGTAAGTGGAAGGACTACAAGTTGATCATGAGGAAGAGGCGCACAATACAATTAGGACTATCATTGAGGAACTTACAATTCTTACAGTTTGCGAGTTATAACACAAAATCGCAAAATAGCCGGAATGTAAGGGGTCAATTTCACCTCCTTAGAGTGAATTCGGGCAGCAAACAAAAATCGCGTTGTAATCAGGAGGAATACCCTACATATTCACAAAGTCGCAGATTTTTCGAATTTCCGAGTTCGGGATCTTTACTTGTAAGTTTATTTTTATTAGCATTTTGAACGTGTTTTAAAATATTCCAATCTGAAAATATGCAGTTTTCACTTTTCTTTTAGGTTATTTCAATAGTAGCCCTTATTTAGACCACACTTTTAAAAATGAACATTTTTGCTTTTATTTTAAATATAGAATTTGCAACAAGCATTACTCTTGTTAAGCTTATTTTACCTTTATATCATAAAGTAAACATATTTAACATATAGGTTCAAGTGCCACATCATAAAAATCTTCATCAGGTATTGCAAAAACTCCTGAAATAAAAGTACTAGCTCATATTTAGACCACTTCCTCTACATAGTCAATTTTGTTAAATCTTCTTACTTTTTTAAATGTCTGCCCATGTTACATTATTCTGTATCGCTGTTGTTCCTCCCATAGAAACTTTCGTTATCAATAAGCGGTATAAATAAGTAGCTTCTAAAGGGTGATTCAAAGTGAACTGAACACTTGTACAACTTGCAAACCGCTACAGCTACCCATTATTTTACCAACACTTAATACTGAAACGCAAAAATGAATGTACGCATTAGTGATAGAAGATCAAGGTCAAGTTCTTCTCATTCTACGTATTTTACGCGTCAATAGGATGAAACTTTAAAAATAGCAAAAAGTTATCAAACTTTCGACCAATATTCACCAATACATAATAACGTTATTTACATGAGGTGGTCTATCGAGTGGGGAAGCTGATCTGCCTTCAGCAGCAACTCCACGCGCTTTAATCGGTCAAAAATTTAACCTCTTCGTGGAAAAAAAGTTCGTTCGTGTAGAAATAAACAGAAATAATTTATCTAGAATTTCTAGGGGAAGGCTAATTTCCCGAAATGTTTTGTTACAAATCCCTATCGACGGACCGTTCCTTTCCCTATAAATAAACCTCCTGCGATTACTTTACTATCCAGAAGCACGAGATTCGTGTACCTTGAGTTACTGAAAAGGGCGAAGAAAATGGAAGGGGGGGGGGGGGCGTGGCGATCCGAACGGTAAGCGATTCAAATGCCGGTTGTCGTCGGCTCGTTAACTTACATTTTCACGTCGCGTGTAACGCGATGGTTCGCCGTGGACTGGGGAACGGAGGGAGACAGAGCAGAGTTTCAGTTTTGCGGTGTCGCGTAGCTCCGTGGTATTTGCGTGAACTGCGTGAACAGCCGCGTCCCGTTCGCGTGTTTGTTCCGTCAGCCGTGCAGAAACGTCTGCACGCGCATAAATAAACGGATGGAGCGGAAAACGGCGGTATATCAGGGCACGCGTCGGTGTTCCCGTGTGGGTGTACGTAATGCCGGCCACACGGTTCGTTGTGGCGCCATAAACACCAGTGTGACGCCAATTACGCAAAGGGTCGACCGCGATGTTTTGTCGCGCGAGAACCGAAATTATCCACTGCCTCCCTGGACCCCCCCCCCCCCCCCCCGCCCCGCCCCTCTCCTCTGCCCTTTGCCCTACACTTCCGTCCCCAATTGCACCGAAATTTCGGATAATTTCAGCTACTGTTGGCGCTCCCATCTCTCTCTCCCGTCTCCCCCGTCTCTCAGGGATTATTAGCGCACGCCCATAGTTGTCCCCCTTTTTGTGGGCATTTGCAGTCCCTGTAACTGGCACTCGTGTGCTGTGAATTTGTATCGAGGATTCTTGATATTTGGTAATTAAGTCTGTAGGACTTTTTAAGCAGGCAGAAACGATGAAGCGAAATGGAATTATGCATGACCTACTTTTCTTCTATTCATCATCGGTCGAGTGTGTGGGCACTGGATCGAAACCCTGCCCGACGTACGTCACTGCGGATGACTATTAAGATTTTTTATACTCGTTACAATGACTCTGTTAATGCCAGTTGTCGATTTTGACAAATAAACATGACGGAGGACAGTATTTAAAGTGTAGGAACATGATGTTCGCTTTGGGACCATGTGGCGACAGTATTATTAACTTTATCAGGCTAAAGATGCACGTAATCTGGGCTGTGTTAAGTGTGAAAGAAAACCAAGTACAGACGTAATTCTTGTGAAGTGAAACTATTTTGTCATATGAGTGGTAAGGGGAGAAAATAGGGAATGTTACAAGACAGCTTTATTGGGAAAATCAAGTTTTAATACTTTAGTCCACCAGTAAAGAAGCAAGGTGCAATGAACTTAACTGTATTGTTCACAACATGAATATACTATAATTAGGAATGAGATAACAACTGAGCAAAAAGATAATTGTTTTACATTGTTTTAATAGCTTTCAAGTAGAACACTGAAGAATACTATAACAAAATAAATTTGTTTTTTTCTTTCTATTATTATCAAAACAGAAATACGTAGGGAGAGTAGGATAAAGCGGAACGAGTGGGTAAAACGGAACTTCAATGTTTTTCTTAGACAAGAACTGCGAAGGAGTTGGTATCATGTGATATGGGACCAAATGGTCCTCACAGCATTTTGTGACAGACGACAGACCCGTGCACACGTTACTTTTCGATTAACAGTGTTTTAAACATTTCCGGTATATATCGAAGTTTCGATGTTCTGATGTAGTTTCGACCACTTTTTTTCACTTGGATTTAGAAAATTTATAACGGCAAGAACACCGTTGGATTCTATAGTTCTTACGCTACATTTTGTCGTTTTGCCCAGTTCTTTACCTCAATCTGAAGTGTAAATATTAAGGGGTCATACTGGTAATCGCGCCGCAAAATTCGGCAACATTCAGGGTTTTTTTTCTCAGTGAATACAATGAATAACAATGTCAAACTTTCTTTTCATTTATTAAGCTACATATAACGTATACGGAACAATTTTTTAAATACACTTTTAATTGTGTTTTTTCAATATTACCTGGAGTTAAAAATCGCGACTTTGAACAGAAATACCTCCCTGGCGGGAGTGATTTAAGCTCACAGACTCATCTGAAACAAAAAAACCAAACTGATTCATAATCATTATGACTATCGCTATCGCAGGTGCCAGAATTGCCCACGTAAGTCAAAATTTAACAAAATTGCGCGCATTCAAACTTCAAGTCTCGAAATTTTCCATTTTTACTTGAAGTTTGGATGCGCACAATTTTGTTAAATTTGGACTTACGTGGCTAATTCTGGCACCCGCGATAGCGGTACTCATAATGATTAAAAATCAGTTTGGTTTTTTGTTTCAGATGAGTCTGTGAGCTGAAATCACTCTCGCCGTCTTTACAAAGGCGCGATTTTTAACTCCAGATAACATTGAAAAAACACAATTAAAATTGTATTTAAAAAATTGTTCCGTATACATTATAAGGAGCGTAATAAACGAATAAAAAAGTTTAACATTGATATTCATTGTATTCACTCAGAAAAAAAACCTGAATGTTGCCGAAATGTTTACTAAATTACGTCGGAACACTTAGTACGTGCTTATTTTTTCTTTTAAATTATTAGAATCTTTCCAAGAAAATTGATTTTGTATAGAAAATTGTGATGTATGAGATACATATTTCATTCAATCAAACTGTTAGTTTAACTTGTAATAAATAATATAATTATATAATGCAAATGTGTTCTCCACGCACGTGTTGATATTCATGTAAAACTCCATGTGTATTTGATTATTTTCAGTAATTTTCATGTTATCTGGTAAAATATTTTTTAGTGTATAATATATATTTTTGTCATGTTTTATCTATAATAGTTCTACCTGAAACATATATTTGTAGTTTTTTACATAAATGAATACTTTTCAAATCATAAAAATAAAGATTTTGTACGTTTACAACACTTCAAATGGGTGTTCCGCTTTACCCTACCACTTGAGCGGGGCGAAGACTGCAATACACCTGGTACATCTCATTTTCCTTTGTTGCCAAACGTTTCGCGAGTCTCCAGTTGCGAAAAATTCAACTCGTGGAGAACTGTTATTTAGGAAATGAATTTTATACATCGGTCATTCGTTGAATCGGCAAATGAGACGGCAAGGGCTCGCCTTATTATGGAGCAATGTCGAGCACGGTCAGTTAATTCCGAAATGTGCAGCCTGAGCGAATTGCAACGTATGTACTTCAGCGAGCTTAATCAAATTCAAGATTAAACTTCGAAGTTTCGTAAGTCGTTCCGCGCCAATATTTGTCGGGGAGCGGTTTTAATTTCCATAAGTACCGCAATCTCCGAGTTTCCACTCCTCCCCCCCTTCCATACCCTCGCGGCCATGCTTCCGCCGTACACGCGCCCGCCCGCCCGCGCGTATTTATTAATATCGTTAATAACACGTGTATACGGAGAGGAGTAATATTAAAATTTCGGATGATTTGCGCTTTAACGACCCACAGAGAGACTGTTGCTCGGCGCAGGACGTCGATGGGAGGGAAAAATTTCATGCATCTTGAGTTGATTAAATTTCCTTCAAGATGGCGCGCATCTGGCTTTTGCAGGAAGCGACCCTCGTAAAGATTCGGGGGACTTGCACGCCCTAATACTTTTTCGATAGTCCGATTTCTCTCTGTGTAGAACCCCGAAAGCATTTATAATGTGCCAGAAAAATTCTTGTTGCGGGAAGCTTTACCTAAAAGAGCTATTGAAAATACTTTTAATGTTTAGAGTATTCACAATGCTTCGAATACTTACGACATTTTGTAAATTTTATATAGATACATATACCTTGTAATACTTTGCGATAATTTGTGGAATACTTTTGGAATACATTTGGATCGCATTCTTTTATTACACTTCATACAGTCTTAGAATATTTTTGGGAAAGTTATGAGAATGTGGAAGGTTATCGAGGATAATTGCAATTTAAAATGATATACAACATTACTTGTTTTATGGAATCGTGACAGACATAATATAAGACTTCTCTTGACTTTTCACGTAGAATTTATCTGACTTAAAGTAAAATTCTTATTCTCATAATTTGTGGGGTTCCTTTAACGTCAAACGATTTTTGTTTTTAAATAGAATACTATGAGTTTATACTGGCAATTTGTTAGATAAGAAATGGCGACTTCAGTAACCCCATGTGATATAACGTAGGAAGAAATTGAAGTCTTCGGAAGTTGTAACACTAACATTTTATAGTAGCCTGTTCCAATTTTATGCACAAAATTAAAGTGATTTATCTTTTACTAAAACAAATGAATAACTCTTTTGACTGGGAATGTACTTATTCTAAAAAGATAAATATTATAACGGATATTTGTCTTTTTCTCAAATCACATTACTTCGGAACTTCAAGATTATCAAAATATTCTTACACCTAATGGACTCTGGACATTTCCAAAATGTTGTAACTTACAAAAATAGCCGTTCAATCATACAGAATCACTCTTAATAATCAACTTACCAAAACTTTGTTTCATAGATACAAATGGGAAAAGCAAAATGTCGCAAAAAAGGCCATTTCGTCAGAAACTGCAAGGCTAGACACGTTCATTACCCTCGTAAATCCTCATCAGTCTCGATGGTCGATACTTTCGAAGACTGTTTCGCAATACGCTAATGGAAAAAGAGGAGACACGCTCGTAGCACGAAGATAACGATGGTTAGACAGTCTTCTGGACGTTATAATACGGACAATTTGCTTGAGAAACGTGCGTGGCAAATTACGGGTGCAGCTTCGGGATTCCCCGCCGCCGTGTCCCCAGTTGTAACGGGAGAATTAACGAAATTTCATTTAGTAGAATTCGCGGCAACAACGTTTCAAATCGATGAAACCGGGTTTGTAGTCGGGGCAGCTTCTATTTGCCGTTGAAGGCAGTTATTACCTCGTTATTTCGCCCCCCACCCCGACGGTATTAAATTCTTATATTGTCATGGTTCCCGAGACCATGGAGCTACAGTTACCAACGGCGAGTGTAGTCGCCATCCTGTGGACGCAGTGAGTTTTATCGATGAACCAACGCGTGCACGGTTTAGCGCAGGAAAAATGGGTGTTTTGGACTGCGAATCGTGGTGGCTGGCGTGTTTCTTATATTCTTAAGAACTTTTATTAAACCTTTTATTAAAAAATATAAGAAATATCGGACTAGACGAAGGAATAATTATTTTAGCAAATAGAGGAAGTGCAGTATATTTGGAATACCAGTTTGTTTAAGACGAATAAAAAATTACGACAGAGGATGGGAACAAATTAAACTACATAATATCATAGGGAAACTAATAAACTTTCATATTTCTTAGTGTCAGTAAAAATAAAAAACAAAAAGTAACTGAATTTTTGGTTTGAATGAAAAATGACGAGAAGTATCGATTTCGTTAAGGTGCAGGTAATTTAGAATACCGATATTCCAATTTACCTTCACTTTATAAACTTAAACAAAACATGTAGATAATAAAATTAGTTTATTTTATGACGTAATCAGGCTAAGAAATCACAATTAAGGAACAATTTTATGTAGATATCTATAAGACAATATTTACACAAATGCTAAAAAAAGTTATATAGGTGACAGACGAAACTGACGCGGTGGTAGCCATTACGCGTGAAACAAAAGCATCGGTAGGCTTTGGAATATTCCAAATTACCTTCACCTTCGGTATTCCGAATTAGCAACATGGCATTGAAACCTAAAATTTCATGTCACACTTTGTATTCTCGAAATTATCGCAATACTGGCACGGAACCATAGAAGGAACATGCAAATGAGTCGATTAAGTATTTAACACTAAAGTTTTGACATATTTTAACCATGATTGGAACGATTGAATACGCGCTGAAAAAGTTTTGCAGATTGACGTTTGCTTCCTCTGCAGATTAAGTCGAAAATGTAAAAATTTCGGTTCATCCACAAATGTCATTAGTGAACAGGTCATTAGCCCCTAAAATCTACGGTGTTACAAATTAAATAGCGTTAGTAGTTTATTAGATACTTCGGTATTCCAAATTACCAACAGTATTCCAAATATGCTGCACTTCCTCTATATTCTGAGAAACGAGAACTGTGTCCAAAATCGTCTCTATTTTGTCGCGTTTTTCACGATCAGTATCATACGAATCTAACAATTGTTTATAAGCAATTAAACATTTTAACGATGTACCTATTTATTTGAAGTATGATTTCATATTAAAATTTTTAGTTAATCAGAAGTAATGATCAATTGCTTTCCATATTGATGGGTCGAAGGTATGTGAAATAGAGAAAAATTCAGGGAAAAGTTTGAAACTTGGAATGTTCGAAGTTGGAGCCTCTTCGTGTTCTAGAACTTTCAGACTGAAGCTGCATTTATGAAAACGTAGGAATGGATAGAGGGAATTCGATGTTACGCGGAAACTGTGGCGGGTAATTTATATCGAACATTTCGTTGGACATCCACGTCGATATTACTTCGTTTCGGTCTCATTTTTATTTTCACATCGATGCTGGATGATATGATAATACGGGAATTGAGTTTCCCGCAGAACGGCCAACATAGTGGAACTTTTATATTGGTTTTTATTAGATTACTGTAGGAATTCTTGCATTATTTGTTTTTCAAAGCAAAACATCATATATGGTTACAATATCTTATTACACAAAGTACGTTGGATTAAATTCTACACATTCTTTACACGTATAAATATTTGTGGAAATATTTGTTGCTGAATTGGGCCGAGCAGCGGGTGCTAAATAATGAAACGATAAAGATAATATAAATAAATAAAACATGTCGATACCCTACGTTTTTGTTATCATAGTCTTTCTTTTATTAGCTTCTTTTCAATCTCCACCGGAGATTAATAAGTTTCGTTACCCACAAAACTCAATTTCATATTTTTGGTCTGCGTGGATCGACTACATTTTAAAAAATTCATCATTATTGCTCGTGAACATTTTCTCACTGTGTCGTATTTTTTTCCCAACTGGTCTTCACGAATCACCCACTGCTTTAAAACATATAATATTTGTTGGTTGTTAAATTTAAGAAATTAGTAGCAATTAATATTTAGCCTATGCAAGTATTAATTATGTATTTAATCTTTTATTATATTTTATTGTTAATGACAATCGCGGCTGTTTAGTTACCTTTTAACAATCACTTCTCAACAAATGAAACTCGTTTATTTCAATTTTCATTTCATTTTCGTCTCCCTACAATTCTCAACCAAATTAAAATGTGAATTATCGTGATTCCACCCGACGCAGGCGCAAATTATGTCAAAACTGTGGTTTATCAGCCCGGGCAGAAGCTTAATCCTTTTATTCAATTAAAAAACATTGCAGCGAAATAACATCATGGACAGTATTCCGCGGCGGAATTTCCGCCTATATCACTCATTACTCAAATTAGGAAGACACTACAATAAATTTATTTTTCGCAGTCATTACTAAGGTAAAACATATTTTTTTTATCCACAACAGAAATAGTTCTCAAATATATTGCACACCAATTACACTCTCCAATTTTTTCTAATACGTACCTCCATCAATAAAATGAATAATATTTTAATATCGTGTGCTTTTTAGTAATCATTTCTGCATTTACTAATTCTATTAAAGTTTTTCTAAAAGTAACTGGTTTCTCAACAACTTACCTTACAAAAGAGTCGCCCATAGTGTCCACTATATAAAATATTATATGCAGAACTCGCGAATCCGAAACACACTTCAATTTTTTCCTCCAAATCGCAACGGATAAAAGTACAAAATATATAATAATGAATTGGATATTGGAATTCATGACATCCGTAAATGGAAATGGGCAACAAATCAGCCGGAGGAGAGCACGAGGGTGAAACTAAGTAAGCAAGGATATTGGCGGCGGGGAACACGCGATCTTCCTGTAACACCTTCATATTCTTAAAGCCCTGAAGTTTGCTGGAAGTTTAGAAGGAAACAAGGGGGGCGTAAGTTGAAACGATGCTCTCGCAACCCTTGTTTGGTCGGAGGCCTTCCGTGATCAGGTTTATCCTACGAAAGTCGATGCAGACGCTGGAAAAGAGGATGCTGGAGGGTAAGGGGGAGGGGGGGGGGGGTTAGTTCGTTTTGAATTAATTACATCGCAACGAGAAGCTACCGCGAATGAATGCGTGGCACGCACTGGCACTGTTCGTGACGAACAATTTATCCAATTACTGGTGGCCGTGCAGTTGCCAGCTTTTAACACTGACGCACTGTCATACGATTACATCCAGCCGGAGTTTCCATTGCCATGTGTCTCGTGTTGTTTAAATGTGACGTTCATTTGCATTGTTCGAACGCAAAGTTGCTTGCAATTCTGGGCGACGTTGTATCGGGTGACTCACAACTGTTACTTGTACGAAGTCTGTGAATCTTTGGATAAAACTTTACTCACCGCCTAGCACGCTTTGTGAATGAATAAAATAGACTTATTGCTATATTCATTCCCTATTCACGTTATTCTGCATTTTTGTAAGTTTTGCTATTTTTTTTAATTCTTTGTTGACAACTTTTTTCGATCAACTTTGACATAACTGGGTGACTCACACCCAGAACAATGTTTCAACGAGTGTCATTCTCGTCTGAAGAATCCAATCGTTATGAAGAAAATCATGGATTCATTTCAAGGTCTGTAGAATGTATTCCAATAGTTTTTATATTGAAATCTGCAAAAAATTGTAACTTTTACAAATTTCAATATTAAAAGCTAAAAATCTACAGAGTTATTTTTCAGGTATAATATTTTCAGAGAAAAAATAGTTTGTAAGTTGACTTTGGGAAAAAGGTAATCATTTTGCATACAGAACGTCAAAATCAGCTTATGGGTGGCTCACACCCAGAGTGTCAACGAAGGGTTTAATAGTCCGCAAATCCGACTATCGACTACAGACTGCCTTCACCAACCAGATTAATTAGGTAATTCATCTTCTTTGTGTAATTGGAAGATTACGTTTTTATAGTGAAATGTGATTGATCAGTAAAGTATTAATTGTTTATAGGGATATTACGTTAAGAAACTCCGCCCTCACAAACTCCAATGAAGATTATGGA
The DNA here is from genome assembly GCA_947577245.1 of Andrena bucephala. Classification (NCBI taxonomy): domain Eukaryota; kingdom Metazoa; phylum Arthropoda; class Insecta; order Hymenoptera; family Andrenidae; genus Andrena; species Andrena bucephala. The sequence continues at coordinate 109,990,268 of OX387715.1, forward strand.
GGAACAAAAATATTATTTTCTTTATAACAGTAAATAATGGCCCACAAACATATACCTACTTTGAAATTCACAAAATAGATAATGTCCAGAGTTCCACAGTTTACAATGTACGAGGCTGAAAATACTAATGTCTGAAAAGTACAAGTTTAAACTCTTTAATATAATCCAAAAGCTTCTGCATGCGCAACATGAAAAGGTCTGGTTTAATTCTAACGTTCGGCTAGTTCCGTGTCTGAAGTACCAAAGTTAAGTCCATTCTGTCCTTAAAATGTGGACAAACTCCAAATCGTACCCTTGGAGTCTCCTTACAAGAATATCTTGGAGGGCTGCGTGTACATGCAGAGGATTAGAAAGCGTAATATCGCATTTCAGTCTGTTTTCTAATTTTGCACCGTCCATGACGCACATGCCTCACAAGCAAATTCAGCGGAGGCGTTGCACAAAGGCCCTAAGAATGCGTTGGAAGCAATGCGACTGGGATCCCTGGAAAACTTGGTGTCATCTTCTCGACATAACTAAATTCTTGATAAATTTATACTTTTATATAGACTTTTCTTCGACCACAACATAAACCTAGCCACTTGTCTTTTACAACCTTAACCTACTTAGGAATAATATGGCCTAAGTAGCACTTAATATCGCCGCTCGTAATACTTGCCGAAGTAAGTGCTGACATGTGTGGACTGTGGGTTAAAATTTATTGAATCGTGGCAATTTTGAATGCATGAATATTTACTAACAAGGGAGCATATCGAACCCGCACGCGGGGATTTTAATGAAAATCTGTCTCCGCAGATTTGCAGAATAGTGGAAAATATTTTGGCCATATTTTTTGTTGTCCGCAATCGTCCATGTCGAAGGGGTGAAAACAACCCCTAAATTGGGGGTCGAAAACATATTTTCTGGAATATCTCGAGAGCTATTAGACGTAAGACAACTTTCTTTTTAAATGTGAGTTTTTTTAAAGACGATCCATCCTCTGTTCAGTTTTTAGAAAATTTTAGAAAATATGTTTTCGACCCCTACTTTAGGGGCTTCATTCCTTTAACATGGATGATTGCGGATAATAAAAAATACGTGTCAAACATTTTTCACTATTTTGCAAATCTGCAGAGCCAAATCTGCAAAATCGGCGTGTGCGGGTTGGATATTTTCCCTGGTAAGAGTAGGTACCAATTAAGAACATGCTTAAGCAATTTCATCGATTGCAATATTTTTGCTAACGAAAACAGATTTTCTGGACACGAAATTTGCAGGAGTACAGAGCTAAGTTTCGATTGCCCATAATGTAAACGTCATCGTCTAAAAAAATAATATGTAATAATATAAATATTTTGAAACTTTATTTCTTCATTTGTATAATAATGAGTTTTTTGATACTTAATCTCAATAAAAGAAAGTTTGGTGAAAAACCTCCAAAATATTCATGTGGTTAAACATATTAAATACACATCCTTCTTTTTACTGATATAATAAATGCGAAAATGTGTTTGGATGTATGAATGTTTGGACGTCTGTTACTAAATCACGTCGCAACTACGCAACGGATCTTTCTGAAATTTTGTATATACACACTCTAGGAATAGGAATAACATAGTATAGGATACTTTTTTTTTTAACCGAAGTGGATCAAATTTTGCATAATTACTCTCCTAGAAACCTGTGAAAAATATAGGCTACCATGAAATCTGGACTTCCCACCCCTCCCCCCTTATTTCACACACTTGACACTCCGAGATAATCGAAATTGTACCCGGGCAACGCCGGGTACTTTAAGCTATTATAAATATAACTCTAAAAAAACTCACACATACATGATTTAATCAATATTTCTCAGATAGACAGTATTTTCCAAGATCCCAAATTTTGCTAATCTCGTGTTTCTCCAATCGCGATTGAAAATCTTCAGTTTTCAACAGATCTAACCTACCCTACATGGAGCACAAACAATTCCCTTTTAATCTGACACCAATTAGATACAAAAATAACAATCACCCTTCAATTCAGACCTATTTGTCTATCGAACATACCCAATATCCTAATTCACCCCCTTTACATCAACATACTCTTTCAGTTTATCTCCCTGATTCCTGACAGATTGCTTCCTCTGATCCGAGATTTGAAATCGCAACAGCATAGCAACGATTGCCGCTCACGGCGGAGAATAAAGAATCCCCGATCCTGGATTCCCAGATCCAAACCAGTTAAACTCTCACAATTAGCTGTGTTGATTATGCGGCTTTGTCCCCCGTTCCCGTGCTTTATTCAACGTCAACCCACTTGACCCCTTCCCACCGAAACCCCCTCCACCCCCCCCCCTCCTCACCGCTCCCCTTTTTCATCCCCTTTCCTCGTCCTACGTCGCCATTCGTTCGCCCGCCCCGTCTTCCTCCCCGTCCACCGCTGTGTACCTAGCAGGCTCACGTACGTAATCGGGCGCGTTTACATGCGTCCCGCGGATCACAGGTCTTGATTCGTGATCGTTGTGCCTCGTGATTACACCGTTTAACCGAGCGATTCATTCGGTACGTGCACACCAGCGGCGTATTCTGCTCCAAGCTCTTCAAGCCGGGCCCCACCATCCACGCGACAATGCGTTTTCCCTCGATCGCCGCCACGACTGTAGTGTTTCGGCGATCGTCACTCGATCCTCAAACAGAGCAATTACCGCGCGGCCATGAAGAAAGCACGTTCCCTTAGAGGTGTAAAATATTTAGACCCTCTTGGGTCACTTCTACAGGGTTCCTTGGATTATGGAGAAAGATTCGGGACCGGAAAATTCTCCATAATCCGTGGCGGGGGAAGTAGTTAGCACCTAATAAATTGACCCTTGTCAGGGCCCTCGCTCGGACCGTCTGACAAGAAGACTGAACCAGATAAACCGAGAGTGAGTGAAATAGCGCACCGGCGGGAGACCCCCGGGCGACTTGAGTCATCCAGTATTGAGTATGAAAATTTTCATATTTCTCATTACACCTTGATGAGAGTGTTGCCGATGGATTGGCGAGTTTATGTCGGCGAAAATTTGTCCAAACACGAAGCAATTCGGTGTTAGTTTTTACTATGAATCTACGATTAGAGTTCCAGTGTTCTCCGGACTCAGCGGAAAGCTCCTGGTAGCCAACCTGTGCCACACACTACGTTCATTAAAAATGGACCGAATTTCTAAAAAAATCCATTGGTATTAGTTTCGTGAACATTTATCAAAAATATGAATATTTTAGTTTTCTGTACTGGGTATTTTATCTGGCCCAACGATTTTATTGCTCTCGGCTGTCAACGGCCGACCTACCCGGGGCCTCGCTCGCAGCGAGGAAGCAACACAGTGGGTTGGGTAGGTCTTCTTCGATGATCCGAGCCCAGAGTCTCGCCAGTAATCCGAGGAACACTGTATGTCGTAAGTCACGTTAGCAGCGACCTCTCTTTTACAATGTCACTATGTACTATCTACGTGGGCTCTTTTTATAAATAGGATGGTTTGTTACTGTGAGGCAACCTTCCTCTGTTCGCGTGTCTGGCAAGACGTCATTCGAACCTAATCGCATTTTTTCGTTAGTCTTTATATATTCACTTTCTCACTTCTCTGTTGTAGATACTCGTCACATTTTGCCGATGTTTCTGCATTTTTCTTAGCGTTCCTTTTCTATTTTTCGCTTTCTATCTCTGAAATATGTAAAGAATGGACGAAAGAAAACGCGGTGTGAAAGGAGACCTCGTATATGTGGTAGAACGTACAGTGGCGAGCAAAAGTATTCGGCCACATTTAAAATCGCATAACTTTTTTAAAATTATTCCATACGACTTTAGTTTTTTTGAGAAGCTAGTGAGATTAGTTTGCTAAATGGTGTGATAAGTCGGTTTGAAAAAATGCACTTGGTCGGAATAGCAAAAAAAAATAGTAGAGGTCGTTTTTTAAACTTTTTTTGTGAGCCCTTAATAAAAATTCGAAAAACCTGTTTGTAGATTTAAGTAAGTTATATATGTGTCTAAAATTTTATCATTATCGGTAAACGTTGCTCTGAGCTATGAACGCTTAAAGATCGTAGAATAAGGTCGAAAACCGTGAAATTCCCGAATCTTTTTGTTTATCTACAAAACTGCGTAAAAGTAATTATCGTATTAAGGAGTGGTAGTGGATTTTTCGCTAATTATTTTTACGAAGTTTTGTATATATAAAAAGAAGATGTAATTTTTGTGTAAATTTATTTTCGATATCTTTCACCGTTTTCGATATATTCCACGGAAAAGAAAATTCTGCATTTCTGTCGAGGGGTGAGTTCACCCCTAAAAACCGCCCTATGGCACCAAGAAAAAATAGGTCTTATGCATGAACTACTCCACTTGCACACAAAGTGGCATAATTTTTTAAATTTGCAGTTTATCATAACTTCCCTTGTAAGTTCAGCAGCCTATTACCCTTCCCCTTAAAGGAGTACGTAAAAATGATCTCAGAAAAAGTGACTCTAACACGTCACTAAATCCAATAAAATTATAGTTAACTTTCCCCGACACCCTGGTGAAAAGCACAAATTCGATGAGTATGTAAATAAAACTGGAAAATTGCAGTTTAACGAATCAATCTTTGTGGCACAATACTACGGACAAGTACACTGACTTCTAAAATAAGAATAGCTACGTATAATACATCCATAAATTTGATGAAGTTCCTCTAGGAATCATTGTCGTTTCAAAGTGATAAGATCATTCATTTTCAAACAATATAACAGAAGCAAAAGTGGTGGTATTTCAAATTGTTAGTCTTTGCTTAATTTTTTATCTGATCCGAGTGAAAGTAATTCGAGGAAATGGTAACGATCCAGTCTCGAGTGAACTGTAGCCAGGCCCAGCATTCATAAGGTAGCAAGTGTCACGGCAAATATCAATGCACCGGTGTAAATATGTTTACCGTAACATTCAGCCGCGATCCATCATGAATCAATGTGGCTCCGCCTAATTAATCAAAGCAATACCGCCCGACGATAATCGAGCCATGTAATTGCAGCCATGATTAACGCAAAACGGGGCCGATTAACAGTCATGAATGTGTTCATTCAGCCTGGATGGAAAGCAAACGCATTCGAGAACAAAGAGTGCGGCGCAGTAGAATCCTTAGAAAAGTAGAACGAGAATTCCACTTTCGAAAAGTAATTAATTTTTAACTAACAAAACGATAAGCACAGTAGAAATAAGTGCATTGTATTAGTTAATGGTCAGCCATTTTGCGCACGAAGGATGACTTTAGATACTAGTGTCTTCTGAGCTTTATAGCTATAATAAAACTGAAATATTTCTCGAGTATCAGTGCAACTAAAATGTAGATTTTTTTAGATTACAAAGAATTCAAGCTATTCAAACCTTGTAGGGGCATTTATTTTGTGTTTTCTTTTGATAGTACGTTACTTTGCATGTTATATTTAATTATATTTCATAATTTTCTATTGAATATCCCAATGAACTGTACAATTATGCAAAAGAATATAACTTATTCCGTCATTAAAAAAAAAGCTAGAAAGGACCATGAGGCGTATAACACGAGCACCACTTTGAAAAACTTATACAGAATGAGGCATAATTTATAAATTCATATTGCAACCAAAAGAGAATTTCTTATTCATCTAAAAATAAGTTCAAAATGTAGAGTAAAATTTTCGTCACGGTGATCTAAAAAAAATCGTTTTTTACAATTTGTCGGACACGCGTGCAATTACTATCGTACTCGTACTCTTTGACTAGCGCGTCTGTCTATTACTCGCTACTTCCACTTGCGCGCTAATACATACATGCAGTCCGGCGTTGACAAGAATGGGCCAGAAACGAATGAAAGTCTTATTTGTTAGAATGTTGTCTCCGTCTCTTGTTACAGAGACGATCTGTTCTGAGCGTCGTTTATTTAGCAGTACGCTATTCAAGAAATTATTATAGATGAAGTATTACAAATAAGGTCTACAAAGAAAAAGCTGAAAAGCCTTCCAAATTACCAGAAGCAATGATATAAGAATATGAAAGACTAAACAGTAAAAATAGATTGATATTTTCTATTTATTTCCAACTCAATAAAAAAATTATCACTATACAAATACACTTCTATATATTTTCTTTGAGCTATGCTACCATCAATGTTTAATTAGAAAAGAATACAATTTTCTCAAATTCGAAACAGTGAACGAAAAAATATTGTACTACATGTTCCATTTATTTCTATATGCACAAATACCTGCATTTCGTTTGTACTACAAATTGCGTCCCACCCTGAATATTACAATATAAGTAATGCATTCTTTCTTGCCGTGAAATTACATATTATTTTTTGGCTCCAACTCAGTTTGAATATGTTGCAGATAAAAGTCTTATTTACAATAAATTTATTAGAATAAAATACAGGAAAAATTTCTGATAAATTTAAGTATTTCGAGAGAGCTGGTTTTAGTGTGTGAGATGTTGATGTAATTTTTTAACGAAGAATATTGAGCTCCATTTACTTAACAGTGGTTCAGATACATACCGAGATATGTTTAAGAGGCAGCACTGCAGTACTATTTGACGCCCAGACTTCTTCACTCTATCATGTAACATGCGATTTAATTGTTGACATTGATATTTTCCTTATTGGTAAGCCTTCACGTGCTAAAGTCGTTATATTTATATATATAAATTGGCTATGTTTTTGTATAGTGTATTGAGGTATGGTTTAGTGAAAAGAGAGTTTCTGCTTTCCATGGATGTATCTAGTGTCCTGGGATACTTAGAGTTCACGGTGACAACTTATTTTAAACAGCAATCCCCAGAACAATTTGTGACTAAAGAACGTACAGTGCCTTTGAAAGCTCTTGCAAAGAGGATTCGAATGATATTTTCATCTCGAAACGCAGATAGGGACAGCTTAAAAAAGTGTAGGTACATAAAGTTTGTGACTTTTGTTTGCAAGATGAAGAAAATCAATAACAAACGCAGATTTACGTGGAAGGACATCGAACTGAAGCCTAAGTCGTGATCTAATGACATCCTTAAGGGTATAATCCCCCAAATATATTTTTCGTCGTTCATCGTAGAAGACAATGTTTATCGCTCCGAATTTCAGCGATATCTCCTCTGGTCGTTACGATATTAACATGTAACAGGTCACGTGGTTCACCCCGTGTAGACCAACATGCAAGTGCATATCAGTAATTTCAATTAAACACATTCCAGGGTACACGGTTCACCGTGATCCGAATTCTGGTCCGCGGGATGTCCACCAATCGCGGTCCTTCGGTTCCGCTTGCTCTACGAATCCACCGCAATCGATCCATCTAGCGTGTTAATCAGAGTCAAATAACTAGATCACTCGTATGTGTTCCGAATCACTCGATAGAGTAATTGCTGAAACATTCGTGGGAACATCTTCTAACGTCCCCACTTCCGCTGAAACCATAGTACACTCGTAGTAGAGCTTCCTAGACCAGAAGACGTTGCTTCAGCATGCTCATCTAAGGATTCTTCGTTGAATTACTACACTTCCCGCGAATTACCCCCTGGTACCCGGGTAAAGTTCTCGCTCTTCCTAGCTCGTTCCCGGAATTATTACCGCCAATTATATCAAACAGAGGAAATTCTTCTTTCGAAGACTACCGTACAACTCCCGTAACTCGCTCGAGAGGGCTCTGAGAAACGATGGGAGGAAGGAGATTCGCTTTTTCAAACTTCTCTAGAGAAGCCTGGGGTCCGTATAGAATGGAGATATGGCGGTTTAACGCGATAGCGAGGTGACACACTTATGTACGAGGGATCTGGGTGTGCGGTATACGAACCGATACTCTGGCATTGTCATTGTAATTTCACGGTTGAGCACACAGGCTGGGCGGGGAACACTGACAACGTATCCCTTGAGTTGTGATCGATGACGCGCGTACCTCAAGCTCCTGCTGTAAAGGGAGATTTTCCGCCACGGTCGCGTTGACGACTTGGAAAATTGGAAAAGTAGAAAATTATATCTGTATAGGAAGAAGGTATTTTTAAATTTAAGAACAATGGTGAAGGAAGATCGCTCAGGCCTCGGTGTCTGTTTCCATGAATTTAGTACGGAATATGGATATTCCGAATGCTTGAAAGGACAACCTGTATACATATAGATATGTACGTGTTTGTTGCTTATGAACAGAGCATTCCGACGGTTTCCGGCGCTCTCGATCCACGCTTCGTCAGCGGGAAGCTAATAAATTCGTGTTTGAAGGAGATAATGCCGAGGTTAATCTAACGTGTGCTGACTCGTCAGATAATAACATAGGATTGCGCGGTCCGTAAATGGCGAAGTTTGCTGTAATTATTTCTGGTTGAATAATCCGGCTTGGGAAGACGAAATAACGTGTACAGTGAGACTTAATGTATTTAGAGCATTAGCCTTAACTTACTGATCAGGTATCAGTCTTTGTGGTAACTTTGTTAAGTATCAGAGCGTAATAACTTTGCACAAATCTTCATTTTCAACGTAATTTGGCAGTGAGAGTTTTTTTTATACGTTATACTATATAGATCATTTAATGTATGGAGACTTACTCGATTACCGTTCTATACAATTAGACAATAGCAGTTATTTAGTTATTTCCCTTTATAACAAATATTTTACCAGAGCTTTTACTCTGGTTCACGAGTTTCGAAAAAAAGGTGGACTAACGGGAAAATACTATCCCCATAAAAAACTTCAAAAAAGTAAAAAAATTATGCCAAGTACATGAAATAAAAAAAAAACACAAACAATAGAAACTAATAATAATTACAAAGTAAAAAAAGAAGTGAAATCAAAATGAGCTGCAAGTACATAAAGGGAAAAGGGCCTTGAGTACCACGGCCCAATCCGCTTGTTTACAGCTAAGGCACGTACGCCTGAAAAGGACTAAGCGTCCAAATGGTTGACGATGACCTGACATAGTATAAGGGAAAGTCGCGCGGAAAGTGTCTAACGGTCAAAATGGGTGACAGTGTCCAGATATATACCTTACGAAGGCTCGGGGTATCTAACATAATATTCAATAGCGATACTGCAAAAACTCTTTGCCCGTGGCAATCCAGTGTCCTCATTCGCAAAGTTGGCTCGAGAATGCTCCATGCATCCCCTTGCGTAAGGATTGATGTCTCCCACATCGATCCCCCACCCTTCCAGGATAACTCAGCTTCCCGCCAAAATATCAGGAGATAGTCCTATCTTCCCGGGCCTTCCTCAAGTCTCCACATCTCCATACCACTTGTGAAGAAGACGATGCCGCTGGGGAATGTCCATCGTCGTCGCCGTGGCAATGAAAAAATTTATTCTATATGTTCGACTTATTTTTCCATGTAGAATCATTTCTCGGTTCTACCATCAATACTGGGACACTCTGTATATGATACATGGGTTTTTAGTGTCTTGGTGGCACAAATGCTAGGCTGATGTGGCTTGAGCAACACAACACACAGCTGGCGAAAAAGAGGTTTTGATTAAAAATATATCTGTTAGCTACAAAAACTAGAGGAGCAGATCGTTCAGCTAGCAGAGTCTCGTATTTTACACGCGCAGCGATCTTGTTCTTCACCCGTAAAATTGTAGTTCCTTTAAATAAAAGGCAAACACCTGATCGTCTTGCAGGGATATTCACAGGTATGTATATTTTCAAATAGATGTTTCCAGCGTAACGCTCTGAGGCACACTGCTCGTTCAACGCAGTAGAACGCAATAGAATTGCATTTTCCCAACAGCAGGGGTGTCCTTTCAAGGGAACGTGCCCCAAGCGCGGGGTAAACGTCGAGGTGTCTTAAAACTAAATCCCACGCCTCTACTAATGATGTTCTCGTCAAGTCCCAAGCGTTCCTTGCTCTCGTACAAGTCTGCACTTCGCAACAGTAGCTAAGGTCCATCATCCGCGGCACATCGACCAAGGTCCTTGGACAACAAGCTCCTAAACGCTTGGTGGAATTGAAAAACGCGGGAATATGGTCGTTAAGAGGTCTAATCTCTCGGAAAGTTAGGCAAGAGGCCGCCTTATGCCTAACCGGCTCCCTCCATTGTGAGCTCGCGCTAGGTTTCTCACTTAAAGATAGCCAGCCGGGGCTGTATATAGCGTGTAATATGGTACGAAGGAGATAAGGACGACATGTATGTCGACGAGTCGGCCAAGATAAGCCCCGAAGAACCGGGGACGGGTTAGCGAGGGGGAACTTCCTCATTTCTCAACCCCTTCCGCACTTATCGTCCGGGTTATGCGCCATTTCCATACACCTAATGGTGCACCGCGAATAGCGAAACAGCGTTTCGTTTTAATGGGGAACAGTGTACATAGCCCCTCTTACAAGAGGGTTTTGGCAAGTTCCTGTCGTCGTCGCCGTCGTCTTCGTCGTCGTCAAAGTTCCTCCTCTTCGTTAAGTACTTTGGCAACACGTCCTTGAGCGTTTTTGCCGTCAATGAAGTTAAATTTTCTCGCGTTCGCCTTTAAAAGTTACGCCCCCTCCCCTCCCCGCCACGGGACCCTCGTCGTTCTGTCGCTGATTAGGGAAGAAGATTCCCCTCGTCGGGGAAACTTTCGAGTCGCCGGGTTCTCTCGTTGCTAGAAATTTAAGAAACCTCGAAAAATGTATATGGATAATCAACTTCTTGTGGTTTGACGTGTCCTCTTTGGTACGGGCAACATGTTCCCTTACAGCTTTAAGAGTTTGTTGGCACTTGAGCGAAATCGGAAGCACGAAATGGTAACTATCGGAAAATTCGGATACACGCATTAGTGAAGATACTCTTAAACTTTTTACTGCTACTATAACATTAATATTTGTATTTTGCATGCACCAGTGTGCGAAACATTATTTAAATGGCGAACGATAATGAAAACGAGTTATATCCGTATATTTTGTAGAGTTATATATATTAGACTTATTACAGTTATATATTGCATACATTAGGGTGGCCCTTATTTATACGCGTCGAATTTTTTTTTTGTATTTCTTTGCTCTCAACCCTAGAATTTTATAAAAAAATAGTCCCTGAAAAAGTTTATTGCAATCGGACAACAAGAAAGGATGCCGACCAGGCCTTAAAGTTTAGAATTCATCAAAAGTTTGGATTTAAAGAATTTCTAAAAAATGGTAAGCTCTATCGAAATTTTGTTCAAATAATATTAAAAGAGCATTCAATTTTCTACAATTACTGTATATATAATTTTTTCGTGCTTCCAGTCATTTTTTAGATAATAGTATTTTAATATAGAGAGATCAGCAGTACGCGCGCATAGACAATACGTCACGCCGTACAGGTGGGACGCGCGAGGTGCGGACCTCGCTATATTCAAACGCTATTATCTGAACAACGGTTAGAAGCACGAAAAACTTATATATACCGTAATTGTAGAAAATTGAACGCTCTTTTAATATTATTTGAACAAAATTTCGATGGGGCTTACCATTTTTTAGAAATTCTTCAAATTCAAACAATTCATGAATTATAAACTTTAAGACCTGGTCGGCGCCCTTTCCTGTTGTCCGATTGCAATAATCTTTTACAGGGACTATTTTTTTTATGAAATGGAACCATATTGGGGGGTGCGAGCAAAAGAAATCACAAGTTGAAAATAAGGGCCACCCTAGTATACATATACGCATATAACTAAGGGCATTATTTTAAAAATTTTGTCGACCGTTTCTTTTACTGTGGTATATAGTGTATGGTGAAAACTGTTTAAATGCTTACCAATTATATAAAGTTTACGAAAGGTCGTAAAGCAACTTTGAAGGGGACAAATTACATCCCAGAGTCACTGAACCACGAAGTCACAAAAGGCAATAAGCAATTTCAAGCGCCATAAAATTTTATTACTTACAACTAGAAGTAGGTATATTAAATACACTTATTTCCAGTACAGCGCCGTAAAAATATGCAAAACTACAGTTAAATATTGAACTCCAGATTTTACATTTGCCTGGGAAATGCAAATCTCGTTAGCGTTTCCAAATGTTTGAGCAGTTATACAAAATTGCCCATTCGATTGCGTAAAAATTCCCTTTCGAAGGGAATATTTTCCCGCAGTAACGCGGGGGTTCCGAAACTCTCCTTCACCAAGTAGAAAAGTGTGCTTTTCAATTAGGGATTCATTTGAAACGTGCTCGCTCGATTACAAACGCAGACACCGACTCTCCAGAACCGTTCCTCCAGGGAAATACGCGTGTCGGGATACTTATCGGGATACGTATGAATTTAGTACTTAGCAAATTCTGACGATGCTAACGGGTGATAACCCACCTTTCAGAAAGCAAAGAATGGCGGAATCAATAGACGTCGGTGGGAGCTACGCATTTGCACGGTTTTCGACAAAGTTGATTAAATAATTCTGAGGCCTGTAGTATGTACTTATTAAACTGAATAAGCATTGTATACCTGGTCAACGTAATACTACAAATCAATTTCTTTAGATCAAACAGCAATTTTCTATTTCTATTTCGGTTACGGTATAAGAACAAGGGATTACTAGATATTGCATGGAATTATGTTGCCATTTTATTATTTGCTTTCATTATTTATTGAAAATTATTTCAATAATACATTGACATGATTGAGAGTTTCGTAAAATCGAACTTTTGTACTCTTTTATAAATCCCTGGCTTATTTGGAACCGTTTAACAGTCGTTCTCTAACTCGTCACTACATAGAAGTCGAATGGGTCAAATTGAAAGAGTGGGTATTACGACAGGACCTCTGAAAATAAGTGTAGAATGTGATAAATCTTCATTGTACTGGAAATGTATTCAGGGGCGGATTTTGAGATTTGGCACCCCTAGGGTAACAAGCGTCTACCCTTTCCGTGAAATATCATTAAATATCTTAATTTAAAAGTGTTGAGATAATTTTACAATTAATTCAATATGACCACTCACACCTGAGTTATTGCTAATTTCCTACATATGAAAAAAAACTGCTTTGTTTTAAAAGTTGTCTCAAGCCTTTTGTTTTTTAACCTTTTTAATAGGCTGCAGACTACTTAGCCTATGTACAAATCCACCACTAAATGTATTTGAAAGACATACCTTTCGTCGCATGCCATATCTTCCAAACCTGTCTGTAAACGAACAAACGCGGACAGGTAACTGACATAATCGAAATAGAAAATCATTGTTTGAGTATTTTGTATTCAGTGCCGCGAGTGCTGCAAGCCTGCAAATGTTTGAACCCTCTTTTTTTTTTAACACCCTGTATATGCGTTTCCTGCGAACACCTACGCGTTGCGGTCAGTAATTTTCCTCTTCGCCGGCGAGCCAAAGTGTTTGCATTTGTAACAATGTGTTCCACCGGGTGCCATTCGTCGGTGTATTTTATCGTTCCCGTTGTTTTTCTACGTTTTCGCGCCATGTCCTATGCATATTCATACGACACGCAGGTTTCGTCCTTATCTTTCTGCGTTCTTCGGCGCTGATAGGAGGGAACAGCTTGGTTCGCGCAAGTTTTTAGAACACGATAGAATATATTCGTTCCGATAAGATTCCGAACCGTTCTACGTGTTCTAGTTTGTGCAACCTGTCACAGACGTCAACAGTTGGGTATAGTTCTAACATTGCTGCATAAAATTCAAAATAGCAAGCATCTATTTGATCCTGTTTCTTCGACGTTACTCGCGCGTAGGTGTATAATATATCACTTAGACATATTATGTGAACGCTCTATTTGTAATAAAGATAACTCATGCACTGTATTTATGTAAATTTTCATTTTCTGTTGCAGGTAAGCCTTTTCCAAGTAACGACTATGGATTTTGTATCTCTATACCGTTGAAAGAAATTAAGGATGGACTCTTCGCGCAGATAAACAAGTATTTAGATTTTAATTTCAATAATTACTTGATCTGTTATGTGGAAAATAAGTGAAATATCAAAAACGAAAAACGAATATTGACCACTACAGAAGTCTTAATCGCTCTTTGATTTGCACAGCATGAGTAGCTTTTAAGGCACTGATTAATTAATTTCATTTGCTACTATACTTATTCTAAGCTTAATCATAATCTATTCTGTTTCATTATAGTAACGCGAATCAATACAGGGTATTTAGGATTATAAGTACATGCTCGTTTAAGGAGTGAAGCTCATAGAAAGATACAAAGGGATAAAAAATAATATATGTACATAAATGTATTCGAAAGCTACTCGTTCGAAGGATATTCACCTCTTTTAACCCGTGGCATTATAAACCTGTATGTACACAGACTGTTTTATAAATCCTTTTCGTCGGGAATATATTAATGACTTTTGCGCAGTTTCTTTTTATTAAACTTCGCGATATGGCTGGGCTTCTCGTATTACATAGGAAAGATAATCTTATAGCCTAAAAAAATGGAAGGTGTAACGCAAGAATCAAATACAATTACTGCTAAATTTGTATATTTTTCGAAAGTTCTCATTAATGTCAAAAACTTTTATTGGAAACAGTTTTTTAAATAACGATTCTAGAAAAAGTTGTGAAGGGATAGCTCCGGTCACAATGCTTCAGAAGCGCGTCTGACTATAGACGATCCATTTCCCCTTGCTGTTTTATATTTTGATCTTTTCTTAAAACTCTCAAAGAACTGTTTAGAGGACTCGCATACTTACAATCATTCCAACGCGAACATTAACAAAACCTTCCTCTCAAATAATTTACTAAAATTTATTTTTCAAAAACTGCCTCACTCCCATAGTAGGCAATGTAGCTTTGAATAATCCCAGAAGCATTATTTTGGTCAGCAGAACTGGCTCGATCTCGCGTAGGATGAGAAGCCTTAATTTGAGAAGAGTCACCGAGTTGAATTCGTGCTCGGCCGTTTATCAACGCAATTGCGGTAATCTCGAAAGACGTAATAATGACGACAGCGTGCGCGGAACCGCACACCAGCCGCAGACATTCACGGTTAGGCGAGTTCTTGAGCCGTGTGTGCGAAGGAGTGGCCGCTGTGCTGTGCCCACGGATGCACGCTTCGTTGACTGGTTTAACCCTACAACACAAACGTTTTTCAGTATATATTCAAACGCAGCCGTAATGAGAAACTCCAACTTTAAGAATTTCTCGTGTGGCTACTTTAAATTTGCCGAAGTTGATGGAGTTGGTGGAAACCAACACCACTGTTTCTATGTTAAGGGAGGATTCTCGTGTAACTGCCCCAAAAGTAACTGACATTTTTATTTTTTTCTAAACCACTATTGTCAATACTGGATTAAACAATTTTGGGATATAAGGAGGCATCTTTAAACTTGCAGAAAATATTTTTTTATGTCACAGTCATCTGCATAAAGCAGAACAATTTCTTAAAGTTAATTACTTTACGCTGGGACTGGACCTAAAATATTAATTTCAGTTTTGCTTTATAATACTTTTTTTATCGATATGAAATAAAATCTGAGGAGTAAAGTTACTTTTTCTTTCAAACGCTATAATTTCTTTAATTTCTAACTTTTTTTCTTTAAATCAGGGCTAATCCCAGGGTAAAATATCTAACTTTAAGAAAATTTGTCTACTTTTTGCGGGCCTTCCGAACAGTAGGCCGATGTTCAAGGACGAAATTAAAATATGCCTACATCCG
Source organism: Andrena bucephala (assembly GCA_947577245.1). NCBI lineage: Eukaryota > Metazoa > Arthropoda > Insecta > Hymenoptera > Andrenidae > Andrena > Andrena bucephala. The sequence goes on from OX387715.1 coordinate 110,005,807, forward strand.
TTTTTTTTTTTTAAATTATGCCATGAGCAAGGTTTTCACCCCTCCGGGTTTTTTTCCCCAGAGACTTTGAGTTTTGCAGCAAATCTCCGGGCTTCAGTTTTAGTGGAAAAATCTCTGGGTTGTAGAAACAGATGGGATAATAAGAAATTGTGGTGTTCTATATGGTACCAATTTTATATACAATACACGTTACTAATTAAAACAACAGATATTTTTAAATTCTCAGTTGTTTATATTTAAAAGAATTTTGCACATTTTTTTCCGGATATTCGAGCACAAACCTTTAGTTTTACATTTTCTATCCCGGGGTTTATATTCGCATCTCCGGGTTCTCATGTATGACACTTCGGGATTTAAAAGGTGATAAGGTGGCAACCCTGGTCATGAGCTGGGAAATGTTTCCCACTTGAGCCAATTCAAATTCAAATTCACTGCAATCACATCTTGTGATTCGATAAACGTCACCGATTAACATACTTCCTGCATATCCTATAAATCTTTTGGCACACAATGGTATATTCCTAAATACGTACATACACATATTATAGACATTTCCACAGTGGACTCATTTCACTTGCATACTTCGACACACTTTACCTGAAGTTTAGCTATTACTTAATTACAGTGCACTTGATCCCATCATTAATTACAGTTCTTGTTACAATTAGATAGTCGTTGAAGTCCTGGCAGATCCTTTGATTTCCACGCGACTCACGGGCTCCGATATCGTTGTCGACTAATCACCATTCGTCCGCTAATTGCTCGCGTATAACGAATCGCGTTTTCGAGTTGGAACCTCGCTCACCCGGCCGGCCGTCCTTCTGCCGCCTCTTTAAAGCGTTCCAGCGAGTCGAACGGCGGTAACGAAGTGGGTAAATCGGAAGCGAGCGGAAATTGCACGGTCCGAATCTCGGGACGGTCGTGGGATTTATCGTTTTATAGAATTAGATACGCGGCTGGTACAGCCTGGCTCGATCGGGCGGATTTAATGGTTATTTAATTCGAGGGTCGATGGCTGTTTTATGGAGTCGAGGAAACACTAAATACCCACGGATCGACGGGTACATTTAAAGATGCTTGAAATGCATCTTTGCATGCTGCTTGTTCGTTGATTAATTTGTATGGTTTGAATAAAATATGATTTGTACACTGGGTGGCGCATTATTGGTGGTAACTAAATAGAAATGGGAAGATCCTTCGTGACAAAGAATCGAAAATGTTAAAGAATATTTTTAGGTTTGGGATTATGTACATCTATTTTGAAAATTCGTCTTCTACACGTAATTACACCTGGCTGAGAATTGGGAGAGTACAGGAATAAATGTGATACGATTCTTGGTGAAATGAAACCTTCTACAGAAATGGACGTACATTGTAGAATACCTTCTCGTCGAACGAGGTAGGATTTTTTTGGAGAAAGTCGATAGGTCGAAAACCGATTCGGTGTCGAGTGTGCGTGCTTGACGGATTTCCAAAATTGATTTTCGTAAATAGAAGCCTCGTTCGGAAAAACGCATTCTACAGTTTCAACTCATTGTTGAACGAGGATTCATTTTACTCACAGTTGCACTATATTTATTTCTTCGTCCTGCGAATTCCTAGCTACTCGTTTATTTCACAGATATTTTTGACATGATTTCTTGTGAAGAAATCACCCTTTTCAGGGCAATGGTACCAATAACAAATCACTCTGTATAAATATTATCTTAAATCATAATTTATCTGTATAAATGAAATTGTCCTGAAACTTTATATGTTGCAAAGAATATTCGAAAATATATCACATTATATTGTTTTATGTGCAACATTAACGTATGTTAATGTTATATACATATATTACAAATTCGTGCAGGGCGTTCATCGTAACAGTGCAGACGATTTTGCAGGCGTTTGGAACAAATTACAGTAAAAAAAGTAAAAATCACAGTAAAAGAGATCACAATCATTTGGGGTGTTTTTTAAACAGAATATGATACTTTTTATCCCAATCTTGCAGTTAAATTTCAATATTGAATTAAACAGTCTTATAGTAATTTTATTTACGAGAATATTTTCATCGTATTGCGTAGAAATTTAATTTTTGTTCAGTAGAGGTTGCATAGGTAGGTCATTGTTGATTCACAAGACATAGGTGAGCGTAGAAATTCATACAAAAGCATTGTGCTACAGAACCAATTACTTCCTTTATTGTCTGCATCGGCGAAGTAACAAAAGAGAAACAAACCGATAGAATCGGTGCAATATAGTGAAAAAAAAGCACCAGCCTGCTCCGAAATCAATTCCCTTTCCGAGCCGCCATCGATCGAAAGGCGCTTATAACGCGCGACCAATTAATCAAACGACGCGAGATAAAAGGGCCAAGGGAATTTTCAGCGAGAACGTGGACAGGGCCGCATAACGGTGGCGAAACGTGACGTTGACCGGACCATCGTATCCACTTGACTCGCATAATTGAATGGAGAGTAAATTCATGCTGTGTGTTTCGATTCCTCTCTCTACCCTCGCGCACTCCGCATCCCTCCGCGCCTCTCTCGCCCCCGTCGCGGCCCCTTTTCTCTCTCCCTACCATCTCGTTTAACGTCAATTTCAATCGAGCACGGTTAATTGACGTCTACCGTCGAAAGAAATGTATTCGATGCCGGCTAAACGAATTCCGTTTCCACGAACCGCCGAAGAGCTGGGGAGAAACAGAAGCGGCTCCGGCTCCCTCTGGGGGGGGGGGAGGGGGGGGGGGGGTCTATGAGTGTTTTATTCCATCGTGAGACGTTTAAAGACGAGGAACGGCGGGAGCTGTATGCATATGAACGGGGACCAGACCGTCGTTGCTTTGAATACGCTTTGTTTCCCGCGGTGGAAAGGAAATTTCGTTAACGATAGCTGCGCCAGAGCCAGCGGCGGCTTGTTCGCGGAAAATTAGCGATACCCCCTGCCTTTGTTGACGATTCAACCAACTATCCTCGCTTATATTTTACCGTTTCTACTTTTATCCTCCCGCTGTTCTGTCATTCGTTATTGTCACAGAAGGATCAAAATAGTAACGAGAGCAATGAAACGGTGATTATACGCGATGGAAGCTGATTAAAGAAAGAGTTCTGTCGCGCGCGATCGTTGTCTTAGCAATAATGTGAAATTGTGGTAGTGTGACTACTTCAGATCTGTTACAAATGTAGAATTAATCGTGAAGCACCGTATGCTATAATCGCGGTGGAAGCAAGTGGCTTAACGAGGTTATAAGAAGTATCTCACCGTATGATTTGACTTGCATTTCTCATCTTTTAGCGGCTATAATCCACGCTGAGCTCAATACTAACAGGATCAAAACACAACAGGTTCTTTAAGGGGGTATTCTCGTCTAGAGAGAAGAGATCTTCTATTCTCTTTAGCGACGACGCATAATAAAACTACATACACAGTTTTTACGATGATAAATGCATATGAACATTTCAGTAAGTTGTAAAATAAATTACAGCTATATATACTTAATAATAATTAATGGGGATATGGTTTTTTCACAACTTCTAGTGGGCCAATCTGGTCCATCTTTTCCGTTCACCTTCAGAAAACATATAATTCTGACTGGTGGCAGAATCAAGTCGAAATAGATTTTTTCGCATGTTGAAGGCCGTTTGATGACGAAAAAACGCAAAAAATGAAAGTTTATTTCAAAGAGCCATTTTGTGAATATTTTTTTTTTTTAACAATTCTGCTACGGGCTATAGCCAGACTGTTACTGATTAAGAATCTTTTTGGTTTTTTCGTTTGGGATCAGCGGAACAGCCGAATTCGTGCGCACCATGGGGCAACTTTTTTTGCACACGCTGACAAGGGAACATCCCGAACCCAGAAGTTCAAAAAATTCTGAAACTTTGTGAATATGTAGGGGATTTCCTACTGATTACAATACAATTTTGTCTGCTGCCCAAATTCACTCTAAGGGGGTGTAATTGACCCCTGAAAATCCGGTTATTTTCCGATTTTATGTTATAACTCGTGAACTGTAAAATAATTTTTTTACCAAATGATAGTTTTAATAAAAGAAGTGACTTTTGTCTTGAAACTTTCTTTTTATCTCTTACAGTTCGCGAGTTATAACAAAAATCAGAGAATAGCTGAATTTTCAGAGTTTAATTTCACCCCCTTCGAGTGAATTTGGGCAGCAAACAAAAATTGCGTTGTAATGTTTCGGAATTTTTTTGAATTTTCGGGTTAGGGATTAGACCCGTACCTCCATTAATTATTACTATACATGGCTGAATTTTTTTTACGATTTACTGAAATGTTAGTAAATGCGTGTGGATAATGGTCATCGGTAAAAACTGTGTAGTTTTTTGTGCGTCGTCCCCAAAAAAGGCAAAAAAGTGGACTTCTAGACAAGGATAATACCCCCTTAATTGAACAAAAAGGGAGTTCAGGTAGGCTGTCACTACGCCTCGCCTCGACTCGCCGCAACTTCTTTTCCCACTCACATCTAGGCTCACGTCGCCTCGGGTTTTCCGTACCTGAAGTTATCTGAGCTCGCCTCGGTTCATGTGTTTGGTCAGTTGCTCAGAGAACTTCTTCCTGTGCGGTGGCAATTGCATCCACTCACACTACGCCTCGTCTCAGCTCGCGTCGCCTCTCTTCCTCAAAATATTCTCGAGGAAGAATCCGCGGCTCGGAGTCGTACCGAGGCTAGACGGGGGGAGGCGAGGCGCAGTGTGAGTCAAATTTTCAAAATACATAAGAAAAGCATAAGAAGAATAAAATGAGCCGAGGCGAGGCGTAGTGAGAGCCTATCTTTAATTACGATTGTTTTTATTGTTTTCGAATCCAACCGGTTCATAACAAGCAGAAAACAAAAAAGCACATTCTGCGTTTCATTCTCTCTTTATTTTTTTAAATACGATCTTACATCATTTCTCCGCTGTTTAAAAGGGAAAAGACACTATGTAACAACACAAGATCTTCATCATTAAACGAGTACTGAATTCTACAGAACACGTATGACGAATGTCAACGACGAGTACACAGAGAAGATGCATCCTCCTATCGAAATGTCGCCAAGTCGCGTGGTGAGGCAATGAGGAAGATGACCGCAACATTTTTCCACCCGTGACGCCACCAGCGCACGTGCCACTTGTCATCGGTGTGTTATAAAACATTAATATGTAACTACCAACTTCATACACTCCACAAATGAAAAATTCGCGCGCAAACCATTCACACATGCGCATTTATGCAAAGCCACAGTACACGCGCTAGTGGCGCCTTCTGCGCGGAGCTTTGCCTCATCTTCCCCATTGTTGTTTCTCCGGGAAAATAAATTTCAGACGCCCTCGCAATGAAATCAAAACGGAGGAAGGAGCATGGAAAGGCGTGGACAGAGACAATCAGAGTGTTTTATGCCGCGCGGTGAGACACTCGAGGGCCCAGCGAAGGGTGTAGCCGGTATGCATATAGACGCAAGGCTGGTTCGGCGGTTGAATACGCTTTGTTTTTCGTCTGAAAAGACAATTCAGACGTCTATGCGAGTGTAGAAGTGGCGGAACGATGAATTTAAACCGAGGCCAGCCGAAGCTGCCGCGCAGAGGGAGGCAGGACAGAGAGGGAGGAAAGAGTGTCATAGAGGAAAACGAGTGCACAGGAGTCCGAGGAAGAGAGAGAGAGAGGAAGGGGGAGAGGTGGGGTGAGATTGGAGACAGAAAGGGGAACGTAAGAACCCGCTTGGCTCCGGTAGGACGACGATGTTCTAAGGCGCATCCTAGAAGGGTGCTGTTACTGGATGGAATCCGGGTTCCCTTAATTACAACAGCCCTTCTCTCCCATTAATAAGCGGCCTAAACAAACTGCCGTCATATAAATACTTGGATTTCTACCTGGTCCACTGTCTCGCGCGAAACCAGCAATAGCAGTAGCAACAGCAACGGCAGCAACAGCAACAGCAACTGTCCTCTTCCCCATAATTAAATTTGCACCGCGCTCGGTGAGTTTGCTTCCTCCGTTCATTTAATCGGACACCGGGCGTTACTATAATTAAAAGCACATCTCTTTCGGAATTCGCCGCATCCAAATCTCTCGCCTAGCTCTGTTGCTCTTTCTGTCTTCCCTTCCCGCCTGTCTTCGTGCCCTCTCATTCCCAGATGAGCATCCTCTTGTTCCCTAATTGCGAGGCGGTCCGCGTGCACGCGCTTTTGGCCTCTCTCTGCACGCGCAAGGCTTTCCTCTGTAAAACGATCTGCGAGCAAAGTAGACTGGCGCAGGAGGACCAGTTCGACGGTTCACTCGGGAATGGGCGAGATGGGCTGGTCGCACGTTCTGTTCCGGGCCGACACAGCTCTCTGTAGCGACTATTTCCGTCGTCCCTGGCATGAAAAGAGAGAAATTGTCCGCACCTTCGCGGATGTAACACGAAACACGTGCGTGCTCTTATGAATCTACGAGTCTCTGTCCATCGTTTTATCCTTGCTATGGATCGTTATTCCTGGTTCGCTGCGCACAATTCTTGGAATACTCTTTGCGACGACACGATCCAGAAATATTGTGTAATAAGGAAGATAAGGTGGTTTTGTAATTGAACTTGTTTGCCATGTGGAGGTCTTCGTGTGAGCTGTGTAATGATATCCATTGTTCTATTACCAGGATACATCGTCACCTTCTTTTCCGTATATCCGGGTCTTCGGTAAATTTTTAATTCCAAGCTAAAGCACCATAACATAAGGTCATCTGATATCTATATCGACGACTATCAATGCTTTTTCTGTTAAAAAGAAATGAATGCATCTTCCAACCAAATTTAATTCTATGGTGATGAATCATAGGGGACTGGTGAACCTCCTGATAGGTATCCTACACACGTAAACAGAACTGTAATCGTCTTTCAAATTAACTTGGAGCCTAAACTGCGTTTAGGATAAGTATTAATAATAATTTTGTAGCATGATACAGTTGGTTTTGCCTGATTGCAAACATGAGAATTTACATTGTTAATACTGCTCCGAATCTTCTCTTCATTGTTTGCAAAGGATAGATTTTTATAGAATTTTTGTAAATTGTAAAAGAAAAACACCTCATCGTGGGTGTGGAAGTTACAAGAACGTGCTTCAAAATTCGTACCGACCTTGAAATTCAACTTCCTGTTTTGTTGATATATGTATACGATACTCGAAAGGGTGAAAAAAAAGTTTAAAAGGAATCACATGTCTCAAACGAACCGTTTACTCTTAAAAATTGTTGGAGTTTCAGCCAATTGGGTGCTTCTGTGGGTGGTATACCTAACCCACTTCTTTTCACATTATGTCACTAGTGTCAAACTGAGGGAATCGCCCCCCCCCCCCCCCCTCAGACAAGGAGAGGTTTTTAGGTGTCCGTCTTCAATTGCTCTGGTTTTTGAATATGTTTTAGAGGACCGTAAAATAAGAAATTGGTGTCTTCATTTTGGCCCCTTTGCATGTTTACGGGGCGAAACCACCCCCCACAGTTCATGAGAAGCGGTACAAAGTTCCTATTGTTAGTTTAAAGAATATTATAACATTGTGTTGAATAAAATCTTATATAAATTTCATTTTCCTCATAACTTGCTGTATGGATGATATTCTTGTCGTTAGTTGTTTTTGAACCTCTTCTTATGAACTTTGCGGGGTGGTTTCACCCCTCAAAATGAAAGAGGTAAAAATAAAAAGACACGTATTTCTTATTTTTCGTCCTCTAAAACATATTCAAAAACCAAAGCAATCGGTATCGAACTCTAATCCCTTATACACAGTAGGGTGGCCCTTATTTTCAAACTGCGATTTCTTTTGCTCTCACCCCCTAATATGGTTCCGTTTTATAATAAAAAATAGTTCCTGAAAAAGCTTATTGCAATCGGCCAACAGAAAAGGGTGCCGATGAGGCCTTAAAGTTTAGAATTCATCAATGGTTAGAATTTGATGAATTTCTCAAAAATGATAAACCCTATCGAAATTTTGTTCAAATAATATTAAAAGAAAATTCAATTTTCTACAATTACTGTATATATAAGTTTTTCGTGCTTCCAACCATTGTTCAGATAATAGCGTTTGAATATAGGGAGGTCCGCACCTCGCGCGGCCCAACTGGACGGCGTGACGTAGTGTCTATACGCGCGTAGTGCGGACTTCTCTATATTCAAACGCTATTATCTAAAAAATGGTAGGAAGTACGAAAAAATTATATATACAGTACTTGTAGAAAATTTAATGCTCTTTTAATATTATTTGAACAAAATTTCGATAGGCCTTACCATTTTTGAAAATTTTTTAAATCCACACTATTGATGAATTCTAAACTTTAAGGTTAGGTCGACACCCTTCCCTGTTGTCTGATTGCAATAAACTTCTTCAGGGACTGTTTTTTATGAAGTGGCACTGTTCTAGGAGGTAAGAGCAAAGAAATACAAAAAAAGTTCGACACATATAAATAAAGGCCACCCTTTGGTCGAAGCCTCAATAATCTTCTCTGAGTTACCGATTCGTTTTTCAGCTACAAATCTTTTAACTTCCAGCTTCATCTCAAGTAGAATACATCGAAAGAAAAGAAGAAACAAATTTAATCTTGGAATTCGGGGTTAAAAGGGATACCGCGGCAGTCTTTTCCCAGATTCGCTTTTGCAACCTATACTCCCGTACAGTTGAAGAGAAACCCGGTATGCTTCAACAAGCAAACATGCAAGAAATATGCAACAAGATACATTTGCCATCTACTACTGTACCTACACCCACCTGGGATACAAGACAATTACGTTCCTGATCTCAATGCCTCGCACGAACACTTTGTTCTACCTCTGCAGAAGGTTTAGCTGAGGACTACGTGACACGTATATTCTACTTGTAACAAGTATCTGCTCTATCTCCACTCTCTTTTTATTGCCACGAACTTCTCTGACGTTCTAGCCAGCAACTTCTGTCCAGAAAGTTCCAGCTCCAGAATTTCAGAAGGCGTCCTCCTTCTGGTGGCCGAAACAACGGTCTTTAAAGCGACCGGCTCTTCCGCTTTTTCGCGAAACATCCGCAGTTAGACGAGACCCTAGGCCGCAGTCGATACTTCACCGGGTAGATAGCGTTCCTCAATATTTAATAGCTTCTAGCTACGAGTGCTGTCTCAACACTTGTAAAATTGCATGGCGGGGGGTTGAAGCCAAGCATAGGAACGGGAAGGCGGGTGAAGAAGGTGGGAATTCGGCGTTATCTTGGCGAGTCGATCGCTAGACACGTGACAGTTAAGAAGCCTTGAGAGGATAGAGGAATTAAAGATCAGAGGGGGTGGGTCGATGAAATATTCAGGTGGAGACATCGACTTTCCACGACGATTAAATCGCAGTGCGCCGCGTCCTGACCGAAATGAAGGAAACAGTTCGTCGCGGATGAAATATAAATGAGTCGGGGTTATTTGAAGTATTCGTAGCAAAGCAGGTACGTCAGAAGGAAATAATAGCAGGCGGTTACGAAAGAAATGTCGTTTTCTGATTATGAATCTTGAATGATTAATTTAAAGCGTAGGTTTTTCTTCGTTAAGTAACGTCCTTTTGCCAAGGAGGGACAAGCTTGTTCATTCCAGTCGCGAACTACTTCAAATTTTATGGGGAGGGCGAATTCCATGGAAGTATGTTCAGCAAGTTTATTCGTGAAAAGGAGAAAGCAATAGCAGATAGGTCAGAGAAGTTTCATAACCGTGGTGGTTCGATTTTTAAATAATGACGAGAACGATGAATTATTAGGCGTTATGATGAAGGAGGTTGCTCAGCCTGTCTATACAATTTTGAACAGTACTTCTCTGCTGTGTTACTTTCACCAGGATTCAGGAAGTTACAGCGCTCATCTCCTGTTGAAATTCACTGTATAGTGAGCTTAGCTTCCTTGTGATGGGTTCTTGGCTTTAGAAAGTGGTTAGAAGATCGTTTTCTGCTGTCACCCAACATCCATCGTTCATCCTGGATTATAATGCGACGTAGAAGAGGATTGTCCCGATTGCGATCCACTTTCTCATCTTTCCAATTATTCTGAGAAGATCAACAGTCGATGAATGTACAGCAAATGTTTCAGTTGCTCCAGGTTACACGTGTACCATTCCATTCAAAATGTCCTTGTTCAAGGTCTCATGACGTCCTTCTTGTTGCTAATTCATTTCCAATGCGAAAGGACAATGTGATTTTTTTATTGATCTGTGACCACGGAAGAATAGAGAAATTTATACAGGACATGCATCCGCGTTCCGGAGAATCTAGAAAGCATAATTATTTAATTTGAAATGTGATAGGAAAGTTATAATAAATCTTTATAAATGCAAGTCCATTTACCGACGTTGCATCGGCATGCGACCCTATAACAACCATAATTTTTCTGTTCACGCTCTTTGAAAAATATAATTGTGACACAATATGCAAGTTTTAACTTAACAATAATTAACAATAACTACGATTACATTATTACATTTTATAACACAGCTACATTATTTTTTCCTACTTTTATTGAAAACTCAATTGAGGATATTGTCGCACGAAGGGTGCACCTCCATTTTGAACAGTTTTCGAGGTATGACGTGTAATACCTATATGTAAAAAAAATCTACATCGTTTGGTGCATGTTTGATGCAAATCCATTTGATGTCAACACATGTTTTCCATATTTGATTAATGAAACAACAATAAATCAATAAACTGTGTTCTTTACTCTGCATAGTTATAAAAAAGCAACTGTTTTTTGTACACTTTGGTGCAAGTCAGGGGCAGCTCTAGATTTGAAAAATTCTTATCTATAACATATAAACATAGCTTATCTATATAATATATAACTCAATAACTACTACTTATTAAGTCAAAATATATATTTTTTAATTAGCGTTCTCTTTTTAATGTTAAGTCAACGCAATAATTTTACAAACTGTTTTTTCCAATTTACTCGAAGTTGGTAAATATGCACCCCTCTTGCTGCAAGATCCTCAATTATGCTGTCGCCATTCAAATCACAACAATCTTGTGGTTTTCGGTTTTACTCGACATCACCTTTCTACAAACATACCTTCGAGTTTTTTTAATAATTATTTTGTAGACGTATCGTTAAAAAAAATTCATTTCCGCCGTGCTCTGCAAGTGTTCCAAAAAGTAACTTTGCTCTTTTTAAGAAACAACTTGATACAAGCTTCTGCAGCCCACAGAAGCGCATTATCCCAGAATTAATATTAAACTATAGGTAACAGTCTTCGCCTGGCCACTTATCGCCGGTATTACCTCGCTTAAAAACTCCCACTTGGACGTTTCAGGCGGTAGCTTTCAGTATTTCCCTGGGATCCACGGAGATTAGATTTCCTCCGCGTACAAATTAATTGGTTCGCCCGGGGATCTCCCAGCTTTCATTCCCATTTTATTCTCGTCCAAGCTGGGGCAACTGATTCGAGCCGATGGATCCGTACGGTCGGCAGAGGTTCCAGCTTTCGAACGTGAAAAGAATCGGTCGGCGAAAAAGCGAAGATGTCGGGCACAGATTTAAAGAGAAGGACGTCGTGGAGTATCGCCGGGACCTGGTAGTGGAAGGACTGGCGAAAAAGAAGGGACGAGGAAGCAGGGCGGGGGCGGAAACATAGGGAGATTGGAATACTTATCTAAGGGAAGAAGTAGGAGAGACAGAAAGGGAGAAAGGATAACGATCCAAGGAAGAACAGACAGCGCAGGGAGAAAGGAAGGGAGAATCGAATACCCGAGGGCCACGGTAGAGACACTTTCATGAGATTGAGCTCGAATTCAATAAGGGATGAATAAAATATAAACCAACCGGCATTGCAATCCTATGTCGGGGCTAAGGGTGCCCGACCCTTGTGTAAATAAATAAAAACTATATCCTAACCGAACCGTGCGCGCAACTGGTCGCGAACCCTTGCTACCTTCAGACTTCCTCCAGGTGGAAGAATCTTCGATGCGCCTAAATTTCAAACAATTTAATCCTCTCTATCCTCTTCTCGGGTACTCAAAATAATATAGCATAATTAGGTTTCTGTGATCTTTGAAAAACCCTTTCTATAGTAGCAGTTTCTGTCACTCCATTCTGTATCAAAAAGGTTATACACAGGGGGTGAGCCATTTCCTAAGTTTCTTTCTTGTATAAAAATTTATACACTAGATTCTAGTTGTTAAAATAAAAACTATTGTATTCTGTGGTCTTGACCCATCTTTTTGATAATGGTGTAATTCCTCATGCATCTGATGCACATAGCAATTAGTGAAAAGCTGGTAAAATAGTTATGTCGCCTAATTCCTAACACAGCCGATTAAACATTACGAAATAAGTGGATAATATCTTTTCAAAATGTATCTTGGAATTACTATTCGTCTTTGACAAAGAAATTAGGAAAATAATGAATTCTAAGCGAAAACAATGGACGACAACTAACATCGTCGATTTAGGCTGTTGGCGCAGCCTTGTGATGTGGTAAACAGAGGGAAGAACGAAAAGGGAAGGGGCTGGAAGGCGAAGAACCGAGTTAACGTTCCAAGGACAGATAACTTGCCGTTCTCTTAATTGTCGGCACGGTTGAAACGAGCGTCAGAGATAATTGAAGCGAGTAGTCAAAGGGTGTGTATCAGTCAAATTTAGTCGAATCAGTCGTAGAAGTTCCTCAAAAGAAATGGCACCCTCGATGCTCACTGTTGTTTTTCTTTGATCCTGATCCCAGGTTAAACATTACCCTCGTCGTAAATTACTGTTTAATTAGGACCAAGAATGACTAGGACGCTGTCTTGAGAGATCACGAGAACAAAATACGTGTCTTGAACAAGCACACCGTGATCCCAAAGCACACTTTAATGTTTATTTAATAGCTCGTGGACGATTGACTAGCCAGAGGCAGAAAATTTATGTAACAAATTGTAATTTGTTTAAGTTCCATTTGGAACTTTAAGGAACTAATTTGTCCCTTCCCCGTGGTAACTTCCAGAAGTTTCAGTTGCGAATGAGGATGTATGTATACATTCCTACAAATTAGGATTTAGGATTTTCGGGTAACCTCTGACGTTTTGCATACGCCCTGGGAAAGCTGGTGTCTTTAGGGGGCCAAAGGATTCTAATTAAACTATCTAAAGGTTCACTAGTCCGCTGTTTCTATTTGAATCCCTTACAGTTGTATCCCTTTGTATAAGTTCATCCATATGTTTTGGGGATGTGCTTAGAACGCAGCAGTCTCTATTGACTGGGAGTAATCTCTAAAACGTTCAGACCAAAGTTCGCACTTCTCCAAACCAAAAGCTAGCAAGTTCTCTCCATCACATATCTCTTAAGCTACTAAAAAATAGCAAAATATCGTTGTTGCACCGGAGCATAGTTTTGCATCGCATAATCCAGTTTGACAATGACGTTTCCTCACTGGCGATCTCCCAGTAGCTTACCGTAAACCTGGTTCACCTAATGGGTGGATTTGTGTGTGCTGAGACCACACCGAGTTTTATTTTCCTTCGAGATTCTTAGACATTATCTACAGAGAGTAAGGATGCACAAGGCGCTATGCGCACTTTCTTCCCAACAGCCCCTACTCTGGAAGTGGACGGCAATAAAGTAGTTTCTGGGTCCTTCTAGTCTGTCAAATGCAGAGTTCACACCGAAACACGTGATAAGAAGAACATTATACTCTATAAAATGATGATTCGTTTTCGTGGCGCACGGGTGGAGAAATCAATTATCGAAACGTCGAAGTTGCCGAGCGTCGGGCAACAGTGCATATTTCGATATTAAGCGTTCCTGGTGCACACAGGCAACTGTATCCCACGGGTAGGACAGGCGGGGAGAGTGGAAGGAGAGGAGAAGGCGGGCAAGCAGGCAGAGAAGCGCGTCGGCCAGCAATATTTCGCGTTCATAGCGTTGCTAAGCCGCAACTAACCGCCTTGTTAGGAAGTTACTCCTCCTCTCGACCTCCCTCATCCTCTCCTCCTCATCCCCTTCCGCTTTCTCTTCCCACCCCCGTCCTTTCTCCCTCTGTTCCTCTCTGTCCACCTCGCTCTATCGCTCTCTTCCTTATCGCGTGTTTCTCCATGTGTCCTCCGTACTGCGTTCCTTTTCTACTGCATATTAGATTTTTTCATTACCTTTGTCCCTTGATTTATACCTTTTCCAGGCTATCCCTTTGTTTCCGGCCGCGTTTATGATTTTTCTCCTCTATCTACCCCCGACGTCGCGTCGTCCTTCCTCGTTCCCTGCTGTTGCACCCGTGCCCCTAGCTTCCAGCACGCTTGCCCCCTGTCCCGCGTGCACGCTCCTTCAAGTGATCCTTTTTCCACGGATTTCTGCCTTCGTGGGTCCCCTTTTTATCGCGTGTCAGATGCTCTCGGCGCGCATCATCTCCTGTTGCTCGGGCCTGCCGCTTTCTCCCCCATTTATCCTCACGTTCGTCCTGCGTTCAGTTTTTCCCGCTCAGCTACCTATGAATCCTTCTTTGATCCACCTGTTTCACCTAGCTCCCTCCGTTTCACAAGAACCTCTCCCTTTCCTGTCCCTTCGATGTCAGAGTAGCACTTCCGTCGTATCTACGGGCCCGCTCTCCCGCCCGACTCAAACCACCGCCACCGGCCGGATACTAAATCATAACTCGAGAAATTCTCGCGCAACACGCGGGACACCTTCAAGGCCTCAGAGGAAGCCCGTTACAGCTAGGATACCGTTTCCCTTGTAAACCTTTGATAACCAAGTACGTGCTGCCTCTAAGCCCCTGCACTCAGGCCCTTGTGGCGCACGTTGGATTCTCAGCAGGACGCTTTCCTGAGGCACGCCTGTCGTTGATTGCAGACGCTGCTGCGCTCGTGATCCTCGGGCTTCTCGAGAGGTGTTCGAGCTTTTTGGCAAGATATGCACTTTCGTGGCTCCATTCTCAGGCAAATTGCCGGTTATGAGCAATCGGAATTTCTGCAAGATTTAATACAAGTGGAAAGGGATCTAGCACCGAACAGTAAAAGTGGTAAAAACAGTTGTTCCGTCCTTAGACGGAATATTTTGTCTGGCATCCTAGATAAGTATGTTTATACTTCAACGGCGCCCGTTTTCCTGATGCCGAGCCATGAGTCCGATTTCAAATGCCTCATTGTGTTCGGGTGACGTGAACCAGCTGGGCCCGATGATGGGCCAAAGGTCCTCAGCGGCCCAGCTGGGAAGCGTTGTTATGATACGCACAAAGTGTCAGGCGCGCACCTACGTTCGCTAATAGTTCAGTGACGTACGGTGGAAACAACAGTATACCTGGGCGTAGATTTTCACCAGCGTGAACGTATGGCCTATGTATGTATCTACATATCTTGTATAAGATGTACACATAATTCTTCATACTAATACTTCAGAGTGCATCTTCCTAACACATCGCCTTGTTTCCAACATGTAGCCGTCTATGTGTCCCCGTAATTGTCAATAGATATATACAGTTTACACATATATAGTAAACAATGGTCCTGTGCTAATTGACTACATAAAATTGGCCCGCATACCCCTAGTACTTTTTCGTTTATAAGGAGCCCATGCTTTTGGGGAAACTTACCGCCAGCAAGATAATAGAATGGAATTACAACGCTGCGTTGTAACCTACGACGCCCACCAGTAAGGTCACGTATTTAATAACGCCATATATATACCGGACGAGATAAATTGGATAAGACGCGTATCAAGATTTATGCTCTCAGCCAAGATACTACGTAGACTGGAACGTTGATCGTCGACCGTAGCAATGCATTATTTTCCGTCAAGAATTCTTATCGCCGACGTTGTGTCGGGGTAGAGAGTCGATGGTGTCCCGACAAATTTACTTTCTATGCTCGTGATTCCAATCGATACCTATGCATTGTTCAGCGCGTGTTGCTTTCACGACAACTTCTTTTTACGTTCGACGGTAGCCCGTGACATTTAGGTCCACGACTGACATAAAACAATATTAGAAGCGGTAGCTAGCGTGGCACTGTAGTCTTATTATGAAACCAAATACGCGGTTCAACCGCGGCTGGTTTATACCGTTGAAGGCGTTGAAATTCGGTTAAGAATTTTGCTTGCTTGTTCTATCAGCCCCGAACGAAGGTGTTAGGGGACTAGGCAGCCAAATCGCTCGAAGATCAAGTATTCCTTTGCGAATTAATTACAGGGAGACGAATACAAATTGTGACTAGTTCTTTTGGCTGATATTTATAATTAGTATAAACTGTAATTTTTTGTGATAATATATACATACATATGACGGCGGTACAGTCGTCTGATGTGCAGGCGTTTTTTCTGAGATTTTGCAGTGATTGCACAGAAACGGGGGTTCGGATCGACTTGAAATTTTTACAGCTTGTTTAAAATATATTCCATGCTGGAGGGTAACTCTACATTAAAGTGCACAAGCTGTAGTTTCCGAGATAAAAAAGAAACAGTCATCTGTGCACCCCGAAAATCGACATTTATTGTAAAAATCGCCTTCTCCTAGTCGCTATTTTAATAATTTTAGTTGCCGAGATGCAATCCGA
Source organism: Andrena bucephala (assembly GCA_947577245.1). NCBI lineage: Eukaryota > Metazoa > Arthropoda > Insecta > Hymenoptera > Andrenidae > Andrena > Andrena bucephala. The sequence goes on from OX387715.1 coordinate 110,022,263, forward strand.
ATTTTTTCCCGAGGTGCAATCCGAAATTATTGATTTCAGGAGAAGCATATTCCAAGGAAATGGTTAAAGGTCAACAATTTTGACTTAGGTAGATTTATAATATATATGAATGAAGTGCAGAGAAAACCATTGATACCTATATTAAAAAGAAATTATAAAATCTTTTGTTTATGGTACATGAAGCACTAATTTTATTGTAAGTGTGGGTCGAAATGATGAAATGACCACGCAATAAAAGTCATCGGCTACTTTACTTAACTAATGGCACGTTAATGAAATGGACCGTATTAATTGCAAGACTAACCAAAAGAAATAGAATTATTTGGAAATGTATTCCCACTTTTTGGCACTCCTGAATAGGGTTTACTGCTGGTGATTATTAGTAGTAGTTCGATATCCCTAACCTACACTAACCTCCATCCTAACCTCCATCGAAACCTCCATTCGCCATTTTTGTAACTCTTTCCCATAACATTAGAATTTACACGCTGGCAAGGTAGTCAATAATCGAAGGAAGCAAAATAAGTTACGAGTGATATTGAAATGCACGAGCTCGATCTCTATCGCAGATGTCATTCCAGAGTTAAAAGCAGAAAGTTACAACGATATTATATAGATATTTATACGTCATGTGCGTATCCACACAGCGCAGATTATTTATTGCCCGAGGTGGACATTTCCTAGCATCGCACAGTAAAAGTTACTTAATTGATGCATGTTATGCCAGAAACCTAACCCTTACTCTTCTGGACGTGTTGTCACCCGATTATCACCAACGCCACATATTTTGCTCGTTAATTCACGGATGATTAACGGACGCATCGTTGTTTTCTGTTGCAGGTATGTAAATTCTAATGGATTTTCCGTGTCCTTGCCGTGCATCGATCCGCGTGTGAGTAAATGGAACTTAATTAATTAAAATGATACCTGAAATGCAAATTTCCAGAGGATATCGAACTCGGACACGAACTTCGCGATCGATTGAAGAGAAGGACTTTTCTGTTTTCGTTTAAAAAAATAAAAGTAAACAATTTTTGTTCACTTTACTAAAAATGGGAAAGGTACTAATTCATATTATACAGAATCTATACTTATATAATACAGTGACTCATAGATTTGTACACATAAATTCATAAAAATGGCTATTTGTGAAACAAACCCACATTCAAGTCACAGGAAATGAAAACTTAAGTTGAATTTAACCTAGACCGAAATATTCCCTATTCAGAGTTACTTTCAATTTAGTTCAAGTGGAACTTGACTTAGACCTAATTCAGACTTAAGCCAAATATAAATATGAATAACTCTGATTTACCCAACACTTAGTTTAGATATAATCTAAACTCTACCTCTCAATTCTTTCTCACCTTTCTCATTTTCTCGTTTCCCTATGAAAGACCGTTATCCTGTCTCGTGGAACGTGCAAACATCGCGATCGATTACTTTCAATTACAAAAATATCTATCCACCAGGGTACTTCGTACCCGCATGCAAAAGGGTCGCGTGCGTCGTGACCACCAGACACCACGTCGCCGCGTATTTCTGAATTTGCATCTCCCAGTCGATAAGACATGCAATGGGAAGGGGTCGAATTCGCGAACCGTGGCTCCCGCAGCAGACTAATCGGCGACAGATCGGCACAGAAAATTTTTCCACGCGATACCGTTGGCCTTGTTATTAACGATACCTCTCTCCGAGGGTTGACTTTCGCCCGCAGCGAGCTTCTAGAGGGGTAATTTCGATGGGGGTAACCAAACAAGCTAATTAAAATGAACGCGATAAATATGGCGTGTTCCGGATCGACCATGAAGTAAAAAGAAGCAAACTTCGATATTTTCGCCGCGATAAGCTGTGGCAATTACTCGCAGGAAGGGTTGATCCTCTATTATTTTTATGATTAAGTGTAAGTGAACGTGAGTGATTTAACAAATATTGTTAAATTTGCGGATTCTCACGCCGTGATTACGAAAACAGTTACAGTAACCGACATATCAAATTTTCATAACGAAAGTGGAATACTTTGGGAATACTTTGAAATAAAAAATAAATGACTCTTGGTCTAAAAATCTTTCCCAAACATTTTACATTGTGAAAGAATTTTATCGCGTGCCAAAATTCTCCATAGCGTGACTATTTGCAGAGGGTGCAGCAGTTAAATATAAATTTCATAAAATTTTGCATGTCCACGTGCAGGTGAACTTAACACCGCTCCCTTTCTAATTATAAACATCGTTAAAACCGTGGTCGGGGAATGGACAGTGATATTCGATAGTTGAATGCAAACCGAACACCTCGCTCGCCCTCTTCCTCTTCCTTTTCTGCATGGGCCGCGTTCTCAAACAAAAGAACGTCATACACGCCCTTGGCAAGCAAAGGGCTACGCGAGCACCCTCGACACGTATAATCCAACCCTTGGGTAGGGCTGGGTCTTCGTCGCGGTCTGTTACACGAGCGCAAGAACTCGATGTGCACCGTGTGCTCGCTCGTCAGGTATATATGCGATTGTTAATCGACAGCACACAAAGGAGTGGCCACTGTGACGTCACGAAGAACAATGACGACAGTTACCTGGCTGGCAATGCGAGGTGCCCGGATATTATCGTTGCTCGTGTTTAGCGATCGCCTATGTCGTGTACTCGATTTATTGTCGTAAATATGAATAAATTGTTTCTTTATCTGTAGGCTTGTCTGCTTTAACCACTTTTGCTCGAAGGGTTTCTTTGTAACCCCAGAGTGACATTCGTCGAGTTGGATTGGCAGTTATTTCAAGCCCCTCTGAAACGTATAAGTACAGCTGTAGAAATTAAGATGCTACTGGCGTATCGTCTTAGCTTTATCATCCGAAGACTTGTAACCCTTCAAATGCTATCGGCACCTACAGGTTCTCGGCATGTTAGATTATCGTTTCATATTGGCACTTACAAACAATTGACAGACTGTTTGATTTGACCGATAAGTAAGTGACTCCTTAGGTATAGACGTAACTTGGGCCCAACTTCTTTGCAACGAAAAAATTAATTTCAAAGTTCTGTGAAAGAATTGATAAGATACGTGCTCGCGTATCAAGTAGAGAGCTCCGTTCAAGTAGAGAAGATCCCACGGAATTGAAATGCAGGCCAACAACACATAAGGGACATATGCCTGCGCAGCGATCGAATGCATCGCGAATTACAGAGCTCGTAAAATTTCAGCAAAAATGAGTATCGATTGCTTGCCGTAATATCTTGCCTCTGTATTCGATATCGAGTTTCACTTGCCCCGGAATTGCAGGCTCCGGGCGTTTTAATGCGTCCTTTACGCACTCGTAGCAGGGAAATGGCCGATCGTCTGTTCATGATAAAGTACTCCGAGAATGTTCTCTCTCGCGCAACGACATATTCAGTCACCGCGCAGTGCCGAGGAAACATCCAGCCCGCGCAAATATGACACTCCAATACCAATATCTGTTTACGACATTGGACGGCGCGGAATGCTCCGGGTTAACGTTCCCCCATACGCTGCCATTATTTTATATGGGATACTGTATGGTAACGCGGCCGCGTCTTTTTCCGCGTATTGAGCACGTTTGTCAAGAACAGGCTCTCCATTTGTGTTTCCATGGGAAACAACCCTCTCCTTCCAGTTTCGGCCGTTCCTCGAAATACTACAGGAACACGAGGCCATGTATTCCTATCAGCCTCTGCGGCTCCTAATATTTTATTATATACCAGCTCCATCCGGCAGCGCCATGAATTCATTTCGACGATAATGCTCGTGTTTCGTGACGATGGGTTCGGAGGAATTTTGGGAGGTCTCGAACCTCGGACGATACTATTTCAGCGAGAATTTTATACACTATGTGATCAGATTAGCAATTATTCATTGGGTTCAGATTCACATAGTTATAGGATTTGGGACTAACGAGCTTGGACTATCAACGAAGCACTGTTTAGAGATTTTTCTTGTAGTTAGATATTTTACATAATAGTTGGAAGATGTACTATATAGAGTGAAGATTCTTTTGGTAAAGTGTTTTGTGGTATTAAATGTACAGCACTTCTTTCATTTCCAAACGTCTGGATCACTTTTCCGATATGAAGAAATGTGAGAAAACATTATTTTTTGAAGCTTGTAAGCTTGGCAAAGCCCCTTTTGCGACTTTGAGTAAGCACGCTACTTAAAAATTATTTAAAGTAATTCGTAGACATTCTTATCTTTGCAGAATTTCGGCATATGCATTTCGGAAACTATTATTTGATTTGATGATATTGTCGCCATGTCTGAAACTAGAATTTTATATTTTCTCTATCTCTGAGACTAGAATGTTATACCAAAAATAATAAATAAAAACATGGAAAAAAGAAAAGGTGATACAAAAACTTTTTCTGAATTTTGGTACCTATGTGTTCATTCCTTTAGGTCAATAAAACTGCCATGTAGGAAAAATATTTTTAGAATTCGACTATAGATTCGCAATCTACAGTATCAAAATGCCCCAGACATACTGTATTTTTTAAATTAAAAAATGTCAAAAATTTTGTTACCGTTTCGGACCGGCAAAACCCCTTTTGGGGCTCTGTGCAAATCCTCCAAAGGATAATCTTCCAAAGCTATTTCTTCTTTTATACGTCTTTTATGAACACAGAATTTTGTTTTCACTGCTGCTCACTTTGATGCTTCTCTGCAGACTTGATAAAGGCTTGGCCAAGACGTGACGTACTTACATGGAAACTCCTTCCTTTCTTCTTAGTCAGCTTTAGGCTACGTCCAGCTCTGTGTTTGAGATAATAGGTTTCGTTACTTGAGAACGTTACTTCGTAACAGCCTCTAATTACCTTCAGCAGTGTCTGTTAACGCGCTAGATAGCTAGACCAGAGTGTAGAACCCAGTAGCATCGTCACGTATGTGTGTTGATTATGTCAAATGGTTCTCCATCAAGTTCCTGAAGATCTTCATATCTGTGGTAGGTACTCAGAATCAATTAAGTGGGAACTAATTATGTAGTAAGTATTATTTAAGTTCAAGCTAATCATTTATAACGATAGGGACGATAGTGCAACTATTTAAGAGTTGTGTCCAGCTATCTCAGAATCTCTTCAGAAACCTGGCTGATATTTTCGAATAAATCGTCACCTCTTTCACACTTCTCTATCCTTCCTCGAACCATTCAGTGAACATGCCCCATACACCAACCGCTAACCACTGTCTATGAAACTGTATGCCTCACTGGAACTGAATACAACAAGGCTAGTGGGTTTGCCAAAAAGTATATATCACAGCTTATTCAAATTTAATATTCAGGAGAACCATTCCAAGTGCTCAACCCTAAGAATCTTGCCAGCGTGAATCATTTTGTGACTCACTGTACGCCTAAAAGTTCTTCAGTCCAGTAGAGTTCTTATCCTCGATAGACAGTAGAAGTAGCCAAGAATAGACAACATCTAAATTTTAGAGTCCGAAATGAAGGTTGAGAAGAAGAAGAGGGTTGAAGGGTGTCGGGGGAGGGTCCAGAAGAAGCTTACCGATTTTCTTGGGAAATCTCGTAGGCGATGGAAGAGGAAGATTTCATGAAATTTTCGCGAATCTGAAGGGGAACGAAAAGCGAAGAAGGGGGCGCGAGGTGTCGATAACAGAGGTGGAGGGGTGATAATAGTGGTTGTAGGGGAAGAGAAAACGATGCTGAGAGACGTGAGAGACAGAGAGAGAAACGAGAAGCAAGTGAGACAGGGAAGCGTCGGATGGCCGAAGGGATGGTAGGATGGATTCAATTACTTGGAGAACAATACTGGCCTGGCCGTTATTGTTTGCCCGAGCACTCGGTCGAGTTTTCCTGGTTTGGGACCCTGAGCACCGTATCCCATGTCCTGCTACGCCACGATATTTTGTTTGCTTGCCATAATACCTAGGACGTCGACGACATTCACTGTTGTTTCAGACGCCTTCCACCGTGCCGACCTTGGCACCGTCATCGACGTCTCTTTCTTGCGCGATGCGTATCTGCACGTCATCTGCCATTTCGGAGTTAATTAATGCGAGCCTTCAGTTTGGGAATTGACAAGCTACGGTGACGTCCAGCAGAGCCGAGGTGAACGGTGTTGGTGTAGGACAATCACCTGTACCCCTAGAGTACAATTTCTAGTTAGATTTGGGCGGTATGGTCGCGTGGTTATTTCTCCTTGTGGTTGGTGTTGTTGTCTAAAATATACTTACATAAAAACCTACCTCACCGATCGGGCTTTTTATTTTTTTAGTTAATGGATTATAATATTATCGTTTCTTATAACTCTGAGCCGAGTGATGATAATATTGTCACGGATTTTCTTGGAATTTTGTTCTGAAAATTGACAAGGATAGCGTTTCTTCTAAATCTTTGGAAATTCTATACAGAGATTACTGGAGAATAGGATCAGTGATGAGCTGTTAACACTTTAAAGTGGTATTTATTATTCTATTCAAAGTGTACATTTACATTGAATTACTGCCTAATTTGGGGTAAGAGGTTCATTTGATTTTCAGATTGATTAGGAATTCAATACAAAATCGAGTAATTTGAGGTCGAAAAATATGTGTTTTGTAGTTATGATTTGTGCAATAAACGATTATCCCAAATATTAATTTAAAATGGCGTTCGAAAAAAATACTTTTATGCGTTAGAATAATATGTTTCTAATGTAGCCGTAGCCCGTAACTTCTAATTGTCCTTGAAATTCTTTATCGTTGTTATAATTATAAATAGTGGGTACTCCAGATTTGCATCGATTCTTAAAACTACTTACAATATTTTTTAAATGGAAAACTGCGATTTCAATTTTCTGTAATTTACCCAACTAGTTAGTGACAGATCCGAAGAAATTTCAACGAACTTCGTAATCCCGTCCACTATTCTACATTCGAACAACAATTTTGCTGGCGTACGTAGGAAATGAGGCACGTCTCTGCGCCAGCTATCGATTAATCCTAGCCATCGGAAAGCAGAAAAAGATTAACTGAAGCACACGGGAATTGTTCATTCCTCTAGCGGGCCACGATTTCTGCGCAATTTCCCTCGTCCCAATATTTACCCGCCCAAATCCCTACCCTCCGTTGCTTTCTCCTTAACTTAGCCATGGTCTGTTTTAAAAAAGTCACGGAAACTCGGCTCCGCGAGACCGGCGAACTCCGGCGTGGATTTTTTTAATGAATTTTTAACTATTCAATTTTTGCCACCGACTCGATGTAACTTTCAGCAGCCACTGGGGTACGGGGATGAAGTTGAGGAGCGAGCGTCGCGAAATGGGGGTGAAAGGGAATGGGGGTGGGAGGTACCGCGAATGAAACGGTGAAGGGGCGCGGGGCGTAATGAATAATTCTAAAAGAGACTCGTCTTATAGTCAACTACTTCGGTTATACAGAAACCGAAACTCGTTGAAAGCAAATCTGCATTCGTGTCTGTCCTCGTTGGAATGTCAATTCTAATTTTTTCTTCCAGGAAATTGCGGTGGATCTCTATTGATGTCTATCTGTCTCTTTTCTTATTCTCTTTCCCCGTTCACTCGCAGCTGAAATGTTGTCCTTTAATATCACTAGATTCGAACCGAAGGAAAAATCAATTCGAAGGATTTCCTCCGAGTTGTACCCACGAGAAAAACTCATCACCCACCCATTTCCTGGTATGATTGATGACTTCGATTCTAGAATTTGGGCATTATTTGGCGAAACACAGTGATAGATTTGAACATATCGTGATAGTCCGCCTTTAGTACTCCGAGTGAAAGCTTTCAATGAATATTTACGTATTCCGATTGATATTCGTTACTCTGTACGAATTTTTGAAGCACAACAATATAGTTGGCTAGCTACACAAAGGAGTCAGTTTTTTAGTTCCAATAAAATAGCCATCCCTGAAACCGCACCTATTGTTTTTAAACGATTTTATTCAGCTTCCATCCGCTGTTTGTTGTTTGTTTCTTTCTTGTACGTATGTTTGTTTGGTGCAAATCTATAAACTCAATTTTAACTCACTTGCAACTAACCACTGGACTTGAAACTTTGCAGGCGTACGTAGTTTGGATGGCAATACAAAATTATGAAAAATAACCCCGAGTGGTTTAAAAAATTATCTAGTCATCAATAAATATAACCCATAAGTACAAATCCAAACGACTTGAAATCAGCCTATATCAACAAATCTTAAACACTAAAAAGTAAATAAAAAAATATATATACAAAAAATTTAAGTTAAACAATTTTATTTAAAATACACTAAAATCTGAAAAATAATTATTTTCTTGTACCACAATTTCGTGGTTGTTTTTTATTTTTAAATAACATCGTGGAGCAGGATATTTCATAACAGAATATGAATCAATTTAACCCTTCCTGGTCACATTACTGTGAAGTTTCGCGGTGGTCACATTGAGTCCAATCGACCCCAGCCGATTTTTAAACAGTTACTGTACTAACTGTATCAGTCCAATCGAGTCCCAAAAATTATAGTACATACTTTGAACATTGTAGAATATGGAACAGTCGCGTTTTAGTAAGAAATGAAATGACAATATGTAAAAAAAATCGAAAATGCGTAAAATCCTGAAAAATGAGTTTTTTTAATAAAACTTTTTTATTTTTCAATTAATTTTCGTACAGATTGTGGCTGATACTAATAAGATATAGTACTTTTCGAAAATATGTAGTTTCATAGTGTGCGTTTCAAAAAAGGTATTTAATTTGAAATCTGAATGTTTTTATAACGACAGCCACTCACCAACGGACGCTCTGATTAAAAAACTGACCGTTTCTACCGGAAGAGGAAACCTCAAATTTCCGTACAATTTCAGGTCAGTGCCATTTCAAAGCCAGGAACTTACCGGTATCAAGCTCCAAAGATAAAAGGTGGGTCTATTGGACCCAGAGTGACTATGAAAGGTTAATAAAGAATCAAACGTCGAAATAAATTTGTTGTGAGATATCCTGCTCCTCGATTTTATTTAAAGGTAACAAACACCACCGAAATTGTAGTACAAGAAAACAATTCTTTTTTAGTTAATAGTACATTTTAAATAAAAGCGTTTAACTTAAATTTTTTTTTATGTATTTTTACGCAGTTTTTCAATGGATTTCCGCATACTTAACACTACAACAATTACGTCAAATATTGTGTGAATATTTCAAATGAACTGGATATACATGTGTTCCCCAAAATATAAATTCGACAACAGAAAAATATTTCTAAACTGTGGCATTTAGTAAATTGTGCCATTTTCTTGATTTTTCAAAAACGCCAAAATCATAAGAAAATGGAGGGGGGGGGACGTATTCAGAGAACATAATAGAATTTGAAATTTGATCTGCTCTATTGACAGTTACCTTACTGGGTGCAGAGCAAAACTCCATATCCTCATTATTTATGTGGAATAGAATTGAGGGATTTGATGGAAAAAGGGCACATACACCAAAATGCCATTTCAAGAAAATCGATTTCAAAGTTTTCATTATAGCATAACTTAGTAAAAAGTAATGCAATTAAATCCATTTTTTTAGGGATGTAGCTATTGTGTCCCTCAAACGTTCTGAAAACAGAAGTCGGAAATGATATGTGTATTTATTTATAAGTTTCAAGGAAGTGGTTTATGTGCCCTTTTTCTGTAAATGTGGTGAATTCGTAACAAAGTTGCTTCTTTGTTCAGTTATTTAAATATAATTTTGTTTACTTACTTCGTTACACATTTTTTATGCATTGCTTAAATAGAAAATACAAAATGAAGCACAAAAATAAACAAAAAATATAACGTTTTAAGTAAGTATTAGTGTCTTCGATTTTTTTGCAGCAAGCTGTCTTCCAAATCAATTTTTTATTTTCTAAATTAGCTTCTTTCCTTGCGGATTCGATACTCGCCTCACTTCCCATATTTCCTCGCTTACACAAAATCCTCTATGAAACAAAAGTACTTATTGCCCGACAGCACGGTAGCGCGGCTGCTCAGCGACTATCTAATAAAACAGCATCTAGCTAATCTAAACGCGAGAGAAGTAGTGCCCTTGATATATTATATATATAACATACACCTGAGTCGATTTAAGGTAGTTCCTAACCAACTATGTTAGTCAAATTAGAGTTGGGTAATAAACGACAAACATAAAGTAGTATGATACTACGGAAATAATAATAATAATTTTTAACATCATGTATATATATTTTAAACAGTTCAATGTTAATATAAATAATTGTAATATGGAAATAGAATATTAAATTTGTTAGCGTAGTGAGAGGGAGCAGCAGATCTGACAACGTCGCATTCATTCGGAGCGTCTTTTATAACCAAAATGTCAGAAAATATGTTCATATGAATCTGAATCTTCGGTCGCTATTTAAATGTCTGAACAATAAACATATCGATTGTGCGACGTTGCCATGTTCACTGCTCTACGTAGTTTCTAAAAAATTTGCACGAAAACGTATTTTTTATGGGCATTTGCGAAGAAACCATGCGGTCAGTTTCGTTGAAATAAATAAATTCATTACGTGACAGTTCGATGTACTTTGGTGCCAATCTTGGTACACTTCTTGAATATAGTTTTCCTGTTTCAGCGAAAAAACTGAAACTATAATCCCCTTTTTCCGACTCTGCCATATGCCACTGTGTTAAAATGCATAAACTTTAATTAACAATTTCTCGATAACTATGTGGTAAATCGATTTTAAATTTTGTACAAGGGTTTCTTGTATTCCAAATTAGTTTCGAACGGAATTTGAAAGAATTCTTGAATTTAGTAGATTATTCAGGAACTACCTTAAACGGTTTAAGGAAAAAGGGCACATAAGCCTGTGTGCCCTTTTTCCATCAAATGCCTCAATTGTGTTTTTCAGGTTTTCAACACACGTTTAGAAAGTACGGAAAGCCAAAAATCTTTCGGTATCCCTAAACCCTTTGATGCTACCCAAGGGTTCGAGCTGGGAGCATTTATCTGAGAATAATCGCGGGCTCCGCAGGGTTCGTTGCATTCCGAAAGAGTATACGATTTCTCTCGGGCGCCCGCGAGCGCAGGCGCACGCGGTAACGCTGGCTTGCCGCAGGAACTTTATTCCAGACGCGTCACATAAAATATTCAAGATGAGCGGTATCAACCGCGAATCCTTGCATAAAGTACCCCCAATACCCGGCTGCTGCGCCGTTCTTACGACTGTGCAAACACTCTTTCTCTCTCTTCTTCTCCGTGCTCCGGCCGTGAAAGATGATAGCGGTGAGAACGGAATGCCATTAGCATTTCTCATTTCTGCTTTTTGCCGCTCCTTATCTACCGTCAGCCGGCATCGCCTTCGTTGCACGCCCGGGATGGAAAATTCGCTGAAAAGAGGACACCGCTTCCGCCGTCCCACCGTCGCGATCTAATTATGGCTCCACGCGACAGGAATTAGCAAATGGACGGACAACGATGGGCTATTGGTCTGGCTATGGTATATACTTGCCTCTGCTGCGCTGGAATCTTGGGTCTCGCGGACATCTTCGCCCATTCCTTTGAAATAATAGCTGACTATGGAAATTGAGTTTCCAAATGAGTCGCCCGTTCTGCCTTTAATTTCAGAGACAAAAATTCTCTCTCTGGCATGTTTAGCTGGATATTCTCACCAGTGATCCGAGTACCTATGACGGAGCATAGCTGTACACATTTTCGCAGATTTACTGTATTATCATGCAGGGTCTCAAGTGTCCCATGGATGCTGAACATGTTAAACGTTTGGTTCTTGTAGCACTATGCATTCCCCATTCGTAGGATAATCTCGGGTAATTTTTCCCCGCAAAGTTGCTCAAACGAAAAAGCCAGGGTACAGTAACAATAGGAAGCTACCTGTTAATTACATATAGTTAGGAAGACATTACCAGCCGTCTGCGTTACACACAGTCGCGAGATTTCGACCGGAAGAGGCTGTATGAGGTATTAGAAGGGATGAGAGCCGGCGGAAAGACAATGCAGTGGATACGAACTAATTGCCGGATTCTCGTGCCGTCTAGTGGACCGGGAAGATTAACTGCACGCCTCCCACCCTACCCTCCTCCCCCCCCCCCCCCCGCCTCCTGCGCCCGCACCCATATTTTCACTGTTGCCCCGCGCGCAATGGAAGCTCCTCCCGAACCCGAATCAGACGATGGTATATATAAATTAGTCGAGTTTATCTCCCTTACCACGGGGATTATTTTCTCGTGATGGCCCGGCTAGATTTACTTACTTGAATCTTTCAACCTTGAATCTTCGTTAAGTGCGTTAGATGTAAAAAAGGCAAGAGAATATCGTTGCCTGCGTTTTTTTTCTTCCATTGAGTAGGGGTGATTGAGGGTGAAATAATTCGTGCTTCAGGGTGTTGGGAAGGTGAGTGCTTTGTGCAGAGATTATTTTTCTCGGCGTGGAATGGGGTGCTTCATCTCTTCGATCAGAATCTGATCTTATTTAACTTTTAATGTAGTTTTGACAGCTGCTTGTACATTAATCTTTCGAAATTTTAGTAGGGTGTATGTACCATGCTGTGTTATAATGTCCGAAAGGACTAGAAAATCAGTAAATATAGGTGAAATTGAAGGTGAAAACGGTGAACTCGTAGTCTTATTTTATACCTGAGTGGGTACGATCAGTTGACCATGCTGCAGTCTTTCGAAATTCTAATAATATGTGTTGTAAAGGAATTGTAGGTCAGACAAAACGAGTATATTCGGGAATTTTTGGGGGAAAAACTTGAAGGCTTCTGTAGACAAAAGATGTCTTTTATGTATTCAAAAGATGCATTTATGTATTCAAAAGTGTACATCTTAAACTACTTGTGGTAATTTTTGCGTTGGAAAATGTAAGTAAATAAAAGAAATATTAGCAATCTTCCGACAGCGATTTCTTTTCAGTAATTTGCGGTGACCACTCTAATTTTGACCTGGTTCATCTGAAATAAAAAATTCACGAGAATTCAGTTAGTATATTACATCATCGAGTCCTTGATCGTTCATTATCCCGAAAAATTCTCATAGCAAAAGTATCGATTTTCACTACAGAATCACTCTCATTTTTCATCTGTACCTAAACTAAAAATTACGCAACGGAAATGAAAAAGCCACAATTAAAGACTAGATAATCTAATGTACTAACTAAATGGTCGAATTTTATATTTCTGATGAACCAGGTAAAAATTAGAGTGGTCACCGTAAAGTCCTTAAATAAAAATTCCACTATTTATTTAGATATCGCATTGCAAAAAAACTATAGAACTTCAAAATATATATTTTCGAATATACAACCGTTTATGTAAAAAAGTTTTCAAGTTTTGAAAAAATAATGGATGAAAGTATTAACAACGTACAATGTGTCAAAACATTTGAAACGACACATGTGCGCGTAACAGACATTTAATGCAAACATTTGACTTTTTTGGTCAGTCACATCGTGAAGTAACAGGACACTTTGCTTAACAATCGCGAAACAGTTATTTCTGACCTAACTTCAACATAGATTATTGACGAATATTAACCCCTCGTGGTCACACGGGGTGTATTGTACCTCAAAAATAATTTTCGAGTTAAAATGTCCGCGCCTTTACGACTTCCAAAGGGGATTTATTCTAAAAAAAAATTTTTTAAAAATAAAAAATCGCTTTTTTTCCCACAACCATGGAAAATCGCTCATTCTCAACTACAATTTTTATCGTATCAAAATTTACATTTCTAGAAACAGACTATTAGACCATGATTGTATAAATATAATGAATTTATAATTATCACTGAAAAGTTAAAAGATTCAAAAATACGAAAATGGTAACTCAAATAATGACGCTAGGGTACAGTGAACCCCGTGTGACCAACTTGTGATTATAAGAAGATGTGACCACGAAGGGTTAAGTAAAATTTATTCAAATAAGAATCAGTTTACACCCTTGCAAGTTGTCCTAAGCTTCTGAATAAGACAGTTGTAAAAGTCTTACTTTATGACGATTTCCAATGATAATGCTGGATTTGTTACGGTTTCCCAAAGAAACCAAAAAAAACTTACCACTTAGAAAAAAAATTCCCACCCGAACCTCTTTTTTTTCTATTTTCCATGGAACAACAAATTTCAGTTTCCTCTCTTAAGAATTCCCCCAGGACTCTTGGAATAGGGCTGGCAGGAACGAAGGATCATAAAGTCAGGAATGCCAGTTTCTGAGAATTCTTCAGTGATAATATCGAAGTCTGTGAGACGTCCCTTACAAACGAAGGAGTTATATCAATTCTAAATCAAAACCCTGCCCTAAAACTGGTGTCTCCCCCAAAAATGTTGTGAAACATCGATCGAGGTGTTCCCTCCAGCCTCGGTGCACGATAAAGCGAAAAGAATATCCGTTCCGGTGTGGGCAATAGCATAGACATGGCTGTTGCTGCACCTCGACACCGCAAAGGGCTGGCTCGTTAAACGCTGCAGGCTAAAACGACTTACGCCCGTTTAATCTTGAACGCGAATTCTGCGGTATCTCGCAAGGGGTTGTAATTCAGCCCGTCTCGTTCTCCATTCCCACCCGGCCAACCAACTTCTAGCCGGCATAAAGGATGAAATGAAGCCGAAATACCACGCCTCGCTCCACCTCCTTCACCTGTATCCTCGGCGCCGCGCCGTCACTGCCACCTAGCCAACGTCGGTTAGATCGCGGTGTATCTCTGCTCGGTCACCATCGGGCCTCCCCCTTAACCTCGAGCACCGCACATTCTACCAGCCTGTATTCTTCTCCTTTCACCGCGGCCAGGTCTGGCAGGCCCGCTGGTTGCCGGTAAAACGGCCAAGAATTCGCCCGTTATTGAATCAATATCGCGCAAACCTATTGGCGGTACAGTCTCCAACCCTCTTTTTCGCTCGTCTCTCTCCTTTTTTTTTTCTCTTCCTCCTTTCTGTTTGCCGCCCCCCCCTCCCCCCCCCCCCTCCCCCCTTTCCACTGCCCCTCCTGCCAACGTCCATGGAGTCCGATATGACGCCGGGTAAAAGGTATTGTCTACTCGTCGAGCCATCGATCCGTGTGTAAATATTGAACGTAGGAGCCGAACGGGTTGGGGGAGGATTCGCGAGGGAAAGTGTGGTCGGAGGCGTGCGCCGACGGTGGGCGAAAAGACAGTCGGAGACAACGAGAGGACAGATAGATGGATCGTCCTCGTTACGGAAGTTCGACGTGTACACTCTTTTCACCGATGCAGATGGATTTAATGGAGCGACGCTGGCTGCGGCGCGCGAGGGGATCTCTCAGGATCAATTAAAGCGGGAATCTCTACAGTATCGCGGGCGTTTCTATCGATTATCGTGTTTAAGAGCCGGGGCGGAATCGTTTGCTGGCCTAGAAACACTCCGCTGCAACTGCCTTTCAGCAGTATTTGTCTTTGTCGCCAGTTGGACTCTTTATACGAGGACACTGATGGATAAGACAGGAGACGGAGGATAAATAGAAAAAATTGCTTTCGATTGTCATCTAATTGTAAGTTAAACGAGGAGTCAGGTAATCATCTTCGTTTCTCGATAATTCAATCTCCAATGGTGGCATCGTTTTCCATGGCTGAATACTTGCTTCTCGGGTCTTCGTTCTCTGGTTCTGAGGAATAGAGCCAAAAGTTACTGTATCCAGTAGTATGCACCCTACTTTGTTTGAAGAAGAACTCAAGTATGGGTGATCCTCTATTTTTTATGGCCTCTTGACTTGTTATTTCAGCAATATCAAAGTGGGACCCCATAAAGTGTCAGAATAAATTAATTACCTTATTTTCCTTATGTAATCTCTTAGACATAGGCATTTTACGTTTACGTAGGTGGTATCATGAGATTATAAGACACACTGATGCTGACAGCAAACCGTAAACTTTAAAATTGTATTTATATTACAAGTATATATAATATACAGGGTGTTTCACCTATCTTTATCGCCTGAATTTTTTCTGCTACAGTGGGTGGCCAAATTATTATACTCAAACCGAAGGTTTGAGATTTTGTAAGTTTAAGCGATGGAATGGCTCTATCTCTGCGAAAAATGGTCGCAAAAAATATTTAAAAAATGTATTTTAATGCTTGAAGGTTCTAGTTTTTGAATCAAAGACTCAGTTTTTTTTCTTTCATTATGATACTGTTTGATCAAGATGAAGCGCAGGAAACGAGTTTCAGAAATTTTTGCCTAGTTTGAACGTATGCACGGACCAAAAAAAATTTTCCGCTAAATCAAGTTTTCCGGCAAACATTTCTCCTTAATTTCGTTTTCTTGGTTTGGTTGTATGATTTTAATTGACCGAGTTATTAGCGATCAAAGCAAAAAAGATACTTTTCACTTTGAACACCTAGGTATAACTTCCGAACTCATGATCGTAGACAAATTTTCATGTGTTTTGGAAAGTTAAGAAAGTTTCCTTTCGTAACCTTTAGTTGCAAATTTAAGATTATTTTTTAAACGTATTAAATCCATTTTAAAATGATCCCAAAAATTGACGAAAATATTTTGAGTATAATAATTTGGCCACCCTCTGTATATTTAAAATTTCATAAAAATGTGTCCTAATAGTTTTATTCTGTTTGGAGGGATTAATGTAATGAAACTTTGTTTTTCTTTTTAAGTTTTTCAACGGACCTTTAGCGACCTTGAAGGACTTGTCTTTAAAGTGGCACCGACAATTAAAATATAATATTCCATTTAAAAAGATAGAGTTGACCTTCGTATCTCATTAACCCCTCACAACACAATAAAAGTATTGTCACAGAAAACATTTGTATAAAATTTTAAACACAGCAGGAATATTTCTGGTGACGAAGTTAGGGTGAACCACCCCGTGTAGTCTGTTTCGCGTTTCGCCCAAAGTATAACAACTCAAGATCCCTACATAAGTACTTGGGCAAACAAACGTGTCGCCGTTCTTTCTCACATGCGGATTAAGCTGGCGCAGATTGAAAGCAGCGAATATACGGGTGCAACTCGTTTAAATTCAACGTTCCTCGCAGGAGACACGTACATTCCCTAAAAAATACGCTACACGTTGTCACAGTTTAACGCGAATTGGTGGCAAGAGCATCGGTCGATCGGAAAATTCGTGCGTGAGCGATTCGAGCGGCTCATTCGGCACGGGGGAAAGTTGATTTTTCGCTCGACCCGCGAACAGCCAACCCCCTCGAATGCCAACATCCTCGTTTCCTCTTTCTCCCCTCTCCCCAATGCTCTGTTGATTTTTTTCTCCCCGTCGACACCAATTTGCCAGCGTTTCACCGCACGCGCGTGCTGCGCCGCCACAGGCGCGTCATTATAAAAGGCGCCTCTGTTTATGTTTCGCGCATCCCGTATCCGCTATTTCTCACGGTTTGACTTTTATTTTTCACCCTCCCCTCCCCGCGAATCACATCACCCTTCTGAGGTTTTTATTCGACCCCGCGCTGGAAGTGATTGTTCCCGTTTTCTTTCTCCTTCGTTACTATTCGTCCCAGTTTTCTGCCGTCGCTGATCTCGAAACTGTATTTCTGTGGGGAACAAGTTCCTGTAGGTAGTTTGCGTTTCACTGTTGCAATATTAGAATGTTAATTGCTGCAGTGTTGACTGTCAGTTGGTGGGGCGAGAAATTGTGTCTGCTGACTTTCACAAGTTTCTTAAGAGTTAAAGAAAGGAGACTGGAAATGCACAGGAGGCGAGAACCGTGGATTTTCGTTAAATGTATATATACCTACTGTGGTTGAAACAAGCCGGTGTGTCTTGAGTGTTTCTAATTACCGTTGTTCTGTCTCCAGTAATACGTTTTTTGCAAAATTCTAGATGGGGTCAACCATTTATCACAGTATTACCTACGTATGGAAAACGAAATAATTATTGAATCGAACGAACTGTTACTCTGAAAAGTATATAATCATTTTTACGAAACCACAAATCACATTGTTTAACAAGAAGATCTTACAATCTACATCACATAGAATAAGATTAATCTAAAATAAACCAATCATACCAAGGTGATACCTACAGGGTAGTATAAAAGTGACTTCTACTCATATACAATTATAGGAATTTTGTTTTAAACATAAACAAGCTTTTGCAAAGTGTACTAAAAAGGAAAAAATAATTATGATACCGGCCTAAATCATTGCCTTAGAAGAATTCCCTCATATCACTAAAAATAAAAGATTGGGGCATTAGTTTTCGCATTTCTGAAATCTAACCAGATTAAAAGTTAAGGCAAAATCATCCCGTTCAGCAATTGGTTCTTGCATAACTTTTAATATTCAATATTAACGCCCCACGCTTTTACTTTTAATCATATGGGGGAATTCTTCTATGACAGTCATTTAGGCAGGTATCAAAATTATTTTTCTCTTTTCTAGTTCCTTTTAATAAAAGCTTGTTTAAAAAAAAATAATTGCTATAAAATTAGTTTGTGCTTTTTAGTGGAACTATTTTATTCTCGTCGGAACTGCGCATGTGTGCATTGTTTCAAGTCGTTCGGATGGGTGGAAGTGGATCAAAATCAACTTCCAAGAGTTCACCCTAACAAACTAACGAACTCACAAGTGAAGCTAAATAAAAGCTTATAAAAATCTTACGCTTTCAGGAGATTACATGCCTACGAAATTGAAGTTTTCACGCAATTATATAAATTATTTTAATAAAATACTTTCTTTTCCTGATTAAGTGGGGAATCCCATTCTTTGGGCTAAAAGCATAGCAAAATTGGGGATTTTTTTTTTTTAAGAAACTAGCGATTTGATTCACCTGAAATTTGGACCATATTTTGATGCATCTTTGAGGAAGCAATAGTTTTTTTTATGAATTTTTAATAACAAATATAGTAGTTGTGCATGATCGATCAACACGCCGCGCAAAATTCGTCGTCCGCTCGTGGGCACATTTATCTTCCTGGTAATCTAAAGCAGAAAAAAGCATAATTTCATGTGCCAGAAAAAAATACAAAAATTTTTTGAGGAGTGTGGAGAGTTTTCAAATTGAAAGGTCTGAAACTTTAACTTTGGCTATACAATTTTGCCCCAATTTTCTTATGTAATCAAATATGTATATAAATTATCGGTATTCTGGTTCATCAAAATATAAAGCAATGTTTGTTGGACATACAGGTCAAATTTGAAGGTAATCGGTTCTGTGGTTACAGAAATATCGTGCACACCAGTGGGCAACGACGGCGTGATAGTCGATCATGCATAACTCCTATATTCATCATTAAATATTAATATAAAAAAAAACTACAACTTCTTCAAAGATGGATAAAAACATGGTCGAAATTTCAGATTATTCGAATCGCTAATTTCTTAAAAAATAAATCTAAAATTTCGCTGTGTGCTAAAAAGCCCAAAGAATAGGATTCCGCCCTTAAGGATGTATCGGACCTGTCTTCAAAATGGTACCAAGTTGATGAAAATTTGTGAGGTTGTTCTTTTTAATCTTCCTGATGCGCTCCAAAAATTTTAAACTAATTCACTAAATGGTTGCTGAGTTATAAAGATTTTAATTTTCACTGATTTTACACGCACTCTTATGGAAAGAGACGATCTTGACAGATAAAACAGCTGAAAAAATGTTGAAGAAATTGTCCCAATATTTTCAATTTTTTTATACATGCAGTATATGGATAGATGAAAATATCCGCCGAGTTTCAATTGTTTTCACTACACCGTTTTAAAGAAATAAATTATAACTTAAAGAAATTGTGAATTCAGGGCAGTTTCACTGCCAAAAGTTTAGCAAATAATACTTGAAAAAGCATTTGTGAAATGATTAATATCTTTCCAGGAGTAAAAATAAGCCTCCAACTGTCGTTCCAGTTTCTTACATCTAGATTTACTATGCGTAAGACGTAGATATTAAAATATTTCAAATTTCATATACTTTTATCTAATATTGTAACATCCGACACATCCAATCCTAACGAAACGAATCCCACTACTATTACCTGTAGCAAATATCTATTCCTTTCACCATCATTATACCCCGTGTCAAATTCGAAGATACCAGACAAAGAAAAGTTTGAAACCTACGGAGCATTGCGTTCCATGACGCATCTATTGATCTTCCTCGTGTTTCAACGTGGAACAGCACTTTTTCCCTAGGCATTGTCCGGAGCTCGCGTTTTGTTCCGTGCTTTTCCATTAGAGGCCCACTGTCGCGACCACAGCCCAGTCAACGATATCTCGATGAGCGATGATCTCTGCTTCCCGCCCCTCCCCTTTCTGTTTTCACCCTCTGTGCGCCGTATCACGCCTGATCGCTCACTGTTTGATCAATTGGCGGTGTTATTTCTATTAAAAGTAAGCGCACGAGCGACCTGAATGCCGCGGCTACATCCAGAGGCTCGCGTGAACCATTATCGGATTGAAATTACATTTTTTTTCATTTTTCGGTCGGGAAGGGGGATAGGGGTCGGCGCAACCACGTTCCACCCTCTGAACTCGCATTTCCCATTCAGCCGATCGTATTACACGCGGAACATAGAGCACGACGTTGCTCGCGTAGATGGGAATTACTGTAATGGCCGTTTGTGTCGGCGATCCATTGCAATCATCGCGGGGAAACCATTCGCGATTGAACGGCAACTTTTGCCCCGCACTCGTAAAAGAGGGATAAAGAGTTACTGATATCGTTAATTGCCCCCGAAATCCGCAATTCGTTTTATTCAGCTGGAAACCGGTAGCTCGCTGCGCTGGCAGAGCAGCGAAATCGGGTCGCGGCATTAAATTTTGCAAACTTAGAACTTCGTAAAACCTGGTTGTTACAGTCCTTTCGGGAACGTCGGGCGAAGAATCGACCTGCTTCTGCCGAAGATTGAAGCACGTTTCGGCTGCGATATTACGTGACTTCGTTCGTCTAAATACGGGAGCTTGCCGCGTAGGTATATCAGATGGAGAAAACGATCGGAAACGTTTAGAAATTCGAACAGCTACTTTTCCGTTCATTATTGCGCTATACCTTTTTGCAAATGTATTATTTGAGTAGAATATTTGGTATTTTAAAGGGAAAGACAAAATCATAGAAACAGGTATATTATAACTATTAGTTTGTTCTCAAATTGGAAATGTTTTCGGAGCTTAAGGTGATCAAAGAATTGTTCATTTGGATATATTTCTGCAGCAATTAACACGTTTACAGTACCCTTAGGGCATAGAGTCACACCGTCATTCTGACTCGTGATTGAATTAAAAATGAGACATACACATCTCTATTATGGGTTTACGCTCAGTTGGGAGGCCGAAAGAGGTGTGATTTTTAGGGAATTTTTTTCTCAGAAACTATAAAAATGTTATTCAAAAAAACTTTTTTGTTTGAAAGGTAGTACATTTAGCTATGTCTCTGAATTTTCGCGTTATAAAATATTTGTTAATAACAAAGTTATTTACAATCTCCTAGATCACCTGTTAAAAAGAGGGGTGAGCGGTGAACACGATTACTCGGAAGTATTTTATCTAAAATCGAAAATTAAAAAAAATTAGTTAATATATTAAATTATCTAGTCCTTGGACGAAGGATTTTTGTTTCTGTTGCTTATTTTTCTATTTAATTAACAAAAATTAAATAGGATTGTGGCCGAAAATCGACATTTTACGTTTGAACATTTGTCATTTTGTCCTAAATCAATATTTCGAAAAACCCTTCGTCCAAGGACTAGATAATTTAATATATTAACTAAATGTTTTTGAATTTCCGATTTTAGATAATCCACTTCCGAGTAATCGTGGTCACCGCGAACTCCTCTTTCGAACATGACATCCAGAAGATTGTAAATAACTTTGTTATTAATAAATATTTTTTTACGCGAAAATTCAGAGACAGCCAAATGTACTACATTTCAAACAAAAAACAAGTTCTTTGAATAAAGTTTTATAGTTTTTGAGAGAAAAATTCCCAAATATCACACCTTTTTCGGCCTCCTGACTGAGCGTAACCCCTTAAGGAAGTGTAAATGATAGATCACTGCTAAAAACTAATGGTAGCGATTCAATTTGAAAATGTAAAGTATATGTAGAGCACCACGTACCATTGATATGGACACATTAATTCAGTCTGCGAAAGGTTCGACAGAAGGAAGAAGATACCCCAGAAGACGTTCTACCAATATGTTGTCTCTCATTCCTGTCGATGCTCCCTTTAACACTATTTCATTATTTTTCTAATTTTTCGGTTTTCTTTTTGTCAATCTACACAGGAATAGGTTAATAAATTTAGTGTGCGAGATGCTATATAGAACATTACTACATTAAATACACTTTTGTTCCGTCACTTACTATTTCATTTGTTGGCGTTCGATTTGATACACTTGATTGTTGACAGTAGCCTTAAATTTAATAATTTGTGAAGCTGTTTTTTAGCTGCCATTACAGAAAAGCGACTCAGGTTTTAACAGATCATCAGATCGCATAGAGGCGTAGAGGCGGTCGGAAACTTGATCCACTATGAATTATTCTTTTGATCATTCACTGCATTGGTAGGAACGATCAGCTGGACACAAAGGAAAGGATTGTAACGCGTGCACATTATCTAGAATCGGGTGGAAAAACTGTTTCGATTAAAGTTCAGACGAACATCTCATTTTCTCCATGTGAATCAATCCCGTGGTACACTCTGTGTGTTGGTGGAACAGCTTTCGTAGGTTTGTGTGATTACCCTTGATTGGATGACTCTTTGGATCACTTTTTTGGGACGTTGACGAGCAGAGTTCCCGATAAAGGGTAATATCATTAGCTGAGCACTTCTACGGTACAGTTTCTAAATCTGTCTTCAAACATTTACTAAAACCTGAAGTCTTGCCTACCAGAGAGAGTAGTAGATTTATCTAGACGTAGGTATGTATTTCGTAAGTCTTCACTCCAGGAGTTGGAAATTTTTTATAAATTCTTCTTCGTTGATTAATCTAGCTTACAAGGGATGTTCGGCAACGCGAAAAATTAAAAAAAAAATTAAACTCTACAGAAATGTAGTTTAAGTGATATTACCTAATAACGTAATCATTTTTTGTTTCGGAAATGAAACGGTCTCACGGGTAAAAACATCCCCTTCAGGGGGTAGTGGACTATTTCGGCTTAAAAAATCGATTATATTTGTTTACTGATTCTGAAGGTCTTATCCTTTATGAACATTTCGTACCTAAATTTTTATTTCAAATAATTTTTTGCCCATCTCTGTTAACATTTAAGCCGTTGTTCTCGAAACACCATTTTCAGACACGGTGAACATCATAACTCTTGAACCAATGAATATTTTCACTTGAAATTTTTACTTAACCTATAGAATTCCTTCTTCTACATAGTGGAATTCCCACATCAACATTGGCTGTTTGTAAAACATTTTATAACTGATCTTTTTCCGTAAAAATGTGGGGAAAAATTGATTCGTGTGTAACTTCCACAATTTTTGTTTAAATTCATCGGCAAAGTTCCACTCTGTAGATTTTGGTGTATGAACTACTCACCCCAAAGCATTTGGCTTTCCGATGATTGGATCACCTGAATCGATGTGCACCACCTGCAGCGGCGCGTCGTACGGGGCTATCTTCGAGGATTAATATGTTAGACAATTTTATACATTCCGACGATTTTTTTTTGTAATTACTCGCAGACGTGCACAATAGATTGTAAAAAGTACGACTATAACGATTATTTGATATCAAATTAATTTAGCGTCAAAGAAACTAACGATTTTACGTATCCAATAATTCACTAACCCCTTAAAGAAATTGTGAGTTTACATATTATCGTGAATATCTGCGAAACTGTAAAAGATATCTATAAAAATAATAATTCAAAGCTTTATGGTTTTCAATATCCTACAATATGATGATAAAGAATTTTCAGAAAAAATTTTATTTAAAAATTTATCCCTTCCACCCTTTTTGAAAATTCTTTATTACCATATTGTAGGATATCCAAAAACCGTAAAACTATGAATCAAACTTTTTATTCATATTTTTTACAGTTTCGGAGATATTCACTATAATATGAAAACTCACAATCTCTTTAAGGGGATGTTTTTACCCGGTGGACCGTTTCATGCCGAAACAAAAAATGATTACGTTATTAGTATCACTTGAACTACATTTTTTTGGAGTTTTAAATTTTTTGAATTTTCGAATTGCTGAACATCCCTTGTTATTTAGTTGATATTTTCTTTCTTCAGTTAACGATGCAAAAGTGAGCAAACTCCAAATGATACCTACTGCTACGAGATTGGCCATAAAAATAATTCAGAAATAAATATATTCACTAGTCTAGTAAATCTTATAGCACTTTATTAATCTTACTCCATCAAAAATCCTGTAACCAAGCGTTAGAAACTTTGCGTTTGAATGCCTACCACTGGCCAACTCTCCCACCTTTCTCAGTTACCTATCCTGCATTTTTTTTGTAACTCTAAATAGTGATGTATTTTAAAGATGTTGCTGATGCCTTTGATGTATGTCTTATCTTAAAGAATATCACAGAGGCAGAGGTGAAGTTTGAGTGATGTGTAGTTAATTAAAATTCATGTTCATTAATATTCATCGATACGAGTGCGAGAAAAAGGAATCTAGCAACTGTATTCTGTTGCATATTTATTTGTCCCCCGATGATAAATATCCGCATCATTTATGTCACTTGCAACTTGCAATCTTCACAGTTTACTGCAGTGACGAAGATTTTACTAATACCTATGCCCGTAAGACTCTCTTTTTACCCGACTACGGCGCAGCCGAAAAGGAGGGTAATGCGTTTGACTGTCATGTTTGTATCCTTCAGATTTCTACGTTCCCTGCTAGAGCTTGAACGGCTGGACCGATTTTGCCAATGAGGTAGCATTAGATTCGTCTTAACACTGTGAGTGACACAGGCTGTATAGAATTAAAATCGAGCTCGACCCACGTGTGCAACTACATAACATGTACGGACGTGAACGACGAAGCGAGACAAGGTATCATGTTTTCTCTCTTTCGTAGCAGACGGCAACTTTGTGTCGACTCTTTCGTTCCCTCTCATTCGCTCTTGGATTTTCTAATTCGCGGCATTGGCGGCTCGAGTCGGAGTCGACACGAAGTTAAGGTAAAAGTACCAATAACTGGACACTTAAGGATATCAAAGTTGTATATCTTAAAAATGGACTAGAAATAAATGTCCTTTTTAACAAAAGTGTCAATATTCAGATAAATGTTACTTCTTTCTATCAAATGAGCTACTAAACACTTGTTTTCACTGCGTTATTTTAATTAAATTGAGTAAAAACGCAAGTAGTTATGTGTACCAGTACATGGACAATAGAATTCTGATTTGTCCCAGCGTCCCACTTTTGATGTCCCAATACCTGGTCAATGGGGAAGATAACGCAATGCTTGGCGCAGAAGGCGCCACTAGTGTTTGTGTGAATGGTTTGCGCGCGAATTTTTCATTTTCCAATTTTAGGTTATGTTGAAAATGTAGCATGCAATTGACTAAAAATATGAATTGAAAATAAAAAACTGTTAATTTATGTACAGTATACTTGTACTTACACTTTTGATATACAAAATTTTTTGAAAACAGACACTTTACCGGTTGGACAATGCGGTCAGGTATTGAGACTTCACCTAAGCGTTCAAAATGCTGACACGTCGACCAACTGGACGGCTGGTCAGTTATTGGGACAGCATGCAGAGGACAAGATTATTATGTACCGGTACATGAACACGTATATTTTTAATTAAAATCAACATTAACTGAACAATGTTTTGTTTTGTATGTAACAAGAAACTTCTTAAGATTCTGTACATACGTTTTTTTCTCAGAAAAACGTTATATAACGATTATTATCACCTTAACAACTAACTGTATTTTTCTTAAGAATTACTTAAGAAATCTACGCACAATTCGAGTGCATGCACCTCCGATATTTAAAGACTGTTTTATATATTAAACTTTACATCTAGGGCTTTCTTAATTTTTTATATAAGAGATCAAGTTACAAAATAACATATGTTCCCAACAATATTGTTCTAAAGTTTCTATGAAGCTTAGTGAAAATATAAATGTCATTGGTGTCCAGGTATTGGGACGTGTCCAGTTATTGGTACTTTTACATTACCTTCGGCTCTTTTGTTCCCTCTCGCTCGTTCTCGGGTTCTCCCAGTCTCGTCCGAAGGATTCCAAGAAATGGTGGGGATAGTCGACGGGCGTACAACGCATGGTAGAAACGGGCTTATAATTATAACGAGTGCGTACTGTGTTCGTCGGTCGGTCCGACGACAACGATTTTGCCGCTGTGCAAATTTACTGTAGCTTATTTATTGCCCAAGTACGGGGAAGCCCAAAAGGTGGGTAATTAATTAAACAGTACATTTCTATTTATTGGTTTTCTTTTGTAAATAACATGCCGCTTTCTAAAAAGACAAGAAAAGCTCGTACCAAGGCAGCGAAATTAAAAATAGAGACACCTAATGCAAAACGTAAAAGGTTACATGATATGAAGGTAAGATTTTCGAACGATTATTCACAACTTTCTCCAGATGCCAGAAAAAATCCAGAATAAATCTTATAACGCCAAACAAAACGGACTTATTAGACAAAAAAAACTAAAATGATAAAAATAAAAGAATTATTTATTTTTAAAAAAAACTACGAGTATGTTTTAAAATAATGATTAATTTTAAAAAAACTAAAATGATAAAAACAAGTCCATACTGTAGAGAAGTTTGAATCAGAATTGATCTGAATACATGGTAATCCAATGGTTACAATTTTAAAATGGAGGTTTATTAGAAAAAAATATGTATTTTGATTGCAGTCGGGTGCCAAATTTACAATATAGCTCAGAATAGTGGACGCAATTCGTTGTATGTTAACCGCCAGCCTTGAACATGCAACCTATAACGAGAATTTACTTTATAAAGCTGAGTCCACATTTGTTACCGCACCGCGTTCTGTTACCGCGACCTGTTACCTATCGACCGGTCGTGGTAACGATGTCTGATGATATCGAACGATTCCGAGGCATTAATTGGAACGGCCGTACCAAGTGACGAGTCACAGTATGCAGTAACAGAACATTGTTAGATACATAGATAACAGGTCGCGGTAACAGAGCAGGGTGCGGTAACAAATGTGGATCCGGCTTTATACAGAAATATTTGGACAATTCATTTGGCACCCGACTGCAATCAAAATACATATTTTTTCTAATAAACCTCCCCTTGAAAAGTGTAACTATTGGATTACCATGTATTTCCATGGATTACCATGTAATTCTGATTCTAATTTCCCTACACTATGGACTTGTTTTTATCATTTTAGTTTTTTTTTTAATTAATTATTATTTTAAAACATACTCGCTGTCTTTAAAATAAATAAAGTTTTTAAAATAAATAAATTTTTTTATTAACGTGACATTATACAAAATAAGACATTCTGTCCACTGCGGTTGAAATTGTGGACGCCTTACATAATTACGTAATAAACGTGTTTAAAATTGCAAAACTACCTAATGAGGGTGCTACTTTAATGGGTGACACATTATCAGAATAAGTGAAAGTATCCGTTACAAGCTTCTATAACATTAGCACGCTTAATGCTAACGGTATAATCCATGGGAATGTATTTACACCCATGTTCCTCGCGTGTTAGTGCCATGCGCAGCTTGTTATTTAAATAGCCCGCGTTGAAAGTGCAATTCCTAAACTTCAACTGCTTGTATCTGTAAAACAAAACGTCACACTGCAAAAGGGTGAAGAACTTTTCGCTTTATTTTTTTTCAGAATTTTACGTGCTTTTCTGCTGTCGTATAAATTTGAACTTTGTACTTGACATACATGATTCAAGTTATGGATGTAGCTATGAGTGTATTTTATTTAAGAGTAAACCTGTTAATGAATTTCAAATGATGATGAATTTCCATTGTTTTGCATAACATAAGGCGTTCAATTCTCTCTTCAATAACTTACAAGTAGATCCAAATTTGTTTACTATGTCACAAATATTATCGCAACATAAACATTTCTTGCCTTGAAAACTATTTAATTATTTTCCGCTATTCATAAATGCATATCGTTTTCTTCAGAAACGTATTTGATTTACATAATCCTCTTTTTCAAATATCACAGTATAATATATAGTGTACTTTACAGTTTACTATTGAATGATTTTTAGAAGCCACATGCCTCAGGGAAATACTATAAAGTATAAATAACTCACGTGTCGATTGGGTATTATAAAGAGATTCTCTGACACAGTGTATAAAAGAAAAACACAGTCCCTTGTACTATTCCACTATTCCCCCTCTTTTCCAGTAGATACTATAACAGCAATCTAACGTGTGACGTTATCTTTTTGTTTCAGGTAAGCCCACCATACAACATCTTTAGAACAGTAGCAAAAGCGTCGAACAGCGTAGAACAAGTTTCGAGGTACAGTAAAAAACAATTTTCGTACAGGTTGCACTTGAAAGACATCTCTAAGGATCCATAGTAAAAGGGTATAAAAGAGTTTAAAAAATTTCGCACAAGAGTGTGGGTCAGAGTTGGACCTCACAGGCCCATATCTTCAAATCTAGAAATACATGGATATTTTGAGGGAGAAATTTTTTTAAACCACGTAATTTATTGCACTCAATCTTTATTAAGAAAAATATTTAATAACAAAATGAAATACCGAAGAAATATCTCTTTAACACTAGGATTCATCGTTATCTGAATCTTTTGCAATATTACGAGAACTGTTCACTTGGGCCTGTCAGGCCCCACTGTAGGGTTAAAGACTGATGACACTAGCCCTTTGTTATTAGATCAGGGCTGAGCAATTTGTTCGCCGCCGCGGGCCGCACGATCCCCGTTACCAGTCAGCCGGTTCCCCCACCATCAGCAATATCAGCTATGTAGAAGTTAAAAGAGTATGGTAGGGACCGTTCTCCTGCGGCCCAGCAGGGCAGGCAATTGGGGGAAGGGGCCGCGGGTTGCCCAGCCCTGTATTAAACGGAGAGAACCAAACCCCAGCTGAATTTAGACTAAAAAGATAGCTGAATGCTACATATAGTGCATGAGTAACACTTGTAGAAAACAAGTGCTAGTCGAAACTCGGCCATTAGACTCTCAAATAATTCAGGACTACCAGGCGTCTACTTAGTCGTCCAACTATTGCTAGGTTAGCATTAGTTATCCTCTAATCCCTAGAGTCTAGGCTTCAAACTCTAAACTATTGACTTTGATCGGAACTTTGATCTGGTTGGATCGTGATTCTTGGCCACTCAGATACAGTTCGAGTCGCGTGGAACGTGCTCGTTAATGTTCCGAAAGGACTTGGGGAGGGAGTCAGATAGGAAAAATGTGAAGCACGCGTCGGGGCGTTTTCATTTCCACGGGAGGACGTTGGAAGTCGGTTGCGTTAACATTCCCCCGGGCGAGTTTCGTCGAAGAAACGTAGTTGTGTGCTAGGGCAGCGGCGGCGGCGGCGGCGGCGGCGACGACGACGACGATGTTGCACGCGCGACGCGTTGTTCGCGAGCGAGAATTGAAGCACGTTTCGGCTGCAGCGGTACGTGACGAGCCCGCACCGCCTTCGCTCGAATACAAGACGAAATAGGAGACGCGAGGTACAAATCAACCGAAACGTATTCATATTTCACGTGTCTCCCGCGGAGTTTGCTCCTTCGACTCGTTCGAACCAACTTTTCTCGCTTCTCGACCCCCTCCCGCCAACGAATTTAATAAACTGCCGTGTAAAACTCTTTATATTGCGGTACGTGTGTCTGGCAAACACGCATTTCACAGGCATTTGACTTATTTCTCTTTGAGCGTCGATGTGGAACCCACTGTAATTACGTACGCAATTTCTTGCCTCTGTTTCTCGGTCTTGCTCGTAGTTGCACTCGGCCATTCGTAATCGCGTATCAATATTTCGAGGGGTAAATTTGGTATGAAAATGTAAGAATAGATCGTTACGGAAACAGGATGCTCAGCCTTCAGTTTTCGAGCTTCAGTTGTGATGAGTTACGGGGTTGTTGTAAAACGCTGGAATAATTAGATATACAGGTTGGCACTCGTTATCAGGGATCGGCGGGCTCCAGCTACCGCTGATGGAGGGGGAAGCAGCTACAGTAGCGGTGGTTATGGCTGCGTGAACTGCGCCTGCATCAGTCACGCAACATTACCACCGCTCCTGTAGGTGTTTCCCCCTCCATCAGCAGTAGCTGGAGCCCGCCGATCCCTGCTCGTTATAAGCCCGACGAACTGGGCTGGCGGCGGGCGTACGGCGCGTTCTGGATACTGTTCCGCGCTGCATAATGGCGCGAGTGAGAAAACCCCCGGCGAGCGAGAGGAAACGAAAGAGCCTCTCGCTCGTTCTCGGATTCTCTCACGCTCGTCTGAAGGATTCCAAGAAATGGTGGGGATAGCCGCCGCGCGTACAACGCATGGTAGAAACGGGCTTATAACGAGTGAGTACTGTATCTACTCATTTTGGTAGACGTACGGTTAATGTACAGCGGTGATCAAGCAGAAGTTTAAAATTAATGTACATATACATTTATTTAGATAACTTTAGTACTGCACATTACTAAAAGAATATCCCCAAAGGTAGGTAGGTAAAGGGTATAAACATGAATCATTTAATCTCTTTTTAAATTTATATTTTTGCTTTAGTTCACTTCGTAAACTTTTTTTTCGATCATTGTTATGTGGTGCACCAACCACCTTCTTTAATTTCTTATAATTTTAAAAATAATGCTTTGATGATTTACGCTGGAATAACATTTTAAAGCAATTATGTTAAATGTGTTTTCTCTTGGCACGTTTGGTCTGGCAGGTTATGAATTTTGAGATAAATTCTGGTTTATCGACGTTGAGTTAGTTTGATGGGATGTTTAAGTAGGTAACTTAAGAAAATATTAATCTCGTAATTTGTATTTGACGGTATTGGTAGTAGCAAATGTTATTCAATGATAGTTATGAATAATTAGTAATAGTAGGTATATTTTCTTCTCCTTTTATATTTTCAAAATACTGTTTCCTTTCTACTGGTTCTTGTATTTTCGATCTAATGAAGAAACTAGTTTTACTTACAAGGAGAGTATTTTAGGTGTCCACCTCCGATCATTTCGATTTTTGGATATGTTATAGAGGACCGAAAAATAAGAAATACGTGTTTTTTTATTTTTCCCCGTTTTCATATTTGGGGGGTGAAAACTGCGTTCAAAGTTAGGGTTGAAAAATCATTTTTGTGGAATATCTCGAGAACTATTAGAGATAGGGGAATAGTGTCAATGGACGAATTTTGTGTCTTTGAATGCGAAATATGACTGACTCACCAGATTTTCAAAAAGTCCATTTTTTCCACAAAAATGATTTTTCAACCCTAATATTGAACGCAGTTTTCACCCCCCCCCAAATATGAAAACGGGGAAAAATAAAAAAACACGTATTTCTTATTTTTCGGTCCTCTATAACATATCCAAAAATCAAAATGATCGGAGGCGGACATCTAAAATACTCACCTTGTTAGATTAAAACACGCAGGCAAAGTTAAGTCATTGGACTTCAGTTAGCTCCGTTTCATCCCCAGTTTATTTCACCCCGAACAAACTTTGCCCCGCCTCGACTGTAAATTTAATGAACCAACTGACATATCTTATACTATTACACATTCACTTTGTGCCACCTTTTACAGAAATTGTCCGCAATTATTCGCCAAATTATAGAAACACCATCATTATTTCCGTGAGTAGAATTCGAGACCTTTTATGTTTCCAACGCTAAAATATGTTTTTATATTAATGTACAGTACTATAAGCTAAACATTGGACCTAAACATAAACTATTTCTCTGTCGATACAAAAAGAGTGAACGAATAGATAAGCGGCCAAGTATTTCTCGTAAAAGACTATCGTCGATTCATCATCGACACTATCATCGCCATTTCAGCTATGCCCTTTGATCGAGAGGATCCGGTTCATTTTTTAAAAGCACGGTTCCGTCGGTCTGGCGAGCTCAGAGCCATTTTCTCAGCCTCTTCCTCGCTCTTCTCGATCACCTTTCTATTAGGCACGCGATAAATCGACCAGTCATTCTGCCACTGCTAAGTCCAAAAAACTGGGGCTGAGAGTGGATTATGAAGCCGTCGATCAGCAACTAAAGAAGATTAAGTGGCCTTGAACGCGGTTTGTAAGTTTCTCCTCGGGATGTCGCCCTATAGACACCCCCATCTTTCTCCGCGCTTCCTTCAGGATCCTGGAAACGCGCTAATCGAGGATAATAAAAAATGAACCTCTGCATCCCGAACGATTTCTAGAGTGGATTAGTCGTTTCCGATATGGAGGGATATTCGATAATTCAAACGGAACTCGTTAGAAATATCCGAATCGTAGAAATTTGATACTGTTTGGGAAGTGATGAAAGTGATTCGTCTGCGATTAAATCGGGAGACGAGAACAAAGGAGGAAATTTGTATTATTCTTGAAGAATGCTCGCGTATGTCATGCATTCGGCATCCGCTGAAATTCAAATAGATGTCATCGTAAAAATTTTAACCACGTTTCAATTTCCAACTTGAGGATGCACCAAAGAAAATTATTTATGCAATAAATAATTCAGGAAAATGAATAATTTCTTTTTGTTTTTATTGTTTTGTATGCCAAGATAGTTTGCAGTCATTTTTTTCTAACAGATTATTATTTGCAGATTATTAATACTTTCGTAGTAATTCGTTAGGCAGTACAAGGCAATATTGTATATATCTTTTTTTACAAAGTTTGGACGTGACATTTCGAATTTATTGACAGTGTCACGTGACACGCTCCCGTGGGACATGGAAGTATGCAACGTGCATATGTTACATACCAGTTTGACGTTGTTATTTCTTTCTGATACGCAAAAAAGGGAATTACAATTCAACTTTTATTAGCTCGAATTTAATTAAAATTTGGAATTTCCCTGCTCACAAATAAATTCTCTGCGTTCAACTTCGAAATCTGGAAATCATTTAAATCCCCAGATCATTTAAATTATGTCCTTTTTAAAACTTGAAATATTACGCTATGTACCAATTTCATGTTTAGTTACGCCATTCTGATTTTCCATTGTGGAAACAATTGTTATTACCCACGTAGCTACTTTCCAATTTCGGAGTAGAGCATGACCGCGAAAATAGTTCGGTAGTTAACGAAAGCAAAATCAGTTATCAGTTACCTGGAAAAGCTAGAGATTTGTGGAATCAGCCAAGTTCTCCCAGAATCAAACATGATGTAAATATTCAGCAAAGTCGGGTTCATTTAAAACTCACCTGAAAATTGGCAAAGGGGAGCGAGTCGGATGTCGGTAAAGGAAAATACGGAAGGGTGGCGTTTGAAGAGGAGAAATGTTCGTCGCGTAACGTCGCAAGAGGGACGAAAGAAGAAAGTTGAAGGCGACGCAAGGCGGAGAAGAGGGGGGCGAAGTTCGAGAGGACGTAACGACCTCTCGAATAATTCTCTCCGGGCCGCCGTAAATTAATGCCACGTGGACAGTATCTTCGATGAGGCCGGGCTTGAATTCGACGCACGATTCCGGGCAACTTTTTCGATGGCTCAATTTCGTCAGCGGGAGGAACCTCTCTCTGCTTATTCGCTCGCTTTTCTATTTTCACCTTTCCCCCGCCCCGAGGATCGGGGTTAATGTCACCGACTTGAAAAAAAAATTGCCCAACGATTCGCGGACGTGCCGTAGACCCTAATATGTTTCGTGTATCCCACTTTGCCGTGTTCCTTCTGCTTCGCCGAGAGGAAGGAGACAAGGAAGCGGAAGAGGAGTGGGTGGTTCGCCCGCCAAAGTACTCGAACCCCAATCCCACTTTCATAAGTTTTCCCAAGTTTTGCGGCAGCTAGTGCCGTCTAATAGCCGACGTTCTCTCTCTCTCTCTTTCTGTCTCTCTCCCTCCCGTTTGCTCCTCCCTTCCCGCCCCAGCCCCGACGCCGCCGCTTCTTTTTTCCGTCTTCGCTTTTCCTATCGCGCCTGGCGAAACTTCGCAGCGCTGGCAAGCCGACTTCGGGGACTTTTCAACGGGCCGCGACGTAATTCACTGCGAATATCCCCGCGTAGACGTTCATGGAAATTGCGGGCAGAGGGAGCAAACGGAGAGGAATCGCGGAGTTCGGTTTGTTTGGGAATTTTCGGATTCGACAAATCGACCGTGTCTTCCTTCTCGTCTTTCTTGGTCGCGTTTTCCTTCGCCGGGAATGGAGCGGAACTAGAAGACGGGGAATAATTAGGGGGCTGTGACTGCATTGCAACGATACGTAGCTACTCACCATTCAGAATTCTCGTATAAATATAATTTCCTGAAATACATTTATCTACGAACACCAACCAAACGTTACTCATCCGGATATCACCCGATACGTATTTACTCCTCAGGCACAGTGCATCTGAAATATATTTGGACACTTGAGTAATTTAAGCCAGATTCCATCACTCCAACGTTAGTATGACCAATCTTTTCTCGAAGCGGCTTTACGGTATTTAGATTAATCCTTGGCATCCAGATATCAAGAAATTGCTTGGAAATAGTTATAAAAACGCGGGCAGTGACAGTGTGGAGGAGATTTTTGTGATAAATGACACCACGATCGACGCTATATTGAAACCTTAAGGGACGGTTAGATTCTCTTTGCCCTCAACTGCAGCCACCATATGGCACCGTGAGGACGCGCCATTACTGCTGGGACATCGGAGTATCGGGGAAAACTGATACGGACGCTCGATGGAATTGATAAAGTTCTCGGGATAGTTTTTACCGCCACCTTCTGAACCTTGTCCACGAAACAACAACTTCAAATTACACTCGCCCCAACTTCCGGTTGTGTGATTCGGTGAAAATTATTTGATCCTGCCCGAAGTTAAAGATAGGAACATTTAACGATCGTAGGAAAATTAATCATTTCTAGAAATTTGTTAATCCAATATGAGGTTTTCTATCAAGTTTAAACGTTGAAAAATTCTAGCTGTGCTTCCTTTTATGGTCACTCGATCTTACTGTTTTACTCGATTTACTTTTGCGGAATTTACTATGTATTAGTAAGAGGTATTAAATATCATTTTGTAGTCATAATGAATATGTGAATTTCTTTGAAATTTAAAATGTACCGAAAATGAAATTTTCGGTACATTAAGGGGTCTGTTTTGGCCTAGAGCCCATAAAAATAGGTGATCTGTACGAATTAATTAAAGGAAAACTACTACATATAATTTAATGGGACTTTTTGCATTGCATTAAGGATGTCTTAAACTATAGAAATATATTTTTTGTTTTATAATTAATCATTGCAGACGGCACTGGGGAGTCGTTAAAGTCGAAGCGTCAAAAAATTCATCCAAGTCGGTGGAACCTGTAGCACCTAACCATTGATTTGAAATAAAAAACAATACCAGATTATTAAAGGGCATGAAACCCGCTCAGGGACTAGATCAGAAAAAATTACAAAAATGACATTTTTTCAGAAAATAACGACACTTGAAGTTTGAAATCACTTTTTCCTATTTTGTTTCCCTAAATTTTCAATTCTTTTTTTAATTTTACTGGTCTACCCACGAGCCAGAAATATATTGTTCAAAATAAAAAAAGTTTCAGTCGAATCGGATAATAACTATTGGTGATACAGGTCCCACCGATTTGGATGAATTTTTTGACGCCTCGACTTTAACGACTCCCTAGTGCCGTCTGCAATGATTAATTATAAAACAAAAAATATATTTCTATAGTTCAAGACATCCTTAATACAATGCAAAAAGTCCCATTAAATTATATGTACTAGTTTTCCTTCAATTAATTCCTAAAGATCACCTATTTTTATGGGTTCTAGACCGGAACAGCCCCTTAAAGGATGCATAGATACCAGCAGCTCATTGAAATCCCCACGTTCTCTAGTACCTCCGCTTTACGGACGCGTGTAGACGCCTTAAATTTCTTGAGAAACGAAACGATGGTTCGCACTTTTAAAAACCACTTAAACTGCTAAGAGCAGCAGTAGACTAGTGACAAAATCACTGCGGATTACTTGAATGAAAATAAAAGTGCAATTACAGCAAAATAACCGAAACTCTGAAAGCAACTATCGAATTTCCATAACCAACTAAATTTGGCCCAGCATGTACGCCAAGGGAAATATTCCCTTCCAACAGAGAAGCGCAGCTTTTTAAGGCAAACAAGTTATGCAAACCGCGTTACGTTCGCGTCAATTCACCATCGAATCGAGGTAAATTGTATTCCCCCTCTTTTTCACTTATCTTCCCTGCACCTCCACCCGCCCCCGCTCCCCCCCCCCCCCCCCCTCCGTCTTTTATTTCTACGCGCGAAGAGGGGCAGGGGTAACGAGGTACGAACGCGGCTCGAGGTGGAATATCTTCGACCGACGATAGCGATACCGAGAATTGGAACTATCCGCCCTTGGCCCGGCGAAAGGCACGCGAGTGACAATCCTATTAGCGAGTAGGCAGCCGGCGAAATAGCTTTCGAGATAATAAAGCGATGCAGAGGGCGTTGTCTGGGGGTTGGTTGGCTGCCACGGAACTCGGCTGCCGCATTGCTGCTCTCCCGCAGAGAAATGAAAATGAATTTACTTTATTACTTGTTACTGCGATCAAGAATTCTGGTGTCTCTGCGAAATATTAATATTAACGAAAAAGTAAGACGGCCCCGCGCGTAGCCATTCCCGCGAACTTCCTCTCCGGGTACTCCTTGAAATTAGTTGGAGCCCCCACCGTTAGGCAACTGTGACAAATTGAGAAAGGATAAACGTTGCAATGAATTATACTCATTTTGTTAAGTAATTCATAGAGCGTGTTTAAGCTCCAAATATCTGGATGTTCAAAAAGTGTGTGCCGCATTTCGTACGGCTCGGTCGAGAAGGTTAAATGCGTTGAAAAATGTTCGTACGAATCCATACATCTGAATAGGCTTCATTAATGAATTAGAAGAGAAACATTAGCAAAGTACAAAGCGTTTTAGAATTATAGATAGAAGCGGGATTAATTGATTGTATTCGTTAAAGTATCAAAAAGTTTCTGAAAAATGTAGAGGCACAGATCAATCATTTTTTAAAACATTCAGTCTTTTGAAGGTAGAAACTTCGTTTTTCATGTTACAAATTTCAAGTTCTGTTATTGCTAATAAATTCAATATTCTCGCATAAAATTGTTATTCATAAGGAACAGTGGTAGTCCTTATGTGCAAATTCTCTGTTTCGCGATTTGCGCCCTACTTCTTAGGTGCTTTTTGGGTTCATAAGTACTTTATTAAACTAATACCTTACAGATTAATTACTACCCCTCGCTATCTGAGAAACTTGTTTCGTAGTTTTTACAGAAGCAAGAATCGTTTCCAGTTCTAAAAGAGACGAAGCATTTTCCAGTTTTGAAAGAAACAAAAAACTTCTATTCTTCAAAGGAACAAATGTTTTCTTATTCTCAAAGAAACGAAGAATGCGTCGTTGGAATAGTTCACCCAGTGACCTTTAGTGGCTCAACGATCTGTTTTAGACTGTAATACACCGAATTGTCAATTATTCCCAATAAAACAAATTTCATTCATCAGCGAACATGGGAATCTTTCGGCTTAAAATTACATTACTTTCTGTTTCATTATTGCGTATATTACATTAGTTATACCCAATGTTATATTTTCAGCGGGCCGAGATAAGGTTAAATTGGATACCCGGATCGTAAATATCGAGGGTTAGGAAGTTTTAATAAATTCTGGTAGTGAACGATCGCGCCGAGGGTCGGTATTTCGAGCACACCCGTTGTACGTAGCCGGGACGAGCAATAAAATCTAAAGATATATATCTTTCGGAATAAAATAAAATGGTAAACGTAGCGTGAAACGGCCTGCCCGCTATATAGCCGACTGCAACGGCAGCAGTACAGCGAAGAGTCTCTGTCTTTCGTGAAATACATTTCCCGTATTGCTCCCTACGTCTCTCCTAGTCCCTCGTACGTGGTCGAATTCACCCTTCCTTCTCCCCCGTTTTTTTTCCCCCACCCCCCCCCTTCACGTCCCACGTGCTCTTTTCATATATTCGATCCGCTCTGTATCCATCATTTCCCGTCCGCCATTGTCTTCTGTTTGACTTTGCTCCCGTCTCGGTGGCTGCGCTTTTCGTGGCATTATTCGCTTTCGCAGCGCTACGTGATGCTCGTCCGCGAGCCTGGGTTGGATCGTCTTCATCTTTCGCCTTCTATTTCGCTCCAATGGAACGATCCTCTCCTTCAGCCTCTTACGATTCGTTTCGGCTTCTCGCGCTACGGAATTTCTTCACACATCTGTTTTGACTATTTGTCATTATTTTTGTTTCTTCGTTCTGTCACCCAGTGCACGATTCCAGCCCCTTCTTCCTGGTCTTGCGAACTGCCGGGAGCCCGTTTAAGGGCGAAAGTAGGTGGCAAACAGGTTGGCGGTGCTCGTTCAAGCGCGAATCCCCAGTCGGACAATGCTCAACTAAGTTCCCGGTAAATTCGATATTACGCATTGTCCAGGGGGTTGTCCTGTTCAATTTTCCATGTTCCGTGCAAACACAGACCATCCCCCCGCGGCTATACTTTTATACGTACACTGTAAAATGTGGAATAATTAGACGACTATTTCTTATTTCTGGGAAACATACAAACACGAGTGCATTAAGAGGGCGGGGGGGGGGGGGGGGGGGGGGGGGTTACACGGGTATTTCGGGATCAAAAAGTCGATTTTTTTTCAATTGTTTATGATAGCCACAAGTCTTAGAAGTATTTTAAAAAATATTTCATTGAAAAATTCGAAAAACTGCGAGAGTTACAACGTAAAAGGTAACAGACGCAAGACGGTGAATATCTAGGGAATTTCCTCCTGATTACAACGCAATTTTTGTTTGCTGCCCAAATTCGCTCTAAGGGGGTGTAATTGACCCCTTGAAGAATCCGATTATTTTCCGATTTTGTGTTATAACTCGTGAACTGTAAAATAATTTTTTCAGCAAATGATAGATCTAATTAAAAGAAGTAACTTTTGTCTTGAAACTTTTTTCTATCTCTTACAGTTCGCGAGTTATAACACAAAATCGGAAAATAGCCGAATTTTCAGGGGTTAATATCAAGTGTGAATTTGGGAAGCAAACAAAAATTGCGTTGTAATCAGGAAGAATCCCCTTCACATTCACAAAGTTTCAGGATTTTTTGAATTTTCGGGTTCGGGATCGTCCCTTGTTAGTCACATTCACTGCTTCGTATAGCCCTACACCACGTATCTTTCCAACAATAACTCAAGCTATCAGTCCTGTTGGCGGCTGGTACGTTTGGAAGGGAACGACGTTCGTGTCGGCCCCAAGGTAACAAATAATATTCAAATTATTTGCAAAATTTATGTGCCCGCTTGGAGCCGTAGATTTTTCAGTAACGAAGAGGGAAGGGAGGAAAATGGCGAAGTGGGGCAACGGGGGTTGGGTCTAGCGCGCCGTTAACGGACCGGGAAACAAGGCGAGGACCCTAACTTTCGTTGCCGCGCTGTTGGTAATTTATTATTCCGCGTACGGAAAAGCGTAGCCCTTGTGCAACCCACGTCCACTTTAACGCAATTACTGCTGTTCCGTGCCGCTGTTTCCTGAAGGGAGGAGAGGGCCAGATGGAAGCAGGCAAGAGACGAGATTCTTCGTTACCTTAGTTGGCGAAGGAATCGAATCTTTGTTCACCCTTTCAGATACGATGCACCATGTGCCACGCACAGTGTTCGTCAGCGGTTCGGGAAAAGAGGATTGACGGAAAGTATTGATGCGACACTTGGATATTCACCTAGAGGCAAATTTGTAACGGTGTAAAAAGATTGTGGCTAATTTTACGGCTCGTCAGGAATCCCTGTACGTAACAAGTCGTCGTAGCCATCCAAATGATAAAGTGATAAATCGACGCAACGGCCACCGAAATGAACGTACAATGTGACAGGTATCTAACACATTCAAGGTGGCAGTTTATCTCGATGCCCTCAGGACTCAGACGTTACGCGGGAGCAACATTTATCCTAAATTCTCTGAATGCATGTTTACTGTGATTTTACGCCGCGATTCAAACCTACCATCTACGGAGTAGGAGAAGCCCCAGAATTGCACAGTGTTTCTGTAAAATATTGTAGGGGTAGTTAGACATCGGACCTGAAATGTTGGCCGGCTAACCTGAAAATGACAGGTAGGGAGAGTTGTGCAAAATGTAATCTAATCACAAATTACAAATTATGATTAAAATGTAATTGTGTAATTGATTACACATTATTTTCTGTAATCGTTAATTTACCTAACTTACTTAATGTATCTAATTTGCGTAAAATATCTGAATCAACGATTGCAGAAAATAATGTGTAATCAATTACACAATTACATTTTAATAGTAATTTGTAATTTGTAATTAGATTACATTTTGCCCAACTCTGCAGCTAGTCAGCAACTAGCAACTGTTACACGTCGATTTTCATGAAACTACTTAGGCATACTTTTTTTAGAGGCGGAAAATCGTGCTGGGAGTGAAATTACTCTTAAAAGTTGGGGCTTGGAAACTATTTACAATTAGTCGAATAACTCGAAAATGACTTGGTACTTTGAAGCTTTGACCAAGAAAAAGGTCCTACACGTGCCTCGTGCAAGGGAAGACTTCCACAAATTGTGTGAAATGTAAAATTTGATTATCCTATTGTTTCGTACAGTTACATTCTAAGAATCAGTTTTAATATGATTTCCATTAAATTTAGCATACCATAATTTCACATCTTTGATAGCGAAGAAGCAAAATTTGATAATACTGATTCTTATTAATCTCAGATTCGAGACAGCGGATCTACCTGCGATAAAATCCTGCTGAAATTTCTAACACAAAACCTGAAGTTTCTCGTAGAAACTTCTTTAAATACTTACACCAAAACAGTACTCGAGGCGAGGATAGGTCTGCGTGTTATTATAAAACAACAACCATTCAGAAAAGAGACACATATTAATTCACAATTCGTTAAGTAGTTACTTTTTAAAATTGTTCCTACCCGCTTTTTGTGGCCAAAAGACGAAACACTGTCATATCGAGTTTTTTCAATAGAAATATAGTCAATGTAATATAATAAAAATAAAATATAAACAAAAATACAAATATATAACGAAACGAACCTATACGAAACTACGAACAAGATCATCTAAACTTTTGTATGAAATAAATCCGACGTCTAACACTTTTAAACATTTTTTTTTAAAAACCTGCTCCATGTTTCAATCTTGCACTGTTTATACGTGGATTAGAAAATGGTTGCAACTGGATTAAATACTTGAAATACACCTGTTGATATATCTAAAACCGTTATTTAAACTTCTATTGTGATATTTTATAATGACCATCATTAATGTTTAATTTCACTTTGAACTTTCCGATTTTGTTTTCAGAACGTTGTATCTGATCACAGAATTATCTCAAATGAATAATATTTTAAATTGTGAAGCTTTGAAGGGCTGTCACTTTAACAATTTTTTTCTTTATAATATTAAACTTGAAAAATTGACTTTTGGCCACAAAAGGCGGGTTCCCAGCCCCCTGGAAGCCTGAGTATAATAAAATAGAGAACGAAACTCATATTATAGCCCACAAAATATTGTAGAAACGTAACTGGACAAAATGTCCAATCACGAATTTGTAACCTTGCCCTATCAATCCAATCCATGTATCCTATCTAATCTCAATAAATCTTGTTTGTCCAGCATTACCCTTGAATTCTTCCTCCTCCGGCAACGAAACTACCAGCAAAATGTATGTACCTACAAACGTAGGCGTGAATGGGCTCAGCTGTGTTTCGTACGGCGGTCTTTAGAGCTTATCTCGCGTCATCCGATCAATATTAAATCTCTAGTCCCTTTTGTTCTCCCAGGGCTAAAAAAAATCTCGTTCCCCCGATCTCGTTCGAATTCCGGTCAGGCGTGGCGAGATGGAAAAGAACGAGAGGGGAAGTGGGTCCGGGCGCGACGTTCGCTGGTCAGCCAGGAAGAAAATTCAAATACGATTTTATAAGAGAAAGAAGACGTCTTAAGGAAATAAGGTAGGGGGAGGAAAAAAGAGGAAGACGGACATCGCGGAGGAATTCAGAGATAGGATCGGTCTGTGGAGAGAAATTGGAAGGGTGGTGCGGGATGACGAGAGCAAAAAGTCAACCGGTTCCACCGGCGTCGTCGCCGTCGTGGTCGCCGTCGCCGACGACGTTAGTCGCCACCGTCGGCCGACTGCATTGCGCCGTCACGTCTCACGGGACTTTGGGGGTCCGTTCCAAGATGGTTCATTAGTTGTCGCAATGCAGGACCTTTCCTGGTGGCTTCCCTTCTTTCTCGGTCAACCGTCCCCCTGCGCCCTGGCAGCACCCTCTTTCTCCTTGGTTTCTCGCGAGCCCTTCCTCGCGCCCTTCTCGGCTGCCGACTCGTGGAAACTCCGGGAATGGCAATGAAGGATATTTTACTCAGTGAACCGTGGTCGTGGATTCCCCCGAAATCCCTGTTTTGGATGCGTTTGCTCTCTTTCCCCCGCTTCTCGCCTCCGCCGTCGTCTGTTACCCATTCCTCGTTTCTTCCACCTTCCCGCTGTCCCTGTTCCCTTCGAAATTTCGATTCGTCTGTTCGTTCCAGCCCGGTGACTTGCGTGTTCTATCAGATTTCCTGGCTGGTTCGCGATGTATACTGCTGCTGGAAACTTTGGCAACGCTGCAGGAATGTTGAATACATAGGTGGGATCGGTTTAAAATATTGTTTTTCAAACTGTAGCACCCACAGTATAACTCTCTGTAAGCCACTCTCTTACCCAGAGCTCTACTAATCTTTCTTTTCCTCTGACTCTATTTACTCTCTACCTCTGCCCAGCCCAACATTTATTCACTCCTTCAAAACTCACCATATTTGCGTTCCGCAGAGGCACGTAAAATGCTGAGTCCAAGGTTTGACGTGATACTTCAGTTACACCTTCAGCTACACCTAGTTTAGCTGGAGGTTCTCATCAGTGGGAGATCCGTGCCATTGACGCGCGTCTCCAAACTTTTGAGCATTACCGTACATATTCGGGGGGAGCAGGTTCTTGAAGGAAGTTCTTCTTATCCTAGTCGCAGGGGGCGGCAGCGAACACGCCATTTTCTTGGCCTCGCCAGCTCCGGGGGATTACGAATTGCCGCAGCGTGTCGCGGTTTCTCCACGTGAGCTTTCGTGGATGCGATACCGAGACAATGGCGCGAGCAAGTCGCGCGGAAGAGCGTTCAAAGGACTCTATGATCGAGGGTAAACCGCCAAGAAGAGTTTTCTTGCGTGTGTTCCGCTGTGTGTGCTTGCTCCTGGCAGCGAGTGCCGTGCAAGCGACGGGAGCACGCCCTCGGGCACCTTT
The DNA here is from genome assembly GCA_947577245.1 of Andrena bucephala. Lineage (NCBI taxonomy): Eukaryota > Metazoa > Arthropoda > Insecta > Hymenoptera > Andrenidae > Andrena > Andrena bucephala. The sequence goes on from OX387715.1 coordinate 110,065,534, forward strand.
TACCATGCTCCGTACCTTGTAATATGGATTCTCGTAAAAGTCACGCGAACCGTGAAACGATTGTTGCTTTGAGGAAGACTTCTTGGACTCTGTTCAGCTCGATCACATCGATTACGTTTTCGAACAGGCCAGTGGGTTATTGCTTACCATATTCTAATTGCTCCTTTCACCATTTCTCAGGATGATCCTGTAACTTCGCGGTCCCCTATCGTCGGTCTAGTTGAAACACCGGGAATCAACGTTGCTCTATTATTATTCTGTGAAATTTTGTGTAGCAATGCCCGACTCTTTTAGGAATTACACCATTATCCTGTAGTTTCTTGAGAACTATACATCCTACTCCCGAGGTAGAATAATTAATAAATGAATCTTGAGAACTAGGTGGTTCCGCAAGGTCTCAAGTGGAGCCAGAGAATGCACAAAATTGTTTGGAATTAACACAAGTGGATACTTGTTTATTTAGGTAATTCATTTAGTTAGATAGGTTCCTCGTTGCATAGTTCGTGTCTTCGAGCGATTAAAACAAACTCAACATCGAAATGGAAGGACGAGTTGGCAAAATTCCCTGCTTGCTGAAGGGATTAACATTCTGAAACAGGCGTAAGTCAACTCCAAGTCAGTATATTATTCTCCCGGTGCTGTTTATCGCACAATTTCCTACAAACTTTCCTACGAGCTTGAAACAAATATTTACCCCCTATGGTCGTTTATCTCTTTCCGCAGCCAGCGAATTTGTCTCGAAACTCTTTCCCGTCCTTGGCTATTGACATACTCCCATTTCGAGCAGTAAGTGGTGCAACTCGCGTCTTTTACTGTCGGCAACTTAAGTGCCTCTGCATCTCAACGCGTGCAAAGGGGTAAACGGACGTAGGTTCATGGTTACATTCTGCCAGGGAACACATGACCGACCAATTCGACGGCGTTGTCGGCTTATGCGATGGAGTCATATCAGGTCGTAAACTTTCCTCAAGGATCCCGTTTATTGTCATGCACGCGGTTCGATCTTTCTGACACTTTAGGAGACTCTGTTTCGCTGACCCATCTTCGCGTTTACTGCCTCGGGTCTCTCTACGTTGCATAAAACGGCTGGTAAAGTTTACCTTTGGTCGAATACAAGACGTGTGACTAACTGTGCTATAAAATGCACCCACCAAAAGGTTAAACAAGAATGTATATTAGGGCGGCCCCTATTTTCAACCTGCAATTTATTTTGCTCTGGCCCCCTAATATGGTCCCATTTAATAAAAAAAATAGTCCATAAGAAAGATTATTGCAATCGGACAACAGGAAATGGTGCCGACCAGGCCTTAAAGTTTAGAATTCATCAATGGTTTGGATGTAAAGAATTTCTCAAAAATGATAAGCCGTATCGAAGTTTTGTTAAAAAAAATATTAAAAGAGCATTCAATTTTCCACCCTAAGGTACATATGTCGAGGGCGGTGAATAAAATTCTTACAAAATTTCTGCGCGAATTGCAAGTTCTAATCAATCTGTGGAAATTTTACTCGAAACAATTTCCAAACTAACTCTTGAATGATAATTTACGGAGCTCTAGTCATATTGGTTTGCAAAGTGCGTCTGACTGTAGACTGTCCTCACTCCCTTGCTTCCTCGCACTCTCCCTCGTGCATTCTGATTTTACAGATTTTCAGGATTCTTTCGAAATAGATCTGATTGGGTATTAATATTAAGAGCTTAGAAAAAGTGTGGAGCTTTGTTGATAATCTAATTAAAAATTCTTAGGTCATGTTTGTCGTATTAAGAAAGATTTCAAATTTCCTGTTCTGTGCGCAAAGATAATAAAGTTTCATGGAAAATTGAAAGAGAGATCAAGGAGTGTAATTTAATTGAAGTACAATAATGGAACAGTCTGGGGCATAACCAAATATACCCGTGGAATTATAAATTTAATGGGACGATTATTGCATTTTTTTATACAAAATTATTCAACGATACCGTGTTATGACAAAAAACTATCGGTGGATCTTTAATTAACCATTCGGTTATGTTACGAGAAAAATAATAATTGGCGTCATTAGCGGCGCTTATTAAAGGATATTTCGTTAACGATCTCACTTCCTATTGCGTCAGTAATTAGCTGTTGCGGTAATTATCCTCTGTATGAAGAAAATTCTAAATAGAATTAAAATAGGAGATTTTGTTATTGAATTTCGACAGTTATGAGGCTTTATGCTATAGTATATTCTCATTTTTATTCATTCAAAGCACACAAACGAAATTTTTTATTGTGTTGTTGATTACACCCTTTTCAAACTATATTCTCTATATTGCGCTCTGTGTTTCCATTTGCAGTTTTCATATGGCAGTGCTTTAAACGTATATACATATTTGAAGTATTAAACTGTCAACTTTTTAGATACAAATTTAAAAATATCATTCTTATAAAATAACTCTTTAATCTTTTATTGAACTATACTGCTGTGAATCAGTTAGGGCTTTGAATTGTGTTCGTGTAAAATGTTTCATGATTATAAGTAAGTGTCCTAGAATTTTGAATATTTCTCAAGTAGCATCTTAATTGAGACTCACATTCAACCTTACAAAAGTGTTTAACGTATTGATATTGGCGAATTGTACAGCTTTATATCCTAAATCCTAGTCAGTATTAGAATATTAAAATTGAATAATATTAATTTCATAATTTTCCAATGAACTTTAATATGATGTTAAAGAGAAATCAGTTTTATTACATCTTTCATTTACATGTACCTACCGAACAGTGCTCAAGTTATAAAATTTTAGTCGAAAATCTGCGTTTGATCGTAGTGGTTTGTGAGATAAATGTACTGTGCATTATTCGTGCAAGATTGTGGAATAGAAATGTGGAAAGAGATTTACTTGACAGGAAATAAGTTTCTCAACCCTCAGACGTATCTATAGAGGAAAAAAAAGAGACACCTCTGTATTTTTTAGTCAGACTACAATCTCTATGACTCAATAGGCCAATGCTAGTCGTTCTTCTGTGGACAAAAAATGTATAGACACTTAGTCTCAAGAACATTTTCCTTCTCCCGTTTCAGTCTAGTGCATCTGATGATTGATGTGTTGTGCTCATACATGATTGATAGAATCATATAAAGCTGGTTATCTAGGCGGAATAAAGGACCATTCTCTTTCGTATTTTTTTTAAAGTACATGAAGGAAAAAATGTACTTACTTATATGCTAGCATTTCTGTTGTTTAGCTATCATTAGGAATTTAAGTTTAAATATTTATAGACATAGATATTGGGGCTATTACGCTGGAGTATTAAAAAAAGCTGAAGGAAACCGCGAATAATCGTATCTCCTTGAAACACCGCCTGAAATTCTAAGAAAAATTCCCTTTCTCCTCGCGCGATCAGACACAGCACGTATCCCAGCCAGAAACCAATTTCCATCTCGTTTGATCTCGATACAGACGGTACACCTTTTGCACGGTTCACGTTCCGCCTAATAATAATGCTCAACAGAGGGGCGAGAAATCTGTGCAAACGCATAACCACCTGCCATGTCACCGTATCCAAATCAAACAGACTACGGAACGTGATAACTCGCGTCTTCGCTCTCTCCCGTTGTTCCTTGCCCCGTCTAGCATTCAAGTTCTGTGCCTGGTGTCGACGAGTTTTCCGCCGGAACTCGATCTGGAATTCAAGTCGACCTTCGAGTTAATCAAAACTCAAACCCACCGAGGAGAGGCACGCCAACTTGGCGTCTCTTTGTCCCTCCAGAGCAAAGGAGCCAGACCAGATTCCCCTGTTCCTTCTATGCGTCCTTGTCAGGACTTTTTCTTGCGTTCTCCCCCTCTGTTCCTCGCGCTGGAACGAATTCTCGGTGCTGGAAGCATTCTGCCCTTCTCCGCGGCTCCCCCTCCCTTCTGCCCACCTCCGCCGAGTGAATTCCCTGTCCATTTGTTTCACCCCGGTTTCTTTGCTTCTTCCCGTCCCGTGTCGCTGTATCCCGATCACGCCCTCCTTCTATCCCCTCCCGTCGAGTGGATTTTCCGTGTTCCTCTGCTCCATCGGTGTTTCCTTATTTCTTTCTCCAGCCGTGAGTCGTAGCCGAGTTAAACCGAGCGCAACAACCGGCACTGCTGCAGACGAAAAAGGGATTTGGTCGTTGTACCTCTCTCTCTCTCTCTCTCTCTCCTCCTCTCATTCCCAGCCTCACCCTTTCGTCTCTTTCGTTCTCTGTTACTCGCGGCGAGGGCGGGAGGGGGGGGGGCGATTGCGCGTGCTTGCTCGGAGCTAGGAAGACTCCTTTCTTAATCTTTCCTGAGACAATCGTCTCGGCGTGATAATTTAATCCGGGAGTTACGGAATTAAAAGTTTCCTGCTGAGCGGCGCGCAAGGACGTTTCCTCCTTCGTCCTGCGCCCCCTCTCTTTATCCGTCTGTCTTCTGTCCTTGTCCCGCCTCCCTTACGTCGCCTATCTCTCCTCCTTATTGTATGTCCCTTGCACTTTTCTGTTTCATTTTTCTTTTCATGCTGGTTCTGGTCTTATTCGTCCTTCCCTCCGCTCTTTAACTTTAACTCTCTATTTTTCTTCCTTTTCGACGTTTTTATTTCTCTTCCCTCATTACGTCCCGCTGTAACTGTATCTTTTGGCTTGGCCGTCCTTCTGGCCCCTCTGAATCCCTGTCTTTTTGCAGCGGGGCGCCATCTTGGGTGGAACTTGGCGACCGGAGTTCGCTAGCCAATTTGTCTTTAGCTGGAGCTAGAATTCTTAATGCCTCTGTGAACGTAGTGTTAGGAGTTCTTGGAAGCTGAGTTGAAACAGAAACGGAGGGACATCCAGGGACATCCCGAAGCAAAAGTACACCGTGAAGTTGGAATTTTTTGAAAGTTGATTCATTAGAGGAGCACTCCCGTGCCTTCCGTGGCAACTAATGTATCACAAACCCCTAAATAACTCATTTGGATAACATTAGTCACAAACATTAGTAACCTTTCCTGGAACCAGTGGTAGCACCAGTTTTAGTATTCACTTAATGCGAATTAAAATGCACAATTTGGACTTTAAAAGGAAGTCGTCCAGTCACGTGACCAGCTCTTATACATTTAGTTTCGATGAGCTAGCCACAAGTTGCCATTAAACAGTTCGTTTGGTTCACAACAGTCGTCTCTCTCTGTTCACTTACAAGGGAACACCGTGAACCCGGACTCACCGATTGGAACGCAACTTTGTGGGTTTTTAGACTGACTCAAAACAAGAACAACGGTGTATTTCATTTGGGCCCTATCGTCCTTTAAGGGGGTGAAAACTAACCTCAAAGTCAAATTGACACTTCCACTTTTTCGCGTATAACTCTCGAAGTATAATAGACAGAAAGAAATGTTTCAAACAAAAGTTGAATGGTGCAATGAGCGCTGCAAACTTACTTTAACAAAATTTTGAAAAAAGTTTTTTTTCGTTCAGGTATTTTTTTTTTAAACTCTTTTCAAAATTTTGTTAAGGCAAGTTTTCATTGCTCATTGCACCATTAAACTTTTGTTTGAAACATTTATTTCTGTCTGTTGTAGTTTGAGAGTTATACGCGAAAAAGTGGAAGTGCCAATTTGACTTTGAGGTTAGTTTTCACCCGCTTAAACGGCGATAGGGCCCAAATGAAATACACCGTTGTACTTGCTTTGAGTCACTCTAAAAACCCACAATGTTGCGTTCCAATCGGTGAGTCCGGGTTCGCGGTGTTGTGTAAAGCCCGTTGTGTACGATATTTGTGATTGGTCAAGGCTGTACTATAAAATTTCAGTAACATCTCTGTGCCCCATATTTTTATATATCCCAATTCAACCTTCAAAACAAACTACCCATCCATTCTCTCGGCAAGGATAGTTCTTCGTGGGATTAATCAGGACACCCGGTGCAAACTCAGGTCCCAAGCCCGTAACAATTTTCATTCCAATCGCGGATGATAGCACGTAGCGCGATATTTAATCTTGCTCAGACTTTTTCGTTCTCTCTGTAGCCCTCGTTGGATTAGCTTCGATTCCCGAGTTTCATTCGTTCCGACTGGTAATCTTGCCTGGAACCGGGACGATTAATCGACAGATTCGAAATTTCTGCGAAGATCGTTCAACGTCCCTCATTCACCCGCGGATAGGGAAGCGGCGGGACTCACATTTTTCTGCGGAATTCAGAGGAGGCTGCTGATTGAGAAGCTTGCCTCGAACGAAAACGAGCTCCTTCTTCTCATTCTTTAGCTGGTCCGTTCGCTTCGCCCTTTTCGGTTCTAGTTGACTTTCGATTCTGCAGATGATCAACGTTTCTCCTTTCAATTACTTCTCTGTACACAATGTCAGAGGTTCTGGAAATTGCCATCTTGCGAGAAATAAACTCAAATATTAACTTACGTCTATAAGCCTGTATATTAAATGAAAGCGCACATTTCTATACATTTTTTATGGTATGTTTTGGTCAATAAGCATATTCCCTACCTAATACGTTTTCAACAAAAATCATACCAGAAATCGATTTCGTGATAAACATAGTCTGAAATGCATTGGGGGGGGGGGGGGGGAGTCCGTTGTACAAAATCGGAAAGATCGAGTTTTTCTTTTCAAAGGAATTCGTAAAATTGACGGAGATATAGTATTTTCCGTGAAGCGGTGTCAAGCGCGCGACTGAGCTGAGCGGAACTTTGAACGCGTTTTTCTCAGAAGTATACAGAGAAAACTATACGTCCAATTGACATGAGCAAGGGTATTTATTATCCGAAAAATCCGTCTGTATTAGGTGATGATAAGTTTTTTTTTAATTAACGGGCTCCTTCTATCGTTTTTTTCAACATCTTTACGCCAAAAAATGGATTTTTTCCGGTTTTGTTATGTTTTGCAATAATGACTTTTTTGATCGCCACGTAATAGACGTAGGCTCCTAGTTTCTAAATATTTTTGTCTTTTTCAATTCGGATTAACCAGGGAGCTAAGGCACTGTCAACGCCACAGGAACGATTTTGCCGGAGCGCACATTTTGACGAACAGTATACCGGAAACAGATTTATGAATTTGACTGAAAAAAAAAATTTCGCGCTTCAATATGTACATCTTAACTATACTAAGCAATACATTGATTTAGTTGCGTTGTTTGGTTGAAAAAAATTCCCGAAATCGCCCTTACTTTTCAGATCATTACAGTGGTCTCCCCCTTAATCTTTTTTTCTTACAGAAAGTGTTATTCGTCACTGCACTGACTTCGTACACATGTAAGTCACCAATAATATCCAGATAATAATATCTGGTAATATCCAGAGTTGGGCATTATCCGAATAAATTTTTATTCGAATAATTTCGAATAAGAATTGCGAATAGAATGAAGTTCTTCGAGATTAACGAATGATGTCCAACTCTGGTGTGTTTCAGTCCATGAAAATTCTTTAACGTTTCACTAATTTCTATCGCGTGCCGTCTGCAATGTTCCGTTTAATCGTTTCCGCCACTAAAATCAGTCTTTTACCGCTAACTAATCAAAAGTCGTCGCTATAACTCTCGAAAAAATTCGAAATTCCATCAAGTGGCTGGTACGCAGTTGCCAGTAATATCTTTCCCCGGCGGCAAAAAGCACTGGGCGATAAACATTTTCGTAACGAATTCACGAAAAGAAGGGAGTACTAATTACGACGACGCCGAGGCCGTCGACTCGGATTATTAATATTTACGACGATTCGCGGTGTTCTGGCCGGCGCCTAACTGCGCGATATACCAGAAACTCAACGACTCTCATTTTTCCACGTATTTACTGCCTCCTCCTCTTCCCTCTTCTGCCCCCCCCCCCCCCCTGGCTCGTTTTCGACCTAACTACGGGGCGCACTTGTTAAAATACAAAAAAAAAAGGAGGAGAAAAAGAAAAACGCAGCATGATAAATAAGAATGAAGCGCGCGGTTATTAAAATAACAAATGCGTTCGCCAGCACGGGTGGCTGGAGGGAGTAGAAGGGCGAGTCGCCGTTTTTATGCCTTCACGCGGCTCTGAGCGTGCACAATGGTCCCCGTAAGCGTCGCCTGTGTGCCGACGAGAAACAGCGTTTCGGTTAACGAAAACGGAATTTTTACGGGGCGTTCATCGCGCGCGGGTAATTCGCGATGTGGCCGAGCAGGAAGCAATTCTTCGTTCAAATGTACATAAAAACAACGCCGAATACGCTGTTGCCCGGTGAAGCTTCCTCTTTGGAGAAAATTGACTTTCAAAAATTCGTCGGGCCGCGTTTAAATGCTATGCGCGTAAGCCGCTTGCTAAATTCAGGCGTAATTTATGGGATGTTACAACTGTGGAAGTAATTTAACGCGGCTTTACGCCGTATTAACTTCTTAAATTTGCACTACACAACTGGTAGTCGTACAGCCATTTCGGTTTCAGTGAGTTCAGTCTTGTTGAACAGAGAAAGTCCCCCCCATATATTTGAGATATCTCAGATTTATATCTCTCCTGGAAGAAACAAACAAAGCATATATCGAGCGCTCAACATTCCGCCAAAGAGATCTCATTAATTGTACAGCACGATTCAAATGTTGAAAAGCATTATGATAATTGTTATTTTATCTTCAGGATATATCATAAGTGTCACTGTTCAAGCGTCATCCTCTCATTTACTTAAACCAGAGATGGGCATAAAAATTTTGTACAGAAATTTTTATTTAAAATAATTTTATGCCCATATCTGACTTAAACCCCCACAACACCTCAGGGTCTCGTAAATATGAGCTATTCAATGAACTCTTGTGATAGTAAAACATCGGAAAAGAGTGACAGCGTTTCGTGAAGATTAAATTTACAACCTTCAAACAAGCGACGCTCTGCCACAACAAATTTTGTTCGAGTAATCGCCAGTTAACAATGTAAGTACCGTAAACTGGGAAAACATTGACATATACTTAACATCTATTAAAAAGGAAAATGCTTTTTCACACTTGTATTAGGTACAATCACAAACGATGCAATGGTATAATAGGATATAGGGTTTGTCGGTTTTTAAAAACCGGTTTTAAGAACCGGTTTTTATTTATAAATTTGTAAAATTCGAAAACCGGGTTTTAAATTTAAAAACCGGTTTTATATACTAGAATTAATATGAAGAAATGATTTAATTATTTGATTAAAATCATTTTGACTTGAAATCACCTCGGACACAAGCAAAGTGGTAGGTAACTGTTTACTGTGAAACTAAGCTTCATGAGTTCATATTTTCAGAAAAAAAAACAAAATGGAATAAAGATTTATAATTTGGTACCATATTTTAAAAGATTTATATTTTGTACGGATTTTAGTTTTTTCGGCTTTTTTTCATTTGGTTTTGTGTGCAGTCTATTTTATTGTTTTATAGTTTTGTAGATCCATAAATATTAGATGAACTCAAAAATTGTACGCATTCGTACGGATTTTAGCTATTTTAATTTTGTTTTTATTTGGTTTTGTATAGATAGAGTGTATTTTATTTTGTTATATTTTTGTAATTCCATAATATTAAGGAAACTGAACTTTTTTTAAATAAGTAAAAATATTTATTTACTATTTTAATTACATTTTTTTGTGAAAGTTCAAAAACCGGTTTAACCGGTTTTTTGGGAATAGTGAAATTCGAAAACCGGTTTTATCAAAAGTCGGTTTTTGTATAAACCCTAATAGGATACCTAAACCGAATTTAAAACTGTTAATTTAAAAAATGAAAAATATAAATAGAGTGCATTGAACATAAAAATAAACAAATTTAAGTGTTAATGTTCAGTGTAAAGTTCAGATGTGGTAAAACTTTAGCTGTTAGTGCTATTTGTATATGATGTGCCAATGTTACCTCGTGTCCGTGGTAAAATTGAGCTAATTAACATGCAATAAGGAAGGAAAACGATAGAAATTTTATGCATTTTTACACTTGTAGTACATTCACAAAAGATGCAATTTTATAATAGGATACTCACATCAAATTTAAAAATATTAATTTTTATATTATATAGCAAAATATTCCAAAAACATGCCAATGTTCCCCCAGTTTACGGTAATTAATTTACAAGGACATATGATATCAGTTTAGTAAGCGTTATACTGCATTAGAAAAAAATACTATCAGTCGGAATAGAAATAAGTGCTCTTTCAAAACCACTATAATATAACAGTGTAGTAGCAAGCTGGGCCCTAGCCTTTTTTGGGCCCTTTATTTATAATAGCTACATTTATTTAAGCTTGCTGATGACCTTACTCTGAATTTTTATTCACAGCTTAAAACATTTATAGTACAACTTGTAATATTTCATTTAAAGCTTTATTTGACTTCAGCTACCATAATTATTGCTATCCCCACAGGAATAAAAGTATTTAGATGACTAGCCACATATCACGGAACAAAAATAATAATAAATCCTCGAATTTTGCCAAAGGGTATAGCCGGTTAAGATGGTCAAATGTGCCCCTGAACCGAATTCAAATCACGATGAGTCATTCGAAAGCTTATAAAAAAAGAATGATTTCTGTCAAGTTTCAACTTCGTATCTCGACCCGGGGGGTAGTAAAGGGTAAAAATAGAAAATCAGGTTTTTGCCGAATTTCTCCTATACCAGCGGATGAAAAATTTTGAAAAAATTCAGAGACATGTCTGTCATCGGTGCACATATTAGGGAATCGCGTCAGATTTTTAAATTGAAAAACCAAGCTGTGAAAAATAAAAAACGCCAAAAAATGCTGAAAAATGCCGGTTTTGTATCGAAGCAGTCTTGATACTATAATTATATTTTTACTGTAAGTCCGCATCGTTGTTACTATTGTCTTGAATTTTTTTCAGATTTTTCAATTTGGTGCGCCGCAGTTAAAAAAATTAAAAACCGATTTTTTCGCCGTTTTTTCCGTGTCAGAGTAACTAATAGGTCGAACTTTCGTACATACTTTATGGAATAAACCTTTTATGCAATCTTCAACGTCTTCACATGCAGCAAAACAGCGTAGAAATTAAACGAACTAAACATGCTGTGCCATTACAGTCTAAAATGTCTATCATATTTTCAACGGCGTCAATGGCGCAGCGGTAAAGTGTCCGACTGTTGAATCGCTGCGAACTTTTTGAACGTAGGTTCAAGCCTCGGAATTTCTATGTCCCACAGGGTCATTTTTTTTTCACATTAATTATGTATTTTTTCGATTTCTAGCTATATGACAATGATCGATATTTATATACAAATGTTTTAAAAACATTAAAAATATTTTAATAATTGAAATATACATAAACATAACTTGAGAAGATTTTGATGCCACCGTTTCTCTGATCAAGTATCCCGTCAATTACAGTATTGTTGTAACATTCCCTGCACTAAATTAATATTATATGAAATTGATTTTCCAATCTCTTACCTTTAACAATTGTGGATGGATTACAGCAACAATTGTGTGTTGTTTTGTAATTATTTCGCCTCTTCTTATAGATCATACAACTCATTCTGGTTTCCAAAATTCAAAAGTTAAACAATGCTATAATTGGCATGATACCTAACAATAGTTTTCAACTATTGAAATAATTTTAATATGTTTTTAAAACATTTGTATATAAATATCGATCATTGTCATATAGCTAGAAATCGAAAAAATACATAATTAATGTGAAAAAAAATGACCCTGTGGGACATAGAAATTCCGAGGCTTGAACCTACGTTCAAAAAGTTCGCAGCGATTCAACAGTCGGATACTTTACCGCTGCGCCATTGACGCCGTTGAAAATATGATAGACATTTTAGACTGTAATGGCACAGCATGTTTAGTTCGTTTAATTTCTACGCTGTTTTGCTGCATGTGAAGACGTTGAAGATTGCATAAAAGGCTTATTCCATAAAGTATGTACGAAAGTTCGACCTATTAGTTACTCTGACACGGAAAAAACGGCGAAAAAATCGGTTTTTAATTTTTTTAACTGCGGCGCACCAAATTGAAAAATCTGAAAAAAATTCAAGACAATAGTAACAACGATGCGGACTTACAGTAAAAATATAATTATAGTATCAAGACTGCTTCGATACAAAACCGGCATTTTTCAGCATTTTTTGGCGTTTTTTATTTTTCACAGCTTGGTTTTTCAATTTAAAAATCTGACGCGATTCCCTAATATGTGCACCGATGACAGACATGTCTCTGAATTTTTCAAAATTTTTCATCCGCTGGTATAGGAGAAATTCGGCAAAAACCTGATTTTCTATTTTTACCCTTTACTACCCCCCGGGTCGAGATACGAAGTTGAAACTTGACAGAAATCATTCTTTTTTTATAAGCTTTCGAATGACTGATCGTGATTTGAATTCGGTTCAGGGGCACATTTGACCATCTTAACCGGCTATACCCTTTGGCTAAAAAAATGCCAACACTGCGAACCCCATTTCGCGCCCCTTGTCCACTTTACGCCCAAGGCAGCTGTCTAATTTTGCATATAGGGTCGAGCTGGACCTGGTGAGTAGGTTTATTATCCAACGAAAAAATTTTAGTCCTCATTTTATATTCAGTTTATCATAAACAGTGATCCCTCCATCTTTTACGTGAAAAGCTCCGTTATCCTTCATATAATAATGTACATACGTCAGTTTTAGGTGAACAGATTTAAACAATGTTTTTACAATAAATCTATCGAGTACATCGAACAAGTTCAACGTTAATTGCAGGTAATTACCGTTTTCATGTCTGCGAACCGGCATAAGATCAACTCGCGGGGCCTATGGCAGTGTTAATTAATGAGCTCAGCGAGCCTCTAATCAGACGTACCTTCTGATTGGTCGTGACGCGAGGCTCTTCGTCGCGGGGTAGTGTAAACACGAATCTAATTTGAACGTGTCGAGGGTAACTCATACAACGTGCTAATTATTACGGAAACACCGAGTTGCTTTGCTAGTCCCGGGCACGTATATACGCTCGGTTTTGGTAATCATTCCGAAAATAATTACCGTAGTTACTTACACACCTATATGTATATCCGCACACCTTGTAGTAGCGCGCGCTGTTTTTTGCTCCCGCGTATAGCGGGAAATTCACTGACACAGCGTGAACAATCCTGGACACGTATTTTGAAAATGTCTCCACCAAGAGCCGGTGCAAATACGGCACACATCGAATGCGACTGAATTGTTCTGCAATCGTTACAAACTGCAGGATCAATGGATACTGTATTGTAGGTAATCAGGATCCTGATACATTGACGTGTTTAGTTTTATAATAACCGTAAGATTAATGGTAATGGTATGCTTAAATTATAATTGTCCGAACAGTAAGTGTTAAAAAGGGACAATCTAGGACTATTATTCTAGGTAAAAACACTAATGCATAACAATAGGAGGTAACGTTTCAGAAGTAATAATATGAAAGATGGTAATATTTAGAAATAAGATTATGAAACAGTAATACGTAAAATTACTAGAAGGTACCATCAGCTAGTACAAAATACAAATTTTATTTAAAAATAATGCCGCTATAATTAAAAGTAATATTGTTTAAAATTAACTATATTCAATATTAAGATGACTCAAATAGTATCAGTTAAAAATAGTATTATTCCAAATGACAATATTAAAAAATAGAACTGTTAGAAAATTGTGCAGTCAGAAAATGACACTATTCAAAAGTCGTGCATTTAAAAAATGACATTAGGTATACATTAAAAAAAGTAAAAAACCGACTTCAAAGGTAGGCTAAAAAATATAAAATAATTTTTTTTAAGTCGGTGCCAAAATAGAAACAAAATTAAATCGGCTGGACGCGTGACGTCCCACAAAATTTTTGCGTGCTCTAATTCCCAGGCGTTAGTGTGCTAATGGACTATAATTGGTAAAGGTTTAGAAATGGATTTAATTTTGTTCCTATTTTGGCACCGACTTAAAAAAAAAAATGTTATTCTCTTTAGCGCACCTTTGAAGTCGGTTGTTTACTTTTTTCAAAATGTTTATTATTTTTTAATTTTTAGTTACCTTCGTTTGAAGTCGGTTAAAAAACATTTATTATGGTACCAATTGGGGAACATACTTCATATAACAACGAAATAATCATTTAAATCGTTCCACGCGTTACAAGGTACGCGCGAACACACATTAAAACTGGAATTCTAGATAATTCTAGAGTATCTAGATAATAAAATATAAAAAAATAGCATTGTATCACCGGCTCTTTATACGCTTTCAAATAATAAAAAAAATCATCGAAATCGGTGCACCTATGCGGAAGTTATGCGTCAACATATATACATAATGAAATATACGTGACGAATTGACTAACCTCCTCCTTTTGAAGTCGCTTAAAAATACCAATCATGTACGGGAATAATAAAAAGAAAAGCAATTTTAAAACACCGGGACATTTAAAATGCGAAACATTTTGAAATACGTATGTACCTAGTAGATAGATGCATATGCGAATGAATCTCATTCATATTGGCAAACATCGCTATCTCTCTACTTCACTATCAACGTTCTTCGAAACTTCCCTCGTGCAATAAAACCAAGAGAAACGAGTCATTCTTTCCATTCCTAAGTTTAGCCTACATTACATAACAGAGCATTGCATTGACAACGCGAAACAAGACTTATACTCCATATCGTACAAGCATAAATGATTTTTCAGTCTTGTGTAAAATCCGAATAGCCGAATGGAAGCGATGCGTCACACGTACCTATCCCAGAGATTTCCTTTACAACGTAGTGACCAACGGAAAGGGCGAGGAGGGTACACGGGGACCAAACTGAAAGTTAGACTTTGCGTAGCGCTCAACTGCAGCCCGGAGGATGCCATCAGGCTGCATCACGATGCATCCTAGGTGTTTTCGAATGCACCGCGGGCGTAATAATCGGCTTCGCTTTGGAATCGTGCTCGAACCATAAAGGGAGTGTTACGAGGTGAGTCACCGAACCACCACCGACTGCTGTATGAGTCACGCTCGCAATTTGCCAATTAGCAAACTCGGGCTAATCAGATAGCAGCGAGCGTGCTTCCGCTAACCGCCGAGTTGTCGCGACCCCGTTCCCTTGAATCGCCTGCTTCCTGTTCTATCACGCGTGGTCCCCCTCCAGCCCAATTTTTTTGCAGACTTCTCGAACGATTTTCGGCGTGCTTTTAGGGTGGAAGAGAACTTGGCGAAGGGGCGAATACACTGGGGATTACTTGGATAGAGTTGGCGCAGGTGTGGGTAAATAAAAAACGAGTTTCCGAACACTCGACCAACTGCCGTCAACTTTACTTTTATTTAATAATTTTAAGATTTTTGCACGGAGTAGACTTAGATTGACAGGTCTTCTGTTTGCTATTAACTTAGGGAAGAGGACTGGTTTTACGATTATTACGAGATTTGTGTTTGCATGGTAGGTAGATAAAATTAATGATATTGAGTTAGGTGCATCCTGGGAAGTCAGTGTAAACTGTAAAGTATAGTGCAGATACGTCAACTACTGACTGTTTGACAAGATTATATATATAAATTCCATTTTTTGAGAATATTATCCTTTTACCGTGTCTCACAAACTGAAATTTTATAAATATGACGTATTGTACGTAGGAGTACTTCTCCTAATGATATCAACATACTGATTAAAGTAGAGGAAGTGCAGTATATTTGGAATACCAGTTTGTTTAAGACGAATAAAAAATTACGGCAGAGGATGGGAGCAAATAAAACTGCATAATATCATAGAAAAACTAATAAACTTTTATATTTCAAGCTCTCAGTAATAATAAAAAACTAAAAGTAGCTGAAACTTTGGTCTAAAGTCTAAATGAAAAATGACAGGAAGTATCGATTTCGTTAAGGTACAGGTAATTTGGAATACCGGTATTCCAATTCCAAATTACCTTCATCTTCGGTACTCCGAATTAGCAACATGGATTGAAACGTAAAATTTCATGTCACACTTTATATTCTTGAAATTATCGCAGAACTGACACGTAACCATAGAAGGAACGCGCAAATGAGTAGATTAAGTATTTAACTCTAAAGTTTTTACATATTTTAACCATGGTTTTAACGATTGAATACTTGCTGAAAAAGTTCTGCAGATTTAGTCGAAAATGTCAAAAAGGCGGTTCATCCACAAATGTCATTCGTTAACAGGTCATTAGCCCCTATTGTCTACGGTGTTACAAATTAGATAACTTTAGTAGTTTATTAAATACTTCGGTATTTCAAATTACCAACAGTATTCCAAATATTCTGCACTTCCTCTATGACTTGTATTTCATTCGTGTTTCAATGCTGGTGTGATTTTACCCATTCGATGAGCTCTATTTGACTTCTCAATTTTGAAAAATGTGACATTACAAGATAATAGGAAATAACTGGTGTTCTAAAAGGAATCCTGAAAAAGCATAATTTTGTTTCCATGGCAGACAAAGTCATATTAATATTTCTCTAATACGCGACGAAGCTTCTCCACGAACATTTGATATGAAAATTATTATTACTTGGTCTGCATCGCCATTAAATGTCTATACTTTTCTGATGATTAGAGAGATTTTTAGCTCCCATCTCGTAAACGGTGTTTAGATATACCAGCCGCACATTTCTTCCAGCGATAAATAGGAAATAAAATTGAATTTCCGCGACTACGGGCGATAAGTCAAAGTACTGAGATTGGAAGAAAATTGGAAGAAGAGATAAGATCATTCGGCTGCTTGCATGGAATGCGGCCGAACGAACGTAATTTAATGGAACCATCCATTGTCTCGAGTTGCCTCCGCGCCACACCGCCATTATTATATCCTCATGATTTAGTTATTAGGTCGGACTACTATGTATTCGCCCCTCCTTCAAGCTTACAGCAGAGCACTTCTGCCTTCTCTGTCGAGATACAGCTTCTGGTCGGAAGGTTGAAAGTTTAGATGGGCGGGAAATTGATCGGGAGAGGGTTAGGTGTACGCTCGAAAACGTGCTTCGCAATTTCTGTCGTGGTTCACGTAAGACATAAATTGACGCAATTAAATTTTAAGGGAAAAAGCTCCTACAACATACGCTGCTAATGCATGGAACATTACCGAGCTTGTCCATTTATTTCGCCACCGGAATCTTTTTCTTACACGCGAAGAATTTATGAGCAATATAAAACAGGGAAATATCAATTTTGGGAATTGTTAATACAGCGTGGAGTGAAAGTTAACTTACCGCAAACCATCTTTATATAAAAAAAAATTGTAAAACATTGGTATTCTGATTTCAGTTAATAAAATGTTCATATGTAGTGGGTAGAACATTCGGATAACAAAGGTTTAGATATCAAAAGGTCTTTCCTAAGTTATCCTGAGAATATATCTACTTTTTGCAATTCATTATAGTTATTATATCATTCACCATATTGTGAAAGATTAGACCAGACGGTGCGCAGCATATTTTACTCTACAATCGAAACGGAGGTGCATTGAAACAGAACTGGAATCGTGTCAATGATTCTCTTTTACATGATCACTCAATGTCTATTACATTGCAAAAAGGTAATTACAGCTGCGGCGAATAAGGTCGGTATTGTTATTACAATACGGCTCTCATAATCCCGCGATAAACGCCTATTCCGCGTAATCTGCCCGCCGTGTTTCCGCGCCAATTTGAATACAAAGAACCGTGATAACTGGCTCCGGTTCCATTGTCGAGGGGGATATATGTAACGACTGGCTCGCCAGCCGTGATGCATGCGGCTGGATCTGTGACGCGCGGGAATTAGCCTGCCGGCTTGAAAAATTCGAGCTGGCTTGCTGGAAATTGTACGCCCAGCCTATCATTTTCTTGCAGGTAGCAAATTTTTCTGAGTAGCTTGCTGTTCGCTCGCGGAGAGTGCAATAAACAGTCGTCTTTACGCTGGGCAGGATTAATTTGAAATGCAGATAGAATAAGCAGAGTGGGAAAGACGATAAAGAATTAAATGGAATGACGAAAGCGAAATATGTGGAAGAGGGATAGAAGAATAGAGTGCAGGTGGGGAAGAACAGACGAAGAAGAAATAAATTCGGGTAAAAGATATAGGATATTTATGAGCAAAGTAAAGGTGGAGAAAGGAGAATAAATAGTATGAAAGAAGAATAAACAGAATGTAGAGAAGGAATGAAGGAAAGGCGAAAGAAATAGGAGAAAGATAGAAAAGCGAATGGAAGAATGAAATGAAAATTGCAATAGGGGCAGTTCTGAAATTTTTTAGTGGCTTAGGAAATTCATTGTGCACGTAGACGCATGTAAACACAGTCTGTCAATCGGTGATAATGATTATGAAACACGTAAATTGTTAGTTATCAAAATGATTTATATTATTTCTTACCATTATTCATATTACAAGCAACTCGTGAAAATCTTCAATTTTTCTTGTTGAATTCAACTATTTTCTCACTGTGTATATTTGAACGTTTTCTTCGTTGCAAAAGTTTTATTACTTTTGAGGGTATGAAATTAATAAATGTCGTAGGGTAAATGCACAAATAAATGGAATGAACACTATTGTAAAATTATGTTTGCAGCGCGATTGATTCCACGTGCTGCAAAAATTGTTTGGACATGAAGCAAGAAATTAAAAGAAGTTCCTAATTAATTAGTTGCTTATTTAATAACTTATTTTACTCATTTTAATAAAAAATCTTCATTCACTGGTACGTATTCATTTATTGATACATCCAGCCTATTACTAATAAAAATCCATGGACAGTAAAAGCGATTCAATGTTGATCTGTTTGTCACACTTCTCGTGTCAATATTTTACTTCCTTAGATTAAATAGATTCCACATTATTGGACAGCATAAACAGTGTCCATAATATTTTCTGAGGCTTCTATCTGTAATATACCGTTTTAATTCCTTATTAGCTACTAGCCAACAACTAGTCCACTCCAATGTAAATTGGTGAAACGCGAATGCAGAGACTCCTTCAAGGACTGAAAGCTGCAATACATTCCAGCCATCTTGATTCTCTTTAATTTGCCCAACACTTTTTACACCATCGAGATGCGAACGTTGCGCGATTCTCGTCTCTTCGAGATGATCTTTGAATGGTCCAGCGAGAAATTTCTAATTTTCCTGAAATGGAAGTAAACGTTATGTAAATTGACGCTTTGAAACTAATCTCGCATCCCGGTGTCAGCGCGCCATCGACGGTACATACAGACAGCTTTCAAAGAGCGTAATATTTGCTATTTGCACAGGGCGCCGCGTGCTCCAAGTCCTTTAACACGATTTTCATGCATTTCATTAGACGCCGAGGCAGCGATAGCTTACTCAGAAACGGGTGAAAACGTACACATACCGACTGAGAAAATTTTCCTCTTACCTGTGCTCGTGTTTCAGGAACATCTATAGAGGCAACGACGTAGTTTGAATAGTAGAAATTGTGCGCGCGCTCAATTCGTTAAAGTTATAAAACATGCAGCGCAATTGCCACGATTATTGCAAACCAGGTTTCTGAAAATTTTCGCAACTGACCCACCGAGAAACATTAATCCCAGATGATAGAATGAAACACGGAAAACGGAGGAAAAAGCTAAACAGAATGTACTGTACAGCAGCTGCTTTTCAATGCTTCAGTATTGCAGTCTAATTTTAATAATAATTTTCTACGATTTTCTGCGTGCCATAATTAAGATATTAAATTCTTTGGCTTGATTCCGAAATAAAGCAGAGGCAAAGGAAGAGGAAACCCCGAAGAATGTAGCACACAACTGTTATCTTCATACTTAACTACGGCAACCTAACTTCTTTAACAGTTTCGTAAGGTTCCACCGGAAACATTAACTTTCCAAACAATACTCACAATCGGCTCGTCACTCATCTCTAAAAAAGAATTGAAGGCGCAATTATCACGCGACTTCCAATCTTCCTCGAACGATTATCATCTCACAACGAACCCGTGACGAGCTTTGTCAAGCACTAGGCAGACGTAAACTTTTTCAGGGCTCTCTAGGCGGCCAATGAAAATTAGTCGAGCTAACTGTTGATCTGAAAAGCAGTGGCAGGTTGGCAGGGGAAAGCCATGGGCTTGAATGGCGAAGTGCCTTGGGGCCTGTCAGATGCATTTTTCATGTCTCGTCCAATGTATACGCGAAAAAAAAAGAAAGAAGAAGTTGCAGTCTCTTTCGCCCTGCTTCCCATTCGATTCTGCCGCGCGAGGAAAGTGGACTGCAACCGCTGCTCCTGCCCCGTTACATCCTGCCAAAAGTCTTTTCACAGAATAGAACAGCATAATTTCTTCCCAGCTCTTCTGCCAGCCTCTTTATCGCGTCCTCCTCGCTTTATCCCGATTCCCAGGGCCGCCCTCCCACCCCACCCCCCTCCCCCGCCTCTCCCCCCCCCCCGGCAAACCGTTTCCAAAGTCCAAGTTTGGAGACGGACGGATTGCCTGCACTTTTGTCTCGATCCCCTCCGCCACGGAATTTATTATTCCCCGATAACTTTTCCGTTACACGGGATCGCCAGGACGTTTGCAGTTGGCGACGTGACGCGCACTTGGGCTTCTTACCTCGTCTCTTCTCCGAGGAGCGCCCGTATAGAGGAGGCTGGAAGCTGGTAGACCGGGCTGATCGATCGACCGGCTTATCTTAAATTCAATGGGGCATCGGGCGATTGAATAAAATGGAATACTCGTTTGGCAAATCGACTTTAATAAGGTTCAAAGTTTGCAGACCGAGATAAGGGAGTGGTCTGGCGATACTGAGCACGAGAGTCGCCTTCGATAGAAGTTTTTATTGCGCCTCCAGTTCTCTGTCTCAACGTATACGTTCGAGTGACGTCTGTCTTTGCTTCTCGTTAGTATGATTGGGTCTATTGTTGATTGTCAATAGCTAGTTTCTAGGGGGATGGAAGATGAATTGTAATTAGCGGTCGTTAAGGGGGGGGTTATGCCAACCTGTGAGGTCTGAAGAAACATGTTTATTCGGTAATTTTTGGGGGACAAACTTTAAGGCTTTTTTAAAGAAACCTTTATGTATTCGAAAGTGTACATCTTATACTACTTGTCGTAATTATTTCAATGAAAAATATAAATAAATAAAAGAAATATCAGTGATCTCCTGGCAGCGATTTTTTTTTTCAGTAGTTTACGGTGATGACCCTAATTTTTACCTGATTTATCTGAAATAAAATTTCGAAGGAATTTAGTTAGTATATTAAATTATCTTGTCCTTAATCGTTCATTATCCCCGAAAAATTAATTTGCTACAAAATGGCGGCTGTTCAAATTAAAATATCGATTTTCGCCACAAAAATCGCTCATTTTTCATCTGTGAGATAAAAACTACGCAATGGAAATGAAAAAGCCACGATTAAGGACAAGATTTTTATATATAGAATAAGCCTACAACAGCTGAATTCATTCGATGCAGCGGTTCTCGAGATATTTTGGTCACCGATTCTGAAAATGTAGTTTCGAGGAAAACGCGTTTAAAGTTTCAAGTTAGGTTTACATCCTCCAGGACATACCTATACTAAAACTCGCACAGCTCCGCCAATTTTGGTCGGATCAAATTGAAACTTTCACACAATACTTTTGAGATGTTCTACTTTAAGAAAATGTCAAAACACCAAAATCCATTTTTCCGAATTTTGCAGCTGGGCATAACTCCTTAAGGAAGTTATTTTGATCAATTATGCAAAGTATAGGGACTATTAGAAATAACAGGAGGACCGAAAATGTGTGAACCGAAAAAGTAATTAAGACCTTATTTCTCTTCAAATAAAATTCTGTATCTTTTTCCAGATCGCAGATATATTAAAGAAATATTATTGTGAATTATGGTACAGGGAATAAATTTAACAGCAAAATATGCATATCTCAAGGCTTTGAATTTAATTTTGAATTATTTATAATTATGTGCAGAAGGAAAGTGTCTTTATGTGAAAAAGTAACGATAGCCTTCATCGAATTAAATAAAAAAGATTATTGGTAGATGTTTTGCAAAGCAATTCAATTTTATATTATTATACATTTTATATTATTACTTTATTATATTTGCACCAAATAAAGTAGCAACGTGTTTCGTCTCTACATCATTCGGTAGAACCAACGTATTGACGAATTTATATTCTTCTGTATTAAACTATACTTGTCTTTCGATTCCTGAACTTTTCACTTTTACTTTATTAAATTAATATGTGCTTTATATGCAAAACAGTTTATAGATGATTTATACACTGTATTTACGTAAATTTTCCTTTTTTCTGTTACAGGTAAGCATTTCCCAATTATCCGCTGTATAACTGGAATTTATGCGTAATTGGATAAATCTGGTTCCCACTTCTGCGTACAGGTAAATAAATATTTGAAATAAATGAAATATGTGATATCTATGCAACGAACATGTTGAATACTGTAAAATTATTCATTAATAGGTAATTGGTTTCGCAATACGAATAAGTTTCAAAATATTGATCATTTCGTTTCAATATATGATCCTCTAATTGTCTGAGCAGTTTAAAAACAAAGCTAATAGCATCTCTATTCTCTATCGAACTCAGTTTATTGATTCTCTCTATAAAATGAAATTTTATTCTTTGTCACGATTCTGTAGTTTTGCGATATTTATTTGTGTCAGTAAATATAGATCATTTTGTAATTATGGGTGCAAATCTAATTAACTGGAATACCTCATAAATGGAACAAAATGTCTTCATAAAAATACCCCTATCTTAAAATTAATAGCTTCGGAAATATTAATTTTTATTTCTAGGTGTATAGTTTTGCATTTGTATATGTTACTACATTAATTCCGTTACGAAGAATTACCTACAGTGCACGTAATAAAAGTTATCATCAGTTTAAGTAACTTTTACTCGAAAGCATTCTTAAAATAAACAACATTTGAAAAATTATAGACACGTATAATTCCAGTCTTATTGGTTTGCAAGGTAACTCTGGCCGTAGACAGTCCGTTTCCCCTTTCTTTTTTCGTTTCTGTATCAAACTAAATAATCCTGCAGAAAATTATATGATGAAAGCTACCAATAAGTGTTATTTTAATATCTTGTAACAGAATTCATAAAATACCTAGACGCACCACATTATGCTTCGATTAGCTTTGGTCAAGATTTTATCGTCTGTGATATAGATGAAATTATATCACCTATAAAAGCAAAATAATCCTATTTGTATAAAATATTACTACTTCTCAGTTTATGACAAATACGGGTATAAATAATCAAAACCATTAGCGGCAACGTCTGTAGTCATAGGAATTACCTGATCAATTACCAGTTCCATTTTTTCTTATGGATCAATTTTCTTTATATTATCAACAAAGAAAGAATCACAAGAAAACGGATTCAAGCTTCATATCGAATAAGCAGTAAATAGTAAATATGTGCCTATCATTCTTATAGAGCAACAGACTGGTATGCTTGTGAAACAATTAATTTTCCAACTGAAATGTACTTATTAAGACCGTTATGTTCCATTCTTTACTCTACTGTCCAGTTAACAATCTTGTAGAAAACTGTGCTGTCGTAAACGGATCCCCAAATTTTTGCACCATCAAGCCCCATATTTAAAAGTCCCATATTTATGGAGGCTGGACTGAGTCAATGCCGTGCTATTTTTCAAAATATTAAACATATCCAATATATACAGCATATGCGTGCTGCAGTCCCTATCTATAATCCTGAAACACTCTGTTCAGAAGCGAATAAATACATCGTTAACAGAACCGGCGACGTGACGTTCAAACAAGAGCACCACAACGACGATCGGATAATCCACCGTTTTACAGTATTTACAATATAAAACGGAGCCATTCGTTTATCGCAAGGGACATTTGTCGATAAGCGTGTACGCGTTTAATCCGACAATATAAACGTTCCCTCCTGTGAAAGCGAATGATCCTGGCCATACCGCAACCTCTTCGAATACAAACCGGCATCCCGTATCCAGCCAGAGGAGGCTCGTAAAGAGTCGAAGCAACATAAAGGCTCATGGCCAGAGGAGACCGCAAGAATGAACTTAAAATCGAGGATCAGAGGGATGAATCCATGAATCGAAGGAACAAAGGGGAGGGAGGCTGGAAGATCAGGAAGGCGGGTGGGCGAATGGGATGCGGAGGAAAGCAGACGAAAGTAGCTACGGTCGGCGATAGAGGCTGCTTAAGATTTCGGACGCGTGCTGGCTCTTCTTAACCTCTGCCTCGTCCGCGTTTTTTAACACAAAATCTCTTCTCCTCATCGAATCTCGTCCCCTAGCGCCCGGCGAGGACGCCCCTACCCCTATATAGAAGGTCCTTCCAAGTCCTTTCAAGTTCTCTCCCGGGTCGCATCGACCTACGTAGTGGAGTCTTTGGTTGCAAATCCAATGCAATTGGACTTGGGGTTCTGGAGACTTGGCTTTGGCGTGATTTTTTCACCTTTGCTAGCCACTTGACCCTTCAACTTTTGTCCCCTCGACGTCGGTTCCCCTCATATGGAACGATGAAATGGGCTTTACCGAGCGATCCTGCGCCGCTAATCCTTGTCGGATTTATCAATTTTTCGGGCAGGATGCAAAATAAATGTAGGTACTAGGGGTTGCTGTTATGGGAAACAAGAATGTCTGGGAGAATTAGAATGCAGGTGTTTAGGAGAAGCTCACTTTTTAGGGAAATGAGTTTAGGATGTATTGGATCTATTTTCAAAATAGTGCCAAGTTGGTGAAAATTTGTGAGATTTCTCTTTTTAATCTTCCTGATGTGCTCCAAAAATTTTTAACGAATTCACTAAACGGTTACTGAGTTATAACGATTTTAATTTTCACTGATTTTACACGTACTCTTATGGAAAGAGACGATCTTGACGGATAAACCATCTGAAAAAATGTTGAAGAAATAGTGCCAATGTTTTCAATTTTTTTGTACATGCAGTATATGCGTAGATGAAAATATCTGCAAAGTTTCAATTGTTTTCACTACACCGTTTTAAAGAAATCAATTATAACTTGAGAAAATTGTGAATTCTGGGCATTTTCACTGCCAAAAGTTTAGCAAATAATGCTTCAGAAAGCATTTGTAAAGTGAAAAATACCTTCCTAGGATTAAAAGTAAGACTCCAACTGTCGTTCGAATTCCTTACATCTAGATTTACTATGCGTAAGACATAGATATTCAAGTAATTCAAATTTCATATACTTTTGTCTGGTATTGTACATCCTTAAGGATATCAGATTTAACTTTTCCGTCAGTTCCCAAATTTTCTATTTATACCATTCTATTTCACCTATCTGCAGGGTAGTAGACGGGATAGAATCGATACGATCGATTGATTCCCACAGTATCTCGAACCTCCTCGCTCCAGAAGGGTTTCACCGACCTCTTCCGTTTGTCGACCGATTTCCATACACGCTTTATCCCAGCTCGTCTTCATCGATCGATCCCTTTGTTCGAGAATGGAACCGGCGAATCAAAGGCCTTCCGTCTTGGAGGATACCTCAACTTCTTATCGGCGCTCGAACAACGCGAACTTCTTCCCAGTCGAGAGACCCTGACCGAGAGAAGATGAAGTGCCCCGACGATGCCATTAAAAATCCAACTCCTTCTCGGATATTCCCTCGGACACGTACCACTCCTGCCCTGCCGTTTTTCTTCCGCGAAACTTTCGAGGCTCTCCTTTACTAGTCCATATCGACCTCCCCGTTACATATCTTCGAGGACATATATGTATGCATGTAGATGGTACCAGGCTCCGGATGATGAACAGCGATTGGCGGGGAGCAATGAAAGTTTTACCGAATGTTCGGGTATCGAGCACCTCCTTGCCCAAGCGGCTGTGAAAAAGTGTCTGTGACGTGGAATGGGGAAGTAGGGAAGAGGCACATGCGAAAAATACAGGACGTTCCTTCACTGCTGGAATCTACACTGGCTACCTAGACATTCCTGTGACATTTCTGAATCACACTATATATAAGGCATTGAGAGCAAATGCAAATTAACCCACATTTTTTGCGAAATTAAGTTAGCAGCAATAATGTATTCTAATAGGTTGTACTAATCATATAAAATAGGAAAAATTAATCTTTTTTCAATGTGAGTTAGTCCGTTTTTGTTCTTAATGCCTCATATAATGGTGGTTATGTGGCGGTTTACAAAGTGAATTTGAGACAAAAGAAATTGTAATTTGTAACGGTGGGTAGTTTATCATAGATGTACGCCATATGGAACAATGCAAGTAACAAAAGTCTATAGTAGAAATTACTATTATCATATATTAGTTTTACTACTTGGCTTCGCCCGGATTCCGATTTTAAAGTTTTTTTTTTTTATTTATTTATTTTTTGTGTGAAAATATTCACATTCATCTGGATTAGATAGGCATAATGAGCTGGGGCACATTTCGTGACCCCAGAGTTTGACCGTTCGAAAGCTTTTAGGCGACAGACAAACACACAAACACTTTCTGCTTTACATATGTATTAAGATACTGTATTAATCTTTTATGTCGTGCATGTTCTTTTGTAGCTTAAATACTCTTAAGTACACTGTTAACCAAATTTTGTGATGTGCCTTCTGGAAAAGCATATCACTTTTCACATACAGTTTTCTACGATGATGCTTCAGCAGTTTGATAATCGTTAAAATGTTCCACGTTTTCTCGGTAGAAATGGAATTTTGTTGATTGAAGGAGCCACTTTTAGCGTAAATTTGGAAATATGATTATTTTTTTAGATGATAAATCTTTTCTTAACTGTAATAAATTCGTATTCAAGACATTGATATAGATAGTACCATTCATTGTTCCAGAAATTTTTACTAAACTCCCTACACCAGAGATCGAATCGGTATTACAAATATTTTCGTGTGGTTATGCTATCACCTAAAAGAAAACTGAATGCTACTAAATATAGCAGAGGAAAAGGAATCATAAGTCAAATGAAAAATCGATTGACTGTGATCATTCAAAGTACTCTAGTAGTTCTTTCAAAGCTTCAACATTCGGTATCATTTTTGGATAAATTAAAAAATTTATACCAATAGTACCTATGTATTTCGATTTTCGAAGGATCTAAGAACTTTTTAATTTATATCAATTATACAGGGAAACAGGGAAGGACGCCAACCAGGTCTTAAAGTTTAGAATTCATTGTCTGAATTTGGAGAATTTCTAAAAAATGATAAGCCCTATCGAAATTTTATTAAAATAATATTAAAAGAGCATTCAATTTTTTACCATTACTGTATATATAAGCGTTTGAAAATTTAGCGGTCCGCACTTCACCTGTCCCACGCCTATACGCGCGCAGTGCGAGCCTTTTTATATTAAAACGCTATTATTTAAAAAATGTTTGAAAGCAGGACAAAATTATTTTCAACACCTGCATGAAAGGTGTGTTTTTGAAAGCCTACTGAGCGATTCGCAAAAAAATATGCACGTTCGATTGCTTTTTTCTTGAAATAAAAAGAAAGAAACTAAAAGCACTGCTTGCGATAAAGACTCCACTTTCTGGTTATCTCGCCACTTCATAAATCTGTTGTACATTGTCTACTTTTCTTTCGCTATCGACGGCAGGAAATTTTCCTCAATCCCTTTTGCAGCTTCTGTTATATGGGGGGGGGTATCCCGTATGACTGTCACTCTTATTATCACTAATTTTATCTTTTAATGAAAAGAGGTGCTCTGGCAGTTGTAATGTCAACATAAATACACATGATCGTTATCGTTTAGTCGAACAAGTTTTCTTGAGAGCAAAGTAAAAAATGCGAATACGCATACGCGCAGTCGTTTTCCCTTGAGAGAAAAGTAGAAAACGCGAATACGTCTGAAATTGGTCATTTTGCTCCCGCTTAGCAGGCGTAAAAAAAAACACCCATTTTCATGCAGGTGTTGAAAAAAATTATGTATACAGTAATTGTAGAAAATCGAATGCTCTTTTAAAATTATTTTAACAAAATTTCGATAGGGCTTACCATTTTTTAGAAATTCTTCAAATCCAATCTATTGATGAATTTTAAACTTTAAGACCTGGTCGGCACCCTTTCCTTTTGTCCGATTGCAATAAACTTTTTCAGGGACAATTTTTTTATTAAATGGCACCGTTCTAGGGGGTGAGAGCGGTGAAATACAAACAAAATTTCGATACTTATAAATAAGGGCCACCCTAATGTATACCTTTTACTGTCTACATACAGAGGTACCTCTGTTGTTTCTGCTGCATTAGTATTTTCATCTTCATACTCGAAATACAATGATGAATCCTTGCTTGATATCGGTATTCAATCGCTGCCCTAGTCTATTAAAAAACAATCCCAAGAGTATTATCGTTCATTGAGTTCAACAATGTGTTCAGCACCTAATCAATTCTTTCACATATCAGAGCCAAGCACAAGGCAGCTATAATTCGAAAGTAAAGTCGAACCATGTAGGAAAATTTTTTAATTATTCTTCTAATGCTGCGCTCAACCCTGAAGTATGATGTCGGTAACGTCCAAACGAATTGCCCTCGTTCATTCGATTTAAACGCTCTTGCTGAGAGTTAGACGTCCCGAAACATTGAAAAGGCTTTCAGTAAACAACATGATAAATATCAGCCAGGTGTTTTGCAAGCGAAGTTGGAGTTTGTTATTTTCCCGGGATTGGAATTGGGTCATAGAAAGGGGACGAAAACAGAGTCGATTTCCTCTTCTTAATCCAATTTTTCTGCCTTGAATATTCACTTGTATTCGTCGGATACGAAGTCTACGAAGTGTGCCAGTGAACTTAAGTGGATTTTGTTTTATTGCAATGCTACGGTTACGACGCCCCATGATCGTCGTAACGTCAGCCCGCTCGCGAGCGTTCACGCGTATTGCTTCGTAATTCCATTACTTGGTAAATATGTCCGACACATATCGGCTCTGTTGCCTTCTACTTTTTATTCCGCTGAGCAAGTTGAAAAATGCAGTTAAGCTACACTTTCTCTTATCACTGTTTTTACGTCGAGTATATTAAATTATTTTCTTCCTCGTTTATTAAAGCTCGCTGGTTCGTTGAAGCTAATTAAGCAATTTGCTTTTCAGTATGCTTCTTCGCGAGTATGAGGCAAGTTCTGTTCGAGGATTTTTTTCTTCCTTCGGTCAGGCCGTCTTTAAAGTTTCGCCTAGCCTTGTAGTTGCAGCAGGAATGTTTTTTCCGCGGCGAGGACGTTTAAATGGATACCAAGTTCAATATTACTTTTCATTGTGCTGAAGGCAAGTGAAGATTTGGATAAAACTTCACGTCGTAAATTTCTTCGTTTCGATATAACAGAAAATTATTCGGCCATTGTAGCTTTATTTACCTATATAATAAATTCTCAAAGGACTATTTTGTCGTTCAGTAATAGCTTCCTATAAAAGTCGGCGATAAAATCGAATAATAAAGCCACTATTGAAGATACTATTTACAATGCAATTCACAGTTTTTTTTAAAGTGACTAGGTAGTGTATATTCATTTGAACTACCGTTCGTCTCAGATTTTCCATTTCTCTAGTTCCCAAATTCATTTTCGCAAATTCAGTTCGACCTTGGTTATTAAATGTTTAAAAATTTAATAACAACACGTTGAGATGGGCAAAATTCTTAATTTTAATACAAATTTCAAGTAATGAATAAAAGATAAAAAGTGTATTCGTCACAAGTCGACTAAAGATAACTCCGATTATTCGAGCCTCGAAAACGAATAATTCGACTCCTTATTTAAATAATGCCCAACTCTACTGGAGAATGGATCAGGAGTTTGTGATCGGTGCCAGGTGGCGTTTCGAACTGTAAATGGCACTTCAGAGACCGTAGTTTGAACCCCAACATAGCAACCTCCACTGGTTAATTCTGCTCTTCCTACACAATTTTACTTCGTTTCTACTTGAATAATATTTTCCGAGGCGGAGGAAATCTTTCTTGACACGCTTTAACCTCATTTACCAAAGAGGAGGAAACAAGACTATCTGGGTTCACGCTATACCTCGCGAGAATCCCACACCTTACAATTTTCAAACATCGCCCAACATTCTCTCCACCAATTCCCCCGAGAAAGATAATATTTCTACATCCATTCTGGCATCTATCGTGGATTTATACACCGTGGTCCAGGAGCAATAAGCCATCCGCAGTTCCCAGAATTTCTTCTGGTCCGTTCGAAGAACTCGAAGGTGCGATCTTCGGGTTTAGATGACGCGGTTCGCGATAAGAAGGTCGCGGTAGGGTTTGAGGGAGGCGGGGGGTCGTGCGCGAGGGCGAAAGAAGAGCGTGCAGAGGCAAAGTTCGCTGAGACCAGCCAGCCGGTTTCTATCTATGTTAATTACCAAGGTGAACGTAAATCACGATCGCCCAGGTGCACGGTCGGCAAAGTAGGTACCTTAGCTTAGCTTTCACGAAGCAGCGGGATAAAAGCTGTAATTAATTACGCAATTATCCAGCCCCCTTTAAAGATAAAAACCGTATTTTTCGCTTCGATGCGGATTACGAGCCGCCACAATGTCCCCCTTTTCTCTCTTTCCTCGTTCGTCTTCGTCTTTTTTTCGCTCTTCAGCTTCTTCTCCTCAGCTCTAGTTCTAAACTCTCTCCTTGGCTGTTCAAAACTTGGGGTGTGCGGCTTCCTCTGAATTTTGTTGGCTGCACCAGCCATCTATTCTATCTTCAGGCTTCCTCTTCTTCCCCTTCTTCGTCTTCTTCGTCCTCTCCTCCTCGCCCTCCTCCTTCTCCATCGTCTTTGGACTCATCCTACTTTCCCACTTCCACCGATACTTTTTCCTCTTCGCCCGCGCTATCAGCCGAGAGGCACGTTCCCGCAGGTCTTTTTGTTACCGCCCGTTCTCCCAGGCGTCCCTGATTTAGAGCTCATTTTCGTGGGCCGAAAGCTGTGCCGTTCTCACCCCTGAATCAACTTTGCGTCCCCCACAAATCACCGTCGACCCATTACGCTGCTCTCTCTCTCTCTCTCTCTCTCGCTCCTCGAGCTGCTCAGCGAATGCTCTTTTCACTGGCGCTGGCAAATTCTTCGGGGGAAGGAACGCAGGACGCATTGGGATGCTTAGGATCAGGATCACCACGATTTGACACACTGCTGAAAGAAATGCGGTGTGAATTACTGTGTATTTTGAAAGCCTGAGCAGGCCTCAAAGTTACTTTATTGTCAGTACAGACAAAAGAATTTTTTTTTTTGTCTAAAAGACACGCCACGTTCTCAATTGACTTCCAATCAGAAGTCAGTCACCACTTAATTAGGAAATACTCAAGTTTTCAATAGCCAGTTGCTTATAATAGACATTTACTCCTCAGTTGTCACCAAATCGGATTCAGGAAGAAGTATGATCGTAGCTGGATTCAGAAACAGGTTAAAAGTTCATCTATTATAGCAGCAATCAGGCTTAACCATTAACCCTTTAACCCAATCATCCTTTTGATAGCCCATTATTATCTGTTGTTATTCCTTATTTGCCACAAGAAGCGTCGTTAAAATCATGCTCCGTTCTTAACGCTGTCGTTGGGTAGTGCTTGTAGCGGAGTTGTGTGGTAACTATGCTATAATTGAAGGTCGAGCTCATTAAAGCTGGTAGGAAACATGTTGTGACTTTGTGGAGAAAGGAGAACAAAGTGTGAGGGAATTTGTCACGAATTTAAATAGGACAGCTGGAAGATAAGGTGTAGTTGATCGACACCATTTCAATTATGCGGCAAAATTTTTATAAAATTAAAGAGATTTTGACCTAAACCACGTATTGTCCTTGAAATTGTGAGACGACAGTCTCAATCTATGACGGAAGAAATGATTTTATCTGCACATGTAGCGTAAAGTGTAGATACCTAAGGCCTAAAAATTTGCAAACAGAACGAACCCCCTGCGTGTACCATCGATCTTCCGGGCTTCGCTACACTCGATTGATGGGCGAGAGTGGCTTTAAAAGAATTCGCGGCTCATCGATACCGGTTAAAATTGATCTTAAGCCAATTCGAAGGACTTACGACTGCCTGGAGCAAGTTATTGCTTCCCTTCCCTCAGTGCAGCCTCGCGTTACGACGTAATATATCGCCGTCTTGGGATCACCGTCGTAATTATCCTCTAATACCAATTCATAAGAGCGTCGGCCATTTTCAAAGCCTCGCACGTAACTCTGGGAGAAGAGCGGGGATGCACGTTTCAGCTCACACAGAGACCAAGCGAGTACACCGGCGTGGTTGCCTCTCCAGAGACCGATATACGTGTATCGTTTTCCATGATAAGAGGCTACGAGGTACGAAGGAAGTACGTCTTGATTCCACTCGCCAAATTCTCTCCTCCTCCCCTCCCCCCCCCCCCTCCCAGCATCCTCTCTCCATTCTTCTCTCCTCGCCGGATAGCTTGCCGGTCGCAGCCAATCCAGTCAGCCAGCCCGCGTTCTTTTTTATTATTTTTTCCTTCATTTTCGAGCTTCTTCGCAGCGATTCTCGTTCCCAGACAGCTAATCAGGCAAAAAGGACGCGGCACGATTACCGAAACGGGCTTAACTGGCCCGGCCGGTTGAACCGAGACAGCAAGCAGCAGGCAGACGGCCGGAGCAGCCAGCCAGCGAGCAGCAATCGTAATTCGAGATACCTTTCGGGACTCGGAGAAAAGGAGAATCGAGTCGGGGCTCGCCCCACGGCATTTCTGATGTGGCCATCGGTGCAGGCCATGAATCTTTCATGCGTCAATCGCTCTCTCCCCCTCTCCTTCCGCTCCCTCCCCCCCTCCCCCCCTCCCTCGCCCGCCTGCGCTCCTGTACGGGCCCTCTTGCTCGCAGCCCCCTCTCTGACAGGGTTCTCCCTTTTGAGAAATCCCAGCGAGTCGACGCTCCGAGTTATCAGTCAGCAGAATCTGTCAATCGCTGGGGGTAACGTATTCCAGCAGGCTGTTCTGCCACCACCGTTGCTATAATACCCACCAGGCAACGCCAGGCACCGCAGGCACCGCCGATCCTCCTGATCCGTTTTCTCATTCTTTCCCGAACCCCTCGACTCCCTCGGCGTATCCGCGCCGGCACGGATTTGGTCGCGAACTTTGTCGTCAAAGGTCGGTTGTCGAGGTGAATCCTTTTGGCGGCTTCGTAGACTGGGGATGGCCGTGGGGTCTGAAAACCTCGTTTCGAGGATTTACTTGTTTCGAGGACTGTTTTCGAACCGAGAATCCTGTAACATTCTTTCAGCCTCCAGATGAGTAGAGCAAGCTCTCAAAGTCTCGTCACTTATTTCTGACTATATTGGATGGAATAATGCTTCCTCATAGCTCCGCGCTGTATGGTAGCACTTACAAGGAGAGTATTTTAGGTGTCCGCCTCCGATCATTTCGATTTTTGGATATGTTATAGAGGACCGAAAAATAAGAAATACGTGTTTTTTTATTTTTCCCCGTTTTCATATTTGAGGGGTGAAAACTGCGTTCGAAGTTAGGGTTGAAAAATCATTTTTGTGGAATATCTCGAGAACTATTAGAGATAGGGGAATAGTGTCAATGGACGAATTTTGTGTCTTTGAATGCGAAATATGACTGACTCACCAGATTTTCAAAAACTCCATTTTTTTCCACAAAAATGATTTTTCAACCCTAACTTTGAACGCAGTTTTCACCCCCCAAATATGAAAACGGGGAAAAATAAAAAAACACGTATTTCTTATTTTTCGGTCCTCTATAACATATCCAAAAATCAAAATGATCGGAGGCGGACACCTAAAATACTCTCCTTGTTAGACAAAGCATCTTTGTGTGGAGGTGGACCACAATGTGCCCGGACACGTGTAATTTAAATATGTTCACGAGGAACGAAGGTATAGAATGACCTGTGACTTTCAAATAATCATTCCAGCTGAAGGTACGGATCGTTTCTCATTAATATATTTGCTTTTTTCATAAAACACTTTATACGAAGGCGAGGGGCTTAATCAATTTCTGTAGTTAATGGTCAGGGTGAGGGAATGATAAACCATTTGCTGAAACAGGAAGCATCCGCGAAACCTGGTTGCTTCACTAAAGAGAAAGGGTCTTTAATACGTCGTGTGGAACCCTGCCCCTTTCTTCCCACCAGCTCCTCTCCAGGTTCTTTTCGTCCTCATATTGTGTCACTCCCACGAAACCGTAACACGAGTCCATAGTGGTAGTCTAATCGTAATTCCACCGAGGTCACGACACCAGGCCGAGTTGAAATCCGATTCGAATTCGCGGTAGAAGGGCTGGAATGGCAGAAGAAGGCAGAAACGAAGGAGTAGGTGGAGAGGATCGTCGGCCCCAGGGCTCATCGTTCATTCATGGGGCATTTACTCGGTATTCCCCGTAAAGCCAACCTCCTCCTCCTCCTCCTTCTCCTACAGCTGCTTGCCTCCTCGAAGCCGTTGGCAACCCCTTGTGCCTCCTTACATCATTCTCTTGTCCTCCGGAATGGATCGGGATCAGGCGGATATAATATCTTCCTCAAGGATTCATTTTCGAGCGTGGCTGACCATGCTCCTGCTCCTCCGCGGGATCCAGCAGCCGCTGCAATTCGTCTTGCGCGAAGCACTGTCACTTAACGCATCCACCTCCTTCAGAACTGTACGTTTCAGTGACGGCGAGGTTCGTAATTGCTTTGTCGTTTTGCCTCTATCGCGGTGTGTCCGTGGAAACCGTCGTGTGCCTGAGTTTCTCAGTCGTTCATTTTGTTTCCCTGCAAGGATTTACTTCGAAGACGTTGGGGCCACGTAAATCCCTCTGATGTATGCTAATCTTGTTTGCTCGAATATCTTGTCTTCGCGGTAATGTCGTTTGCTTTGTGTAAATAGGGGATGCAACGGTTTTCATAGTGCGCCCCTCTGCTGCCACCACCTTAAAAAATTAAATTAGCATTGTGACCAGTTATAGGATTTTCTAGACTGGTCGCGAAGTCACCTTGGAAGTTAAAAACGTAATTGGAGGATTTCTTGAATCTCTGTTCTTACTCGGCGAAATACTAGGTCGTGATGTAGGTTAAAGTCGTATCTTTAAACAGATCAATTTGAATCTAGGTGGATAGATATTTCGAAAATATACACCAGTCGATCTCCACATTCGGGATTCACCCTCTTGCTCTCAAGAGTCCCTGAATGTTCACTTTGAAACCAAATCAAGCAAGGGGTTCACTTTTCGATCTCATTGACCGACTTAAAAGGTAATGCCACTTTAGAGCCCGGAAAAGCAGCCTCATTTTGAGAATTTTCTATGCGAGTATAGTGAATGGAATACGAAATCTGTTTGGAGGCCTTTATTGTACATACCTTGGAGTATGATCACGATTTTTTTTATAATTTTTTTATTACAAAATGGCCGGGCACAGCTCAACAAAAGAAGCTCCTTCTGAAAAAACAGTGTTCCGCGGTCGAAAAGTTTTCTCCTTCAATTTTTTACCTAGAACAAAAAACCGAAATTTGTTAAGTTCTATATAAGATTATCTCGGGAAGTACACGAGGAAATTAAAAAATACTGATTTTTGTAAGAATGGTGCGTGATTGAACAAAACACGAAACTGCCACAACCTCGAAATTGTTGAAACATTTTGTTCAATCACGCACCATTCTTACAAAAAAACAGTATTTTTTTATAATAACTTCCTTGTAAAGCTACCTTGAATGACTTCAAATAATGCAGGCCATCTCCTTTTTTGAAACTACAATACTCGCTTAGAAAAGTGCAGGGAACTAGTTGATAAGGAATAACAGTGCCGTGTAAATAAGAACCTTCACGCAATATCTATCCTTCAACTTACATCCGGTATCACATTTTTCAACGTGATCGATTCAGCTATTACCTGGGAATAACCTTCGCCTCGATTGTTAAAAAGACGTTGTAACGACACCTGACGTTAAACTCCCTTGAGCAGAGCTATCGCGATAATTGCCGCTCTTTCTTCCCGGTATCGGCTGAAATGCACAAAGACCCCCTAGGTAGGCAACTAAATCTTTGTGACTTCATTATTGGATTCCCCTGCCCCCGCGGAGGTGACCCGATATGAAATCCAGGAAGTGCAGCCGCTTCTGGTGCAAGCGGGGGACGTTCGCGCGGCAAAACGGCACCCGGATCGAAAGTTATTACAAATTCCAATCATAAAGGCCGATCGATAAGCCACGAAGCTTCAAAGAAAATTATAAGTTGAGCATCATGGATCCGCGGGATAGGGGTGCTGGCTAGATGAGGGTAGCAGGCGAGTCAGCTGGAGGGTTGGGGGAGTGTTGGGGAGGGTTGGAGCCAGGTCGTAAAGCCATGAAAGCGCCTCCAACAAGGCGGCATTGCAGGCAGCTTTTAAAGTTAATAAATTCGTCGGCTTGCTTTACTCTTCCAACGGTTTTCTCTTCTATCCGCCATCTCTCTCCCTCTGCCCTCACCCGCCCCTGTTTTCCATCCCCTTCTCCCCTACCCACCACTTTTTTTTTTTATCAGCGACGAAAGGCCAACCCGGGAAAGAGATTTAAACTTAGTTTGAGCGGGAGAACGAGGTAAACGGATTTAATAATATCCTGTACTGGTAATAAATCAAGTTTGTATTTGGCGGTATCGTTGGAACGTGGTTCTTCCTTTTTTTCGTGGGGGCGCGTGCGGTCGATCGTGGAAGTTTGAAAGTTTCTATTGGGCATAATCTATTTAGTTTACTCAATTCTGTTATAATTACTTTTTCATTAGGAAATTCTGGTTCGATGTTTACAGTAGGTAATCAATTGATGAAATATATTGGGTGTTCCAAAAATTTAGGAGGAGCAAATCTGTAGAAGGCAAATTAAGAAATAATAATGGCTTATGTGTAGAAGATTAAACGGCGCAAACAGTATATTGACATGTGGCTTTTATTTCATTGTGAATAGTTCTCTCAGGACATAGATTGAACAAATTTTCTGAATACCGGGTGTCCAAAACGATGAGGAAACTTCACGAGAATTTATACTTGAATATCCTTCAGTAATTTCTTAATACTTATCAATATTGCGATTTAAAGGTGCATATAAAAAGCTGTTCACATATTCGGCTCTGTCTAAATTTGATTAACCATATATTACACTATGGAAATTCTACCATTTAGTGATATTTATATGACTTAAATGATACTTTTTTAGAATAATTTTTATACTAGTCGCCATTTATTAAAATGGCCGCATTAACTCTTAATTGCACGTCGATAATTAGCGATAAATCCAATTTGCAAACAAGGAGAAGTCCATTTAGTATTTAAATCAATATCTTCTCAATGAATTCATTCAAAACAAAAAGTAGGCACCTATGTTGCTGGCTATTCAATTTAGAGTTTCGAATTTTGCACGAAATGTAAATTCTTGACAATGCTTTTTATTTCTCCAATATCTCGTTATTTATCTATTAGGTAGGACCGCAGTGTCCTGCGAAAATTCTCTTGAAAATTCTCGCCTGACAATCTGTTTGTCTTGATGCTCGTGTCGTTTTCCTGGATCCACCAACAAATTTTCTCCTAACAAAGCGCGTATCCATATTCCACCCGGAAGGACCATCAGGTGACCCTTTGTTATACGATTATTGCCTTAATACCCAGCTGAATTTCACCCTCCGTAAGCACCAGGTCGATCCACCCCCTTTCGCGTAGTAAATCGTGTTTGTACCTGGAACGCATTATACTTTCTGCCTGAAACGAAAATATTTTAATACATAGCGCCCTGGGGGCGTACAACGATCGACAGTTTCGAGGAAAATATCTTCTTCGCCGAATACTCAGTCCTTATGAAATATTTAAGCAACCCCTGCTGGATTTCCATGGTTTATCGAGATGGAAACTTCCTTACGACTTTGGGAACTTCTATTTGCCGCAACCAGCGAGCATGTTGATTATCTCGAATTTGAAAATTGGACAGTGGCCAGTGGCGGATTTAACGGACAGCCGATGTGCATTTGCCGCCTGGGCCCCTACCTAGAAGGTCCCACAGGGCCTTATACTAAAAAGAAATACGATTTTATTCAAACACTAGGTATATTTTATTTTTCTGTACTACTGCACTTAGCCCATTTTTGGTAAACTTCCTCTCCGTTTTCACAAAAATGGGCACCTCAGAACGTTTACCACCTGGGAATTTTTCCTTAAATTCGCCACTGACTGTGTCCACAGGTTTGTGGTTAGGATAGGTGTTTCCAGGGTTCGAAAGAGTTCTGGAACTCTTCAATAGGTTCTATTTTAAACATGGAACGTGGAACTTTTTTAAAAATGGTCTCACATTATACATAAGTTCCCATGAGAACCGATAAAGTAAAAGTTCTTGAAAATAAAAGTTCTAGTTGGAATGGGACTTATAAAATATAAAAATAAAAATTTCTCTATAATAGGAACATATATTTTGTTTATTAATATTAAAACAGTTCTCAATCGTTGTAACAAATACTGAATACTATTCAATGAATAGTACTACAACAATAATAAATAATTATTACAATTAAATTGATATTCTGAATGTGTTATTTATTTGTAGTATTTACCTACGTAGATAATTTCTACTCAGCTATTATAGATTTTTATGTATTTTGGTTCATGTAAATTATAAAAAAATGTTATTTAGGTATTATTCTTAACAAGTCCTCTTTTCTGTTCAATACTTCTTATGAAACTATTAATTATGTTATGACTTTCATATCTTTTATTTAATAAATACAAATAATATATTATATTGTTAAATAAAACTAGTACCTAATAGTTTAATACTTTTCTTTATCTTATGGAATCTTTTTTAATAAATGTTCTAATATAACTTGTTTCCAATGGAACTTTTATTATATTGGTTCTAAAATATCTGTTCCACGAGGACACTTTTTAAAGAAGTTCCAAATCGTAACATTTCTTTCAATAAAAATTCCACGGGAACAGATATTTTCTTAAACGAAAAATATAAGTTCTGACAGAATTTTTTTAAAAACGAGAATTCCAAAACTTTTTCGATCCATGGGTATTTCTCTTTATTTGATTTCTTTGGTCTGCCTTTGCCATCAAGGCACAATGGTAAAAAAGCAATTGAATAGTAATTAAATGCGAGAAGCAGAAAATAACTACATAGTTAGCCTTTCAACTGCGACTCCAAATTTGACAGAAAATCATTTAGAAGTTTCGAAATTCGGAATTCTATTTCATACAATTCTAGAATTTATATCGAATATAAAAAGTGTTTATACACGTATTCAAAACATTGGAATAACCTGATTCTTTCAAACTTCATCATATGAAGTCCTTTCCTATTTTAATTTTTTTTACAGTTGATCTTGTTTTAATAACTTCATCAATACATAAATGTAAATCTTTAGTAAGTTCTACTCGTAACAACGTTCAAAGTAGTGTACATTTTAAAGAACACGTGGTTGGTGGGCATGATGAAAGTGCGAGTAAAGAAGGTGGAAAAAGGAAACGTCTGAGAGTAAGGGATAGCGGAATGTTTGTGGTCAGACTCATATGTAACTCCGCAATCTGATATGACTGCAGCTATATTTAATATTTATACTTTTCACGCGTGCGTTATTCTAAAAACTGTTTCTAGTAAAAGATATCTAGATTGACGAGAGGTATTCACAAAGTTACAACGAATTCCATTTAAGATTTTAAATTACACCTCCGCTCGTGCATTTAGGAGCTCTGTAATAGTCGTCTGCGGGACTCATTATATCACTCCAATAGAAATTGAGAAGTAAAAAAGTTACAAATGCGTTCAATAAAACCCTCGTACCAGCCATTTGAAACGGAATTAAGCCAATCAGAATAAGTCCAACCGTCCCTGAAATTGAGTTACGTAGTTCAAAAGCCTCTTTATTGTGAAAACATTCAGTCGATAAATCAATTACGTCTCTACTTTCACACGTAAGCAATAAATGGCGGTACTTAGGTATATCGACCACGGAATTAGTTAGCAAAATTATTCAGAGGACAAACAGTGTAAAAAACAATTTCAGGATTTTTCCTTAACCAACCCCTAACCGGGTGAAATGGGGTAAAATGTATTTTCACGGATTCCTCAGAATCTCTAGATAGAACTTGATATCTCTTAGATATCAACTTGGTTTTTACTTCGAAAGGTTACCCATATAAATGCCTAAAAACAATTTCAGGATTTTGCCCTAATCAACCCCTAAAGGGGTGGTGAAAAGGAGTGAAATGTATTTTCATGTTGTCCTTAAGGGGACAAGGCAGTCGAAAAATCGATTTTTTTATTGCATTTTCCGAAAGTACTATCTTTTCTGAATAAAATGACGCTTGATTTATAGTAAAATGCGCAAAATTGTAGATTTGGCACAATTATTGTTTCTGCACTACTAAAATCCGCTGACTTCTTAACTTTTTTATGAAATTGTCGAATTTTTACGGGCCATATCAGAGGTTTGGGTCGACATGGCACATGTTTTATACATCCTGTAATGTTTTCCAAGTCAATCTGAACCTCCATTCGTTCGCAATCAGGAAAAAATGAAGAGAAAAAAATATTCGAGAAAAACCCGTTTAAAGTTTCTGGGAAATGGCGACGCTATAGGTTGCCGCTTGACATTTCCAGCTGCTAAATCTACAATTTTGCGAATTTTACTATAAACCAACCGGCATTTTATTCAGAAAATATAGTACTTTCGGAAAATGCAATAAAAAAAATCGATTTTTCGACCGCCTAGTCCCCTTAATATCTCTTACTTAGGCCCGAAGCGAAGCGCTGGATATTTTGCTAGTAGAAATATAGACTTCTCAAGTTATAGGTATCACCAGTGTAAATAAATTTTGCATCGCTCTGCAGAGTCTGTGTAATAAACCTTCTCCTTCAAATTAAGATTGCCATTGGACCAAACTATCTGAACATATCTCACAATAATTAGAAAAAGTGCAATTCAACGTTGCAAACGAAATCGCAAGTACCACCAACGTATTCCTCGAAGAGCGGTAGGTACTTCCAGTTTTATATGTATTACCATTCACGGGATAAACCCTTTGGAACAAGGAAATATAATTCGGTCAGAATTACCATACATATAAAAAATATACATGCAAAAGAGAACGAAAGCAAAGTGAGCAAAGAATAAAAGATCTTAAGGATGCTAGGGATTGACCAAATAAATCAATATTCCGATGCACTGAGTTATGAATTTTTCGTAGAAGGAACTCGAAGGATTCCGTAAACAAAATTACAAGACACTCCAGAGGAAGATATTCCTAATTTCCAATGGAGGGTACCGCGACCCATTGACGCGCAAACTTTATTTCCCTGTTTGGCCGTACATTAGGATGTTTATGTATAAATACAAATATTCTAATAACTGTAAAGGAGCTACATTGGCTCCACGGTGCCACATCAAACATGGCAGAAGGTAGCACGAGCGTGAAACTTTAATCGCAAGAAAGTATCGTGTCGTATAATGTATATATAGGCAGCGGGCGGTGCGCAAAGAAATATTCGAGGGTTATATTTCAATCCACCGTAGTATCCGCTTTATGTACCCGCGTCCTGTCCGTCGAGGGACCATGGGGATGGATAACTGATAGGGGGGCGAAGCGACGGTGACGATATTTTATGGGTCCTCTGGCTTTTATTGCTGGAAAGTTTTAGGACATCTCTTAAGGGAGTCCAGTCCGCAGTCACACTGGGATATCCAACGGAGGATCAATGTATCCGCTGCACGCGATGCAGTGAGTAATTGAAAGAAAACTGTGAGAAAATATCTTCCATTAAACCTGGAAAATTGAATGATGTACTGCGGCGCGCTTGTACTAAATGTGGGAAATTCAATGAAAATTCCGGATTCCATCTGGCGTTGATATACTAAGAAACGGGGTGGTAGATTGAGTGACAAAAGAAGACGCGAGCGTAGGTATTTCCAACCACTTTTCACGTTCATTAATCACTGACCTTTTTAAACGCACTTGTACGCGAATGCATCAGGAAATGGCGTTTAAATTTATATTCTCACACTGTAATTACACCAACAATTGAAGCGATGAAAAGGCCCGATTTATGTTTTTCTTATTAAAGCTACATTATTCTTTCGCCACACCCAAGTGTAAGCCGCCCTACGCATTAATGCGAATAAAAGTGAAAGAAGAAAAGGTATGGATGATAAACAGAATACGAAGAAAAATACTTGAAAATCTACATGAATAATAAGTATAATACAAAACGAGCGGAAAGAGTGAACGAATGAGATACTAGAATAACAGAAATCGGGGCAGAAAGGGAAGAAAAACACGGAAGCAAAAGCAGTGGAAGAAGGAATGGGAGATCGGAAAGCGGAAAGGAAAACGAGGGTAACCGAAAGAAAGCGGGAAACGATCCAAGTGGAGATAAAAGAAAGCACGCGGGGTGGGCAGAATAACGGGGAATAGCGAAATGGCAAGAGGTGGAAAAAAGATGGCGGAGAAGTTGGACTCTTCCGGTGATGCATTAACCGCAGCCGGCGTAACGAGTATTATCCGGCAACTTTGAATCAGATTTTAATTAAACGAAATTGCGGAATGATATTTCACGGCCAGTTAGGCGGCAGCGGCGGCGGGGCGGAGGGGGGGGGGCAGTGTTCCTAAGGTTCTCGACCGGAAGTGGAACGTCGGAGGAGATACCACCCCGCACGGCCTACGGCGCGGCGGCAGTCAGGTGTCCGAGGGCGAAATTAAGTTTGATCCCGTTTCTTCAGTGGCAGCTGTACCCAACGGAATCGTTCGACCGCCATAATTTCTCAGCCAACTCTGGTTGCCCGCCTCGAAAACTTCGGAGCCGATTCGAGGGGCGAGGCCACGTGATAGTATTTCGATGGTCCGCCGGGCGTAATTGAATCTTCTCTCGCGCGATACCTCGTAGCCATTTTGCAAAGTAAACACCGCGAATATTCGCGCGACGATAATTGCTTGTGGCGATGGTAGGGCGCAATCTTGAATTTCTTCACTAACTGGCGAGTTTTTATTACGTGATAATTGCATCCGTTAATTGAAACAATACGTGGAATTGAAATGGGTAGGGTAGGGTGTGGCTAAAAGTCCCGTTTCTCGTATAAACCTATGTAAAATTTAGTATTAACAATCTAGAGATAGCTGGTGTTATTTTGTATGAACTATAACTATTGTGCTTTACGTTCACAAAGTTCGTTTGTTGATACTGTTATTTTCTGTTGAGTTATACCACAAAATGTTTGTCAATGCAAATTGGACTTCTTGCCCCACGCACGGGGCAAAAATTCCATTGCATAGGGTAGAAAGTCCCTAATTTATTTTCGTGTAATATTAAACTAAATAAGTACAAAACTCTTTTCAAATCAACAAATATTTGTTAAACCAATTATTTTTGGTATGCAATATTGAAAGGATAGCATGACTTCTTTACCAAAAAATAAAAATATAAATCAGAGGCTTACTTTGAAC
This sequence comes from Andrena bucephala, assembly GCA_947577245.1. Classification (NCBI taxonomy): domain Eukaryota; kingdom Metazoa; phylum Arthropoda; class Insecta; order Hymenoptera; family Andrenidae; genus Andrena; species Andrena bucephala. The sequence continues at coordinate 110,108,734 of OX387715.1, forward strand.
TAAAAACTAAAAAATCGCCCAACTAAAACAAAAACACTATTTAAAGACTTTGGCATCATTTCTTTATAGTTTGGCCATCTTATTATGAAAACAAATAATAAAATATATATTTTCAGTCTGAGGGACTTTTTGCCCCAATAGTACCTCTATAGATTCTGCGAAAGAAGATTCTGCGAAAGAACTTAGAAAATATTATCATTCAGCAATAAACAATATAATGCACATATTACTAAAGGAACATTCAATCTTAACGTACTTGGCTGATACGCTTTGAAACTGTGGTTTACTTCGTATAAAACAACAAAGACGACGTATTTCTTTTAGTTTTCGATACATAAAATAACGAAGGCGTCGTGTAATTCACACGAACGTCCAGAAGCGACTGACGATTCTGTGGTCATCTTCGTTTATTCTCGCCTTTTACTTAGTATACTGCGAAATTCAATAAATTGTTTAGGAATAGAGATTTTGAATTCGGGACTTTTAGCCCCACCCTACCCTACCTTTCTTCTGTAGTACAGTGAATGTGATAAATATGGACACCCTCGAGGAAATTGTAAGCGAAGAAATTCCAGTAACTAAATAATTATAATTTGGGAAATATTTCAATATTGCTGGGAGTGTGAATCATGGGAAATACTTCGGAAGCTTGATAGAATAGCCACTCCATTGAAGCAACAACTCGAAGAAAAAACGACATACTTGTGAAATAATTTACGTACAATCCATATTGTCAGATATTCTTATATTGGAAATTGGATAAATAATATTATGACACACAATTTCTTACAAGGGGAGGACTTGGCACGATGGATCTATGTCGAAAATAAGTAAATAGGTGTCCGAGCGTTTAAGCCAATAGGCCTTGATAATAAAGATATTTACATGTAAATTCTTAAACATTTCATGGTGACGGTGGGGTTTTAGTGGGTGAAAATCCCACATTATCCTGACGCTCCCGGGGGATTCCCCTTTGGAGGCGTCGTGATGTCTTTTGGAGATTTCTTCACGTTAAAAAAAAAGTTAATTATATTTATAATTTTTTTTTTAACGTGGGGAAATCTTTAAAAGACAACCGGAAAATTGTAGTAGATATAAAAAAATTATTACAATGAAAACTTAACGGTTTTTTATACTCTATAAAACTGTGTAATCAAATTGTTTAAAATTTGTAATTTAAACAGGAGAATGTTCCCCACCACAAATTTTAAACAATTCGATTACATAGTTTTTGACAGCATAAATAACTGTTAAATTTTCTTTTTAATAATTCTTTTATATCTACTATAGCTGGAAGGCTATACTGGAAAATAGGAAAGGACTCATTAACCTTTAGAGATTTTTTTCACCCCGAAGAACCGAAAATATGCACAAATGAAAAATTGCCTGATATTTCTATTGAGGTCCCCTACAAATCTGCACAGTTTCAAAAAAATCGGAATGTTCGGGTAACTAAACTTCCCTTGTAAGTGAATAAATAAGAAATCAATACAGAGACACAGTCGTCTTAAAAAATTTTCTCTTCAATTAAAAAACATACATTACCCCGTGATTTCTACGCAGTTAAAAATACAGGGAATTAAGTTGCATGGTAAGAAATTAACAGTGAAACAAGTCTTTATAGCATGCGTCTCATAAATTAATGCAATTTTCGAGACGAAATGCGTGAGTTAATACACTTACGACTGGCAATGGAGGAATAAACACCCAGGGAAATTGATTTTAGTAGCGCCGAGGCGAAGGATAGAGGCGAGCGGTGTCCTTTTATGGCTGATAAGCCGTAAGTGCCGGATTTTTAATAAAATCGAGCCAGTTAATAATGTTTTACGAGTTTCGGGGGCGAACGAAAATCCAGGGAAGCGTAGACCAGGCAAACAGGTGTTTCGACGGCATTATTAAGTTTGATTCACCGTGTTTCCCTTGCAGCTGCGGCGGCAGCCATAATTTCCATTGTAACTTCTCGTTTCGAGTTTCCTACGGGAACTTTCGATCGGATTTGCGGGGCGACATTATCGAATATTACACGAACGATTGAACCGAATCGTCTGCCTTTATACCGTTTAATTCGTCGCTTTAGGCACGGGATTTGACAAACTTTACTTATCATATTGGTGTTCATACTATATTCGTGTAGGTACTCGGTTAACGTGTCTTGTTGATTTCTTATCAATCTGCAATTTGTTCAATTTCCGATCGTGGATACTAAATTTTTCTAATGCAAATGTTTGACTATTCATGCACAGTGCTTTTGAAAGTCATTTTCAGGCAATATATTGTTTACATATTGATTACTAAAAAATATGATATTAAGAACTCCATGAAAACAAATTTCACCCCTTTTCACCACCCCCTTAGTGGTTCTTTAGAGAAAAATCCTGAAATTGGGGTTTAGCCATTTATGTGGGTAACCTATCGAAGTAAAAACCAAGTTCATATCTAATCGGGTCTAAGAGATTTTGAGTAATCCGTGAAAATACATTTCACCCCTTTTCACCCCCTTAGGGGTTGGTTAGGGAAAATTCCGGAAATTGGGTTTTAGACATTTGTGTGGGTAATCTTTGTGAGTAAGAACCAAGTTCATATCTAATCGAGTCTAAGAGATTTTGAGTAATCCGTGAAAATACATTTCACCCCTTTTCACCCCCTTAGGGGTTGGTTAGGGAAAATTCCTGAAATTGGATTTTAGACATTTGTATGTGTAATCTTTGGGAGTAAGAACCAAGTTGATATGTAATCGGGCCTAAGACATATTAGGGAAACCATGAAAATAAATTTCACCCTTTTCCACGTCCTTGAGGGTGGGATTTCCAAAAACCATTAAAACAATGTACTGTCCAAATTTCACGTTCCTAGGGTAAACGGTTTGAGCTGGGCGTTGATGAGTTAGTCAGGACTTCTTCTTTTATATATATAAATCGATGGCACATTGTTAATGTAGAGTGAATAGTTTAATCGCGGAGCGACATAAAAAAATGAAATTCATTTATTATGCAATAAAGCGGTGCTCGTTGTGTTGTGTGCATCTGATACAGTATTTATTATATTTCTGCAAAGCGAAAAGTAACGATAAATGTTTTATTCATGTCGGCGGCAGTAAGTATCGAAGAATACGCAATAAGGCAAGCTGCTGACTTTTGAAGTTTTAATTTATCAGCTTGGAAATTATAAAGGGTAATATTGGTGGCTGATATTATTGATGGTGGCGTAATTTATAATTGACGTTTCCGTTTTGATCCTTATTGTGGAATCCCCTTAAAAGTCAGTCTAAACCAGAGTTGTGCAAAATGTAATCTAATTACAAATTACAAATTACGATTAAAATGTAATTGTGTGATTGATTATACATTATTTCCTGTAATTGTTAATTTAAGTACTTGACCACAATTTTGTCAAGTACCTAAAATTAACGAATACAGAAAATAATGTGTAATCAATTACACAATTACATTTTAATCGTAATTTGTAATTTGTAATTAAATTACATTCTGCCAAACTCTGGTCTAAACACAAAAAAAAAACTGTTTGTTAACAAGAAGTAAATAGTATTCCGAGAATTTGTATAGTAATTGTATAGTTATTTCTTGAAAATAAGGATGATCTATAAGAAGTATTATATAATGATTAAAAATACATTTCAAGTTTAATTCCTTATGAAATAAAAAATGAGATACGTTTTGTTAATAATTTATTTAAACGTGTAAAAGCAGTAACAGTAATCTGTTACGATATTGATAGATTGAGTAAATTAATTGGGCGTAAGTTCGGGAGGAGTTTGTTACTTCTTCATGAGTTCTATAGTCAGTGAAATTTTCACCCACAATTCTGAGACGCCTTGTACACGCAAATTCAGCGAAATCCTGAGGGAAAGCAAGTGGTCCCGGAGTACTAATCTCGATTATCCCCTTTTCCCGCCTGTAAGGCGCACTGGCTTCCATTATTTCCGTTTTAAGTCTCCGCCAGAAGTATTGGATCACGGCAGACCTCGGTCCACGTTCTCGTACTAATGGTCTCGCGACTCTGCGACCGAATCGTAGGGCAACCCTTCGAAAAAATAAGGGAAAAACGGGGAAGCAAGGGCGAGGGAAACGGTTTTACGAGGCCGAAAATGTTTTATTCATGTCGCATACGGAGCCTTCGCCCGTTTCACTAAACGCGCATACCGTCAGCGTCGTATCAAACTTCAACTATAAGCCTGGCTGAACTGGAGTTTTCCGAAATGCACCGGGCATGTGAAACTAAGGGGTTCCAGAGACCCTGGCGGGTGGCCCGTGACCCCTTGGCGTGTATCTTTCTCACGTTTTCCCTCCTCCAGTGTCTTACGAGCTTCCAGCCGTTCAAAGTCCACCGAATAAGGCTCTCTTTTACCTACGTCATCCGTATTAGAGGCATAAACGATGAGGATCCAGGGACAGCTTGTCTCCTAACAGGATTTTATGTTGTAAGGAACGTGTTCGACGCGGTGTTTCGTTTCTCCTTGGGGGACTTTAGAATAATCTGCTTTTTGTCTTCAGCTGCAACTGACCAACTTCACTTTTGTCATGATACACTCGATGTTTTCAATTCGATTCGAGTGTATTTATTTATCGACTGAATTCGGACAATGATATTCATAGTACGAACGTTTTATACGGATGAAATATCTTTCAGTTTATTTTGACGGGCGATTTATGCTAAGGAAAAATAATTCTTCTGAACGGAAGAAATGATCGATTCATTAAACGTTGATTACTGAGGGATGAAACTGTAAGTTTCGTAGGCTGGAAAAGTGTCGAGCTTAAGTTGTAAGCAACGAGAACATAAAAGTACTCTTGCCTTCCATATTGTAAATGGATTATACTGCCCTCGGATCGGAAACTTCTTACTTTGCACAGTCTGGAGAAAAGATTTGTCCAAACTTTTTCTCGAGAAAACGTCGAGCATATCGTGCATATAATGGTGGCAATCTACAAATCTATGTTAGCAAAGTTTAAAAGTAGAACCCTAGTCTTTAAATTTTAATAATTTTACAACTTGTTTAGTAATATTTTCCTCGTTTACTCTATGAATATTTTTTTTTTTTATATCTAGTTGTAAAACAGATGGAATGACTTTCTATCATGCTTCAAAGTGAAAGTTAAGGACGTGTACGAATATTGCCTTTTCGAATTTAAAATCAGTCGTTTCTCCACTTAAATATTCTTCCTGAAAATAAATATTTCCATTTTAAAAATACATCCACCTTTTTTATTCACGTACAGAAACAAAAAAATGTGAAATCATGCCCTGCTGTAAAAATACTCAGCTCTAGTTTAAAGGTCTATAAAGAACCAATACAATCTACATATGTCCAAAGTTAAATCAGTCCAAACTCAATTTCCGAGCAATTTTAAACAACTCCAAAATCAGTTTCAGACTAGTCTCAGCTCGCTGCAATTCTGGATTCAGTCCAAGATAAGTTCTCTACTACCTTCAAATTACTCCAAGATCATTCCCAAATTCCACCAGTTACCTACTCTTTTTTAAATTCAACCCCGAAGCAGTAGACTGTACCAGCCAATGGTCTGTCTCGTAATTCCAGTAAAATCCTTCGTTTTCGAAAAGATATTCCAGCCGTGTGTCAGCAAGACTTACCTTGCATCCTTAACGAGAAACAGCGACGTAACGATGATTTATACCTGCCGGACGTTAGCGAGTGCACCGGGGCTTAATATAATGTGCCGTTGGGGGATTTAAATAATTAGTATAATGAGGTGAGCGAGGGTACCTAACTGACGACACCTCGCGTGCCTCACCCAAAGACGAGGCGTACAGAAAACGGAAGAGAGAGGCAAGTAGGGAGAGAAGGCAAGGGGTACTCCAATTTCAAACTCTGATATCAAAGCACCAGAGTCGGTACAGGAAGTACCGAGCTAACCGGCCGTTAGCAAACCTTTCTCGTATTACTAGTTAATTATTTGCGGGTTTATGCCAGGCTGTAACGAGATTTACATCGCCGTAATCAAGGCTTCAGTGACATCATAGTGATTTATTGCATTTGCTAACTTCCACACTGAGACTTTAATTTCTTTTGGAGGACTACCAACGACCTGATTTCTGTAGGTTACAATTCTAATGTTGTGTAGCTAATTGTTTGCTAGTTTGCTAATTTATTGTAGCTTATTGTTAGCTTGGATTGCTGATAGACAGTTTTGGAAATATTTGGTCATTCGGAGAATGATTCTCATTTGATTTCATTTGTAAGTTAGAACAGGGTGATTCAGAAATATTTATTTCTTCATTAACGTTATATAGTGAAATTTGATCACCTTATAGGGTAAACCATCCAGTAATTGACCGCATACCAGTGAATGACCATTAGACAAAGAAATGTCAATTGTATATTTAAAAATATTATATGTTTATAAATGGAGTGTAGTTGCACTTTTAATATCCCATATTTTTACTGGACTTCTACACGTTTTGCATTTTATAATACACGTTTTTTTTTAAATTACGATAAAAATAAGTAATTATTTTTATAGAAATTTCAAGAAAAATAAATATAAATGCAATTTCAACAGTTGTTTTGATGTTATACATAAATATATTCAAGTATTAATCTAAAGGGTCCATAAATTCAACAATTCGGTCATTCACTGGTTGGTTTACCCTACAGTCACTCCGCACCATTTACGCACCAATACCACATTATGCGTGTAGTCTTATTTTTCATATTAAAATAATATGATTATGGATTAATTGATTAATTGATGCCAGTCTAGACATCAGCAAGCAGAAGCAATACGGCAAGTTTCACGATTAATTATAGCTCTGAAGTTATGCGAATAAGCTTGCGAGTCATTGTATCTAATTACCCTGCGATTGTTGTATGTGTACCTCCTCAAGACTTGACAAAGGGAATATCCTTAACGCACTTCGGTTGAGTTTAGTTAATGCTTCGGATAGCATAACAGTCGACAGAACCCATAATAGGTAGAATTTCGTTCACACGATTCTCAGAATACACCGTTACCGTAGATTTTGAAATTGTCATGGTGTAAGATCTTTATTTTGTTAAAGTAGTGGCGCTAATAGATGATGACTGACATAAGTAGCGTCGGGTGGGTCAAAATGGACCCTGCACCAACCATACCTTTCTCTTCTTTTCTCACTCGTGGAATATGCCCATGTTGATTAAAACTCGTTTCTGTCATTCTGATGTGCACAATACTTTTGGAACTTTTTGGATCCCATTAATGAATCACCCTGTGCATTCTATATACGTAAGACAAGAAGTCCTAACTAACTGACAGACTCATCAACACCCAGCTTAAACTATTTAACCTAGGAACGTGAAATTTTGAAGGTACATAGTTTTCGTGACGTAGGCGCACACTCAAGAAGGATTTTTAGAAATTCCGTCCCTAAGGGGGCGAAAAGGAGTGAAATATATTTTCTCGGATTCCTTAATATCTCTTAGGCTCGATTAGATATCAACTTGGTTCTTACTCACAAAAGTTACCCACATAAATGCCTAAAAACCAATTTCAGAATTTTACCCGAATCAACCGCTGGGGAGGGGGTGAAAAGGGGTGAAATGTGTTTTCATGCAGTCCTTAATATCTCTTAGGCCCGAAGCGAAGCGCGGGTATATTTTCCTATAAGTGTATAAAGAAAGATTCTCGGACAGCTATTTTATCACAATTGCTTGCATTCGATGATATCTCTTAATACTTATATCTACTGATTTTTGAGGGTTTCGTTTATTCTTTAGTAATATTATCATTTATCAACTTTTTTCATTCGCTGCATTATATTCATAACAAAATATTTCTTTCTGTTCCAGGTAAGACGATGTTTCCAACTGTTTTGAATATAATTAAGTTTTGATGACAACCTATCATTACAACAGAAAAGGTAATGCACGTCAACTATTGATTTTAGTTTGTATACATATACCAATATGTGAACTTCTGAAATATGAAATTGAAAATTTTCTAATATCAAGTTACATGATAAAGTAAGTAAAGTAAAAAAGAACTGATGTACTGAAATATGGAATGCACAGTTCTATTTTACATAGTAATGATCAAAACCTTAGAATATTTCCTCAGTTTATATAAGATGGAGGGAAGGAATTCCCTAGAATGACCATTGTTACCGACATAACAACCAGAATTTACTCATAAAATTGTTTAAGAACCAATAGTGATAGTCGACAGTAAATTCTAATTAGTATACTTTTCTACGTATACAAGGTGTTTCGACACAGTAAACCTTTTAGCTGCTGATTCTACAGGCCAAATTAAGACGAAAAATGCAATTTCCTCGAAAACGAAGGATGTTACTAAAAAATTGTATTCTATATTCTCGTCTTATTTTGACCTGTAGAATCACTCCCTAAAATGAGTACCACCTGTAACGAAACACCTTGTGTATAGTAATTTTAATGTTATATCAACAATGTTGGTATTATTGGTCTGTTTAGTTAGAATCCCGCCATTCCACGCAATATAAACAATTATTTACAGTCCACGAGATAATTGAATATAATATTTCCCAATGTGACTAAAATTACTCAATATACTTACCCCCAGAAAAAAAGGCAGAACATTGTCCTACAGTGTACAAAATATTTTCTTGAAATCACTGTTATTAGAAGAGAGAATGCAATATTAGAAATATTATGTTTGTTCGTATCGGGATTTTGCGCGCCTAGCATGCACTTACTTCTAACGTGCTATACCATGAAACATGAAGCTTAAAGGACATGGTCCATTTATATAATACTTTCTCGTGTTGGAGCTCAAATTAATCTCTTCATGTATTTCTCTTAAATTAATTAACAATTTCGAAGCTTCTTTCGAGTACGCGCAGGTAATTCTCCGAATGTGGTAAAATTGACTCATACCGTTCATATTCAGGGGCTCACATATCACGTTTACTGCTTCACGGTACCCTATTAAATTAGGGTACCTTTGTCGAGGCGGCCGAACCAAAGAACAGAAATGGCCCAGTCGCCCCTCTTCCCTCTGCCAGATATTCCGACTCTGTCCGTTAATTACTACGTAGTAACGTGGCGTGAGTAATAATAGTTTTGCGACTACGTGGATAGAGGGCAACAATAGATCTGAGGTTAATTAGCCGGCCTGTCATTTCCGGATGAAATAGCTAAAAACTCTGACCAAGCTATAAATCATTTCGTCCAGCCTGGTAAAAAAGTTACCGATTCGTACGTACCTCGTAGCTAACAAGCTGCGGCGACCTCGTTTAATTTGCTGGTCGTTCTTTCGTGTATGCCTTCTGGTATACGATGATAAAAGTTTCTTGGATGTGTTCTATGTAAACAGTACATTGTGGGCCAAATATACAGGACCATTTTGACAAACAGTGTGTGACAATTAGTCTCCGTTCGCGTTGCAAATGACCATTAAACTCAACAACTTTTCTTGTTCTGTAGCGTAGGAATTTACCGTAATTGTTTCGCGATGGTAATTTACATCTACAGCAGGGGCACGTATGGGTTGTAGGAACGTAATCACCAATGCATCAATTTAAATGTACAGTATTCCTTCGCCCTAGACGTCTAATTAATTTTTCAAAATCTCTCAGAGGGGTGGTCTCTCTTAATTATTTCAACAATTCCCAACTGCAGTTTCCAAACTTCTGCCAGGAGCGATAAAACCCGAATCGCGTAAAAGAAATCGAGCCAGGAAAAGGAGTCGACGTGAAGAGGGGTGAACACGAGCGAGGAGGGGGCGAAGGAATCGACCAGCCCTTATCTGCAATTGCAATCGATAGCCGGGCCTCAAGTTCTCGACTACGATATTTAAATGTCAGGCACATAACACGCGTTCGCCATCCTCCAGGAGGGTGTATCCTAACATTTATGCCTCGCCCTTGTACTAGCCCCCACTATCTTCGTTTTTCTCTTTCATCGTTTTCCTTTCACGCCTTCATTTTTTCAGCTGCGAGGTGTAAGCATACTCTCGCGTACTTACAGGGCGTAAAATATAACACGATCACGGTTTCGAAAGATGCATACGTACGCGTAGTGTTAGATGTCTTAAGGGGTCTCCCTACCTTGACGGACGAAAAATGATGCGAAACTTGGGAATTTTTTAAAACAAAACCATTAAATATATTCAGTTCCAAATCTGTGGCTTTATTTGTCAATCTTTAGAGAATATGAAGAAAAAAATTGTATGAAAAAATAGTGGTTATATCCGGAGTTATAGTGCTTCAAATAGGGCGCCTTACAAAAATCATATGCGCATGGTTAGCATAATATCAGCCGTTGTATTTGTGTGAAATAGAAAATTTAAAAATTTGTGTAATCTGTATCAGTGTAGCTGTCGTCTGAACTAGATTAAATGAGAAACACTAAAAAGTTAAAAAAAAAAACATGGCAGCGTCTAAAACAGACACCGATTTCTGCAAAAAATTCACTGGTTTTTAAGTCACAAAAGTCTAATTTCGCAGAAACCAACTTAGTTTTAGTAACAACGAGAATCGGACATCTACTGAAGATATAGGTATAACAAGTTTGAGGTAAATCGGGTGATTGGTTTTTGAGATATCATGCTAACTAATTCGTAAAACATCGTTTTGAGAACGACGCGTTTAAAGTTTTAGGTGCTGTTATTTCTTAATTAATTTTTATTTTAATGTTGCCTAAATATGTACAAATATAGGCATAAAGTTTTCAGTTCATATAGTTTGAGGATTTCTCTTAAAAAAATCACAAATATCGTGCTCCTTTTCAGGCGACGTACGGAGACACCTTAAAAAGAATCATTTTTGCTTCATTTCTATGTACTCTAATTGGCAAAGGGTTGAAAAGTTTGAAGCATAGGGCAAAACAGATATATCTAAGAATCTATATCATTTAAAGTTCCAAAAGCATCATGTGTTTCAAATAAACCACTTCCTCGCAAAAAATGATTAATATTATTAGCCAATAAACAGCGTTGCCCACAAGTCTGCCTGCACGCTTCGAAACGTCTTTTCCGAGAACACAGTTTATTCACGACACATAGTTCCTTTCCCATATTTTATCTTCCCATGGAATGAACTACCTACGTAGAGATACAAAAAAGTAGTTCAGTTTGAATTTCACGATCAAACAGAATTTTGCGCATAGTTTCCATATTTGAATCCCCAGCGATATTAATGTCCAGGTACATAATTACCACCTCCCCAGGTGTACATGCGTGAGCGTGGAAAAGTACTGTGTAACACGCGGGCGGGAGAAGAGCGCAGGAGTAACGTTATTAAACTCGAGGGCTTTCGTCTTTCTGGCTGTCAAGGCGAGCGTCAGCGCTGCTCATGGCACCGCCGTTGGCCGTTTCGGGATTCCCGGGACCTTCTGCTTGGCCGAGTTGCTCTCAATGGGCCAAGCAAACCGATCCTCTTCTCCTCTCCATGCAGCGCGTGCATGGAACGGCCCACCGTTAAGATCCCCGCGCATAACATGCAAACGTTATTAATCCGAGAATGGGCCAGTTTCGGACGCCAAATGGTTTCATCCGAAATCTCTGCCGGCGGTCCAGGAACAATAACGTTTCTACGCACGTATCTCGGTGAGAACTTTCGGCTAGGTGGCCAGCTCTCTGTGTTATTGTTGCTGGGAACTCTGTAATCCGCGTAAGTGCGCGATTAACACTTTGTACCCGACTGTGTTCACGAAAAAGGGAATGTCGCCTCGGCTAACCCCGTGTTGCGATGGTAATATTAACCATTAACAGCGCTGCGGATATCTCGACAACGTGGTGGTAGTAGTAGTGTAATTAGCAGTTTAGTTTATTTGGGGTACAGTTGACAATCGGCAGGGAACCGAATACTTGATCCACGTTAGCGGCTAGGCTGTTGGCAACCAACATTGCCGTGGCCCAATATACTTTTATTCGATCCTACGTCTCACGCTCACCGTCACGGAAACGATACGTAAGGAGTGCCCCGAACCGTAAGCAGGCAGATAGGCACAAGTTTATGGGCAATTTTATCTAATTTACGGTGAGCCGAGTCCCGGGAGACGATTAAATAGGTCGCAGTCACGCATGTACTGGTGCGTCCAGGCAACCGTACCAAGCAACCCACATAAATACCGATGGCTATTACAAAAATTACGATTTGAAAGATACCGGCAGCCGGTGTCTGTCAAGTAAACGTGACGAATTCGATTATGGAAACGTAGGAGCCGTTGTACGCGTTGATAAAACTAACGCTGTACTTGTAGCGACGATTAATCAACCCGGATAGCAGTGAAAATTCGATTACGATTGTACAGAGAACTCTGGTTTCTAATATTTTGGGCAGTTAAACCTCGATGAACGGACTCGCGCAGAAATTGGGAACAATTGTTTATTAACTTTAACCAGATGTAATACAGCTAACTCATATTTAAGGGATTATACCTAGTCAGGCGGCCGAAAAGAGGGGAGTGTTTGTGAATTTTTTTTGATAAAGTGGAAGCATATATTTTTACAGAAATTTTTGCACTTTAAAGAGCAACATTGAAACAACATTTGGTAATTTTTTCGAAGAAAAATATTTCCGTTTATAATAAAGTAACAACCGACATACAAGAAGTCTTTTTAAAAATTTGGTTTTGCTGTGAGCACTGTCATTCGGAACCAGTTTATCTAAAATAAAAAAACAAAAATGGTTTCGTATCGTAAAAATGGTAATGTATCCTAGGATAAGCGGAGGGAATTTCCGAAATATTAATTTAAAACAAAATGACGGCTATTTAAAGTTGAAATCCTGGGTTTTTCGTGCAAAAATCGCGCGAAAAAATAAGAACTTCAACTTTTAATAGCTGCCAAAAATATATAAGCTTCCGCTTTTTCAAACGAAATTCACAAACATTCGCCTCTTTTCGGTCGCCTGACTGGGTATAACCCCTTCAGCCAGATTTCCTGAAAACTTAACTCACATACAAAACACAATTGCCACTTTAAAAATGAAAAAAAAAAACTATTAATCAGTACGTACATGCAGAAGCATTTTAGTTTCTTTTGCAGAGGTTTTCTAAAATCCTCGAAACAGACACTTCCAACGTGGAATATATTTACAGTTCCGATCTCGCGAAATATATCTGTTCGCAGCAATTGGCTTATATTAGCAATGACAGAGCATAAATATATTTATTAGCGATGAAAGAAAGCCTTGGACCAAGATAGCGGAAGCAGCGAGCGCCCCTCGGCTAGTAACAAGCAAACACACCATTAATTAAAGTAGTCGTTACGCGCTATGACGGAAATCAATCGCGATAGCGGAGGTAACACGCGACTGGTACGGTACCAGCTGCATTGATACTGAGAGAAGGGAACTTTCGGATAGGTTTCGTAAAACTGTGAAAGGGTTCAGCGGGTGCGAGTATCGAACCACCCCTCGTTCGTTCGTATCGCGAGACGGAACCAGCAGTAATTTCGTTAGCTGACGAATTTTCTAAACGAATCCGAACTCGCTCAACTTCTCACCCGGTATCAATCACTCTGTTCCGGTTTTTTTTTCCTGCCCTTTTGCGCCCCGAAAAGTTTCGATTCCCACGGCGTGAATCGAGTGATTAACAGTCAGCGATTAAGATGGCGTTCAGCCTCGATTTAATTCCCATTCTGCCTAAACTTCTTGCTGATAGACGAGCCTCTCGTTCCTCTGCTGTAATGCTCGTCGACGCGAAACCGAAGAACCGAGTTGCTTTTGCCGGTGTTACGCGAAACCCGAGCCACTTAAAAATTCACGTTCAAACGTTTAAGCAGAGGAGATTACTAATTATCCACTTGCTTTTTCAATTTATTTCAACCACTCGGATGTCTATGAATCAAGAGTTTTCATAGGAATAAATACTCCACTGTTTTTCAGAACACTCTACAGGGTATTAGAAAATGCTTTTATCGCTCGAATGTAGATAGAACTTAATAAATTGGAATGGTAGTACTTAATATATAAAGTGATATTTTATTTCACAACGCGTGATTTTCTTTCTTTTTTTTTGTTTACTGCATGTACTTACTTCGATGCGTGGAAAAGGGTTTAAAGTATACTTCTGCACTTTCCACACACGTTACACACTTTGGGGATTAGAGAACTTTGTATTTTTTAAAAAATTCCTGACCTGTACTCGTCGGGCATTGTCTACTTGTCGTAGCAAGAAAGTATTGTTTTTCGTAATAACGTAAAATTGACCACATGTCAAGAATTATTAAGTGTGATTTTATTAAATACACTTGTTAATTATATTTACTTATATTGCAATATTGTTATATGTTATATGATCTTTATTACTAAAGAAGGATGAACGTTACTTCTAATTTTATAAATGTTAATTTTTCAATCTATTTTCCTTAATAACAATCTATTTTTCTTCTCATTCAGTTTTGTGACTACTATCATTTATGTAAGTTAGGTTTAACCATTCTTAGTTACTGAACTATTGCCCCGCTTATATTTGAAAATTCTTTTTAAGTTATTGCAGCGTTGATACTCTTGAGAAGTAGAATTTAAAATATAACGTAACTCTGTACAATAATATACGCTCAATGTTGATAATTAAATATAATAGCAAATTACTTTGTAGTTCGAACGAACATGTCTCCAAAACTGAGTTTCACTATCTCATCACTGCTGAAAAAGAATCCGAGGTACAAACGGGGCTGTAAAATACAAATAAACAAAAATTTGAAAATCCTTTCTGCATTTGGAAATCGGTATTGTCTCCACTAACGTGACGATGGCAGAAAGCAGAAATTTAGGCCTCTGTCAAGGATCTGTCGCAGAGAATAGTATTTCTTTTCCTACAAACAGATATGGAATTACCCTCCAAAATATCCCTCTTTTTCGCTTAGACGATATTCTATTTAATTCATTAAAAAAAATCGTACGGTGTTTTCGCGTTTGCTCGATCGACACAAGCTACGCGCCGGCATTAGGCCGTAATGAACAGACACGAATTCATGGCGGTCACGTCACTTCCGTTATCGGCCGCGGGTATTACGTAAATTTCGGTAACAGGCCAGTTAATAATAGCAATTATCGCTACTTTTACCGTTAATTGCGTATGGGGGCAATCTTGGACGCGGCTTGTCGCCAGAAACAATATACGCATCGCTAATGGGCTCTCTATTACGCGCGAGGATAATCCAAAATTCTCGAGATAATACTCGGGGCCACAATTTCATTTCCCATTAACTCCGTGGGCCCGCTCCAAGGGTCGATCACTCGGTCCCCCTATTATTATCTGTGCGCCGTCAATAAAACTACCGCGCCTTTGGCGATTAAACGCGTTACGCTCAACTAGATCGATTACACCCGACGGAGAGCCGAAGGGCCACTTTTTCCTCCTTTTGTTCATTAAACGCGTCATTCTCAAATATCTGTTTCCGATTCCGTATCCCGTCCCGATATCGCGGGAGTTGTCGTAGAACTCCAACGCCCGAAAGGGACGTTAATTAAAAAATTTTAATTAAGTTAATGGTAGTTAATATTCGAATGGAGATATTCCGAAAGGAAAGCTACGATAATCGTCGATATTGAAATTCATCCGAAGATAGACGTTTATAGCCACGTATTCAATAGGAGAGAGAATCCCTTTTAATATTCCTAAGTGCTTGAAATAATATTTTCGTGTTTCTTGCGGGTGAGGTAGATGAAAATTTTAAATTCTCGCGTTTCTGTGATGTGCTGCGACCAGTTGCCGTAAGATGGGCAATTTTTGGAGTTCATAATAAGTGTTCAGATTGAATGAAGTGTAAAAAATTCTATAGATGGATAGCTCCTAGTCTGGGAAAAATTTTCTTCGTTAAATTCTGTGTCCAGTGTAGTGAGCCTCCGTGAATTCATCTGTGCAACTAATTTTAACTTTCAAAGAGTCCTATTAAAAATCTCTATATTTAAAGGTAATTTTACATTAAAAAAACTTCTAACATCTGGAAATCTAGAAGATTTTTGTAGTATTTCTACATCAGATGTTCAACAGGGTGGCCCCTATTTTCACCCTGCAATTTATTTTGCTCTCGCACCCTAATATGGTTCCATTTAATAAAAAAATAGTCCATAAGAAAGAATATTGCAATCGAACAACAGGAAAGGGTGCCGACCGGGCCTTAAAGTTTAGAAGTGCACCAATGCTTTGAATTTGAAGAATTTCTCAAAAATGGTGAGCTCTATCGAAATTTTGTTCAAATAATATTAAAAGAGCATTCAATTTTCTACAATTATTGTATATATAATTTTTTCGTGCTGCCAACCATTTTTTAGATAATATCGTTTGAATATAGAGACGTCTGCGCTACGCGCGTTTCGACAATACGTCACGCCGTACAGGTGCGGACCTCTCTATATTCAAACGCTATTATCTAAAAACTGGTTGGAAACACGAAAAAATGATATCAACAGTAATTGTAGAAAATTTAATGCTCTTTTAATATTATTTGAACAAAATTTCGATTGGGTTTACCATTTTCAGAAATTCTTTAAATCCAAACTATTGATGAACTTTAAGGGCTGGTCGGCACCCTTTCCTGTTCTCTGATTGCAATAAACATTTTCAGGGACAATTTTTTTATCAAATGACACCCTTCTACCGGATGAAAGCAAAGCAATACAAAAAAAGAATTCGACACATATAAATAAGGATCACCCGAATGTTCAAGCGATTTTAAATTCGAATATTCGAATGATTCAATGCTTTCTTAAAAAGACCCAGTGATTCTAATGTTGGAACACTTAGTCTTATGCTATAGAAATTCTAATTTCCTACGTCGAGAGATTTTTGAATCATAATGAATATGCTATTCAAGATTTATTGGATGATAAAGATGGAACACTAACCATTATTTTTTTTTGTCCTTAAATTTTATTCAGTTTTCGATTTCCTCACGCTTTCTTGGTCCGCTCATTGTTCATTCAGATACGGGGAGAAAAGCAATCCTGTTGTTCAAAACTCAGTTAGAATTTTTAATTCCAAGTGAAACACCTTGATTCTGAAAATAGGGAAGTTCGTTTCCCAAGAGTAAATGTTGTTGAGATCACGAATTCTCCAGTTCCATTACGATATTTCGACACGGGGGAAGCACCAGTTCCCGCAAGATAGCCAGTTTCTGAACTTAATAAATCATGCTTGTAATTACCAGTAATTCCGTTAGTTCCTGCTTCTGGGAACTTTTCATATAACTAGCGGCAACTTGCTGCAAGATCGCCACGATTCTTCCGTCGTGGTGGCAGTCGCGGCAGATGCGGTGAACGAGAGGAAAAACGGGGAGAAGTCTAATAAGCCACGCGACGAATCAGTATCTATTGTTCTTTTTGGTACTTCCCCCTCCCCTTCGTTTGTCTCGTACCGTCTTCTGCCGGTGACCAAGATAGGAGGATGAAAATAAAAGGATCAATTGACGTACATTAATTGTCCTAGTTTTGCTTCTTTCAAATCTTTGCCTGCTTTGGTTTACGACTACCAAATTGTACTTCGATTATTTACATTTTTTACTTACCTTTCCATTATATGATAAAAGCAGTAGACCCAAGTTTTTATTCATTGAACTGATTTGTCTCATTGCAAAATTACAATTGTCAGCCTCGAGGGCGGAAATATGTTGAGCACAAGTGACAAAGCTGTCCACGTCAAAGAGTCCTAGATTTTAAATAGATCGATTCCTCTTTACCTCTGCCCGCTTCCGTTCCCCCGCGGAATAAAGCCTTCGCCAGTCTCCGCAGCCCGGCGGAGCCCATCGCACATACCATTCCTGAGTCTCAAGAAATTTTCAATCAAACGTTCGGAATGCCCGGGGCCATCTACATCGAATGCCACGGCAGGAAATAATGCGTGGCCACGCGGAGCCTCCTTCCATCCCCGCAGCGGCGTCTGTGCCAGCCGAAGACGAGCTGACTGTCGATGGCGGCGAAGAAAGCACCCTCTTAGCCGCGACGTGCCCAATAATGGATGCTGGATTAAAGGGGCGCCGCGGTTCACGAATTCGGGGCTCACACGCACGGACCGCCGCGCCGACACGTTTGATTTACGAGCTCGCCCGTGTTCCTGGATCCTTTCTCGCGTCGGGGATATAAAGCAGCCGGAGGAGGATCCACATTTTTGTTTATTCTGGAATTCAGGCGGGGATGGTTGAGAAGCGACTTTTGCACCCGCGAGAAGGCGGCCTTATTTCCTTACTGCCGTCGTGAAATGCCGCTGTCGGAAGGATAAAGTATGGCGACAGGTGAGAAAAGTTTCCAGCGAACTGAAATCCACGGGCTTCACCTTCATCTTCGCCTTTTTCCGCGCGTTCAACGCCGGGGAAGGAAGCTATGACGTTTGGAATGGATCTAGTCGTGCTCTGGTTAATATCGCCGACGGTCGGCGATAAACAGGGACAATTCCGAGGCCTGGCGAGTTTGTAAAAACCAAATGAACGGCATTCCGCCGGGAGAAATTAAGTGTGACAATTTATGTGGGCGGTTGTCGTTCAATTTACCAAACGGGAGTAATTAAATTTTGAGGGAAACTCGGGATATTTCAGCGAATTCGCCGTGGAATGTAACGGGCAATCTACTGACACGAAATTAGAATTCTGCTTTCGCGATTGTAGACGGTTAATGGACGTAATTTTCGTGTACACCGGGTAAATCGTGGATATTAATTTCCAGCGAATTTTAAGAATAGAGCGCTCAAACTTTTTAGGGCGTTGTTTTCAAATGTATCAAATATATAGTGTTATTACAATTTTTAGTGCCTAATTAATAGTGGTCCTCCGCGATTGTTGAACTCACGCAGGCATTTCTGTAACGCTTCATTTTAGGCAGGCGTCGAATGAAACTGTTAACTTTTGTAAATAAAAATTATTTATCGAACTTTTAACTTTTAAATTATTTCTTTTCTGTTTTAAGTTGGCTTTGTACATTAACACTTTAACTCTGTTGTATGAGTACAATGTAATTAACAGTTATCTTATGTTCGATTAATAAAAGTTCGATTAATAAAAGATCATATACTTTTGAACAGATATTTAAGGGTAAAATATGAAGGTTAGGAATCTTTTTTTAATTAGTATTATTTAAGGAATTGGAAGGAGGATAAATATAGAAGAGAAAGCACATTGTGATTTTTAAATAATTATTTTCACCGAACGGTTTAAGCTTTCAAATTCAGATCTATCTACCCCACAACATTTTCAGGAAATCTAATTGTCACAACTCTAACTTTTTCAGAGTAGAATAAATGTTCCTGTTTAACTAGAACTTTTTTCTACTTTCAATAAAATTAAGGTTTCTCATTTACACAAAAATGTATGCAATAAATGTTTCAGTTAATATACTGCATTTTATAAGAGTTTTCTCGGAACAGAAAAGGTAATAGTCATACAATTTTACCTGTTTCATTCGACCCCTGATTTTATGTGAACTTTAAAATTCAGTTCCATTTCTGAAATAGTAGGAAAGATAAATGAGCAGTACAGACGTGATGTAGGGATTATTTTCCTAATGAGAACTGCTTGAGAACTGTAATTATACAGGGTGTTTAAAAAATGGGTCTAGGATTTACATACTCAGTAGTATTGTATTTAATACATTCTGTCAATAATGCGTTGGGAATATAAGAAAAATAATTAGCATCGTCAGAATTAGAAGTGATTTGGTTTATTTTTTTTGTGTCTGAATAACCATCGCATAGGCTTACCATAAGGTCTAAAAAAAAAAAGGTACTCTGCAAATAAACATCTTGAGTGCGACACTTTGTTGAAACGCTATATATTTTTAGCTATTATATTTTTTTCATCAAACAGAATAGTCTTGGTATAATTAATCTTAAACTGTTTATTGAATCAAGAAATATTGCAGCCAGAGTTATTCAATGTTGAACGTATTGTGTAATGTCATTTTCAAGAATTTTTCAAAAATTGCCTCAGCCCTTCTCCCATTTAGACAATGAAAACTGATTATGTATTCATCATAATGACGAGGTTCATACCTTTAAACGATTTATTATTAAAGACACAATGCACATAGAAACAAATATATAGAAACAAAACTTTCGAGCTTACGCCCTATTTTGTAGGTGTTATTAACGTTTAAAAACATCAGGAATGATTGATGTAAGTTTTTACCAGTTTATTTTAGTTAATAATAATTTAAAAATGCAGTTTTATCCTGTATTTTTGTATTTTTCTAAAAGCGGGTTTAATGTAGAATATTTTACATTTATTTTATGTACATATTATATACATTATAAAGTTTAAATTGATATTTATAAATAAATTGACCCTGTTTCCTAAATCGTACCAGTAGGATTAAAAAATTCATATGCATATAGGTTATATACATATATTATATAGACAGGTTATCGCGACCTGTGTGTGATCTATGTACATATGAATATATATGACTATATATAAATAATCATTACTTTATGTTGAATATTTTCTTCTTTATTTCTTATTGATACTATTTTTAGAAGAAGTACGATTTTGGAAACCGAGGAGCACGATTTAGGAGATCGGTGGCCTAAATCGTACCTTTTGCACTACGTCACAAAAAGATTAATAACAAATTAATTTGTTCTGGACAAAAGGTTAAATAAATAATAGTAAGTGCCTAAAAGATCAAGCTACAATATTCAATAGTCACTTGCCTTTAAATTAATACCAAATACCTATGAAGCATAACGTAAAATATCTTAAGTGGTCAGACATCGGCAACCATCCCCTAAGGTAAGGATACCGCGAGGCATCAATTTCTTCACACACTACATGTAACCGATGAAAAGAGACAAAATCACTAATGTTAAATTTGAAAATCGTTTCTAACTCTGACAATTTTAATTCTTCCATTTTTCTTTATTGAACATTTTTTACTCAGTTTATTAAAAACTGACTACTGTGAAAGTCCTGAACCTTTCTACCACCACTGTACCTATATTCTTCACGGTTAAACATTCACCTAAACATTGACAAATCGCTTACAAGACCAATTCCCGATCTACAAATCCGTGAATATTATAAGAAAATTCGATTGTAGTCACGTCACATTTTCATCGCTCGACTATCGTGCCGTGAACGAGTCACGTAAACTAAATAGACCCCATGCAGAGATCACTTTCCACCCCCGTTCATTTATAATCTCCACCCCCTCCCCTGGTCGCCATGAAGCGTCTATTAAAGACCATCCCTAAAATTGAAAAGACAGTCGAAACTATTCCCGTGTCAAGCGGCGACAGTGGTGACCGACTTTCGAGTCGTCAGGTCAAGGGACCTTTCGATTCACCGACTAATGACCGTCTCGAGCTTTAACGAAGGAGAAAAACGAGGATAGCCAAGAATACACGAACAAATTGGTCTCGAAGTGACGGTTAAGGGGAAAGGAGGACAGAAATGCAACCTGAAGCAGGGGCGGGAGGGGGTGAGAGCTCGAAGAAGAAGACGAAGAAGGGGGTTGAAAACGAAGCCGTAACCTGGTTGGACGAAATCCAGGCACCCTGGAGTCCTGCAGTTTTCGACCAGCTGATCGACCAAACGCGAACGGGGGAAGGAAGGAAGGATGGAGGGAACGAGCGGTGTTATGGACCGCGTGGGAATGGGGCTCCAGCCTGAGTGGCGCCGCGACGCTTTCCGGCTGCTTGTCGCTTTACACCGCGAAGAGGGTGGGGAGCACTCGGCGCGGCCGCTCGTAAAATCGAATTATTAGTTACCGCCACACTGGGACACAATTTCGCGAAAACATCTCGTTAAATCACACCCTCTTCTCTGGGTCTCTCTCTTTCTTCGCTAGCAGTTTTTAGAAAAACACATTGGTGCTTTTTGGATTATATGTGCTCGTCATCCACGTGGTAGGAGACAGTTTTTTGACTTGTTTATTCGAGTTACATGAACATGGAGAGTAATAGTCTTGACCCCACTTGTCGGTGTCGAGGAGCATTTAGATGGTTCCAAGCTTTGACGATGTATTGCAGATAGAAGGGATATAGCCAGCTGGTAAGCGCAATGGCAGACTAGAGTGTAAGCTGATGCGATTCCACTGGACACTCTGGGCAGTAGAATAGATAGATTATTGTGGGACTGGGCATACTCGGAATGGTGGGTATTTTGAACCTGTGCAGAACTGTGTGACTGGTGGAAAATACATTTGGTGATTTGTAGTAACTGTGCTGATATCTGTACTAGAGATAGTTCTTGATTATAACAGGGATTCCTGTAAATCACCAATATCCACGTTAGTCGAAAGCATAGGGAATCAGTGGAACACACGACGAGTCCAGAGTAATACATCATTAGGGATACTAACCATCACTTGATCACCACCTGGGAACATTCCCCACCCAACATTTCTGATTGGTGATCAATAATATGTGATACGAGCACGTGTAGCTTAAGTAGATGACAATCACAAGGAGTACACTACTATCAGGCCCTAATCAAATTCCTGATGAAGCTAATTCTCCCGAAAGCAGTTGCCCTGTACCTGAAAGCTTCGAACACTAGCGATCCGAATTGCGAAAGTGTCAAGTACATCATTACATGGTATTAGTGAACTTCAAGATTCTTTTAGTGGCTGATCCTATAGTTATTTTGTTAATTGCCTTGAATTACCTACTCTGGAAAGATTTAATCATCCATCAGAATAAGCGCTCTATTGATCATTGAACTAAGAACGCTTTTGCCCTGTCTCTTCGCAAAGCGCCGAAAAAGTTTGTTACGTCGACAAACATTCGATGATCGACGGCACTTTCAGGGATACCCTATCGACGGAGTTGATTCGTTGCGTGTCACAGGACGATAGCAACGGAAAGGAGAGCGCTATCGGTGCATCGACGCGGAAGGGGGGGGGGGGGGGACTCAATCGAGCAAACTTTTCCTCAAGTAAACGCAATTAAAGGATGAAGCAGCACCACAATTTGTCCGGGAACGGGGAAGGGGGACAGAGGAACTCTTCTTATGCACAAGTGGAATAATCTCGAGAGGAAAATCGATAGCTCGAGCACGAAATCGATTAGTCGAGGTGCTTCAGCTCGAGACCGTTCGTTATTTGCGGACAGAACTGCTCAAGCCTGCATTCTGAGCGAATGAAATATTATAGAGAGGTATTGTGTTTGCCGAATTGACTGATCTGCAACAAAGAGCTCAGTTTTAGTGATATCTGAGGTCAGCACTGTGAAAGCTACGACCACTGTTCAAAAGTTTGGGCAGTTGTGGCACACATAGAATGACAGCGGAATGTATCATACTCATGTGAAAGCAAAGAGGAGGAGCGCCCCTTCAGTGTTCCTTTAAGGAACAAGTGGGTTTCATACTCAAGGAATATGTGGTACTATCTGGATCGTGGCTAATTTGGAATAATTCAGTTTTACAAGAAGATAGGGACGTAAGCCTGCACGACAGAAAAAGAAAGTAGGAACCCAAGCAAATAGTGACTTGGCTGTTGCAATTAACGGACCTTAACTGATGACGAACTGAGTAGGAACGACGCGAGAAACGCAAAAAACCTTCGACCGGGGTTCGACTGCACCGCATCTGATTGGGTGTCAATTCGACACTCGATAGCCAGCTTAGACAGGCCGGGTGGTAAGTGGAGAACCCTAGGGAGATGGGGTAAATGCAAAATTGCTACAAACCGTCGGTAGCTTGACGTGACGTTGGAGCTCGTTTAAAGGGGAGGTGGAGACAGCGGAAGGGTATTGGCTGATAGTATGAGAAGGATCGGGTGGTGGCAGTAGTCGAATAGAGAAGAACAAACGTGGGACGAGGGGGAAGCTGAGGGGCGCGAATATAGAGGACAAGAACGGAAAGTAAGGACTCGGGCATCTAGAAAGCGGAATGGAAGGAAGAAGGTGTGAATAGTGAAGATAGAAGATGGAGGCGGGCAGAGTGAAAGGAGGATAGCTCGTAGGGTGGCCGGGCGGGTGGGTTGGAAAGGAATCCTTCCGATAGAGCCTGCGTGCCTCGCACCCTCTGTCCCTCGACCAGGCATCGGTGGAAGGAAGTGGTGAGTGCCCGAAAGGCGGCGTGCTTGCGCGGCACGGTGTGTGTCCGATGTTATCTGTGGTTGCCATGGGGATGCTATTGATTGGCCAACGCGCCGACAGACGTCACGGGAGTCGCGGCGCCACTCCGACTATTGCCTGCCGCCTCCACCCCCTCCCTCGCCCCCCCCCCCCCTCCTCCTGCAGACCGTCCACCACCTCCTCTATCATGCTGATTCACCCCCTTTCGCCCGCCAGCAACCTGCCGCCCTGCGATCCGCGTTTGCTAGTCCACTCACACGCTACCGGGCCCCCTGTTCCATGCGTTCGACCGGCCAACAAACGCATCCAAACACATGGAAACGCACTATACGCGCCCATCCAACCGCCCTTCTAGACCCACGCGTTTTGGTAACCTGACCTCTCCGTGCAACTAACACCAGACCCCTTCTAGGTCGCCAACTGAGGAACACTCTTGCGCCGAACAACGCCGAGGCGATTGGAGTAATCGTGGCCGGTTGTTTGTAGTCGAATGGGGCTACACTCCGCTAGACGTTTCTGTTTAGTTTCTGAGTAGTCGGACCTTAGCCGAAAGATCTAACGTTGCCGCGCACCCGTTCAATTACCTTGTACGCCTCCTTGCCACGGTTCTTGACGATTACGCCTCCTTGCGGCATAATCGGCAGGGTCAGCTGCTTTCACGCGACTGGCGGGTTGCTTTAAATTCATCTATTATTTCCACCGTCCGCGGGTGAAAATATTGGGCGATTAAATTGATTTCAACCGCAGGTTCGCGGGTTCGGTTGATCTGTCAGTACCAGTTTTATACTCGCTTATCCGACTCGCGAGGCTTGTTTCCAATTCCCAGCCCTCTCGCCAACGACGACGGTCGATTACGATCCATTAGGCAGATTCTAATCGAAGTATTTGCGCGCGGAATCCGTCCGCGGAGGGCGTTCCTTCGCCTCCCTTCTTTATTCTCTGCAATTGACGAGAAAGCACGTTCCCGGGAACTCGCGTGCGAGCACAGGCTCACGGGGACAGGCTGCCGTGTTTTATACGACTCGTTAGGCGCCAGGATGGCTGGCCCGCGTCGCGGAAGCCGTCGTGGCGGCGATTTCCTCTCCGCAGCCCGCTCCGCGCAGCCCTAGTTGCCGTTCTCCGCGACTGGCGCGTACATTTCCGTTGCATATATCAATTCGAAGAAACCCAGTCGAGGTCAGGTCTCTAAGGGTGCGTCCGAATGTTTTAATTGTACGCAGCAGCAACGTTTTCAGTCGAAATCGCTAAAATCAGTCGATCAGTGTAGTTTTAAGCTTCCCATTTTGAATGTAATAAATACCTACAGTATAATTTGTCCGTACAACTGTGGTTATTCGGTATCGTAATTTGTTGAATAAATCTAAAATCCTCAGTATTTGTCTTTTGATAGCTGTACTATATTTTGCGTGATGTGAATTGTGTCCTGGGTAGTAACAAAAGTTGGTAGGGTAAAGTAGGTAGTTGCAAAAGTTTTTCTAAGAAATAATTCAACAGCCCTTACAGTAACCACTAGTGCCAACAATCATATTTTTTCGGAGAGAGAAAAAACTTCCCTGACTTTAAATTATTTACGAAATTTGATTTGCTTTGATTAATAAATATGCTGAAGAATTCAAAAACCCAAAATGCATCCCATGCATCGCGGCACCATCTTGTAACATTATCGGTAACTTATTTACAAAACGAAATTCCATTGAAATTCTATGCTATAGTATCTATTACCATTAGCACGTAGATCAAATGATCTACGATAATTTTTTTTTTTTAATTTTGGCACTCAGTATTTTCTACACTTCTGCAGGGACTCTTCAATTAGTGATAGACGTTAATCTCAAGTCAGGTTTTAGAGTAGCCGCAAAATAGTGACAAAAAAAACTATAAAATTTTATATAGATAGCAGTAATATCACTTCAAATAATAAATATTCTGCTGATTAACATCGGGTATTTCAAATATCTTATTATACAGAACGTCGTAGACACACCCAAGTGTGTATGTACTTACATCGTGCGCATTTGATTCTCGGACACCAGCCACTCGCTATAAGCGCCCCCTATATCTTCTTTGCGCAGCGCGCGAAGGAGGCCGGCTCTTTCGCTGCACGAGTGCGGTTGGTGTCTGAGAAGCAAATGCATTTTGCGTATTATTATCAACAATTTGTGTGGAATGTCAGAGAATTTGAAATTATGTTGTTCATGACGCCGTCAGTTCTTTTAGGTTCACCCTATATGAATTATAATGCATGAAACCGTTGCTCCCAAAGAATTTAGCAATCCTGACGCACGTGGTTACAGTGTTCTTATTTAAAACGTTTAAAGGGGTAATTTTTTTTTTTTTTTTTTTTTTTTATAAATGTACTCGCATTTATGCAGATTTATTCCCTGTTTGCTACCGCATTTCCTTTTTGTTGACACTACTTCTGTGAATAGTGGAATTCTGGAAAACGTCTCCTCAAAAGAAGTCCGTAAATAATTAGAAATGCGCAGTGGTAAAATTTGTGCCTCGATTCCTCTGATTTGAGGAACAAACATCGATTGTATTTTTATCTGAAGAACCTCAGTCTGCACTCTGCATCTTTTCAGGGGCATTCTACAAGTCACTGAGAATTTTTAGTGAAATAGGGTAAATTTTTTTTAAGAAAAAATACCTACACGTATATTGCCTTCTGAAAATATCTAAGTATTTTCGAGAAGTGGGGTGAATCTTCGTATACTTAAACATCTCCACACACTTATCCAACTTCTTCAAGATGGTCACCATGTTACCATAGTTTTTCAGGATGAAGTGTAATTTCATGAACTCCTGCTTGGATAATTTTCAAATCAAGAGTGGAAACAGAGAACCAAAATCTGAGGCAACATAATCTCTAAATGGAAGTTTATTACATTTCTTTGCTTGGGATTTGATTAAATTAGGAATATAGAACAAGAAACGATAGTACATCCAATTTTCGTAATTTTTTTAAAAAGGCACTTGGAAAAATAATCCCAGTAATGCAAACCTGGTTCGAATTCAACTGCTTTCAGACTGGCAAGGATACTGGCAAAGCGAATGATTTACATTTAATTATGAATTCTGTAATTTAATGCTTATAATAAAATCTTTAATCCCACTTGTAAATACCTGAGAATTTTCCTCAATTAATCTTTAATCAAATCTCTAATTAAATCTTTAATTCCACTTTTAAATACCTTTAAATTTTCCTATTTAGATAGCTTGGTACAATAACAAGTGACTCAAAAGATACACGATGCTCCTTATCAATATGAAGAGATTGACTGAATAGATTTTCGTTATGCTGTTTGTAATTAAATGGAAGTCCCGTGCTCCTGCCTTTGATTTAATACACTTCATGCAATGTTTGTTGCAGTATCTCAATATTCGTGCTCTATTTAATGGCAAATGTGTCGATGGGTGTTGTGTAACCCGTCGTCGTCTCGTAAATTCATCTATGGCTTCAAAGACAGAACAGAGTATAAATCCTCCGTGTTATATGAACCCCACCGCAGAAATATGTATGTATATCCGATTCTAATTGTCGACGCGCGATCGAAATTGAAAATAGCCCAGGCGCTACAAACTCTCTATTTGCCCAAGCCAATTGAAACAGCAAACAGAGAAGCGTGGGTGATTCAATATTTTTGTACCGCTGGAAAATTGTTTCGACAATGTGTTTTAATCTTTTGCGCTTCGATCGCGGGATATTCATAATTCGCTGCGACGGACCGTTTGATATTATTCAATAAATGATGACAGAGAAGATTTATGACTTACTTATTTATTCATATATGGACGGGATTATAAATAAACATGAATGAACTGACTGAAGAAACCCGAAGCAGACAGGAATAAACTGGACGATTAATTAAACGGAATAGCCTTTGTAGTGGATCTTTCAAAGGTTGAAAGTGGAGTAGAGAAGAAAATCGTCTGCACTATTGGCGAGAATACGCTGTGTTCTCAAATTCTTGGAACAATCGAAATACGGGCGATTCCATCCAAGTCTAAAAATAAGTCGAAAATGTAGAATAACGTTTTTTCATTATAGTTCCATTTACTGAAGTTACCTACAGACACATTTATCGTGTGTATTTAAAATATAAGGCAATAAATTATCATAAGAAATATTATTCCAGAATTTTGTTATGTTAAGGCTGAATTGTGTGTTCATGTAGTCTATAAATTGTCAAAGCCAGTTTTCACGTAAATGAAGCCTTGTATGACCTACATTAAACTATTTTAAATACTTCGAACTTGCTTTTGGATAACGAATCACCTGCGCTCAGACTTTACTACGTATTCTTACAATTAATGGACACTAATTATTAAACATTCAATAAATATGCAACTCCATCTCCGGCAAAGTGAGTTACAGAAGGTTCGTTAATTGAATATGTTTCTCTCATTTTTGAAATATATTTCCCTGGTACTATGTATAGCAGACTTTTGAAAATAATTATCCAACAACGACGCACTACTTTACTTGCATTATTCTCGTCAATCAATTCTCATAAATTGCACTGACTTAGAAAAAAGTTTTCAAATTTTTATGCTGCCCATCCAATACACACGTATATCTCAGTACAGCTCTTAGCTCCGTTAACGTCTCAGTTTTCATCCTCGGTAAACATTTTCCTGGCTTTCACCTTTCTGAAAATTCCCCCCAATCCTAATATAGCTTCTCGCACATAACCACCACCTCCCAGTAGATCCTATTGTTCTTTGCCGGTCGAAAACTGGCGGCATTCGGGTGAATCAGATAGCGAAGAAAAGTGGCGATTCCCGAAACTGCTCAAAACTCGCGTGACATCAGAAGCGATAACGTGCCGGCCCGGCGACATTCGCATTTACCGCGGCTAAACTAAGGCAGACCGCATTAGCCGAAAAGCTTATGTCCCGCGGTTGTCGACGGGGCGGCAACTTCGGAACAACAATTACCATTCGCGTGCCAAGATGTATATTTGTCGGGAGACCGGGCAGAACTGTCGTCCCGACGCTAATAAAACTAGTGCACCTGCAACCGTGCGGTGGGATATGTATATCGTCAGCGAGACGATTAATAATCATTACGTTTAGGCGAACGGCCCTCGCGCATATTAAAGTAGCCGCCGCCATAAAATCTATCTGTTTACGATTCCCGTGTGAGCTCGAGGGCGTTATTTCTAATTCTGCCGAAATTACGCGCTCCTGTCTGAATATTCTCGAATCGATGGAGAATACCATTATGTGCAGCTTGTATCGTCGAAATTGGGAATACCACGGGCAGAGGGGACAATTTTGAGTAAAATGTTATGTATCTTGTATTCCTGTGACTGGCTGTCCATAGGAATCAAAATGGTACAACTATCCTGCATCGATTAGACATATTAAAATAGGAAGAAAATTAAATGAACGCTCGAAAGCATTAATGGTGAAATACTGCACTATACAGGCTGTCGCAGTATCGATGGTAGGATGGATGGTATATGTAGTAGGCTAAAGAAACACGATTTCCAATGATAATTATTTTTCTTCCCAAGTCCTTAAAAATGAAACTAAACTTCAAAGAAGACTTATTAGATTTAGATGTATTAGTTACATTTACATTTAAGAAAAAATTCATCGAATTCATTTTTAAATATACAACATATATATTATTATTATTAATGTTCACACCTATAAAAATTCTGTACCTTATTATTTTACCCACATTTTTAAAACGGGAAAATGCGAAAATAAGTAGGGTAGACCGGGGGCGGAATTAACAGGGGGTCAAATGTGACACGGTAATACCTAAAAAAATATAATGGATAGGTACCTATTAACACCAATTTTAGATATATGATAAACAATGACATTTGGAATACACACATTCATGTCCTAGCAGTATAGATTCGCAATAGACATGGATAGTGAGCAAAATAACTTTTCGATACCCTAAAGTAACTTTTTCTTACTGACTTATAATTGTAATGTAAACACTCCCTTTGCAAGTATATGCTTTTTCCTTTTTTTAATCTGTAATTTGATCTTTTTTAAAGTAATACTGATCGTTACTTAGCACTTTTAAGTTTCTCGTTAATCAAAATAATTAGTGTCAATGAAGGTGAAATAATATTGTCTTGTTTGCATAGAATCCTATAGCATTGCACAAGCAAATCAAATGAAAAATCAGTGTAATGTACTGCACATGAAGAATTCACCCACCCAAACGTTTTTTATTTCTGCCACAATTGCGATATCGCGTACTTGGTTATAATTTTTACTTTTTCTCATTTATTATTATAATTTAAATCAATAAATATTTTAATTTTGTTCATCGATTCCATGCAGTATTACAACCGTCGCGGGGTCAGAAACGGCTGTAACACTTTACACTGCAACGTTAGGGCTATAAAATTCCGCTTCTCATTTTTTATTAATAACTTGGATATTACTTGACATACAATAAAACTGTTGCGGCCCAATGATGTCAGATAAATAAGTAACACTTCTGTGTAAGAGTTTTGCTGTAAATGTAATAGTTCCTGCGTAATCGTATTCCAAAATCAAAGTGTTACTGCCCCTGGTCTACCCTACTGATAAAAATGTGCAAACCCTAAATATTATTCAATTTGTCTAAAATTTGGCATACAGATCACTTAGATAAATAGAACCAAGGGGGTCAGCAAATTTACTTGAAAATAGTGCCTTTGGAAAATTGAAACACCCTAGTACACATGATTCCCCCAAAGAATGTCTATTAAATTAGACGGTAAAACTTAAAATCCTTCGAAACAACAGGTACCTACCTACTTTATGCGAAGGGTAAGGGGAAAAATTGGGAATGTCCGTTTTTAATGATTTTGCGAGTTTTGGCATATTTTGGTGGTGGCAACTGAGACTACCGAACAGTCGAATCACAAAGGGTTATATAGTTCAAATACCCCCGTAAGATAACGTTAAAAATAGGAAATGTCCACTCTCCACTGGAACCAAACACGGATACAAGTAAATTAAATTCATTGAACCTTGTGACTTTACTGGTGGACTGAAGTATTAAAACTTAATTTTCTCGATAAAGCTGCTTTGTGCCATTCCCTGTTCCCCCCTTACTCTTCATGTGACTTTTCATTATATCAAGCAAGGAGAGAATGTTCGAATTTCTTTCGCTAATTGCAGAGCCATATTTTACATTTTGGCGAAACATATTCCATTAAAAATATTCAGTAAAGGATTAACGAACAATTCCTTCTCTACTCTTGTAAGTTGTGAGCTTACCACCGTTTTCATACCCACTACCGTAAAATAATACAGAAATTAAAACAGCAACGCGAACGTCACGAATCTCCTTGCATAAGTTTCTCAAGCTTAAGTAAGGAATTTTGTCGCGTTGCGTTGATCATACACTCGCCAGGTCTTAACTGAGATAAGTAGAAAAGCCTACAAAGAGACTCCCAAGCGAGACGTGACGTTTCTTCAATTTTTCTCGTTACATCTCCCTCGTTTTCCACTTCACGCCTCCTCCACTCTCGAGGAGCGAAATGGTCGAGCGTAAAAGCGAAGGAGGGCGCGAGGGAAAGAATGAAACTAATTGCGGTGCCGTCTAGAAATCGCCTCCGTAACGACGATTCCTTCCTCCGGTTCGAGCCGTGACGCGCCCTGACGTATTCTCATCGCCACGAAACTTTTTATACGCGAGATTCTAACGACGCCGCGGCAATCTGGATGCAACTGTTCCTCCTTCGGCAGACGTCCTCATTGTTAAACCAAGGTGTCAAGGTTCGAACTTTCCTCGCTGATCCTTATTCTCGGACATATTTCATGGAAGAAACGTCGCTTTAATGATACCAGCTGCTTCTGTCGCTAGTGATGCTGACTTCCTGTTTCCTACTTTTATTTCAAGACACTCCTTCATAATAGTAGGTACTGCTTTTTGATTAGGATCGCTGGAATAACGGCGGAACAATAGATAGTGTTCATCTGGAGGCCGTCTAGATCTTCGAGCTACTTGTGGGTGGTTGTAGAAAATGAAGCAAATAAAGGTTTCACCTTCACTCTGTGCATAGGGGTCAAATTGACCCTAGTCATTGTAATATGGGATGTAATAGGTTTTTGCACCTAATAAATATGCCAGGCAACTAGGATTGCCTCAACTAAGGTGTTACACACACATTATTAAAAAAAAAATCGAAAACATATTATCTATGACGTATCTGCGATAGTTTTAAGCTCACCAAGCATATTTTGGTGCATTGGGGTCAGACTGACCCCAATTTTTTTTCATGCAATTTGGAACCAAAATTTATATTATATATTTTCTTTTGTGGGAATATCTGAGTCGGGCACCCAGGCAGAGACATCTCGGGTAGGGTGGAACGAAATATAGGGGCAAAATATTTTTTTATTATTTATGACTGCTAATAGTGGGCAAAAGTTGCCTTTTATAATGGTATTTAAGCTGCCAAAGTTTGAACGTGATCAACAAATTTTTTGAGGTGCCGCAAGCCCTTCAAATATTAACATTTACTGAAATATTAATTTTTGAAAGGCTTGCGGCACCTCAAAAAATTTTTTGATCACGTTCAAACTTTGGCAGCTATATATTTTATAAATATCATTATAAAAGACAACTTTTGCCCACTATTAGAAGTCATAAATAATAAAAAAATATTTTCCCCCTATATTTCGTTCCACTCTAATCTCGGGCTCTCCGCGATATGCGTTGCCGTTTGGATGACGGCATTTGTTTAGGTAAGTCGAGCGGTCGAGAGTCAGTCCGGCAACGAAGCTTAGCCGCGCAAGGTCGCTGAACTAAAAGATACTACTTTTGTACAAATTATTGTCTAGAGTTTCGAAAAGACTCCTATTTTGTATACAATATTGCATTTCTTTTTCTTTTATATATTTCTATAAATATTAAGCTGGAGACAATTTTTATAAAAAACTTTACAAAATATATGAAAATATATACGGGGTCAGATTGACCCCCGTGCACAGACAATGGGAAAATTTACTATGCACAGAGTGAAGGTTAATGAATTGTTGCTAATAAGATCTCACAAAGGAACACCGCGAACCCGCACTCGTGGATTGGAACGCAACTTTGTGGGTTTATAGAGTGACTCAAGACAAGCACTCAACTCAGACAAAGACTCAAAGTCCAATAGTCACTTTTTCGTGTATAACCCTTAAAGTACAAGAGACAGAATAAAATTTCTCACAAAAGTTTAATGGTACAATAGTGCTGCAAACTTGCGTCAACAAAATTTTGGAAAGAGTTTAAAAATAAATATCTCATGAAAAAAACTTTTGAAGAGGTTAACTAGATCCCACGATAATTAATCTATATAAATAAAAATGTAAATGTTATTCAAAATCTTAAATCTCCGAAAGTTCTTCGCCGATTGCTTTGAAATTTTGACACAACGTTGCATTCGAATACGCGCGTGTTTTTATATACCTACTATTATATAGATGTCACACCAGTGACAGGTAAAAACATTAGAAACGTGCGCTTTCTCTTTTCTTTCTTTTCCATTTAACCAGACTGAGTCACAGCAACGCGTGGCCGGGTACAGCTAGTAAATAATAAGTAGAATCGACATAAAAAAATCTGCAACTTTAAAGATGCCCCCGTATATCCCAAAAGAGTTTAATCCAATATTAGCAATAGCTTTTCCAACAAAAATTCACAAATACGTATGAATTACTTTTGGGGGTTGTTACATGAGAATAGCGAGTCTGTAGGCTCGTCAAGGCCTGGGCACCCTAGGTCTGGGCACACTTATCAGTTCCGTATCAGTCCATGCCGGAGTGTTAGTGGTAAAAAGAAAAGGTCCTCTACGCCCCTCTTTTCCTCACCTCTGGCAGGCCGGCTCGGAGCTGATACGGAACTGATATGTGTGCCCAGACTTTAGGACCTCGCTATCTCGTGTCAGGTCTCGGTAACTCTTTCGCATTCAATGTTTCTCAATCGCTCACTCGAATTCTTGGACCTCTACTTGCCGAGTTAGACGACCATATATGACCGTCTCGGACCCCGGCCAACTAACAGGGCGCTACTATACATACCTCCTTACGTATGTAATAAAACGGGATTTATTCAAAACGGCTAGGTCGCGAGTGGGTTAATGTATAATCAGTTGCTGATCTGAAGTAGGTATCAGACCAAACTATGAAACGATGCCGTGGAACACGGCGAGGATCACGCTGGATCATTAGGCCAGGGGAAGAGATGCACTCTTTTGCAAAGTCGGGTTCAGTCTCGTTTAATTAACCTCGTGGGCGTCGTTGACAATGGGACGAACACACCACGGATAATACAACACGAACACTTCACAGCACACTGAACACTGGTAGGGCCGTTTCCGTTCAAAAGATCGGGAATCGCTGGGCGACAAAGACGGCGTTGAACAGTGCGTGTGAGAGCGTGTTTACCAAAACGCGCTGTTCGTGGAACTAACGTAGTTGAGCTATGGAACTACGTAGTAGATGCAAAGTTTTTGCACGGATCGGGCGTCTATCGATAAGCGACGTACGCCCGATCCATGCAAAAACTTTGCATATACTAGGGTAAACGCACCAATAAATGAACACTTAAGGCTAATGAATGAACACTATTATAAAATTATGTTTGCAGCGCGATTGATTCCACGTACTGCAAAAATTGTTTGGATACTAAGGAAGAAATTAGTCTCTAATTAATTAGTTGCTTATTTTAATTACTCATTTTACTCATTTTAATAAAAAATGGCAAATCATTGGTACGTGTTCATTTACTGGTACATCCACCCTAGGGGAGAGGTGGGATGAAAGGGACATTTTTGATTAGGACCACATAGTAAAAAAACTAAATAACCATTCGAGTTCTAATTGGTACCATTAGAAAGGTCAGTTATCTGGCTACAACAGTACATGGTCATATTAAGCTTCTCTCTATATTTATGTCTTATTTTGCGCTTTCTAAAAGAGTGTGTTTTGTCCCTTTCATAAATTGGCTGTATTGAAAGGGACATGGATGTTTATGAATGGGACAGTGTAATAAAACAAGGTAATATTAATATTATTCCTGTAACTATTATTTCTGCTGATACCGAAATCGCAGTATTGATGTCGACAAGTCTACAAGTCAATGTTTTTCTCAAATTACATAAATACCACGGCATTGCAAAAATATTTGTAACAAACTTTACATTAAGCTTACATACTTAAGTAACAAAGAATAATACTCACATTTGAAGACAATAGATAATACTTTCATTAATATCCAAACACATATTCCTTAGATTAATCCAAACTATGTTAATTAAAAGATCTTAATTGGCACGAAAATTAATCAAAAACATCTTGATATGTGCTAAATATTCTTTTATTAACAATGTTCGGTTTATCATAATAAGATTTTGAAAGGAACACTTTGGAAAGGGGTGTCCCTTTCATAAATTTGTCTTGTGTCCCATTCATAAATATGGCAACACAATTGAAAACCTAATCTCTACAGTTACAATATTGAACAACAGATTATCTAACATATATCTTAATTGTTCCTGAATAAATATCAGTCCAGATGTAATAATAAAGAAATCAGTCATTGGTAACAGCACCTGGCAAAACGTTTCAAAAAATCATAAAAAATTTTACTTTGAAGCACGAAAAAATTCAACCGCGTATCGCCGCCATCTTTGAAATGGCAGCGACCTGCAGTTAGGCGTGTTTGGGCATGTACGAGGGTCGTTACAATATGAAAATACTTTCGTCGTGGTATCTGTCAGATAATTGCAATGTCCCTTTCAATACGTGTCCCTTTCATCCCACCTCTCCCCTACTACAAAAAAGTTGCATCTACTACTAAAAACACGTCGTTTCATATTTAGAGTTATGCACCGAAGACAATAGCTAGATACACTTATCCGCTGTGATATCCTAGCTGCGTTGAGTGGAGAGTTATTCCTCTTCCTGTCCCTCTAACTTCTTCCCTCTTTTTTTTTTTGTTATTTGTACACCGATTCGAGTCGCTGCAGCAGCGTCGTCGCGGACAGTGGCAACAGCAGAAAATCTCGAATAAATCCTTTCGTAATCCCGCATCGCTCCTTTCAGCCAGTCCGGATTTCCACTACTCGCTTTTGTGCCACCTCTGCACCCTTCGAAAACTCTCTTTATCTCTCTTTCCATCTTCACCCTGCACTCTACTCTGTCTCCCTCTTTCTCTCGGCTCCGTGGAAGCTCCGCGCAGCCCCGACCGTGTACCCGTTCGTTCCCGTGTACTTTTTCCATAAGGCCGTCAATAGCGACTTCCTGCCGTTCCTGGTATTCACGGCCGCCGCCATTACGATATCTGGCGACGCGGAGCATTCGAAACAAGGTTGGTCCCGGTCGTTTCGAAACAATTTTGCTTGCCAGCCGAGCCCTTCCGCTCGCATCCGATACTGCGAGGCCCGCTCGCCCGTGGCTTCAAACAGAAAAGAGAGAAAGAAAGACACGTTTATTCTGCGAAATGCACCCCTATTTTAACGAATTTCTGGGTTACGACCTGCTCTCACCACCGCCTCATCTTCTCCCCCTCCTTCCTCTCGCTGGGAACGATAAATTCGGTTTTAAATTTGACGAGAGGATCTCCGAAACCGGGGGAACGACCCTTGCGGCAAAGTGGTAGCACAATTAGGAGCACCTGAAGTCGATTCTCTGGAGTTAAGTGAATTTTTGCACGCAAGTACGCTCGAGCGTTTGAGACGATGGCGACCCCCCCCCCCCCCCCCTCCCCCTGTCGTCTATTGAAACCGTATTTTCGCTTCTTACGGGATATAAAACAGTCTCCATTCGGCGAGCACGCGACGCAAATTTTCTTCTGGAGGGAAAAGCAGGGAAAAGTCATGTTTCCAGCCTCCTCGTGGCGTTTTTTGTCATTTCCATCCAGCTTACGTTAAGCCACTTTTTATGCTGTCCCTTATTCGAGGCTTATCATGACAAGATGAATGCAATATGATATCAAAAGACGAAGGAATTCCATAACGGAGTACACAGTTGCACGCCGCTCAAAGCACCCGCCGCGGCGCTCCTACCTTCGCGGCCACCGGCGACGTTCCCTTATTCACTTCCTCGCCGATTTTGTTGAAAGACCCTTGCCTGGGTGCTGCGAGTGTGTTTAGAGCGGAATTGCATGAATTCGATACTTATAATGTGCCTGTAATATTCAGATTAAATTGACGTTTTATCGACTCTGTCGATAATTAATAGTACCTTCGGAAATGATTCCAAGGAAATAAGTCGAGTTGAGAGTTCAGGTAAGGCTGTATATTTTGTTTTAACGAAGTATGGCATGTTAAGGGGTCAGGCCACCTTTGAGGCTGAAAATTCATATATAAATTTTTTATTTTTATTTTAGCAAACTAATAAGATAAATAAAAAATATATTTTATGACGTCTATTATACATATCTTGAGGTATGTGACCTCTAGCCCCTTAAGTAACTCATATTTAGTGGAGAAGTATTTGAAATAGGTTTGTCGATATAGGAAGAAAATATTGTGTGAGTCATTGTTGCTTGAAAAATACGTATAGTCTGCAATAGCTTATTACTGCGTTTACACTAGTGGTCAAAATATTATTACGGTATACGTGTAGTCTATTCTGGAATTTTTCTGCACTCGATGTGATACAGATTGCTGGGTATACCTCTTCCCCCTTAACCCTTCGTTGACACTCTGGGTGTGAGCCACCCATAAACTGATTTTGACGCTCTCTACCTTTTCCAATACGTAGATTCTACGTAGAATATCGTGGATATTCGTGGAATATCTCCATTTTTTCAATTACCCAAATAGCCTATCTTCTATATGCAAAATAAATACCTTTTTCCAAAGCCGACTTACAAAATTTTTTTTTTCTCAAAATATTATATCTGAACAACAACTCTGTAGATTTTTAGCTTCTAATATTGAAATTTGTAAAATTTGCAATTCTTTTGAAGATTTCCTTCGTTTTTTCTCGACATGTGGAAATCTAGTTTTTTTTTATACAAAAACTGTGATAAAATTTAAATTAAAAAACTATTGGAATACATTATAGAGACCTTAGAATTGACCTATGATTTTTTTCGAACCGATTAAAGCCTTTAAATGAGAATGCCAGTCGTTCAAAAATTGCTCCGGGTGTGAGCCACCCCGTATGTCAAAGTTGATTGAAAAAAGAGGTGTGTCAAAGAAGGGTTAAAGTACCTTTGGTACGTTTGGTGTTAGCTACTTTGTCAAAAATACATTGGTCCCAAGTTCTTTTACTTACCATATCGTATTCCAAAGCTACATTCACACATTACTTATATGTGCAATACAAATTGGAATAACCACTAGCCACAAAACTAGACTTTAAAACAAATTCCTCTAGCGTCTACTGTGTAACAGGTATTATTCTCAGATAAAGTGCCTTGGATAGCTTTTATTGCCCACTTTAAGATGCATTTTGTCTGAGAACAATACCTGTTATAAAATAGATGCTAAAGGAATTTGTTATAAAATCTAGTTTTGTGGTCAAAGTTACCCCCTTTGACGGCATATTAAAAGAGTAATTTGAACGTATATTACTTAAAGCTCTTTACTAAAGTAGTGTCTTAAGCACGTGGAAAGATGTTAGCAGTCTTCAGGATGCATATAAGCTTCGACTGTTGATGAAGAATTTCTTATTGCTAGAGTTATAATATGTATATATTATAATATTGGTAGAGCGTTAATTACAGGTTCTGACAAATGTCAGTCAGTTTGAAATGGTTAAAGAATAAAAATTTGTCAACTGTTGCAATCTTTACTCCCTGATCCAAGCCCGTTTAATTTCTTGCAGTTGAATCAGGAATACCTAATACAAGTAATGAAATTTCAGTAATCAAGACTGCAAACTTCAGAGCGCTAGCGTTACTGTATCGGTATCCTATGCTTATAACGGGTGCAGACCAAATCAATCCCAGTAATCCCTCTACTAAACCTGCTTCAGAGACTCTGCATAGTGCGGCAGTAAACGTGGGTCAACTTTTCCAAGCATAACGATACATCGAAGGTAATCTGGACTTATGCTCTTTCTTCCTGAATAACCTTCCGCGCTCACCGTGGATAGCTTCCGAAAAATTCAAGAGCACCGTCGCTCTGAAAAATAGACGAGACTGCGAAGGAGCCTAGCGATCTAAAATTCATCCCTCTTGCACAAACTCCGGGGTACACGCGGAAAGGTCAATGGGAGCGTTCCAGCAGGTCCACGGCTGAGGGAAATAACAAATTCATTCACCAAGAGCGCCATAAACGATCCCCGGTTTAACCATCCGGGAAGGAGCAACCGAAGCTTTCCTAATTTATTAAAACGTCGCAGAGACTCGAACGAAACTCGGTGCAGAAACGTTCCGCCCTTCGGCCGGTGCCTCGAACTTCTTCCGCGGCTCCTTTCTCCCTCCATCCCTCACACGGAGCGGTGTAAAATTTTCAAGAGCTCTTGCTCCGGCTTCGGTGCTCACGTCTGCCATTTACACACGTTTCCTCGGCTGTGCGAACGTGTGGCGCGTAAAACGATCCTCCTGCTCGGCCAGCAGCATGCGGGAGAGGTCGTCTGCCGGCTGGGGATGCGCGGAATAAGAATCTAAAAAGAGCATGGCGAAGACACGACGACGAAACGACTCCCCTGGGCTTTCTCCAATCAGCCAGGGCTGGCTTCATCTGACTGAGATGCACTCACTCGCGTGCTTCTGGTCCGCACACGCGCTAACACGCTAATGTACACTGCTACCAACCTCCCGCGCCCGCTGCCATTCTCGGGGAACACTGACCCAGCCAGCCAGGCGGCCAGCGTCTTTTACACGCTCGTATGGATTCCATTAGTAATCTTTATGCGATCTGTTAACGCGCCGTGAAAAAGAGGAAAAGTCCCTGGGGAGTGTTTCCGCTTGGCACGCTCGATGGTCCTGCTTTTATACGATTTTCAATGGCTCCCCGCGTTAAGTAGACGCTAGACGGCCTTCGTTTAGCTCGTTTCAGCGCGAAGAAATGGACGTTTGCTAGCGTTTGCTTGGGAAGAAAGCGCGAATAGCTGCGTCGACACGACTCGTGGTGCTTTGTATCGTGCACGGTTTTTATTTTTTTTCGGGGGTTCAGATATTGGTACGTTCGGAGAAAATGTTTTGTGTGTAGTGTGTATGGTTTCCAATGTTATGCAAGTATACATATTTGTTACGTCTTATCTTCTATATGACTTGAACAATGAAGTGGATCATGGGTGTAAAGATGGTTTGAATTATTTCGATATGTGAGGCTATATAACATTTAGGCTCTTCATAGGGGAACTTTTTCAGCTTAGAATTATTGTTTACTATTAGTGATTCTTTTATATTGTTGTCTAAGTCTCTGTTTTGAATTCCTGAGTTATATTTTAAATAGAGACACGATCGTTCGTTTAACAGTGGACCCTGTGATATTTTTAAAGTTTTCTTCAGATTCATTACTATGTAGCATTATTCTGTGTTTTTCGTCATTAGGAATATGTTCTATATTCTCTAATATATCTTACCTTTTGGTATCTTTTAGTATAGCTTCTATTTTCTACATATCCCCAAATATCTTATGTTTTTACACCCCCCAATTAACACATTAAATGCACCTTCTGTTTATTTTTTAGTTTGCTATGCGCTACCATTATTCTTAAAAAAAAAAAGGAAATACCCAATTTTTACTCCTTCGCATATATTTCTGCTCATTTGAATGCGCCTGAATAATAAAAAAAATTTCTCTTAATAAATTTTCTCTTAATTTTTTTGTTTTACTTTTCTTCCATAGTTTTAGTTTTAGTTTTAGTTATTGAGTTTCGGTTAGGCCTCTAACAGTATTGTACTGCAGCCTCGCCTTTTACTTCGCTATTCTTTATGTATGTATTACTATTCTTTGTATGTTCCAATTAATAAAGACGAATAATAATAATAATAATAATAATAATAATAATAATAATAATAATAATAATAATAATAATAATAATAATAATAATAATAATAATTTAAAGCCTACACCACGTATTAACACGTATCTTTATTTTTCTGTTGCAGGTAAATAAGCAAATAGAACATTCTTCTACAGTCAACAGTCGATAGTTTTCAAGAAACGTAAAGGGAACGACTTGGACAATTAAAAGAAGGTAACAAACGGCGCCCATAAGAAAATCAGAATCGAAACATAATTAATAGTGGGTACCTATCGATCGTTCCACCAGCACTGTGGTACAGTTTAAATACGAGTATCCAGCCGATCCGTAATATATCCTGTATAATATCACCGCGAGTAATTACACACTAGATTATTCGCCAGATAAACACATATTTGATCGAAGTGCATTCGCGGCGTATTGTAACGACGATTGCGAATCCACTGTGCCTGAATTGCTGGTAGAATTATATGCATTTCTGTCTCCCTTTCGAAGCAAGGGCTATCAAGCTGTGTATCCCAAACATCGAATGCTGCGGAACACAACCTACGTGTCCTCTTTATTCAACTTGAAATGAATTCAGGGAGTCGAGACCGAAGCAGTAAGCGAAATTCATGACTGGTTATATATCTATCAATGTCCTGTAACCGTAATGAAAGATGAGAAAAATTTTGTCGTCAATGTTCAACTCCACGATGAGCATGAGAATTATTTCATTATTTTATTATTTTTTAATTATTTTGTCATTAGTTTCATCGACTTAGACTCTCACGAGACACAAGACTTTATGTATTATTAAGTCTTGTGTCTAATATATTCAAAAAAATCTCATCTCGTAACTATTCCTATTATTTGCAACTAGTTGTCGCTGAGATTTTCGTCTCATGATAGAAAAGTCTCGTGTCAAATTTCATCGTGGATTCAGACTTTAATAGTCAGATGGCGTAAAGGGTAACCGAAATGCCTGACCGATTGCATTTCGGTCGGGAATCTCTGACCATAGTGTGAGATGAGCGAAACTAAGTTGAGAGAAATTGCCAACCGAAATGTGCGAAACTCTGACCGTAATTCTGAGAGCAACGTCAGACGAACGGTCGGTTCTTGGATTCGGTTCGACCTAGCTGAATAGGCCGCGAAGGTATACTGTTCCTGTCGCTCACATTGTTTATCACTCTCGGGTTTATTGAAAACAAACCTTTGCAGTTATTTGTTACTCTCACACTGTCGACCCCAAACTAGTAAAAATTCCTCAACTGTTAATTCTTATAATTTATGTCACATTAACTTTGTTTATTTATAACAAAATATTTTATTCATAAAAATATAAATTATTATTTCAGAAAATTATTTATAAAAATATTTATGAAAATAATAGTATTAGAAATAATATAAAAATAATAATATTTCCTTCATGAAAATATTTAAAGAATTTATTAAATTATTTATAAAATTGAATAAACTGACAAAAAGAAATAAATTAATTTCTAAAAATTTATTATAAATTAAATTAATTAATTTTATTTCTTGTCATAAAGTTATTTCATGTATACTATGTATTTCACCATGGATTACAAAAGATTGAAGGTTACTAACGTGATGAAAAATAATAATTACAATCTACCTGCTAAATAATTTTGGTCGCGACTTTCGAATCGCGACCTGGATAGTCACAAATTGTTTCACAAATTTTAATCAAGCGTATTTCTACCGATTTCTCATGAATTGATGAATTCTGTTTGACCGTATTTCTGTCTCTTCAAAATTTCAGTTGACCGTATTGCAACCTCTCAAGAATTTCGGTTGACCGTAATTCTGAGAGAAATTCTCTCTCGAATTTCGGTTGAGAGGAAACTCTTAACCGATTGTCGCTCACCAATTTCGGTTGAGAGGAAACTCTTGAACGATTGTCGCTCGCCAATTCCGGTTGAGACGACCGTAAATGCCGTTTCGGTCGCCTCACTGACCGTGACCGTGACCGTAACCGAAATTATATCGGTCTCGACTCTCGACTTCCTGTTGAAATCCTTTCTCATTTATTTGACGATATGAGAATGTAAAACATATATTATTATATACAATTTGCTATAATGTTATATACAAACCCAATAATGTCATATACAATATGATTTTAAAATTATTTTTGCATCCTTTCGTGAAAGGTCTCACTCCTTAATGTCATCATTAATAATTATTAACTTCAGAGCAATATCTATAAAGTTCATCTAAGATTACGAAGCACCTTACAGTACAAAATTCTGTCCCCACCTCAAAACCATAGACTGGTCCCGGAAATTTCAGGACAACAATCGTATCACAAATTCCCAAACTCATCATCTATTTCGAGCTAGCGGGACAATAGACGCCCAATTAGCCATTTACACAATACCAAATCGATACTTTCAAGTCTGTTCACGGTTAACACGCTTCATGCACGGCTACGCGATCACGCCGTATTGAGTCTCTAGGAGGTTCCAGAGAGTCGAAGGCATCCTCCTCCCGCGACACACCATGAATTGATCGCTTAGCTCGAGGAACAGGAGACAAAGGCTCCTCTACTAGATTGTCTCCAAACTGCACGCTTTAAGACGTCCCAGACCGATCCCGAGGCACGGACAATTAGGCGATCTGATCGGTCGGCTTGGGAAATGGAAGACGATGGATCGGACTTTGGCAAACTTCGTGTTGACGCTTGGTGTGTTCCCAGTCGCCGTTATTGGTCGAAGCACGTGGGCAAATCTACCCTTCCTGTCCCTGTCCTCGTACTTACGGGTCTGCAATCAGCAGAAGGTTGACAAACTCCGTCCACCAGGGAGGTATCGCCGCGCAATTCACCTCCGCCCCGCATCATGCTCTTTATGATATCAGATTAGATTTCCCAAAATTGTCCCTGCTCTCCTGAAAATTACGCCAACGCATTAGGTCTGGCAGGCTTTATCTCGTCCCGGCCACGAAAATGAACGTCGAATTCTGCGGCACCATCTGATGCTGGCCCCTTCCGCCTAAAATTGCCCCAAAATGATGGAAAATTCCTCGGAGTTTCCCACCAAGCTGAGATGCAGACAGGTGGATATGCTGACGGCGCACTAGCGAATCTTTGTTGCTCCACCAGCTCTAAGCTTAGGGGTCTGAAATGCTTCAATTTTATTAGAAAATCTTGAGCAACCGAGTCTACGCTATATACCAAGCTCATAGCTACAAATAGTTTCGGATTTTTAGTGGCTCAAAGGTTGGAATGAAAAGGGAAG
This sequence comes from Andrena bucephala, assembly GCA_947577245.1. Taxonomy (NCBI): domain Eukaryota; kingdom Metazoa; phylum Arthropoda; class Insecta; order Hymenoptera; family Andrenidae; genus Andrena; species Andrena bucephala. The sequence continues at coordinate 110,152,828 of OX387715.1, forward strand.
TTCTTGATGAAAAAAAAACACTTTGTACAATGAAGTTTAAAGGAGACCAGAAATCTAAACCGTCACATCAAAATAATAAATTCTCAGATAATTCTGGCATCGCTGCTACACGGTCCAGTCCCTGTCCGAGAGATGGAACTAGAGAAAGCAGAGAGAAGATAGTCCATAGTTGGCACAGAAATTCGTTAGCCCTTGGACTGCAATCGTTAAAGCCGCTTTTCTGCCGACGTCTCTATTCCCTTAATTATCCAATCATCTATCCTGCAGTATTCAACAGACCCAAGTCTAACTGCTGAGGCAGAAAGACAACATTCCAGCTCGAACTCCAAACAAGGGAGCAGCGAATAACGGCACGAAGTGTTGGGTAACTTTTCTCAGCCGAAAGAACTGTAGGCCCGCCTTTCTATTTGTAATAAGGCGGCTAGATGAGAGGAGCGTAGAGCGCGAGTAGTCGAGGGGTGATGGTAAGGACTATCCACGGGCGGAAAGAGGGATAGAGAGGTAGGGAGTACGGTGTGTAGGTATATATACACCCCAAGGGTGTGATAGTCGTACGATGTATGGTTATTGGGCGGCTGGCGGCATCGATTCTCACGGCGAGGGAGCCACAGATCACCCGGAAACTGAAACTCCCGCCGTAGCCGCCCTCTCCTTCTTCGAATTCTGCCGCCCCCGTAGCTGGGGTGCATCGCGCGCTTCCATCCGTCGGCTAAATACTTTATTAGGAAGTTGCACGGTGTTCCCTTGGCGATTTGGATTCGAATTCAACCTGGAAACGCAAACCGATCCGTCCAACCCCTCGCATCTAGAGCTGCAGTTGGCTAGCTACTAGCTGAGGAGAAGCTCGTCCTTCGAGTTTGCAAATTCCCCCTGCTGAGGATCAAACGCGTCCCTGAACCTCGAGCCAATCTTCCTTCGTCTTCCCGCACGGCCAGCCGTTTTCTTTTTAATCCATTGTAATTAGACAAATGTGTCTTGAGAGTCTGAGTGAATTACATAACCATTTTTGCGAAGCTTCTGAAGAGAGGCGAACGATTGAGCTGTAGAAGTAGGTGCGAGTTATGCTGAGGGAATTATTAGTTATATGTAGGTGTTCCATACATTTCTAGATGAGTAAAGAATTAATTTTACTTTTAACGCTGCTAAAAGAATTTATGTTAGTCTCTTCTTTAACAACTTACAGTTCGAAAAATGAGACTTGGACACCACACGTTCAGAAATAAAAAAATATTCTTCCCCCGTTTTATGCTCCACCTTTCGTCCCTGAAGTATTCAGACGCAATTACAGGTTGCCCTGTATTTTACACGTTATCTATCCGGTTTATAGAGCACTTCTTCTCCATGAATTCGAGCGTACGACATATTTTAAGCGTCGTTCAACAAAGAACCCGCGCCCTGTCCAACAACTCGTCGTAAATATTCATGGATGCTCGCTGAATGGAACGGTGCATGACAAACGATCTCAACCTTCAGCCGAATTTCATTCCTCGATACTGGAACATAATTGGAAGTCACTCGGGGGCAAATTGGATGCGGCGAAGATGAGTGGCTCCCGCGATTCGCGTCGACTATCGAATCGGAGAAAGGGAAAGACGAGAACCCCCTGTCCCATCTGTCTTTGTCCTCTCGCACAAGCCATCCGCCAATCACTTTCCGTGCGCTGTGTGCAGCATATTTGCAGAATTGCAATGCTTTATGAGAACATATGATATCCCAATGATCTATCGCCGAAGTACGCGAGAATGTTAGCTTTCGACAATGTAATTTCGAGGTTTTCTCAGTTCTCTAGTTGTGGATTAATGGTCCAGCAAATTCAGCTGCTGGTTTGTTAACTTTGGCGTTAAATTTTGCAATATTGCTCCGAGTCTCCCGTTTCGTCTGTGTTGGAAGATATAAGCCGTATAATAAAAAAATAGTATTTAAAGAAATACTTGTTTCGGGAGTTTGAAATCAGAGACAGAAATTTAAAGGAGTCGCGTTAACATAAGGGTAATAAATACTGAACCTGAGGACACTATTGCTTTCATATTTATATTCGCAAATTTAAGTTTCAAATTTTATTTTATACACACGTATAATTATTCTGATTGGCGATTGATTTTATTTTCAATTTTTGAAAAGCCAGACGTAAGAATGTAAAATGTTAAGGAAAAGATGATGCCAAGAACACCTCTTCAAAGATGGGTCTCAAAATCACAGAGTAATCATTATATTTTCAACATTTCTTTGAAAAAGTACTGAATACTGAAGAATATTTTGGCTAGTAGAACATTTGAAACGATTAACAGAAAAATTTAAAACCATGGTCTTTAAATTAAAGACCTTTACAATCTTTACATATCACGCTTACACATTACCTTGAGATTTTACAGGCATAGCTTCTAAAAAATTAATCTAAAAAGTCTAGTGATATTTCTAAACTTTTCTTACCATCAACTAAAGTATGCTGATTTGGATCATATAGGGAGTTTGAACGAAAAATTCCAATTGCAACATTCACTAAACCGAATAAAGAATGATAGCTAGAGTGAAATAGCTTGGATTCGCGAATCAGTTCTGTTCCATAAATTCCTCAATTCTGTTTTCTAACAACTGGCGTTAGTAAGCTGAAAAATAATTTTGCATCATATTATGCACGTTTCCTCAAAAAATTCTTTATATTAGACAGAATGCTCACCTTGTGCTTGGATTATTTTCTGCTCGAGGATTCTAGTTTTATGTCTTGAAAGCTAAAAAAAAATCGTATGATTACTTATGCATATAGCAGAGTGTTTCTCAGTTAGTGAACTATTATCTTGCGATTAAAATCAAAATTGAAATCCATGGTGTGTATATATTGTACGAGTAATAAGATCACTTCCATGGGAAGACCTATGAGATTTCGAAACTTCGTAAGCAGCTGCCGTTACAGAACCGCTATAAATTGCTGGAGCTTCGCAGGAACTGCTTCAAAATTACCATCTTCATGCCCTCGGCCAAAATTCCTTCTTGTTTATGTATCCACTCGAAACTCGCGCGTGCGAAACGATGTTGTGCTCCTTGACGTAAGAACATGGATTCGGTGAAGCAGCATGCTGATTTGAATAAAATTAAGCAAACATTAGTCATTCCGCTGTCGTTTTAAATACACTGACTACTTCCCAAACACACATAAATGCACCCGGCTTTTACGATATTTACCTGCTACTTGCCTCGATCCTCAAGCAGAGATCCTAGGAATTTAGGGAACATTGGTTTCTCTCGCTACATATGTATACAGTTATATATAACAGAATAGTGTTAATCATATTCGTTGAACCAAGTGTGTAGCAGCAGAATAGGTTGCTCTGTTATTTATTATTTGAAACCTTCAGGTGAAGAAAATGAGAATTTTGACTTCAGTCATGTATAGAAATTTGCTATTAGCACAGTTTGCTGAACTATGGTGGCTGGCGATGTGCTGTCAATTATAACCGTATAGCTGCTGCTACCCGATCTCGTTACTGGAAATTGTGATGGGTAATGCATTAATGTATCATAAAGTTAGGAACGTATAATGTCACCAGCTAGCATTTCATCGCGACGCTGTCGCTTAACAGAGACTTTCGCAGTCACTCAATAACTACACATCTCCGGTTCCAGCGGCGGGGTAACTTTCAACAGGTCTCGATTTCCAGAGGGAACTTTCCATAATACGCGAAACTTGGCCCATTTTCCCGTGAGCCCCCAATTACAGCAACCGCTTCCACGCCACTTGGCGAAAAGAAACACAAAGCAGCCGCCTTCGATTCCACCGTTCCTTCTCTTATCTCCGGGAATAACCGTGGATCGCGTTTTCGCCCTCGCGCAATTAGCCCGGGGGATGGAATTACCGGGATATAAAGGGGCGGGAAGCAGCGGAACGAATATAATATAGTTCGAAAATGGCGAGTGAAATAAACTGGGAAGAGTGCGCGCCCGTTACGCGGTGGAACACGGTATTACGGGCCCTGATTTACCTCAACCGCGGTTCGGGATCCCCGAGCAATAGGAGATAACGGAGAGGAGAAGAAGAGGTAGAGGGTATCAGAGAGGAATATGAAGCGCGCGGAGGAGTCGAGACGGAACGCGATAATTGCGGGGAAGGATAATTTAACGGGCGGCTCTTTTCCGCCTCGACTTCTGCTCGCATCCATTTCTCTTCCCGCCCCTGTCGTTTCCGGACCCTCTGCATCTCCTCCTGCCATTCCTCTATTTTTTTTTGTTTCCGTTGTCGCGGCCGGGCGAACGGCAAGGTCCGATGTGTTGTGTTTCGTGGATCGCTTGTGTGCAATTGCATCTGGTTTTCACGATAATATGCAATATTCCTTTCATTTCTCGTCCAGAGACATGTGCGCTTCGCGGACCAATGTGCCGGGAGCTATACATATCTCCCTGTAACTTCTCACGCGTTCCTTATTTCTCGATATTGTTCCGAGTAAATTTTGTTTACATTGATTAGAAACACGTACAAGTCTTGCAACAATTTAATTCAGATTTCCAAGTGGTCTCTTGTTTACCGATGTAACGCAGTTCATTGCCTTCTTTTCCCACAGCGCTGAAGGCCACTTCGTGCCACTAGGCTTGATAAGAAAATGATGCCGATATCGCTAACATATCCGCGCCAAAGCACCCTATAACCAAACTCCCAATAGAATTTTTTTCTCTCCCCGTGACGCAGCCAATCTGTATGAATAACCCAACGGGGTCGTTGTTTTCCTTCTCAAGGCCGCTATTGCGCCCCCCCCCCTCATCGATCCGGTCCAGAATTTACTAGCTCCTGGCGAACCAGGGCCACGAAAAACAGCAACAAATACCTGATAGGCAAACTCCATGAACACGATGGTCTCGCAGTATACCCAGCGATTCCGCTGTCGCTCGCCTGGCGACACGAAGCGTCTCGCGACGCAGGAAGGGTGACTCACACCCCTCTTCGCCAGGGATAGACAGTTCGTATGCTGGTACGACAGTATGGCAGTATTTATGGAAATGAACCGAGGTAGTTTGAACCCTCTTTTCGTCCAGTGCTCCATGCTACTCCTCCTGGCTCAAGCCTCTCATCCCCCCTGCGTCTGCCCTCCCTACTTCTCTGCCGCGCCTCCACCCTTCGTTCTCCTATCATCTTGCTCCCTTTTTCGTCGTTCCGCCTTCTAATTTCTCTGCCGCGAGCCTGTCCTCGTCTCGCCGGGAGAAAATCCGAGCGCAGCTGCCGCCACTGTTTGCCCACCTAATTACGCGGAATTCATAAGTTACGGGGCGCCGCACGCGTGCCGGCGCACGGTGGCGTGTTTCGCGAAAAAGAGTGAATAAATTATTTTACGGCCTTTTATTATGTACTTCGACGCGGTGATTTGACATATTAGGTTATTTTTCTTGTAAGTAAACAGTGAAAATGGTATTGAATGATTTTGTTAATCTTTTGAAAACCAGTACATTCAAAATTACGTATAGTAATGATTTTATTTTGTTTTGTGAACAGCACATTCAACGCATGCCCAATATGAAAACTACAAACATAACAATGTCAATGGACAATTAAACAAAATCACGTAAAAACCGAATAATCTTCTTCCTGAATTTCGTAATCTAGTCTGGGTTTCTTTTGTACGTTTTTCCAGAATTCCATATTTAGTTACAAAAAAAGATCCGATGATGTCAGTAGACATTAAAATAGAGCCTTATGTGATTGTAGGGAAAATTTCTTCTCCGTATAATCGTCTCGATGTTCCTTTATATTTTTTTTTATGACATTCTAATGCCATTTCTGAAAAATCGCCTATTGGAAGCGTAAAATTTTCTAATATTTGGGCTCTATGAATTAGAATTTTGTGCAGACTTACTGGCATATAGTACCAACTACAGCGTGCCACATATAATTCGGCAGCTTTTCGGAATAATCACGGAACACTATTATATTGATGGGATAGCAACTATTTATTGCTATTAATATTACAGAGCACCGAGTAACGGGTTCTTCGTCAACTCCGGTTATATTTGCTGCTAAATGTGTCAACTTTCAATCTCCTTTCTGTCCAAAACTTTTCTTACACGAAAGTCACCATTTCTTATTGTTACATTCCAGGAGCAAAAGTCTAATCTACCGGATAGCAATGCAGATTTGATAATCTAAATTTGAAATATTGTTCGCAAACTACTGGATTATGTTCATCTAATTTGTTCATTGTTTTTGGGGTGTTAGTGCATAAATAACAGCTCTGAGCGCTTGTTTCAATCATAGCACTAAAACACCTGGAAAGGTCTGATCTATGGATCATTTTGTTCACTTTAAAATGTACCTACTGTCAACTATGTCACAGATCTATTGCAATCTTTGATGCGCCAAACATAGAAGAAAGAGAAGGCTCGAAGAAGTGGCGCGAAAAATTTGTTAAATTTTAAACATTTATAGAGGAGTCCATAATGCTTTTAAAGACAAAACAAACTTTGGCCATTATATGTAATATATACATATATAACATGTAAGAACATTTTCCTGTATTTACATTTTCATTATCTGTCAAGTCGGAAATTGAATTTATTCACATTTCTTCTCGAAACACGCCACTGTGTTACTTTTATTCTCATATCATAACTTACATCGACTACAGATATTCCTCCAAACCCTCTGTCTATTCCATATGCACTCTTTTTCCGTTTACGTAATTACTGCATTTCAAACAGGTCCGCGGTATACAAAGAAACAAATTTTTTGATACCGCATAAGTTCCTTCCCGAACTTCCTGAGATAATGAGTTTTTTTTTATAGACACTAACATAGAAAGGGACACTTTGTGTTACTTTTAAAAAACCAAGCATTAAGGTTTTTAAATTGAAACTTCTAAAACATTCGTGTAGGTACCTACATTTTTTAAGTCTACATCGATACTGATAACTTTTGCTCAAAATTATATTCAAAGTAGCCTCTGTGTGAAAAATTACAGGGAGATACAGCTCCAGTCAAATTGGTTTGCAGAGCGTGTCTGACCATAAACTATCCCTAACTCCTTACACTCTCACACTTTAATCACCCGTCAGATTCTGGCCAGACAGAATCGATTAATTTAAGCGTCCCCTTGGAAATTATTTCGAATCGAAATTTCTAAGACCAACCAGAGTTTCACGAATATATAGAAATTTATCAACAATTTTGTTTAAAATCCCCATCTTACAGGTTGGAAAAGTTTCGATATCTTTTCTCCCAGAAGTTTAAAAGGAGTCAGTACCTACAACTTTTTTAAAATTTTCGTGGCAACTCCACTTTATAGTACCATCCTTCTTGTTCCACTTTCCACTAGCAGAGCTTTCTTCTGTGATCTTTACAAAGACTCGTTATCACAGTCGCTTTATCCGCGATAGCGTTACCCTCGAAATCGCTGGAATTCTGGATTAATTAAGCCCCGAGAGTTTACCTTGGCGATAAATCCGCGAGTTTTAATGGGGGAACGCGAGCACGCCAGCAGTTTCGTTTAATGACCTTCGGTCAAATAAATTCACCCGATTTTACAAACGAGCTGAAGCACCGTGTCCCGCCGAACGATATAATTGAATCGAATTATTATATGGGCGGTGTGTGACCGTCGGTACAAATGAGTGGTGGTTTTTTCCGCTCGCTACTTGCCGTGCTTTCGTTAAGCGCGGGCGGACGCGGGAGGAAGGGGCTGAGGGGTAGTGGAGGACGTTCGTTGATTCGCCGTTACAAAAATACTATAGCAACACTGTTTACCTAATTAACCTCTGTGTAGCGGTTGGGCCACTGTTTGCGACAAATCGTGGAAATTGCGGTGCAATTTCGATCGAGGCTTCTCTCGAGGTTTATTAACTGTCTCTCTCTCTTTCTCTCTCTTCCTCCCTGTTGTTCCCTACTCGCCGTTTGGACGAATTAATTCACTTTGAACAAGTTCAACCTGAAGACACTACAGAGAACGTACCCCGGCGATTGAAAGTAAATAGGATGTTCTGGGGGTCACCGAAATAAGTATAGTAAAGAAGTGTGAGATGGAATATAGACAACGAGTTCTGTGTTTATTAACTTTGAGTATATTAAGCACTGATAAATCATGATTAGTTACCATATTTTCAATTAATATTTGAAGTATAAACATAGTTCGTGTTTTCTGACAGACCTCTGTTTATATTTAATCATTTTCATGATTATTATTTGTTTTCAATATGACTTGTTGATGAAATAGAATTTTCCAATATCCAAATTCAACAATATCCAAAATGTCACACTGAGAAATAAATTGTCAGCTTTCCTCTACAGCGCATAATGTCCGGGGGGGGGGGGGGGGGGGGGGGGGGGGGGGGGGGGGCTTTCAAAAAGCTCTGCACATTTTTATGTAATTACCTACACTTCAGATACACGTCTTAATAATATAAGTATATTGATATTTTTATACAAAATTATTGCGTCTGTTTAATCATTACCCAATATGTGAATAGTCATCATATCGCGACAGGCAAAATGATCCACCAAATGTTAAGGGGGGAGCCCTATTTAGGACGCTAGAAATGAGGTGATTCTTGGGAATTTTTTTTCTAAGAAACTGTTAAGCGAATCTTTTCCAAACTTTCAAGGTATTTTAGTTCACATTTAGACAATAGAAATGACTTTTTACGTTGCAAAGTGTTCGGTAGAAGTGGAGATATATGAACACGTTCGTTAGGACTCGCGCGCCGCAGTTGCAAATTGGCGATTGTAATGGTGGCCCTATTTCTTCCCTGAAATAAAAAAACCAAGGTTTTTCTTATTTCTAGTATAATAACATTGTCGATGAACCTAACAAACGAAAAAAAAGTTAAAAGTTGACAAATTGGTGGGACTTGAAAGAAAAAGTTACGATTCTGCCCAAAGATATTTCGTACTATTTATGGAAAATGAGTTATTCAATTTAATTTATTTATCAATGTCTCAGGTTCATCGACAATGTAATTATACTAGAAATAAGAAAATCCTTGGTTTTTTTATTTCAGGGAAGAAATGGGGCCACCATTACAATCGCCAATTTGCAACTCCGGCGCGCGAGTCTTAACGAACGTCTTCATATATCTCCATTTCTACCGAAGACTTTAAAACGTAAAAATTAATTTTTACTGTCTGACTGTGAACTAAAATACCCTGAAAGTTTTGAAAAGATCCGCTTAACAGTTTCTTAGAAAAAAAATTCCCAAGAATCACCTTATTCCTAGCGTCCTAAATAGGGCTGCCCCCTTAATAATTTTGTAATTTCGTATATAAATCATTATCATATAACGAAGACGTTTTTTTTATAAAATACACTGAGGTTCACAGAAATACTTTGTAACGTTTGAAACGCCCCGTGCACCGCAAAGCAATCGTCATTTATAAGCCGTCGGTGCATATCTCACCCATTTGAGGGATGAACACGTAGCAAACGGATGTTTCGATTTAATTCCGACTACTGTTACCTGTTACAACTTGTTGTCGTAAAGCGGAAGAGTATACAAGAAGCACGAGAGTCGCAAGGACACGCGAGTAATTTGAGCGCTCATAAGGAGATCAATACAGATCGCCCCGAGCCACTCTCCCGTCTTCTCTCCGCTTGACATCCCCGAGGTCTGCTTGCAACCTGTTGCTCTCCGTCTCGTACACCCGTTCCTCTCTTCAGATTGCACCCCGTGGCTCCTATTCGTCATACAGCTTCTCCACCCACCCACCCCCCCCCCCCCTCTCCCATCCCAACCCCTCGACGCGTAGTCCAGAGACGTAAGTGTATCCTGTGCACTTTGAAATCTCGGCCGTGTCGTTCCTGCGCCTTTTAGAATCGCCCGCGGGTATTTGTATACTCGAGCACGCTTTACGCGAAACTCGCCGAGTGCACTTTCAAATCTGCTTTGGGGAAATGTGTATAACGGAAGGCGGAGGCGAGTTGGCGATGGTGTTTCAAGGGGGTAGAGAAAACCGCGATGTTTGTCACGATAATGTCATCAGTTTGCTCTGGAGGATTCTTCGGAGTTCCTTGATAACCGATACATACGTAGAGTTACCGCTGTGTCTCTGCGATAGAACTGTATTTGATTGATATCTAGAGCAATTTGTAGAATCAATATCTCACGATTTTCATTCTTTAGTGTATGCCAGGTTTGTTGGTAGGTAGATGTAAGTGCGAGAAGATACTTGGAACCTATGGGAACTGAAGGTTTTACAGAAAAGGAGACTTTTAAATTGTCAAATAATATACCTACCGACGAGTTTCTATTTTGTATGAAGTTAATTCTACAGAATGAAAACAGCTAAATTTATCAGCAAAAGTGGAACATTTTTTTTCAAAATGCTGTCATTGTGCAAATTTTTGTTGTTGGGGGGCCTCTGTGGTTCCAACCATAACGACAAACATAATAAAAGAAAATAAACCTTAGTTTTTCCATTTTGGATGGCTAGAACAGTTCCCACATCAACGCCTATTGGAAAAGAACTTTTTTTTAAGAGGTTTATGCCATCGACTACAGTAGACACTCGTTATAAGCTCGACGCGAGCGAGAGGAAACGAAATAGCCTCTCGCTCGTTCTCCGGTTCCCTCTCTCGTCCGAGGTATTGCAAGAAATGGTGGGGATAGTCGCCGGGCGTATAATGCATGGTTGAAACGGGCTTATAACGAGTGCCTACTGTATATCTATGTATATGTGTGATAAAAAAGTCCAAAACAATTCTGAGTATTACTTCAAACATATGTTAATATGCGGGCGAAACGCCAGATAGTATAAAGTTATAGTTTTTATTAAATAAATTCCCGGAAATGGGGTTGAAAACGGGCAGTTACACTAGTGTGCTTCCTTAAAAAAACACATCATTGTTAAGTCCTAACTCCATCTTATTACTCTACGTTTAGGTGCTTTAAGATATCCTCGCGATCGTTCTTACATTCTACTGATGCTACATATCCAGAATATTAAATAGTTAACTCTTACGTGAAATTGTTTTTACAGCAGCTCACGTTTCAGAAGTTTCGGAGGACCGTGTTTCCAGTGAATTATCACCACTTGATTTAAAAAGTAGAACTTTTTAAAAGTTTTCAAAATTCCCGTAAATTTCAAGAACTTTTCCTCAAAAAAATTCACAAAATAATGATCGTGCGAGAAGTTACAGAGGAATATTCTTGCAGTCATGTTATATGTACAATTTTCACAGTACGCCTGATCACACACTGTCCTCACTACTGTCACAGACTCTCTCTCGCTCTGTTTCTTTCTCACAGTCTGGTTTTACGGATGAGACATTTATTTTTGTATCTTGTTATAGCGTTTAATTTTGTGCGTTACTTTAAAAATTGTTGCATGTACAAACAGTTAACTAAATAATTCTAGAGCTTACTTCCAGCATGTTTAAATTCAACCAGTATGAAATTGAGAAAATGGCTATTTTTATTTTTAATAAGATATGATGTCCTACATAGGTGCCATGGTTATTATGTTGTCTCTTATTCTTATAGGTACCACAGAACTTAATTAAAGTTCTCTTAATTAATTATCTCAAGTAAATCCAAGATTCAATATTTTGTCAGTGCTAAAGTTATCCGGTAGTCACTCATCCTATTCCTCAATACAAGGCTTCGTTCTCTCAAGGATTCCTCAGGAGGGACAATACTGGTTCGGTCTTTGTTTTATTCTGTGATAGAATTATTGGTGAACACGTATAAAGATCATTTGAAAGGTAAAGGGGAAAAAAACAGGGATGTCCATTTTTCGCGGTTTTGCGATTTATGGCATATTTTGTTGGTGGCAACTGGGACTACGAAACTGATGACTCACAAAGGAACAAAAAACTGAATTTTCTCGATAAATCTGTTTTGTGGCATTCCCTGTTTTCCCCCTTACCCTTCACATTTATCTCTTGAGACGTGAATTTTTCACGTCCGAACAGTGTTCTTCACAAGCACTCTTCACAAGCACTCATTGTACTCGACAAAACAACAACCAGCCAAGCTCATAGAACCTAACGTTACCGTTAAACCCAAAGCGTCGCCAAATCAAATTCATAGGGACCAATCTCGCGTAACATTAACCCTTCACCATGAAACTGTAACAGTCAGTCCTTCACCTTGAACCGTTTACGCAGTCATTTAATTAACACCGTCTATCCGCGATTACGGTTTGTGAGTTTTACTTACAAATACAGTAGTGTTAGGTCTCGGGCAGATTAAGAGACAACCAGGGACTCGTTCGTTTCACTCCTCCAGCATTGATTTGTCAAAGAAGTGCAAGTTGCGCAAGCACGTACGTTATGAAGAATCGCGGCAGCGTACGGACAAAACAGTCTCTATTATTCGATGCTGATCGCGCCATAAACTCGCATCTATCCTAGCGTCTTGGAAGGGCTAGGCAGTTAGAGTTACGTGGACGCAGAAAATTTACATCTTGCGGAGGCAGGTTGCATGCGATGTCGCTATACGTTAGCCGGCCGTCGACAGCTTCGGTTGACATCTGTATACGGTAAAGTTCCCTGACCAAACAGTCTGCTAGTCCCGAATGGAAATGGCCTCTGCGCCGGATAGCGCAGTTTAACATTCATTGAAAGAAGCGTTCGTCCAGGACAAGCGACATCGACCTTCCGTGAAACTAGTCCTGGTCTCTGGCTTCTGTGTTTACAACGGGGAAGCTCGTTGTTCCTCTTGACAACCGCCTGAGCTGACCGCGTGCGATAATAAGCAGCCATAAGCTATTGCTGCTGCTTAATAGTGATTACGAAAATCGTTCTGCTCGCTCAGCGCTTTCTGTAGGTGGTTGCAACCTATTCCACATCGACTGTATCGATTCGACGCTTTCAAACGGGATTTATGCATTTTTGGGGTGGTGGCCATTACCCAGGTGTTCTTGGAACGTAAATACGCTAATTTATAATGTGAAATACGATCTATGCCTGATTAAGGAAGAAAATGGTTCTTTGTGTAAAATTGTACTGAATATATGAGGAAAGGTTTTTTGTTTGAATTACACCGATTAAAAGTTAACATTGCTATTGTAAAAAAAAAATGGAATTAGCATGTACGTTCAAATATGATTATTCAGTGACATTTTCTAGAACAAAAAGAAGACTAAATATGTTGCTCTCGAAATTTGAGAATTTTACATAAAGTTGCTGAAATTTTGTTCACAATTTCAAAGCGTTTCATTTAGTTGAATAACTTTTGCTGGAAAGAATTTTTAGAATAACGTTGGTGCAAAGAATTATAGGGAAAAAAAAAGAGCTGCCAGAATTTTTTCTAAACGAAATGAAAGGCTTTTACAAACTGAAATTTAAAAATATATGTTGTGAAAACTTGTAGTATTTTGATTTAGTGAAATATTGTGTTTAATATGGCCCCATTAAAATAATTTGACATATATTATATCACATTTACTATTTAGGAGATTAAAATTCAACCTGAATTTCGGTGTGTAATTTAATTAATAAAGAGGACATAAATCAGTTATTAATACACAATAATCCGTTAAATTACTTCAATGCGCATTGTTATAATATTCATTTCACCAAAATGAAGTGATTATTCGCATGGATAAACACGAAGTGTCTTGGTGGTATAAGATTATCAGAACAGAATAGGCAACAGATATTCAAAGCCAATTTTGTTGAAAAATAAGTATCGTACGAAAGAAATGTATGTACTACAGTTTCAACCTTGTTTTTTAATGCGGAATCACATACTTTTTGGTTGAATTACGAATTAAATTGCACTCTATGTAATTTATGAGAGTAATCTTCGAGTGGATCTGGTCTGAAACTCTGATATCTAGAAGGTTTATGGTGTCCTATGGGACACCTTAACGCATAAAGAGCTCCTCTATAAAATTCGAGCGACAAGTTTATGTTTTCTTCCCTTTCTTTTAGCGATAAATTTTCTTACATCTCTGATTTTACACAATAATTCATCAAATTCTTTTCCATTACTCTTATTTGATATTTTTCTAACATGTATTATTTTGCATCCATATTGAACATTTTGTAAAGAATTCTGATTCCTCCCAAAATCTAAACAAGATTATTTATAATATGTTGAAATTAGATGGCTTACATTTATTAAAAGCCACTTAATTATACTTTCTTGAAAGCATTCGAAATGAGTATTAATAATATAATATTAGATAACTTTAACAAACACTATTGACCACGTGGTTTCCACAAATTCGTTTGGGAAGAGAAAATTGAATATTCAACCAATGTTGCAAATAATTCAAATCTTCTTTTGCCCAAATTGTAATTACAATTATTAGGACCTGTAAGAAACCTTAAAAAAAATGCAACTTCATAGTCACGTTGCTGTTAAACAACTTTGTTTACCATTTGACTACGATATTGCATTATTTGAAAATATTAAACCTTTGGTCTAGGACTGTATCCGTAGATCAGTATTTATATTTTCCGCAAGAAACTAAAGAAGGGAATCAAGGCTGACTTGTGTAATCTCCCGAGGAGCATCTGCTCGGATCTGCGCTCGCTGGAAAATGGAGGCACTTTAAGCTGAGAAGAAACTCGTCTTCCCGCTTGGCTCCCCTTCAAGGAATTCCAGTCCATGCAAACGTTCGACGTATATAAAGGACCAGATGTCCTGCCACCTCGGCCCAATCAACTTCAAATGCCTTTTGCAGAATTCACATGCGACCGTAACAAATTCTCCCTCGCCTTGATAAAGCTAGACTTCCGCAGTTTCGAAGCGATTGGACCTGGCGACGACGAATGGAAAAGAAATCTCTGCTTCTCTTCAGGAATGGAAGGCGATACAGTTTGCTCACAATATACTACATTTTCATGCAAGATATCCATTTAATGTTGGATCAACGAGCTGTTCTTTCGAAATGTCACTCTAGCGGCGAACAGGATTGGCGGTTCAGGGATAATTTATAATAACATCGTATGTTTTGCCGAACATAATCACATTTTTATGTAGGACAGTGATCTGTAGCACGATGTAAATGTTTCTAAGAATTATTTAAAATTATGCGATAGATTTTAAACAACGTGGGTGTGATTCTCGTTGAAACATTGTGGGATGAATTGAATAGAAAAATAGCAAATGAATTTTCAACATTTAAGAAAAAATGTACTCAGAGAGTTTCGAGGATAATGGAAATTATCATCTCCAAACGAAACTAATTATTGACGAACAAAAGCTTCTTCGATTCACTGGTTGATAAAATCTTGAATACGTAATGCAATTTGGTCCTCCTATTGTGTAAGAAATATTAGAAACTGTTATCCTCATTTAGTAATGCAATTCTAAAAATGAATCCTCTTATTCTGTTTGTTGGCTTAGCACCTTCGAACATCCTTCCTTCCTGACTTCTATAATAATTACGCTTAATACTGAAATACTATAAAATTTCTGATACTAGTTTTCACAGAACCACTTAACACGAATCTGCACTCGCAAATTTATAATTACAGTTCCGTTGAGTTCATTGGTTTCATGTGCCTCCCATCTCAACAGACAATTGAGAATTCTGATTTATCATTCGACGTATTAAAACATCAATTTTAATCGAGGCAGGAATCTATGGCACACGAAAGTATTCCGATTCCCAAGCCAGCTACCTCTAATAAGGGAGGTTAAATCGTTTTTTCTAGACCGTCATCCGCATGAAATATTCACGAAACCGCGCCTGGAACTCCGGCTCTTTGATAATACTGGAACAGGCCTGTGGGCTCTTCTAAAACTAATAAATTTAATGAACACTGCGGCCTCTTCTTTCGCGGAAGCCCAGGGATAAGAAAGAAGACATTTGCATGAGGCGCATGCATATACATGTGTTGGGGCGCATTTGAAATAGATGACGCTCGAGGTAGTGAGACGTCTGGTGTTCTCTTTCTGAAGGAGGGAATGGAGATCGCTGCATTTCTATCAATAGCACCAATTTTCGAAACAGTCCCGTGTTCCTATTAAGTAGATACAGAATTGTGGTTTGTATTTGAAAGATTGTATTTAAGGGGGAACACCACTGTGACTGCCGGAAAAATAAGCCATTTTCAAGAATTTTTTTCAGGAATAATTTACAGTTTTCATAGCAAATTTTTATTACCTATCTTTAGTACACTGTCTTAAGAGATTACACAAAAATAAATAAATAGAAAACATCCATAAATTTTAATGTATTAATTAATCTTCTAGACCCAGCCACGCGAGCTGGTCGAAATTAATTTTATTTATAAACTATATGAGTGTAGTTTCCGTTGTACGTACGGATTCTTTGATTGAAAACAAATTTTTTGAAATACGCTCGAAAAACTGTCCATCTTATTCGAGGATTTTCAAAACTTTTCTTCTAAAGCGCACCATTTTTACAAAACTAATTTGTTTAAGAAATCGGTACGTACAACGGGAACTACACTCATATAGTTTATAAAAAAAAAATTAAATTTGATTTCAGACATGCTGTTCCATAGTTACACATTCGACCAGCTCGCGTGAGGGTGTCTAGAAGATTAATTAATATATTAAAATTTATACATGTTTTTCTATTTATTTATTTTTGTATAGTCTCTTAAGACAGCGTACTAAAGATAGGTAATAAAAATTTTCTATGAAAACTGTAAATTATTCCTGAAAAAAAATTCTTAAAAATGGCATACTTTTCCGGCCGTCACAGTGGTGTTCCCCCTTAACTTAGCCTGATTAAACAGTTAAATGAAAGAACTTTCACGTTTTCACACTCAATTTTCTCATCCATTTTTGCCTGATTACCTATTATATTTATAACGCAATTCATATTTTCCTCAAAACTAGTGAGTGCTCGATGACTTGTTGGAGTAATTGCAGAAGGATTCAGAACGAAGTCAAAGAAGTTTTCAGCTTAAACGATATAATTGTTGAGAAGCTGTCCTTAGAACTAGTTTTTACTCTTAAAGAAGACTCGGAAAAGGGGCCACTTCTTTCACACCCCTTAATTAGGCATTATTCATTTCAGGCCACACGGTCCCCATGATAATGTAATTCCGACAATGGATGGGGGTGCAGTCTGCGTCAAATCCGGCGTCTTTATTCAAATTCCGCGTCACTCGATTAAGCAGTCGATTTGCTGTGGATTTGCTTTCGCGAGAACCTCGAGCGCCCGTGACTTCGACCACGTGCAAATTCGCCAGGATCGGCTCTAATAGCTCGCGCTTATGCGTCCCGTGGCCATGGAGGCGGGATAAGGGTGGAAAGAGAAAGGAGAGGGTAGAGACTCGTGGGAGGTAGCCCTTCCACTTGGTTCCCTCGATTCTAGAAGAGCTGGGCTCCATAGCGACCGAATGTCTTTCCCACCTTGACGCAATCTACTCAGAGTACTTACGCGTCCCCACGAATTCGTACCCGGAGGAAAGTTCCTCGCCCTCATTGCCGCGCAAACGGCGTCGCCGCATCGGCGTCCATTAATATTATTAGCTTAAGATACTTTGAAAATTCCGCGAATCGCTTCTCCTGTCCACTGCTGCGCCACTTTGCCTCGATTTCGATCGGTTTCCTCGTTCCTGCCCGCAACACTCTTCGACGGAGTTTAGATTGAGTGAAGAGTAGTTGGGTTGAGCTCTTTTAGAAGGTTTAAACGAGTATTTTCTTACGTGTGATAACCTACGTTGCTTCTATTATTTATTAATTTTTAGGCTACTATATCTTAATAACTCAAGTAAGTGGTACCATGAAGTGGTCTAGAATTGTCAATGAAAGTTCTTCAACGTGAAAGCAGAATTTATTTACTGAAACATCCCTCTTTGTGGTAACAATTTGTTTATACATCTTCAGATCTCTCTGTACAGTGTTTGCGGAACTGCTCGATTTTCAGCCCCTCGATTGGTAAACATGATTCAATAGGCAGGGAAAATTTGAGAGACAGTCTGAAGGACAGGGACGTTCAGCGTAAAGATACAAAACATACAGGATGGCGGTAGGAGAATATACCTTGTATATTCCAGCACGCAAATCCCCTGATACCATTTTCCCGGTGAAACACGAGACAATCGGGCAAAACAGGTGCCTAGCCACCTGCTGCTGAGCCGGGTACCCTCGAAATTTGTGATATGCAAGACAGACGAAACGTTGCCGGCCGGAAGCTGAGCAAGAGGGGGCTCGCTAGACACAATGCCGCCATTTCCGGCCGTGGCACGGTTGCTTACCGCTTACACATCCCTTCGTTCGGCCTAGACGATCTATTTCCAAGGCAAACTTCTGATTCGCTGCAGCGTGTTTGTAGGAAAAACCAGTGGGTGTTACTTGATTTGTCTGTTGCGCTCATCGAAGAACTTATCCAAGATTATAGTCACTTTCATTTAGGGTAAATCCGGGAGACGCGGTCGGGTCGGAGAGTTGGTCGAGTCGCTATATTTCAGACTCTATACGTAAAAACGCGTTAAAGCGCAGACCAATTATTTCTCTAGAAGCCAAACAGTTGAATGAATAGCGTCACTTCGCTTCCGTCTGTGTTTTTCTAGATTTATAGGTTATAAAAGTTAAATTGAGGTTACATTTAACCTCTTTTGTCAAATAACGGTGTACAGAATCGTATTTAAAATATATTCTTCTAAGTTTATTTTCGTTTAATGTTTGGGATGATAAGATAGTAGAAATATTGAGGGACAATGCAGCCAAAGTATTCAGCCATATTAAGTCTTCCTCTCAAAGCTAACGAGAAGACCATCTCTCGCTGCTGAAAGGAGAGATGGTCGAGTTATGATTTTTTTATTATTTTTGTTTATATTTTTATTTTTTATCATTATTTTATTATTATTATTTATTTATTTTATTTATTCACTTTTGTATTCATTTGCCTTGCTAGTCGCCGGTAGGTAGTTCACTTTTTCTTTGATGTGTTCTTTACTTGTTTAGCGTAAACAAATTAAATATCAATGAATCTGTAGTTGTGTTCACTCATTTATTTATTTTATTTATTCACTTTTGTATTCATTTGCCTTGCTAGTCGCCGGTAGGTAGTTCACTTTTTCTTTGATGTGTTCTTTACTTGTTTAGCGTAAACAAATTAAATATCAATGAATCTGTAGTTGTGTTCACTCATAAATAATTTTGCTTTCTTCCTTATTATTTTTCCATGAATAATTATGTGAGTGGTCTCTGCCAACGACGAAAACCGTTCCCCCCGGCACCTTAGATTTCAACCCGATTTACAGTAATTATTGTCTTAAATCAAATATCGACCAGTTTTTCTGAATCAGCATAAAATTCTGAACATATCAGGTTTGTTCTGATAAAATAAGTAATATCTGTATTAGTTTTAATAGCCATTTTATATTAGGTCTACCGCTTCTCCCGGATTTACCCTATACACAATGTAGCCATCGAAACAAGTATTCTGTTGTAGTAGGTAAAGTCCATTTTATTATGTACCTAAATAGTAGGTGTTAGGAAAGATACTTTTTTCCACGTGTATTACACGTCATAACTCAGCAACTGTCAAGAATAGAGTTGCACCCATCTTGCTGCAAGGTCCTCCATTATTATTGAACGTTATAATTTTATAGTATTAAATTAAGTCAAGTATTGTTAAATCTATATTATTCTAAGCTATATGCAAGTTGCCAATAACTTGATATGGTTCAGCACAGCGTGTGCAGGTAAATGTGCTGCTGAGGCGATGTAACTAGATCGCCGCACGCCCAGACACGATGCAACAAAACGTTCGAGAATAACTTCATATGATTATGAAATAATAATACTGCGACGTACAAAAGACTGCAGAAGAAATGTATAGAGTGCTTGCATAAGTTCATGCTAATACGCCGAGTGGTTAACTTAAACCACAAAGGAACAAGAAAATGTTTCATGGACGCAGATTGTGTAAGCCTTATTTTCCAAGATGTGACGAGTTGAGAAAAGGTATGCGCTGCGCGGCGAACGCCGCAGTCTCACTTATTTACATATGTATAATTGTACTTATGTATTCGTGTAACTTAGCGGCAGAGGTGGGCATTAACTACTTAAATAAAAAATTATTTAAATAACGGATCAAATAAAGTTACTTTAACTTTAGGTTATTTGACGAATAAAGTTAATTTTTTTCGTCGAGCGTTTCAACTTCAGCGTCGAATAAATTTTTCAACTTCAACTTCAACTGTGACTTTAACTTTATTCGATGTCAAATAAAGTTAAAGTTAAATATGAAAAATTTATTCAACGCCTAAGTTGAAACGTGCATAGAATAAAAAAATTAACTTTAAACTTCGAATAAAGTTAACCCGGGTAAATTTTATTTTACATGTGACGAATAATAATTTTTTTAACTTTTATTCGTTATTAAATTTTATTTAAATAAAAACATTTCCCATCTTTGCTTAGCATACTATATAATTACACTTTCCGAATAGTATTTCCGTTCAGTTATACTGCACCATTTTATTATTTCAGTTTTAATTATTAAAGTGCAGTGGGGGATTTAATGTTTAATAACTCTGAAAATAAAGCTGATAACTCGTACTTCCATACAACATATTTGTTCAGTTGTTTCAGTTGTGTCTATACTTACCCGCTCCAGTATTGACTGGGAATTAAGAATTACCTACTTCAATCATTTAATTCACGAACTATGTAATTTGTTTGGCGACAACTTTGGTCTGACGGAGAAAGCAGATCGCCTTTTTTAGCCCCTCTGACCTAACGGGGCAAATAAGCAGAGGGGAAGAATCAGAGGAAGGGAGTCGAAATTGCTAACGACACACGCGGGTAACCGCGTTGACCCTTCAACGTCGAGAAGTGCCGTCGACGCGCCCTTCGTCAACGAATTCAAAGTGAAAAGGGCTGCGACGGGCAAGCCTTCCGCCATTGTGTCACCGCTTTGCTTTTTCTCTGGCCACCGTTATTCATTTTTTACAGGCCAGGACAAACGTTATTGCTTATTAAAACGATCGCTGGCCCTCTCTTTCCGAACTCGATTAAGAATTCCGCGAGATATGAGTGTTGGGAGCGAAGAATGAGAACTGAGATACTCTCGATAAAAAATTACCGGTATTACATTAATGTGTTCAATACTGTCCAACCTTCGAAGTTCGATGTCACGGGAGTTTCTGAATTATGCGTGTAGTTCAAGCTTTTCGGAAAACTTCAGGCTGCTAGAAATATTCGAGTATAATATTAATATTAATACATAATGGTAATTAAAGAAGGAGACATACAATTTCATTGAACGAAATACCAGTGATCTTGATAATTGAAAATCTTGTTTAGAAAACACTAAAAGTGTCAAAAATCTTTTTTTTTTTAATTTAGACACTTAGTGTTTTCTAAGGACTCTTCAATTCATGAAAAGGAAAAGTTCTTGCGTTACATTAATCTTCTTAAATTACATAGGTATCTATTTCCTTTTGACATATTTTTGTCGAAATTAAATCAGTAGATGATTTTAAGATGATTAGTTTTTAATGTGATACTCTCTATTAAATTATGTATCACGTGCAGGAACAGGAACAGGAACAGGATCTCGCGTTTATTTATTGAGGCCTTTCAAAGTGATTGTATCGTTTTTTCTTCTTTTTACGTGAAATGTTTCTCTCATTTGGGAAACGTAATGGTTTCCATTTCACCGAAGAATGTATAGATACTCTTTCACAACAGAATTATGGCGTTTTCCATATTAATGTGTCAATGCATGCACAGTAATTACCTATTTATGAAAAATTCCAGAGATGCACTGACGTGGATGGAGGATTTCCATTCATTAACTTTGCTTCTCATTTAATTGCCGGGGTTGTTATTGCCACACAATTTGTATTATTTACTTTGTGGGTTCTGTAAATATCTACGCGTTTCCCGTTTCACTTTAATTCGATTCCACAACGTGTCTCATTTCTCACATATTGGGAAATAGTTATTTTTTTATTTAGTGTACTACATTTGTGAGAGAATGTTTAGTGTCTCAGAAACAAATAGTAATAATATATAGATACTTTAATAAATTCATGCCACAGGTACTATTGATTTCCGATAATTCGGCTGGATTCGTCTTTGTTTAATATTGAACGCTAAATATTAGCTGTAGTTATATCGTTTGCCCCTGGTATCCTGCAAAACCTAAAATTATATATTTTTGCAAAACAATTCAACTTATAATCATAGTACGATGTGCATTTTTGCATTCTTATTATTAATTGTATCTCAAACAATAAAAATTTCAAGATTTAAATGTTTTATATATCTGAAATTTAAGGTAATTATTTACATAGAGACTCACCTCACTGATTTCAATAATCTTCAGATATTTTGTCAAGGACAACAATATAGGCATATACTGGTAATAATATTAAAAAAATTTGATATATATGTATATAATATAAATACCTATTTATATAAATTTGATATATATGTATATAATATAAATACCTATTTATATAAATACCTATTTATATTATATTATAAATACCTATTAATTTTATATTATATACCTAATATATTTATATTTATAATACACATATATATATATATGTATGCTTGTACTTCTTAAGAATCCCTATCTATAAAAACGTACACGCTACTCATTCACTTATTAATCTATTCGACAACATAACTGTTTTCATTTAAAGATTGAAACATGCCAGCTTGAATACAGACCAAAATTTTTATTAATCTCTGCACATCATGCTGTCTATGTCATCCTACCCATGATAGTTACGTGATAAATGCCGTATGTGTAATAGTCCATTTTTTACTATACCAGAGAGAACGTCTCCTTTCATAGGACTAAGTCCACTACCCCAATTACGGGGGGATTTATTCTGCCCTATTCTAGCTAATAAAAGTGAATATGACATTGGATAACAAGGTGGCCCTTAGTGTGTTAGCCGCAGACGGTTTCCCATAAAGCACAGCTCGCTCTCCTGTCTTACGGAGTCCATCACAGAGAAAGCCATCGAGCCAGGATAATCTTATACTCGCCTTTCGGCTAGGGAAAAGGTTTCGTCCCTGATGGTTTGTCTTCTTCGCCAGGGACTATTGCAATTTTCTTAGAGCTCTTCATGTTTGTCTTATCTGAGGGCAGCTGGCCTATATATTATTATTAGTCCAGTGAAATTAGACGGCAATCTGCCCAGCAAGCTGAATTTTGGTATGGGCCTTCAATTGGTCGTTTTAAACAATATGTCAAAAGGCCCAATCGATCCAACCACCGCTAGAATTTTTACAGATGGTTAAAAAAAAACTGTTTTTCGCGAATATATCGTTATCTAGCAGTTTTACGATAAAAATAGTTATTATGAAACTTATAGCTTAAGAAATTCTCTATGAAAAAGGTGGTATGAGTTTTTTTTGTAGGAGTAATCAGTTTCGTGTATGTCGGGTTACCAAGTTTCAACCCTCATACTTTTGACAAGGAAAGATCCTGAACCCGGAAATTCTAGAAATTATGTGACATTGTAAATATGTAGGGGATGTCCTCCTGAGTACAACGCAATTTTGTTTGCTGCCCAAATTCACTCCAAGAGCCGTATAACTCGCGAACCGTAAGAATTATAAGAACTATAATTTACCAAATTATAGTCCTAATTAAGGGGTTATGCCTACCTGCAATATTCGGAAAAATGGATTTTGGGGTTATTTTCTTAAAGTACAATATCTCAAAAGTATTTTGTGAAAGTTTCAATTTGATCCGATCAAAATTGGCGGAGCTGTGCGAGTTTTAGTATAGTCCTGGAGGATGTAAACCTAACTTAAAACTTTAAACGCGTTTTTCTCGAAACTACATTTTCAGAATCGGTGACCAAAATATCTCGAGACCCGCTGCATTGAATTAATTCAGCTTTTGTAGGCTTATTCTATATATAAAAATCTTGTCCTTAATCCTGACTTTTTCATTTCTGTTGCGTAGTTTTTATTTTACAGATGAAAAATAAGAGATTTTTGTGGCGAAAATCGATATTTTAATTTGAACAGCCGCCATTTTGTAGTAAATTAATTTTTGGGGATAATGAACGATTAAGGACAAGATAATTTAATATACTAACTAAATTCCTTCGAATTTTTCAATTCAGATGAATCAGGTCAAAGTTAGAGTGGTCACCATAAATTACTGAAAAATATATCGCTGCTGGAAGATCACTGATATATTTTTTATTTATTTATATTTTCCATTGGAATAATGGTTACAAGTAGTATAAGATATATACTTTCGAATACATAAAGGTTTGTTTGAAAAAGTTTTCCCCCAAAAAATCCCGAAAATACTTGCGTTTTCAGACCTTGCAGGTAGGAATAACCCCTTAAAAGAAGTAACTTTTTCCTGAACACTTTTTTTCTATCTCCTAGAGCTCGCGAGTAATAATACAAAATAAATAAAAAAATCAGGGGTTAATTGCACTCTCTTGGAAGTGAATTTGGGCAGCAAACAAAATTGCGTTGTACTCTGGAGGACGTTCCCTACATATTAAGGGGTTATACCTAGTCAGGCGGTCGAAAACAGGCGAATGTTTGTGAATTTTTTCTAAAAAAGCGGAAGCATATATTTTTATAGAACTTTTTGCACGTAAAAGAGCGACATTTAAAGAACATTTGGCAATTTTTTCGTAGAAAAATATTTACGTTTATAATAAAGTAACAACCAACATCCGAGAAGCCTTTTTAAAAATTTAGTTTTGCGGTGAGCACTGCCATTCGGAACCAGATTATTTAAACTCAAAAAACTAAATAGATTTCGTTAGTATATTAATGTATCCTCTGATTAACGGAGGGAATTTCCGAAATATTAATTTAACAGAAATTTTCGGCTATTTAAAGTTGAAAGCCTGATTTTTTGCGCGTGATTTTTGCATGAAAAAATCAGGATTTCAACTATAACTAGCCGTCATTTTGTTTTGAATTAATTTTTCGGAAATTCCCTCCGTTAACCAGAAGATACATTAATATATTAACGAAATCTTTTTTGTTTTTTTTATTTGAGATAATTTGGTTCCGAATGGCAGTGCTCACCGCAAAACCAAATTTTTAAAAAGTCTTCTTGGATGTGGGTTGTTACATTATTATAAACGTAAATATTTTTCTACGAAAAAATGACCAAATATTCTTTAAATGTTGCTCTTTCAAGTGCACAAATTTCTGTGAAAATATATGCTTCCGCTTTTTCAAAAAAAATTCACAAACATTCACCTTTTTTCGGCCACCTGACTAGGTATAACCCCTGAATAGAGTTACAAATTTTTTTGAACTTCGGGGTTCGAGATCTTCCCTTGTCAAAAGTATGGGGGTTGAAACTTGGTAACCCGACATCCATGAAAATGGTTACTCCTACGGAAAAAATTCATACGACCTATTTGTAGCGAATTTCCTAAGCTACAAATTTCATAATAACTATTTTTGTCGTAAAACTGCTAGATAACGAGATATTCGCTAAACAACAGTTTTTTTTAACTCTCTATAAAAATTTTAGCGGCGGTCGGATCGCTGGGGACTTTTAACATATTGTTTAAAACGACCGAATAAAAACTCAAACCAAAATTTAGCTTGCTGAGATTTATTCCGAAGACAGATCCTAATTTTACTAGACTATATCTACAATTAAATCTAATAAAGACGTGTAATTCGGATTTAAATATTTTGTTGCATGGTTAAAAGGTTGCATGTAATGAAAAAATAAAAGGCTGTTGAACATGTATACGTATGAACGTTTTCCATCATTCCGACGTGCTGAATTGATCAAATAAAATTTTTCCAAATTTGTTTCGACACCATTTATACATTATCATTTTCAGAGAGTGGCCAAATTATTATACTTAAAACATTTTCGTTAATTTTTGGGATCATTTTAAAATGGATTTAATACGATTAAAAAAAAATCTTAAATTGGCAACTAAAGGTTCTGAAAGGAAACTTTCTTATGAAGCTTTCCTCATGAAAATTTGTCTACGATCATGAGTTCGCAAGTTATAGATGTTGAAAGTGAAAAGTACCTCTTTTGCTTTGATCGCGAATAACTCGGTCAATAAAAATCATACAACAAAACCAAAAAAAAAAAAATGAAATTAAAGAGAAATGTTTGCTCTATAAGAGCTCTTCGTTGAATTTACCGTAAAATTTTGTTTGGCTCCTGCATACGTTCAAACCAGGCAAAAAATTCTGAAGCTTCATTTCCTACGCTTCATTTTGATAAAACAGTATCATAATGGATGAAAAAAATTAAGTCCTTGATTAAAAAACTGGAATCCTCACGAGTTATAATGCATTTTTTAAATATTTTTTGCAACCATTTGTCGCAGAGGTACAGCCATTCCACCGCTTAAACTTACAAAATCTCAAACCTTTTAGTTCGAGTATAATAATTTGGCCACCCACTCGTACTATTGGATTTCTAATGCAGATATTTATGTTTTATGATTACTTATCTCCTCTTTCAATATGATAATGAATAACCCTACGCCGTTATACTTATTATATGTATCCAGAAATATAAATACTAATCAGTGGAATTATAAACAAATTAATAGATAGAATATTTTTATCTTTAATAGAGATATTTAACTTACAATCTTTTGACCGAACCATTGCTATCGTATCCACGTCAACTCCTTAGAATCCGTCAGCAGCTCACAAACTACAACAGCTTTTTCAATCTAGAGATACCTTCGATTTAGCCAGTATTGTAGGTTGTGCTAGAAAAAAAGTGTGCGCATATCCGCTTTAGGATACTAATCCAGATCGAAATCATAGATGGCGAGGGCGCAGCGTCCCTTCGATTGCTTCTCCACACCCTGTACATCCGTGATATAGAATCCTGGATTAAATCAATGTACCGTGCACGCGATATGAACCCATCGAAACGTGTGTAATGCGTTCACGGGCATCAGATCCCGCGGATTTCAAAATTCGTTTTCAGAAATATGCCGGTGCTCGCTGGCCGCGATAATGGGAAAGGGAATTACGCGATCCGGTTATTTTGATTCGAAACGTTAAAAGCCTGGAAGCTTTCACCATTATCAGTCATCATTTCCTCGCATAACAATTTTATTTTCCGTTAATTGATATAGAAGAATCTATTGGCCTGGTAATAATTGAAACCTGCCACTGCTTGGTCATTAGATGGCACATTAACTTAACAAGATTTATTGTCACTCTATAGTTAACTTTTTAAAAATTATTTTTCAATTCTCACGAATGCTATTGTTGTTAACGAGTATGAGAAGTTTTCTCTTGGAGTGAGACACAGTGATTCAGTGTTTGGGATTTGGGATTTGTGATACTCGAGGGGCTTTTATTGGCCTGTTGCGTGTGATTTACATAAGTGTTAAATAACACAGCGTCGGTAACGAACCGCGTATTTATGAATATCAAACGGTTGAAAATTTATTACACATATCTGGGGAGCCGCGTTTAAAGTGTTCGAGTGTTCATTACGCGCAAAACGAAATTAATGCTACGCAATTGATAACTAGTTATCAGTCAGATTTGCTATTCAATTAATCTGTTACGTATTTGTTTACGGTGTCGGTGGCTGAGTAATTACGGTAAAATTATCGGGAACCTGTTAATTCCTCTTTGTACTATATCTTAAATACAAGATAACAAAAGTTAGAAACAAATTAAAGAACTCCTAAAATAATAACAACCCTAAAAGAGGATTTGGTAATTGTTCATTACACAGGAATCTACGCATTTGGATCGATACAAATCAGGGTGTAGCTTAAATTAAATATTTTTTCCTAACTCTTACCACCCTGATTTGTTCCTTTAGATGAACAAACACTATATAAAAACTTAGGACAATACATGCTTATGTTTAGAGGTAGCTCAAGTGAGTCAAAGATTATAAAAATTATGAAAATTCCAAATAGGTATAATGGCCATATTTTAATTTATACATTTACATTTACATTTATATTTGATAATTTGTTAAATTTATTGTTCACAGAGGCTCAGACATCAGCCAGTGTCTGTTTCCTGCTGTCAGGGTACAATCTACTAATTGTTTTCTTCAATTATACGTCAGATTGGGCTCAATGATACTTTTTCTCAGTTTCTATTTTTCTTAATGAACAAATGAATACATTTGAAAAAATCCCTAGTGTTCCATACCCTTCCATATAATTATCATCTACATTGGAACTTTCTCCATCATTGAGCTACCCCTAAATATAGATCAATTGTGTTCATATTCTGCTCGATTTTATTTTTTATCAGAAGGAACAAATTCAGATGGTGAGAACATTTTCATATTTGAAAAAAAATATATAAAAAAACATTTTTATGTTAAACGATTTTATTAGAAATGCACTAAAAACTAACAAATAATTCTATTTTTTGTACTGCAATTTCGATGGGGGTTTTTCACTTTAAATAAAATCGTGGAATAGGATGTTTTTCATATTAAAATATGAATCAATTTAATACAGCATCAAGCGTCGAAATGAATTTGTTGTGAGATACCCTGCTCCACGATTTTATTTAAACTGAAAAAACACCATCGAAATTGCAGTACAAAAAAAAAGAATTATTTTTTAGTTTTTAGCGCATTTTGAATAAAATCGTTTAATATAAATTTTTTTTATATATTTTTTATTTTCTAGGCTTTTTAATTTAATTTCAAATCGCGATGCGACAAGCGACCCGAACGCAACGGCTTTTTGTCGTTTTCGTAAAGAACGCGAGTGGTTGATTTCAAGTCGTTTGGATTTGTGGTTATGGGTTATATTTATTGATGACTGGGTAATTTTTTTCACCCGCTCGGGGTTAATTTTTTTTTTTAAATATTGTATTGTCATCCAAACTGCGCACGCCTGCAAAGTTTCAAGACAATTGGATAGTTGAAAGTGTGTTAAATTTGAGTTGCCAGATTTGAACCATACAAACATACAAACAAACAGGGGATCGAAGCTGAATAAAATCTTTTAATAACGAATGTGTTTCAAAATTCACCATAATCATAGAATTTCAGATGCAATTTCTGTCTTTATTTCTACGCCTCCTACCGAATGAAAGGTGAAAGCATTCCAATGAAACCATGTGCCGCAAATGAGCTCTTTTCTCAGATGAGATCATTAATGTATTAGGCAATAGTCGGCGCTGCAATCCATTCCCCCACTCGCCACTGTCCTGCCTCAGCATGCCACGACGCGTCTGTAATAACAGAAACACTCTGTTCTTCAGACGCAACTCCGTGCAACCTAATTGGCCGAAACTTCAACGGGCTCTCAGAAAGAAGCAGTTCGTTTGCGACACATGGTTCCTTCGAACTTTCCTTCCTCTCTTCACCTAGAACCCGTAAAAAATGGAAAAGAGCATTCACCTTGAATTCC
This sequence comes from Andrena bucephala, assembly GCA_947577245.1. Lineage (NCBI taxonomy): Eukaryota > Metazoa > Arthropoda > Insecta > Hymenoptera > Andrenidae > Andrena > Andrena bucephala. The sequence continues at coordinate 110,182,032 of OX387715.1, forward strand.
AATGTCATTGTCAACACCTTAGAAAACTTTTCTGTGCAATTGCCGCCGATTTAAATGCCTGGACTCACCAGATGGTACCGTGCCTGTTACATTTTTTTTACGCCCTGATAAGTCTGCAGGGTAAATAGCAATTAACTTCGTGCCGGGGATTGCAAAACCTACGAGGAGCGCGAGTCGAGGCCAGGAAGGAGAGAGCAAAGGATAAAGCCGCCCAGCCGGAAGGGGTTAAAGAGAGAGAAGTAATAATTATCTTGGCACGTTGAGGCCGATTCGAATCAGGGCTTCCGCAAGACCGGGAGCTTAGTGGTTTTGCCTTTGGTGCATCGTGTCTGTTTTATACCACACGTAGACGGAGGCCACGAAGCTCTTTGATGTTCGGCGAGACTCTTAGCGCGACGGATGATGGAGGGCTCGATGAAACGATGAAGGAAAAGGGGGGAGGAAGGGAAGGAGGAGAGGCAGAGAAAACACCCCGCTACGGGGGCTAACGCTTCCTTTTTCGATCACTTAGGTCTTGGGAAATTTTCTTCGCCTTTGAGCCCCTCGCTATCTCTGTCTCCCCGCGTTTTCTTTGCCCTGGATCTTCCCTTTGTTCCCTCTTCGTACGATTTTTCCCTTTTTCTTACAGTTAGGTTTACCCCCGCCCACTCTCCTACCCTTCAGTTCGCGCCTCGTTCTATTCGCAAGAAGTATCAGCGCGCAGCCGTCTCCTTTGAACCTCCTAATTCGCTAAATTGTTATTCTATAAAAGAAGAACTTCCGACTCCCTCTGCGTCTAAATTCCCGCTGCATTCGCGAGGTTGAAAAAGAATTCGTGATGACGCCGAGAGCCAAACTGCGACGCCTTTCGCCTTTTTTGGGGGTTGAATGTGTTCTCACGGCTTCCCTCGGCTCTCTTTGATCTGACGAAAATTCGGGGGACAAGAGGCAGTTGACGTGCTTGTGCATCTTCGCGCTTATCTTTACTTCCGCGGATAATTGTGACAGCATTGATGGTATTATTAATTTTGCAACTGTTGGCCACTAATTTAGAGAACTCGCTTCGTTGTAGACAGGGGCACCACGTAGCTGAGCTGGATCTCTGTGTGCGCAACTGGTTTCAGTTCTTAGGTTTAGTGCTGGGCGAAAGTTAGCATTAGGTAGCGCGTTTAACTCGGAGATCCTGTGATAGATACTTTTCACTTTGAAGCAATTTTCTGGACTAACTGATTCAAAGGGCAACCTCGTTGCTAGTTTCTTGTAAGTGGTAAAGATAATGCTTCATGGTTTAAGGGGACCTTCCGGTCTAGAGCCCAAAAAAATAGGTGATATTTAGGAATTAATTAAAGGAAAACTACTTTATATAATTTAATGGGACTTTTTGCATTGTATTAAGGATGTCTTGTATTATAGAAATATATTTTTTGTTTTATAATTAATCATTGCAGACGGCCCTGGGGAATCGTCAAAGTCAAGGCGTCAAAAAATTTATCCAAATCGGTGGGACCTGTATCTCCAAAAGTTATTATCCGATTCGACTGAAACCTTTTTTATTCTTTATTATTATTATTCTGGCTAGGAGGGAAATTAGAAAAAATTACAAAAATTATATTTTTTTAGAAAATCACGACACTTCAAGTTTGAAATCACTTTTCCCTGTATTTTTCGTCCTTTCAACGCCTTTGAAAATGATAAATTTTCAATTTTTTGTAATTTTTTCTAGTCCCCCCCCCCCCCCCCCCTAGCCAGAAGAATATTCTTCAAAATAAAAAAAGTTTCAGTCGAATCGGATATTAACTTTTGGAGATACAGGTCCCACCGTTTTGAGAACACTGTTTCGAGAAAAACGCGTTTAAAATTTTACGTGAGCGCCGAGTGGCCGGTTGTTGCCCATGCATTTGCCGCTACTCAAATGCCTATAACTTCCAGAATTTTACGAATTTCAACAAATCCTTTTAAACACGTATTCCTAAAAGATTGAACATTCGAAAAATGAAATAAAAAAAATCGACTTTTAGACCGGAAGGTCCCCTTAATGAAGGAGTTAGAGAATTTAGTAACAAACTTGATATATTCACATAACACCAATATACAATAGTAACAAAATGTAGGTGTGATGTAGGGTAAACTGTATAATGGTTGGCACCCTAAGCGGAAATCCCAATTGGAATGCCTATATTTTTTTATGAAGCTTTTATATAGCCTTAATTTTCAGTTGTTATCAATGATTATGGATTTCTCATTAAAATAAAACATCTTGAGTACCTATTAAGACTTTTATTTTAAAAATATTCAATGAAAAACAAAAAAAGGCATAAAAGTACAATCATTGACACCCTAAAATTTGAGGTTATATAGAAAAGCATATGTATGTAAAAACGAAGTTTAAAGTGTTTAAACAGATTATTTCATTCGCTATTAAATAGCTACAACACTTAGTAAATCTGTATTTCAATCCAGTACTTAGTTACAAAGCGACAAAATATACTTACCCACCCCTTTTTTAAATTTTTAAGAAAACTTCTAAAACTCAGCCCTTTGTTCCACTTTGTGGTGTTGCCAGATGTAAAATGTGCAGTTCAACTGGGTTTTGCAGTGGTGTAGTGAAAGAAAAATAAGAAATTGTAAAAAAGTATATTCTAAGCTTGTACTTCTTAATATTTGGCTTTTTAATCAGGAGTGCCAATGATTAGTGCAGTGCCAGCATTAGAGCAGTTTACCCTACTATAGTTAAGAAAATCCTGTGGTGTATTCAATACCTATTGTCGGCGATGTGTGCTGGTTTATTACTATTAGGGGCTTCATATACAGTTATACACATTAATCGTTAGGCACCTAATAAATCTACCTGGGGCGAGTTCCACTTACTCCCAAAACGTCTGCAACGCCCGTGACTTTCATTAACACGTTCCGCACGGCCGATTTTTTAGAACTTTCCCGAGTAACGAAAATTTTTTTTCTCTTGTTTTCATTACTTATTTGTCATAAGAAATGGAATAGAAACAACTTTTATAATAAAAAAATGATTGTAAACCGGATTTTTCGAATTTACGGGTATATCGCTTTCTCACGTTCTAATTCGATTTCTGGTGTCGATCACTGAATCCGAACGGCACCATGTGGTAGCCAAAACAATAATGAAGAAGGATTTACTCACATAAATCAACAAAATCCAAACCAAAACCACAAAAATCGAGAAATAATCGAGCGTCGTTGAGCGTCATTGTGTCTTATGACATCAGCCGTGCGGAACGTGTTAAGGTAACTTTTCCCACACGCGACTGGACGCAACGTGAAGAATTTCAAAGTCGATTTTCTGGAAAATGAAGTGCGATATAAAAAAAAGTTACTGTTTCTTTTCGCCTTATAACAAGTAAATAAGTCGAGAAAGAGGAATAAAATTTGTTGATATTGCGCTTCATTTCCGAGAAAATCGACTTTGAAATTCTTCACTGCAGTCGCGTATAGAAAAACTTACCTTAATGAAAATCGCGGGCGTTGCAGGCGATTTGGGCGTAAGTGGAATTCGCCCCTGTGGTGCTCGTGAAACGTCGAAATATGATTCTGCAAGGGCACAGCCTTACACCCAGAAGTCTAAAATAGTGGCAACGTGGATGTTGAAAGTCTCAAATACCTGACTGGTTCGTATCGTATTTCGGAAATCAGCACGTAAAGTATATCAGTCAGTCTTGGCTGCACATAGCGTCCATGAATTCCAGTATAGCTGTGCTGTAACATCGTTAGATTATGTCGTCCGTGATTCCTGTATCCTGAACGATAGTGATCCAAGGACCCAGCACCCAAGGATGTTTACGTAATTAGAAAACTAAAATAATTTGACGCTCTCATCTGTCCATGGTCTGACCGATCAAAACCACTCGATTGGGTAGAAAATTTGGTGTTATGGTAGCCCTGTTTCTGCACACAAAACGATTACCGAAGTTAGGGAGCAACGGTTGGAAGCAGTCCTCGACCTGTATCATCCGAAGCATCAAGTTTTTCGGTTAGTCGGATGGCCATTTGCGGCTGGCGGCGGAAATCGGTACGTTTCCAAGCAAACTTTGATTGTTATCGGGCTGGTAGCGTAGGGACGTAGCTGAAGTAGCGCGGGAACGGGGAGTTGGAATCGGCGGTGGAGATTAAGAGAGCCGCCGCGGAACGGGGAGCTGAACGAGCCAAGCGACGCCTATTAATTCGTTTAATTGTGCTGACGAATCAAACGCTAAGAACTCAAATTTCTCCCTCTATCCACGTCGTTCCCCTTCTTTCTCTCTCCTGTACAAATTATCACCGGCTTCCACGGGCCACGGTTAACGGGCGAGGTTGGTACGAGGGCAGTAACATGGGTGGGAGGGAGAGACAGAGCTAGAATCGTGGGGGTTGGCAGCCCTTAGCCGTCGAGTGGCGAGGTCCGCACGCTGCACTAGACTCTAGGGCACTCGAGCGTCCCGAAGTCGAAGAGGCGTTCATTAAACGATAACTCACACTCGGAGAAATGTCTTGTTAAATCGTCGATCCGGCGACAATCACGGAGCACGGCCTGTATATAGTTCAAGATCTGGGCAAAGACGCATGGCACGCGATGAATTCTGTCCCGTTCACGAGCGAGTCATCGAGGTTCCGAGCAGGCTTGCAAGCGCGATTTCCCGCGTAATTGTTCGAGTCAGTTCTACATAGCTGGCCTGGGGAGAATGGATTTGGTACGTCTCGTTCTCTTCAAAAGTGACATTTAGTGGCAGGCTTTAAGGGGGAAGTTGCGTGTTGCATTTCGAACTGGAAGAAGTGATGAAGGCCTTGAATATTTAATAGAGAATGTACATAGGTATGTTCGTCGATATGCGCGGCCAAATTCACAAAATATGGACACTTATAGGAGCATACTTAGGTGCGAAGTACATAGTGGCAAATATATTACAAGGTACGAACCTGAAATTACTTATCAGATGTTAGGGAAGCTGGCCTGATAAGTGTACAGCAATAAGTTAGTTTGATTACTTGCGAATCAGGTGTCACCTGCCTGCCATAAAATGTAGGAACAATAATTTAAGTAATTTTGTACTTTCAACTGGTTGTGTGGTGTATAAAAAGTGATATTCACTGCTTTCAGACAGCGAAACATCTAAGTACATGCCACTGCTTTTGTGAGTGGCTCCTACACACTCTAATTTTTGTGTAAACTTTAACAATTTTTTGCGTTGAAACGGTGCGTTTGAGGCACATGGTTTCTTTTGAATCTTTTTTCTTCTCATCGAGCAGAGTAGGTTGATATAAAAAAGACTTGTGGTGTAGATACACCCTTGAAAGCAGTGACCATCACTTTTTATACAACCTGTACAAAGTGTTTTAGTAATTTCGTTAGAAGTTTTCTTGAATGTGTTCAGCGTAATACTGTAATTATTCGACTATTCGAATATTCGAATAATTAAGACTATTAGAATATTCGAATAATTAGGAGTAATATTCGTTATAGTAACGGGGGTAAAAATAATTAATTCATTATTCGAATACATAGATTATTCGAATATTCGTTACAACCCCAGTTCAGAGCATTGGAGTACCATAAACTTTTTTTTAAATTTACATAAATAAAATATTATGTATAACTAATATACATATAATGCTGGTAGAGTTTGAAAATGGACCAATTGTGAAGTAAATATTTTTGAAAGTATTTACGTATTTCTTATTTTCAACAGCATTTGTTATTTATATCCTTACTTGATTAACGCTTCCTGTAAAGTGATAATATGCGCGAGTCGAATACTTATGAAAAGGGGTGTGTCTGAAATATATTTTCGAATTTAAACATGCTATTAGAAGCAAACTCTGAGTATAATCATTATAAACTAATATAAACAACAATAAAGCTTCATCAGATGCTTCCGTTAGATCAACTATTTAGGTCAGGAACGGTTTTAGTACACACATACATAATTTATTATTATGTACTGTACATATGGAAATTTCGTATCGTTCTCCTTTCGCCAAATTAGTTACATGGGTAGCAACCTGATGAAATATGGAAATTCTATTGTGTTTCCCCTGTTGTGTTCTATTGTGTTATCTAAATAATTTCAGTGGTATGTACTTATTAATGATAGGCATAATAAATCAAAGTAAAATTCTAATTAGACGCCTACTCTTTGCAAGTAATAAATCAACTACTAATCTTAAACAGATAAACAAATCCCGATTTATTATATTAGTATGCAAGCGTTCCGTCTAACGAAGTGCAGTATTTCACCACCAGATGACAATCGGTATAACCAGTTTCGCGAACGTGACAAAACCAGAGATTTCTATCTGTACGAAAGCTTTGCACGTGTTAATTCCTTTTGACTTATTAGCGCGACAGGTTGAAAAATTATTCGGAATGCAACCTCATTAATGCGAATTGCAATTTAATGTCATTATAGCATAATGCCACATAATAAAGACAATAATCTCGCAATCAAGTGCCAGCATAGCCGGCACAAAATGGGCAGCAAATTTTCGTACTCACTCGTACATATCTATCTTGCGAATATTCGCTGTGGAAAAAAAAGAAGGAAATATCGTGGGCGAAATAGCCCCGTCTAGATGTAATTCCCGATTCTCGCGTAGAAATTGCATTCTGTAACCGGGCAAGGCCGAACTTAATAATAAACAGAGGAACGCATTATCGTCGAGATGCAAATAACCGTAGTTCCGTGGAATTTAAGGCGGTCGTATATTTCAGCCGGCGCTAACCGGCGAGCGTGGTATTAAAGTTGATTTAAAGGGTCTACTGATAAGAAACAGCATTCTCCGGGGAGCCATGCGAAATGTTCCCCTTCTAATTTTAATGAAACTTTAATGATATTTAGAGGATCTCCGTAGAGAGGAGAGACGACGTCATAAATCCCGCTTCCTAACAACAGAACATCTCGCGTGTCCTTTGCGGGTGATCATTCGCACCTTCGAGCGAGCGAGCGAGCTTTCTAGAGAACTTAATTGAATTGTTCACGAATGACCATACTCGTTTTACCGGTGTTAAAACACTTTCCGCTCCAATCCTTTTCCCAGTCGCAACTATTACTCAGATCCAATTAGTTCCTAAGGCACGTTTACTGTTGTGATAGCAAATAATTGATGTCTCGAATGAAAAGAATGCTGCATCATTTTTGATAATGGTTTTGCTTTGGATAGGAAAGTAAAATACGAGTGACATGTGATCCGAATGTTTAGGGGAATTGGAAAATCTAAATGTCAGACATGTATGTGGATTCGGTAATGTAATGTAAGAAAATAAAGGTGTTTTATTAGATAAAAAAATCGAGTGGTCAGCTTGATTACAGGTACAAGCATTATATAACAAATTTGATCCTTTTGCGGGATTCCTTGTACTATCCGCGCGTCTTTCACTTCGAAATATCGATTTTATTTGGAGCCCTTAATGAGGGAGCTTCATATACATAGATGACTAAAATAAACCCCGATTTTTGGAAATATTTTTCACAGTAATTATTCATTCTAACTTGTTGAATCTTTCAGGATGACTAAAGTACATATTTAAAATGTCAAAAAGTTTTCCATAATAAAAAATAGTCAATATATGTATATGGATTCATGGAAGCAGTTCCCAGCGGCCATAGAGTCAAAGGGTGGCCAAATTATTATATTCAAAACATTTTCGTAAAAATCTGTGAAAGTCACGGCTGTAATTAAAGTAACAACGCATGAGTGCTATTGTCTTTCATTTATTGATCAATTATAACATCTGGCAGCATTGTGAGCAATTTTTCAACATCTAAATCTCATTTTTTGTTAAAAGGGCGGGGATAAAATTATTACAAATAAGACAGAAATAATAGAGAATATCATCAAAATATGGCAGAATATTCAAAAACTGCAGGAAGTAGCCACAGAATGCATTTGAAAGCATGCCACGCTGAATTCAAGCCGTCATAAAAGATAAAGGCGTAGTCACCAAGTATTGAGTAATTGTATTTATTTCTCGTACAATATAGTCTTAAACCTGTATACTGTATTTAATTTGCATTCTTAAATACATATACTAGTATTACAAAATAATATTATAACATTAAAAACGAGACATCTATTTTATTCCATTGCTTAAGGCTTAAACTTACAAAATCTCAAACCCTTTTGTTTGACTATAATAATATAGCCACCCACTGTAAATTTGCGTGCAGCGTACCGTCGCACAGTGTAACAGAGTATATAGGAAAAAAAATCAAAAATCAATTTTCCATTGAGATACAGTTCTTTACACTTAATTGATATGTTAATCATATTTATACCCCAAAAAATTTATTTTTAACATAAAATTATGCATTAAAATATATTTTTGAACATAATAAAAGTAAAAAAAATAAAATATATATATTTTTAAAATACATTTAAACACAAATTAATAACAAACATATGAAACAATTATAAAAAATATAATTAATTTTTTAAATAATTCGTAATGATAATCAATTTTAAATTATTCATTCTTATTATACATCTTCATCACTGTCAGTTGAATATGAAGGAATTCAAAGCTCAGTGCCTTTTAAAAATAAATATTCGAACACAGATTTGCCTAGTTTTTTCGTTCTATTATGTGTATTTGTTCTTATGTGGGAGCACTTGGGAGCAGATAAAATTTATACCAAATTAAAAAGCATAAAAATAACTAATTATAGTAAAAAAATGAAAGAACCGATATATTTATTTTTTAATTCTCCAGAATTTAGAAGATGCGACAAAAAAAGTAATAATTTGACCCACTGGTACGTATCCATATCTTTAAATGCAAGAATTTTTAATTAGTAAAACGAAAAAAGGATATATTTTGCTTATTTAAAAAAAAAGAAGAAAAATACTTATAAATACAACAAAAATAGAGTGGGTAAATATTTCCTATGTGTAGTCTGTGGCAGCTTGCATGTGGTTATACGACTTTGAATGTAATTACTAACCTTAAATCCGTTATTTATGCTACTAAGTTATGAAGTTCTTATATCGGAGGACTGTTTACTATCAATTCCATGAAATGAAATACAAAATTTCAAAACTCAAATTTTTGCTCAAATTTTGTCCCAAACAAAAAACACAAACATTTTGTTTTTAAGTAAGATTACGCTATGGATGAACCTATTAGAATAATAACAACTTTCTTTATTAAAAAATAATAGGACTTGAAAGTAAAACATACCGATTCTTACGAAAAACTTCCGTCTGCACTGTGCAATAGATATTATATAATTTACTAATATAGTCAAACTTATAGGGTCATCTAGAGGAGAATTTAATCTTCTATATCTATGCACTGGCAGAAGTCCACGAATCGACATATATTGACTATTTTTTTTATCATGCAAAAATCTTTTTTTACTTTTTTTTAAATATGTACTAAGTCATCGTAAAAGTTTCGACAAGTTAGGACGAATAAGTTCTTTGAAAAAACTTTCCAAGAAGTATCAGGCTCTATTTTAATCATCTATACGAAGTTCTCCCCGTAATCTTGCTAGTCTGTCCAAAACCTGATATCACGCTTTTTCTGGATTTATAATTCCGGCAGAATCTGGAGTCTATTTCGTCGCGAATATGTGTAACAATAATGCCAAAGTACAGATACTTAATCCGAAAACCAGCGATGGAAGAGACACGAAACCTCCCACCCCTATCGTTGCATCGACCGAGAACGAGCGAGATTACGCGCGCTTTTGAAATACGAGTGGAGCGGTAAAAATTTCCGTCCGAAAGCTCGTATTTCATCGCGGATCGGAAAACTATGGAGGCATTAACGCAGCAATGCCAATGGAAAAACAAAACAAGGGGGCGAGCGAACAAACAGCGGCGTCGTAAACACCGAAATCACTACGTTTCGAAAAACATTATAAAAACCAACGCGACAGATTTCAGAGGTCCTACATGACGATATATCGTACGGTGGGCGCGTTGCAACGCAATGAAACGGTTTCGGCTAACGACAAATCGTGGAACGGCGTCAATGGCGTGCATGTGAATGCGCCTTAACGTGGACGGGTTATGACAGAGCAATGGGGAATTGGAATTATATAGATTATAAATGGATAACACGTAAATCGGGTATTTTGAGTGTTTCACGCTTTTCGACAGCCCGCGCTAGATACGACGGTAATAATGTACGATTATAAATACTAATTAAGTGTGCGAATTTGCTTTGATGGACAGATGCAGCGTAATTGCGTTGAAAACGTCAATAGGACCGGTGGAACGTGCTTGGCTGTGCGGAGCTTATTGCACTCTCGGGCGCGCTTGAAATGCGACAGGAAATATTAAATACTATTTTGCTGTAGCGTTCGTTATCTTTTTTTTCTCTGTATTTGAGACACCTATTCTGTGTCTTTCTGCGAAGGATTACTGACAAATAAGTGAAATGAAATGAGGGACGTGGGAAGGGACAGTGATAACTTTATTTATAAATAACAACTCAGGGTTTCGTACGCTAAAGCACGCCTGGGGCTGTTCATAATAATTCTGCAGAATCTCGTTGCAGAGAATACAATAAAAATGTATTAATAATATCCGCATATTTTTTTAACAGAAGTTCTTGGGATGAAGAAGACTTCCATACTGTCGTAGAGAAAATAACTTTACGTTCCTCCGAAAGGGATATACGAATGGGTTAATTCAAAATAGGAAGTTAAATTTCTGGGTGCTTTGAGAGCTTCTGTTAATTTGAATAATGAATTAATTAATTGATAATGTTCCAATCATATCGCATTGCAGAGCCTGTTATTATATTCTGAGAATTTTGAATATAATTTCTACAAAGTTTCTACTCGTTTCGAAAGTCCTTAACAGTCTCGATAACTGTTATTGTAAACAGTTTTTGAAATAACGCATACATGAGACGTTACAGGCAGATATATTCGAAGTCATATTGGTTCGGAGACGCACTTGATCATGCACGATCCTTTTCCCTTGTTCTCTTATATTTCTTCTCTCTGGCACTTTAGTCACAGGGATCAATCTTACATTTCTATACTGTATTGAGTGTATGGTATCATTCGAAGCAGTGTTCCTGATTTCTCGATATTTTTCTTTCTCGAGAAATCAGAAATCAGATCATACTTCTTGAGAATTCTCGAGAATTGAAAAAAATATTACAAAATTTATATTTTCGGAATTATGTTGACAATATTTATCAAAACATAAGAAACAATTAATTAAAGTTCATTCCTGTCTAATTTGCACAAAACTTGTATAAATGAAAAAACAGATATTAAATATAATTGATAAATTTATTTATTTAATACAAAATTTGTGCAAAGCGAAACAATACTTTCTTGTTCTTAAATAATTTTTTAATCTATTTCTTTTTTTTGTGATAAAATCTGTAACTGTAGACAAATTTCTTTCTTCTTGAGTGGATGTTGGCTTGATCGTGTGTAGCACATCGAAAAGTTATGGTAAATTGGGTGTCCTTCCAGTGGACTGAAAAATATGAATTATTAAAATTTGTTTTCTTAATGGCAATTCTTCAATCTGAGGATCCGTAAGTTTTTCAGTAGGTATATTCAGGAGAATCGTGGTTTCTGTTATATTTTCCGAAAAGTCTAGCTACTTAATTAGAATTTGTTTTGCCGTTTTATACATATCTGTCTTGGATATTAAATGAAAAAACGCGTCTTTTGAATATTTTTGAACAGATTCTGGATTACCTATGCAAAAAAATTATAAAGAATACAATAGTTTTGTCTCTTCTTTTCGATATATCTTAATAGCCACAAGAAATTCATTACTTAATTCAGTATTCATACAATTTTTCTAAATTGTTAAATAAGAATTTAAGAGCACCTTCACCAGTTAACAATATCGAATCTTCTCTACTGAGATTTTCTATTGTAATTCATATAGGTTCTAATGTTACTAATAAAATTTATCATAAATTGTAGATGTTTATACATTCGCGATTTCCCAGACTTAAGTTTCTCGAGAAAAGCAGTATTTCTCAATTCTGAATATTCTTTTTAGTAAAAGCTATTCAAATTACAACTTCCATTTAATAGTCCCAACTTCCATTGTATGAAACTGAAGGACCTCCCTATTTCAAAATTTCAAAGTAAATATTTCTCCGATATCCTAAATAAGTTTATAAAAATCTTTTGTGATAGAAACAACTTGCATTGCATTATGGAATACCTACTGCTCTACGAAAATAAGTCACTGGGAAAGGAGACAGAACCCAGACCAGAGTTGGGCATTAACTAAATAAAAAATTATTTAAATATCTAATAAAGTACTTTTTTATTCATTGGGCGTTTTGAATTCAGCGTCGAATAAATCTTTCAATATTAACTTTAACTTTGACTTTATTCGACACATGACGAATCATTTTTTTTTGATCTTTTATTCATTATATGAAATTTTTATTTAAATCAAAATTTCGCTCACCTCTGTCCCCGACTAAACCACGTTCTGTGAAAAAGTAGCTTGATCGTGCTAGCTAATGGGGCTCCTGATCGCTTTAAGACAATCCGTAGGTAGTTGGACGAAGAAACTTGGGCGGAAAGGATAGGGTGAAATCGGGGAAAACAGAAAAGGAAACGAACAGCCTAAACCGAAGGGTGTCGACAAATAACCTTTAACCGGTGGCCATTCGTTCGTTGATAAATCATTGGGTCCGAAGCGAGCAGGTGTGCCAGGGGTGAAAAAATGTTCCTACTCTCACGACTGTAACTAAGCAAGGAACTCCCAGCTTCATTGTTTCGACTTTCCGGCATCACGAGGAACAACGAAGGGGTGTAGACTCAATTACAGTCGCTGAACGACGCGATAATTGGGATCAAGATTGATCGTCTTCCGTCTTGGTGCCCTGACCTTTTCCCGGGTGAAGAAAGAGCCGCTGCCTCTCCTTTCTCCGTTTCAGATGCCTATCTATGAAACGTGCGAACAATCGGCTACTGTCGAACAAATTGTGTGGTAACAATAACTCTAGGAATGGAATTGTATCGTTAGTGGACCTGTATCGATAGCTTGCATCTGATAAATTCCAAATATGAGGAAAATCCCTGTGTCCGTGATCTATGGTTTATGAATAACACCCTTTTGTGGTACAATATTTAAGGATTATGGAAGTATTGTTGATGAATAACCAATACGAACGAGAGAAGGTGCTAAAATTTGACAACAGGACGTACACAAGACAAACGTGGAGTCATTCTAAAATGTCTTCAGTAAATATTTTACAAAATGTAAGGCAGCTTCGAAAGCTTGCTAACATACAAGTTACACTTTTGCGTTAGAGAGTCATTTTCCAATCAAAGTTACATTTAAACTTTACCATAGCTCGGTTTGGTTGACACATCTCTAATTGAAAACCAGAAATGAAAGATTAAACCGAAATCTCCGAGCAATAACCGAAGGGATGGGAGTGCTGTCTTGAGCGTTGTCCCTATATTCTGACATTCGACGTGACAAACCAGATCGTTTGACGAATTTTTCAACTGGGAGCAAACAACGAGGACCACAGAAACGCCTAAAAGCTACCAGATTGAAGAGCCGAGCCCAACTCTATCATATAAAATCAAACTCCGCTCCTACCGAAGATTTTCTCCACATACTATATCGATCGTTCACTTTAAAAGTGACAGGTCACAAAACGTAAGAAGACTTGGGCAAGGACATAGATTTTCTGAGAAGCACAATTGTGGCGACAACAGTGCCCGCTGAAAACCACTTCAAAAGCGAAAATAACCCGTGTCTAAGAATCACGGAACCTAGCACAGGGGGAGGATCGACGCCGAGCAACTTTTTTCGCCCTCATAAAGCCCTGTCGTTGAAGCTGCCCGACGAACACGATCCTTCAGAACCCGGCTAACCCCGCTTTACAACCTCCCAGCCCCTACACTTCGCGTATCATGTCAGTGGGGAAAAAGCACGCGGCCAAAGTGGAAGGAGGATCGTGCGAAAGGTCTGCCGGAGAGCGAAAGCGTCGTAGACAGGATGATAGAGAGAAAGTGGCCGGAGGAACGCGCCGAGAAACCAGCGAAAGGCTGAGAATTCGTGGATCGTAGGGGAAGGGAGGGGCGGGGGGGGGGGGGGGGGTGGGAGAGGGAAATGGGAGCCGTAGGAAAGCACGCAGCCGTTGCAAGGGCTGCACAGGGTGAGCGAGATTACTAGGATTTGCGCGTACATTTGCATATCGATTTTCCCATGGAACGGTGTCGTATGGCGCCAACAGGCACACGATATCCCTTAATTTCGTCCTGCGGAGGAGGGGGGTGCCTACGACATTAGCCTTGTGGCTACGTTTAAGCGATACCCAGCCGTCTGCGCTCGCGGCGGCGAATTAGCCGTGTTAACTTGCGTAAGAATCAGCTGGATCATGTATCTGGGAAAACTCGAGACGTCGATCTTAATCGAATCGGGGCGGAGGTTGTAGTTTAGCGGGAGCTCTTCTTGAGTACCAGCCGTGTCCCCACTGCGCCGGCGTTCGCCGACCGGCGGTGCCAAACAAGTGGAAACGTCTCTGTCGGCTCGGGTCGGGATGCTTTCAAAAGCCGAACGCACGCCGATCGATTTACCGATCGGCATATGCCGATGCAGTGTGGACGCGGCTTAAGGGGGATTCTCGTCTAACAGCCCCAAAAATAACTGATAGTTAAGAATTTTTTTTTTTTAAACTGTTGTTCATATTGGATTAAACTCTTTTGGGATATAAGAAGACATCTTTAAATTTGCAGAATTTTTCTTTTCATGTCGATCCTTCATATTAGTTATTAATTATTATGGAATCTTGTCCACCTCTTCGACGATGTAACTCCTGTTGGAGGGGTGTGTAGCAGCTATCACAGTCATCTGATTGGAAAAAATAAAAGTCCACTTTAAAGAAAAAAAAAATGAAAAATGTAGAGTTATAGTGTTTGAAAGAAAAAGTAACTTTTTTCCTGAGACAATTTTTTCATTTTTATTCTTCCTATTGTCGAAAAAGGTAATATATATAAATATATATAAATAATATATATATATAAATAATATTATATATATAAATAATATATATAAAACTAAAATTAATTTTTTATTCGAGTACCTGGAGAAATATATAACGAATAAAATGAGCTTTATTTGAAATTGATCAGTCAATTAGTTGTTGAGTTATCCGAGGCGCCAACATCGTCGAAGAGATTCCACAATAATTAATAAATAAGAAGAAGAATCGATATAAAAAAATATTTTCTTCAAATTATAAGGTGCCTCCTTATAACCCAAAATAGTTTAATGCAATATTAACAACAGCTTTTTAAAAAAAAATCATAAATATCGGGGGCTGTTACACGAGAATCCCCCTTAATGTTCGCGGAAGATGAAACGGTTTTCTAAAAATTGAAGTGGAAGTGCTACAGCTTTGGGAAGAAACTATGGGATGGTATTATATAGATGGTGATATAGGAATAACTATTCTGGGTGGTCAACCTTCTGTAGCACTAAGTCACTGAAAACATTAAATTCACATTACATTTAAAAGTTCAATTTGACACTGAAGATGATTAAAGTGAGATCAAATAATTAAGTTAGTAATTTTCAGAATTTGTTAGTCTTCTGAATTTATATCGAGGTCCAACTCCAAAGGTGCAAATCCACGATGAGACAAAATTATCGTGTCTCACATGAGACTTTAATCTCATCAGACAACTATTTAATTATTTTATTACTTTTTAAATATTCTGTTATTAGTTTCATGAAATTAGACTCTCATGAGATGAGCTTCATAATATATTTTCAAAAATCTATCATTTACATTTAGTTGTTGCTGAGATTTTTGTCTCACGACAGAAACGTCTCGTGTAAAATCTCATCGTGAATTCGCACCTTAAGAGTCAGTTATGTTGCATCCAAATGTATCGTAAAAGATAATGCCTATGTGCATGTCAATACTTGGCGAAATAAATCTGGAGGATAAAAGTTTTATGTGAATCTAGGGTGTGCCAAAGTTTTTGTGACAATTATTTCTGTTGGTATTTAGATTTACCTCTAGCCATTTGTGCTGTGCACTATCTACCCTTTCAAGTGATTAGTTTTTTAAAAGGCCTGGCTTTTAACTCTAAGAAGATTGGAATTTCACAAGGCGATTTTCCACCCTTGAAACTTTTAGCTTGAAATAATCGAAGTTGAGACAAACGAGTTGCTCGAGAATCGCGGTAAAGAATGCGCAGGGGTACGGTTCGGTTTAATTTTTCAGAGTAGAAGAAAAATGCCGAAATGTCGAAGGAAATCTGCAGCATTAGTCCAGTGGCCGCGTTAAACGCCGATACTGTATCATCTTGTCTCTTTAAATTACCATACAAAATTACGAAACGGGGGAGGAAGAACTATCAACGGTGAAGAAATATGTTGCTTACGTTTGCACTTTCTGTGGAGTAATTTTTTGCGCAAGGAATTCTTCGCTGTTCGTCTGTATTCTTCGTTTAAATGTGCCTTCCTAATCGACTGCATTTCATCTATCACCAACGACAACGTCGAATAAGATTTAATACAATGCTGCTTCGAAATGATCGAAAAGTTGCTTACGGTAGCAAACAATCTTTCAGAAATATGATTCACAGCTGATGAATCCTTATGAATTAGAAACAGTGAATACTTTTTCATTTTTAACTTCCTAAATAATTGAAAAGTCAAAAGTAATTTCCCTTTACGAATCATATAGTTCTAAAATTTTCAATGTTTAATATATTTTTTAAATAAAAGCTTGCAACCTTTTCCAAACATCAGGATTCATCAGCTGCTTATGCATTCAATATTTTTCACATCTATCGATAAAAACACAACTGCAGCAGTTTTTCCGTAATATTTAGAAAGTCATAATACTTTGTTTACACAACCCACGAAATAACAAATCTGCCAGTATTTATAGAGCACAGGTTTAATTCTACATTTCCTTCGACTCGAGCGAAAATTATAAATAGGGGAGTTTTCAAAAATCAGTTTTAATTCCAAGTAACAATCTAGTCGTAAATATTAAAAAATCTCATAAAACCAAATAATTCCCAATAAGTAACAAACGTACACGATCGCAGAAAAAATGAGTAGGGGGAGGAGAGAATTAATTGTCCTGCTTTGAACAGCGATAATTGCGTACACGTATTGCAAAATTGTTGTATATAAAGGAAGAGGTACCGAAGAGTGGCTTTCTCTTCTGCAATATCCCTTTCTCGGGAGCAAAGTAATACGATCAACGACGGAGCCTGGTTGCCTTGAAGGAAATATCGAGACGGCGGCGCGGAACGCAGTCAGCGGATATTGGTGCGATGATAGGCCAGATTGAGAGGAACTTTGTTATCTGGATTACTTAGGGGAGTAGAAAAACATGGCGTTGCCCCCGATCGACGTTACGGCAACTAAATACATAGATGTATGTACGTACACGTGCATGTGGACTAACTTATTATCGTCAGAAATTCAAGGATAAACGAGGAAAGTTCTTTTATTGACCTCCCAACGCGACCCTATCTTCGAATATTATCTCATATAGGTATAATTTCGAATACGAATAATTTCTTCGAATATTAATATTATTATTATTATTATTAAGAGTAACCTCAATAGTACAAAGTACAGCCCTAAAAGTCCTAAAAGCCCTAAAAGTAAAGCCCTAGTCTCGAGCTCTCCTCCGCTAGCTTTCGCCACCTTTCTAAGTTTCCAAGAGTAACTGAAACATTTCACCCAAAGGAACAAGCGTTGCAACAAGGAATTGTTTCTAGGATTTCGTAATGGGAACGACAACAGTTCGATGTCTAAATAGTTTTATAAAAGAACTAGCCAAATCAGGGGAAGAAAGTGGTGATGCGAAGGGTGCCTGAACCGAGTTTCATTCGCTTCCTGGACGAGTTTGTCACGTTCTGGTCCCAGAATTGCGGCTAGAACTACCGACAAACCTCCCCCCCCCCCCAACCGCCCCACACCCTTTGTCTCACTTGTTTCTCCTGGCCAGCTCCTCTGACCCCACTCAAGCTTCCCACGGACGCTGAGTTTTAGCTAAGACGAGCCTGGGTTGGTTAATTCGAGCACACTGGTCGCGTTCCTCCACGTGTACCGTGTTGGTCGTCTTGGAAAACCGCCCCGACGCGACGGCGGGAGAAAGCCAGGCGAAATGACATCAGGGATCCCGTTTCATTACGACGAGGATGTGAAAGGCCAGCTGAGTCAGTGGCTGCCTTTGGTGTAAAGGGAATTCTGGTCCTTTCCCTTCTTTTCCTTCTTTTCTTTAGAGATATTTATTGAAACCGCAAAGCCCACTTTTGCCTTGGGTATTTCGTTGACAAGCTAAAGTCGTCCTTTTTTTCTCATACTAAAAATATTCCTGTTAGTTTACCAGTCAACAGTCTTGTTGTCCTAGTATTTGTATGCCGCGCATAATTTGGGGATCGACGATTTTCATGAGCACACCGACGAAATAGCTCGTCGACCTGAAAAGTGTTGCAAAAAATTCACTTCAATTGACTCTTAATACAGACATTCTTCTATTTCCGAATTTCAGTGCCACTGTATTTTTGTATAATTTTCGTGTGTTTGTGATAATTATTCTTTTGAAATTTCCTCTCGTGTCCTTTCTGTTCAACATAATCTCATCCACTCCTGGAGGAAGCGAAGTTATTCAGGATCCTTTAATTCCTCAGCAAGTTCCGCAAATTTCCCTCTCCCCTATTACACGAAAACAAAGGGAACTTGTGCGGTAAGAAGCAAATAGCCAAATTAATTATTAACTTTTATTATACAATTCACTTTTGACACAAAAAGTCAGAGGAATGGGGGACGCTTAACTGCTTCAAATTAATTGAATTTTTCGTCGTCGTGAAAGTTTCGCGAGGGTAGCCGAGCAAATGGCAACGCGGGCTACAACGTCCATAGAAAATGGTGAATGAACGAGAATCCTCTGTCTCTTCCTGCTGCGTCAGTATACAATACTTTGATCAACTTCCTCCTTGACGAAACTGTTGCTGGTGATGAATAACAGAAACAAATCGTTTTTTAGCAACCTTTAATTGATAGAAAAGGTGTGGCAGGAATGATATAACCCATAATATACTTTTAATCTGACAATTATGGCAGTCTAGATGAAATTGTATGCATTTTTATCATCAGCTTATCGGTGAACTTCGAATAAACTACAGAAACAATTCAGGGGACAAGGAGCATTCGAAATTGTTACAGATTGAAATTTTTTTAATTAATTTTGTATTTCACATTTGTGTACATCGTCGGGACAATGTCAATTAGTTTAATTGCTGACTACAAATTATTATCTATGCTGTGATAAATTGAAATGCACACTCCGCGTATTGTAAAATAATATTACTATTTATGCGAACCAGTTACAAATACGAAAACAGGTATTTAAACGCCACGCTGACCTTTTGCATAAATTTTCCATGCCAAATACTAATAACAGCTCTTAGCTTTGGGTTTAAACACTACATAGTTTATTTCAGAGCAGCACTTTACAACATAATGCATATAATATCTTCACCCACAGGGTTTGGTAATTGAGGCTTTAATTAGGAAATACTATTTGGAAATATTAAGCAAATACTAAATATGGAAACCTAAATAGTGTCTGTTTTAGTTTCGCTTATATGGATGTAGTTGTGAAGTGTGAAAACTCTGCTGCGATGCGTTCTGCTACAACAATTGTTTACACACTATTTATTAATCTAATAAGTCAAAACGCTATTATAAGACTTGAAGTCCGTTTTTTGTGTACAATAAATCAAATAATAAACTTAAAGAAGCTAAGGTAAGCAAACTCTAATTTGTTATAGGTATCAGTAAAAAGTAAAATTTAAATTGTTTTTACTGTATGCAAGTGGTTACTCTGACGAAGTGCTGTATTTCTTCCTAATATGGACATTGGAAGACGCAATTTCGTGAAAGTAAATAAACGCGGAGTTCCTACATGTACCAAGGCCTTTGAATTCTTAATTTATTGTAATTTATTAATGTATACATTTGTATACTAGGGCAGCCCTTATTTAGACGTGTTGAAATTTTTTTTTGTATTTCTTTGCTCTCACCCCTTAGAACTGTGTCATTTGATAAAAAAATAGTCCCTGAAAAAGTGTATTGCAATCGGACAACAGGAAATGGTGCCAGCCAGGCCTTAAAGTTTAGAATTCATCAATAGTTTGGATTTGAAAAATTTCTAAAAAATGGTAAGCCCTATGGAAATTTTGTTAAAATAATATTAAAAGAGCATTTAATTTTCTACAATTACTGTATATATAAGTTTTCCGTGCGTCCAACCATTTTTTAGATAATACCGTTTGAATGTAGAGAGTTCCGCACCTGTACGGCGTGACGTATTGTCGACACGCGCGTAGCGCAGACCTCTCTATATTCAAACGCTATTATCTAAAAAATGGTTGGAAGCACGAAAAAATTATATATACAGTAATTGTAGAAAATTGAATGCTCTTTTAATATTATTTCAACAAAATTTCGATAGGGTTTACCATTTTAAAGAAATTCTTCAAATTCAAACCATTAATGAATTATAAACTTTATCGGCACCCTTTCCTGTTGTCCGATTGCAATAATCTTTTTTATGGACTATTCTTTTATGAAATGGAACCATATTAGAGGGCGAGAGCAAAAGAAATCGCAGGTTGAAAATAGGGGCCACCCTATTGTATACTTCCTATATACATAATTTTATGGTAAAAATTCATATAATACGTAAAGGAGAACTCGTATTTCATGCCATTCAAATTTCTTATGCACCAAATGGTACATATTCGAGTTAAATTAACTAAATTTCTCAAAGTTTTCCTGCAAGTGATTCAATATTTTTTAACTGCTCTTGCAGCCTTTTATATCTAAAAAATTCCTGTCTCAATAGTTATTAATAATATCGAGGAGTTTGCAAATTTCATGTAGATACCTATATATATCATATATACTTCTTTACAAACTTCCTAGTCTCTTGTCGATTAGACAACGTAGAACGAAGAAACGCGGTTGACCACGAACTTTAATGACAATTGAGACGTGCAGATTCATCCACTAAAGGCGCGGTCATTACCTTTTTTACACGCGGTACACGTAGGTCACAGTAAAAAAAGATCAAGAACAGGGGGTCAGCTGTAAATGAAGCAGAAAAGCAATTCCCCTGCATTTATTCGAATAAGAAGGATCCTTCGCTCGCTCCTGCAGCAGCCTAAAGCCCAGATCGCATCCCCCAGCAATGATTATTCGCAGCGACGAGAACTCTCCGTGGGTTGGGTCTGGCAATATCCAGCTTCGACGCGCGCTGAATCCTGAGGAGCGTCGGCGAATGTCGCGAATGATCGCGGAATGAAATCTTGGCCGCGACGGAATTTTGAGTGGAATCATAACCTAGGCAGCCGCATCTTCGTTACGTGCGCGCAATATGCAAAAGCGTATCCCCGTGTCTTCGAGTTCCATTTCGGGCCCGCCCAAACACGGATAACGACGCGGAATTATTAACGGCGGCGCCTCTTGTGAGGCGAGCGCGCGACACTTTACAACTAAATTAGGAGGACAAGTCGGCCGCGTTTCTCATTATCCTGACAAATTTCGTGCCGGCCGGGCGCGAGGCTGCGCGGTACATATTAATGGCGTAAAAGTTAATCCCGATGCTCGGGCGATCCTTTATGTGGATCACGAACTCTATTAGATCGAGTCTATATATAGTCGCGCATCGACTATATTAGTTCCCGGGTCTCCTCGGCGCCTATGTCAGACGCTCCTTGCAAAATACTCAACTACGTGTGCTCTGCCAGCATCAAGGACTTATCCCGTTCAAAACACGAATTATCTAGTCCCTTCTGTGTCTTGCCCCGTCCTTTGATGAAATACGTGTCTGACGAGCCTTCGAAGAATTGTTCTAACCCTGAAACTTTTGATCTTGGAGATAGGCGATTGAATCAGAACTTATTTAATGCTATCAATATTGGTATATTAATCCCGTGCCGCTATCCAGGAAGCTTGAATATTCCTAGATTTTCTGGCAATGTCTCCTAGTCGCGATTCGGTCATACTGTCTGAGCGTATTCAACGTCGGGTCCATTATTCGCCTTTTATTTGCCCGTAGAACGCCGCTATTATCCAGAATCCGGGTATATTCCATAAACGCGACTAATATGACGGTAGCTCGCGAGCGGTTCCCTTTAATATAGACGAGACGCGCGTCTATAACGGTCGTGTACACAAATTTCAACCGGAAATCTCGTCTCTGGAGCAATTAGCCGAGCTTACGTTGGACGAGTAACGAGCGTAGCGAGGACAGGGACGCAAATAGAGGGAGGAGAATAGGGGTATGGGTGTGCAATTGTGCTCTCAGTAGGTCGAAAGTTTCTCCTCTGGGTAGGGTACACATTATTCCTCGAAACTCTCGAATGTGCTTAATTAGGCGATATTCGAGAAGGCCTTCTTCCGAGGTCGGCTTTACGCTTGCAGGCTGCTATTACCGGAAGCCACTGAGTTTCGGTAAGAAAGCCTGCCGTCTGCTACCTTCTCCCCTTCGTGCCCTAAACGTCTTACCTGAACTAATATTGTTTGGGGGTCTAATTAGTAGCACCCTGACACCATCTGACCCTGTTCTATCTTCCTGTAAACTTGCGCCCTTCCTGTCTTCACATCTTCCCATCCTTTCCCGCCTCGCTCAACGTATCCAACATATCCACTGGTATGCTTCGCTTGTTTCGTCGCCCTTTCCTTCCTCTTTCCGTCCTTGGTACACCGCTCTTGCACTATGCCTCGCGCTTCCTCTCTTGTAGGTTACGTGGACCAGCTTGCGCCATCTAGAAGGTCTGTCCTCAAAAGTCCTTGAAGCTTGGTAAGGTTTGTTCCAACAGCCAAGGGAGTTACGTAAGTGCCAGACGGTCCTTGGACCTTGGCTGCGCTGGTATGACCCACGCGTATGCTTAGATTAACGATGAATTTTGCGGAATGTTTACACTGTTCTGCGTGCTCTTAGAATGTTTTCGGGGCATACGTATTGCATTGTTGCCACGTCGTTGCCACTTAATTATATTTACTCTAAGTTTCGTTTAAACGAACCATGATACTAAAGCGTGAGCAGGGTTTATACAAAAATCGACTTTTGACAAACCGGTTTTCGAATTTTCACAAAAAAATATAATTAAAATAGAAAACAAATATTCATGCTTATTTCAGAAAAATTCAGTTTTTTTTTTACGATTTATGGAATTACAAAAATATAAGAAAATAAAAAATATACTCTATTTATACAAAACCAAATATATAAAACAAAATTAAAATAACTAAAGTCCGTACAAATCCGTACAATTTTTTAGTTCATTTAATATTTATGGATCTACAAAAATATAACACAATAAAATACACTGCAACCAAATGAAAACAAAACTAAAATAACTAAAATCCGTACAAAATATAAATTGCAAAGCTTTGTATTAGTATTTTTCTTCCGAAGATATGAACTCATGAAGATTAGTTTTACAGTAAACTGTAACCTACTACAATATGCTTGTGCCCGAGGCGATTTCAAATAAAAATGTTAATGTCTTTAATTAAATAATTAATTCATCTTTACATATTAATTCTGGTATATAAAATTTTCAAACCGGTTTTCGAATTTTACAAATTTATAAAAAAAAATTGTTTTTAAATCCGGTTTATAAAAACCGACAAACCCTAAGCGTAACCCTTTTACTCCTCTACGATGAACATTGTACAGTTCTTTAAAACTGTTTTATTACAACAAATTTGAGCTCCGAATCAAATATAATCATAATTCGCTTCAATTTACTCGTCTACGAGCAAACGTTGTTAATCCCTCACTTTAACTTCTAAAAACGCTAGGATAAAATTTTAAAATCCAATCTAAACGGTGTTCAATGAAACTATAAATGAAAAGCCAAAATCTACGTTTGAAATCATACAAGGACTCCTACTTTCTTTTAGGAAAACAAGCAGCAATAAACATATGCAATAGTGATTCAGTAAATAAATTATAGATAAGTAGTGAACAAATTGTAAGATTTATTTCAACGTGCATGGTTAGAAAATAAATCGTTTAAAAGCGTTATCAGGTAGCGGTAAGTGGAATGAACGATCAATTCCCTATTTAACCCCTCACTGCGGAGGCATTATTTTCTAGGGCAGCATCTAGGTATGGAACGGGGGGGGGGGGGTGGTACATGACTATTAAAATCTCGGAAAATCGATTTTCTTATTATTATTAATTCTGAAAGTGTCACCCCTTGTGAATATTTGCAACGAAGTTTAATGAGAAAATTCGAATAATTCCAGAAATTATAGCGCTGAAGGTAATTGAGTGCACCGTCAAGTAACTGCCTCGCAGAGCGGTATTGGCGTAAGGGACTTAACTTTGAAACCGTTTATCTCAAAAATACATTTTTAAACACCGTGTACATCATAACTTTCGAACGAATAAATATTTTCACTTGAAATTTCAACTGGAGGTGTAGAATTCCTTTCTCTACGGTGTGGAACTTCCGCATCAACATTGGACGTTGGCAAAACATTTTATAACTAATTAAAAACGATTCTTGCCCGTAAAAATGTTGGGAAAAATTTTATTCGCGTGTAACTTTCACAATTTTTGTTTAAATTCGCCAGTAAAGTGCCACACTGTAAATTTTAGTACCGGAATTACTCACCCCGAAGCATTCTGCTTTTAGGTGATTGGTTCACCTGGGAGTACATACCTACACGGAGTACCGCCGCGCGCTATGCGGGAGCATATACAGCGTTAAATACCTTCAATAATTTTCAACATTCTGACATTTCTTTTTTAAATTACGTGATGCATAAAAAACTGTGAAAAGTACCAGTATGGTGATTATTTGGTATCTAAGCAATCTAACGCTAAAGTAACCGTCGATTTCAGTCGTTCAATAGTCCTGTACCCCGTTATGGAGAGTTAAACGCTGTTCGGCCTAGAGTCAGTACCTTGGCACGCATGCGTGGAGCCGGGGTAACCGCCACTTTCTTTTGACAACTGATAATACGTACTTACCTACCACGAAACTACAGGCAGTATACGAGAAGTGCTGAGCCCTACGTGTTCGCTACGTCTTCGCTTCAAGTTCCTTGACGAGTAGAGCTCGCCATACCGTAGCTCCAGACGGCTTTTGTATGAGCCCTGCTCGCTATTCCACGCTGAGGAATATGAACGCTGTTAATAGGAATATTTCTGCCGTTCTTTTCCAAGATGACGTTGACAGTGACAGCGCGTGGAGCGCACTCTAGTCGCGTTACTCGCCGTAACGCTCGAGTTACGAAAGGCCAAGAGACCTGATATTAGCAGCATTATAAACCACTTGTACGTGAGTGAGTTTCACGTGCGGAGAAATTGCGGATAGGTCGCGCGTGCACCTAAGACCTTTCTTCCCAATTATACTGCGACGCGTGTAATGGCGTCGTTGTGTACACGTGTACACACGTACGTTGCACAGGTATATTGTTAACGGAGGGTGGTAGTCTCGCAATTAAAGTTGCGTTTAATCGCACTTACCCCACTTACGCGAGCTCGATGAGAATTTGCCTGGTTGCTGGTTTCTTCCGCTTTCGTTAATACGACGCCTGGAACACTTTACTTAATACGTACTGACGTAAGGAACGTCACCAATATTCATTTACGAGCTGTAAATAGGATGGAACATAAATGACTGACTTTCTATGTATTTTTTTCAGAGTTCTTTAGTATTTAAAGTTATTGCATTAAAACAGGTGTGTTATATTAGAAATTCAAGATTTATAAGATTTAGTGATTTTTAAGTATTCAGAAGAAATATCTTGTCTCTACGATAAAATCTAACATTTTAAATACATACCTACGATTATTTGTATTTTGGAAAATTGTTGATAACTATTCTATACAGAAATAATAAATTCGGTTTAACTCAAAATATACAGCTTAATTGTACTAGACACCGTGTACACTAGGGTGGTCCTTATTTTGAACCTGCGAGTTCTTTTGCTCTCACCCCCTAATATGGTTCCATTTCATAACAAAATAGGCCCTGAAAAAGCTTACTGCAATCCGAAGTCAGCACTACGCGCGTATAGACACTGCGTCACGTCGCACAGTGTCGCGGCATGTGTTCAAAAAGCAAAAATTTGAGTTTTTAAATTATGTATTTCATTTCATGGAATTGATAGTAAACAGTCCTCCGATATAAGAACATCATAACTTAGTAGCATTAATAACGGATTTAAGGTTAGTAATTGCATTCAAAGTCGAATAACCGAACGCAAGCTGCCACAGACTACACATAGGAAATATTTACTCACTGTATTTTTGTTGTATTTATAAGTTTTTTCTTTCTTTATTTTTTTTTGGGGAACAAGCAAAATATGTCCTTTTTTTGCTTTAATAATTAAAAATTCTTGCATTTAAAAATATGGATATGTACCAGTGGCTCAAATTATTACTTTTTTTGTCGCATCTTCTACATTCTGGAGAGAATTAAAAAAAAAACGAAACATATCGGTTCTTTAATTTTTTTTACTATAACTAGTTCTTTTTAGGCCCTTTAATTTGGTATAAATTTTATCTGCTCCCGAGTGCCCGCACATAAGAAAAAATACACATAATAAAACAAAAAAACTAGGCAAATCTGTGCTCGAATATTTATTTTTAAAAGACACTGAGCTTTGAATTCCTTCATATTCAACTGATAGTGATGATGATGTATAATAAGAATGAATAATTTAAAATTTATTATCAATACGAATTATTTAAAAAATTAATTTTATTTCTTTATAATTGTTTCATATGTTTGTTATTAATTTATGTTTAAATGTATTTAAAAAAATATATTTGTTTTACTTTTATTATGTTCAAAAATATATTTTAATGAATTATTTTATGTTAAAATAAATTTTAAGGGGTATAAATATGATTAAACATATCAATTCCGTGTAAATAACTGTATCTTAATGGAAATTTGATATTTGATTTTTTTTCCTCTATACTCGTTACACTGTGCGCCGTATAGGTGGGACGAGCGAAGTGCGGACCTCTCTATATTCAAACGCTATTAACTAAAAAATGGTTGGGAGCACGAGAAACTTATATATACAGTAATTGTAGAAAATTGAATGCTCTTTTAATATTATTTGAGCGAAATTTCGATAGGGCTGGTCAATTTTGAGAAATTCTTCAAATTCAAACCACTGATGAATTCTAAACTTTAAGGCCCGGTCGGCAACTTTTGCAGGGACTGTTTTATTATCAAATAGCACCGTTCTAGGGGGTGAGAGAAAAGAAATACAAAAAAATGTCAACACATATAAATAAGGCCACTTGTTAAACATGCAGAAAAATACGTTTGACGAAAAATTATTATTGTTCAAAGTGCGACAAAACGTTTGAGAAGGTAGGGAAAGGGAACACTTCAAGTTTCCCTTCATGTACACGTTTGTTACTCGTTCGTTGCTGTTTCTCGTTTGCGTAGCCCGCATAATTAACATACTCGAGCATCTCATGTATTCATGAAACACAGAGCTTGAAAACATTACACACGCGGAGGTCGATATCGAAAGCCTGTTTGCGTACACTTAATGCCTCGAATCGATCATAACGGATTGCCTGTATTTCTGTTTCAGGGCCGATGTAATCGGGAAAAGCCTCCCTGCAAGTATTTCCATCCGCCGCAGCACCTGAAGGACCAGCTTTTGATAAACGGCCGCAATCACTTAGCCCTGAAGAATGCGCTGATGCAGCAGATGGGTCTCACCCCTGCCCAGCCCCTAGTGCCTGGCCAGGTACCAACAGTGGTACGTCATGAACTTTACACCTATGTAATCGTTGCACCCACGTCTTCTGCTGTTCACACCATCCACACAATTTTCTTTTACTACGATCGAGAGATCTTGATTTTTGTCTGTTTTAGTCGACGACTACCACTAGATATTACCCTTTCTTAGGTAGGCGACGCTGCGTAAACGGATGACGATCCAGTGAAACATTCCCTACTCGAATTTATAGATCGTGATCTATTCTCAGATTGGCAAATATTGTATATTTATCTAGAAAATCAGAGTTTTGTTCTTCAAGTAAAGTAAAGGGGTGAATATAGCGACGGTTTTTAGTGGGACGCGAGCTTTGGATTCCTCGTTGAAGGGGCTTTAGAGATTCTGGCATTGTCACTGTTTATCAGCGTGCCTTATTTGCGGGCATTGCACCGAGAGATAAAAACCTCAGAGAGTAAAATTTAGCACGCAGCATGTTTCTGGTCAGTGTCATCCCCTTCTCCTTGATTTACCCAATAATTACTCGATAGACAGTCAATATTAACAGATCAGATTGCAAACTAGAGGAATCTGTAGCTTTAGACTTCTAGATCAATATATTCGATATCTGAAATTGCAAACTGAAAGTATATCATTATTTTGTTGATTCGTCAATGCTCGAGCAGCACTTTATTTATCAGTGAATCATCTTGTTGGATTATGCCAGGCGAGTCAACAAAATTCGACATTCTTTCGCGGAAACGAGTAGCTCTGTGTCTCTTTCTCTCTCGCATGCTCGCACGCGGGTGCGTGCACGTTCGATAATAATGAAGAGAATCTAGATGTCAAAGGATCATTATACGCCCACCCGCCTTTTATTCATGACATATATAAATATATATTCATAGTCGTTGCTACGTGACATTGAACCCTATAACTACTCGTATGACTGCCTGTCTGTCCCCTATGTTTGCCGCTGTGGCTCTCGTGGTTGTGGTTGATTGTTGGTGTGTTCTCCAATCACGTCATTGGTGAACAGGAGGCACCGGCACCTCCGGCACCACACCATCACCTTCAACAGCAAATCCAGCAGCAACTTCTCGCTACCCACGCCTTTATGGTAACTCCTGGTTTTGGTTGGCTTCCACTAATTTTTTAGTTGATTAAACGGCAGCGATGGTCTCTGAAACAAATCCAAAGTTCTAAAACCCCTGTGGTAAATCAGCGATTAGTCCGCCAAGCCTTTGGTGCTTGGAAAGAGCTAGAAAATTATATTAACAGTAAGTGCAATATAATTCTTGAAATTCTGCTTCCATGGATTCCGATTCCGCCCGAATTTTGTAGATTCGTTTCAAACGCCATCGCCAGCTAGCGCGTTAGTGTGCCTGTAAGATTAGTTAAGCGTCTGTATGAAGGCTTCGACTTGTCTCAAGAGAGTGCCGCACTGTAAATTTGACGAGATTTTACTTGCATGCCTCACAGACTGAGATGTTTTCGTTTATCTTATCCAAAGACAAAAGATTTCTACACGTTTTGGAGTTTTCCTATATAGAAAAGAAGAGCATGATTTTTTTTTTTTGCGGCCAAATAGATTCAGCTTGATCTTCCTTCCCTCTCGAGGATATATATGAAAACTTTATTACTTTATAGAACCGGTATGATTGTAATAATACTTTAAATTAGTTTTAATAGCAGGGAGTGTTTATAAGTTATTCGGCCAAACTTTACTGGCGCACTCTACTGATCATATTGTCAGAAACCACGATTGTAAAAATCGGTCTGCAAATGTTTCTTTTCCGACGGATAGTTTTTTTAAAGTTGCAACGTCAAAATTTATATGAACTGTGAAGCATGTGGACGCTATTTCATATTACTGAGATGCAATTGTGGAATATAAAGAGTTATAGTTAAATATTGAATAATGTCAAAAATAACAGTGTAACGGTTCGTAAATAATGTCAACAATAACAGCGTTTTTTCTCCAGCAACTGAAACACAGATGTACATACACTTCTTGTATGAACAAACGGATGGAAATAGTAAAGAAGCTCAGCTTCTGTATTGACAAACGTGGCTATACTAATATTATCCCGTCAAAGCGACATTCGCAGTGGATTGTCACGCGAACCGAAATGCTCCACAAATACTCAAAGATGTCCAAGAATCAAATATCTCCTTGCTCAAGGATCCCACTTCGAAGTTTCAAAGATGATAGGTTACAAATGGAGTATTTGCAGACTTATATTTGTACGACATTTTATTAACCGATACGTTAGTAGTGCGTGCTAGTAAGGTTTGGTCAAACAATTTCAAAATACCCTTGTATATATTTTCGCGACTGTTCGATAGTGAAGGAAACGATTAAAAGCGAGACACGTTAGCTTTCCGAAGGGAAAGTCATTGTGTCAGTCGTAAAGGAAAATGTTTTATCCCGCGTGAGTGTCCATTACCGCGTTGTTTTAGTAGCTTTTGGACAGCTAGCGTGCCTCGCATCCAGAAGCTTCTATACGTCGGCGAAAGGTCAATGGATACTGGCAGAGATCCTTAAGAAAGAAGACGGATTGAGCGTTCAGCTCATTCGGCTGCGCTTCAAATTACCTGCCTTCGCTTCTGGGAACCCTGTTCTCTGCAAAACCGAAAGCTTCTCACGGGAACGCGCGCGCTTGTCGTTCGAAATGGGTTCGGAGAGTAAGAAAGAACGATTAAGACTTCGCGAGTAAACGCGCGTTTCCCTTCTCCGCGGATTTCCCCTTGTTACAGTTAACGCTGGCTTTCGGAGATCGTTTCTCCAACGCCTCTGCGAGTTCTTCTCACATGGGATAGCGGGAGAATTAACGCGGAAGGTGCACTTTAATTTTTATTTCATTTT
This sequence comes from Andrena bucephala, assembly GCA_947577245.1. NCBI lineage: Eukaryota > Metazoa > Arthropoda > Insecta > Hymenoptera > Andrenidae > Andrena > Andrena bucephala. The sequence continues at coordinate 110,212,597 of OX387715.1, forward strand.
ACTTGGATTACTAGAAGAAAGGAGAAAATCAACTCCTACGTCGTTTTGCTCGCTTATTCGTGGCTACAAAATAATGGGACTTCATCTTTTGAAAGGAAAATATTTCACGGAGGAGGAGATTCTTTGTGAAAAAGTATATTTAAAATACAAAGTGAAATGTTTTTTAGAGGATTTTCGTTCGGAAGTTCGTGAATGTAGGGGATTCAAATGAGGTTCAACCCTTCGTTGACACTCTGGGTGTGAGCCACCCATAAACAGATTTTGACGCTTTGTACCTTCTATATGCAAAATAAATACCTTTTATCCAAAACCGACTTACAAATTATTTTTTCTCTGAAAATATTATATCCGAACATCAACTCTGTAGATTTTTAGCTTCTAATATTGCAATTTGTAAAAGTTAAATTTTTTTTAAGATTTTCTTCGTTTTTTCTCGACATTTGATAATCTAATTTTTTTTACAAAAACTGTGATAAAATTTCAATAAAAAAACTATCGAAATACAAGAATGTAGAAAGAGTGTAGAAAGAAAGAATGTTCAAGGTCTCTGGAGAGAAACCTTGAAATTAACCCATGATTTTTTCATAATAATTGGATTCTTTAGACCATCAGTCTTTCCAAAATTGTTCTGGGTATGAGCCACCCAGGTATGTCAAAGTTGATCGAAGAAGGAAGTGTGTTAACGAAGGGTTACTGAAGAATGTTAAAAAATTGAGCGATGACTTGCTGCTTATACTTAAGCCGTTGAATGAATTATAAGTTATGGAAAATTTATAATATCAGAACGCGAAATTAGAATGTAAATATACATATACATCCCATGAACTTCTGAACCTGGTAGAAAAAATTCATCCTCGCCAGTTTTTTTTTTTTAAAGTTCATTTATTTGATGAATACAAAATATTTTTTCATACATATATCAACATATATATTTATAGTAAATATTTTAAGGTTAAATAACGACACATAATTTGCATAACGATATATTCAATTTCTACAAACAACTAACCGGACCAGCGAGTCAAATCGTCTACAAACTCATATCTTCACTTTGAATTGCTTTCTTCTTAATTGAATTCCCTCCCCAGAAAGAAATCAATAGAATCCCGTTACTCGCGAAGTCTCTAGACGTTCGGATAAACGCAGCAGATCTCAGTGAGCTAACAGAGGGTCGGGTAATTAGCTTTCGGGTGGCGCGCGTGACAAAAGATCGGGGCATAACTCGCGCGGAGCGAAGGTGGGGATAGGTCCGTTCTAATCCGTGTTACCTGGATACTTTCCGGGTGTGTTTTCGCAGGCGACGAACCCGTACCTGACCGGTATGCCGCAGGTTGGCAACACGTACAGCCCGTATTTCGCGCCCAGTCCCATCATGCCCGCGATAATGGGACCAGCTGATCCCACTGGTGTAGGAAGCCCTCTCGGCGTGGTGCCACAGACGGTGGCGATGCCGCAGAAGATGCCGCGTACCGACCGCCTCGAGGTATGTCTACCACCAAACTACATTCAACAACAACAACAACAACAGCAACAACAACAACAACAGCATGGGGCCCAACACGGCGCAGCCGGGGCCTCAAGGTGCCCGATGGCCGCGCCCAATACCGTGTACCAAGTGCCGGCCGGTCCCCCCAATCAGGTGTCGCCCGTTTCCACGATGCAATCTGTCAATCATCCCCCATCCCCGACCACCATCACCACCACCCCCTTCTGCACTCCGCTGCACAACCCCCACGCCCACCACCATCCGATCCACAACCTGATCTACGTCCACGCGTACTACTGAACCGTCGATCGTCGCGGAGGTTCCTCTCTTCTTTCCTCTCCTTTGTCTCTGTTTTTGCGTTTCCTCTTCGAGAAATTCTTTCGTTCCGATCCGGAGCTGCCGCATTCGTCGGCTCGCGTCGCGCTCTTCCTCTGCACGAGGTCCATCTCGGTTTTACTCGCGAAATAGAGGTCCGGGGGATGGGTTCAAGTAGCTTTTGGAACGATCGCGTCAGTGGCGGGGCGAGCAGAGTATTTTAGATAGTGTTGGGAGCTTTGGGGATTCTCGGGGAAGATTGATTCGAGTTACAGATGTACGTTGACGATCAGTAAGATCCTCGAGCGTTTTCGGAGGAGAAGAGAGGCTGGAACCTGGGCTGGAAGTTGAAGATTGCTCTCGTTAGTTCTCCTCGAGTTTTAGGAAGAACATGGATAATCGGGAGGCTGCCTAATTGGGCCGAAAGAATCTTGTATGCAAGGTGGTGATAGCTTCTTGTGCAAAAAATGGTTGAAAGTGTAAGCTGAATTTTTTGCTGCTGAGGAAATTAAGATATGCCATGGATGAACTTATTGAAGATATGCTTTAAGGAAAGATATCGCTGAGTTTAATTGCTGGGGTCGTGTGAACCCTTCGTGCACTTTTTACTGGGTTCGAATCACATGAATTGGGAATATTTATGAGAGAAGTATGGCATTGATATTATTTTTTTTACTTATGAGAGATGAAAGCATAACGACAGCATTTCTTTCATTTGACCGAATATGTACGTATGAATACAGTGTACTGTTTCCATTTCTCTGCCCTGACTTTTTGGTTACTGAATTATACGACGCAAACAAATTTAATTGAATAAAAACTGAGGTCATTCGTGTTATAACAATGATGTGTTAAAATTATTGCACAGGTTCATACTGTTTTTTTTTTTTTTTTAATGTCCACTTATCAATAATAATAAAATTCAGTACCTAAAAAGTCAATATTTATAAACACAAGTATGAGCATACATGGCAATTCCTAAAATCTAAAATGAAAAAATCATCAAATCCGATTCAAATTTAATTTTTTTTCGAGAACAAAACCTCGGACGAACAAACTTTATTCTGCACTTTCAACTAACTTCTGCGCAAGAGATAATTTTTTTTTCTAGTTGCAACGCAATTTTGATCCCACCTTGCGTACTTCTACAAATTTATTCGCGGCGATGAAATGTTCAACTTGAAATATTTAGCTTCGTTGTCGTTCGCAGCAATTCGACCGCAGTTTCGGCACTGACATCCGATATCGGCCACGTTGCTTTTCGATTTTTTTTTTTATCTAAAATGCATCGAGTTTGATATTTAACGAGGACGATATTGCACGGGGATGATCCGCGCGAAACTGCGCCCTGCTGACGATGATTTCACGGATCAGCTGTAACCGGACGAACTGGAGCGAAACGAAGCTCATTAATGACGAAGAGAAATAAAATGGTTGAAGGGGACGGTTTGCTGGCGAGATCAAGCATAATTCCAATGAATAAAAGTGTGGCTACGATTTATACATATATACATATATACAGGGTGGTCCATATATCACGTTCATCCTAAATACCCTATTAAATTATTATCTCTTTGTAGACCAACTTTTATTTATTTATTGCCGCGAGGCCGATACGGTAGTAGAAAATTATTTTTCTATAATCACCTCTTTTAAGTAGCTCATTAAATCACCTTCGCTTTTTTACATGCAACTATACTTCTTACCGAAAAGGAAGAAAGAGAGGAAAAAAGTGAGAGTAATATGGACGTTTCTCTTTCCCCCTTGGACTTGAAACCGATTGAATGTGGAATTTTTGTCTTGCTATCGGTTGCAAAAATATGGTAATAGAAATATATATTCCTATTTAAGAAACTGAAGGTGATCTTGAAAGCCAGCTTTAAAAAAAAAATCTTTTCTATCATTACATTGGCCGTTCAGAATTAAGTAAATTTATAAAATTGGTTTGTCGAAAAAAATATGTGTTTAAAGTAGTAGCTGGGGTGGATGTAATGTACAGACCACACTGTATATGTATGTACTCTTACGGTATATTTACTTGTGGTTAACGTAACACTATGGCGTAAATTTCGATTTAAGAGAAGTATTACACGATATAGCGGATAGAGTTGTACATTTCTATGGGCGATTCGAGCAACTATAATGGCAACGATTAAACCGTGATGATAATAACAATTACTTATTACTACAGATGAAATGTACACTATGGGCGAGATAAAAAAGAGAAGAAATAGATGAATTTGAAAGTGTGCAATGATTTTCGACGCGAGTACCTTGTTTTGATATTTAGAATTTCGTATGATTAATACATTTCGGTGAATACTGAACGCTGATTGGGAAATTTTTACACTAAAGAATTAATAAAGAAGATATTTAGGGAGAACTATTATGAAAATTTAATCATTTTAACATTGCTCCATTCAACATGGCCACTTTGAATATTTCCATTGTGGCTAATAACACATAATGATAATAAATTACATTACAAAGAATTTATTCATAAGGTCGTGTTGCCTCAAAAACTATTATTCTAAAGATTATATCCTTTCAGAAAGGAAATTATATTTCAGAGTCATAATTTTCTAAATATCAAGAACGTCCATTTTTATTTAAAATACAACTACATATTTCTGGAAATAAAATTGCTGACATGGAAAAGAATTTATCCACTTGCAGTAATATGACCTTCATCTGATCGTCGATTATTTCAAGGAAATCGAAGAAAGTACGAAAATTCTTCTGTAAATCAATTTCAATGCTCATAAAAAGTTAGGAACGAAATTTAATGAAACGTAATAATCGAAACTGTTTCTCATGTTGACAAACATGTCATCTAAGTTCAAATTTATGGAATTAATAACATTTTGATCCAGTTATTGAAATGCCTTTTGTTTAGAAAAATTGAAGAATGTCATTCCTTGTTACATCCTTTCGTAACAAAAATCTCCGTACTATAATAACGAGAAAAGGAATAAAAAAAATATTTACACCAACTGTTTTCATTACATCTGAGTGCTGAGTTTACTTTTGATGTGTATGTACGTTCACATCGTATGAAACACCCTGTACATCGAAACCACAAGCATTACTTTCAACGTATGAGAAAATTTAACTTAAAAACAGGCTAATTACGAAATAACATTTTTATTAAGTCTTTCATAAAATGTACCACTAAATCAGTTGATCACAAAATTATTCTTGCTGGTTCACAAAACCTAGAATCATATGTTTCTGTTACTCGAAGACAGGCGGCGTCGCGTTTAATTAAGAGCCTCGAATTCTTCAAGTTCTTGTCGTCGATACGACGTGGACCGCGCGGGAAAACGTTTCAGGAGCAACAATAATGTTACTTGCCGCACCAGAGTTTAGTTTCGCTGAAACTTTCGCCCTGCCCTACGTTAGAGTCCCTCGTAAGTTTTATAATGCTCGAGTTTACAGATTTCCCTCGAGCCCGTATCGCTTCTTTCGCCCGGCGGCTTTCACGAAATTAATAAGTTTCGCGTGCCACTTCCGTCGAGAAAATGAATAAAATCGGACTGTGGTAACGGGTTGCGCCTGTACGTGCCGAGGCCGGGGGTTGGCAGTGGGAACGTTGTATCGACGCGAGACTCTGAATCGTTTTATGAAATGGAATCTATCTTTCTGAGGGACAAGAAACGGCTGTTCATAGGGGGCAAATTAAACACGTATTCCGTTTATTCGGGCGTAACGAAGCAGAGCTACGGGAATGCGAAATGGAATAGATAGAATCTGCGTTTTTCGCTGGACCGGTGAAATTGTCTATGAGATGAAATAAACGTACTACACGTTTACGAATGACGATTTGTTGTAAATACTGAGCAACGGAAAATTCAATTTGGAAGCAATTTAGAGTGAATTGTTGTGTCACTCACGCTAACTACTATATACAGGGTGTTTCAGTAATCAAATTCTGAGGAGTCCTCGTGCAATATTCAGAAAATTGGAATGACATTCTTCATTGTGTTTGTTATATGAAAAGTTCTTTCGCGATCGAGAAAGAGAGAAAGGAAAAGTGGATCGCCTGTGCTCAGGTATACAAGGACCAATGCGACTGGATGTTATTTATTTCCCTGTAACTTTTTACGAAGTGAAACTTTGGAAATGCAGAAGAATCTAGCAGCATTCGTTTCTCATTTAGTATGAGTTCTCTGTTGTTAATTTTAAGGAATCGATCTCGAAGATCGTTGCACACTTTTGCCAGTCGAAGTTTTAACGTTTTAAAAAATACATTCATGTACGTATGCGGAATACGTTTTTAAGCGCCGATCCAGCCATGCATACGCACATAGTAACTCGTGTACATAGTAGGTAGGTTAACAAATTAACTGATTGTGTTTTGCATCGTGGAGAATGAGAGCTAAGAATAGAGATGAATCTTATTGCCGTTCATATTTAAAATCAAGCATTCTCCTTTATATGATATTGAATTAGGTATTACTTAATGAATTGTTCCAAGTTTTTACCGAACTTTCCAGCCTGGGACTGAAAAAGAAGATATTTTTGTTAACATATACGTGAACGTTTAGTTCCAAATACGACGTCATTTATGTTTTTTTTTTTATCGCGTCTCGACCTTTCCTTGCACCTTCCTCGTGATTCCTCGCCATGTTCAAAAATGTCGTATGTCCTTCGTTTCCCTAGTCTAAAACGGAAAGAAAAATGAATTACCGATTCTAGGAGTTTACGATTTACAAGTGAAACGAGAGATAAACCAAAAAAGAGAGTACGAAAAAAAAAGAATGAGAATTATATGCGATGTAATGGTCGTTAATTAAACTATTGCAAATAGAATTCGGCAACTATATCGATTTATCCAACTAACCGCAATTGGTCTTATTATTATTATATTATTATTATTATTATAATATTTGGTAAATATACGATAATGATGGTAATTAGTAATCGTAACGATAAAAAACCTGTTTGTGATGTAACAACTCGATGACTTGCACTAAGTTCGGGTCACACGAAGATTTATTGAGCAAATGAGATCCAAATAAAAGAAATATAATTGAGATTGAAAAAACCAAATGCACAGACTACGTTTATTGATTCATTTTTGACCAACGAACAAAAGAAAAACAGATAAAGTTTGTGTGCTTTTTATGTATATTATCCTTTTTTTTTCTTCTTTTTTTTTCTCTTCTTAATGTAATGTGCCTAATTGCTCTTTTTAGTTGATCGAACTTGTGCGAAGTATGCTCGAAACTGTATCACTTTTTTCCTTAATTATTTTTTTTGTCCTCTTCGACGACACGGGAACGTGTTACTGTAGTGCGTATTCTGCTTCGTAAGATCGATTAGTCTCTGCGTGACTTTCTTTTTTTTCCATTTTCTTTTCGATTGTGCCAAAAAGCTACCCACGATCGAGTAACTTGCACAGAGCTCTGAAAACTCATTGTTCCCACATTAACGATACTTTCTGCGACGAACAAACCAAAATCACCACGTCCATCTCACTCTGTCTCTCTTTCGACTCCCCGATTCAGTGGACATCTCTGTCCTCCTCAATCTCCAACCAAACCTTCTCATCCACAATGAAAGAAAACAAAAGAAAAGAGAAGACTTACGTATCCCCTCGGAACGTTACATCATTGATGGTCTTTAAATTAATTGCCTGCTGCCTGTTTCTATATATATATATATATATATATATATATATATATATATACACATATATATGTACATATAGTTATATATACATATATAATGTTATTAATATTCGATATAAACGTGTTTGGATTTTGCTACTTAGACCATTAATAATCCTTAACCTTGATTGGCCGAGAAAAAAGATATCTGCCCTGAAAAACAAAGCTACTGAAAAAAAACAGAAATTATTTACGTAATTTCCATTATTGTTTCCATATGAAAACTTGACCAATCAGGGAATAAAATCTGTAGAAAGCCAATCAATGACGTTATTTATTATCCATTTTGATCCATCAGTAGTGAATGAACCATGACCATAGTGAATGAAGCGTAGTGCTCCATTTAATTTTATTTTATTCTGTCTTCTCGAACTGTTTGCATCGATGTTAACGCACACTAGTGGACAATTACGAATATCCTTATTTGTTGTACAAGTTACGTGAAGATTTCTTTTTTTTACAGGCCGGCACTTAACTATTATAGAGATCCCTCTGTTTTGTTTTTCTTATTCCCTTACCCACGATTGATACAATTATTTCATTCTGTCGTTTCAAACCGTTCAATTGATGATATCTTTTTTCCCTTTTTTTCAGTGGTCAATTGATACATTCGCTTCGGGCAATTATTATTTAGATTTAAATGGAGGGAATTTTCCGCTTAACAGAACACTGATGGGGTTGTTTTAGGGGAATAGAAAACTGCAACGACCAGTATATTGAAAGCTATTAAGTTCTAATAAACAGAAAAAAAGAGGCCAGTTGCATTTTGCTACTAAATTTAATTTTGTCTTACAACTATTTTCTTCTGTCGCCAACAAGTTGAAAGCTACTGGGTGTCCCATTTGTCTGGGACATTGTGTAACCGTATTAAAATCCTGTCTTTGGATAAATAAAATTTAGAAACAATCTTAATTCCGGAAAATCAGGACTTTAAAAATTTTCCTTCACTTTCAATGATTTTATCTATATAATATTATACTCTGAAAGATAGTTCGAATTCCAATATTTTTCGAGCGAAAATTACCTCCGAAGCGATTGTCTTAATTTGCCATTGTTTTATTTTTGTTTCTTGGTAATAACATTTTCCACTACTTTTCTTCCTTTCGTAGAGATATAAATGCATTCTTTAAGTTTTGTTGGCTAGCCCCGCTGCTGGCGCCGTGAATCCTTTTCCATGCAGTGTTTGGCGTCATTTCACTTGTCAGGAAAAGGAACTCAGTGTCCTCAATATCGTTCGCAGAACTTTTTAAAAATTATCTCAACTCATTTATTTCATGGAAAAGTATTCACTGCACAGACGTAACTTTGGCGTAAATTGCACAAAGCTAATGCTCTTTACAGCTTTCGTAATATTCCTCGTGTGTTATTTATACGTCTCTCTATATATATCTCTACAGCAGTACATATATTAATTTTTTGGCGACTATATATTTAATACTTATATATATACATGCATATATATACGTATACTTGTGTCTCATTTTTTCAGCGCCAGATTTATATATATTTACATATTCGTTGTATTTTTCTTTTCCGTTGGCAAACAAAAAAAAACACACACACTCGTTTACTAATTCTATTAATTGTTGAACGTGGAACTGCGACTTATGTGTTTACTTATTACAGCTAGGAGGAGGTGCTTTTACATTACGTATACAATCGCATGCGAGTTTTCTGACATTTTTATATGCATCCACCTGCAAACACATATAAACATAGTCAAGCTCACTCAGGACACACAGAACACATGGAACACACGCCAGACACATGCTACATGCACGCTTACACACGTAATTAAATACGCGTACACATACACACGGACACGATGTCGTTGCGCGAACGACACACACGTACAAAGGACACGCATATTCGTAACGTTGACGAACGATTCCTATTATTTTCATATTCTCATCTTCTCATGCCGTTCATTTACGATTGCGCGTGTGTGCTTTACCGGCCAATTGTAATTCTTTAACTTCCATTACGTTTCTTCTCTTCGTCCCCGCTAATAAGAATCTGGGTAACATATCTTAAACGAGACGAACGACTTTTGAAAGAAATCCAACTCTTCCGGAAGTCCTCGGGCCGATGAGAACTTAATTAATTGATTAGTATAATTTGAGCGCAGAGGAGCACACACAGCAGCGATGTAACGCGCACAGGTTCCTCAGAAGTTTCGTTTCATTGAACGCGATTTATGATTGGTCTACCCTCCGTCGAACACAGGAGTCGCGAGGAAAGTCGAAAGAATTCTTCGAAGGTCTAGTTTTAAAAATTCGAAATTTTTAAGGGCCAGTAACGTTTCCATTTTATTTATGCAAGAAATCTGCAAGAGTTTTAGAGCTAATCTGTGGCCGTTTTTGGAAGAAGCCTGTAAACGTTTCCAAAATTTATCTGCAAGAAATTCGTGTGAAGAAGTCACGTGCTATCGCCAAACGATTGAGAAAGCAGAAAAATGCACGCGCAACCCTGTGTGTTGTTGAATTCCTCCATTGTTCGCTTCAACAGTGTCGGCACATCGGCAGTTCAGTTTCTGCTTTTTCAATGTGCGATACAGAATACGGTGTACCCTACTCTAAAAAAGAAAACCCGTGGAAAAACATTTCGAATGAACCGAGTGTCCGGTCTGCGCTGTATGTTGCATACGTGGGAACGCAGCTTAACAGGCCATTCATCTGTTCTCTCTCTCTTTCTATCACTTTTTCTCGCTCTATATGTCATTCTTCTATCCTTTCTTCTCTTTCTCTGTGCTATGTGCGTACACACGACTACACATGTATGTATATACATCTAATCTCGTGAATTGTACGATCCGTGTATCGCCTGTGTACGTGTGCGCGTGTGTGTGTATGTGTGCGCGAGGGTGTGTGTGCCTCGTTATCGTGCCACTCCCGTGTGTGCGTTCCTTGTCGGGCTTTTCCGGTATTCCCCGAAAGCTCGTGCATTTCCAGCGACAATGTTTTGAAGAGTGCGTGTTTTCGGGGAATTCGCGCCTCGAATACCAAAAATCTTGAGGATGACCGAACAAGAGCAAAGAATTCAGCACTGTCGCGGCGGTGCATGGTACACTTGCTTCGCTTGGCTCGCCCGCCATCGTCCTAACACGTAACCTCGCTTACGAGAGATCGTATCGTGAGATTAACAGAATATTGATCGCTGATCGCTGCATCGATCCCGGCTGATCTTTATCTACACGCTTGGGCTTGAATGAAACACACGTGGCTTGCATGGTTTTTAAATGTGCTCAGTTTGCAATGCATACGTGGAAAGATGTATAGTCGAGCGCCTGACGTGCGCGCGATATTTTCACTGGCTATTCACGAGGAATTAGTCGTCCTCTAAATTTTGTACGTGCGGCTCTTAGAGCCAGCGACATTCGCAATCGAAATCGTAGGTATTTTTCAATGAGAATTCTGATTTGATTTCGTTGGGGTTTCAAGTTTAAATATGCTGACAGTCGATGCGCGTTACAAAAGGGAGTAGATCTGCTGGACGGTTGTTGCGTTTTTTTTTCTTTTTCAAATCATGCTGAATAATTGCCATGACACCATTCATTTTTTTTCACTGTTTGAGCAAATTTTTGTAGCAGTATTATAGGTATATTAATATAATATAAATAAATTTGTTCAGTATACACATATATAGTTTGCCTTACTTGTAAGAAATAAAGTGAATTATATTAAATTATTATATATGTTTGGTTTTGGTGAAAAGTAATAGGGTACTTCAGTAGACCTCTCTGCTTGTAGTTAGGCATACATTTATAATGAAGTTTAGAAGTAAAACTAAGTTTTAATATCTTTGAATATATAAGCGTAGATATGTATCCCATATCTTTTACTTCCACTACTGTACTAAAATTTTGTGTTTTGTTGCACAGGTAATAATGCCACGCGTTGTGCGAAGAATTCAGTTAAGAGAAGTTGATCATTTTTGTCTGAAGTAAATAAATACTACTGTGGTAAAAAATGTATAAATAGAAATGTGTTGTGGTCTATTTATACGTATTAAGATCTATTAAGAGTAATTGAAATATGAAGATTACGCAAAATCTAATATGGGGACGTATAGCTGGAAAATGAAAGAAAGTCGTTTCACATTAACAACACCCACAGATTTGCTCCTTACTATAACCGTGGTCGCGTCTGACTAGTCACGCGTCTATTCTACTGCTCCGGCGGTAGTGTTTCATAATAACTTGCATATAGAGTGGCCCAAAAATACAAAGATGTTTAAGAATGTGTACTACTTATTATAATTATAAAAAAAACATCTGCATAAAAATATAAGTTTAAAAATTCCTTTTTAGTCTTTGAAAAGCACTTACTAAAGTATTGAAAGGTATTATGAAAGAATCATTCTAATTTGCTTAAATTACAAGCAGACGTTAATAATATATTATAACACTTTTGTAACATGGTGAAGTTTCACATGGATCACCAATTTCTGATAAGAATATCGCAACTTGAAAATTGTTTTTCTATTGGTCTAAAAGTCTTTGATAACTATAAATACATAACATGACTGAAATATTGTTCGAATAATAAGGAATAAAAATAATGCCATTATACATTTAGTTTTTCTTCGAATTATGTACATGCGAATAAAAAATGGTCGGTTAAATAATAGAAATTTGCTGAACAACTAGTGAAATTTGATTCCAATAATCTGCATAAAAATTTGTTTAAAAAACGACCATTTTCTTAAAATAAAGAGCGTGATGACCATCGAACTTACAACATAGAGAAGTTATTAATTGTGTCACTCTTATTGCAACCAAACAGTAGACTATAATATCATAGGTATAAAATAGTTTAACGGGGGTAGATCCTATACCAGCTAGAAATAAAGATAGACGATTCGAGTATTTTATTTTTTTTTATTACATTGTCAGTGTCACTTTGTTGTCCAACTGACCTAGCCTTAACCGTATAAATCGACGTGAAAATATCGCCGTGAAGTTCATCGAGCTATATGTTTTTCCGAATGCATCGCGACAGACGACAAACGGCCGGAACTAGCGCGTGATGCATGTGCAAGGAATCCTCTAACACATGTGTGAATTAACCCCGATTGATGGAACACCGAAAGGATGCTCCGCGGGGGCATCGAAACTACCCCCTCTCTTTGTCTTTCATCCCCCCAAAACAGCCTTCAGATTTATCCGTGTCCTCTGACCTTATTGGGCGGGGCGAGGGTACACCGAAACCAGCGAGCGACGCCTATTTGACAGAATAGAACACGGTATTTAGCTCCACGTAGAGTAGTGATTAGATGTTCCTCCCTCTTTTTTCTGGGCGTTGATAAGCCCCGCTCTGTGACGTCAATCATTCCGGATTAGAAGTCTTTAATATCGGGATAATTCAATATTCAGTTTAAGAGTCTTCCAGGACGGGTTAATGGTCCAAGATATTTCGCTTCGTGTTTACGGTTCGTTCCTAATGAAAATTCATTTACTAATGAAGGTTGATTTTTAAACGAAAATTAATTTGTGGGGAATGTGTCTAAATTGTTGTTCGAGGTGTGGTCGATTCAAGAAGATTTTAAAGTCAGCAGATCGGGGTATGATACTAACGGCCAGAAAGGACAGATGAAGACTGAAAGAAGTCAAGTTGGCTCTTTTTACACCTCCCAAAACAGACCCGACTTCCTGTATACGGGGCGCTCTTTCGCATCATTCGATCCTTTCGCTCTCTTTTACACACCACTCTTTCTTTCCGCCTACATCTCACACTGTTTCTTCCTATCGGTCTGTCTACTTGGATCCTCGGGCATTACCGATGCTCCTCCCTCAAGTCTTTCTCATTTTGCTATTCTATATGAAAATTCAAGATGCTTGGCAGATTTTCGTTAATAATTCATAGTTGGAACTAAATCAGTTGACAACTCAGGGGTAACTTCACTTTTTTTTTCGCCTTCTAGACCATATATTCGAGATTTGCACATTTACAAGAAATAGGATGATGGGAATCGTCGAGCTCAGTGGTTTTGAATGGCCAGTTGATTTTGTCCCAACTAACTATAGTAACCAGCATAGTTGATTGTGGATATACAAACGCTATTTATTATAAAGTTTTTCCGTAATTTTTTACCCAAGTTGGGTCTACTTTAAATGATATCACGTGATCGGTCTAGCCTTTCAGCAAAGAATCTTTTATTTTTATCACTTTTCCACGAGTTCATAAGTTCAGATGTATACCTCTAGCTATCCACGATCAATAGTAATTCCCTGTAAAATAAAATATGTCCCTACATACGGTCGGTCACATTGACCTAGTCACATCATTAACCATCTATACTCATGATAGACACCAATTCCACAACAGCCATTTAACAATCCTCCTTTAAACTCTCTCACCAAGCAACAACTACTCATCCTGCATCCACATCATTGCTTCGCCCTTCAAGAGCAAACCGACCACCAAAACTCTTTCTAAAATCCTTCGATCCCGTTCAGCAACTTCATCCCTGATCCAGGCAGCCAATGTATCTCGAAGGAGAGAGCCACCTTCGTGAAAAAAGGGAAGAAAGAATGGTTCACACATCGGTTTACCGCCTCACCCAAGCGATTCCCAGAGTTGACCCCGGTTTTGCAACCCCCACCCCCGTACATACGCCCCCCTCCCACACACCCTACCCCATAAAACACCCTCTAGCCCCTTTTTGGCCACATAGATAGAGTGCCATGCCATGCGTGTTCGCTCTTGCTGTAGGTATGTCGCGAGTTTCAACGCGGGGCGTGCAAACGCGGCGAGACGGAGTGCCGGTTTGCGCACCCCCTCGAGTCGGTGCAGGCGAACAAGGACGGCTCTGTGACGGTCTGCATGGACGCTGTCAAGGGCCGATGCAATCGGGACCCCTGCCGCTATTTCCACCCCCCTCTGCACCTTCAAGCCCACATTAAGGCCGCACTACAATCCCGGGCTAGCATTGCGGTAATGCATTCTCTCTCTCTCTCTCTCTCTCTCTCTCTCTCTCTCTCTCTCTCTCTCTCTCTCTCTCTCTCTCTCTCTCTCTCTCTCTCTCTCTCTCTCTCTCTCTCTCTCTCTCTCTCTCTCTCTCTCTCTCTCTCTCTCTCTCTCTCTCTCTCTCTCTCTCTCTCTTTCTCTCTCTGTTTCTGTCTCTCTCTCTTTTTCTCTCTTTTTCTCGCTATACTCTTTCTCTCGCTCTATCTCTCTCTTTCTCTCTCTCTCTCTCTCTCCCATTTTTTTTTATCAATCTGTCTCTCCATCATTGCTAATTCTTCCCTTTTGGTTCTAACTTTCTCTTCACTTCTCACATACTGTTCATTCTATCACCACATAAGACCCCCAAAGGTGTTTTGTTCGTTTTCCATTCCACCTCAAAATACACGTTCCCCCCTTCTGCCCTGTCATCCTTGAATCCAGGTGAGTGTACCGATACGGAACGATACATCTGTACCCTATCCCATCAAACTTTCGTCCTTCTTCATCCCTCGGAGTATCCTATCGCCCGAAGCCACTTGGCCGAGCAGCGTCATTAAAGGAATGAACTACCCGAACGTACCTGGCGAGCGGAAGTTGAGCTACAGTGCGTCGGGGCACCTGGAAGACGCCGTCGCCGCGGAAGTTTCTCTCAGGAAACGCGGCACGAGGCTCTTTGCCAACGGTTCGTGCATGTTTGCTGCCGCGGTCGCGTCTCCTTTCTCGCTGGACCCATTAACGAACGCTCGCGGAACGTAATTACGTGCTTCTGTCTGAAGGAGCCTCGCTGAAGGAGCCTCGACGTTAGTGGGTTACGCGCACTGATCTATATGTGCACATCGGGTACGCCACGCGGCTTCTAGGGTTAAAAAGGCTCTGCGACGATTCGAACCGCGTCACTTTGTGAATAAACGTATTTTCGATTCACATGACGCCATTACTTGCTAGCAGCAACATTGGTCAGAGATTGGTTTCTATATTCGTATTTGGTATTTCTCACTGATTTATATTCCACCCCTTCTGTTTTCTATAATAAATTCAGACGACGAATATGGTTTATTCTCAATGATGGCACGCGGTTCAATCGTTACAGAAACTTTGGGCCATATCATACCCAGTACAGTCCGCACTCGTTATAAGCCCGACGAACGGGGCTGGCGGCGGGCGTACAGCGCGTTGTGGACACTATTCCGCGCGACTAATAGTGCGAGTGAGAAAACCCAAGAGCGAGCGAGAGGAAACGAAAGCTCGTTCTCGGGTTCTCTTACTCTCGTCCGAAGGATTCCAAGAAATGGTGGGGATAGTAGTCGGGCGTACAACGCATGGCAGGAACGGGCTTATAACGAGTGCGTACTGTACAGTATTTATTCGCTAAGAGCTCGTGGCTCGGAACCGGCGGTGAGCATTTAACGTAGACGATTCCCAGCGATCGTTTCTCGCTTCTTTCTTGCCGAAGGCGAGAGCGAGACGAAAGGAGAGCCAGCTAGGCCCTCATCTCCACGCGCACACTCGTCGCGCACGCAAAGGACGGAGTATCAGGCGGCCGAAAGACAGAGCGAGACCAAGTATCGACGCGTCGTCTGACTCGCTCTCGTTCCATCTCGCTCTCGCCTTCGCATGACAGGACTGAGACAGAAGTGGGTACAGCGAAAAGCAGTAAACGTGTAGGCCAAACTGAGCTCTCAGAGAAGAAGTACTGTATATATAAATCAGTGGGTACGAGACAATTTCCCCTCCTCCTCCCCCGACATTCCCCAGTTTCTTTAGCTCTTCGCTCACCTTCACTCTCTTCACGCCTTTCTCTTTCACTCTGCCTTTCTTCTTCCGTGTGGCGTGTGCTTCATGTGCCGATGTTTTGTATAATGTTCGCTGAAAATTGGGTATTTATAGCCGACGCTCTGTGTGTACGATCCGATCGCCTGAGCTTGGCGGAAAAGTGCGGCGATAAGTTAGACTCTGTATCTCCGACCATACGTGTACGTCTGTCGTGGCTTTAATTGGTGAGATCTGAGTGGACAATGAAGAATTTGCATGGAAGACGAAAGCTCGAGATGGTGTCCAGGTCCAAAATGTTGGATCATGGAGACAAAGGATAAAACTTTTTTTCTACTTATTCCACCGTACACTTTATTTAACCGTTTGACTGCGGACGTCGTTTGATCGAGGGATGCCAAACTTGCGGGAGTTTAAGTAGAATAAGCCAACGCGATCGCGCTCATCGCAGTTTCGGTGGAATAAGCGGGGAACTATTTTAATTTATATTGTATCAATTTATATTCATTTTAATTGATATTTTATCGAGACGTTGTATATATACCAAGAATCGAATGCTTCTTCTAAAGATGACATAAAAAGTGACTAAAGACTTGAGTCGCCAAGCAACGGCAATACATTTGTTGCAGCTTATAAAATGAAGAGCGCGACCGTGCTTGCCCGCAGTCAAACGGTTAAGATTTAGAAAAGAAGTTTATTACTGTAAGAGACTGCTAGTATAGAGTGCAAAAGATTGCAATGATCACTACTTTTACGGACAAATCCACGGATCTAGATCAGTGACGATTGTATTTACAAAAAGTGCATTGAAAATTGGCGTCGAAATGTGTGCTTCTTACATTTGCATATTCTACTGAACATGTAGATGAACCACGTGTCGCAAGTCTTCGGAAAAAGGTTGTTAAAATTATGGCCAGGCGAATCGCACAGAGTTTGGTCGCTTCAGGGTGTGTTCAGTTAATTCCCATCGCAAATTCAAATCTCATCGGACTTCTGCCATTTCTTAATGGTTTCTCAGGTGTAAAACAGCGCCTTCAATAAAATTGGAGGCAAGAACGTCGAAAAGCAGTTGAAATAAATATTTTCCTGTTTACATAAGCCGTCCAAGTATAGTTTAAAATATTCCTCTCTTTTTCTGTTCCTTGCTTACCAGATTTAAAAAATGAATGTATGAAACAATCTTAAAATCAACAATATGTACACGAGTTACTAAAAAATGTTATTAATGTACGTGTACTTTTGTCATTTAACAGTTTGATGAATTTTATGTACGCAATTTGTTGCAGAGTACATAATGATAAAGATAAAAGCTGTGGAATAATACTATCACTGAAATTCTTTAATCACTACTGACAACGAGTGAACACCCTCGCACGGTCGGGCCCCCCTCTACTTATTCTACATTTGGAAAACACCTTCCCAAGAAACAAATTTTAATTTTTAACTGGCCGAAACTTTAACAATCTTTTATGCAGAAGCAAATCGTTTGCGATACATGGTTTCTTTTGAATTGTTCACCTCTTCGTTAAGTATGTAGGTATGTATATATGTATATAGAAATTAAAAAGCAACGCTGACTTTGCATTTAACGAGCGAGAATCTCCACCGATCTAAATACGTATGCACATGTATTCGTGAAACCTGTGATCATTTCTTTTTCTACGCACTGTACATTCTTCATGAAGAACAAAAGGCTCGAAGCGCACGCATATATCCTCCTTGACCGCGTACCGTACACTCCCTCCTGTCACTCTTTTTTTTTCTGCCTTCACAAACCTTTTTCTCTCTCTCTCTCTCTCTCTCTCTCTCTCTCTCTCTCTCTCTCTCTCTCTCTCTCTCTCTCTCTCTCTCTATATCTCTCTCTCTCTTTCTCTTTCTCCTTCTTTCTAACTGTCTGTCTATTCTCTATCTTCAATCTTTCACGTGTACTGTCACCCTCTTTCAGTTTCCTGGGTTTGTGTCAAAAGGAGCTTTCGTTGCTGCGCTGCTTTTCGCCAATCTACGTCGAGTATATACGTCGGGCTTCTCCCTTGAACGCAGTAGTCCCTGATATCATACTCTCTATCTCTCTTTCTCTCTCTCTCTCTCTCTCTCTCTTTCTCTCTCTCTCTCTCTCTCTCTCTCTCTCTCTCTCTCTCTCTCTCTTTCTATATATATATATATGTATACATATATATATATACGCTATTACACACGTATCGAGCCCTATATCTGTTTCTCTTTCTCTCTGTTAATACATACGTATTTCTCTACATGTATGATGTACAGCACTGTCGCACGCGAGACAGGTTGTCCGAAACCGCAGAAGTAAAATTGGCCAATAGTTGCGCAGTGCTCGAATTACGCGATAGCCGTAACCGGTGTGCCGTCGAATGCAAATTAACTCGTTCATTGCTGAATAAACAGCCATTTGCCGATCGAATGTGACGAAGAGCTTAATTAAACGTCAATTGTGCGGGCGCGCGCGATTCGTTGAACGGCCGGGTTGGAAAAAAAGAAGAAGAACGGTTATCGCTCAATACGGTTATCGCTCATCTTGTATATTATACATCAGTTACCATCTTGTTTCCTGTCTTGATTTTGATTTTTCTTCACCTGTGACATCAGACCCGTTCACGGTACAGCCTCCAATCGTCCTTTGTTCTCATACACACAGTCCCTCACCCCCACGCCCCTCTTCCTGTGTTTGTCGCTTTTGTGTTCGTCCATTTTAACATCCCTGAAACTGTACGATGTCCAGCCGTTTTCGTAGAGTGTAGTGAGTAGTACACGAGGCAGAATTCTTGTCAACATCACCGAGATACACCACTGTTCTATTTCTCTCTTTCTAGCAGCCTATCGCAGCTATCCAGGTGCAAACCAACTAGTCGCAATACACCAATCACCTGTTGTTCGGTACCTAGGTCGTAACCAAAGTACAAGGTGTTCCCGAAGCTACGCGTGACCGCTCCATTTCCGCTCGTAGAGTCACGTTTTGGAACGAATAGAAAGCAGTCTGAATGTGCTTTTGCTAGCTGTCTTGCCCTACCTGTTCAACAGACCGTTGACACCTCGAAATGGAGCGGGACCACGGTCTTGTAAATAAGAAGTAGTTAAAGTGACATGTATCTTACGACACGTACACCACTCTGCTGACAAGCTGTGCTGCACGAACCCCCGGCTATCAACCCTCGCTGCTGTTTTGCTGCCCCACACAAAAAAAAAAATACGCTACACCGGGAGCTGTCGAACCTACGAAATGAGAAAGATTCGATGGGTTTGTTGGGGAGGTGCGGGCCGGGGAAAAAGATATCTTCTCATGGTCTGTCCTCGTTGCATTGTTCCAATAACGATCGGTGCATCCCCGGTCTCGAGCGCGGACGATCGCTACTGGAACATTGCTGTCGAGCGACCGGCCGATGTCATCGAGCTTAGCAAAGACTTGACAATTGTCCTTCGATTGCTGCAACCTCGAGCTGATCGTATGAAAGCAATAAAATGTTCGGCAAATATGGAAAGCACGCGATGTTCCGTGAGCAAACTCGAGGTGTCGAGGGACAATCGATGGGCTACTTGCCGCTCTAAGATGAGGAAAGGGAGTTCTTTGAGCCGAAATCAAGCCTTATGTGTGGAGATTCTGCGTTTTACCGGCATTTCGCCACTCAGCTCGTGCGCTTGTCCTCGAGAGGGCAAAATTGTCCATTGTCTGGGGGATAGAGAACCAAAAGTAGAAAGAGACACGTGGGGAAAAGACATTTTCAGCGACGTCGCGCGGAAGAGAGCTGCAGCCACAACCGGGGCGCACAATGGAAGAAAAGTCTCACACGGACGATTGCGGCAGACCAGCTTGTTGGCAGGGAAGTCTGATTCTCTCAAAAGTGGTTTTCAATTTCCCAAGGGTGCATGCCGCGTTCCGACGTTCGATGACCTTCCCACGAATTCGTCCTCGAGGACGTGGACGAACGAAATTTCACCGAGATTCCCGGCTTCTTGGCCTAGCAACTCCCACTCTGGATGCTTCGTCCGCGAAACCGTAGCAAAAACTGGATTTCCAATCCTTTTAGCTCGCGTTCACTGTTTTGCATCCAGGCATGACACGGACAGAGACCATTTCATTCATGACCACCTCTTCTCGACACTTTAACGTCACATTTTCAATCAGATCCACGGCAGTACTCTACACCTTTCTGGGTTTGCACGAATAGAGAAAGATAGAGTAACAATCGCGGCGAATTTGCCAAATGAATTGATATAATCACAGAACGGGAGCTTTTGATATCCGTAAGAGAGCGCGGGTATTCAGTCCTCGCGGTCTCGTCCATTAAATCGATTAACCTCAACCTCGCCGCCCGCCGATGGCGTCATCGAAAATCGGGTCTGATCGAATTAAACGCAACGAAAATGCACTCTTCGGAATTACCACTCCATATCTAAATGTCTGTCAAATGTACAACACAATATCTCTCCCTTTGATACCTCCACAGAAGATCAACCAGCGGATTTAAGCCTCTCTTCATTGTCGATTGACAAAGTTACAATGATCGCACGCGCACGTACACATACGCACATGTACACACACGCTCATGTACACACGCGTTCCTAATAGTCGATGGGTAGACACAAACACGCTGGGTCAACGGACACTGGGGCTGGACCAGCTAAAACGTTGATGAGGAGCACGTGGAGATATTTTGCAGATTAAATCGTTATTGTTTCTCCTGTGAATCTTTTCAGGGGCCTGGAGAGTCTGTATTTCCTGCTCTCTCCCTCTCGTTTGTTTCGCCATCCCTGTCATAGACATGTCTCTTGGCTGTGTAGCCGTTGGCCATCTCGCTCCCTTGCAACTTTCCCAAGAAGAATTGGAAGAAGCAAACGGAGAGGGAGAAAAATGGAACGATAGAAGAGATATATCGACGAAACTAATAAATCTCGACGAATAGCCCCGATTATTGCAGGCTTTGAACGAGTCAACAACGCCAGCTGGTATCTCGATAGAGGCTGGAACTATTCTCTGTGATTTCTCACTTTTCTTTTCCACCATTACCTAGGATGTATTATTTTCAATTACCAGGGCATGGCTTCCTCTTCCGTCAGGGACGTCATGTTGGGCCACCGTAGTCGTTGAACCTCGGTCTTCGGGATATCAGCGCTGTTAGCTAGCTAACCGTTCCCGATGGCAGGCAGCGCAGCTACACAAATCGGTGTCATGGAATTTACTGTTACCATTGTCAATAATTATTCTTACCATTGTCGCTATTAACTATTTTCGTTTCTATAACAGACGTCTACTGTTATCATCATCACCTCTATGGTCGCCATGATCCGTCAACCCCTTCACAGCGTTTCTTTTAGATTCTATCTACGTTTCTATTCCTTCTTCTTTTACCCTTACAAGTGTTTCAGAGTACCGCGCTTCAAGACGGATAAACGCAGTTCCAAACCGTAGTCTCTTTTATTTGTTCCTTTCTAATTCGAGGAGATTCCACCGTCTGGCGGGTATTTTACACGGCTAGACCAAGCTCTTCGTCCTTTCGTTTCGTTGTCAGCTGCGTTTATCGCGCAAAAGCCGCGCCCGTTTGCGTACAGTCGACAGAATATAGCCTCTCTAGTTCTCCGCATCGTGAAAAACGAGATCTCCGCGGAAGGATTGCTAAAGCGATCAAGTCTCAAGACAGATACGCGTTGTAATAACGTCGATCTGGGAGCAACACGAGAAGCTTGTTGCGTCTACATGCGCTGGAATATTAATGCCCGTGTCGTGTTACGCTGTCGAAACTTTCGCGCGTCTTGAAAACGCGTCATGATCCTCCTGATTCTCGTAATAATAAAGATATACATGTATACACACATATACATATATATGTACATGTGTATATATTATATTGACGACACTTTTTTTCTATGATACAATTATCGCGAACTGTCGTTTCTCGCCTATAGCCTCAACTGGTCTGTTTTTCTTTTTTTGATTTTTATCTTGCCCTCTGTCCGCCTGACGATGCTTCTTCATGCTTGCTGACAATACCTTCGTGCGCTTCGCTACCTGCCAAAACTTAACGCCTGCGAAATCGTATACGCCCCCTGGAACGCCGAAACGAAAATCAACCGATCGATCGCCGCACACATAACGCCGAATGCAAAACGAATCGAAAAATAAAATGTGCACAATGATCATCGACGTCAACTGCGATCCGACCATGAAACGACGATACGTACACGTGGGATGTTTCTAAATTAAATACCGACAAAAACAATGTGTCTCGGAACTTGGAACACGGGGAAAACTCTGGATTAATTGGGAAAAATTTCGAACGATTGAACGAAAATGTAAAAAAAAAAAATAATAAACAAAAAACAAATGCAAAAACTAAAAAGCAGACGGCGACGATGCCGACGAGTATGGCGGGAATGGGCGCGTTGGCCGGCGGAGTGTCAGGAGTGCCAACTGCAATTCCCGGAGGACTTCAGAGTGCCAGTATGGCGGGCATCGAACTCGGCAAGAAGCGGATGCGCGACTCCAATGACGATCTGCTAATGGTACCACGGCTTATGCATGGAGTACACATTTTTCCTTTCTCGTAGCTGGGCTAGGGAAAAATGGCCTTAACCTTTTACCCTTGTCGAATATTCATAGTTCTATCTCTGGTTCTCACTCTCCAAGTGGTTTTCTTCAATTCCTTGGTCGACGTCACTTGTGCAAGATGTTTATCCATGTTTGCATATATATATGTCTTTCATGGTCCTCTCAACTCACTAATAGTTTTTTTTCATACAGAAAATTAATTAATCGGTAAATAATAATAGTAAACTCAACGAGACCGTGTCCATTAGTCTGTTTCAAGCTTTATATTTTATATTATACTATCAGAGTGCCAGTTTTTCTGATGTAAGTTATATATTAGTTAAAAACAGACGCGTTGCTCCCTGTTAACTAATATGGGCGCTCTGAAATGCGCTTTCAAATTGATGGCACCTCGAAATCATCTGCGAAGCTGATTCTCCAAATATTTTTAACTGTTTGTATTTAATACTATTCAATTCTTGAAAGATTCTTGGAATTCGTGTCTTGGAGTCGTTTTGTTCAAATAATCGACCAACAGAAGACAATATATAAATATTCATATTCCCCTATACAAGGTTGCAACTTGTAAATGAGCAACGTTCCCTGTGAATGCAGAGTCAAGGGCAACGACATCGGAAAGTTTGGGCCATTTTCCAGAAGTCCCTTCGTAGTCGTATCTTTAAGTTTACGAATACAGTAATTGCGATTGTGAATACACTGCCGAGCGCGCTTAGAGCTCTAGCTCCTCTCTCTCTCGCTCTTTCACTCTCTCTCTCTCTTTCTCTCTCTCTCTCTCCCTCTCTCTCTCTCTCTCTCTCCCTCTCTCTCTCTCTCTCTCGCTCTGTGTGTGTGTCTCTCTCTCTCTCTCTCACACACATTTTTGTTTCTAACTAAGCTGCTATAGAGCCTCGGTATAAAATACACGATCCTCCAGGAATATTTCCGCGCGTGTACGGAATGTACCCTCCGCAGAGTTCGATATTCGCGATATTCGGGCTAATATATTTCATTTCTTCGCGCACTTTTACGTATTTCGAGCCGCTACATATTTTCCCTCACAATTCTACACCTATTATTTGCGTCAGTTACGTATTATTGGCTTCTCCTGTCTCTTCGACAGTGCTATTCGAACGAAATTCGGGAGTCTATCTTCATTTCTCTTTTTTCCTTTCGATTACTTCTGATTTCATAATGTTCACATTGCTCATTAATTTTGCTTCGTAATGTCGTTCGTTGCAATGTTGTCCGTACCAGAGCTTACGCCTCGTAATGTATTTATAGATCGCTTGTTATTCGTTTGTCAGTCATCATCCACGAATCAGCCAATCGCAAGAACAGAGCAATTGCTTTAAAAGCGTTTACGGTAATAGAAAACAGCAAACAGCGGAAATGGTTCGTGGTTGGTGAGAAACGTACACGATCGATTATATGTATATCGTCCCCTTTTGGCGTATCCTTTGCCAACATTGGTTGAAGATCTGCGATCAAGTGAATCGAATGTAATTCATATTTTGATCGTGATCCGATCGATGGCTACGCTTGCAGTCTGGAGTCACGCGCGCATCTCAGTCTCAGAATTAAAAAATCGAAGAATAAAACTTCTCGTGTCATTTTGCACCGAATAGTGTGCTAAATGTGTGTACTACGAAAGCACTCGCAAGAAGAATCGAATGATGACACGTTTAACTTGAATACCAGGTTGAAAGATCCCCAAAAATGGACCCACAGTTCGTAATTTAAGTATTTGGATTTGGACTTCCTTGTGGATAGACATGTTTCGAATATTTTATGGTCGCGCCATCTTTTTTCTTGCATAGTATTGAAGCATCAGAAAAGGCAAAAAAAAACGGCTCTTATTAGTGGAAGTTATTTGAAATGGGATTAAAATAAGCTCTAGTTATAAAAAAATCCAATATGTGATGATCCCTAGATATTTTTCAACTTAAATTGGGAACAGGTTTGTTTTATATTATATCACTGAAATTTTTTATGATTTTCCGTGGAATATATTAAAATCAGGTGGTGTATAAGCAATGCTCTTAATACACAAACCACCATTTATCATAAAAGTGGGTCCAGGCCAAATGCGCGGCGCAAAACTGCTGAAAACCACGCGAAACAGTGTAAAGGCTTCTACTTCTTCATAGCGATGTACAGTACACACTCGTTATAAGCCCGAGGAACGGGTCTGGCGGCGGGCGTACGGCGCGTTGTGGACACTATTCCGCGCGGCCAGTGGCACGAGTGAGAAAACCCAAGAGCAAGCGAGAGGAAACGAAAGAGCCTCTCGCTCGTTCTCGGGTTCTCTCACTCTCGTCGGAAGGATTCCAAGAAATGGTGGGGATAGTCGCTGGGCGTACAACGCATGGTAGAAACGGGCTTATAACGAGTGTGTACAGTAACCTAATAACGTGGTCCCCACGTTTTTCTCTACTTTTTCTTTAGTAAGTGGTAAATTATAACACCTGCAATTTTGATACACTCGTCACGATTCATAGCGAACATTTTCGCAACCACGCGGTTCGTTTGGTCTGAACCCACCTTAATGCTAAACGAGCCACAACATTTGTCTCCCTCGTTAGGTTGAGGTTCTCAATGTTTTTAATCATTCCAAACAGTGTACAAAATGGTCCTTGGCTCTTTCATACTTGACACTCCAATAAGCTACCTCAGCTGCCTTCATTCTCTAGCCTAGAGTCGATGCGTCAGCAGGTATTGAAATTACGCACTCAGGGTTCATTTCTAGGTGTGCTTGCACTTGGTGGTCGGGTTAACAGCGGTGCAACTCGATTCGAATGGAAACAATCGCGGAGCCCTAGTTTGATCGGAAATGTCAGCGGAATTATCCTCAGTTGTCCTTTCATTCGCCGATGTTAAATGTCACGCCGCAAAGTTGACGTGCGAGACGGTCAGTACCCTGTCCGTCGGCGGGAAATATGGATGTGCAGCTTGAAAATGGCGAGTAATAATTATGTTTAGTTGAGAAATGCGCGCGTGCTTCACAGCGAACACCTCCGACGACATTCTGAACTCTAATCTCCGTACGTCAGGACCTTCTTGCGAGTAGAGCGAACAGAACGAAAGAAGATCGATTTATCGAGGAATATAGAGCCAGAGTTTGGTACTGGAAAGTTGGTACTGCGCTTACGGAGCGTTAGATCTGTGTAAATTTTGAGCTTGCGCCGATGATGCATGTTGTGCTTAAGCGACTACCGAGGTGATGGTGTCGAAATATCATCCCCTCGACGCTCTGGACGATGACCCCGAAGGTTTTGCGTCATTATTTTTTTTTTTTTCAAACAGATAACCAGCAACTACGGTACCCGCGATAAATGTACGGAATCTTCTACCTTTCTTTTTCTTTGGTTCCTTTGACGATCTCTGTCTTCTTGGTTCTAGAGCCGCGCGAAACCTGCTAAGAGAGCACAGTAGGTCGCTTATATACATACACTGGCTACCTTCTTACGCTACTTTTTCTCTGTGACAATCTCTTTATCTTTCTTTCGCCACGAACTGTCGACCGTTCTCTCTATTCCATCTGTCGTTTTATTGTCTTAACAGCGAATATGTGTCGATTCACGTCTCCTCCACCTAAGAATCTCTGTTCTCAATCGGCGCACGTTAAACCGAACATTTCTCTTTCATTTCTAAATTGAACGAAGACTTTTTCTCCACGATTTCGTTGTTCCTTCCTTTTTTTCGTAAATCAATCGACAGAGAGACCGATTTGACGTATTGCATTTTTAGCTTGCGACACATTTCCATCCCCTATTTTGTAACTGGCAAGTTATTCCGCCATTGATAACCCCGAGATTCTGTATTTGTATCCAATTAATGGCATCGAATCCACTTTGTTGCGTGACCATCAGTTCTGTACATACACACACACAAACATACACACACGCGCGCGCATATATTTGTCGTTACAACAATGGCAACACTATGTCCCGCTGAATACTCGAAGACATCACCAGCTTTTGAGCTTTTGCATCCAAACTACGCAGCTTCTGACTAAAAAACCTTGTGACACATCGATAGAACACACATTGTTTCTGTTTCGCTTCTTTTCTCCACTATCTGTCGCCGAATGGTTAATCACAACGTCGTCTCTGTTTATTGTCTTTGCTCACAGCTTTCGCGGCTCCTATCCATTCCAACTTATTCGCGATTTTTTGTTGACTTTTGCAGCCAATACCCGTCGATCTTCTGTAGAATCTATTACTGTACAGATAATCGAAGAATCCTTGCGCGCTCGTTGAGTGAGAACTGTTCGAATTCAAGATTTGCGTTCGGCGTTACATCTCTTAATGGACTGTCTGATTCTCGATTGAAGCAGGAGCAACGATTCCCCTCGTTAATTGGCCCCCGTGACGGTGTCCCGTAATAAAACGTGGCTGATATTTCTGACACGGTTGAAGTAGTCGTGGCAGGGACAAAAAGAAAAAAGACAGCCAGAAAAGAATGAGCGATTTTACAGTTATCCAACAACGAACGTCGTCAATTTGGGGACGTCGCCGCAAGCTGCGTCATCGGCACAACTTTTACACACTGCTACTTGTTACTACTACTATTAACCACTATTATTAACCAATACAACCAACGTTTCGCCGTGTAACCCAGATTCTGTCACTCTATCCGATTCTGTTTCTCTCTAAACCCTCCCCGCCAATCTCACTATCCTCCTGCGTAAATCCGTTTAATACAGACAGTAAACCGCACCTCGTCCTTGAAATTAGTTGAAACCGATCCTGTCTTTGTTGCAGATGGACATGAAGTCTGTCGGATCGTTCTACTACGAGAACTTTGTAAGTGCAGAATATAACCACTGAATCATAAGCTCACGCAGCACTTTTTTTTTATATATTTTTTTTCTGTTACGTCCACTCGCTTTGTTCATTGACCGCGTTGATCAGCGTTGATGGAAGACAATGGTAATGCATCGTGCGGTGTGCATCGCTTCTCGTGAGATCCGATCTCCACGAACGTTCCCCCGATATACAAGAGTCTTTTGGCAAAATTGATCGGAGACAAGGCGCCACGCCTAAGCGTTCAACCCTTTAATGTTTCACCCAAGTGTTCCTTGCAGCGAAGCGAACGTTTGCCTAGCTCAGCTCACTTACGTTGCCTTGCCAAATCTCGGGTAGCCTCCGGCCAGGCCTCCAGCCCCGCTGGAATCAGCAGACAGTTCGAAATATAGAATCCCAAAAAGCGAGAAAACCGACGAGCCCCCAAGCGAGCAGAGTCGAGGCTTCCGACTACAGAAGCTTCCACTCGAGATGCTGGTGTCCCCTACGAATGCCCTGCCTCTTGCTAATCATAAACATTCCCGCGCTTCTCTTTTTCCAGGCCTTCCCAGGAATGGTTCCGTATAAACGACCGGCGGGCGACAAGTCCGGTATGCCGGTCTATCAGCCGACCGGCGCCACCACCTATCAACAGTTAATGCAGCTGCAGCAGCCGTTCGTGCCTGTGTCATGTGAGTACACTGGAACACCACCCCTACCCACCCAAACCTCTAACCAATCGGTCGTGCAACCCCCGAACGTGCAAAGCAACCACCACGCGGTGGTGGTTCAGTCCTCCTCCTCCTCCCAGGGAACCGGCGGCGCCACAGTCAATAACTGCGCCGACGCCAACAATGGCGTGCTGATGGATCCCTGCAACAACCCACCGCCACCACCTCCAACCGCCGACAATAACAGTAACAATAGTAACGGCAGTAACAAGCAGCCGAGCGCCTCACAGAATCACGAAATATCCGAGAACGCGCACAACTCCCCCGAATTGAATCACTCGAGTCCCACCTCGATCGCGCAGCAGCAACATCAACAGGTCCAGCATCAACAGCAGCAAGCGCAGCAGCAGGCGCAGCAGCAGGCACAGCAGCAGGCACAGCAGCAGGCACAGCAGCAGGCACAGCAGCAGGCACAGCAGCAGGCACAGCAACAGCATCAACAGCAACAGCAGCATCAGCTGCAACATCAGCAACAAATACAGAATCAGCTGGCACTGTCGGCCTCTGGCGTACAGTCCGCGATGAGTCCGCTAACCTCAGTTGCTAGCCTAACCTCGATGCCAGGCGTCGTCAACATGGCCTCGATGGCCTCCATGGCCTCCATGGCATCTATGCCGTCTATGACGAGTATAGCGTCCATGTCCAACTACAATGCTTCGAACGTGGCTAGCCTGAATATGCTCAACAGCCTCGGGATGGCGTCTGGCCTGCCAACTCCCCTCGATCCAGCCGCCCTGGCGAAAGAGGTCGCGCAAAAGAACTACGCGAAAGCAATTAAGCTCTCCCAGGCTTCTCAGTCGTATCCTATCAACCAGCTCACGGCACTCAACTACACCGGCGTTGCCTTGAACAAACAAGCCCTGGTGAACTCTGCTGCCGCTGGAAATCCAGGAGTCGCTGGTCTGCAGGCTACAGCAGCGGCCCCTAGGCCAGTAATTCCGAATCTGGCTGGAATTCCAGGCGCCCTGACCTCGCCACTGTCCGCTGGAATCCTTGCCTACTCTAGACCACACGCAGGGACTCCGATCAATCCCTACTCCCTGATAAGGCAACAGATCCTCCCGAATCCTTATGTTCAAGCCTCGATGCCAACTGTCTCTGGTGTGGCAGCCGCTGCCGCTGTCCAGGGCAGTCCTTACGTGCAGAATCCTTACACGGTCCTATCGGGTGTTGGCAGCGTGCCTGGAGTCGCGGCCGCAGGTGTACCAGGTGTCCCACAGCTATCACAAATTCCAAATCCTGCGACGATCGCGGCGCAACCGCAAGTCGCCATTCCCGTCAGTTCTGGCGTGATCATGCAGCCATACAAGAAGATGAAGACCTCGTAAACGGCGATGGTCGTTGGTTCGAGGGGAGGACAGACACCTTCCCCGCTGCTCTGAGCGTTTTTGGTTCCTTCTTCTGGGCCCCATTTGCGTTCTCTCTTTCGGTCATGAACGCTGCGCATCGTTTTTCATCGTGTTTCCTTCAGTCTTGAAGGTGCTCGCGTTCTGAACCATCGAGACGTGTGCGTTAATTCTTATTTTTATGACTGCGTTCACTTTTAATGAATCTTCTGGACCACTGTCTGTAACTGGTCTTTGAAAATGATTCGACTGTACACGGGATCTCTCATCTAACTTTGTCCCTTGAAATGTTTTCTGCATTCTCAATGTCTTGGAAATTTATTTTCTACCAAAGTGGAAAGTATGGTTTCAGCCACAATGAATTTCAAAAAGTCACTTTGGTTTTTTGTACACAATAGAGTCGGGTTGTATGTAGAGCAGTTGCGTTTTATTTATTTCCTAATTAATATCAAATAGTGTTTTAATCATTTACAAGTAAACGTTACTCAATTTCACACGCCAACAAGACTTTCTGTTTAATGTACTCATTAAATCGTACAACGACGACGTACTTTATTACTTCGTTCTCTAAAAACGTTTGTCTCAAATGCCAGAATTAAAAGAAATGTTTCAAGTGATAAGAGTTAAGTAGAGCACACTTTACACGCGAGTACACGCATATATTTTTTTATTTAGCTCAAGTAGAAGGAGAGTTAAATGAAAATATGATACTATAACGAGAAATTGAGCGTACCTTGCGGATACTATCTTTCATGCGAAAGAAACGACTGAAGCGCTCGTTCATGTCTACGAAAGAGGGAATACCAACCAAGCGAATGCGAAACGGGAAATGAAACGGTGGAGAGAAAAAAAAGAAACAAGAGTTCCGAAAATAGATTCATTTTCTAGTCAGACATTGTCGATGAACAGTGCCTTATTGACCCGATTCTACTCGAAGCGTTTCGAAGCGTAAAGCATTAACGAAAAATATCGACATAAAGACTTTACTACCCTTATGATTTCTCCTTTTCGATATCCCGAGACATCCATGAACGGCTTATTTATTGTTCCATGTTTTATCTTTTTTCTTCTTCCGAACTCTCTTCTTCTGTCTGTTAAAGTGAATCTATAAAGACTTGCCAGAATTAACTTCACGTTTTGCACGAGCCATTGGAATTATTATAATTATTATTATTCATTTTATTTTTCATGCGCTGCAGCGTACATTTGAAATAATGATAGCTTAATATATAATGAATATATAGTCACAATATGCGCGACACAGTTGTGATATATTCATAGTATATAGATATATATACAATTTTTAATTGTAAATTAAATTCAATTGTAACAAGTTGCATTGGTAAAAATGATTTTCTAAAAAAAAATTTTATTGAAATTTCTATTGCGACGCGTCGCCACGCGACCAATTTCGTTTTGTTTTTGAATATTATTTCGGTTGTTACGAGGCAAAAAAGGGAAAGAAAAATCGTTACCTCGACATTATCTCGCGATTTAAGTCCTTTTGTACGCCAAGATGGACGGAAACGAGGCTCGCGGCCTAAGTCACGTGACACGTGCGCAAACTTGCCTTTATTAAGTCGCAGAGTTTTTAACGTTTATCTCAGTCTGTTGTTAAAGTACATTCTTTTTATTCCCCTCTCCCCCAACCCTCTCCTCCCCCCTTAAATTCAATCACTCGTTAGTCGATGTCGATTGATTTTATCCACTATTACCTATACATTGTTTATCGTTTGTTAGATTTTACTTTTATGTCATTTACTTGTAGATTAATTATTAAGATAGCGGAAAGGGGGAGGGATGGAGCGGGAGAAGGGAAAAACGAACAAATTTTATTTTTGCGGATGTGAAACGTCCTGTAGCACCGACCGTACTTTTAAAGATTATATTGTCTATTATTGTGAGTTTCTAGAGGTTACAGTCGAAGCAAAACCAATTGGCCGCCCAAGGCCGTGACGCGAACGCGTGATCACGGACGGCCACTTGATTTTGTTCCGCCTGTAGCCCTTAATGTTAAGCATTGACGTTACCAGAACGACGTTTCTCCCGTAAGGAGCTCCTCCAGATCCGATCTTCGCCCTTTTCGAATTAGTATTACGGATTAATTGAACTATAGTAACGTATGTTTCCTAGAAACACCTTGCACATCGATGAGATTTGAAGTGGATAACGCCGACCGTGCTCGGGCGATCCTTTTAATTCGTACATATACATACATATACTGATTAACGTATGCATAGATTTAGCAGAGACTACGTCCTACCTTATTTTATCTAGCGGTTACGACATGTAATTTATCCGATAGCTATGTAACGGCGTGTGAGAGGCACAGAGTGTGGCGTCCTTCTGTACCACGGCGGATTCAATTCGGGGGAGTTCGTTGCACGCAGGTGAACCTCGTCAATTGCAAAAACAAAAAAAACTTCACGAGCTTATCGCATTTAGAGGAGAAACGAACGATTATGAGCAAGACGATCTGAGCGGAAAAGAAACTAGATGTTGCGTGCATTAACGCGAGTTAGCGGTAAAGGAGCGGCTGATTTCTAAAGGAGAGAGGGGATGATGGAAGACGGGACTGATTCCGAGATATCTCCTCCGAGGAGGAAAAGAGGGATGAGAATCGAAACGAGTTCACATGCGCACCAATGATACACGACCGCACAAAAACGTTCGAAAGACACATGAACACACTCCACAGGAGACAAATACACGCGCGCGTACGCGACGTTGATTAAGTAAACGATATTGTGCATTTCTCATGGATCCGTACTATATAATTAGAAGAACACGTCCTAGCGGGGAATCTGCAAAAAAAAAACGAACAGGATTTCTTTGTGTATTCGTACACGTGTTTGCCAGTGATTTGAACGTTCGTTTAAGTCTGTATAACGTAACTGACGAGGAGGATAAAGATATACCTATATTATATTTAAATATATTGTAGATCGATATACGTGTAAATAAGAATCTTCATTACGCGTAAGGGGAAACGTGTCGAAAATGATACGTTGTATGTATAGATTATATACTATTATACACGTACATACATTGAATATTCACTGGTATATACAGTGAGCGGATGAAATGAACGAACGAAAGGAACCGTCTCTGTACGTATTTTATTTTGCGATGCTGGGTGTATCTGTAATAGAATTCTTCAATGATTTAGATGTTCTGGCTTTAGTAAGGAAAAATGATAAACAAAGTGCATCGTCAAACCTCGTGAAGGTACATATGTATTTGACAGCGTGTTAACTCTGTTCCTTTCGTTTGAGCGCGAGATTCAAAGACAGTTTCTCCGGGCGCAGTCGCGAAAACACACACATGCACACAGGGCTTGTGCGTTCACGCGCACAAAACAACAGATATTCAGGGTGTTTCAGAACTGTAAATGCAAACTTGACTCGGTCGTAGAACTCCTCAAAAAAAAAACAAATTCGAAATCTGTCAATTCCTATGTGACGAAATTCGTTTTACTTGATTTTAAGGAAAAGACTGCTGAAAACTTTTCTGCCATTCTCTTGTGTTGTTAGACTATCACCTGGAATATTTTTCAAATACTTTCCGTACTTATATTTATTTATTCGAATATGTATGTTTTATGTTATCTTGTCATTTTGAATTGACACAGTAACTAAGCAGTGGAAATGATGAATAGGATAAGAAAGAATGAGAAATGTAGATTCACGATTGTTGAGAAGACAGTTATTATCCAATTTAAACGATAGTAATCCATAATAATATATTCATTCTACAGTATTTAGATATAATTTTTTTAAAAATCAATACTTTCAGTCAGAAAACAATTAATTAGCGAATTTGCTTTTACAGAGTTTTTAGTCCGTGAATTCTAGTAATCGGTCAAGTTTGTACCTACTAGTATTTTATTAAATCTGTTTTTTTTTTTTTTAGTAGACAACGATCAAAAAGGCGGAAATTATAAAGACTTTTAAATAATGGAACTGACAATGAGTAGTGTAACTCACGAATCTTAAGTGGAATTGTACTTACATTCTTTATGAAATTTAATTTAGGCTACTAGTTTTATGTGAAACAGTTTTCAAAACAGAACCCATCGTAACTTACATGACGAGGTATAAAGATTTTTTTAGATAACTCTAAATTAACGTTGAAATGATTAAAGCACTAGAGAGAATGGAAACTTGAAGGGGTAAGGGGAAGCGAGCAGTCTGTAGTCAGACGTGTCTCCGAGGCGATGTGATTGCATTTCTGTCTCTCCGTAACTTAAAACGTATCCATTATTTAAAAAATTGTTTCGGATAAAAGTTACCCAAACCGATAAGATCTTTCGAAAGTAAACTAAATTTGGTAAGTCAGAAACACTGCTTCTCCCTAAATTTTTTACAGAAGCATTGTTGTGAAAATCATGTCAAGTACAAGTTATTCAGACAGTTGAGAACTTTGAAAACAGGTACAAATTTAGCAGCAATACCAAGAAAGATTCCTAAGTTACATGAAGGAAAGCACAAGTTATTTCCTCCACTTTTCCTCTAATATAAAAGGCCTAATCATAATACCATAAAGTTTAATAAACTGAGAAAATTGCAGTAATATTAAAACGGGTTCTCTGCAACAAAGTATTAATAAATTAGTCTTTGTAATTCTGAAACACCCTGTACACGATCAGGACTCGGTATCCTCATTAAACGTTTCAAGAAACACGGTCTTCCATAGCGACAGAGTGTACGCGGTTATTTTGTATCGTTTGTTAAACGAAACAGAGCGGAGTCTTTAGTGAATGCGACCGGAAGCACCTCTAACGACAACTAGTTATAGTACATTTTCGATGTGTAGCACCGAGAATACGTCTATTGGAGGTACACGAACAATTTGTACACACACACACACACACACACAGAAATATAAAATTACGCTAAGATGACGATAATACACGCGGTTCGTGATTTCGAACAGCCTGATCGAATAAACGAGAATGCGCACAGGTTGCACGCGGTTTCTGGTTTTCGAAAAAAAACCCGCGCACACGAACCGACGACTCCAGGGTTCCTTCACTCGCTGTTTCACACTTGTACGTACACTACTATCGAGAGGGTGGCTGGTATTTTTCTCAGATCTCCACCGAAACCGTGGAACTGCATTCTTCCCCCGTGAATCGGAGCCGACACTCGTCGTTACTCATCTCTTCAGTTGCACAAAGCAAAACTTGGAGAATCAC
The DNA here is from genome assembly GCA_947577245.1 of Andrena bucephala. Classification (NCBI taxonomy): domain Eukaryota; kingdom Metazoa; phylum Arthropoda; class Insecta; order Hymenoptera; family Andrenidae; genus Andrena; species Andrena bucephala. Next base: position 110,247,386 of record OX387715.1, read on the forward strand.
CTTTTAAAAATAAAAAAAAAGCTGTACCTTCGTTCCAAATCGATCTTCATGGGCAATCGTCGGGAAGCACATGCAGTTCCAAGGTTTCCGTGCTGCATCGTTGGAAAAACAGCGGAAGTGCCTTCCCCTTGCACTCTTACACCGTATACAAACGAAGACACGTTAAACGAAAGCACTACGTCTATTATACATTACATATGATAGGTATTTACACGCATACATATATAGTATGTGATAAAAACGTAAGCATACGCGTTATTGGTTAATGTTGCATGCGGCTATCGTGCAACGAGGAAATAATGGTGGACATACGCCATCAATGAAACAATGTAAGGATTAGTTTGTAAATTGTGGGAATTGTGAAGCGAGGATTACGAGAGATGAATGCGCGTTTCGCGGCGCTCAAAGCTGCGCCTGTCACAGTACACGCGTACAGGTACCATTTGATTTAGAATCTGTGGCCGTAGATTAAGTTCCAATGCAAATATTCGCGATTGTACACGTCTAAAGAAATTTTTCTCAAACAATCTCTGCGGTCCGCCTGCTTGTATGCATTTACGCGTTGCACGATACCGCTGGTGAAAAGAGCGTGAACATAGAACACCACGAGCAGACGTCCTACGAAACGGAACGACACGTCGTTCATTTGATTGGAGGAAACGAATTAATTAGAAGTTCGATGGTTAACGAAGAAATACGTATTATAGCCTGCGCCCGTCGACTCGAATCGGAGACAGTTTATTAATACCGAAAGAAACGGAACGAAACGATCCAAAATACAATGAGAAATGAGTCTTCGAAGGTCCCGAATATGCGTTTTTTTCGCGCGTGCACGCTCACGGGGTTTGTTAAGGAGTCAGCCAGTATTTGTAATAATAATGCTTGAGAAATGCATGAATATTTGTTTTATTAATGCTTCTTCTTATTTCATCTCTTTCTATCAATACAGAACTTCCCGTAAAACTCGCTAATATCCCTTGTAATATTTATATTTATATATATATATTATATATGTATATATATACATACTCATATATTACTCGATATTGCCGCCCATTATTGCTCACAGCCTTAGCCTCGCTTCCTGCTTCCTTTTTTTTTTTAATATCCTTCGACGAGAGGTTCGGCTGGATGCTTGTATCATTATTCTATTTTTTTCTTTTTTAACTTTGAGTCTTCAATATAATGTTCACGTTGTCGTTCAACATAGAATGATCGTTTTGCATCGCGATTATAATTTTGATATTTTCGTTTGCGTATCTTCTCTGTGTTTTTTGGTGTATATTTAAAAAGAAACGAAAGCAGTGAATCAATCTGTTGTGATTTGCGAATTGTTCGACTTCTTTTTTCCCTTGGTCAAGCACACGGTCGTTTTTGAAAACCTTGTAGATGTTAGCCGCTTTTATTATGACGAAGGCAATGAGAAAGAGCGTACGGATCCAGTGCTCTTCTTTCTACTATGTATTTCTTCTTCTTCTTCCACTATTTTCTCACCTCTGTCCACCGTAAAATTCTGTTACAATGATACCTGTACTTTCCAGACCTTTTTTCGCCTCTCTACCACAGCTTCTCCTGCGCTTTAGTTGCAAAACTCAGAGGCACGAAGGAGTGATATCTAGGTATGTTCCCGTATCTCACCACGTCGACGTCCCTCTCTGCTTCCTTCTATCGACAATCGCCACATTAGGCTCCTACCTTCCCCTTTGCGCCTTTACTAATAATTGTCAAGGAAAAGCTCGATGCAGGGACGCGAAAGTGAAAGATAAAGTATTAAATTCTGCTATATATTGTATGTACACTGGAATATTTCATGGGGCATTGAAAATATGAGGAATACATTTCATTTTGAAAGGGAAAAGTAATAATGGAATATTGGATTTTATGGACAAATATATATCTTTTTTATTTCTATCTATGTCGAGCAGAATAAGTGGAAATAAAGGAGCATTGACTGTCCATCAAGAAAGTAGATGTCGTCAGGAAATCTTTATAGTAAATAATCCAGGAGAAGCTTGACTTTACTATGCTCGTTTATGAGCAAGAAAACTATTTTCATTTCTATTTTCAACAGTCTAAGGAATAACTAAGTGCATCCGAATATGTATACCGAGAAACGTGACGAGGATTACAAGTAAATCGGCATCGATCTTTTCCAAATTAACCTTCATACGTCCAAAGTAATGAATCCTGCGTTCGGTCGGCTTCTTATCCAAGCTTCGAGAATATTATTTCGCCGCTATCGCCTGCGTAAGAAATTCGCGCGTGTGCCTACTGAATTGTTTTGTAATCTGCTTGGCACATGGAGAGGAGAGACCTTTGGCGACGCGCGGAGGTCTCGGTAACCGAGTCTCGATGCTTCGTTACCGAGAGATCGCGGTACCAAAGGTATGTGGCCAAATGTAAAGAAACAAAGAAAAAAAAAAGAAAAAAGAAAACAGACGCTGTACCTTGCATCTCTTTATATTTATATATTTATCCAATAATACCACGCTTCTGATCGCATCAAGTATCGCGCCGAGGCCTCACCTGTTTCGATTCGCTTATTCAAAACTGCCTTGCGATCCCAAAGGCGAGAAGAGTGCTACGCAGTTGTTGGTCGGCGACCGAATTCTGTGCCGAGTTAAAAAGAGAGAAAAGGTAAAAGGGGAAGATAGAAAGTAGGCGTTACGTCATCTTCATGGGAAGATTTCACGGAAGAGTGACGTATACTGCTCGTCGATGCCGTCACGGTTTAATGAATAAATAAATATGCTCGTGGCACCGCACGAACAGGGAGAAAATTGAGCAGCAGCTGCACTCAAACGGCCAGGACGATCTGACCTGATGGTTTATCGCCGCACTCTAACGTCCAGATCGGTGGATATGAACGGACAGAACTGTGGCTGCCACCTGACGCGATATCCTTTCGAAACTGTCGTCCATTCGCCGAACATCTCGTTAAGCGAACCATTAATATGAGCCAAGTAGCCGGTGCTGAGAATGCTGCTGGGAAAGTTTGAATAATTGCTTGATCACCCCCGCGGTTCTGTCCAGTTCGTATACACCTATGTCAGTATAGAAACCGATGTGAAGCACTCTTTCCGATGTAAGTATCGCAGTAGCACTTTATTTTGTCGCATACGCAAGCTTCAAGCATCTCGACAGCTTCACTGATTGGTTTAATTGGTGATATCTCCGTTCCGCTCAGACTCGTAGACGCGACTTAGACCGCTTTTTGCGTTAGTACACCACGCGTAATGTACATGTACGTAGATACTATTTACTCGCTTGTGCTCGTTTAATATCTTTTGTATCACTTTCACTAGCTATCATTGTACGAACGAAATAAAAGCTCTTTGCTCTTTCTATCTCTGTTATCTGTCTCTTTGATTTCATTCACGTATGTGTCAATTCGGTTTTATAACAAGCGTTCGAACGTTCACACGCATGCGTCCACACAAACAGGAACACGCACACACACGTATACATACACACGGATAAATAAGGCTTAAGCGCATGCGAACACGATCTTTTATTATGTGTATATATCGTATAATTGCAGGGGTGGTCAGAAGAGAGTTTGAATGCCGAACGAAACGATGAAAATAAGGGAAATTTTAGAATCTCATGAGGCAGGTATCTAGATCACATCGTACAGAGTGATCCTCGAAATGGGAAGTTGTACTATTTCCTGACGAGCGGTTGAGAAAGATATTAGTGAGAAATATCGGGTCGTAGCGAGTTTACAACGGATGCATCAGTGCAATGTGCAGTTTTACATGTACATATGTATATACTGGGTGCTCCAAAATACATACTATAATCTAAAAGTGAATGATTGTACATGAAGATGATGAAATTTATTTTTTCGCATAGAATCGCTACACTTTGGGTTGTTGTTATGTATTTTACTCGTTATAATACAATATTATATATTCGAAATGCAATATAATATTGGAAACACATCATGTTTTACAGTTTCCGTGTTGCAATGCCAAAGTAATCACCTATAGTTGGCGCACTCCACCTTTTAAATTCTAAATAAAGCTACAGAAGTCTCTGTTGTTAAAGAAAGAATTAAGATCGACTTCATTTTTAGAATCACCTTTGAATACAAGGCATGTCAAAATATGTGGTACAAATTCATAAAAAGTAAGCCGATAATCTGAAATAAAATCATCTTATGTGAGCAGTCGTTTTCGAAGTAAATTTAAACATTTTAAAGAGTATGTAGAGCGGTGTCCAACTTCCCCGCTCCGAGAGCCGCACGAATCGGGCCCCCGGTCAGCCGGTTCCCCCACTTATTTTTCTCCAGGAGTTGCGCGCGGCCCGGCAGGGAGAGAGTGCGGCACACGGAGGAGAACTTCATCAGAGTGAAGTAGGTGTGGAGGGGGTCGTTCTCCTACGGCTCTACGGAGCAGGCGAAGAGGAGAAGGAGCCACTGCGGCTCGCGAGCCGCTTGTTCGACACTCCTGATATAGAGCAATGTAGTGCTACGCCGATTTTGTGTGGATCTATATTAGGGGTGTCGAACTGGCAGCTCGCGAGCCGCAATGGCTCCTTCTCCTCTGCGCTTGCTCCGTAGAGCCGTAGGAGAACGGCCCCCTCCACACCTACTTCACTCTGATGAATTTCTCCTCCGTGTGCCGCACTCTCTCCCTGCCGGGCCGCGTGCAACTCCTGGAGAAAAATAAGTGGGGGAACCGGCTGACCGGGGGCCCGATTCGTGCGGCTCTCGGTGCGGGGAAGTTGTACACTCCTGATCTATATTATCTCATACTCCTACGTAATGTTTGGGAAACCGAAAGTATCCCCTCACATAATATGCTTCTATATTTACCTTTTTATTTAATTATACCATTGATACATCGAAGATATGTGATTTTTTTGCTGACATAAATTGTACTTATAACTCTTGAAGCATTTAAACTGTACATATGTCTTTACCACTTTGTTTTTAGAAAAATGTAATTTTCTTTCTAAATTGCTATTTCTGCAACAATTATAGTCTTCGGAACCACTCAAGTGCCACATAGAGAACCACTAATTGTCTCGAAAACAGAAGCTCGTAGGGAAAAAGCTTTTATTGTATATTATCGATTTGTTTGTCCCGGAAAAGAATTGCACCCAATTGGGTTGTACCATATATTTTAGTACACCTTGTATATTGCACAGGGTTACGGCATTCAAAAATACATAGTCCACTGCCGTAGTAAGCTATACGTAGTTACAAAAAAATATCATTTTCAAACATTCTTCTGGCCACCACTGTAGCCAACAAAGGAAGATGCACGACTGCGTTTGGTTGGTAACATGAACGAAACCGTTTTTATGTTCAAGGAATGAGAGACTAGCTACGGTAGCGAACAGGTGCTGAACATTCTCGAGCACACTGAAAGACAGAGAATGAATTGTACAGTTACAACACGCGATCAAGCAGTGCACGTTTACTCGCGATCGTTCATAACCACTCTTTAAACTTTCTGTTTCATGCTTGCCCTTGCCTGTGGATACCTACCGCACGTCTTTTCGACCGAAAATTACCACCACGCCATTATTCTGATTTCGTCCCGTCAACGCTTTCATCCTGGCTGATCCGTGACACGATCCGATGCAACACAACCACACGGCCCTCCACGCACGTGGACGACCCTCCCGAATCTTCCTGCGACCCCTGAAATCGATCCTGAAACGCCGCACGTGCCTGAATCGTCCCATCCTGTTCCCTGGAATCTGCGACGACCGCTACGAAATCCGATCCCCCTTCCCCGAATAATTGCATTCATGTGGCGATTGTGACCATTTACACTTCTTCGGCCACGACAAATCCCTACCGCCTTTCCTTTTCATATCCCGCTCCCCGGCCTCCTCCCGCGTCCTTCGCCCGCGAACATCGATACAACGACCCTCCTGCGTCGTCACACACGCTCGCTTTTCAAATCACGATTCACAAATATAACGACACGATTACCGGGTGACAAACGAATTCCGGTGATGGGTTGTCCTTGTTCCATGGATACTTACAAATTCTTCAACCCCTCGCGCGCGTTTTCGGTGCTTTCTCGATGTCCTCCGTTGGCTTCCGGTTGTGCCCCTCGCCGGAGTTCTTTCTCATCTTCGACGCGCTCTCGCGACTTTTTTTTTCCTCTCTGGTCGAAATGCGATGTTGACGTGATCGATAAATATCTACACACACACATACATACGTACAAATGGATATTGAAATGCTTGGTATGTGTGCACCGCCGCATTATCGCCGTCATACCTGCCCATCACCCGGAAACAACACCAACGGCGACAAATATTGCGACACCCTGGTACATGCATCTCTGTCATTAAAAATACGACGCGTCACACATGCGCGCACACACGATCGCTCGGAAACGACAACGCCATTCCGTACACTTCCATTCTACGGGATTCAAACGCATTTATCCACCTTGCTCTCGCTCCCTCTATTCCTGTCTGTCGAACAAACGAAAATAACGCGTCTCATGCGACTCCAACGCGCTCCTTTTGCGGGACATCCTCCAACGAACGATGCGATGACTACGTGACAACGAAAAAATACAACTCGGAATGAAAAAAAAAAAATACAACAACATACTCCGAACTCTTTTTTTCCGTACATGTACCTGGGTGCTCCGAGGGCACGTTCCCGACGTGCTTCCACTTTGATTTCGGCGCCTTCTCCACCGAATTCGACCGACTGGTAATGAACGGCCAAAATGAAATAATAAAAAAAAACTGCTACCGATATTTGAAAAAAAAAAAAAATATATAAAATAAAACCGTACCGAACACTGCCTCGTTTGCTGCATGTGGATCGCCTTAGCAGCCTTAGCCACTGTCGGGGCCCAAGTGGTCCCCCAAAATGCTCACTGTGTCGTCTACACAGACAGCTACGGACAGGTAGACTCATTATTGTAACCAGTTTTTTACCTGGCCTCGGGTCTGCACCAAAAGCGCTGGGCGTTGATTGAACAGGATCGGGACGAATTATCCGCGCGCATGCATAGTAAGAAATCTGCATAGTCCTCTCTTGTTGTTGATCTTGTCTGCTGAAGGCGAAGTAGTTGTAGCGTTTGCGGCAATCTTTCCCCAATTACAGGCAGACTCTACGTTTCAAGGATCTGTGGTATATTCCATAGATTGCGGATTGCTAATTTATGGAAGCCGTCTTGGCGCTTTGGTGCAAACTCGAGCCTTTAATGCTGCTAACCTTCAAGGTTAACAGAGGGGAGGGATACGTTCGATCGCTAGGACAACTTGGTTCGCTGTTTAGTTAATTTCTTGGATTTTTGTAGAATAGATGGGATTTTCGTTGAATATTTTCGAAGGAAAAGGATCCAGCGATCGAACCTAGGCCCGAACCTTCGGTAACTTTGGCTAACACGTAGCTTTTGGGGGCATCTCCCTCACGACTGCTCACCGCAACTATAACTGCGAATAACCACTGCCTTTATCTGGTGTTTGTCTATTATTATTACATCAGTAATTATTATTATTATTATGCTACCTCGAAAGCGTTGTCGTCACACCCCCTATACAATCAAACCTATTCACGAAGAAAGAGATGCACGCTTCTTGTTCAGTAATTTATATAGTACGATTGGACGGTTTGCTATGTATCTATATAGGGTGGTCCAAGATTGTCGGACAAACTAAAATGTATAAATTCCTCGCATCGAAAGGAATCGAAGAGTCCATTATCGTTTTGCAATGTAATCCTTGCCTTTGAAGACTTAAGCACTTGAAGTCTTGGCCCAGTGGCCGGTCGAAATGTAGAGTATTGTCTGGAAATCCGGAATACGTACAAAAAGTATTCCTTAAAAATAAAGTCCTGTTATTAATAAAATCTAATAAATTTTAATAAAATCGGGGACATACAGCCAAGCAGTAAATAATGGCTATTTGTTCTCCATTTGTTTTTTCATTCAGAAGGTGTTTCAATATGCTAAATAATCTAAATAAATACTGTCCAAAGCTTTGTTAAGCAATCTGTATTTTTTAAATCGTTACATTGTATCCCTTATTAATTTCATCCTTTATTATTAATCTTATAGACATCCATACAGTGTTAAAATACTTTAGCTGTTTGTATCTCGAAAGCACCGGCACGAATTGCAAAACGATAAAGGAACATTCGATTCCATTAAGCATCAGGAATACATTCGTTTTAGCTTCTCCCACAATTTTAGCACACCCTTTATATCCATAGATTATATACGTACTTATTGTTATATTTATCATGCCATTGTCTTGATTACGCTTCTTTCATTAACGTTGAGCGTCGATTATTTGGATTTTTATTGTCAGGACGTCTACAGCATCCAGAAAGCAACTGTATCTTTTTTATCCCTGCCGTCGAACGCTTTGGTACTCGAATTAATTTCTCTCCCTCTTCCCCCATCTCTATGCATCTTTTTTTTTTATTATTTTGTATCGCCCTAAACGTTTCCCACGATATGGGCCATCTGTTACTTAATGTCCGACGTGTACTGCATGTATATTAATATATTAATATCCCGTTGTTATTAGTAGCAGTACGCTTTCAATTCAAATAACAATCCCCCCGAACTGCTTGCAAACTCGCGAGCCGATTATCCACTGTAAATCATTAATTTCTCAACAAGTTCTTAATCCGAATTAATCGAGCAGCATTTCTTAATAACCAATCCTCTTTCGTTGTAACGACAATGGCGTGATTCCACAGACGATCCTAGAACTCATGATCTATGATTGGAAAGCAAAGCAACGTCGCCAGTAGCTTGCAAAATTTCGAGAATACCTCGACTTTTGTTTTCCTTTTGCGTGACGTGCAGCACTTTTTTCTCGCTCTTCGGTCGCTCCAAAGTCATTATTATTTATCGCTGTCGCCAAAAGAGCAGGAACAACCTGTCGCTTGCATAGAGAGCTTCTGACGCATATAATCGGGAAAGAATGCTGAAAGGAGTACCAAAAAGTGGGACAAAGAACGAGCCACGTGCCCGTGGCTTATAACTAGAATGGAAAATGAAACGGGAAATCGTGAATGCTATATGGAAGACGGTTGACAAAGCTTTCAACGCGCGGAACGATCTCGAATCGAGGTCCCTTCGAAATCTGGTCGGACGTTTCGTTTTTACCCTTTATACAGCTCTGTTGTTATGGTTGCGGAGTCGCAGTTGACATAGTGTTGAACTTATTTGCAGTAGAATATTATTAATTTGACAGCTTACGACATCCCATTATCCACATTTTGTACGAATGCCAATAACCGCTGAACTTTGTCCAAGCCACCTAGGGCAGTTTGGTTCGCTGGCGTGGATCGACCCCCTCCCCCAGACCCCCCCCCCCCCCCCCCAACCCCCAGATAAATCTATTTCTCTGTCTGTCTATCTATCTATTTCGTAGCTTTCGTAGTGAGTGGATGTGTGTGTCTCTCAGTCTCTCGTTAATTCACGCACGCGAACCAAAAACCGGCGGCCCTTTCGAGTCGGTTTTGGCACCACACACATACATACATACACACACACAGACTTTAAATGCTTGGGTGATGAAGAGGGGCTCTACGTGGTCGTCACACAATCCTCCTCCCCTAAACGGTCTCAAAAACGGTTTCTTCTATGACATGGCTGATCGGACTGTCGAATGGGAGGAGGTTTCCTTTCGTTTCATTTCTTCCTTTTTCTTTTTTTAAAGCCGCGAAGCGCAGGGACGCGGTCTTCGGCTAAAGCGCGTATACGATATCACCCAAGCAGGAAAACCAATCCCCCTTCTCCCGGGCCATTATTTGCATGACCAGACTCTGTGTTTGTAGCGAATTATCTCTTACGCAGTTGCAAGAGTTATTTTGTTATTCTTTTATCATGGTTATTCTTATTCTCACATTGCCATTCGCGGGGTGTTTGCAAGTTTGGGAGAGACACTTTGCTGTACGCCTGTAGTATTCATCGAAGGGACTAGAAACGCGCTTTTAAATTGCGGGTAATGGAGTCTACCATTTTCGAATTTTTATTATACCTTTTTATTATAACTTTTATTATACCTTGATCGCTTTATTCTTTTTAATTAATGTCAGGATATAAAAACCGATGAATCTCCACAATTTCTAGAATATTAACCGGTAATTGCATTTTCATATCGTCCGGCGAAATTGGTTACAATTGTGTGAAAGGATTAAAGTTCAGATCCTGCGATGAGTACCTACTTTTTGTCACATCATTTATCTCGTCACCTGGCTTCACGTTTCACGATTAATCAGACATTACAATTTGCAATTCGATATTCTATTAGGGAAAAATTGGATTTAGAAGTGTGTAGAATAACACTCCTGCATATCTAATTATACTTTTTGCATTTATTTACGTTTACATATGATTACTGGAAACTCCAGGGTAAAAATCACTTCCTCCAATACCTAGCAGAAGTTATCGTTCAAACTTTTATGTTTCCCTGAGACGGGCACGAAAGCAGAAAGGCAAGGAGTTGTCATTTGTAAGATTCGAAATTTACTTTTCTTGGCTCTAGATAAAGAAATTTATTGGCGACCTTTTTGCCAATTGAAAACCACTTGCTGACTACTACGTAATGCACAGCTGTGGATCGTGAATGTGTAAACACCCTGTATATCATTATCGTTGTTATCTTTCTCTTTATCAATTCTCGTATTTATTAATACGTTGCCGTTTCTAATTCGAGGGTTTCTAACTCTGATCGAAATAATTGTTTGGCAGAGAAAAGATATTTGATTTTGTTAAGTAACTTGTTTTCATCTCTTCTTGTATTACGTATATACATACATATACGTACATGTTGCACGCTTCTATGGTGAGCCTATGGTATACTTTCGCGCGTTACTTTCTGTTCTTTGTTATATTCCTCATCACGATCATAATTCGTTCTTTCCTTTTGTTTCAATCTGGTAGATTTGTTAACGCTTTTCTATCTAAAATCTAACGTACATTTTTTTTTCGCTAACACGAAAACAATTCTTTGGAATTTGATGTTCAGTCTATTTTGCTGCATTTGTCTCTTATCACTTTTCGAATCTTTATATATATATACTATATATATGAACAATCTTCCTAGATGCGAGTGTACGTGTGTGTTCTGTGTGCGTGTGTGTGTGTACATATAATATGCATACATTTCTCGAGGCTGATCAAAGGAACGAACAGTAGCGTAGCTGGGTGGAGTTTTCGCTTCACTTAAATATGTATTCTTTCGATAACTGACATTCTAAAAATTGCATTTTTGCTTTTTGCATATACTCTCTCTTCCTTTTTTTTCTCTCTTTTTTTTCCTCCTTGGATAGTCGCCCATGAATTTCGTGTTAATTCCAAGCTTCACTGAGAGACCTTAGAAATTTGTGAAAATTGTCTCTGCTCTCGATTTTAGAAAATCAAAGATACGTCTGTTTGTATGTATGTTCGAGCCCATATTATATATATACATGCACACCAATCGTGCAGGGTGTTTCTGCAACTCCATTGCAATGTGTCTCCACCTATATACACACGAAGAATGTTGAACAGTATTTTTCTTTTTTTTAATTTTATCGTATGAATGGCTATTTTGGTTCGAAGGAACAAGAAAATCTTAAACTCCTCATAAGGATGACAAACTTAAATGGAATTGCTGACAAACTTGTATGCATTTTGAAGGTTTTGTTAATCGCAAGAATTATTACTTCAATGAAGTTTTCAAACAACACGTGTATGAAAAGTTACAGATGTATGCCCAGCCTTTTGCACAAATGGTTCTATAAACTAGGTGGCATTTCCTCATGAAAAAACAAGTGGAGAATATACAATAATTTTTTCCGATTAGTTACGTTGTTTCCGAGAAAAGTATTTTGCAAGAGAAGTTTATTTAAATAAGTTTAGTAGAGTCTGAATCAGGGAAACGAAATTTAATACCATGTGCAGTAACAAACAGTTAGCACTGGTATTACAAGTTCCAAAAATCATGTCAGACAAAATTACTGGGAGTGTGACATTTCACGACGAATGAATTCTATCATATTTCGATTTTTCTTAAAAAACTTTACAACTAGCCATACAAATTTAAAGTATATTTTTCCCTTTTTTTTATGTGCCACAGTTTACTAGATGTACTAATTAAATAGGGAAGGGAAATCAGATCGGTCATTGTAATCAAACAGATTTGCGGATTAATATGACTGGAAGTACATTTTTCTGTAACCTTTTATACACCCGTTATATAAAAATGTCTTTCAAGCAAAAGTTATTGAGATTAACAGGAACTTCCGGCATATGCAGGAATGTAATAGGAATTTCATTTAAGAAGTCTGTTTACTCTTTTAGGATGAGCATAAATTTATCTGTTCTATATAGTATAAAATAACTGTTCATACTATAAAGTCGGTATTATTAATAATCGCGATTAATTCTTTGTAATAGAGTTCGTGAAACAGCCTGTATAATTATTGTTTTTCATCTTGCAAGCTAGGTTTTACGTTTAGTCACTGTCTTAGCACCCGTTCCCATTCGAGAGTGACACAGCGTAACGCTTAGAAAACCCGCGACCGTTGCCCTCCTGTAACTCCACGATTTTGTTAACGCTGATATTTCAGTCTAGTCATTGTGCTGAATGGCCCGTTGAGAAGAGGGCTTCCACACCTGATTCGCAAATTACATAGAAAGTCTTCGGGGAAAAAAAGAACAGAGACCAGACAGTCCAACTCGTAATTCAATAAATTCTTACTTCTGCACAAGTAGTGGAAAAATGAGATTAAGCAAATACTCAATATTCCTCAGCGAGTGTGACACTCGTCGCGGGAAATATTGATCGGTAGTTGACAGCATTGTGACCTCAGGAATTTGCGAATCAAACGATCCTCGTTTATAGGCACGCTCCTTGCACACAGAGTGTCGGGAATGTTGAGAGCAAAAGAAATGAAAAAAAAAAAAAACAAAGTCGCACGATAATTACAGACCCACGCGTGAGTCGTTTGTTCTCGCCCCCCATTCGGAAACACCAATATGCTCTCGAGCCCAAAGAAACGTATCGCGTCGCGACGTATTTTAAGACGAATCACGACAGAGGCAAGAAATGACTTGCTTCGACACAAACCGAGTGAAATGACGATCAGTCTTAGTATTACAGAGTATGTTTACGAATCACAAGATTAGGGAATGCCCAGTTTGACAAAGAAAAGTTCTACTGCAAATTTTCCTCTTAATTCCAGCTGCCCGAACAATCGACATTAAATGTTCTGAAAATGGGGAATCGAAAGGCCAGCGTTTGATCTGCTGTTGTTTCGTCGATTATTCGAGCACCAGTAGCAATTAATTAATATTCGTGTACGATCCGATTTTTTAGAGCATGTAATGTACCGTGAATATGCTCTAACACTGAACAGTCTGAATGTGCGTGTGGAGAGAAAGGCAATTCGAGAGTCAGAGAGGGTGTGTGTGTGGGAGAGAAAGGGAATTCTGAACGTGTTTGTGTGTGTGAGACGAGATAGCGTAAGAGTTGTCCCTTTTCTTGTAACTATCGTTACGAGTACTTAGCGAGTACCTTTTATAAAAGTACCTGGCACATTTTCTTTCAGTTACTGGACACCCTCCCGGTGTGCCAAGATTTTAATCGACAAGTGTGCAACCGTCCCGCCTGCAAGTTTATCCATCTCAGTGACGGTAAGTTTTTCTCTCAGGTGACTCACCTGGATCGGCTCAACTTGGCAGCAACTTCGCTCGCATTTCTGTCACTTGCTATTTTATTTTCTGTGGTAAAAGGAGATTTTTGTGTAAATAGGATAATCCTTTGTCAGAAAATAGGCTTCTTGCGATGTGTTTGCCAAAAACTTTCATTTTTTAGGGAAAACTTGGAATATTACCTTTATGTAAATAATCCGGCGCTTTTTAAAAATTTCTTTACATTTTCAAGCGAAATGGTGGCAGTAAGGTTTTATGCGTTAGTCTACTGGAAATTCTACTGTCGAATTTTCCGAGTTTCTCGGCGACATTTTAAAAGAAATTTCGCCAGGGCTGTGGCGCAAAGCAAACGCAGATTTTCGAGATATGTACTCTTGAATCGGTGCTCATGGAGCGTCAGGGTCTCTCTCGGAGTAATTCAGCTATTGAAATTCCAGTGCAACGGAACTATTCTCTCTCGAGCAAGCAGTCAGCCAAATGGATAGACAGACGGACGGACGGACGGACGGACGGACGGACAGACAGGGACGATTATGGGATTGTCTTTTATTCATCCATCGATGCCATGAATTCCTTCATTCCGTGTGTGAGATGGTGCATCGTAATTATAAAAAACAAATAGTTTACTTTTTCGCGACTGTGAAAAGATTTTAATCGACAAATAGTTCACCCTTTCCATTCTACATTTATTTCATCTTTTTAACCCTCTAGCAGTCAGTTGCCCGTCTCTTCATTAAATACCACCGTCGTTTTATTTTTGTGAAAAATTAACACTTTTGTTTACATTGTCACTGTAAACATTCGAGGAGTGTATTCGTGCAACTCCAGAGAATGGGGAATTTTTTTAACAACCAGATCTTCATGAAGCGTGTTTGAAGTAAATCCCAAAACTTGGAGACCTTAATGTGCATACTTTGAGGATAAAATCAGTTGTATGTGGGTTTTTTTTAGTTATTTTGGACCATGAGCGTCCAAAGGGGGGGGGGGGGTGTGAAAGGGGAAGTTGCCCCCCCCCCTGGCTTTTGAGAAAAAATTGCTTATTTTTCAAAACTCATCTTTATTAAGTTTATACTAAGAAAGGGAATATTTTTAAATTTCGATTTTAAATTTTTAATTAAAGTGACACTATAAAATCGGTCAAACAAAAAAAGAGGGGTATATTTTTCTTTACCATCATCCCAAAGTTGTCTCCGGACGCCCCTGTTTTGGACTTACATACGTTTCATAGAAAGGATAAAAATGGTTGCCGAATTAATATTAAAAAATTGTGGGTAGGAATATTTCATAGTAGTACATATTTCGTGAATCTATGTTTCGTACATATTTTTATTTTGAATAATGTTGTTATGTGTTAACTTGGTCATTCTGTTTCTAAGAAGGCCAAAGTATTATTATTTTATAATACCAAAATATTTTTGAAAAGCCTATATACTAGGGTGCCACTTATTTACTAAAAAAAGAAGGTCAAATTTTCCGTTGGACCCACCTCCTAATTTTGTTTCATTTGTTTAATATAGTGATGTGTAAAGATTCAGTGTATTCGAATAACATTAAACCGTGGCGCTTTGAACTTTAACTTTAAAAATTACAGAGACATCTTGTAAACAACGAAAATTAAGGAATGCAATAGCAACTTCTGCTATTCCATTTTACTTTTATTGTTTCGTAGAATTGTCGTCATTTGTAACGGTTATGTAAATCACAGTGTATCAAATCAGTTATAAACGCAGCATAATAAAACAGTAAAACCGTGTACTTGACTTCGATATGTTACGGAATTGTGCTTAATATTTTTAATTCAATAAATTAAAATATATGTAGGATTTGGAAGACAGTCCGGACATTTGAAATAAAATAAATCCTTCAGTAAAAATTTGAAAAGGTGATTTTTTCTTAATTTCCACGTGTTGTCGCCACGGAATAACATTATCCGAAAGAGCTGAAATCAAAAGGAACAAAACTAGGGTGGGTCTCCTTTCAAAACCAAAAGTCAGAAAATAACTGGCACCCTAAACTATATACATAATATAAATATATAACTGCCCAGGCTTTATTTTTATTGCATTTCATTTATTAATCTGCATTGGTCGCAATAGACCAGAAACATCATGTTTACGTGATCCTGGCGGCCCTATGTAAAGAAAAACATTTCAACAAAATTTCCATATGTAAATTAAAATTAGATACCAAGTATAAATATCACTTATATCATTTTTTAACTGCACTATCAAGGAAATGGCAAAATACTCTTCAAAACAATTCTATTAAAAAAAAAAAAATTAAAGATCATAATTCACATCCCCATGTTCATGAAACTACTTCTTAGAAATTCTTCTTCTACAAATTGCAATTGGATACCTAGCAAAAGTGTTATTGGATGGTGTAAGTTTTGTTCTCTCAAAGGAATGTTCCAACATCTCCCTAACAATACAATAAACTTCAACAAATGTTCAATAACGCATTGGTACATACAAACCCCTGATGATACTAAGCTTCGGTATAGGCTAGGGCAGCGTTTCCCAATTAAATTTTGCCACGGAACCCTTCCGAACTCACTAAAATTTGGCGGAATGCCCAACCTCAATAGTGTTTTTTTGTATACAGTGCGCTGACAAGGCAGCGCCGTCTCAAATGTTGCAGTTAAGTGTGTTTCTGGTTGAATACACATTTTTTGAATATGTAAATTTTATTACAAGCTAACGTTTTACGTAAGCCCAACTGGGAAACGCTGGACTATCATTGAAAAGAACACAGTTCACACCCGGATACTTGAAGGAATATGTAGCACCTGGGCTCTGAAAGTTTCAATCACCTAAAGCCTAAATGTCTTCCGCAATTGTAGACCATAGGGGTCCACGTGAATAGGCAAAAGCAGCCATATGTTCAGTTGTTGCCCGGTACAATTCTAAACGACCGTCTTTCTCACTGTTTCAGGAAACGTGGAGGTGATCGAGAATCGCGTAACCGTGTGCAGGGACGCAGTGAAGGGCGCGTGCATGCGACCCCAGTGTAAATATTATCACATACCGGTCGCGTTGCCGCCAGCGCCCCTGATGGCGATCACATCACCTGGGACGCCCTAGTTACTCCTTCTCGTTTAGCGGATATCACGACGAAACGAGCAGAGAGGAGCCAGATTGAAAAAAATAGAACGAAAAGAGTGTGTGCGAGCGTAAGAGAGAAAGAGAGAGTATGAGAGCGAGATAGTCGTAACGAACGAACGAAGAGCTTCTCGAATGCGCGTTTCGCCGGATCACGATCGACCTGATCATCGGAGCAACATCGACCCGAAGGGGAAAGAAACGGATCCAAATGTTTTTCGTCCTCGTCGTTCTCGTCGCCGACGTCTAGCAGACCGACACGATTCTATTTTCATCCTCCTCCCAGGCGTACGCTTCCACCGTGCGGGAGAAAGAAGATGGACGAGCTGAAAGCGAACCGTGGATCAGGGAGAAAGGAAGAAAAAGCCAGACTGAAGAGGACAGGAATCACAGAGAGAGAATCATACGGATTCGTTCCACTTTTCCTTCCTTTTTTCGTTGACCCTTTAAAGGAAAGAGAGACAGAGAAAAGCTCTGTGCGCGTTGGTTCCTTCAGCGATATTTGTTTGCAACGAAAGAGTATCGATCGGTTCGCCGGTCGGTGCCACGTATTTTCGGTTACAAAGAACGTGAACGGTTCGCGAGGACGAACTTCGCGACATTCACGAACGCGGTATTCCACAGGGGTGAAGATAGGATACTGTATCCCCGACTGGAGCGGATCTCCTCAGCAATCAGATGAATATTGAAATCTAGATCTATCAAGGTTTAGGTGACTCGCGTCGCGTCAGCGAGAGAAACGCCCTCGAGGATGCTTGAACCATGTCCGTCAGGATCGAGTGCCAGTACCACGGGGTCTTCCTTAATCCTGCCTTCTTTTCTCCTTTGTCCGTGTTTGCTTCCGGTAGAAAGAGCGAGAGAGAAAGAGAGAGAGAGAGAGCAACGTATAAAATGACAGAACCTAGAAACTGTCCAACTCTAGGACTCAGAAATCTTAGCTGCAGTATCCACGATTGATTTTATAACTCTCTTATCGACAGCTCTTGTATATCTCACTGTTGGATCAGTTCTAGTGGAGACTTATCGAGGCTTCTGAATCACTTTCCTTCTTTGCACACGTTTCAGGGTGAATCTTACGAGTAACACATGATGATCGCTGAACCGTGAATGCTAAGCTCTCGCAGACTCTCTTGTTGACGCTACGCGATACTTATTTTTAAATCTCTTACCTGCATAGAATATACTGCCTTAGGTTGAATCGATGACCCCGAGTGAAAGGGTTGTTGGTTCCTTTGTTCGTTCTAATTTGCGTCGTGGGAGGTCTTTGATTGAACTAAAGATTAAGGTTTTCTTTCTTCCTTTTGTATCCCTCTGCATTTTCATTCTTTGGTCTTGTCTTTACTGTTAATATTCGTCAATCATCGAGTAGGACCTCAGTAATGTTTTAGCTTACGGTCTGATTGCAAACTTCGTTCAAGATGAAGAAAATCTATAAAGTAATCCCAGAGTATGACTTTACATGTGACGTCTTAGTTAGCTTTGAACGCCCTATTTTACTAGAGAATCGTATATTCAGAACAGAGATAACTGGAGTTCTGGTAGATGAATCGATCAGCTTTATTTCCGTTTCGTCAGTCTGAGTCTCTTATACGAATTCATATTATACACCTGCAATATACAGAAAGAGTGAAACGCAGTTGGGGATTTTGTATTCGTATGAAAATGAAGAACGTTCGTCGCGGAATCGTAAAGGACAATGTTAAGTTGGGTTCCTCATTGGAGCAAACGAATGTGCAGTGATTGGTCTCCATTTTCTGACGAAGTTTTCCACTTCTCTCATCTTTCCTGGCTCTTGTGCTCTGAGGAGCTGTTTTCTAAACTACTCATAGGTATATTTGAAATTAGTTTTCAGGATTTGAAGGTTAAGATCAGTTATGATAGTGCCCCTAGCTGGTGCGCAGGTTAAAAAATTACACCGTTTGGTTATCTTGATGGCAGTTTTACAAAAATGTATAGCAATCGCTGCACAACGCTTTGGTTCCATGTCCAAGGCAACTTAACATTGTATTTTCTGCACGTTAACAGTTATTGAACTAATTTATATTGCACGAGTGAGGCTAGCTAGGGCCTATGGGTTAATAGCGTCGAAAGATTTCGTCCTGTTGATGTTAACACTAGTTTAAATATCGTATGATCGAACTGGCACGTCGATTTTATAGAAATCACGAGGATTAAGGCAAAAAGATGGCTGTTGAAATATTCTAGGCATTTTAGGGTTGTCTGCCTGATTCAGGGTGGTTAGAAACCTATTTGTCACCAAAGTATCTCTGAAACTGTAAGAGTAAGAGGAATTTTTGTTTTTAATACTAAACCACCAATACAAAATGTTTCTTCAATTTACTGTCTTTTGTGACGATGAATCTCAAAAGTGTATCATAAGTGTTGCAAGGCTAAGAAAGACAGAAAGTCAGTTTATATACTTTCAGACAGAATGATACCGAAAGCTTTTTGAGCAATTACAAGGCCCTAGATGTTCCACTGTAAATGTGCCCCAAAAAATAAATTTGAACTGTTGATTCAATTCCTAATTGATTGGAAGAAATTTAGGCATCGAGAGGTTGATCTCGTCAAACATAACTTGAATTTTATTGGACCATTTTACTACCTAAATTCTAACAAATTAACGCCTGCGTCATCGTTATGAGTCCAGTATTCAATCTATCATCTTATCGAGTACTCTTGGTGCACCCACCAACATTGAAACGGATTCTTCAAGTTTGTGGCTTAGAATTAAAGCACATTCTTCTTCGACTCTTCATAATTTCAAGGTATTCAGGTGTCAGAAATTATTGAACCACCATGCAGATCTGCGGTACAACAAAGATCGAAGAATTCGATGATAGTAAAATGTGCAACGAGACACCCCTGTCTAGACGAGTCGAAAGGAGTCCCGAGCGACAACACTCGTAACTTAACCCCGTAACAAGTAACGAAGTTTTTATACTCACATTATAAACAAAAATTCCACTTATATTTTGTTTCTATATCGATATATATGTATACATATTGTCGCGTATGGGCATACGTTTGGGCTGATCGATGAACGTACGTACATACGCCAGGAGGTGTCGATTTTACAGATCGGTAAGAGGGGAACAGAGCGACGAAAATAGATGGAGAGCAGGATCGATCGGAGATCAGCGACGAAACGATACATATATATACATACTATATATATATAATATAAACACGTTCTTCCGTGGGAGGAACAAAGCCTTACGACAAGGTTTCCGGCGACTCTTTGATTCACGGTCAACTTAATTTTTTTCGTTTTTCTCTCGATTCTCGCGAAGGGAAACGCCGAAAATCTACATACACACACTCTGACCCGAGTGAACGCTATTTAATTATTAATACTAACGACAAATGTATATGACAAATATTATATATATACATATTATAAGAAATTATATTTAATTAAAGTAATAGAGAGTTTTTTGAGGGGAGGCAAGGTGTCGTACGCGAGCGAAGGAGGAAGAAGCAATGCGTACGAACATTTCTCGGGAGAAAGAAGGGAAAGGTCATGCGGATAATCGTTTTATATTCGCAGCCAATCGCGAGACGAGCACGACGAAACTCGATCCTTAGGTTTTTTCGAATCGCGTTCTTGTGTTTCCGGCGTTCATAGGGAATAAGTTTATACACGCGACCGTTCGTATTTTCCGATTTATCGCGACAAACATGATCAATTTGTTTGTCTTTCTCGGTGGCGCGCGAGGGACCCGGCATCGTTAAGTCTTTCATCGCTCTTGCATTTTTATGTTTTCCTCAATTCTTTCACCCCATTTACACATTCAACTCTACTCGTCTACACATAATATTTTTCTTTTCTTAGTTTCTTGAGCTGCCAGTTGGATCTTATAATTGTGAGCGCAATCGACGCGATAAACGGAACTTTCTCAGTGGCAATTTTGATTAACTTCCAAATAGATTTTCGGTACGAAGAATGAACTGTTTCTCATCCTCGGTTTACAATTCCCAACCCAGCCACCTTGAGTCACTTCGAAATTAATGAAGAACACGACCGTCCAGGAAAGACTTTCATCTCCTTTCCCGACCAAGCCGATAAGAGTGAGTCTCTTCGTTTCGTTTTTCAACGAGAAACCGCGTTGTTGAGCTAGTCATTTCGCGAGGGTCCTCCGCGCGCGCGCACGATCTTCCACTTCCGGTACGCGCCACGAACGATAGCCGCCATTCACACAGTCGCGTCGGGTTTTCCTTTAATCGATTAATTGATTGATATACAGTGATTAATTTTTCATTGACTACTCCGAAGATATCGTTAATTATTTAAACGATAATAGGTATAACAAAGTACTCTAATGACAAACTAAGTATAGGTTACGTATGATATAAAAATACTGAATTAAAAAAAGAAAAAACAGATATATATATAACATATATATATATACATATATATATTAAACGAGTGATTAAACGACTAAGCAAGTAAATGTTCCTGTACAGCATTTAAGAATCAAAGGACACACTTATTATCGGCGAGGCATACATAAAACGAAATAGAATGACAAAAATGAGGAATATACACCTTTTTCTTTTTTCTTCTTTCTTTCGGTATTGGAGGGAAAAGATTCTAGAGTATGACACTGTAATTACATGTGTACGTAGGCTATTGAAGTTCGGGATACCAAGGTTCTTAGATCGTTGTAGAACCTAAACTGTTCGCGAATCTACGGGCGTGGCACACAGATGTTTTCTTTACTATTTAGTGACATATTTTATTGCATTTTTCCATGACTTTTCAGATCTTGCGAACATTGCACAACATTTCTCCGTTATATGATTGAGGTCATACTGATGCGCAGTGACGTGGGCAATTATTTTATCATTGCAAATCCGTTTTCGTTGATTGAGCAAAAACATTTAATAGAGGCACGATAGAAAAATGAAGACAAATGTTTGACAAAACATTTAAATAAAAACCAAGACATTACATAAAGGGTGTTTCACTAAAAACCTCTATTATAAAGGGTTTGAATCTGGTGAATGCGCGTGAATAATATTGGCCGTAATTTTTTTTTTATAAAGAGAAAACGCAACCTTGTGTTTATCTTAAAAGGGTAAACAGTGGGAGACATTAAGAATATTAAACGTAAGTGCTATTAAATTTGTGTATATCTCGGAAGCTCTTATTAAAATGAATAACTTTTACTCGGGATAAGTTTTTAAACAACGCATGTACAAAAGGTTACAAAATATGTAAAGTTCCAATCACATCGGCCCGTAAACGCGTTTAACTGTAAGCAATTCTCCCACGATTCGTTCCTCTCCCGTATTTCCAACTGCATCGTTTCGAAAAACGTTTCAAGTAAAAGTTATTTATTTAATTTAAACTACTAAATTTACGCTATTAACGCGATGAAATTTAAATAAACGTTATTCCATCGTCTTAGTGAAACATTCTGTATGTGTGAAATTAAGTACAATAAGTAACGAATGTCGATTCAAGTGATTCATCAACATAAAAATGAAAGAAGAGACAGGAATTTTTATCTCTAGCGAATGTAAAATACTTCTTTTGTATTTGAAATATGGGGCTTCTTCTTCGAGGCGGATGACCTCAATTCGACTTCGATTTTCTTACCGGGTGAACATACAAAACGCGCTGAACGCGAGTGTGATATATTCAAATTCGTCCCAATCGCTGCCAGTCTTCAAGCAAGCTTCTACATCCGTTGTTTCCAAACGGGAAACTCGAAGAATTGAAGCTCGTCCGCCTTTCGAAGCGAGAAGAAGAGGCAACAGTTCTGTCGACGCCTCGTTTTACGAACAGTAAATTCTGTATCAGTGAAAGGTGGTCGATCGCGCGTAGAATTTCGGACGAGATCAAATAGAAGCAACCGTTCGGAGAAGCTTTTCCCTTCGATACCAATCGTTTTAGCAGATACACCAAGTATTATAACTAAGGAAACAATAATAACGCCAGTATGAAAGGAAAAAAAGGAAAACGGAGAAACGAAGATTGGAACGGGACACGTTGTTCCGTTTAGCCGAGAACGTTCACGAAAACCGTTCTAAAAGTATGTCAAAAGATATGTGTACATATACGTATAGGGTTATAAAAAAAAAACGAAAATATGAAAAAAGAAACGAAACACAAAGAAAAAACGATACGACGAATTCACTGGAGTTTCAGCTTCCCAACTTGAGTCAAGGGTTTTAGCTGCTGCAGCAAGCAATCGCAATGCGGTAAAAACAAATTATTTGCAAGTCGAGCAAAGAATTCGCCCGCTTGAATGCCACGTCGCCGGTATCAGGAACGACAACGATACTTTCGGATAGAAAAAATTCGAAAGCCGACGAATGGAATTGACGAGTCCTGATCCAGCGACGACGAGTTCGTAAGACAAATTTATATACGCTGTCGCTTTGAAGAGGCAAAGAGTGCTGCTTCGCGTGGCCAACAAACGTCATTGGTTCGCACGAAGAACGTGGATGTCGAATGGACGAGCTCATCGTTAACCACGAATAATGCTAGTAAAAAATTTAAAGTCAACTCGCTGGGATTCGAGACTGCGAGCTATGGACCTCAATTGTGATCACTGTTAAAGACCAACTCGGTCACATTTCTGCAGAAAAAAATGTGGATTTTAATCGACAAAGAATACTATAGTTGTTTAACTTTATTCTTCATTGCATTGCATAATCAATACGCTTGGGTAAAAAATTGTGACTGCACTGACCATAGTCAAAAGTTTCAATATTGTTCGTGTCTTGCATTCTTATTTGTGGGGTTTTGGTACGGATAAAATAATGACGCGCTTGGTGATACATACTATGACTGTTTACTGGAATGTCGATGTGGTTCGCTCGATCGATCTCGTGAGACTCACCGCCTGGGCCACGCTTCGCCCCTCCACTTCGGTCTCGAATGGCTCGTCGCTAGGGCGAGGAAAGGTCGCGACTCGCGACTGTTTGTTTTGACGCGCTACGTTTTCTGGAACTTGCTGCGACGCGTTCCGCTCAGGCCCGAATTAAAGTAAGGCTACGGGGGACTGCAGTCCCGGGCCCCGTTCTAAGACTTCAGTTCTAAGCGATTAGCTCGCTCTGTCTTCTTTGGAAATGTTGTTTCAAATAAATTATCTATGAGTTTGACAACTTCCTATTTTATGTTTTTAGCTTAAAATTTCATTGTTTGAACCTCCTTTATGATATCTATTTCAATTTTTGCAATTTTGGAGAATTATATATTTTTAGACATATACACGGCATCCCATTTGAAATTTCGCACGCAATTACAGTGAATTCTCGGTTTACGAGAATTTAAACTCGTTATTGTTATTGCTTTTCAACCACGGGGGTCACTCAAAGATTTCATAGCCCCGGGCCCCAAGAATCTTAATCCGGGCCTGGTTCCGCTCGCCACATTATTGAAGACGCTACTGAGTCTTAATTAATTATTTTACCATACTGTTATTCGATAACCCTATTATTCACTCAATCTTATAATCAACATGATGGTCTTAAATATTCCAATGTATTCGTAGTTTATGCTTCACAATGGTCACCGTTACAGATTAAAGTTAATCATCTTTCACGTGAGGCATGTCGACTTCCATTAAATTAATTTTCATTTAGTCCAACAAACCAGACACCTTTGTCATTTAATCCGTTATCGATTCTCCAATTTCGAAATATTCACAGCTACTATGTAGTTGCGAAGGCCTGGGAATTAACTGCTCTTTTCGGCCGATTTTCAGAAGCAACGTCCTCTTTCTCCAGCCGCGAATCTTGGCCCCTGCGGCGGCCGTAATGCTCGCGCCACATGAACCGTGCATGGCGCATTAGGGCCGCATTCGCATCAATAGGTTTAGACATCAACCCAGAGAGCACTATTGTCGATGCGTTTTTGTTTTGTCAACACGCCTGAGAGGGTTCGAGCATTCCGGCCGTCGTGGGAGCCAAAACGCGCGGCGGAAGAAAGAAGGTGTTGCTTCTGAAGATCGGCCGAAAAGAGCAGTTAACTCCCAAGCCTGGCGTAGGCCACATAGTGATCACTATTGAAGTCTACCACCTCTGCTACTTCCGACGCATTTCGAATCGAATTCGAGAGGAAATTGTTGGAATCGCTGTCGTTTCCCGTTCTCGTGCGACCCCATTGCCCGTTTGGCCGGGAATATATCTATGCTCGCGTGTACCTACCTAGCTTCTTGCGCGCAACGTATTTTTGACTCTGCCGAAAAAAAAAAAACAGCTAGGGAATTGAAGAAACGGACAGACGAGCACACAACTTTAGAGAGCACTCACAGCTGACGAGAGAAAAGAGAAAGAAGTGTCCCGCGAGACGGAAAAGTGGGTCAGCGAAGTTCAGGGAGCACACATTCGCTCTGCAGGGAGAGCCGACGCAGGCGATATTGGGAGTATCGGGGCGCGCTGTTCGAACGAGAGCGGGGCTGGATGTTCGGATATTTTCGGCACGTTTAATCGGATTGTCTGCCACCGATTTAACCAGAGCCTATCCGAGATCGCTGACACGAACGTCCAAGCGGATTTGTTCGGATAACCCGTCCACGGCTCGCGAAAGGATCACGCATGGTCGCCATTAGCCCGCGCCGTCACTGAAGCGCTGCCAGTTGGTAAAGAATCGACAGACACTGGCGAGGGAAATAAAGGGAAGCGATTGATCTGTCAGACGACCTAGAGATGGAAAGAACGCTAAACTATACCGAAATAATACACTACAGACCGTCCACACGCCAGGGACAAGCTTGTCCGCTGATCAACGAGAGACAGAGAGAGAGAAAAGTGAAAGCGTCGCTGGTGCCATATCGAGGGGATTTCGTTAAACTGAACGGCTTGAACCGTCAGACTTGACAGAGAACACGACTTTAGTTCTAGATGAGCGTGTATGTAGTCGGGTTAGAGGTGTCCAAACAGCGTCGTGAACTCGAGTACACTGCGCTTCTCACGTACACTAGATATACTATATAGGGTAGGCGCAACAGAACGGATATATAGGGATATACATATATGATATATTTTTGACCATTATTCTACGATAGGTGGACCGTGTAGCAGTGATAATTGGAATAGAGAACGGACAAGCCTCCTTGGTCGCACTAGCTAGATTGCCAGAGCCCCTGAACGCTGAACCGAGCATCGATGGGAAACGCGAGAGTGGGAGAAGCAGAGAAGATTGACAATGATCGTGTTCCCCTGCAGAGTGATGTGCTCGAGCGTGTTTTGTGCGGGGTGTTTCCCTTGTTGGCTGATAACGATCGATGCACGGAAGGCGAGGTCTTAACCGAGCACGAATAGGAATAACTGGAGTTTTCATGCACATAGACTACACACACGCGTACAGACACGTAATATATATAATACGTATATTAAAGAAAAAAAAAAAGTATATATAGATATATCGTTCGAGCAGAAGCTCCCCCGACACTACGATTCTTCAAGAGAGTTCCTTTCATTCAGACTACCGTATACACTGACCTTTTCCAGAGAAAAAGAAACGGACGATTTTCCTCCAGACGACTAAAAGGAGAGCGAGAAGGAAAGATAGTAATTGTAGCTGCGATGTTGTACATACTATCGCCAACGAAAGAGGAATGCCCCGTATGCGTACATTTCTTCGGTTGTTCCAGCGAAACCGTGAGGGAAAATA
The DNA here is from genome assembly GCA_947577245.1 of Andrena bucephala. Classification (NCBI taxonomy): domain Eukaryota; kingdom Metazoa; phylum Arthropoda; class Insecta; order Hymenoptera; family Andrenidae; genus Andrena; species Andrena bucephala. The sequence goes on from OX387715.1 coordinate 110,273,761, forward strand.
GTCTAGGCAAACGTTTCATTAGAACGACACTCTAGGTAGACGAAGAAAAAATAAATAATGAAAGAAACAAGACACGCGTTCGACATTTGGGTAGCTCGATGTTTAAATATTCGATATTAGACTTTCTCGAACTAAGATTCTGAATAGTATTTTTCGAGTTAGATCGTTATGATTATTAAAGTAGCGTTAGTCTTCTAGCAGGTAGAGACGAGATCGACACTTTTACCACTAATTCGACTAATTGCATGTTAGTTAATGTGTGTATCCAGCCTAACGCCTAGTAAGCTTCACGTAGTGATAGAAAACATTTTCAATCCATGCCGTTTAACGGCGAGTGGGGCGAATTTTTAGTCGCCTTTCGCGACACTGTCGACGACTCATTCGTCCGGATCTCTTCAATTGCAGTACCCCGCTTCCTTCCACCTCCCCTCGGCTTCTCCTTATTGTCCCTTATTAAAGAAATCGCGCCGAATGCTTAGTGTGTCTAATTATAAGCTACTATAAACGAGCAAGCAAACGAAGACGAGAAGAAAAGTAAACTAGAAAACACAATTTAGACGACGTAGGATATTTAACTGACACAGAAAATGATATTAAACCAGATATGTCGCTTCCTTGCTGCGCCACTGGCTGCGAGGAGTAGAGGCGCGCGCATGCGCCGACGACATTTCCCTCTCCGGTGCGAATTTCTTCATAAATGAATACAGTGGCGTACTCAAGTCTTCCCGGCAATTATACTTTTTCGTGTATTTTGTAGAGGTCTAAAGGGAACACGAGTTTCGAGCAATGTGGAATTAAAGTGTGGCTAAAAAGACATGAAGTATTTGCTTCATTTGTAGAAATATTTGGAAGACTATATGGAAAACTGTTGCGCGCCCAAATTTTTAACTTTTATTTGATCATCAATACTCTAACTTTCCTCGCAACTTTTTTAAATGAATTAAAATTTTCGACGTTCTATAGTAATAATTGTGCCATTAAAGAAATTTTAATCAGTGTTCTGCACTATAATCTTGTTGGAAATGGCAAGTACACGGCAATATATAATATTCTACGATACATACTTATGTAAAATTTTTATCTCTTTGTTCGCCGTGTTTCCCAATTAATTTTTGCCATCACAACCGAGGAAGTTCTTAAAAATAGCATTCTTTAACCACATCCTTTTTCTCTCATTGTACTTTAATGCCACATTACCTGAAAGTGATGTCACCTTTCCTTCTCCAAAACGCACCTAAGAATCTGGCAGCGGAAAAACTTTTGTTCACGCCACTGTACATACATCTGCCTTGAAAATAAAATATGAAGAGCCTAATTATGCCGTTTTCAACGCGATGCATATGGTAAATTACAGAATGGACGTCCGTTGAGGAATTTCGATGCTTCGAAGAACGAAACTGAACATAGAAATCCACCCCCTCCCTTGATACCAGTCCCTATGAAATCTTCGTTACGGTTGAATAACGCCCTTGTTCGTCCAACAAACTCGATAAAGTACCAACGCCCAGCTCTAGCGACCGATAGAATATGGATGTAATCCCGTCGAACGATTCTATCGAGAGAGAATCGACGTTGCGTAGACTAATTAGGAAGTAGAGCTCGTGAACGAGGACTTTTAATTGATAAATTTTTCATCAGACTCTGATACTTCGCCACGAGCGAATCTTGGGAAACGTTCGTGGTGTTTTTCCTCGCTTAATCGTAAGCTTCTGCGCCTACCGCGAAACGCTTTCTAGATCCTTTATATCCTACAGACACACAGAGACATATGCATATAAACTTATATACTAAGTGTTTTTGGTCGTTTATCCACAAACGCGCACGCCTAAGCCACGCTAACGATAGGATCTTACTAATATAGTAGTGTATTTCTCGCCACGTGTTTATACTGTTAGAGATAGTCGAAGCAGCTTAGGAAGTTCACACCTTGCGTCACTATTGCTGATCGCTGGTTCGATGACACCGTTTCATTTCGAAGGCCCTCCGTTTTGTCGTTGCCGTGTTAAATATATTATTTCTTTCCCTCCTTTTTGTTCTTCAGTACCTATTTAGCACTTCCAACTCCAAGTTTATAAATTCTTCTACATTTAAACTGTAGAATTGCATTTCGATTAGTGAACCAGCATTTCCCAGACTTTTTCTTAGTTATTACGAATACAGTCTTGTTATTAAATATATAACAGTTTTTGTGGAAATATATTGAATGTGTTTCGTTGATGTCTGTTAGGTAACGTCTAAAAATATTATATTTCACTTGGACTAACTTTTCAGATAATGCCAAGAATCCTCTATTGTTCTAATTCAATGTAATACAAAATTGTATTATATTGCTAATGCGAAATTTACTTATAGAATCTATGGTTTTCCCAGCTTGCGAAATATTTAACAGAACATAATATGGAAAATACTGTGTCAGCATGACAAAACCGTATAACTTCTAGGGTGGAAAAAATTGTGCAACATGTTGGTCATCGATCGATTCTGAAATTTGTATACAGTTCATCGGTTACATCCCTATATTGTTTAGCGAATGTAATTAATGAAAGTTATATTAGTTCTCAAATGAGCTGCCAGTGAATACTAGATTAATAATTACTTTTGCAATGGCTTCGATCGAAATTAATAATTTTAGAACTAATTAGTGTAGAAACCGTGCGAGAGATTGTGAGAAATGGACCTCGATGTCAACGTGCTGAAAAGTATGTTGCACAGTACGCGAACTTTGTTTTCTAAAGAATTTTCAGTGGCAGAAATTGCTATAGATTCCTGACAGTTTAGCTGCTAAGGTGACGTTATCGTGTCTTAAAAACGCGGATGAGCGTGGTGGTCTCAGAAAAATGGGTCGAATAGTTTGAGGAACATATACTTTAACGAAAATGCGATTAACATAGATGAATTCGATTGTGAGAAATTAACAAGATGACTTAAAAAGAAGTGTAATTTCAAATGAGATTTTTTCTTATATTTTTTACAATTTAATTTTGTATTTCTACTTGCAACTTCAATACAGGTTTGATATTTTTTTGAAAGTTGAATAATACACAGACACTTGCGAAATGTATAAAAGCGTGAAAAAATCGAAATCTGAGAAATAAACAAAACTTTAATTTGTGGCCAATCGTGCGAGAACACCACTGTAATAAGTGGGTCACTCTGTGCCCTAAAAAGTAAAAAAGGGCGCCACATTCAGGAGATGTTGATGAAATTTAGTGAAGCATTCAGCTGAATATTTTCAACTCATTTCTTTGAATGCGATACCTCCCCAAACTCTTCGACCCCATTTTCAGATCAGAAGTATAGGTTCCTAGCTATAAAAGTTCCTCGAACGAGATTCCACTGTATAACGTCACTACATTAACTTTAAAACAGAACCAATTCATATTTGGTTGAAAGAGATCCCCTTAACTCGGATTTTTTTAACTCGGCAACGACGCAATCAGAGCCGTCGATTCGAAACCGCCGCGAGAGCACTGTCATTCGACCACCGTTTCCTCTGGGTCCTGCATATATTGCCCAGCGAACGATTGAGTGTAGCCCTTTCTTGCAATACATTAGATAATCGAACGCCTATAGCCTCTAGAAGAATGATTCGGTGTTAATCACTGTACCTCGTGTTTGTATAGTTCGACGATGGCTTGATCTCCTCTGTCCTAACCCCCTGAGCCCCCTGACATGTCCTTCCGACATAACTAACACGGTCGCCCCCCTTGACTACAAGTTTTCTAAACGGAAAAAGAAAAATCAAACCTAAACGCGGGAGAACTCTAAATTTCAAAACCGACACTTATTGAGCATCCGCGATGATTATCCGAAACGACTGCGAAAACGATAAGAAACATAAAACGCGAAGGTCAACACGATACTTTAAGCTCATGGATTTCTAAAAAGTATTCGCAATCTTTAAACGAGTAAAGAGAATTTTCTGCGACAGCATGGCAAATGTTCGTCAACGTAATAAACTAACCCATGAGTCGGGGACGAGGCCGAGGGATTCCCAGCTGAGAGCCACTGGCGGGGACTTGGTAGCCCTTAGAACCGGCTGAGAACCCCGCGGTACCTCGGGTCCTACCGACAGTGATGTAACTATTAACATGTAATCCCTTAACGTTATATTTTTTCGGTGGTTGCTCCAGAGTTCACGCCACGCCGTTTATCCCAAGAACGAAGAAGTAAACCATTTATTTTTTTTATATTTTTTTTATTCTATCCCGAGAAACGATCCGTGAGAGGTAAAGTTAGGTAGGGAGTATAGGCTGGCGGATAGGCGGCGCCTGACGTGAACTCGAGGGCCGCGCCAGCCACCGGCAGTTTGTGATATATTTAGTAAAAACAAATTTAAAAAGGAGAAAAATGATGGTTGTTATTCGAATTAGAAAGGAGAGAGAGTGAGCGAGAGTGAGAGAAAGAGAGAGAAATGCGGTTTTACATCCACACGCGAACACACCAAATGGATTTGATAACGCGCGTACTGCCGGGAGAGGCGGCACCATGCTGAAGACGAATCTTTATAGGGCATTCTGTGGCGTTGGAACGGCTACAGTGGTTGAAATCCCGGGATTTCGGCGCCAGCCGCCTACCGATCTTCGGCCGCCCTACCCGTTCCATGCAATTTACTGACGCGCGAGAAGAATTTTCTAACGCGAAAGAGAGTTCCCAGCAGCGTGAATAGAATAATTTTATACAGCCTGCAGAGGAATTTTATAATCCGGAAATCGGTTACGAAGCGTTCCCCCTCCCGCGCTCTCGGCAGCATCGCGATCGATTATAAACTAATTGTAAATTTTTAGGTACTACCGCGCGTAAAAAAAAAAAAAAAAAGAAGAAGAGAGGAGAGAGAAATAGGGGAGAATGCGAGAGGATGCGATAGGCGGGAGGTGTTTGCGCTATCGCGGAGGGAGAGGAGGAATAACAAGGAAAAAAAATGATAATACACGTAACGACACACACATACACTATATATTGTAATATTATTTTTCGAACATAGTAATGTAATGTAGAATATAATATATGTATTATATATTACGATAATATGATAACGTAACGGTCATTTCGTATGGCGCGCCAAGGCTGAACGAAGTGTTTCTCGGAGTTTAAGAGAGAGAGAAAAGAATTAATTAAGGCCCAGAGGCGTGCGGCCGCGTGGCGCGCGGCGGCGACACCATATTTTTACCAAGGTTTTTTCGAATTATCGGAACATCCACCCCGTCGAGATTCCTAAACGTGATCGAGAACTATTGAGAGATCGCTGCCGCGCGCCACCGTCGCTTCCGCGCCGTCTTTTCTTAGCGTGGGGCCGTTGGAGTCGGTCGTCGAATTGTGCGGTTCGATCTCGTTGTGTTCAAGAGGCGAGGGAATGCCGATAAGCGAGTTAAACGGGCGCGCGAGCAACCTCGGAGTTTGGATTCTTCCGGAATTTTTTTGGGTGGGGGGGGGGGGGGGGTGGTTAGTGGGGGTGGGGGGAGAGAAACGAGAGGAAAGGAGAAGGGTCGTGGCTGTTCCAAATATAAGTGATTTCGAGCGTTCGACGACCGAGTCGCCGGTCAATTTTCAATTCGTCGACTGGAAGATTGAAACGAAGGCGGCGAGGTTGTAACGGGACGATATAAGGGAATATCGTCTCATAGTTGGCATCCCCTTCGATTTTCACTCTTCGAGCTGCGACACGTACGTATCCTAATTTTTCAATGTCCGCGAGAGGACGAAGAGTCGAGCAGAAGCGTGTACAGTGGGGGTGGTTGGTTACTACAATACGAATAAAAAAAAAAAAAGAGAGAAAAGGAAAGTCAGTCCCCCTTTTCCCCGCCTCCCTCAGCCTTCACCGAATCCTTTCCCTCCTCTTTTTATGCCCGTCAATTTTAGAAGCTCCTCGAATGTCGGCCGGAAATGAGAGCGAAGGCAAGAATGACGTGGCACAAGAAAGAGGATAATTAAATAACGATGCGTTCTTTTCTAATTATCGTCGAGTAAAAAGTCGGGTTCAAATTTCGACGATGATACTTTTGTAATACGTGAAGTTACTACTAATCTTAAGTTGTGTTCTGACGATACACATTCACATACACACACACGCGCATACACACACGCACACAGACACCCATATATATACATATTCTATATTATATATTATATTATAATTATTCTTGGCCATCACCCACGTAGAAACGAAATTCAATGGCTCGTCGGCGAGATAAGATAGATATTTTCCTTGTCGTTTTGTTTTCTTCTTTTTTTTTTCTTTATGCAGTTGTTATATTCGATGTTTTGTTATACGAATATGCTGGCATGTTGAATCGCGAACGAGGAACCAAGAAACGCGAAATTGTCTATTTTCTGCGAGGTGCAATCTGCTCGTAACAGGTTTGTGGACGTTTTCCTGTATGCTGGCACCTTTCTTTTATGAGAATCGCGATAGGAAATTTTTTCTCAGTTTCTCCACTAAATCGACACAAATACGTTGAAATCAAAACGTGTGAATGAGGATCGCGGGAAGAAACTACGAGCAGCTTGCGCGTCACTTTTAATAGAGAGAAGAAATTAAAGGAAACTGTACGGACTAGAGGGAAATTAACATTGTGATGTTTACTGATCAAATATGTCAAAAAGAAAAAAAAATGAAAAGAAAGAGAAGGCCCACTGGTTGAGGCCCGACATTTCTGAGTACACTATAAATAATAAACATTATGTAAAATTTACTAGGCATTTTTTCTGATTATCCTTCCTTTCGTCCCTTAATGAATCAATCGATTAGAGAAGCATGAGCTGTTTTCAGAGGAAAATCGATGCACCACTTTAGTACAAAATCTGTTTCAAGGTCTTTGTTGTACATACCTTGAAGTATGATTACAATGTTTTTTTTTAATTTGTTTAATACAAAAAGGCAGCGCCTCACCTCAACAAAAGAAGCTTCTTCTGAAAAACACTGCCCCGCGGCCGGAAAGATTTCTCCTTCAATTTTTGACCTGGAAGGAAAAACCAATTTTTTTTAGTTCTATATAAGATTTTCTCGGGAAGTACGCAAGGAAATTCAAAAATACTGGTTTTTATAAGAATTTTGAACAAACCGTTTCAGAATTTTTCACGTCACTTTCTACCTCAAAATGTAACGTTTTGTTCAAAATTCTTACAAAAAATAATATTTTTTAATTTCCTCGTGTATTTCTCGAGATAATCTTATATAGAACTCAAAAAATTTTGGTTTTTGGTTCTAGGTCAACAATTGAAGGAGAAATCTTTCAGGCCGCGGAACACTGTTTTTCAGAAGAAGTTTCTTATGTTGAGCTATGTTGCCGTCATTGTGAATTAAAATTTTTTTTTAAAAATTGTGATCATACTTCAAACTATTTACAATAAAGCCCTTCAAACAGAATTTGTATTCCATTAACTATACTTGCATAAAAAATTCTCAAAATCAGGCTGCTTTTCCGGGCTTTTACAGTGGCATTACCCCTTAAGGGGACCTTCCGGTCTAAAAGTCGATTTTTTTTTTATTTCATTTTTCGAATGTTCAATTTTTTAGGAATACGTGTTTACAAGGGATTTGTTGAAATTTGTAAAATTCCCGAAGTTATAGGCATTTGAGTAGCGGCAAATGCATGGGCAACAACCGGCCACTCGGCGCTCACGTAAAACTTTAAACGCGTTTTTCTCGAAACAGTGTTTTCAAAACGGTGGGACCTGTATCTCCAAAAGTTATTATCCGATTCGACAGAAACTTTTTTATTTTGAAGAATATACTTCTGGCTGGGGGGGGGACTAGGAAAAATTACAAAAAATTGAAAATTTATAATTTTTAAAGGCGTTGAAGTGCCGTTATTTTCTAAAAAAAATGCCATTTTTGTAATTTTTTCTAGTTCCCACCCCCAGCCAGAAGAATAATCTTCAAAATAAAAAAGGTTTCAGTCGAATCGGATAATAACTTTTGGAGATACAGGTCCCACAGATTTGGATCAATTTTTTGACGCCTTGACTTTAACGATTCTCCAGGGCCGTCTGCAATGATTAATTATAAAACAAAAAATATATTTCTATAATTTAAGACATCCTTAATACAATGCAAAAAGTCCCATTAAATTATATATAGTAGTTTTCCTTTAATTAATTCCTAAATATCACCTATTTTTTTGGGCTCTAGGCCGGAAGGTACCCTTAAGAGCACTTCCCGGTCAAATCGCGCGGAAACATATGTGACATATATTATTTTTTCTACAAAAAGGTATACCGTTCTAAGGTATAAGGTTCTAAAACTTTTTGCACTTTATTCTGCTACAAATGTAGAGTATATAAAACAAAATTATTTCATCTTTTGCCCACTCTTGCCTCTGATACATATGCATTGCATGCTGCATCGTTGTAAAAAGAAAAGGCCTGGACTATCGCCATAATAACATCAGACGGGGTCATCCAAAATCAAAGACCCAAAGAAATTCCTTAATTACACGTGTGCTTATCGCGCTCCGTTCTCTCATTGTTGAGAAACAATTACATTGTGATTGCCATATCTTTAAACGATAGGGTCTCGAAAAATACGTCTTTTTCGCATAACTGTCCGTAAAAATATCGAGTGTATAAAAATTCACAGTAGAGGATAGCGCGGGAGCGAGTGTAATCACGAATACAATAAAATCCCCTTCGAATTTTTAGATTCGGTCAAGAATTGCATTTTTTACATTGGCGATAGTGCGCGAAAAATTGTTTCCAGAAAACTGTACTTAAAGTTTGACACCGAGCGACTCGTCTACTAACGGGTTTTTTCCTGTGAGCGCCCCATTTTCCATGTATGTATTCGTTTAAAAAAAAACATTGATCCTTTCTTCAGTTCAATAAATGTACTATTAAATACAAGAAAAATCACATTTGTATCTATTCTACCTGCGCCACAATCCATCTTCAAAAACACCTATATTTAATGCTGTCACACTATTAGCTCCCCTTAACTGCCTGTAAAATTTATACCATTAGAAATTTCGTTCTAAAATTTCACCTGGACATTCTTGAAATTCTGTGGCATGAAACTATGCAAATATTTTTTTTTTATATTTCAATCGGGAAGTGTCCTTAATAAACACAGTATTATCCAAAACAGCTTTTGAATCGACGCGCGGCACATTTGCAGCGCAAACAGTAAAGCTGCAGAAACTTATAAATCTGTATTCAAACTTGTAGATAAGCTTAGTGCAGTATAAGCGCTATTAGATGTCGCAAGCGACACGCGCGAATTCTAAGCGATAGCTGACAGAGCTACAGTGCATACGCTCTAGGAACTGCATGTGCAATCACGTAGGATTCGTGCCACGTTCGAAATAGTACACCACAAGCCAGCCAATCGTATGGAACGACGCTCGATGGATGCATATTGGCCGCTCACCTCATATACACGATTACGACGATAGCAGTGCTATGATAAGCCGCGACTGCGCGCCGCCGGAAAACGTCACGCGTCCATGATCAGCTCGTGGAAAAGTTGCTTGAAGTTGGCCGCACTTTCATATCGGTGTCTGTATTTCTTCCATTGAAGATGTTGAAAATGGAGCGGCAAAAAGAAAGACACCGGCCGCTGTCTATCTTTGCTTAGGGAATCCAGACGAAAAGAAACTCTTGTGCATGCAAAGACAAAAGAGACAAAGACATTTCACGTCGTAGGATATGATGTTCACATCAGTTGTTTGTCACTGTTGGAAAATTATGTCGCAGAAGGCTAAAGAGTAGATTGGATAGATTGGATTATATTAGATAGTTATACCTAAGTAAAGATAACTTAAGGGGACTAAGTAGTCGAAAAATCGATTTTTTATTGCATTCTCAGAAAGTACTATCTTTTCTGAATAAAATGCCGGTTGGTTTATATTAAAATTCGCAGGATTGTCGATTTGGCAGCCAAGCAGGTGAAGCCGTGACTTATAGCGTCACCTGTGTCCAGAAACTTTAAACGCGTTTTCTCGAATCTTTTGTTCTTTTGGTTTTATCGTATTTGCGAATGAACGGAGGTTCAGATCGACTTTTGAAAATTACAGGGTGTGTAAAACATGTTCTATTCCACGTGGAACCTCTGATATAGTCCATAAAAATTCGAGATTTTGATAAAAAAAAAAAATGAAAAGTCACCGGTTTTTAGTAGCGCACAAACAAGAATGATTTTTTCTCGAAAAAATCGCCGTTTTTAGTCACCAATCGCATAATTTTGGTTTAATTTTTGTTATTATAGGTTTCACTGGAAACTATGAATCCAAGACACTAGAATCACACCTTTGAAATCGGATTACGTCACATTTTAAGACCGATATTAAAGCAAACCCACAAAAAAAAACTAAAATGTTTACCAGTCTGCAGCGTCATTTTTACAGCACACATATATTTCATACCAATTATTTTTCAATCTGTATTGTAGTAATAAACATTGGGTAAAAGGATACATGTGGATTTGCTTTCATTTTTTTTACAAATAAATAAATAAGGAGTCTCTTTATCACGAAAAACGACTGCCTAGTCCCATGAAGTCATAACGTCCTAGGAAATTGCGCCCCGCCGGATAAACCAACAATTAGTTGTTCGTTTATATTAAAAAATTGTACCAGAGCGGGCAAAAATATTAAACCTCATACTTGGAATTCGTAGAACAGAATTGAAAAAGTAAAAGAAATTGGGTTCTAGGGGAACTTCATTGACCAAATTGCCCTTCAATGTCGCGCTACTGTCAACTGGGGGGACATTGGCAGTTACTTAACATGTATTAAAGAAGTAACAGGGCAAAAATGGTATGCATTTCGACACTTGTAGTGCAATCACAAACTTATAATTGGATACCGAAAGCAAATTTGAAAATGTTACTTAAGGAGCTGTTCCGGTTAGAGCCCATCAAAATAATTGATATTTAGGAAGTAATTACAGGAAAACTACGACCTATAATTTAATGGGACTTTTTGTATTGCATTAAGGATGTCTTAAACTATAGAAATATATTTTTTGTTTTATAATTAATCATTGCAGACGGCACTGGGGAGTCGTTAATGTCGAGGCGTCAAAAAATTCATCCAAATCGGTGGAACCTGAAGCATCTAAACCATTGGTTTAAACAATGCCAGATTATTAAAGGGCATGAAACTCCCTCGTGGACTAAACCAGAAAAAATTACAAATAAATTACATTTTTTGAGAAAATAACGACACTTGAAGTTTGAAATCACTTTTCCCCTTTATTTTTCGTCTCTTCAACGCCTTTGAAAATTATAAATTTTTTTTTTTAAATTTTGCTGGTCTAGCCACGAGCCAGAAGTATATTATTCAAAATAAAAAAAGTTTCGAGAAAAACACGTTTAAACTTTTACACCAGCGCCGAGTGGCCGGGAGTTACCCATGCATTTGCCGCTACTCAAATGCCTATAACTTCGGGAATTTTACAAATTTCAACAAATTCTTTTAAACACGTATTCTTAAAAGATTGAACATTCGAAAAATGAAATAAAAGAAATCGATATTTAGACCGGAACCTCCCCTTAAAATAAAAAAGAAATATAAAAGAGATGCACTGAACATAAAAACAAACAAATTAAAGTGTCAATGTAAGTTCCGATTGTTAAAACTTTCGCTGTCAGTGTTATTTATACGTATGATGTTCCAATATTATCCCGTAACCAAGCTAATTAAAATGTATTACAAAAGAAAAAAGATACAATTTTCTGACAGATCCACAAAAGATGCAATGTTATAATAGGATACTTAAAACAAATGCAAAAATGTTAATTTTTATATTACATATAAAAATGTTCCAAAAACATGCCGATGCCCTGTTTACAGTATTAATTTGCTTTGTTTGAAATATCCCATCAAAGAAAATTCCCAGGGGCCCTCACCATATAAACGAATGAGTGGGAATTGAATTGCGCAGAATCTGTAACTTTGAATAATACTTTTCGAAGTGGAGCGTCAAAATGACATATTGTTAGATGAAAGTAAATAGCTTGAATCTACTAAAATCGTGTTATTCTTAGCTCTACTGTTCCGAGTACTGAGAATGTTGAGCAGAGAGTAGGAAGACGAGAGATTGATCGAATTCCATAGAATCTGCAGCTTTGAATTGCGGAGCATGCGTCCTCCCACGTTCCAGCAGCACCGATCGAATGCAACTTCAGACTGTGCCGTGCACCTTTCGTCGCAAAGTCGTGTGTAAGCGTCGCGCGTACGTAGGCTGACTCGGCTGATCGTTGCGAGCTAGGAGGATCGGGCGCGCGCAAGTGACATCCGGGCCCCAGGGACCGAGCCATTGAAAAATGCGTCGACGTTGCCCGCGGAAGTGGCACCCAGAGCAACTGAATATCCTGTGTCCGAAGCGCAGCGAGAACGGAAGGCCTCGAGGAAGCCCGGGCCGTGCTATCCGAGGCCGTGGTGTAGCGTGTTAGACCGCGCAATACGCGATTAAGACGTGGCTCCATGGCGAGCTACTCGCGAGGACGCTCCTCCAGGCAATCCGAGTGAGTGATACAAAAACAATCGTCCACATACTCACCGTAAATTAGTTGACCAGTCAACCTTTTCAACCACACCATGCCCTCTTATCTGATACAATAGATCCCTTTTTTATTTGGATGTTCGATCGTTTTTATCGGTTTCCTTGACCTATCGATTACTCGTCATCTGCTCGATCTGTCGATTGGATTCATCGTTCTGGTGGATATGATTGTTTATTTTCGGCTTGGATGCTGCTGGCTCACTGATTTCAGAGGTGTTGGGTCTAGTTAGTGTCTGACCATGCACGGTGGGGATCTACTGTCTCTATTGGAAGTTACATAGATCGACGGCTGGGAAATCGATGTTTAGCGTCGCGGTTTTTACGATTTTCTCCGCGCTATCGTAACCCTGCGGCGTGTAACTGGCGACCGGTTTCGATTCATGCTACCTTTGGCCCTTGATTACCGTCGATTATTGTCGATTACCGTGATATATGTGTAATTGATAAAGTTTTAGAAGGATTAGAGTTCGTGTTGGTTGCAGGAAATTAGCGCAGATGGTGGGTCCATTATGCTCTTATCGGAAGAGAATATGTTGAAATTTAATAATTTTGGTATCGTTGCTCCAGTCGACTAATTTTTTATTATTGATGACCTTGATGCCTCTCTCAATTATTTTATCAGTGGCATTAAATTTGTCGAACTTTAATGATATTTTATATTTTTTATCAAGGTGGTTCTGTGATTCTTTCACACTGTTTGTATTTTGTCTTATTACTAATGCTGATAACTTTTACTTTTTTTTTCTTTCTTTTTAAATGTTACAGAAATTTGTATTCAGTCCCAATCTGAAAATAACCTTTCCTATTGCAATTTTTTTATTTTCCGTTTTCGTAACAAAACACACACTATTTAAAAAATATATCTTGCACTAAATTATTTTCGAAATGTTTTTCGAATTTTCTACTTAATTAGATTCACTATATGATTCGGAGATGTTTAGTAGGTATGGGAAGAGAATCTCCTTCCTGTAGTCGCGTGGGGCATCGTTTCCCTGACCAATATTGATTGCCAAACATGTTACACAATATGCGGTCCATGATATTGATTTGATCGTAGCACGAGGTATTACCCTATCTGGACCGATGAAAATTATGGGCGAGTATCAGGCAAATTATTTGTCTCTGATTTGACTGAAAACGCGCAAATATAACTTTAAATTATCCGGTACAAACTCCTTTGATTAATGAAACTTTATTTCACTCTTCTTTACTATCAGCAGAATATAATGAGTTAATTCAATAGAAATCTTTATGACTTGTCTCGGTAGATTTTAAATGAAATTCATGTAAATTTCCTTAACTCTGCAACCACTTGAATTAAGTTAAATATAATTATTTTTCATTTAGATTTAAGTACAGTTATATAGATATTCTATCAAATTTTATCTATGCTTTAGTATGGAATATTATGGAGTATTTTACATAGAATATTACATATAATTGTGTATAAATTTAAAATTAATATACGCACACACATGAGGTAGTATATAGGAATAGAAACTTAAAAATATGATGCGTCAATATAATAACACATTTTTCTCCCTTTCCTAGGAACTTAGGAAATCTGTATATTTGTGTGAATTTATATTATGTTAAGCGTAGGATACACCCATAAATAAATTTAACACTACTTTTAATAAATGTTAAAAATTTAAATATTGTCACGATTATTTTATTATGTATCAGATAATTTACATCGAAATGTTTAAAAATAATAATGAGAGACAGTAATTTATTAATTTCCCTTTAATGAATACTTAATTCGAGATAATTATGAGATAAATCTATGAATTTATAATTATTCCCGAAACGTGTATATTTGTTTGAATATAAATTATGTTAAGCGTAGAATACACCCATAAATAAATTTAACACTACTTTTAATAAATGTTAAAAATTTAAATAATGTCACAATTATTTTATTATGTATCAGATAATTTAAATTGAAATGTTTAAAAATAATAATGAGAGACAGTAATTTACTACTTTCCCTCTAATGAATACTTAATTCGAGATAATTATGAGATACATCTATGAATTTATTATTATTCCCGAAACGTGTATATTTGTGTGAATATAAATTATGTTAAGCGTAGAATACACCCATAAATAAATTTAACACAACTTTTAATAAATGTTACAAATTCAAATAATTTCACGATTATTTTATTATGTATCAGATAATTTAAATTGAAATGTTTAAAAATAATAATGAGAGACAGTAATTTACTACTTTCTCTCTAATGAATACTTAATTCCAGATAATTATGAGATAAATCTATGAATTTATTACTATTCCCGTTAATACATAAATAAATTTTATTTACATTTGTTTATATCGGGGATAAGTATAAATATTGACAGCATACATATACATAGTAGATTAAGTTTATCTCCTTTTGCACTTACCGACAATGAATATGGTTAATTTGAACACTGCAATTAAACATGAAGAGGGCATACTGAATAAGAAAAGAAATATTATACACGTAAAGTTCAACAAAATACACGTAACGGTTATACTCTCTGCTTTGTCTTCCCCAAGGCTATTTAATTTTTAGAAATTTTATCCACACCAAGCAAAATACATCGAGATACATTTCGCTGTGTTATACATTTATAACTTATCGCATGCTTGTAGATAAGCACTTTATAATCCGATTAATTAACCCATGAATTTTATGCCCAGTGACACAATGGATGATGACATCGACGATAAGGATGACACGAAACGGTGTGTATTCCCTTACAATATCTCTTCTGTAAGCTAAATCGAAAGCGTTTCAGACTATCATTAATTATCAAATCTTCGCCGTCAGGAGATCGCGAAATTTAAGTGAAAAGAAGCGACGAGATCAGTTCAACATGCTCGTGAACGAACTTGGAAGCATGGTCAGCTCGAACACCCGAAAGATGGACAAGTCCACTGTACTAAAATCAACGATCTTATTCCTAAAAAACCATAATGGTACACGCGTCTCAAACAAAACTAATTTCGCGATCTTACAGTCTTCGTGTTGATACTTATTTCAAATCCACAAATTTTACAGAAATAGCTGTTCGATCGAGGGTTCACGAGATTCAGGAAGACTGGAAACCGTCGTTTCTGTCCAACGAAGAATTCACACATCTCATATTAGAGGTGGGACTATAGAAACTATATCTTATATATTTTGTTGCTCTAGATATTTTGTCGCCAACTTCAAAGTATTGCACACTACCGATCGTAAACTAGAGAATCCTGTTTCCTTTTACGTCATGGACAATAACGAATAAATTGCTTTATTCGCTGCTTGCCTGTGTTTACTAATTAGGAATAATCTCGTCGCTTTTGAAAAAGCAGACATTTGCGAATTACAAAATAAAAAGACTTCGGGAGGCCATTCAAATGTTAACGAAGAATATATCTAAAATGATACAAACGTTCATAAGAATTAATTGTAAGTCTGATTTGTTCATCGAGAATAATTCGACGATGCTACTGGAGCATAAGTAAAACTTGATATTCTCGTTTTCTAAATAAACAATAGAACGTTTGATGTTTACAGGGGATTTATAACACCGATCGTTTATTAATTACCATGAAAAGGTCTTTAAGATCTCAAGGTTACCGTCGCTAGTGTACATTCAAGAATCGAAGAGAAACAGTTTACAGTGCGATTAGCACGAATTAATTTGCAACGATTAAAATTCTTAGTGATAAAAACACAAATGACATTTCTTTAATGTAGGCTCTGGACGGTTTTATAATGGTATTTTCTTCAAGCGGGCGGATTTATTACGTGTCCGAAAGCGTTACGTCTCTGCTCGGGTACCTTCCAAACGAGCTGGAGAATACGACCATCTACGATATCACTTATCAGGAGGATCAATCCGCTCTTTACAACGTCCTGCTGAATCCCGCGAACACAAAAGATCGACGAAATATCAAAAAAGGTATTTTCTCACGCTAAACCGACGAGATTTCATGCAATTTACTGTGACAAAAAAAAGTATGCGTAAACCTCCGATTCTAGATTTCAATTAACTTCTCATTTAAAACCTGAGCTTTAAAAACGATTTATATTTATATTTTTGTGTACGAGTATTTTTTCCTAATAACTTCTGCATTGCACTACGATGTTTCGTTTGTATTTTTCGATGAGTTAGTAACCCCTCTAATAGAGTACATTATTTATTGAAAGTTATGCTTTCTGTTTGAAAAGTTAGCTTTGGTTCAAATCAAGAGGTGGAGGTGAATTGATACTTTTTCCTTTGAGTATATGCGTTATATCTATATTTTACATTTGCAGAGGACCAAATATCTTTCTCGTGTCACATTAAAAGGGGTGGCTTGAATGTTCAGGAAAATCCTGTACACGAACTTGTACAATTTGTTGGATATTTTCGTACGTAATTTAATAATAATTAATATCATTTAACACAAACGTTTTATAATAATATTCAATTCACTGTAAGAAATGACACAGACTAAAAACCTCATCACATGAATTTCTCTTTTAATAGAATTCATTCAAATAACTTATACAGATATTGTGAATATATTAAAGAGCACTAAATTCGTAATCATTTCTTAAAAAACAATAGATATTTATTTGAAAATTATAATACAATTGAAACTAAAAAATTAAGTTTGTCAGAATGGTAACATACTATTTAACATAAATGGTAACATATTATGGTAACATAATATTATATAAGAATTGCTTTAATTAAACCTTACAGACGACTTAGCCTTCAATCTTTTCAAGCTCCATGTATCAATGTCTAAATATTAATTAATTATAGTTACATATGTATTTGGTTAACTATTTGTCAAATATAGCCATATATTTTATGCAATGAAGTGTAGATTTCGCATAGATTTTTCATGTAGGTCGAAGGTACTACTCCAAGTTACACTTCAAACAATTCTTTACATACTTCGAAATTCGAAATTACTCGCCAAGCAGATTGCACTGTCCCTTTCCAAACATTTTCACCAGAATAATGTTTGTTCATTTGAGCACAGAAATTTCCACCTTTACTCATTTATCTCTAACTAAATAATTTAAAATTCTTTTCACCTCTAAAAACACTTCACCGTTTTCCTACTGAATACATTCGCTTGCAAAATAAATTGAAATGCAGCATGCTTTCATTAGCAGATCGTAGACACATTGGCAAAATTGTATCCTCTGTTTATTGCAGGTTCCGATGTTGACACAGATGTGGACAACTTGCTCTCAAACACAAGGTTCAGCAACACCGGTGGAATGGACACAAAGTAACTCCCTTGCCACCTTAAAAGTTACTCGAAATCAAATTGGCTGCAATAAACGCGTTCCGTTTCTCTTAGATTGGTTTTCGTGGGTACAGGGCGGCTCCAGACACCACAATTGATAAGGGAACTGTCCGTTATGGACAACATGAGATCAGAGTTCACGTCACGGCACAGTCTTGAGTGGAAATTTCTATTTCTGGACCATCGGGCGCCACCCATCATCGGTTACCTGCCCTTCGAAGTGTTGGGCACGTCTGGATACGATTATTATCACGTGGACGACTTGGACCGGGTGGTCACGTGTCATGAGTCATGTAAGTATGTTAAAGACTGGAGGAAAGGTTGAATTTATGGTCACAGGAAACTCGTTTGCAGTGATGCAGAAGGGCGAGGGAACGTCATGTTACTACAGATTTCTCACGAAAGGCCAACAGTGGATATGGCTTCAAACTCGATTCTACATCACGTACAATCAGTGGAATTCGAAGCCTGAATTCATCGTCTGCACGCATTACGTGGTTAGTTACATCGATGTGATAAAAGAATTGCGCAAGGAGTCGGAGAGCTTCAGCAAGGATCAGGCTCAGGACACTCTGATGCCAGTGAAGCAACAGCAGGTAAACCTGCATTAGCGTTTGGAATATTGTACTGTCACTATGGGGAGACTCTTGCAGGCGTCTGGCACTCTAATTCTTATAATAGTTTTATCATGGAGAGTAATTCCAGTCGTTATGGGGAAGAAAATTAATAAATAAGATTCCTTGCTATTTAGTTTCTAATGTACCACGTGAAATTAAAGTAGGTACCTAACTGATGTAGACACATTTCTATTCTATTTGTTCAACATGATCGCGTTTTTTATTGAGGTACTGTATAGTCTAGGATATAGAAATCCACGAAAATCGTTAATTTTTAGAAGCTAGGACAGCTTTTTAGTATATTTTAGTTTAAGGTCTTAGTGCAACTGTTTTTAGCTAGCAGAAAATTGTACCCCTTGTTAAATTGATTATTCTCCATCCAGCAAAAAGCACCACGGATTTTATTCCTTCGTTGTGAAGGATAATAATTGATACATCACATTTAATGTGTGATCAGTAGCTGTTTTAGATTATCTTCAGCTGGCTCTAGTATTATCTAAATTTAACTGAAAAGTGCACAAGTAAACAAGTCCAGCAGTTAGACCAGCTTATTATACTAATAGATATAATATTTAGTATTAGATAAAAGATTCGGCGAACATAGCTAAATGAATAATATCAGCATAATTATCTCATTGAACTTTGCGACATAGAGATCCTTCGTAGTAGATATGTAAGATAAAAAAAGATTTTTTGCATCCCTTAAAAGAAAAAAACAACACGATTCCGAAAGTTCTCGTGAATTCGAATAACTTTCCCTCGAAGTAATTTTCAAAATAACGCAGATGTTAGAAGTTACTGATGGTTCAAGCTCCCGGCACATTGGTCCGCGAAGAATCTCTAACCATAGATTATACCCACTCCTTACACCATTCTTTATCCGGCACAGAACATTTCAGCCACACTCAAAAGTCATAAAACTTTTTACAATTCTATTGTAGGTACATTGATACTCATCTTGTAATTCTGTATGAAATTAATTGCCTGCAGGTGACGACGTCCTGCCCAGCCCCAATGACGCAATGGCCGAGTAAATCGTCGAAAACGTCAAAGTCAGTGGCATCCAACACTCGACCAAGGCATCGAGTCGATAATTCGGATTGTTCCTCGATGTCGACCTCTCTGAGAAACTCTCCACATTCGCAAATAACGCACGTCACCCGATCGAAGGACACGTCTGCAAACAGCTCAGTCGCATCGAAGACCCAAATGCCCCAATTGGACAACAGGCAACAGTCGCAGCAGCAACCTCAGTTGGAGGTTGATCAGACTTGTATAAGGTTCATGGAACAAGTGCAATATGCCACGGTTAATTTGCAGCCTGTTGTTAGTACAGGTTTTGCGGCTTCTACTACGCCGATCGTTTCGACTTTACCCACGCACGAGGTACTCAGATCAAATAACCAGTTATTCTTTAAACGCCTCCGTTGAATCAAGTCCAGGTCGAATCAATAAATGTGCAAAAGAATTAGTGTCCCAAGTTTATTTAGCAGAAATATGATAATGACGCGATATGTCGATAATGTCGAGGTTCATTACATTTTTTAAGAATATTTGTCTTCTATCAGTGAATGTCTAAGAAATTAGCAAGGCACTACGCATATTTCAAATTGCGTGTGAATTAATTAAAATAGTGCACCTTGTACATTGCACATGGAAAGGTCTCCTAATTGAAACTTGAACGTCTGGGAATATTTTCCAGATGTTGCATCAACAAAGCATAGTGATGACACCGGCGCAGAATCAAATTCAAGACGAGCTGCAGCGTAAGCACGAGGAACTGCAGCAGCTGATAGTGCATCAGCAAGAAGAGCTGAGAAGAGTATCTGAGCAGCTGCTTATCGCAAGATACGGCATTTTATCACCATTGCTCAATGTAAGAATCTCAGAAAATGCATTACTAAATCTTTGGATTATTGAACTCCGTAGGCATTTTTCTTCAACTTAACTGACAGCGAGTGACATGAAAATGATCTAACGTAATTGCATATTAACAATACGCAATTAATAGTAACCAGAAATAGTAACATTCGAGACAATAATACTTTATGAATAATATCAAAATAATAATATTTCACAATAGTTATATTCAAGACTGTAGTTTATAAGATCTTTCATGTTCAAAGTGATACATAATTCTCCAAATAATAACATTCGGCAATAATAATGTAGCAATAAAAATTATACCTAATATTCAATAATAATATTTTTTGCAGTAGTAATTGGCAACATAATAATGGTCAAAGTACTATCTATAGTATTGAAATGTATAATTTGCAGAAATAATAACATGATCGAATATTACTTCTAAAATAAAACTGCTTAAACAGACAGCACTATTCATAGTGAGAATATTGGAAATAACACCAATAATAATAATGACAATGATAATCATTTTTTAGAATAAAATCGTTGAAAAATTACACTATTCAAAAATGAAAAATACTAGAAACAATAATAATGGGAAATAGTTTGCATTGAAAACTTTCTGTTAAAGAATTCTAATAGTACGATTAAAAATCAATTTATATCGCCACTAACACGGTAATGATCAAAATCGGCACGTTTGATGCTAGCAGAAGGAAAATCATCGGACTCGGATCGTTCCTCTGTCGGTGGTGGTATAAAAGTCGACAGCACACATTTTAGTGAATAATATTACTCGCCCTCGGTGTTAGGGATCCACTAATATGTATATTTTTCTCAAAATACTCTAGACTCTATTTCTCGTCTTGCAAAAACATTCACAACTCTATAGGAAGATTACAGAAATATTTTATATTCTTGGCAAGCAAATTACGGTATATTTAAAAGAAATCAAACCAACCAAATGGATCTACACTGCTACAGACTTACCAGGGCAGGACAGGGTGTGGTAGACATCGATTTTGATGAGCCTTGGCACGTTGGATCTATGTCGAAAATAAGTAAATAGGTGTCCGAGCGTTTAAGCCAATAGGCCTTAATGACAAAGATATTTACATATAAATTATTAAACATTTCATGGTGGCCGTGGGGTTTTAGTGGGTAAATATCCCACACTACCCTGGCGCCCTGGGGATTTCCCTCTGGAGGCGTCGAGGTGTCTTTTGAAGATTTCCCCACGTTAAAAAAAATTTATAAATATAATTAACTCTTTCTTTATTTTTTTTTTAACGTGAAGAAGTCTTCAAAAGACACTCCGACGCCTCCAGAGGGGAATCCCCGGGGCGCCAGGGTAATGTGGGATTTTTACCGTACGGCCACCATGAAACGTTTAATAATTAAAGGCTCATCAAAATCGATGTCTACCACACCCTGCCCTCCCTTTGTTAGTGCAAGCTTTACCAAAGCTTTGCAAATAGTGTATATTTCCCGCTGATTATCTCGATTCCCTTTGACAAGATACACAATATTGTTACAGGCGGGCATGCCATACAATGCAACGAACCCTTGCCAACAAATGAATCGATGCAACAGTAACAATTCAAACGTGCAGCTGCCTACATCCAGTAGCGTGCAAGGTGTGAACGTTCTTCCTTTACCAATCACCGTTCCAGTGCCCATAGTGCCCACGGAACTGTTTTCCCATCCATTGCCAATCAGTCCAGTGCCAACGGTCTCTACCACGACGCAAGGTAACGTAGGTCCTATGATACAAACGCAACAGCAGCCCCATCAGCAACTGCAGCATCAACAGCCGCCGCAGCAGCAGGGACCAACGCAGCAAAATGGCAACCCTGCAGACCTCGTACCATTCCAAATCTGCCCGCATCAAGCTGACATGCTGTACAACGAGATGGAGCCACCCGCGAGTCAGCAACAGAGACCATCTCAAAATTGAACGATTCGTATCCTACAGTATCTTCGACTGAGACTTTTTGGCCACGAGCAATCTGTCTCATTTTGCAGATAACGAGATACAACAGAGGGAGTAGCTATGAACCTTACTTATAAAGCTTCGTAAGGTTCAGGCGAAAGAAATATGGAAGATTTAATATTTTTATACGTGAGTTGTACAAAGGATGTAACGCAAGTTGAGTGGTTCACAGAAATTTCCACAAGTGTTTTCTTTCCCTGCCTTTCGTTTTTTGTTACATATAAATGATGAGTATTTAGTGTACGCATACATTGGATTGTTGGTGAGAAATAAAGGATTACATCCACCTAAAGGTCTGGAAAAAGCATACAAGTTCAGGAATTCTTTTGGGGGAAATGTATACGTGAAAATCATACCCAATGTTTTTCGACTAAAAGATATATCTTTTAACTAAATTATTCTAAATTTTGATGTGATATTATTATTAACTAAAGTAGATATCGGCTTTGATGTGAGTCGTGTTTTTTTTTAAGCATTAGCTGGTGGACATTCCCTAGGCCAAACAAGACATCTCAAAGCAAAAGTTCAAATAGATTTTAAAAATAAATAACTTACAGAAGTACCTGATGTTCTCCAAATATTAATATTGTATTTTGGTAAAACAGGGCGACCGTTTGAAGTTGAAATATCGAATTTCGTGGAAAAAAAATTTCTTTTTTTTCAAAAAGCTTTGCAAGTATTTCCATTATTGCAATATTGTAAGCAAAATTTCAGTGAGAATTTCAGGTACTTCTGAAAGTTATTTATTTTTAAAATCTATTTGAATTTTTGCATTCAGATGCTTCATTTAGCATAGGGAATTTCCACCAGCTAATGCTACAAAAAAAAACGCGACTCATATCCAAGCCGATATCTCCTTTAGTTGATAATAATATCTCATGAAAATTTAGAATAATATAGTTAAAATATGTATCTTTTAGTAGAAAAACATTGTGTATGATTTTCTCTTATACTTTTCTCAAAAAAAATCCTGAACTTGTATGCTTCTTCCGGACCTCTAGGTGGATGTAACCCCTTAACGTACGATTTCTCGTAAAATCGTTTTTCCAGGACCATTTTTCCAAGATACGTGTTCGATTTCTATTAATAACGACATTTTGAAATTGCTGTGAACTGCTTTCATTATGTATTTATTTATGATCGTAGTCTTACCTTTCCACGTGTAGCTGAGTCCTCTAAATGTTGATGTTACCAATTACGACGTATGTACAAGTGTGGATAAATTGTTTAGATTTTCTCCCCGTAATGGCGGCGCGTGTAAAACCGCCATTCAAACCGGGATGCCAAATTTTACGCAAGTCAGAAGAAATAGTTTAATTCATTTGAAAGAGTACAAAACACTTCTGGAACCACTGGAAGAACGTCTACGTGGACACTCTGTATTCCAGATAGCCTAATTATTTTCTTATCGCTGTTACGACCTGAATAAAAGAGAACGAAAACCCGTATTTGGGGGAACAGGGTATATTTACATGTACATATGTGCATACAGAGTCATCCAAAATTATTAAGCTAATCGAGACGTACAAATTCCTCATATTAAAATAAAGTGGAACGTCCAAGGTCCTTTTACAAATTTGAGATTTTTTTCACGATATAAGAACCAAAGCTTGAGATGCCGAATTTCTATGCGCGAAATTCAAACGTAAGCTGCAATATGAAGTTAGATACCAGAATATTACCTCGAAATAAGGAATAGATAGACAATGGGGCGTACATAGTTAAAAAAATGAGAAAAAGTAGGTCAATAGTACCTGTAAAAAATTAAAACCTACTTCAGAAAAATAAAAATGTACTAAAAAAGGTCAAAAATAATTTTTCCCTTATTTAATCTACGAGTCTCATTTTTTCTTTGAGTCGGCGCCAGATCTACACAGTGCAAATGATGAGGTGCCGACTTAAAAAATATGAGAGTCGTAGATTAAATAAGGGAAAAATTATTTTTTACTTTTTAGTGCATTTTTATTTTTTTTATGTGAATTTTTTAAAAAAAATTTATATTTGACTTTTTAGTTTTATATATATTACAGAACATGCTAATGAGATATGCGTGTAGGTACATAAAATAATAATAATTAGGTGACAATAGTCTTTATTATTAACCAGAACTGGCAAAATATTGGGTCAATATTAATGCAGTGTAGGATGGGACCAACGGGGCATCGCCCTCTTTCGACTCAAAAAAAGATTATCAAAATCAGTTCATATGCCGAAGAGTTGTGCGGAGACAAACATAAAATAAAAAAATACATACGGGTCAAATCTATAACCTCCTCATTTTTTAAGTCGGTTAAAGTGCACCGAAGCAGGACTCGAATTTCGTTTTGTGTATCTATTTATGTGGCTACTGTCTCAATTAAGCTGTACACTTGCCACGATCCAGATGATTCTTAACTCAACGTCCCACCTTCTTATAATTACAAATTGGTCACATGGGGTTCACTGCATCCCAGCGCCATTTTTGAGTTACCATTTTCGTATCTTTTAACTTTCGAGTGATAATTGTACATTTGTGTAAATTTGTATAAATAATGTAAATTTTGATACGTTGAAATTTGTATTTGAAAAGGTAGTTGCGGAAAAAAGAGATTTCTTATTTTTTTTTTTTGTTAAAATTCACTAAATTTTTAAATTTTGTTATTATGGTTGAAAAATTTACAAAAATATTCGCAAATACATTTCTGGGGTGCGATACACCCCGTGTGACCACGAAGGGTTAAGAGCCAATTTAAAGATGTGTTTACTAATCAACCGAGTCCTGTGACGCGTGTTTAGTCTTCTTCGTAAATTTAAAATAATGAAACATTAAGACAGGTGGTACCTTTGGTACATGAAAGATTGTCAAACACGTATGAATCTGTTGGTGTTTCGTCCCCCGACATTTAAATGCCGCGCTCCCTAAAACGAGCTTCTATATTTGAAAATAGTATAGTCCCAAATTGTAAAATAGTAAGGGATTCTGCACTTTCTTTTATCATGAAGAATTTCTATGTTACGAGCTGTCCCATCATTTTGGGATGCTCTGTATATGTATGTGTGTTGTATACGGGACATCCCAATTTACTCAATCCTCAGAATAATTACAGAAAATATTAATGATATCAAAAAATATATCGTATATTCCTACGGGGATATTATACAAATTATTTAATGGTCACTTTGTGTTTTTTGAATAAAATATTCTGGTACCATTGATATGAAAGTAAGAAAAAAATAAATTCCCCTCACTCAAAACAATATATTCAGAATCGGCTGGAATATATACATATATAATAATCTCTAACGTTTGATACGCTCACATTGACGTTACTATGATAAAAAATGTGACTTCTAAATATTTCACAAAACCCCTACAGCACCGGACCATTGCCGGGACGTTGCAACTATGTTGCGGTGCAAGATTGTAACGTTGCAGGTAATATTACTGAGACGTTACAGGAATATTCCTATGTCCGCCCCGTGCAATATTGCACGGCAACGTTGCAGCAGCGTTACAGCAATATTGCGCTGCAACCATGTAACGTCGCAACGTACCTGCAACGTTCCTGCAACGCCCCTACAACGCCCCTGCAACGAAGTGTGCTATATGGGAATTATTTGATGAAAATACAATTTTTTTATATTTTAAGAAATGAAAGAGCGTGCGACCATGTTTATTCTACAAAAACTTTGTATAATGTCTCCTCAGTATCCTTCAACTATCATTTCATGCGCTTTTCGATGTCATTAATAATTGCGACTATATTCGTGTGGGTTGATTAAAATGGTACAACCCGTATATACATTATGTATAATGAAGAAATATATATTACATACTATGTATATAATATAAATATGAAAAATAATATATTTTGTTGTAAATGTACAATTATAGACTTTTCATATGTATCTGTAACGTAGGAAATCGATATGTATTATACATGTGAGTGTGGCATCGAGATCAATATATTTTATGATTGTTGTTACTGTATCGATTATACATATAGGTAGAATTCGTATACATTCCGTGGGAAAATTGCATGAAGGTCAGCTCGAACGCGAGGACCGTGTCTGATCTGTTACCAATGTATTAAGACAATAATTTTCCCATCATAATTGTAAATGATATAAGTAAAAAAAATTGAAAAATATATGCGTACACAACGTACAAATAAAGGTTCCTACGAACAGCGAAAGTATAGTAGTCAAACCGTTCATTCGTTAATCGCATATTTAGGTACATACCTTAGAACAAGAGTGGAGTAAGTAAATTTTACGTTAAATCACCTGGGAAGAAACTAAAGCTTGATGTGTAGCATGTGATATATGTAATTTCACTTCCTCGAACACAATTTAAATGTAATATCCATACTACAAAGTTCCTAAATTGCAGGGTTGCAAGTGAAAAGTTGACGTCATTCAAGTCGACTTAATTTTAAAAAATGGGCTTATATTCATTTTATCATACATGCTAAATACCTTTTACATATCATTACATATTACTTACTATATAACAAAAAGCGCGTTAATATAACGGGAATAATAGGCAGAATATAGGATTCTACTGCTTCAATTTTCTCAAAGCGTCCATCAAAATTTGTACTTCTTGATTCACGTTGTAGACGAGATCCTCAATTTGATGCTTGCTGTCGATGATGTTGATACTCTGCGTGTATGGATCGTACCTGACTCCAAACTTCCTTGGAATACTCTCGGCAAATTTACTGAAACCAAAAGTACGAATTAAGGGTAATTAAATTGACAATAATTTTCTCGAAAACGAAGCGCGATATCAACAAATTTTATTCTATATTTTCCACTAATTTTGCATGTGGAATCACCCCTTACAATTTCTGACAGCTATTGCCGAACACCCTGTATATGCCGTCTTTTGTTTGCGTGAATTTTAGCTTATTTTAGACATCTGTGTTTTAAACACGGTAATATATGTATATTAATATACAGGTAAGGAGTTTGATTTCCCCTATGCTGTGATTAGAATAATTTTACACGCATTGCACCTAAGAAGCGACGGCTCCAACATCATGTGTCTGTAGTCAGTCCGAGGGAAATCAGATTCCCTGAATGTATATTAAACAAAGAGAACAAAGGAAATGAGGGACCGATACGAATGGAACTATACATATCTTTCTTTAACTGGTCCCATATGCATTATATCAACTGTTATTTCCATTAAAAGTTACTCAGATTAACAATAAGTTTCAAAATACATACAAATTTAGGAGTAATTCCATTAAAAATTCTGGAATTAATAGAATAACAATATCTTTTGCATGTAGTTCTTATAAAACTCTTCGTAACAATGTTATTGAAACACTAATGTTACAACTCAAAGGAGAGTGATTGCTTAACGGGTTATTCTATGTTGATCGGCCGAAAAATGAAGCTATTTTTAAAGAATTTTTTTCTCTATAAATACAGCATATAATGAAACAAAGTTTCTTGGAATTTATTAAGCTACTCTTATATTATACAAAAAAAAATTAAAAAGATTTTTTTTAATTTGTATCAAATGTTTTTTTGTAGCGTCAATGTGACACCTACAAAAAAGAGGTATATTCGTGGCGCAGGTGATTTCCCGGCTCAAGCTTATCTGAAAGGTGTCACATTGACGATATAAAACAACATTTGCAACAATATATTAATAACACTTTTTAATTTTTTTTTATAATATAAGAGTAGATTAATAAATTCCAAATAGATTTATTTAAGTTATATGTTGTATTCTTTGAGAAAAAATCTTTAATAATAGCTTCATTTTTCGGCCGATCAAAGTAGAATGACCCCTTAGAAAGACTCATAGTTGGTACTATTATAAAATATTTTGTTATCAGTAATACAACAATGTGGAAATGTTAAAAAGTAAATAGTAGATTTAAAAATAGAATTAACATAGCAATGTGTACATTTCGATAATGCATGAGTTTTACCGAAGGACTTTTAATTGGAAAATTATTCTAAGTGGCAGGTTTTATCTCAAACACGTTATTTCTTGTACATTACGAAACAGTCAAAAGTTGATTCGTCCTTGGTAGTTGGTACCTACTCGATTTATTCGAATACTCGAATATTTGAGCTCTCGTAAGACTTAGCGTTACTTGCAGATAAATTTTCCGTTCGAAAATTTTCAACTTTCGAGTTACTCGTAAATATTCGAATTGCCGGTGATTTTCTATTTTCCCGTATATCTTGAAAACTATGGTAGATATAAAAAAAATTATTACAATGAAAACTTAACGGCTTTTTATGGACTATAAAACTGTATAACCAAATTGTTTAAAAGTTTGCGATCTAAACAAGAAAATGTTCCCAACCACAAATTTCAAACAATTCGATTACAGTAAATCCTCGTTATAGCCCCGTTTTTACCATGCGTAGTACGCCCGGTGACTATCCCCACCATTTCTTGGAATCCTTCGGTCGAGAGTGAGAGAACGAAAGAGTCGACGGCAACTTCGTGTCAACTGTTTCGTTCCCTCTCGCTCGCTCTTCGGCTTTCTCACTCGCGGCATCGGCCGCACGGAATAGTGTCCGCAACGCGTTGTACGCCCGCCGCCAGCCACGTTCGTCAGGTTCAATACGAGTGTTTACTGTACACAGTTGTATACATCATAAAAGACCATTAAATTTTCTTTATAACAATTTTTTTTTTATATCTACTACAGTTTTCAAGATATACTAGAAAATGGAAACACACTCATTAGCCTTCAGGGGGTGTTTTCACCCTGAAAAACCGCAAATGGGGACAAACAAAAAAATACCCGATACTTCTATTAAAGTCCTCTGTAAACTTGCACAGTTTCAAAAAAATCGGTATGTTCGGGTAACCGAACTTCCTTTGTCAGCTCGTAAATGTCGGGTACTCGCACCCCTACTATGTATACGTAAATCTGGCGTTCACTTACATCATCTTCTGTTTTGCATCCTCAAAGTTCTCCGCAACGAAATAAACGGGTTGATACTCCGTTATCGGATATTTTTGCAATGCCGTCTTCGCCGGTTCAAAAGATCGCAGTTCTGGCTTGCCACTCAAACAATATTCCAGCTCACCGAAAGAGGAGAGTAATCCAGCACCGTATGCTTTCAATTCGCCGTTTTGACGGCAAATACCGTACTCTACAGTAAACCAGAAACACTGAAACAGATAACAATACTATAAATTTCAACGAACAATAATTATCTTTCAGCAGTCTCTTTGAAAATTCTTTGATAAATATTAGAGTAACGCCCACTAATAAGTAAATTCGAGATCGTTAAGGCAGTACTTGTTTCAATATCGATCCCAACATTTCAAATAAAAAAAGTTTTCGGACTGTCTGAAGACTTCGTTGAAGCTTTCGATCTATGTACAAGATGTATATTGTTCATATATCTGTCTAGCGAATTTTCATTATAAATTTTTTCTGAAATGGAAATTATAGTTATTTATAACTTCGTTCAACTTTAGATACAGTTATTTTTCTTAGCCATGCTGCATAATCAGTAAAACAGAAAATTAAGAAAAATGGGAAATCAGAAATGATAAATTTAAAATTACACAGGAGAACAAAACTGTGAGTTTAAGATGAAGTTGAAGTCGTCTGTCAAAAAGTACTAATAAACTTCCATTTTTCTATAAATTCATATTCCATTAAGGGGTCATGCCTAGTTGGCAGGCGTGATTTTCGGGAATTTTTTGTGGAAAATCTAATGTATATTTTTTACAACTAGGTAGTTGCTTATTTTAAAAGAACATATATTCAGCAACTCTCAGTAATTTTGTTATAGAAAAATATTTAAAAAATGAACTAATAACAGCCACTCTCCCGGAAGCTATTTTTTTTTTGCGGTGAGCACGATTTCTCAGAGCCGGATCATCTGAAATCGAAAAGTGAAGAAGATTCTGTTAGTACATGAGTTTATCTAGTTCGTGAACGAAGGATTTTTGTTTTTGATGAAAACTCTATTTTTAATTCACGAAAAACGAAGAATTCAGACATCGAAAATTCATGATTTTGCGTTAAACGGCTGCGATTTTGTCTGAAATCATTTTTTTGAAAAATCCTTCGTTCACGAACTAGATAAACACATATACTAACAGAATCTTCTTCACTTTTCGATTTCAGATGATCCGGCTCTGAGAAACTTCCGGGAAAGTGGCTGTTATTCGTTCATTTTTTAATATTTTTCTATAACAAAATTACTGAGAGTTGCTGAATATATGTACTTTTGAAATAAGTAAATATTTGTAAAAAATATACATTAGATTTTCCACAAAAAATTCCCGAAAATCACGACTGCCAACTAGGCATGACACCTTAAATATGCACCACGATTACCTAAGTACATGCTTTATTTAAAAGTAGTGTAAAAAAATGAATATGGTACGCTGAAATGGGTTAACTACCGTGGCTAACTTCTCGATGTATTCGTCGGGGGCGCCCAAAGACGCCAGGCCAACAACCTGACAAAACTGAGCGAACGATTGATCGGCAAACAGTGGTACATGGCCCAATACTTCGTGGCAGATATCTGGTTCAGGTGTGTACAATGGTTTACTGCCATGTCTTATGTACTGCGTGCAGTGAAAGACTCTGAATGCTAAGCCAGCCAGGAAATCGCGCGACGAGAGTAACCCAGCCACTGGACGAAGCGTAAAACCTGTGCAATCTGTACCAGAAATACATCTACGTAACATGAAAATCGTTAATGGAACGTGGAATATTTCTACTATCTAATATTACAAATGTTCATTGGGACAAAAGTACCGAGAGAGAATTTGCGATTTATGTAAAGGTGGGATTCCACTGAGGCAACGCAAGTCGTCATGTCGCATGCGATGAGTGCGATAGTGATTGCATGTGTTGCATGCGAAAAGAAGATGCGGCGATGTTGCCGGTTGCCAAAAAGTTGCCTCAGTGGAATCCCAGCTTAAGTCTCGGAGACTCCAGGGAGGGACAGACATGATTTACAGACAGACACTTTTATATTCCGTGAAATTAGTCGCAATTAAGTATAGTAATACTTTATTTGCGAGCTATTTGAATATCAGCGAGATTAAACTCATTCTTAAAATGACAATTCTGTCAGGAGAGGATTTGTGTGCAGGTTAGGTAAGCTGCAAATTTTCGGAGGCGGTAATTTTGGGGAGCGACAATTTTGAGGGGCAGAACAATTTTGGGAGCGACAAATTTTGAGGGATGGCAAATTTGGGGAGCAGCAACATTTGGATAGCGGCAAATTTGGAGACCGACAAATTTTGAGAGGTAGCAAATTTTGAGGAGTAACAAAGTTTAAGCGAAAGAAATTCGGAAATGTTTAAACACAGGCTTCAGACAACTTTAGAAACAATTCACTTCTTTTCATGTACCGAATTAGCAAAAACTTACATGTGAGTAGTCATATTAAATTAATTTTGATATTGTCTCAACTTTTTTCAATGTGAACTCTCGTATGAGAAAGAATTATATTCTACATCTTTCAACTTATTTCTGGATGAGGAATTACGTCCTTTTCGTTTACAGAAAAAAGTATGGAAAAATCTGAAGGACTTAAAAAAGAAATCATAAATTAAGTATTACTATTTGTAATTATGAGTACGAATTTTGTAATGTTAAGCAGTGAAAGTTAATGTACATGGTGTCTCATTGTCAAAGTTAAACGATCAAACTTTGTCAATGTGTTTTATATGAATAAATAAAAAAATATTTATACACTTAGTTCCAGAAATGTTTCACTACTTCGTTACATTGTAATTAATTCAAATTTTAAAAATATTCACGTTTTTAGTCTCAACTTAATACAGATTAGTTTTTAAAAATAAGCGGTTTTTTTCTCAAACCGAGGGGGGTGGGGGCACTTGCCGCTGGTTCGAATGACGTCAAATTCAAACTCATTTTCATCAAGGAAACCTTGCTACTCCATTGATAGTATTGTCATGGAAATGTAATAGAAAAGGTTCGAAATTTAAATTTTTGTTAATCTTTAGTAGACCTTATTTAGTAAACCTTCTCTAATAGAAAAGACCGCTCAGAAAGGCCTGACCATGAAACGGAATTTCGCTACGCAACGTGATAAGTTATAGCATTAATCACAGCGAAGTTTCGAAATTGAGATAGAACATAAAATAAGTGTAAACGAATCTCGACGGCAACTTTATCTGCTGCTCTCTAATGAAACGGCCACCAGTGCAAAATGTTTAAGAAATACAGCGAGGAATATCCAGATGTGTCTGACGCTGGAGATATGATCAATGGCATAACTTATGCCAATGGGGATAATTTCGACTATTTCCTGCGAAGTAACATTTTGACTAAAAGTAGCTATATGTAAAAAGGATTTGAAAAAAATTAAAACCGACTTCAAAAAAATATAAATGCGCTAAAAAGTAAAAAATAATTTTGTTCCATATTTAATCTCCATACGACTCTCATTTTTTTATGTCGGCGCCCCATCATTTGCAATGTGTAAATCTGGCGCTGACATACAAAAATTGAGAGTCATGGATTAAATAAGGAACAAAATTATTTTTACTTTTTAGCGCATTTTTATTTTTGTGAAGCCAGTTTTAATTTTTTTTATATTTGATTATTATTTCTTTTTTAGTTATTTAAGTTATGTAACTACATTTATTTAAATAATGAAGTCGGTTAATAAAAGAGATTTCTTATTTTTGGTGTAACTTTGAAACTACTCAACCGATTTGGATAATTCTTTCTGCATGACCTAAGTTGATTGAAGCTAAATTAAATGCAATAAGTTTCGCGAAAATCGGTTCAGTAGTTGCGGAGAAATTCGCGGACAAACATACATATATAGTCAAAATTAGGCCAGTAGGATCAGATAAGTAAATAAAGATTGACATACACCTCGAACGTAGAAACTCTTTCTTTTTGAAGTCGGATAAAAGTAGTTAGTTAGTTTTAGCACTCATGTTTAATAGACTTTTTTTCGTTAGTTTGAACCTGAAGACTACGTTTGCAAATTTTGTAACAGAAGATCCAAGTCGTTCTATATCTAGTATTATTATTATAATTTGAAGAACAGTTGGTACCTTTCAAGAAGTTCGATATATCCTGCAGTTGAGGAATATTGTCCTCTCTGTAACCGCAATTCTCAATCAGTAAAGGAAACACGTGATTATGCTCCTTGCAGGCATTGGTAGGATAAAGCTTCGTTAAATTTCTAAAAATCACACCCCACGTTTCGATCTCCTCTTTCGTATACTCAACTCGTGGGATGGTTTGACCGCTAAAAAATGAAATTGTACCCGGTAGAGTGACGCTTATACATCAATGGTTTATACCACAAATATTTTATGTCTACTTTTTGTGTTATTTGAATTTTTATAATCAACAAATCGTTCCTGACTGTTTCTGTATGCAGTATGAAAATCATATTCATATCTGTTTCATAAATTTGTGCAAAATAGTATTATTGTTTATTGTGCCTATACCCTGTTATTCTCGAAAACGCTAAAAGTGGATATATAATATTTATGCACTAAGCCATCGATATGTATATGCTGCCATTGTCAGCTGCTCAACAATATTTGCATATGAGCATATGATAATTGGATACCTACTGTCTGTAATGGTAGGCTAAGTCGGCGAAATATTTTCGCCTTTGCCTGTAAACAGGATCCGTGAATCCCGGATGATCACTGTCGAGTTCAGATCCATACGACAGAATTTGATTTGCAAATTTATCAAGATCCCTAATTCTTCTCGGGAACCATGGTACTGTTCCCATATTATCTTTGTGATTCCTACAAGCAATAGCAATGCGATTGAAGTCGTGAAATGCTTCTTGGCGAGCCACAAAGTTATAGGTACTTGAAAGGTATTCACCTAGAAATAATCGAGAAATAGCTGCATTGCTCGCGTAAACACTCTATCGCAGCGCCAAGACTTCCACCAGGTGCACATTCCACCATGAATTCATAGACACTAGATTGACGAAGGGAGCTTCTGGATTCAATATGTAACAGATTAACTTCATGTCTCTGAAAATAAAATCGTTCAGATGAAATCCACGTAAAAGAGACCAAGTCGGTTGCGTCTGTGGGAAAGTTTTATCGCCCTTTTGTTGTGTTGCAACGTAAACAAATATTGGGATCTATTTATTATACAGCATCATTTATTTCCAAGCACTTGGTGTGTTCCTAGTATTCATCAAAATTCATATTTCTCTCAGTGAAAATGTTCAGAATAGTAGTACTTCAAAATTATTGAATTTTTTACCATTCATGAAATCCTGGAATGACCTATACAGACGATAATTTGGTGGCACCAAGTCAGTAGAATATGATGGTCGACTAATTACTTCAAAATGTTTTTAAAAACATTTTGTTTCAAACATTCAGGTGGTAATGGTCTCTTTCCGAATTAAGAACTTCATTTTCTTTTAAAAATTCATAAGACAATAGGCTTTTTCACTGACTTTGTCACAGTTGGTGTTGATTAGGGTGACCCTTATTTACGACTATTGAATTTTTTTCGCGGCTCCCCCCCCCCCCCCCCGAATAGTTTCAAATAATAAAAAAAATCTTTGTAAAATTTGAGTCAGCTCGGATAATGGGAAAAGGTACCCCTGGGCCCTTAAACATTTAAATAATTACTTTACAGCTCACAAAGTCGATTTTATATAATATCCTCCAAGTTATTAATTACATAACAAAATATGTCAAACAAAAGTTACAACTTTTGTACAGATTCAGACAAGGAACATCTTTTATGTTCTGTTACTTCTTCTCGCTCGACAAACAGTTTTTGAAAAAAGTCCGAAAAACTGAAAAAAAAATTATTTCTCAGATTTTGAAAGTTTAAATCCTTCTCGAACACTTTTTATTTGTTGAGGCGAAGAAAAAATTGTAATTTTTATTTTCGAGGACTATTTTTTAAACATTTTAGGCGGAGCATATACCGAGATATGCCAAGAAGATAAAAAAAAAATTCCCTATTTTAAGTGTCTGATATGCCACGAATGGTTTCTGAAAATTAGGGACCGAAATTCGCAAAAATATCGAAGATAGGTATCAGGACATCAGAAGTGACGTATTTAAATGCATTTTTCTCGATATCATGATTTTCAAATATCTTACCTACGATCACTCAAAAACTATTCAACCGATTTATTTCAAACTTTGCATGGCTATATGATACACTATTACTCAGTTTTTTGAAAGCGGGGATTTTTTATTTGATTCATAGTTTCTTTTTTATTGCCTAAAAAGTGCAAGGTTTCATGTCCGATTTTTTTTTAAATTTTGAAAATTTAAATGTACATATATCGAACATTTCTTATTTATGAAGACTAAAAGAAATGTGTATTTTTTATTTTCAATCCTAAAGGTTAATGCCCCTACGTCTCTGTCACCAATGAGCATACTTGACTTCTAATGTCTATTATATCTTCGATATTTTTGCGAATTTCGGTCCCTAATTACAATTTTTTTCTTCGCCTTCATAAATAAAAAGTGTTCGAGAAGGATTTAAACTTTCAAAATATGAAAAATAAATTTTATTTTTAGCATTTAGGACTTTTTTCGAAAACCGTTTGTCGCTCGAGAAAAAGTAATAAAACATAAAAGATGCTCCTTGCCTGGATCTACAGCTTTTGTTTGACATATTTTTTTATATAATCAATAACTTGGAGGATATTATATAAAATCGAATTTGTAGTCTGTTAAATAAATAATTATCTAAATTTTGACGGGTCCACGGGCATCCTTTCCCGTTATCTGAACGGGATCAAACTTTACACAGATGCTTTTTATTATTTGGAACTATTCCGAGGGATGGTGCCAAGAAAATCTTGTAAAAAAAATTCACCAATAGTAAATAAGAGCCACCCACCCTAGTGTTGATGCTTCTGCGTCACAAAGCACTCTTTCTCTTGACATATTATCATCCAGTATCAAATTGTTATCCTTAGTGATCAATCTATTGAAAAATAGCTCTGTATTGCGCCAAATAAGAAGAGAACTGAGGAAAAATTGTTCTTCGTTTGTCTAATTCCTCTCTCACAGTTCATGCTGATGCCAAATGTTAAGCCCAGGAGAAATCCAAACTCTTCAGTATGCTCGAACAATGGGCTTCACCTTCCCCACTAATAACAACAAATGGATAAGCAAGTGAAACCTTGAGGTTGGCATATGCAGAGAGAGATTCGGGACATCAGGTTTGTCACTTATAAATCGTTAAAGTATTCTCTCCAGAAATAGGTATTAGACAAAGTTTTAACAGCTCTTTATACCCCATACTGTGTCACAGATACACTTTTCTAATGCATCTTGATTCTATGAAATCTTCGATGGAAACATTTCGTTTCTTAAAAGATCTCAGTGTTCTATACTTCAAGCTGCACAGAATAAACCAGAGAAAGGCTAGCAAAGGTGGCAAAACTTTCCCATAGAGTAACATGTGTACGGTATTACGGTTTGATCTTCTCATTTGCTATCACTCTTAAAGGTACTAAGTAAGTAGACAGTCGTTCTTGTCGGAAATGAAGCATTTCCTTTTCATTTAATTACAAAGAAATAAATTGAAGTTGAGACTTGTTCTTTGACACAAAGTTTGTTAACATCGTAAGCCTTAAAAAAACATGTTTATTTAGTAAAACATATGCATTGTATACGACGCAACAGATGGATCATTAAAGGGTTTTTTTTTTAGAAAAGTTTCTTTTATTTTGCATGCCAAAGTAGTTGGCAAGCCAAAGAGAAAGGCATTTCTTTTTAAAAAATCAAATATGTATTTTGCAAATAATTATTTCTTTTAAAAATACATATATTCAGCAACTCTCAGTAATTTTGTTGTAGAAAAATCTTAAAAAATGAATCAATAATATCTATTGTCCCGGAAGCTATTTTCCAAAGGCGCTGCGCGCTGAGCATGATACCTCCGAGCCGGAGTATCGAAATTAAAAAAATCAAGAAGATACTATTAATATATGAGTTTATCGTGTTCGTGAAGTATTTAAAAAAAATTAATTTTAGACAAAATGGCAGCGGTTTAACGCAAAACCACGATTTTTCGGTATCTAAATTGTTCGTTTTCCGTTAATTAAAAAAAAGAGTTTTCATGAAAAAAAAATCCTTGGTTCACGAATAGGATAAACTCATGTATTAATAGGATCTTCTTTATTTTTTTATTTTCGATGATCCGGCCCCGGAAAATCGTGCTCACCGTGCAACGCCTTTAAAAAATAGGTTCCGAGAGAATGGCTATTATTCGTTCATTTTTTTAATATATTTCTATATCAAAATTACTAAGAGTTGCTGAATATATGTACTTTTAAAATAAGGAATTAATTGTAAGAAAACACATCAGATGTTTAAAAAAAAAATCACGAATATCACGTTCTTTTTGTCCTGCCAACTACTTAGGCATGACCCCTTAAGGGTGGGTTCTCGTGTAACAGCCCCACAAATAACTGATAGCTACGAATTTAAAAAAAAACAAACTATTGTTAATCTTTTAATAAACGCTTTTGGGATAAAGAAGGACATCTTTAAACTTACAGAAAATGTTTTTTAAGCTGATTATTCTTATTATTATTTCTTATTTCTTATTTATTGATTATTCTTATTATTTATTGATTATTGTGGAATCTCGTTGAAAACTAAAAGTTTCTTAAAGTTAGACAGTTTACGCTGAGATTGACCCTAAAGGCTGATTCAGACACGTCTAGTAATTTAGTCGAGTAGCGAGTAATTTAGTGATTTACCATTGTTCTACTAAACTACTCGATGAAATTTTACTCGACTAAATTACTCATCGTGTCTGAATCAGCCTTAATTCCAAGGAAAGAAATGAAATATTGAAAAGTTTATAACGTTTAAAAGAAAAAGTAACTTTATTCCTCAGATAAATTTACTTTATATCGACGAAAAATGTATTACAAATAAAAACTAAAATTAAAATTTTATATTCACTCCCAGCAAAAACAATCTAACTTTAAGAAATATTTCTTCTTTTTGCAATCAGATGACTGTGATAGGCACTACTCGTCACGCCAACATCGTCGAAGAAGTTAACAAAATTCCACAATAATTAATATATAATAAGAATTATCGGCATAAAAAATATTTTTCTGCAAGTTTAAAAATGCCCCTTTATATCCCAAAAGAGTTTAATCCAATATTGACAATAGTTTTTTTTTTTAAAATATATAAATATCAGTTACTTTTGGGGGCTGTTCACGGGAGTCCACCCTTAAGGGGTTACGCCACCCTGAGGCGCTCGAAACAGCACTAAACTGGACCAATTTTTTTTACTGATACTATGAGGTTGAAAATTATTTATTTTCTTCTTATGTGTAGAGCATGTATTAGTGCATATATTGTATAAATACTGTACAAAAATATTAAAAAATGACCGAGTTATTTGTTCTCCCGCGAAGCTCGTCCGCCGTTACACGCGTGACTAACCTAACAAATTGTAACGCCCAGATTCGTCTGAAATCAAATACATGATGATTTTCGTGTTCCTTAATAAAATACCTACGATGTAGCATACGGATTTGAGAAAAAAAAATTATTGCACAAATGAGAGCAAAGTGAAGAAAATTATACGTTTTTCACGCGAAGAAAACGAATTTAAACCATTAATTATATACGAATGGGGTATCGGATGGAAAAACTGATATGCTACATCGTAGATAATACCATTAAGAATATGCGTACCAAGTTTGAAATCAATCGGACAAATAGTTTTGGAAATATTTGATAGGTCACCTTTGAAAATGTAGTTTCGAGAAAAACGCAAAAGAAGTTAAGTAGAATGGTCGCTACCTGCTGCGGAATATCGACATGCGCGCCTCGTTTAAAGTCTATAACTCGGCTATTTTGGGGAATCTTTGCGTCCACCATGGCTTAAATTATTCTTAAAACTTCACGTAATAAGAAAATGCAAGAAAAGAAAAATTGATTTTTTAAAACATTCAGGGTGGCGTAACCCCTTAAGTCATCAGGTATCTCCTGTATCGATAAGCCTTTTGTCAAGCAAGACCCGTTATCTTAGAATGAACTTATCGCGTTGACCTTGACATTGAATCCAATACATCGTACTTACGGCAAAAAGTTGAAGATATTTGCCCAGAGTTCCAACGGAATCATCTTCTTTTGGTGAGAAGATCAGGCAGGTACTTTTAGCGGTGTCCCTGCCTTCCTTGATGTAGTTTCCTCCGTGCGCCAATTTAGGCTTTTAAACAAAAAAGTATCCATAGGTATCACAAATTTCAAGGCAACCTGTCTTCCGTCTATTAGTATCGCATATCCTACACTAAATTAACTTCATTCAATTTATTCCGCAAATGTTATGCACCGTTTGCAAATGATTTAAACGCCTTCAAAATATACAGCTTCTTGTTTTAAAGTCATGCAAAAGTCTTACATCTAGCATCGTTAATAAGGACACACAGAGGACAGTGGAACTGATCAGTGGCGTTATTTATAAGACAGGTCGACAGAAACTACGCTCGATTAAGTCCTTTAACGCCTATTTTATACGATCGAAGAGCTTTACCCCCTCCCAATCTCAGTTGTTTTTGTTTGGTTTTCAGCACTTCGTTCCCAGGTTTCTACAAGGAAATAGATGACT
The DNA here is from genome assembly GCA_947577245.1 of Andrena bucephala. Taxonomy (NCBI): domain Eukaryota; kingdom Metazoa; phylum Arthropoda; class Insecta; order Hymenoptera; family Andrenidae; genus Andrena; species Andrena bucephala. Next base: position 110,313,604 of record OX387715.1, read on the forward strand.
TCGAAGTTTCCACGCTGACTTCGAGGAAAACCCTGAAGTTTCTTTTTCCCTGTTTTCTCTATTTTCCCCACTTCCGTGTTCCCAAGCGAGAAAATGAAATTTTTTTTTTGTTTACATAAAAATCGAATGATGAAAACGAAACGAAGTCTTTCGTGATCGCCAGACGTAACTTTGGCCAGTTTTGCATCATGCCAATTACGACGATCGATTTGGATGCCAAGGTCGATTTCGCTGGACTGGACGTTTTTTGATCGGGAACGAGGTGAACGTGGGATCGTTGCGCTCGAAGAAAATCAAGAGACACGGTAGTGTCTCGCGCCAAGTATATATATATATCCCCATAAAAAACTTTAAAAAAGTAAAAAACAACGCCAAGTACATGAAAAAGTCGAGGACGAAAAAAAGTATTATCAAAAATGTATTAAATAATATTAAGCAGATATATTTTTATACAAATAAATATTTTAATACGAATAAATATTTTATTCAAAATACTTGGCGCTGCGCCCCGAATTGGTGTTGCTAAACAGAATAAATATGTATAAATTGCATTAATCTTTTTTTCTATCTTTCTTTCTTGTGCGTGCGTTCGTGAATGTGCGTATGTGTGCGTGTGCATATGCTACGTATGATATTAGAGTTAAATATATGTACAATAAATCTGACTGTGTTTCTAATATGTATATGTATAATATGTATATGTTTATGTATTTTAGATTGTAAGGGAGTTATTGTTAATTATTAAGACTAAGTCAATTAACATTTTTTCGGTTGCGCAGCGCCAAGTATTTTGAATAAAATATTTATTCGTATTAAAATATTTATTTGTATAAAAATATATCTGCTTAATATTATTTAATACATTTTTGATAATACTCTTTTTCGTCCTCGACTTTTTCATGTACTTGGCGTTGTTTTTTACTTTTTTAAAGTTTTTTATGGGGATCTCACTTCTTTTTACAAAGATAATTCATGTACTTGGCGTAATTTTTTTACTTTTTTGAAGTTTTTTATGGTCTACATATACATAAAATCCTCAGTTTAGTTACAAATAAAAAACAGTTTGATGATATACAAACATGTCGCAATTCAAATTTCGGCAACTTACCTTGTGTTTGAGACTGCATTTTCGTTGCAATTACAACTTACCTTATTTAACACTCGCCAGGTTTATAACCTGACTGTAAGCTGTCAAAATTTGGAGTAGATTGCATAGTGAAGGTAACGTAATAGCGTTTGACGAACGAAACATGTGTTAGTTTCTGTTGGCTGAAGGTGTGCGTGTAACGCGTATATACGTATTATGTTTGACGAAATTTGGTTGGAGAAGAAGAATCAGAATCGGAATCAGAAGAAAAAATTACCGTTTCCGACTGATACATGAGACGATATTATGATATCTCTGTCATGCGTGGACAGATTTTATTGAAATTTGGTCTTATTCGAAAGCTTATATGCGGTTTACATAAGAAAAATGCCTTTAAATTTAGAAAATATTGCATGCGTGATGAGATATTAATGAAATAAGTTTCAGGTTAGGTTGGATTAGCCGGGCGACGAGTAAATGATAGCGGTAGCGACAGGCATATACAAGGTGTCTTTTCTTTCATGTACTTGGCGTCGAGACGCTACCGCGTCTCTAGATATGCGCAGCGCGAGACACAGAGTGGCTCTATTACGCCACGGCTCGCTATCAAGAACCCTGAGATTTCCGAATCTCAATAACGGCTGATCCGATTAGATTTTGAATGGTCTTAATGGATAGCCTGGGTTTGATTTACATAAGGAAAGTGTCTTCGTTTTGTCCCTACGGACCTTATGAGCTGAGATATTTCGATGTAAAGTGGCAATTTGCCGAATTTCATGTTCGTAAAATGAAGATCGTCATCGTCATCGTCCTACACTTCTAGGCAAGAGGGGAGTATGAAAGAGTGAGGAAATGTCTTTCAGACACGTCGCTCATTGGATGTGGGTTTCGGCCAATCGCGTAACAAGTTGTTGTAACCGGACAGCTAGACAGAGATATTATAAATAACCCACCAAGTGCTAAGTGTCAACAAATGTTTTGAAGATATTAATGCATCGATATGGAAATGGAATGCGCAATTTAAATACATATAGGGTAAAGGACCCAATTACTGCCACCTACCCAATTACTGTCACCCTAAGCTGTTTTACGTAAAATAACGAATAAATCTTCTAAAATTATGCATAAAAAAAATTTAGCATACAATTCAAACTGTTATTTTTTATGATACAAAAAACAGTAGATACTTAATTATTTCTTCGTTAATTTGAATAAAACGATACAAAATTTTAAGCGAATATTAGGAGAATGGAAACGATGACTTCCTTACTAGCGAAAGAGAAAACAGGGCGTTAAAGAAAATGCTGTAATTGTAATGTTTAAGCTATTAACATAAGAAAATATAATGTTTTAAATAATATAAGCATCATAGAAAGTAATAAAGATCCGAATTCACCGATTCATTAAGTCTTTTTACTTATTAATTGGGTGACAGTGATTGGTACAAGCGTTTCAAGCATTTTGGTATTACTGTCATAGCAGTAGTTGCTCATGTACATGACACGACGTAACCTAAAAATGACGTAAACAGTATTAAGTAGGTTAGCTGGCAGTAATTGGAGTGTCAGTAAATCAGTCAAATACATTTGAAGGGTGTCAGTTAGAGCTGTTCGGGTACTCGAATAAAGCGAGCCGGGTATCCGTAAAATTCGGACGGCCCGAAACATCCGGGTAGCTCGAATTTGTTTCGAGCGGCTTGAAAAATTCGGGTAGTCAGAATCGTTTCGGGCCGCCCGGAAGAACCTTATAGCCCGAATTGTTTCGGGCCGCTCGAAAGAAAGGGCTAGCTCGAATTGTTTCGGGTTGCTCGGAAAATCCGTACGCCTTGAATGTGGTTCGAGCAGTTCTACTATGTTGATATCTCGAAAACGTATCCATAGAAACAATTCGAGCTAGCCCTTTCTTTCGAGCGGCCCGAAACAATTCGGGCTATCCGGTTCTTCCGGGCGGCCCGAAACGATTCGGACTACCCGAATTTTTCAAGCCGCTCGAAACAAATTCGAGCTACCCGGATTTTTCGGGCCGTCCGAATTTTACGGGTACCCGGCTCGGCTCGAAAACCGAGTCCCGGCTCGGTGCGAATTTCAAGCCGTCCGAATATTCAAGCAACCGAACAGCCCTAGTGTCAGTAATGGATCCCCATATAAATTTTAGAAATTGATGAATTTATACATGAAAATCGAAGTTTTAAGATCCACCAAATTTTTTTTATCAAGTAAACATATTAAACAATAATAAATAACAAGAACAACATATACTTTTAGTCTATAAGTACATAATTATAAAATAATGTCAGCGTCAACGCTTAATGTGTCAGTAATTGGGTCCTTTCCGAAAAAATGTTAATTGCCTTAGTATTAATTAATAATTTACAATAACTCCCTTACAATCTAAAATACATAAACATATACATATACATATTAGAAACGCAGTCAGATGTATTCTACATATATTTAATTCTAATATCATACGTAGCATATGCACACGCACACACACTCAGTCACGAACGCACGCACAAGAAAGAAAGAAAAAGATTAATGCAATTTATACATATTTATTCAGTTCAGCAACACCAATTCGGAGAGCAGCGCCAAGTATTTTGAGTGATAATTGGCGCAATTGTTGTATATCATTACATTCGTAAAGTTAAATATAGCACATTAAGAAATTTATAATTATATTAATTTACGACAATGTTTTTAAATGGGATTCTTTTTTATGGGATTATATACTTGGCGCTCTTTTTGTACCTTTTTGTGAAAAGGTAATTTTGTGGGGTAGATTTCACGGCGAAACGTGTTTCTTTTCCTGTGGCTTGAAACGACTTCAAGCCGGTGAACTATTGAACTGCTCGAACCGAATGACGACCGATGATTCTGCGGGCATAGAATCTAATGACGAGCTCTGGCCGCGTGTTTCCGGAATCGAAACTGATCCATGATTTACATAAGTGAAACCAGTCGATGACAATTTAAATCCCTTGTCACCGACACACAGCATTCTGGCCAGACATCTGTGATACGTGAGAGCCTTTTAAATACGATTTGAATAGGTTAATGCTCGCCAAGCTAGTATCCTCCGCATCTTTGCAATCATTAAGGTTTCACCATTTATATCCTATTCACCATTTATATCCTAAAATTCTAACTCTTCATAAAATATTTTCAACACTTTTTTATGTATTTGAGTTTTGCAAATTACTGTCGATTTATCCTGCGCCATAAACTTTTCTTTGTCTCGAGCTGGCACAAAGCACTGCATAACATCCTTTTTGGTGAAGTGCACAACATTCAGAGTTTTTTTTTTACTCGTTCCACTAGAAAAACTACTCCTGTCTTGGAGAAAACAGGTTTCATATATGGAAAAACTACGTTTCCTTTCCTATCTGTTTCAAAGCGATGATTAATGCTAATGACGAAAATAGTTTTCGATGCTCGATCTATGAAAATTATACTTACGTGTCTGACGTGTAGAATTATTTTGAATAACGTGTAAAATCACGTGTGAGTTTCTTATTTTTAATTATTCGTGTATAAAGTATAAAAAGTAATATTTCTATGATTGCCATAATTTCATTAGAATAAATAGAGCTCTACTAAAACTGATGTTATTAATATTATTAATTTAAAAATAATAATCTCAACAAATCTTTATACGTCTGTCTTGCTTCATTATTAAATATTTCTTTTAATTGTTACCTAAAATCCGAAAGCTTCGCATTTTGCTACCTTTGCAAAAGTTATACTTGCATTCAATTTCAAGTAAAAACATATTCTCTATCTCGTAGCTTTCGAACGTTGTTGACAGTACGCTTGAGTTTGAAATGCAAAATATTAAATCTATCCTCAATGATCCGGTTGAAATAATCGTTAAGAAATTCAATCATTCTATCGTTATTTTGCGCGTATTCTACTTTAACACGATCCGAGAACTTTACATACGTTTGATAATTACGTAATAATTACTTTTAATCGCGAAAAGTTTTATCGAGCAAGGATTTCGTAACGACTCGCGATAGGCACAATTTGGATAATTGATTAATCAATTTTAATCAGTCTGTTACGTAACTAAGGACATCGATTATTATGCTCTTGATCTCTATTGATAAAACTGGCATGGTTTCTCGCATCGCGTACCCTAAGTTCAACGGTATTACTGTTGGGGTATTCTTACATATCAGCGAATGAATGCTCATGGAAATTCACGGAAATGTTTTCATAATTCCATCGAGTAACTACCGTGGAAATAAACATTTATCACGATTTTTTATTACAATATAGGTAGGGCATGACGCGCAGGTAAAACGCTCTTCTATGCCCCATTGCGATCTCGTTTGCGAAGCAACGATTCACATTTTCCCTTCTCTTTTAGCTTCTTAAAAACAGGTTTTCTGAATACGACGCGAAAATATATATGCCATTGAAATGGAATTAAAATGAAGTTTTTCTGATGTACATATGCCTTGATATCGCGTGATTCAGATTCTTGGCTGAACTACATATGTACGTAGCAATAATAGATCGTTATCTGCTTTACGTTTTGCTTAGATATTTATTCTACGTTTTGGTCAATACTTATTGGAGAAATTATTTGAACATTATACATAAACCCCTTATTGTTCTATGTACCAAGTACAAGTACCATTTAATTTACTTAGGACAAATAATAATTTAATTAAAAATAATGGAACTAAATATGGTTTAACCGAGTTTAAACCAGATTAACATAATTCTACCAAAATTTAACATTCGATTAGGAGTAATAGTGCCTTGTTAGAATGAACAGAATTTAATTTGAAACATGGCCATGAAATTTTGCTAATCTCTATTTGGTCAGAGATAACAATATTTAATTAAAATCAATGGAATCTACATATTTAGGCTGAATTAGATTAATGGGAATTACGGAATGAAAAATGGATTCAATGGAGTTAAAAGTAAATACATATCGTTCCAAACTACTTAAATTATTTGTCTTAATTATTCGAAAATCATGGAAAAAAATGAATGATTGGTAAATAGTAAATCTGTATTTCATGATATTTGACAAGGACCAACTGAATTAGTATATCATTAAATTCGATTGAAAGATTTAACACTATAAATCATTTAATATTATTGTCCTACAGTAGCACCCATAAATTATTCGACCAACTCTACATATGAGGAAGGAGTAAGAATTATACTTTCAGTCAGGGTCGGCGTGATTTCTGTGGAAGGTATGGACTACTCCTCACTTCAGATTTTGCTGTCTGGAATTTGGAAGGCACTGTAACCATTTTTTATTTTTTGTTTGCATGCTACTATTTTTTAGGCCGTTAAAACTTGATTTTTTAATTTGTTCTCCCTCGTCCCACCAACTCGACACTTTGGAAAAATTTGTTCCACCGACCCTGTTTTTAATTGACTGAACAATAATGATGGTAAGAAACTGATTTCTTTTGTGAAATAACTGGCTTTTGAGGAGAATAACTCCTCAGAATAACAGTACTCACGAATAATAAATCAATCCACAATCAGAATTTTCAGTCAGCAATTTGTTATGAAATACATGATGATAGGAATTAAGTCGCGTATTGCAATAAACAATCTTCCAATAAGTCTTTAATATATTCTGCTTCATTTTATATTCCGTTGACACAAGATTAACAGATGACGCCGCTCGTCTCTCGTGAATGAACTCGGTAACTCAAAACAACTTTAGATGATTGGAGGAAAATTACCAGGATAATTACCAATCGACGTTATACATTTTCACGACTTTCCAGCAACATTGTGTAAAAAATTCTATAGATTTTCCGTGCACGTTTTTCTCACCTTATCAGGGGACGAGCTGATGAATACGTCATCTTCTTCCGAAGGTGCCTGGCGTTTCGGTATAGTATTTGCATACATCTCACAGACTGTAAAACAGAATAATGAAAGAGTTGAGAGTGGTCGGTATCGTGTCGCGATTTTCACAAGCCGAGCGTCCTGATATGACTGGTTCTTGCCGCGTCGCGCTCCACAGTTTTAATGAGACGGCGCTACTTGTTTGAAGAAAACAACCTTACTTGTAAACGAGGGAGTAAATATTGACACCACAAAATTATGCAGGACTTAACACCATTGGAAAAATCGATATGTGTGCATCGTGGCGGACTGGGTCTAAAAATACCGGTTGCCAGGAGACAAAGGGGGCCCACCCACAACTATAGGGCTAACAATTAACCCTTTCGCTGCGTATTTAAATTTTCGCACGATTCTTTACAAGTGACAATTTTACGTCAATAAAAAAAGTTTTTAATTTTCAAATTTTTTGCATTTCACATGTTTGTCACAGTACAAGTGAATGCATTTTTTTAACGCGTGGACTGTAGTCGGAAAACGCAGCGAAAGGGTTAAAATAGTAGGTAATGCAACGTAAATTTTAGGTGCATACAGTAATAATATTGGGACTACTATTATACTTTCAAGATACTAAAAGGTCATTAACATTTTTAACATATTGTCTGATGTGTTAAGGGGCTCACAGGTCCCGCCGCGGGAAGATTCTGCCGCATTTTACAGATAAAATGATAAAAGTCAACTTTGAAAAGTCGCCCGGTACGCGCGCACGTGACTAAAAACTCGGTAGATAGTATTAATCAGTAACTATGCTACAACAGTACACGAAATGAATCCTCGTCTAAAAGCAGTTCGAAAGACTGGAATAACTTCTTTTTCATCCGGACGTTGCTTTCCGGAAAGTCGATTTTCAAAATCCGTTAACCGCGCGTGTACTGGATTAAGAATTGGTTCCATTTTCAAATCGATTTTCTCAAAAACTCAAGCACGCCCGAAGAGAAATTATTCTACAACTTCGGCATCTTTTGGACAAGGATCATTCCACGTGCAATTGATCAGTAGAGTACGCAATTAAAATTTAGACTTCCTCAAAATGCTTGGTATCACACTGATAGCACATATCATTGTGTAAGAAATAACTACTATCCCTTATTATTCGATAGGCAGTGACTTCATGTAAATTTACCTGTCACAACTTATACAAAATAAATATTTCCAAAAAGTGTGAAATGCGAACTTTTACCCCATATGTAAAAGTTCGCATGTTATGGGGTAAAAGAACGCAACGAGAATTTTTCACAAAAATGTCTTATTTTCCTACATACAATAGTTGTGGTAATATAGCAAAACGACTAATAGTTTACAATTATTTTTTTTTAATCAAGGTAACAGTACTAGCATATAACACTACCCCCCCCCCCCCCCCCTTCGTAGTTTGCGCAAGTATCAGTCTTCTGGAGGATCAGTGTATTCTTCTTCACACGGAGGACAAATTATTTTTTCCATAGACGTTGATGGTTGGGTTATTCTCTTTTTGAAACCGATTTGTTTTGTTCCTTTAAAAAAATTTCTGAAGTAGATGTTATTTTTTGGATTTTTTTTTGCTCTCCTAATTATTTCTTCGCTCTTTCGCATCCAGATTTTTCTCTTCATTGCGCCATTTACTTGAAGCTGATTTTTGAATGCGGAGTTTGCATTCGAACTCTTGCCCCACTGCATTGTGCGAACTTTTGCCCCCGCAGCTACTTTTTCATTGTTAAATCAATCCTGTTATCCGTGAGGAGAACTGCAAACTTCTATTAGTACCTTTGAATAGAAGAATTTCAGCTTTTTCAGACGACGTATTAATTAAAAAATTTACTGTTCAATTTATAGGAATAATATTGATTCCTAAAAATGAGAATATTCCATCCGAACTAACGAATTCAGTACTTGCCGCATTGTACGATAACAAAACGAAGCAAAGCTACACAATTCGACACTGGTGACTCCGCCTTGATTAACAATTAACTGTCAACTGGCAACTGCCACAACTCAAACAATGAAATTCGCATGGTGCGAACTTTTACCCACTGCGAACTTTTACCTACGCTTACCTACTCTACTTATTTCTGTAGTCTGCACAATTCTTAGCCAAGTGCATGCGTGCTAGACGAGATTTCATTGCGCACCTCTGATTTATTTTTGCACGAGGAATCATCTCCTTTCCGGTTGTACCAAGATTTTGGAAACACTCTGTATATTATTAAATGTTACATATTGTCATTAAAATACACTAATAACTATGCCATTTTACCAAAATGTAAACTACAAAATGGGCTACATATAGGATATTTAAGAAAAACGTACATCGCCAATTATTAAATTTAAAACGAATACAATGAATTTAATTGCGTTTTAAGTAATAATAGCAAAGTATAGTCTTCAGAATTGTTTATAACTTTTTCTTATTCAGAACTATTTTAATGTAACTGTTAGTCTCACGACTTCCACAGAAATACTTATGTAATGTTCTTAATTAACACCATCTAATATTTCATAAATGATGTCCATATATTCGATATTTTTACAAATTTCTGTCCCAAATTTTCAGGAAACATTCATGACATATCAAACACTGAAAATATGAAAAAATTATCTTTTTGGTATAGGGGAGAGCGGGGACAAACGTAACACTTTTTACATTTGGCTAAGCTGCCAATTACCTCTTACAGATATAAAAACGAAAATTATGCCTTAAGATAGTGTGTTTCATGGTCTATCATTTGATCACAAATTCAGCCTTCCACGATAAGTAGTCAAAGAGTTATGGCAATTTTCCGCAGTGACTGTCAGTGTTACTTTTGTCCTGCACGGGTAGGACGAAAGTAACATACCATGGGGACGAAAGTAATACTAATTATTTTGAATGCAATTAAGTAAAAACACTTCTTCCAAAGCAAAATAGGATTTTTATTTTCAGAAACGATAGAAACAAACATTTAAATAAACATATTTTAAGTAGGTAACGATTAAAAAGCATAACCAGCTTCAAACATTTCTTTGATACTGTGTATTTGATTTAACTAATATTTATGATTTTTTTTAAAAAACTATTGTTAATATTGGATTCAACTTCTCCCCGTAATGAGGTGTTACTTTTGTCCCCAGCCATGTTTTTCAGCATAGAACTGTTATAACGTACAAACTATACAAGATTTATTGAAATCACATACAGGAACTAATAAAGACATTATCTAAGAACGCTCTAACAAATAATTGGATCAATGTCTATAGTTTAACTACGAATATTAACAAAAAAAAACCAACAGAGGAGACACTTATCTGAATGATCGAAATAACGAAATCAGCTCGCCCACAGTACACGAATCGTCGTATTGCTCAGCGTCACTCCGTGGAATAAAAGAAACATTAAACACGCGTAACTATGTGAAGCAAACGTTTTGGAAACTTTTGTGGAAGGCGGGAGAAGGCGTGTTACTTTCATCACGCCGTTACGTTTGTCCCCGCTCTCCCCTATCTCGGTTTTTTCGTCATCATAAATAAAATTCGTCCGGGATGGATTTTAACTTTCAAAATATGAAAAATAAAAATGTTTTTTTTTGTTTTTCGGACCTTTTTCGGAAACCGTTTGCCCCACGAGAAAAAGTAACTAAACATAAAAGATGCTCCTTGCCTAGATCTACAACTTTTGTCTGACATATTTTTTTATGTAATCAATAACTTGGAGGATATTATATAAAACCGACTTTATGAGTTGTTAAATAATCATTTAAATGTTCAAGGGCCCAGGGGCCCCTTTTCCCGTTATCCGTACAGGCTCAAACTTTACATAGATTTCTTTTTATTATTTGGAAGTATTCTAGGAGGTGCCGCGAAGAAAATTCAAAAATCAAATTTGCTATTTGATAAATTGAATAATTTGCACAAACCGTGCCCCGTATAGGCAAATTCAAAAGTAAACAAAACACAAAATCCCCAGCGCTGTAGACTCGTGAGTAGTTTCCCAAGTAACAGTCTGTTCCTTGCACCATCTCTCGCATCGGTTTCGCCAACACAGCTAATAATAAAGTGGAAACGAACGCAATCGAAAGAGACCAACTATTTACCAAATATCAACGCCAATGAACGGTCAAATAATTTGATTGAACGCCACAGAACCGAGCTCTTATCAGCGGTTGACCCTCGCACCGCTTCTTCACGCGAGAGGTCGGCGAAAGACGCGCGAATATTATTAACATTGTTGCCATAATAGCGTTGCGATACTGGTATTGGTGTGTATCCAATAACAAGATGATAATGGAAACACGATCGTTGCTTCGAAAACGGAGCAAGCTCCGTAAAACATTGGGCGTCAGTGAGAATTTATCTTCGACGACAGTTGCAGGGGAGAGGTATTTTACTGTGAGATCCAACAGACTTGAAAATAGAAGAGTTCGTAGCAATTCAAGGGCCGGCGAAGGAGGATCGAAACGTTCCTGTGGGTGTGCTTCTAGACATGTGGCGATGACGCCCCATTTGGTAAGTACATATTTTAAACATTTCAAAGATTCGAACAACCCCGCAATTAAAAAGCTAACTACCGCTTGCTTCGTCACTTTTTCGAGAGATCCGCCACTCTTGATTCCTCTGTTGCTTGAACTTATTTTCTCATTTGGATTGCTACCGTAGACACAAGCTCGGAACAGCGGGCGATGTTACATGGATTCCGCTTCTCTTCTCCTGGAAACGAGCCGATATTCAACTTTCGTTCCCGTCGACATACCCTTGAGGAGCGTGGCAGAAATTTTTTTTAAAATTAATCATTTCCAAGATACCAAATCCGTATACGGCTGGAAGAAACGTGTCGGGATTACTGTGAAACGAAAATGGCGCTCGACTACTTTGCTGGATGCGTGGGAGGTAAATTATCGATATGCCTGTTTTCGATTTCCTTCGAGGAAAGTAATTTTAATTGATAAAAGTGGTGCTCATCCATCTTGTTTGAGAGTCGTTCTAACTGTTAGTCAGTAAACTATCGCCTTATCGCGTGACCTTTCTCGTAAGTTGTCAGCTTTTGATGACATTTTCATTGATAAGTCGAGGGACATTAAAGAAGTTAGACTACGAGAAAAATGTATAAAATTGTCGTTAAATAATTTTGAAGAATTGATGCTAGGTGATAACTAGGGTAATAATGAAACTCAATTATCGAAAATAGTAAGGAGACATAACAGTATATACGCAAGAATATTTTTAGATAATTGAACGTTCATCTTTCTGATGCTAAGCATTCTAAATATATTTCAGGTGCAAATAATGTACAGGTCACAGACAGAAATAATGTATTTAATACTTTGTATGTTCTATACATCTTTGGCTGTGAAACCGTGTAAATTTGTTATCACATTCGACATGTTTTGCATATGTGGAAGTAATCTTATATGATGGGGATGAAATGGAATTTACTTCAACAGAACATGTCGTAACTTAGGTAGAATTTCAGTTCTTTAGTGAAAACTATAAGCCTACAGTCGGAATCAAATCAATTGGTCACTTAAGGGGGTATTCTGGTCTGACGAGGCGTTTTCGTCGCGTTATTTCGGAATTTTTTTACAAAGAATCCATAAATTGTATTATTATTTAGTTTATTGCTACATGTTTATTGATGTTTCAACTATCTTTACAAATTTTGTCAGTAGAAAAAAATTAAAATCAAACGCAGTTGACTGCTTTAAAGTAATGGTGAAAAAGAAACATAAGGTCATGGTGCCCATGATTGGGCTCGTTCTAGTGATCAGAAACATAAAATGAAAAGGGATTTTTTATCTGCATGCCTGTGGCTATCGTTCCTACCAGAATTATGATAAAATAATTTGTTTTTAAACTTTCACAGACCTTTAAAGTTGAAAAAATGTGCGAAAATCGAAACTTAATTTTCAAACCGCCGCCACTTGCTTAATTTTCAATATTTTTTTATTATTCTGGTAGGGACGATAGCCACAGGCATACAGATAAATCTCTTTTCATTTTTTGTTTCTGATCACAAGAACGAGCCCAATCATGGGCACCGTGACCCCATGTTTTTTTTTTCACCATTACTTTAAAGCAGTCAACTGCCTTTGATTTAAATTTTTTTCTATTGACAATATTTGTAAAGATAGTTGAAACATCAATAAACATGTAGCAATAAACTAAATAATAATAAAGTTTATGGGTTCTTTGTAAAAAAAATTCCAGAATAACGCGACGAAAACGCCTCGTCAGACCAGAATACCCCCTTAAAGCCACTTCTCCCTACCACGAATAACGCAAAGCACTATCCCCCGCTTTTTCCACAATCTAACCGAGTACATACTTCTTAAATTGCATCCGCTTTAAGTGACAAAAGTCAATAACTATAACTATAAGTAAGTGTATAACATTTGGCGTACTTGAGACAGTCATTTTTGTAAAAGATAATTTTAAGTAGAATTAAAATTTGTATCTCCAGTCGAGATTGCCCTTGAAGATGAAAGCTTGCACTAGAGCAAACAAAAAAACCCTGATATTATAACCATACACATAACTATCAGTTCATTTTATTTCGATTCTAGTAAACCCTCGGTTACTGTATAAAAAAAAACTGCTATATGTATTATGTTCTTCAGTACTGAATGGAATATTTCAATTAATTTCAGGGACCGCCGGTATTGTGGTGGGATATCCTCTGGACACTGTCAAGGTTCACATACAAACACAGGATTATAAGAACCCAAAGTACAAGGGCAGCTGGCACTGTTTCCGCACGATACTCGCAAAAGAATCGGTACTTGAACAAAAGAAATTAACAATCGCAAAGCATTTAACGACTTAAATCAATATCAAGTACAAAAATATGTATGACTATTGAAGAATGGTTAGTACGGCAAAACGCCAATTAGTGAAGCAAATGGGGAAATTCAAAGTTGCAGGAGAGAGCTTATGCAAAATATTCCACGAACAAAAAATTGGTATCTCTTCAAAACGATAGCATTTTTACATATATTCTGGAGATAATTAAAATGAAGAATAAAAGAGGTTTCTTATGTTTATTTGCTTTCGTCGTGGCAAGGAATACTTAAAGTTACATATTAAATGAAACGTACGCTACGGCATCTAGCAATATCTTTTTCGTAACAATATTTTCAGACTTCCAAACAAAGGTGCTAAAAAAAAGTTCAAAAGCTGAACGATAGCAAAAATACTACGATTTTCCCACACTCTCGCGTTTCATACGTTATCTTGCCAATCAGTGTAGATTAGGGTGGCCCTTATTAATACGTATCGAAATTTTGTTTATACATTTCTTTGCTCTCATCCCCTAGAACGGTGCCACTTGGTAAAAAAATACTCCCCGGAAAAGTGTATTGCAATCGGACAACAGTAGAGGGTGCCGACCAGGCCTTAACGTTTGAAATTCATCAATAGTTTGGATTTAAAGAATTTCTCAAAAATGGTAAGCCCTATCGAAATTTTGTTCAAATATTATTAAAAGAGCATTCAATTTTCTACAATTACTGTATATACAAGTTTTTCGTGCTTCCAACCAGTTTTTAGACAATAGTGTTTGAATATTTAGAGATCCGCACTTCGCCCGTCCCATCTGTACGGCGTGACGTATTGTCTATACACGTGTAGCGCAGATCTCTCTATATTTAAACGCTATTATCTAAACAATGGTTGGACTCACGAAAAATTTATATATACAGTAATTGTAGAAATTTGAATGCTCTTTTAATATTATTTGAACAAAATTTCGATAGGGCTTACCATTTTTGAAAAATTTTTCAAATTCAAACAATTGATGAATTCTAAACTTTAAGGCCCGGTCGGCACCCTATCCTGTTGTCCGACTGTAATGAATTGAAAATCTCCCTTGAGGATTTAGTTGTCGTTGGTTGTGATGGAACAGCAACTAATACTAGATGGAAGAATGGTATAATTCACAATATCGAAATGATTCTTAAAATACCTCTCCATTAGATTATTTGCATGTTGCGCTTCAATGAGCTTTCATTCAGACATTTATTTGAGGATTTAGATCAGGCCTGCACAACAAGGCTGTGGCGGGCAAGAGCGCTCTCGATTGCTCGTGAGCAAAGCGAAGAGCGACGCCGTGACCAGTTCCCCCACCCTGTGGCCAATAGCTGTCGTAGTATGCGTGTAAACTGTAATGTGTGTTGCTGATGTTCCGCGGCACACTTCACTCACAAACACTCCCCACCACGGCCCTCACGGCACTGTCGCTCATAAAGGCGTGGCCTAGTGCTTTACGATGCTCTTTCCGCACGCGTCCGAAAATTTTTGCCCGGCGAGCATTCAGCTGTGCACGCCTGATTTAGATGGTCAAAACTACAGACCCAAAATCATTTTGCGGTCCTGGGAGAGTTTCGAAAATTTGGGTTTCTCTGCCCACCCTACTGTACATGCCTCTATTGCAATTAAGGTGTTTGAACCTCTGAAAGATTAATTTTATTCTTTTTATCAGGTAGCAGGCCTTTACCGAGGCATATCATCTCCAATGGCAGGCGTGGCTATGGTGAATGCCGTCGTCTTTGGCGTCTACGGTGAAATCCAGAAGCACATACCCAATCCAAACTCTTTGCCCTCGCATTTTATGGCCGGTGCCCTGGCAGGAATAGCTCAGAGTCCTATTTGTAGCCCCATGGAGCTGGCCAAAACACGTATGCAGTTACAGGTGCCCAACACTGCAGTCTCAGGACCTATACAATGCCTACGACACATCTATAAACTCGAAGGGTACCGCGGGTTGTTCAAAGGATTTGGCATCACGCTTCTCAGAGATGCTCCCAGTTTCGGTACTTACTTCCTCACCTACGAAGCCTTGACCAAATCGTCTGGAAGTGCACCTATCTCGACACCATACATGTTGCTATCCGGAGGAATAGCTGGCAGTACTTCCTGGGTAGTATCCTATCCGCTGGACGTGATCAAGTCACGAATCCAGGTGGATGGCAAGCGTTACGCAGGAATAATGGACTGTCTGAGACAATCGGTGAGAGCCGAGGGCTACTCTTGTCTGTACAGAGGTCTGAACTCAACGATCATTCGAGCGTTCCCCACGAACGCAGTGACGTTCACCGTGGTCACGTGGACGTTCAGACTATTGGGGGAAGAAGGCAACGAAGCATCGGAAATAAGCAGTGACCCTGGGGCAGCCGAATCTGTTAGAGATATTTCAGAATCGCACGAACCTTTCCTGGAGAAATGGAACACTTTCTTGACGAGTGCTTCAGATAGCCTAATGATACTGAGAGTGAGATATTCAACGTTGCCTATAATGTCTACAAGCCACTTGATGTTAGAGAATTCTGCTTTGTGTCAGACTAATAGGTGGACGCAAATGAGGATTAAGTTCAGCGCGAGTGAACAAGGAGAAGAGAATACATGTACTGGAACGGTGAAAGGTGATGTTGGCGAGGAAATTGGTGGAAAGACAGTAGAACAGGCGGATATTGAACAGACTATAGCTGAGTGCGGTTTCGATAGCCCTCTTGTGGTCAGTACCTCGGATTCTTTGAATAGTTCTTAATAATGACCAACAATGTGTTCAATACCGAAGTATAATTTAAATATTGTGACATATACTGCTAATTCTGTGTTTGAGGATTCAGAAGTTTATTTTAGAAAAATGGAGTGTGACACGGTACACACGGTGGCTCGCTAGAAATACACAACCTTAATATCCTCTTTAGTAGGTAATATTGTAAAAACTAATGTACTTATAATACCCATATTTCTTCTGCATTTATTTGACACGAAATGATTTTCATTTACTTATGGACTATAAAGTTAAAAGTATTCAGACGAATTGTTGGAAATGAAAATGATAATCTCCTAAGGGAATAATGTTAGATGTCAGGAAATTTATTTTGTTAGTTCCGTGTCTACAAGTATAAATGAAAATTACTTTGGGGAAATAGAGTTAAAAATAAAAATATTAATAATATTAAAATTAAAAATATTATCTTCGAACTTTTGCAGCATTTTAATATGAATGATAGATGGCGTAACCTGCTTTAAAAATGGAAGCGAAAGTTGGAGTGACATTGTACAGTATCTTCAATCGTGTGTCCAATTTTAGACATCCTTTATTCACAAGTTTTTAATAAATTGTCCATCTGTTTTCTTTACAGACAAACCTACAATTTTATCATAATTTCCATAAAAAAATTTAACCATAAAGAACTTTTGATTATTTTATATTGTACCCTTCAAACCTTGTATTCTCTACTTTTTAAAGTAAATAGAGTACTAAATAACTTTTCAAAGTACAATTCTCTTGTATCATGATGGAAGGTTTTGATGTGATCTTTTTACAAACCCACTCTATAAATAATGGATATTTCTATGTAATTGCAGTATTGAAATACTAGATTGAATAGATAGTGTTGAATACTAATCATAATTTTTAAAAATAAAATTATAACTAAGTATTAAAATTCAATTACGTAGATGTTAGCGAGAATGTGTTATGCAATATTTGAAGGCAGATAGCCCAACGCTATTTCGCTTTCAGACGGTTTATGACTGGGTCAGGACCAAGAAGAGGCCTTGAAATAAGCGTCATAAGCCATACACCCTCGTGAGTGGGCATCGGATAATAGTTGGTATATGTGTAACCTCAAGTACGTAGCTATCGGGTGTAACCTGATGGTGTTTGGAGAGAGGTTTGGGGATGGCAAGCGACCCGGCGCACAGTGATCCGGATTGAGGAAGTGAGTGACATTTGTGTATAACTTTTGAACTATAAAAGAAATCGGAATGAAATTTTCGCCAAAATAATAGTAAAAAATTATTCCTTTCTAATGATGTATAATTACACATTGTAATTCATTTATTATTAATTTATTCAACCGACTAGAGCCTAATATACACATAAATATTTGTAAAAACCATTAATAATACGATGAATGCGAACGTAGATATATACGTAAAACAATGTAACGGTGACAGTTTTAAATAGTACTAATTTGAAGAGTGGGCTGAAGGGTGACATTTTCCCCACTCATTATTCTTGCATGATTATGTAGAGGAAGGTGTGCTGAAAATATTCCACTTGGTTAGAATGTGGGAGCCGTTAGGACTCGAAAGATATTCCTGGTCAATTGTAAAGAATTTTGACAATTTTCTTTATTCCATTGAGTACTTATTATTTTTTTTTTTTTGATATATTACGAACAGTAATTTTTTGTTGACGGTGTTAATTCTTAACGCAAAATAATGCTCTTCATGTTAGAAAAAAGCGGATAACATATTATAACTGGGGAGCATATTAAACAGGGTCGTCAGGGTATCTCGAAGAAAGAGGTGTGAGTTTGGAGGCAAATGCCAACTTTAAGTGTTCGTTTCAATTACAATTTTTATTGACTTTTATTAATATTTTCATTTTCGAGACGGATGGCCATTTAGGAAGTAGTATACATTCAGTAGATATCGATATGAGAAATTTTATTTTTAGGCTGAATGTCACCAGCTACGTCAATCCGGGCTACTGTGCGGCGCCGTATTGCTAAAGAATAATATAAGGACTCTGTTCCTAGAGGATTTGGCCACGAAGCACCGTGCGGCACGTAATGGACAAAAATCGAAATAATCAATATATTTAATTTTGATCTAGTTCATTCAGCCCCACAGATCATGAACAAATTACGAATGTTCTCAAAATAATAAAACATATTTTGAACTGAATACGTTAGTATGCAAATTCCACAATATGAATGTACTTACGGCAAAAATAATTTTGATGTAATTTAGAACCACTTACCAATGACAACAAACTTTTTTCGACAAATGGAAAAGTCAGAAATACAGCGGTTTAGGTAACGAAAAGTGTTTAGCGCAAGTATATGAGATTACAGACACTCAGCGCCTCTACAAACGCATGTGAAGTTAGGTTATGCACAGACCTAACTATATTTAACATGGCAGCCAAAAATTAGTAGAAGAAACCGAAATATCCCTAGTGGTTCTACTATCCCCACTCTTCCCTAACCATTAGTCCGTAGATAAGGAATATAAATGTAGAATATAATACCCCTATAATGCAATAGAGTATCAATAATTATCATATATTTCTTATAACCTAAAAACTAAAAAATTAGCGTCCTCGTGCATTATTCTTTACATCACCTATTTTTGTGGGCTATAGACCGGAACGTCTGTGAACGTTTATTTCTAGGCGTTACTTATCGACATTATGGACACAAAATTCTGTAACTGCTTAACAAGATAATAAATACCCAACATTTCCGAAATTAACAGAAGTCCTGTTTGTGGACTATCAACGAAGTTCAGCCACTCTGAACCATCTGCCCCAACTACCGATCACAGTTTTTTTTTAATATCTCGCAAACTAGACCCAAGCGACGGTAACAGGTATGGGGAAAAGTTGTTTAGAATGATTGACCTTGACAACATCTTTCAAGGTCACTAAAATCGGTGAGGACTACGCTTTTGTAAATAACTATCACATTTTTTAATCTTATAACGCTGCCCGTCTACACACATACGCAACGGCAATATGATACCAGGATAGTGGATACCACCAGTTGTATCCTTAGAAGACGAAGAAGCAGTGTTGTGAACTTCTGGTAATGGAATGACCTCGAAGGCCCTGAATGTCTTCTATTCAACGGCGGGGCTGCCCATGACAACTAATTCCTTACATTTCCCAGAACGGGATTATCTGGCGGGGACGCAGGCGCCAGGGCTTTTACCTACGTCGAAGTGGTACAGGTGCGGGGATAAATGCTAAAAGGACCTCTTTTAATCTAAGTCAAATTCTTTGTTAGAATTTGGAGTCCTTGTGGTGTACCTGGCCTGAAACCACCGACCCTTACATAACTACGGATTAGAGCTGTAATTATTCGAATAGTCGAATAATTCGAATAATTTCGAATACGAATAATCGGGAGTATTCGAATAATTAGGAGTATTCAAATATTCCAATATTCCGAGTGATCGAATTTCGGATTGTACCGAATAAAAATCTGAACATGAAATATTTGTTCACACTTTACCGTGAAATTCTTTTCATATTGGCCTTTACAATTATTTGCTTTTCAAACGATAAATTTGAAACTTTATTAATCTTTGGTAAATTAGTACATTTGGAGCCGAAAAAACAACCATCAGTTGTTAATATTATTATTCTAATAATAATAAGTGGACCACCCCGACTCAGTCGGGCAAGGCCCCCTCCTCTAGACCAACCCGCCATAAACGGGTGCCAAACAGTGTAAGCAGAGTTTTTTTAAGGAAACTAAAATCCCATAAACGATTTTGAGGAACGATAATTTTTTTATTTCTGCCCCCGTTACTATAACGAATATTCGAATTCTCTGGTATTCAAATATTCGAATATTCGAATACTTAGATTATTCGGATATTCGTTTCAGCTCTACTACGCATACGCAGTGATGATACGGGAAAAGATCACACACCGTGGGGTCGTATAGTATCACCGGATGATACGCAACGATGACACGAGTACGCAACCAGTTGATTCCTACTTTAACGTTCTACTCACACATATGTAGGATTCAGTAAACCTTTTGCAGCTTTGCAAATTGAGAATTCACGGACAAATAATGTCAGAATAATTATATTACGGACGTGTCTGTGCAACGGGTATCATGTTTTATTTTCATAACGGTTCTCCCCGGTTTCCAGATGATACCGAAACGACATTCCAGCCTCCAGAATCTATATACGTGTATAAACTCCAAATACCACTGACCAACTCACTCTCTCACTGACTCATCACGATTTCTCTGGAACCACTGATCCTATCACCATGAAATTTGATGCGCAGGTTCCTCTTAGCCCACAGGTGTTCGATAAGAATTCTTTTTAAAAACTCCATCCCCTTCACCGAAAGAACGTATAAAACCCGGACAACGCCGGGTAGTTTAACCCTTTCTCTGCATATTTAAATTTTCGAACGATACTTGAAAAATGTCATTCTTAGACGAATAAAATTTTTTTTAATTTTCAACTTATGACTATATCGATAGAACTGTCTTATTTTCAGAGGCGCTCAAGAATGGAATCCAAGAAATACACTGTCGACCAGATATGTTGGAGAACATTGCTGAGTATCACAATACAAGAGAATACATTTTTTAAGACGTGGGCTAAAGTCGAAATCCGCAACGAACGGGAATGTAGCCGCGTTCGATTATAGTCGAATACCGTAGCGAAAGGGTTAAGCTAGTACTTTAGTATATCTACCAGAAATCTGCAACGGGCGGGTTTCAATTAAGGTGAAAATATCTCTCAGAATTTGTCTCAACTCAATTGTTCACAATCGGTCAGGCACTTCAGTTACCGGTCAGGTCCTCGCACTATTACGGTCAGCATTTCTCTCATCTCTCATTACGGTCAGAGGTTATTGAGGGAAATGTACACCGGTCATGAATTCTGGTCGCTGCTTGGGTCACTGTATGTTAAGACATTAACAAATACTCTATACCTGATAGAGTAACAAGACTACGTATACTCCAGTTCCCGGGAGTGTTTTTCAGGAAGATATATCGACGATTATCAGTTCGTTTGGTTTAAACGCACCTTAACATAAAAATTTGTAGTTCGTGGATTTCAAATAACCCGCTTTAGCCAACGTTAGATTCAAATTCCTACCACACTTAGCGCTAGGATCTGTTTCGACAGTTTGTTGGTAAAGTCGCATGCGACATGAAAATGGTATGGAGATGCTAGGGCAGCCAGAAAATGAGGCAAAAAATACATCGGATTTTAGATCCATGCCAATAGCATGTTACAGTTTAAATCGTATGACAATTTACATTAAAGATCTATGTAAACACCACACATTAGTGACATGTCGTATAAAAAAAGGCTTCTGACAGAGTTTAAACTTTAACTTAACCTTACCAAGAAGTTATTTCAATATTTTTACAGAAATGTGGGTTTCTGACCGACATGGTGTTTACTTTAGTTTAAGGTTAGGTAATCTTAATTCGAGCACTTTAGATCTAATCAAGATCTATCAAAGACATTCTGATGATATCAATTAAATGCCTAAAATTAATCTAAACAAGACGTAGAGCACATCTTAATAACTTCTTCTAAAAAGTTACTTTGGACCAAAATATTACCTAATTAAGACGTCTTAAACATGTCTAATGCTACAGATTGTTCGTAGCAGAACTTTAACGTATTAGAACGTCTAGAATGACATTATAATGAACATCCGTACGACGCGTCGTCCGTTATGTCTTATTTATTTAGACATCTTTAACACGCCAATATACAAGATGTCTGTGTGTTATCTGGGAGAACATTATGATTTATTGACTATGTACCTACACCAATCAATGTTTTAAATTATTTACGTAGTATCATTGATTGTTTTAACCCTTTACGTATCGTTCGACGCACAATTCCGTCGCGAAATGCGACTACTTAAATGATATACATAGTATCGCGACTGGTGTTTCGTTGTTTCATGCTATGCAGCTCATTGAATCTGTATTAATATCTTAGAGCATATATACATGGAGGTCTCATTGAGAGCTCGAAACTGTCGCCAACATCATGGGAGAGAGAAAGAGATACTTTCTCAATGGTGCGAGCGAGAGAGGTAGAACGAGGGACTCCCAATCGCTCGAAATGCGCATGCGCCGGTGTACACCTCTCACTCGCACCAGCTCGCACATGTCTTTCTCTCTCGCGTGATGTTGCCGACAGTTTCGAGGCAGTCACTCTAAGGTAAAGTGACCAGATATTTTGGGGGCCAATGCAGGACAAACAAGCAAAAAAAAAAAAAGGTTTGCAGAGCCGTGAGATCGTAGAAGTACTCTATTACAACATTTACAGGACCATGACTGACAATCAAATAATGTTTTCGTGCGAACGATGTTCTCATGAATCGTATCCGATAAAACAGTTAAACGTATTAAACTATTCGCGCCAAGCGTGACAAGACGCGTAAAAACCTTTGCTGGCAGTTAACAGTATTAGCGCCATCTAGTATCAAGTACAGGAAACAGTAACTTTATGCCACTGCGAAAATCTAAAAGGTTACATGTCCAATGCGGGATACTTTGCGGGACATTTTTCAATGCGGGACAAAGAGCTCAAAAACTGGAAAATGCGGGACGTCTGGACACTTTACTTTAAGGCGATGATACCTCCATGTAT
Organism: Andrena bucephala; assembly: GCA_947577245.1. Taxonomy (NCBI): domain Eukaryota; kingdom Metazoa; phylum Arthropoda; class Insecta; order Hymenoptera; family Andrenidae; genus Andrena; species Andrena bucephala. The sequence continues at coordinate 110,336,701 of OX387715.1, forward strand.
ATATGCTCTAAGATTAATATAAAGAGAATCACTTTAATGGCGCTTTGTCTGAGAAAATCGTTGGATAACGCAAACGGTGTCTTAACGCAAAAATGTATACTCTTCCCCATTTAAAACGAAAATAAAGTAAATGCTTTTTTACGCCACAAAACTGGAGTAGGCATCAAGAGAAGTGAAACTAACCATACAGAGCACAGGAGACTAGAAAAGTGTAACTTGTCTCGTTCTACATTTACATGTACACTATTCCACTACATATTAAATGAAATAATATTCTGCTTACATAAAAAATTATTTTCGTTTTGCTTCTAAAAGACGACTTCGTTTACTTTATCCTGCGCCTTATTTCTCTTCGCAATATCACTTGTGATTGAACTTTAGAATGAATTAGTCAAGAAGTGACTAATAGTCAAGAAGTGACTAAGAAGTGACTATAATTTCAGCACTGCTTGTATTTTACTGTCGTGAATCTTGCCAAAACTGTCCTCATTTGTCAGAACGCAGTCCTAGACTGAACGGCGGACATGTAAGACCTACATATGTCACAGCCAGAGGCGACATTTACTCTCTTTCTGAAATCACACTAAATAGTTTGTATCTCTCTGCCACCCATCACCACCACTACAGCCCCGCTATTTTCGAAAAATCCCCATCGTGCCCACCGGTCTTCAAGTCCGTCCGTCCACGTGTCAGCATCTTCGACACATCCGAAATTGCAACGCGTATGAATTTCACCCATAATCGTTCTACTTTGGCCGCGTGAATCGTCCCCACTAAGCGAATAGAAACAAGCATTCCGTGCAATCAACCCTCTAGAAGATAAAAATCGTAAAAATCACGGGGTCAAACTGATCGGAACTATTGACAACCGCCGGAAACTCTAACCTCCTGAACGGATCTGACAAATCCCTAAAAATCGCAAATATTCCACACTTTACAGGTAAGATTGCGAACATACTTGCTATTACTGACTTGGAATATAAACAGCTGGACTGTACAGCAACAGTGCGGTGTATTTTATGAAGCCAACAACCGGGATCACTCTTTCTTTAAATTCTTTCGAGATATTGCCATAGGATCGCCGCAATTAGCAAACAACTCATCCATGCGGATACATGTGCATAAATTTAATTAAAAATTCCAATAGAAAATTTTCAAGTGCCACAAGGTCGACGGGATCAGACAAATCATCGGTACTGCAGCTTCATCGTCTTGACTCCCCAACAAATATTTATCTTCTGGTTAGACCAAATTTGATATGGATGCAGACTCAAATGACTGCAGCAGGGACACCGATATTATTGAAACGAACACCCAGCGTTTGATTGCCGAAAACGGTGGTCGACGTATGAGCACGCAAGCGATGCAATCTCTCTATGATTTCCGACAGAACAATCTCCTGTGCGATGCCGTTTTGAGGCTGGAAGATGGAGGCGTTTTTCCAATCCACCGCGCCATTTTATCAGCTTGCAGCCCCTATTTCAGGTCAACACCGTGCACAAAATTCTTGAGTTGGGTTCAGTCATGAGTGACTTTCAATATTGCGAACTATACGTTCCTTTTTCACTCTTTGTAAAACAAAGTGCCTTAGTCGCGTGGACATGCAGTCAGTTTTCAATATTTCGCTCAGATTATGATGTATTTCTATTAACACATGTATTGAACGCGTAAAAGGCTTTCGCAGGCGGGATATTTAAAGTCAAAGTCGATCACTTCTTACGCTTGACATCGGGGATTTTGATCAAATTGAAATGTGATATAGTTTACGTGAAAATAGGGGAGTTTAAGTCATCAAGGCTGGTTTCAAATTTGTTTAAAAAAATACATGACGTCGAAGTTTGCAATGTTTGCCTAATTCATATCGCGAAGTCAGACTCTATAAATGAAGATTGTTGCTTTTTAAATTTTTATTTTCCGATTTCTATGAAACTGAATAAGCACACCAGCATATTTACATTAAAATCAACCTGTTTCAGACTACTCCCTTGCTACTCATATCTTCTACTCGTATAGTCAAGCATGACATCGATATACTACAGCACAAATGCTTGGGAACACCTGACACATTTGCATTCTGAATTTGAATACAAAATTCAGAGTCGAACAATTTATGTCCCATAAAAGCATTGCTTTTTTACAACTTTCCTACTTTAGAATTTATTCTTCCATAAATAACATAAACTAGTAAGATGAATGCCAAAACCAGATAATAAGTAGTAACAAAAAGAAGGCGGATTTTTTCACGAAAAGAACATTTTGCAATAAATGGCGCTCGTTTTAAATGAATTTCATATAACTTACAAAATGATCATATTTCCTATTGTCTACATTTGTTAATCCAAAAACGTTAAAAATCTTCATCAGAGCATGGAGTGTCGTACACATTCAAATGATTCGATCTTAAATATAATGTATAACCTCATCATATGAATTTACGTAAAATTGCGCCTGAAGAAAAGCCTATATTATTATGTGTTCGAAATAACCGCATACATTTCCGCAAAATTCATAAATTATGATGCAGAAACGCAATAGCATTCCTAGTTGAAAGTTACTTACGACTGAGCTTAGCGGACTGCTCAAAATAATTAAACGATCTCATATCTGAAAAGTTAACGAAATATCAGATTGTACAGAATGAGCAAAATAATTATAATCAGGAACAGGAAAAAACTTGTATATTTAATATCCTAAGAATTTTGTCAAATATTCATTGAATAACCTGAGTAAGGTCGTGTTCAGATTTATTAGCCGGTGAGTTTCGTGAGGGGTAGTCTCCTACCACACCGCTTGCCTGTCCCGATGTTCCTTTTCTCTACGTTCTCACTCTCTCTCGGGCTATGCCTGGTCGTCGCGCGGTGGGGATTGGTGTCCGTCAGGCGAAGCCGAGCAGCGTTCCCGTTACCCCACCATGCCTTTCGGGGGCCCAGCAACTTCAACTATCAATCCACGATCGTCAGGTGGTGGTGGCTGATTTCTCCTCGCGCGCTGCTCGCGAAACCGAACTCACCGGCCAATATATCTGAACATGACCTTAGTTTCCAAAATATGAGTTCCTTCATCACGACGTAATTCCCCAAGTTCGTTACAAAGTGTAACTTAAATCTGTACTAAATACGATCACTTTTAGTGGCTGTCCTGGTATATTCTTCATTATAATTGTTACGCCAATCATTAAAATGGAATGCCCATTTTTTTTTTACAATTTATGGTTCATTTTGTTTCATGCAATTCGAAAGTGCATCGTTTGTAGAGCTCTGTTCACGACCACCCTACATTCCCGCGACAAAACGGATATCCTGTTGCCGGGTGTCAGCAGCAACATGATGAATCTGCTTTTGGAATACGCGTATCTGCGATCGATCAACGTGAACAGCGAGAACGTGTGCCAGCTGCTGGTTACCGCGGATTATTTAAACATTTTGGGCGTTCTCGATCTCTGCTGCGAGTACCTGAAGAGCAACCTGGCCCCGGAGAATTGTATCAGCGTCATGAGATTCGCTAGAGAACACTCTTGCAAGGGACTGGAAAGCAGCGCGTACCGTTATGTCATGAGACATTTTGTGCAGGTCGTCATTCTTGCGTTATCTTCTCATTATCGGTCAATATTTCATAACACATTTTCGTACAATTCGTGTTATCTTTGAGGGCCGTTTAAATTTTCTTGTAATCGTACACAGTGCGCCAATATGTGGTACACTGCAGAGCCCTGCAACGGGCGGGTTTGATCCGCCCGTCACCCGACTGTATCTCTCTGTGACACGAAATTTCACTAACCCGCGATACCCGCGGCTAACCCGTCTATACCCGCCCGATCCGCGGCGAATGAGTCGGGTCATCGTCCGCCCGAGGCGCCCGAACAGTCACCAGTCACGGGTAAGAACGAGTAACAGTGTCGGCAAGAGCGAGTCCGACACGCGTGGTGACGTCATGACTGGTGACTGCTTCGGGCGTTTCGGGTGCTCGGGCGCCTCGGGCGGATGGAAATCAACGCTGACCCGACTTAAGGTCTAAACACACTTGTCAGTTCCGTGTCAGTTCCGTGTCAGTGTGCCAGTGGTAAGAAGGAGAGGTCCACTACGCCCCTCTTATTCTTACCAATGGCACACTGACACGGTGTGTTTAGACCTTTATCCGCCGCGGGCACGGACGGATCGGGCGAATCGAAACACGACCGGGTAACGGGCGGGTTGACCCGCGTTATACCCGCCCGTTGCGTACTACACTGCCACAGTTTGATACAAATACCACGATTGTGAAAAAAGTTTTATGCATTGTCAATACAAGCGATGAGATTTCACAAACACTTACTTGCAGAAGCTTTACTCTGCACTTTCGGCTTACTCTTTCACGAATTGTCGATTTTACAGTCACGCTATCAACAATGACTTTGTATATTGTATAACCACTTTGTGACAGTAATTTCAAATAAAACATGTTTCTTTACTTATTTTCTCATTTCTTACGCCCCATTGGTGATGATTCGTCTGACAACAACGATTCCATTGGCGTAGGTAGCTCAGCGTAGCGAAGAGATTCTCGATTTGCCGATAGAAGAGCTAACCACGTTGATCGGGGCAGACGAGCTGAACGTAAAAAGCGAAGACACGGTTTGGGAGTTGGTGCTGAAGTGGATCGATCACGATCCACAATCCAGGAAGGATCACATAGTCGATCTCATGAAGAATATCCGCCTCGGCCTCTTGGATACCCAATTCTTCCTCGAGAACGTCAAGGATCATCCATACGTGACTGGAAACGACGCTTGCCGGCCTATCATCATCGAAACTCTGAAGTTCCTATACGATCTCGAAATTATCACACAGAAAGATGGGGAAGTACCCACGCCGAAGATCGCACGACCCAGGGTACCGCACGAGATACTGTTCGCCATAGGTGGATGGAGTGGCAGAAGTCCTACAAATTTCATAGAGACATACGACACCAGGGCAGATCGATGGATCAAGGTACATACTTATCGTATAATTAAAGTGCAAGGTGATTCTAACGGGACCAATGTAATTACCTTCGCGCAGAATATATACAGGGTGTTCAACTACAATTGGGCATAATTTTAGGGGGTGATTCTACAAGCCAAAATAAGACGAAAATCAAGACTAACAAAATTACTTCGTTTCCGATTTATTAATTGAAGGGTTGGATGCAATACGGGGACTAGCGCTTGGAAATAGGAAAAATTATTGTCCAAACGCTAAGAAAGATTGGAAAATTAAAAGTTGTTAAATTGAATTTTTAAAAATATAGTGTTGTAAAGCTCGCCACGACACACATTTTGTCTATTTACAGTTTGTTTATGCAATCATTACTATTCGAGCTAAAAATTATAAACTAAAAATTTTTCATCATCCGAAATCATTATTTCTTTAGACGAAAATTGCGATAACTTGAGTAAATATTAACGGATTGTCATAAGACTTGAAACATAACTCTAGAAAACTCTAGCGAAGCCGTAAAATGTATGCACGAAAACCTAATGTTAAAAAATGTAATAATATTTCATTAAAAAGTAATACTGGATATAACCCATGTTTTTCAACGTTCACCGTTAAAAAGTATCGAGGCAATTTTTAGGTACATATAACTTGCAGCGACAAAGTTTTCCCTTGATATATAAGGAAGATTTACACCAATTTTCACGCTGATTAATAAATAATTGTAGAAGATACGGCGATATGTATAAATCCCGCGCGGCACCAACAGTCAACGCGAGTGCTAAAACTGCTAAATAGCGCATTACACGCGGCTACCGACTATTGGTGGCGCGCGAGAATTTATATATATCGTCATATCTTCTACAATTATTCATTAATCAGTGTGAAAATTGGTGAAAATCTTCCTTATATATCAAGGAAAAACTTTGTCGCTGCAAGTTGTATGTACCTCAAAATTGCCTCGATACTTTTTAACGGCGAACGTAGAAAAACATGGGTTATGTCCAGTATTACTTTTTAATTAAATATTATTACATTTTTTAACATAAGGTTTTTGTGCATACATTTTACGGCTTCGCTAGAGTTTTCTGAAGTTATGTTTCAAGTCTCATAACGATCCCTTAATATTTACTCAAGTTATCGCAATTTATGTTTAAAGAAATAATGATTTCGGGCGATGAAAAATTTTTAGTTTATAATTTTTAGCTCGAATAGTAATGATTGGATAAACAAACTATAAATAGAAAAATGTGTGTTATGACGAGCTTTACAACACTATATTTTTAGAAATTCAGTTTAATAACATTTAATTTACCAATCTTTCTTTGCGTTTGGACAATTATTTTTCCAATTTCCAAGCGCTAGTCCCCTTATTGCATCCAACCCTTCAATTGTTGAAAATACGCGTAAAGAGCGTGTGACGCGAGGGACTTAGAGGGCGGTGTTGTAGCCAGCCAGAAAGACTGGCGTCGTGCCATCACTTCGACTAACGAGGTAAGTGGGTACGCGTATTTTCAACAATTAATAACTCGAAAAAGGAGCCTCTAACTCAATTTCGTCATTCTTGATTTTCGTCTTATTTTGGCCTGCAGAATCAGCCCCTAAATTTTGGTTTCGACAATGAGCTAATACGAAAATAACACATCACTCCTAATTCCTGATGGACGCTTATCAGAGTAATTGTGACTGCAGTAGCATCCTTCCCTTACAAGTAAAAGAAACTGCTGTTTTTCATTGCTGTTTCGAAAGGTAGAAGAAGTAGATCCGGTCGGTCCGCGCTCATATCACGGGACTGCTGTGGTCGGTTTCAATATTTACATTATCGGTGGATTCGATGGAGCAGATTATTTCAATAGTTGTCGTTGTTTCAACGCCGTCACTAAAGTGTGGAGAGAAGTCGCTCCGATGAATGCTCGAAGGTGGACACAGTGAAATTTTTAAGAAATTTATGAACACTAAATACATACCCTAACATCCACATACAGTGATGGTAAAAAAAATAATTCAAAGTATAAAGATTATAAAAGACACAATAGATAATAAAAGGGGTGACAGAAAGATCATAATGGTAATAAATTCTGATGAGAAGAACCTGATCCTAATCTACATGTCACCTCAAGTCTGGGGATTTCATAGAATAGATTAGTAGTACCAACATAACAAGTACAGTCTTACGAAGCTATTCTTGTACTTATGTTACTTACATTAATTTTAAAACTTTCTTTTAACCACCACTGTATTTTACTTAACTCAACCTTAATCCCAGACCTCAACTACAGATTTCTCATAAATACGAAGTATTCTCAATACCTGAGGCCTGATAAATGTTTTTGTCAAATTCCACTCCAAATCTTAGGTGTTACGTTAGTATTGCTGTACTGAATGACCTGATTTACGCGATGGGAGGATACGATGGTTATTATCGACAAAGTACCGCGGAACGTTATAATTATAAGACAAATCAATGGTCCTTAATAGCGCCTATGAACAGTCAAAGATCTGATGCCAGTGCAACTACTTTAAACGGTATATTCCCATTACCATCTTTTTTTAAATTCATTATGTACAAATTCCTGTTTTGGTTTGTATAGAAAAGAAAATCTCTAACTGTTCTTAACAAGGTAATGAGTGGTATAACTTGAGAAATTTTAATGAAATTGCCATATTTCTATATGTTTAAAAATCTTCGGTCAATCTAAATATCCTCTACTCGAAAAATTCTTTAAATTACACAATTGAAGTCCTTTTAGAAAACAGTATAAGTGCCAAAATTGAAAAAAAAATTTATCGGAAAATGTCCTCGTGCCAATTGTAATATTATGTACAGGAACAAACTATGTTCAGACGCGCTTAGCAAACCGATATTACTGGAGCCGCATAAAATTGAGGGGTTCACATCAGTGGAATAGGGGCACATGCCACGACTAAATAGCTTTTTGGTTTTGGTACTGTAAAGTAGCTCCTGCGATCTAGGGTACATTTCACCAACTTCTAGCACTGTGGCATGTACCCTTTTTCGAACAGAAGCATATTAAAACTCCTTGATGTCGAAACCAAATAAATACCTATAGAAGAAAAGAGGTCCATGCCACTCTGTGCACCTATGCTTCATTTTTTTAATTATCGAGGGTGTGATGAAAGTGAAGAGAGACAAGAGCTTGAACATATTGATAAAGAGTTAGATTGAATAAAAATTTGTTGTACAGTTGAGACACAACATAATAATACCTACACTACTAATTGATAATATTAAAATAACAGGAGCCGATGAATTAACGATTTATTCAAAGTGAAATGTAATAGAACGTGTCAAAGAACATGAATTTTGGAGCCAAGATTTGATATTAGTTGCTATTTATCATCTAACTCAATTATCAGTTATAATAGTTACAAATTTAGTACCAAATTTCTTAAGAAAATAATTTCTCCTAAAACTTGTTTCCTTGTAAATTTATAGTATTGTAGCATATGCCTGTTTTCCACTGAGCCCCTCAGTCTACCTATTTAATTATATACAAGAAGAAGAAGTACAATGTAAAGGAAGTCCTGATTGACTGTCTGACTCATCAACGCCCAACTCAAATCGTTTAACCTATGAACGTAAAATTTGGAAGGTATATAGATAGTTTTTATGACGTAGGCACCTACTAAGGAAGAATTTTTGGAAATTCCATCCCTAAGTGGGTGAAAGGGGGTAAAATGTATTTTCTCGGACTCCTTAATATCTCATAAGCCCGATTAGGTATTAACTTGGTTTTTACTTCCAAAGGTTACCCACACAATTGCCTTAAAAGAAATTTCAGGATTTTGCCCTAATCAACCCCTAAGGGGGTGAAAAGGGGTAACATGTGTTTTCACGGATTCCTCAAAATCTCTTCGGCCCAATTCGATATCGATACTTGGTTTTAGTCTAATAATACAAATGCCTAAAAGTAAATTTCTAAATTTTGTCCTAATCAACCCTTAAGGGGACATTAATTCGGCCGAAAATACGGCCGTTTTTCGGTGATGGTTTTTATAATGAAATAAACACTTAAAGTTTTCGAACTTTTGGGGGTATATTATACCACCCTTGAATTACAAGAATTTTTTTTTGTTGTTTGTTTATTTCATTTGTTTACATAAATATTACGCAGTGAAGTTGGCGTCTTCAGAATTTGACCCTTTGAAATAAAAAAAAACAAACATATTTAATTTGCAGGAGTATGGCTATCTCGCTTACCGCGAATATGTTAACTTTTTAATATTTTCCCACTTTTTTATATCAATTAAATACAAAAGAAATGCCATTGTCGGTAGTTTCAACTATGATCGACCGCCATTTTAATAATTTTTATCCAAAATTGTTCTTTCGCGGTAAGTGAGATAACCATACTCTTGCGAATTAAAAATATGTTTGGTTTTTTTATTCCCCATGATCCAGTCGTCCGAAATTGCAACCGCCAGCAAGGGGGTAACTTCTTAAGACGCCAACTTCACTGCGAAATATTTATGTAAACAAATGAAATAAACAAACAACAATGATTTTTTCTTGTACCCCCAAAAGTTCGCAAACGTTAAGTGTTTATTTCATTATAAAAACCATTACCGAAAAATAGAATGTCCCCTCAAAGGGACAAATCTGGATATTGTAAGATATCTTTTTGTAACATGTACTAAGAGTACCTACATTGAATTGGAGGCGTCTTAATTTTTTAATAGGAGGTGTGAACAAACATATACATACATATAGAAATGTTCGTTATACAAAGGTTACTTTACAGTAATTACATAAAAATTTACTTAAAATATGCTATATAAAAGTAATTCCTTTAATTATTTACTCTGTGTCACTTTCCCCTCGTGTGCTGTTTTACAAAATTGTTTCGAGTAAAAGTCATACGAATTGATGAAAACTTTCGAAACATGTATAAATTACACAATAATTTCGGCTAAAGGTCTCACCTAACAACTTTGATTACCCTTTTAAGAGCAGCATGAAGTCTCGTGGTCTACATAGCACACAAGACGTCTTCATACCACAAAACAGGATTCTTTGTAAAATAATGAAACGTCCTGTACAATGTGATAAACTATTCTTTTGTATTTTTTAACGCTGGTATCAGTAATTATACTCTCATTAATTGTTACTCTACACATTTGTCGGCAACTGAATGGAATTCTTTTATAATATAGACAAAATTTACATTACTGGCGGTTTCAACGGCCACGAATGCTTAAATTCTGCCGAAGTGTACGATCCAGATACTAATCAATGGTCGATGATAGCTCCCATGAGGTCGCGCAGGAGTGGAGTGTCCTGCATATCTTATCACAGCCACGTTTACGTCATTGGTAACTCTCGTAATTTTCAGTTTAAACTTTTAAATCTTTATAGAACTTTATAAATCCAAATAAAACTTTACACGCTGCAAATGCTTTTCCAACAGGTGGCTTCAACGGCATATCTAGAATGTGTAGCGGAGAAAGATACAATCCTGCCACAAATATTTGGAGCCCAATACCAGATATGTATAATTCACGCAGTAACTTCGCGATCGAGGTGATCGATGACATGATCTTCGCCATTGGCGGGTTCAACGGTGTTACCACGATCTACCACGTCGAATGTTACGACGAAAAGACGAACGAATGGTAACAGTACATCCGTTACTATTTTCTATTCCGGGTCATTCATTGTACCATTGTTTAAATGCTTCTGTCCAACGTTTAAATTTAGATTAATAATTTATGTGAATTTACTGGCGCCAAACATAAGACACAACAGAATGTTCCTTTCTACTGTTCGATCTAATATTTCACCCCAGGTACGAAGCGACAGACATGAATATATACCGTTCAGCATTGTCAGCCTGCGTAATAATGGGTCTACCAAACGTGAACGATTATATTCACAAGCATCGCGAGCGTTTAATGGAGGAGAAACGACAGAAATTGTTAGCACTAGAGGTGCACCGTAGTCAACACCAACAGCAACAGGAACAGCTGCAGCAGAACCGTGAAAATCTGTTAAACGATGAAATTATATCCATACCATCGCCATCGCCATCGCCGCGAAATAGCGACTTCAGTAATGAAAGTCAGCGCAATTGACGATGGAAAATACGCAGATATTTTATGGGGAAGAAACTATGATAAGACAATCTACTGTCAGTTTCGTGTATGGTGGTTGGCGCAAATGAACAGTCTTCACATCGATTAATTAACTTCGCCCACGAGCACACTGAAAAGAATATTATCACTATTGAACAATGACCAAATAGAGCATTGAACAATATTCTCGACTTGTCAAGAATACATATTCGGCATCCAAAATTTCGCCTCTCTGACTAACAGGTAATAGTGAGATGGTTTAATAGTTACACCTGACTTTCAAGTAACAAAGTAGCAAGAAAATTTCGCCTCTATCAATCTGGAACCATTAAAAAACGGAATAACATTACAACGCGGTTGTAAATAGTTTTATGTCAATTTCCAAATATTTTTCTTTGCATTCAGTTGTGAATTCGACAAGTTTCTCCGAATAATGAGGCGACAAATATGTAACACTAGGAAACAGAACGGCAACGAAAGGTTTTTATTGAGTCAGAAAAATTTACCTTCCTTAGTATTGAACGGAAGCAATAGAAAGGATCTCTTTTTCCGATAGCCAAAATTGTATCCCATGCAAGCTTATACCACGTTTGTTAGACAACATAATATTTTCTGATTCGTATTTATCTGACTTTGATAAACAGAATATGTTTTTAATTTTATACAAGGTATGTTTCTATTGGCTGTTTTTGTGATACAATTTTATATGAAGTTTATTGGACGATTTTACACGTATATATAATCGAACTTCGACCATTGATTGTAATAAAGGGAATGAGACTAAACGATTTTTTAAGCGTACATGTACATACCCATACTGGGTGTTTCATTAATTTTCTTATGACAGAGTCCTTTAAGAATATATTAACAATATCAGCGTATTTTTTTTACATTAAATTTTATAATATAAGAAGGTCTCGTGTACTTCATAGAAAATAACATATTGTGCTCCTTTTCAAGGAGTGAGCGTAATTGTAATTGAAGAATAGCTACTAATCTTGCGAGTGTGTGGAAATTTCTCAGCAATTTAAATTTTTATCCGAAATCTTTTTACCATAAACAATCCAACTTCTCTTCCTCTCCTATACCTTGTCGTGTCAATTAAGATATACCGTATTTTGAAAATTATGTCGAGCAAAGTTTGCTTAAATTCACAAAAGCCTTGTAAAAGCATGCGCATTTATCTGTAAGTCCAATTTAAGATTCTCAAATTATGCCATAAATTTTACACTATTAAGAAGAATTTTAATTTTTTTTCTCCGTTCGAAAGTAAAATGGCTCTTCCTATGAAGAATGTTTAAAAAGAATGCATTATTCTAAAATGTTTCATACATTCGTGGAACCTCCTTCTTATAGACTTAATGAGACACCCCGTATAAACATTAGTGACGCCGATAAAGATGAATAAATATATCATCATGCCAGAATGTTTACAAAAAGCGGCTGAAATGGAACATTACAACTGTTAATAAAAGGAAAATATTAAGAAACAAGCAGTTTTTAGTTTCTTTCACGATCCTTCATCATTTCTGGAATATAAAAATATTCAAGAAAAAGGAATGGTCTCGATCACCTAGAAATCGATATCGGAAATTAAAACGCCAGACATCAATGCTAGTATTAATTAACTTTGGTTTATTTCTTGAATACATCTTCCATGGAAGATGCTCATGGTCGTTAACCTTACCTAGAACTGAGATAGTTTAACAAGAATCGCGGGCAAAAATTTTGACGGTTTTTAATTTTAATTGTATGGATTAATTTAATGTAAATTAATTTTCGATTTTCCAGCAAGTGTTCGCGATACAATGTAGAGACACTATAATAAGAGTCTGGACACGAGAAGGCCACTTTTTGATTGGTCCGCCATTTTTGATCGGTTCCCGCTGATTTTTAAATCTGTCAATTATACTAATCTTAATTGTAACACATTTTTTAGAAAACATGTGTTTGAAAGTTAATAATAATCGTTTTTTGTCATACTATTCTAATTATTTGTAATATCTATTAATCTGAAAATGTGCATTTGAGTAGTAAAAAAATAATGTATATGTATTCTTAAACACTTTCGCCAACATAACCTTTTCTGGCCACTTTTGATTGGCCCAACATTTTTCATCTATTCCCGCTGATTTTTAAATCTATCCATTATACCAAGATAATGAAGATATAACGTAAAAAAACCAAATCTTGTGTTCTATTTGAAATATGTTATTTTATTATACTTATTTAAATGCGAAGTAAACACAAGTAGAACACCGCCATAAACGTAAGAGTTGTTAAGAGTGGTTAAGAGCGAAATGGTGTATATCTCTTTCTCTCTCGTGGGATTTCGATCAAACATGGCGGACAGTGGCTCGTGTCCAGACCATAGACCTAAGAATTAAACCTTAAGGTCCTTATTGGACCTTAATTCTTAGGTCCATGGTCCAGACTCTTATTGCAGTGTCTCTGGTGTCTCTAAGTGGTTGTTTCAGAATATCGGTACTTTAGAACGGATGAGAGGTCTATTCTATAGTATACCTAGTCTGTGCTTATATGCTTCTGCATGGGCGTCAATCTACCGGCCACCAGAAGAACTAGGGTAAACCACCCAGTAATTTACCGCATACCAGTAAATGACCATTAGGCAAAGAAATGTCAATTATAAATTTAAAAATATTATATGTTTATAAATGGAGTGTTACTGGAGTGAACTTTTAATATCCCATATTTTTAGTTATGCGTATTAAGCAAATATTAATAAGTACAATTCTTATTAAAAGTATGCGGTCATTTACTGGACTTCTATACGTTTTGCATTTTATAATCGTTTTTTTTTTAAATTACGATAAGAATAAGTAATTATTTTTATAGAAATTTCAAGAAAAATAAATTTAAATGCAATTCCAACAGTTGTTTTGTTGTTATACATAAATATATTGAAGTATTAATTTCAAAGCTCCATAAATTCAACAATTCGGTCATTCACTGGTTCGTTTATCCTAGGTTTTCCAACACCTCTTCAGAATGTGTGATTTTTTCGTCCTAGTTCTTCTGGCGGCCGCTAGATTGGCGCTCAAGGAGAAGAACCATGCATATAAGGCTGACTTCTTGCGCATAATACCACTAAATGCTCTACTATATTAATCACATAAATGCATACGTACATGGATTTCTTATCACGACACCTCTCGCAACGGCCAGAGGAACCACGCAGAAATCGGCACACAAAATCGCTGAGGTAAAGGTGGTGCGTCGGAACACCTGTCTATTCCACCGTACTTATGTACATACCGTGATTTTAAGGAAGTTTTATTGCGCCCTCTGCGTTTAGGAGCGGTGGTTTTGGGAATTACATGTAATCCAACTTTAAGGGAAATAAATTTAAGGGGTCATTCTGGACACCAGACTAAAATGAAAATCAAGAATAATGATATTACGGCTGAAGCTTCGTTTGTTAATTATAAGCGTTTAAAGTCTAAAGATATGCCTAAATACAGGTCATCCGCGTGCAGCGGCGCACGAGGGGCGACTCAGGCGAGGGGTTGTCTGTGGTAATCAAAGCCACGAAATTTGCGACGAAATTTATATCTTCTTCTTTATCACTTCATCCAAAATTGAAGGGTACCGTTGAATTACGTCAGACTTGTCTGCTCGCTAAAATCCATTGTTTCCATTTCATCCACTGTAGTCAATTATTGTGTTATCGAGACACACACGCGCGGAAATCACAGAAAACACAGAATCACACCACCACCGCCCCTCAAAAATATAATATCTCTTGCACTAACACGTGTGAAAAAAATTAAAAAAGAACACAAATTTACCAAAATTTTACTATCTTTATTTGAACCATATGTAGTGTAGAAAATATCATAACAAAAGAGGTTAAAAATTCGATATACAGTGATTCTTATACGGTGACCGATGGAATTATCTTCAATAGGTACTAAACGAGATACGAGAAATTCTTCAAGACGAAAAATGTTCTGTTCGCAGGCAAGCATCTTATGCTCGGCGTAACCAATTTGTAAATGGAGGTGCCAGATATTTCAAAGTCCCCTCAATTTTCTTAAATGGGATCTTATATTTTTTTCTCTATAGGCTAATAGAGCTTTTTAAGATGAGTTCAATGATACAAGGTCATTCAAGGTCTTCCAGAGCTAAACACTTCCTAGAGTTACTGTTTTTAAATGTAGAGTGTGCGTCAAAACCATTAATTTTTCATAAAGTCGGTATTTCAGTTCGTGTGACACGAACTATGATAAGAGTATTGCTACAGTATTATCAGAAATGAAAGAAAAGAAGAGAATTTATATGCAGAGTATTTTAATTTTTAATATAACTACTGTCACAATTTAAATTTAATTATTTTCTTAATACAACTATCTAGATTTCATACTTTACCGATGCTATTCATTCAATCTGCATTATCTACAGGTCCATAAACTAAATAAATTTTTAAATCGCATTTTAGAACAATAAGTAAAGAATGTTGTTGCCAAATACAATTGTATAATGATCTGTTGTGCCTCTACAAGAGAGAATAACAATAGAGAAACTAATCATCTCTACATATTCAAATCTTATGAGAATTGATTGATTCTTTTAAACGATTAATTACAAGTAATTTTTAGATTGAGCATAAACTGATGCATAAAAATATTTCATTACTCATTGAAGCACCGAATTTAGAAATATTATAATGATTCAATATTTAAAGAAGCAGCTGTACATATGTCTGTATATCCTTAAACTAAAAGGAACTAAAAACGAAAGAGAAAAAGAAAGCATTGGGAAAGGGGAAGAGACCAAAATGTGGGATGTTTGTTTCATGTAATTCTACCCCATAATGCGCGAGCTTGCCTAGGGCAACTCTCTTTCTCTCTCCCTCTCTCTCGTGAAACATCACGTACGTGTACACGTTCTACTCGTCAGACAAATTGTTTTATTTCGCGGTAGCATTGGAGTGGAATATTTGTTCCAACGTAGAAACGGATCAAGTAATTAATTTAACGGATCAATCCTATGCACAAATGATTAACCTGACACTAAAAATAGATTTTAGATCGAATTAATTACCTGACAGAAACTTTCTCGCGACGAACGCCTAATAGTAAATATTCTAATCAAATTAAAGGTGTGTCAGCAAAGAGTTTCGTTCATTTATACGACGTTTAAATATAGCACTTTGCAATACATCAATGTTGTAATTAACAAAATATTTTGGGAATGTGATACTTAACTGTTTTACGTTTCTAGATGCTCGTTAATCCTGATTCAAGGTTTCTTCACTTTCTTCCTGCAATGTAGTCAACTTCACACGATTTAGATTAAAGACTCTATCTACTTCAGCGGGTTAACGAAAATAAAATTTTCTTGCATAAAGTGTACAGAATATGTGTGTAAAGTTGCATGGGAAAATTCGTAACATTAACAAAATTATAAGACGTTCAATAAGGCAGTGTACACTGTACAGTCAAAATCTCGACTCGCTCATTGTATGCAGGTAGACGCAAATAACTTATCTTCTTCAGATGAATCTATATAGTGGTAATCCTGTTATGAATACTTTAGATTGCGTGGGACATGTTGAATCAATGATGAGTACGAAATGGAGGTCTGTCAAACAATATAGTACCGGAAAATGTTTAGAGTAGAAACACCTTGTATCAGGGGTCTAAAATCGCAATTGCTGCATATTTATTAGCATCATACCTACGTTTTTAGTCAAATATATGAAATCATTATGAAAATGGTCAACGGTAAGTATTGATATCATATTTAGGACAGAAACTTAGAGTTTCTCCTTAACAAAGGAATTGTCTCGCGCAAACGCTTCAGAGAAAAGTATCTACATTCGGAGCAATGGAATATACCAGAATAGCTAGAAAACAGCACCAGGTGGACCAGGAGAACATTTTTGACGAAGTAAAGAGCTCATCGTATTGTCCTACAATAGTTTATTAGCTGTAAGTGCAAGCTAAAATAGCAAAAAAGTTGATACAAAAGTTTAAGTACTTTTTCCTCAGAACTACACTTTTCAACTTGGCGTGCAGGATATTTTATAAATATAAATATATAAATATAATAAACCAATGGACTTCACCCCTTCATTTTATTAAACAAAACAGTTTTTGGGGATACTGAACGTAGGTACTCAAAATTATGCAGGATTGAAACATAAGTACTTGTTAACCCTTTCGTTACGGCGTACATTTCCACGAAAGTGCTTTTGTCTAATTTTGTTTTTTTAAACTAGCGGAGATGCTGACTGAAGTCGACGCTAGGATTGGCAGCTAGTTTCATGACGCCGACTAAATTCGGCGCTCGTACGCACAGGTCGGCGCTCGTAACGAAAGAGTTAACCTCCGAAAAGATCGAAAACTTCTCATACAAATGAAAATTTTTCGTCCAAGTCGTACCATTTCTTCAATTTTTGTCTGTTTTTCACAAGATTAGGTGCAATACCCTAGGAAATTCATATAGATTATAAACAAACTTTAACTGGTATCTTCAGTGCATTCTTCAAAAGAATGCATTCCGCGGGGACATGTTTCAGTTGTAAAAATTTTCGAAAAATTTTTTAAAATTGATCTCAACTCGACCCATTTTTGGAAGCAAATCTTATAGCAGCAAATCTCTTTGAGGCCCAACTGATACAATTACACAAAAAAAAAAATTGCAGCTTGTTAACCCTTCGTGGTGACACGGGGTGTATCGCAACCCAAAAACAATTTTCGGGTTAAAATGTCGCGCCTTTACGACTTCCAAAAGGGATTTATCGCAAAAAGAAAAATAAAAAAAAAATTTAAAAATCGCTTTTTCCCCACAAACCGTGGAAAATCGCTCGTTTTCAACTACAAATTTTATCATATAAAAATTTACATTTCCAAAGAAAGACTATTAGACCATGGTTGTATAAGTATTACGAATGTACAATTACCACTGAAAAATTACAAAATTAAAAAATACGAAAATGGTAACTCAAAAAATGACGCTGGGGTACAGTGAACCCCATGTGACCAATTTGTGATTATAAGAAGGTGTGACCACGAAGGGTTAACTGTTAACCCTGTATATGTATCCTTGTGTATATCATTTTTGGTCAGATATGTACATATTATGTATATATTATTATTAGTTGATTATATTACATTTTCGTTAACTCCCCGTATATTGTTACATGTATATATTTATTAGTTATGTAATTTTGTGCTTGTAAATAATGCTAAGTGCAATGGTGGGCACCACATGCGTGGACATATGTATATATTTATTCATATATAACATTCTAACTTTTATAAATGATATATATCGTTAATTAAAATTTGATTTTCTTTGTGTCCGAGTTATTTATTTGTATAGTATTAACTTTCTAAATATTTTATGTGTTGGTGAAAAGATAAGTATTATTAGCAATAAATGTTTCATTATCAGTAAAATCGAACCGTCAAGTGATACCAAATGCCGGCAGTAGCAATTGTCTGGAAATTTCATGACCTCCGTGAATTTTACTACGGGACCTGTTCTGCACTGAGGCTCCACAAGGAACCCAGCCATATATATACTTACCCTACAAGCTACGAGCACGCACGTACACTACTGCAGTTCTCCTCACCGATTCTAAGCTTAGCAACGGGGCAGGCGGGTTGCTCGCAGCTAGGCGCTAAAAACGGCTATTAACACGTTACTTTGGTTTGCTTATACCTATAATGACAAATATTAAAGTATCACCTTGTTAATAAAATGGTATAGAATTACAAAAGTTGCAGTATCATATATGGTACAGCTGCCCAATTTTTCTCATTTGTAAATTGTCCTTGCACTATGACATACACACATATTCATTTAGTTCGTTGACTGGCACACGAATTTTCTAAAATTTAATAATTGCGCAATGAAAATAGTTGTGTTGTTACATTCGCACAAGAATTTCGCTAAATCGATACAGTATAAACTCGTTTGCTATCCAAGCAACTTGGTCGGTAACATTGCTTCTGTGGTTTCATTTATAAATTTTTTTATGTAACTGGGAAATATTAAACTGCACTAAAAAGGGAAAGTTAATT
This sequence comes from Andrena bucephala, assembly GCA_947577245.1. Lineage (NCBI taxonomy): Eukaryota > Metazoa > Arthropoda > Insecta > Hymenoptera > Andrenidae > Andrena > Andrena bucephala. The sequence goes on from OX387715.1 coordinate 110,355,800, forward strand.
GACAATATGATAGCTGTTATTTCGATTTCCTTCACAAATGTATGATAATAACTGTAGATTTCTAAATCGATAAAGCAGGAATTAATCTACACCTAACTTACCAATCGATCTAACATAACCTTTAAAATTTCATAACTTTATCTGTGAAATATTTCTGTTGAATTTAGAAAGATTAAAGTGCTTTAAACAATAATGTATGTTGTTGCTTCAACGTCAAAGTCGTTTGAATCATAAATACATGATAAATTATATTAATTGTATAAGAATTCCGGCCTGATAACGTAGGAATTCAATCTCCTACGATAAATTGATTGAAAGTACATTTTATCTCATTCCACAGTTTTCATGACAAAAGACTCACCTGCAAAACTCCACTTCTTTTAAATACTTATCAGAATTCGCTTCTTTTTTTTTTAAATTTCTTATTCATAATATCTCCGAGACAGACTTTCTCACCACTGCCACTTACATTACTTATGATTTCGAACTTTTACAGTAAATTTCATTTTAAAATCCTCGACTAATGCAGCCTCAGCTGGATAACCCAAGTAATAAAAATAAAATCCCACCAATCTCTACAATCCCCGAAACTTCTCAGGAAGAACCAAACTGTCCGTTCCCAAAATATCCTTAACAAAAGGAGGAAATATGTGCGGACCCTTTGTATACACACTCTCTAGCTTAAAACAGTGGCAGCATTTTTTACTAGAGAGGAAAAAAGCAGAGGAAAGAGAAAAAGAGGAGGGAACGAATGCATACATGTATTTATATTAAGAGAAAGATCGCAGGTAGGAAAGTAGCATTCGACCGCAAAGTAACAGCCGTCGTTGGCGGAAGCCGGGGAATGGGTGGAGGGAGGCGGGAGGGGATGTCGTTGCTTCGTAGGCGAGGTGAGGGCGCTCGGGGCTGTGATGGGAACTCGGGGATAAGGGTGGCTTGTTGCGTAAGCCGATTAGAGCATCACGGCAGTCACTCCTGCCCCGTTGCGGCGGACTGCTGGTGTTCCTGGTGCCATTGGTGCACCGGGATACGCCTGGTAGAGACATTAAAATCGCATCAAATATGTAGAGAGCCGTCCTCTCGCCCCCTCCCATCGCAGCGGATGCGGGAGCACTCGTCGACATCCGAGTGCAGGCAAAAAGCTCGCCTGTCCTGGAAGTCGCCTCTCCTGGAAGTCGCCTCTCCCTCTTTCTGCTTGAATTTCAAAAGGAAAAGCTTGGGGAAAGCGGTTTCCCCATTTTTCCTTGTCGACCAGAAACGCGGGCTGCATTAGGAATTAATCTCCTACCGTCGAACGTCTCTTTCTCGTCGATCATTGAACAGCAACATCCAACGCGATGTCTGGCAGTTAGGGGACTATTATATTCCACTCGTGCCGACCTTAAGATCGAGTTCGCTGTGTGATATGGGTAGAGAATCGTAACACTCAAGGTAACAGATTCTCGTATGAGAAAGTAATTAGTTCAGAGCTGAATCTAGATTAGCTGAGGGTAGATCGGGCATGTAAGATTTCTGAAAGGTTACCAGCAAAGCGTACAGAGCGTATCGGGGTTGTATAGCTCTCTGATACGAGCGTCGAGCGTGCAACAGTGTTTTCACGCGGTCAGCGCATACATCGCCGGAAGCGGGGAATGCAACACGTGGTAAAATGTTTCGCGGAGTATCAAATAATCATGGCAAATCCGTATCGACCGACTTATCCCGACTTAATGCCTATATTTTACCGTTCATCGCAAACCGGCATTAGTGCGCGCGATGTTTGCACGTAATAATGGATCATTCGCCATTTTGTTTTTGCTCCTTCCCGCCGATAGAATAATTACGCGCAGCGTGAAATTTTCAAGCTCCCTCCTCCGCCATTCGGCGACAGAGTAAACGATCAATTATTATGTGCTTCACAGCGGGTGGGCATGACTCTGCACGGATTTCGATTATTTTGCGATGCAATGATATTTGTACAGTGTGGATGGGGGGTGATTGGTACAATCGGCCATCGGCAGATTCCTTGTGCAAAAACAAATAAAAAAAGTAGAATATAATATTTTGATTGGTGCCCCTGTTTTTGAGAAAATCGAGTTCGAAAATTTGTCTGGCTTCCGCGCACGTGACAAAACAATCCATCAAGACATGGACCCTCGAGTGAAAATAAGCCGAAATTGTAGGTAGGTAAACTTTTCCAAATCGGGCTTTGTTCTCGAGAAAATCGATTCGAAAGTGGAATCAATTTTTCTGAAAAGTAAACAATCACAAAAGTATCATAATTTTGTGCGAAGACACCATATCCCAATTTATTTCGCGCAGAGTTAGTGAATTCTTCAGAATAAAACAGTTGTATTTAGGCATATTGAAAAGGGGAATTTTCAATTTTCCTTCGACCACCATTGCAAGTGTACCTTTTTATTGCGCGCAGTACCGGTTTCTAGAAAAGGATCTGTGTATCGACCAGAACTTGCCAAATAGCGTGAAAACCTCAGGTTGGTAATCAGTGTGTTCCAAGGGGATTAATCAACGGTACGGAATCGTTCGTCAGTAAGGATAACAACTTACCGACAATTTTCTTGATTGTTGATTGGCGCCGACTGTCTCGACGAGGACCTGAACGAGCTCTCGTCCAATTACCGCGCACCGTTGTCCAGCGTGAACAGTGAACACGGCTGCCAGCACTGGGGAGATTAACCGCACGGAAATCGGCTGAAGCTTCTGCACGGTTACGTGTTTAAGTCCACTCGACGTAGTCGACAGGGTGGAACGTGGCGTCGTTGTACAGCGAAATCCATCAGCGGCCCGAAATTATTTATCACGATTAATCGAACATACTCCCTCTGCTGCTAATTAAGTAAGAAGATCAAGGGATTACAATGCCCGCGAAATCGACAACTTCCAGGGACTTTCCGGATCTCCCCGACTTCAAAGTCCATGCATTTTTCAACTTCTAGATAGTCACTGTTATTGTATATTTTACCATTGTAATTTGTCGCGTGCTATAGCCGCGGTACAAAACATTGAGAAAACTCAAAGCTTTCTTCTATAAAGTTTCGATAAAGTTTCCCCCAAGCCCCGCAATTTAACTATAATGTCGGTATTTACGGTTTCACGATTATTTTACAATTATGGGGATCTTAATGGTACGGTACACTTTGGACAGTTCTTACGCTTTGTAACACACGAAAAGAGAAAGAAATTAGAACAGAGAGGTTATGACGTAAAACCAAGGTGAAAAGTTTCTTGAATGTTGTATGTTTATGGAACGTTATGGTGCCCACGTCAAGCAGCTTTCGTTGATCTTGATAGAGTCGGGTTTTCCGAGTGCTCGCCATAGTACGAGTTACTTCCTGTTGTTAATTACATTGCTCGTGCTACTTCGTTTGTACGATATATAATAAAGTCGATATTATTATTCTGCGCGTGAGGAAAAACAGCGAAACGTGTGTCACGAGTACGACAGCGTGAGAACGTGTTTCACTTGGCCGTGCTCCGCGTGGCAGCACGTGACAAACGTGAAATTTAACGGCCATAATTGCACGCGCGCGAGTGGAACAAAAGCCGTACGCCTGTGCGTTGCCACCTTGAGAATATGTTCCGTATAAACGTGGCAGAGAAAAGGAATTTTAAAAATCGTTTAAATTTCACAGTGGGGGATGAATATAACCCTGCTCGTGATAATTTATCGCCACTGTTATTGTCTAGAAAGACATAACCTCAAACTGAGGTCGGCTAGAGCGTATTGGCGGGCTATTTAAATTTTAAATCGTAGTCATAGGCGAGAAGATTTGTATGAAAAAGTAATTACTATATGTGAACGTATTTCCTTGGAGGGAAATATTCTGTACGGGAAGTAGACAACACCCCACCTCAGGTAGCTGCGAGGCAGCGTCTGTAGCGAACACCTACATTCATTATAAGTTACGTGGTCGACGGGGCGGCGAGCGTTTACACGAGCACGCGCCAGAATTTGAGCGGAGTGGTGGTAAACGTGCTGCGTGGTGGGAGATGGGGGCTGGAGGACTGCGGACCAATGGGAACGGAGGTGAAAACGAGTACCCGGGCGGAGCGTTCGAATGTACTATTTAGCCACAGCGAGGGCGACCTTCTGTCAAACGGCGTCCAGCCGTCGAGGAAGGAGATTGTGTGCAAGTTCCTCCGGTAGAGTCACTGGAACACATCGAGAATCTCTCCTGGTGACTAAGTGACAGAAGGAAGAATACCTTGGTTGTGCAAAACTATCCAGCTTGACTGTGGCTCTGAGAGAAAGAGAAACCATGGGTACCGTTGAAATCCTGAACACATGGTCGATTTAAAAGGGATTTTGGGGAAAGAAATTTCTACCAAAAGGAGGACGCCAATATGCTACACAGTTCCCTACCACGGGCATTCCTGGCTCCTGGACTCAACTACTTGGGCTACTATGGCGACGAGATTCATCAGCATCCGTACAGTACGTCTACAACCTGGCACATTCCCATGGAGAGCCCTTCGAGCTACTCGAGGGTTCCCGACCACCACGTTTTGCAAACGTGGGATCTGTCCAGATCGTCCACGCCGTGCCCGTTGGATTTGTCTTTGAAGCCTCCGTCTACGCCAAGCGGATTGAAAACCGAGGACTCGGTTGGATCTGAGTCCAAGAAAGATCGTAGAGTCATAGAAGAGTGTGAAAGTACCACGTACGGAAGAAGCAACGATGAAACGGATTCGCTGGTGGTGGACGACTTCGATCTCATTCCTCGAAGCTCGTCAGTGCACAGTCATTCCAGTTACGAGCAGCTGCTTCCCAAAAAGGAATCCGTTCAGCAGCAGGAACCAGCCGAGAAGTCTTGCCTGCCCGAAGAAGCTACTCGTTTGGTTCCTTTTGGTTCCATCAGCGAGATTCCTTCCAAGTCCTATTACACGCACAGCCAGAAACTTCTGTTAACCAGCCCCAGCCACCTGCAGTCGGTCCAGGGATACCATCAGCAGCTCCTTCTGACGCCTCAGCATCACCTGCAGAGCATGCAACACGCGCCAATGACTCCGCCGAGCACACCATCGCCGCCGCAATGTCCCAGGAGGAAGATCAGAGAGGAGGACAGTAGCCCAGCCTCCACGGCTGGCTCCAGATCAGGCTCCGCTGAGAAGCTTCTGCAGAGACCGAAGAAGAAGCACGCGAGGAGGCTGAAATTCGACGAGGACACCAGCAGCCCTGTGTCAGGTACCGTGATCCTGGGTCCCGACGAGGCAGTGGTTACCGGAGACATCGATCCGGCGTTCAACATCGTTGAAGTCACCGAGGAGGCGCGGGCGGAGCTCGCGAAAATCGAGAACAGGCTGGGCCCGTACCAGTGCAAGCTCTGCAGGCAACTGCACGAGGACGCGTTCCAACTGGCCCAGCACAGGTGCTCCAGGATAGCCCACGTCGAGTACAGGTGTCCGGAGTGCGACAAGAGGTTCTCGTGCCCCGCCAATCTGGCCTCCCACCGACGCTGGCACAAGCCCAGGCCGGCCAACGGGGAGCAATCGTCCTCCGCGGCCACCATCGAGATACCCTGCACCAGGTGCGACGCCAAATTCACCAGGCAGGCAGCGCTGAGGAAACACTTGACCACCCAGCACCCGGAGACCAACAACAACGTCCTGCTGGATGGCCAGGCTGCTGTAGGTAAGGTTGACGTCGTTCAGGTGGTAGCTGAGGGTTCCTTGAACACAGAGATCCCCTGACACGAGTTCCCCGCGAGACCTTTGCCCCGAAGACCGGGTCTCTATTGGAGATTCGGTCTTGACCTGTAGAGATTCAGTCTTTCAGTGACCATTTAATTCCAGTCCAAGGGGGTATCCAATTGTTAATGACTCGAAAGAAAACGAAGTTGCTTCGATTGGGTCCTCGTTAAATTCTCCACCCCTCCACCGAATTTCTTCCTGTTATCCTCGTTCTCTACCATTAGATGAAACTCCAATTCTACTCTATTCGGTGATGAAATTTTCTAGCCGCTGCCAATTCGACGTTTCGCCCTACCTTTTCTTAAAGTTAAACGTTTAATTTCATGATGTTCTAAGGGGCATTTCAGAATCTTCGGGACCTGGTCGAGAACAAGTATCAGTCTCGATTACACAAATTATTTCAATTCTTATAAACCGGGGACAATAATTGCCAGTTGCAACAGAATTGTTACAGCGTGTCATGGAAGCACAACGGGAGAGGGGCGCAAGTTGGGTTGTAAATTCCGTAGAATTAGGATAGCGACAAGGTTAATATGACGTGTTGCGTGCGATGTAAATCTGTAGATAGCGGGGATAGGTCGGCCGTAATCCGTTACCGTGCGTGTACATATCGATTCTCGTTTATCTGTGCTCTATAATAATTATCCGAGGCCGACGATCCCGTCATCTTTCTCTCTTTCAGCTTAAGTCAGCATCAAGGTATTAGGCTAGGTTGTCCCTAGGGCATAGATTTGATTTATCGACCCAAAGGATCGTGATCATACAGCTACACATCAAAGACATAGTTAAGGTAATCAAAGTACGCGTGTATCAACTCAAAAGGATATGCTAGTAACTTTTAACTTTAAGAATTCTAGCTTTTAATCGGCAAAATTAAATGTAGACAGTTCAACCCCGGTAGAGTCATTTCGCGATTGAATAATTTGGAGTCAAAGGGGTATCGTGACACATATCCGTATAGCAACTCGTAGTTATCACTAGGTATCGTAGATTGAGGAAGCTTCGCTAGAACCTGTATGCATATGAACATATGCGTTCCTCATAGTGGACATTTAACAATTCTGTATGGCTTTTAAGACTCGTAAAGCGACTAATAATAAGACAGGAAACACTAACGCAAATTCACCAGAATAGTATTTCATTTTATAAGTAGGTATAGGAATTCCACGGCGGCGATCGCCTGTAATGTCATTTTCTGGTGCTCCATTTGAGCGTATCGTACACATGCATAATGAGAGATTGCTTGCAGCTTCTAGTCAGAGTGCATAGTCTAACTGATAATTGCCAAATCGTAACGGTTGTATTCTAGTCAGGGAACGAGAGAAGGATCACTGTTGTTAAACGTAATCGTGTGATATAAGTATATCTAGACAGAGATACACATCGAGTCTTTCGAATTGCTTCTGGCTAACGTAGGGAGAAGTGAACCCAACCAAATGTGACTAGGCAGTGATGGAAATTGTTTAAACATTGCAAAAAAATTCATAGAAATTTTTTAATGGCATTTTCTTCTGTAGTGTAATACGTTTTAAGCTAACGAACAATTCGGATGTGCGACATCGGGCTTGCCAAAACGATAAAGGTGTGTACTTAGTGAACATATAAATATTATTGCTATATTGTACATTATTATGTATTATTATTTGTTATTTATTTCTTCTATTTATTGACTGTGTGAGTACACTGAAATGACTTAAAATGGCATTAAAGTATCTCAAAATATGACTAAAATATGAAACAGAAAAATTGGAAAAACGGAATTAATTGGTTTCATAATTTGGTGGTCGTTACTATCATTACTGCAATTAATTAATCACTCGTAAGAACAATTGAATATGAATTATGTAGGACTATTCAAACAAGAGCAGACTTCGTTCGAGTTATACCTACCTTTCGTAATTTTCGTAATGTCATTCTAAGTCGCCACTTCGAGCAGTACAACTTTTAATTTGACTTATTTTTTGGTTTCGCATTATTCTTTATTCTACTCGTTTAGAATAAAAGAGTACGATCTAGTCAAAGAGTGTAGAGGCCATTGATGCCTGTCCGAGGATTGTATTATAATTAGATAGCAAACCGGCGAGATGAATCGCGAAACGTATGAAATAGTCGCGTATTTATAAGTCTACGTGTAAGTCTTGCAGTATCAAAGTGTATAAAAGTATAGAATATTAAAATAGTTTACTAAGTTCTGTACTAGTCGATCACATAGGGATAACATAGTCGGAACAAAATCAATGCAACGAAATTGCAAGGGATGAGAACTTACAAATGAAAATCCCGAACCCGAAAATTCAAAAAATCTGAAACTGCGTGAATATGCAGGGGATTTCCTCCTGATTACAACGCAAATTTTGTTTACTGCCCAAATTCACTCTAAGAGGGTGAAATTAACCCCTGAAAATTCGGCTATTTTCCGATTTTATTTTGTAACTCGCAATCTGTAAGAGTTAGAAAAAAAGTTTCAAGACAAAAGTTACTTCTTCTAATTAGGACTATCATTTGGTGTCTTAAAGTTCTTACAGTTCGCGAGTTATAGCTAGCACAAAATCGAAAAATAGCTGGATTTTCACGGGTCAATTTCACCTCCTTTGAGTGAATTTTGGCAGCAAAAAAAATCGCATTGTAATCAGGAGGAAATCCCCTGCATATTCACAAAGTCTCAGAATTTTATGTGTTTCCAGCTTCGGGATATTTTCTTGTTAGATGTTGGAGGATAAATCCTCAGTAAGCCTGAACAATTGATTCTGTCCCTACTATAGAAATAAAAAGCGTACCTACCTTCGTGAACGCTGTAAATGTTAATTGAGCTGATTCTAGTCAAAGCTAGTCGTAAGTACGATCCACAGAAAATGTATGAAACGAATTTTAGCAAAGTAGGGGTAAATCAATTAAATTGGAGATACGAACCTATGAGGACAACGGTGTAAGTCGGTTTTACATAATTTTAAGGAGCTGCTGCTAAAATAACGCGAATATAGTGATGACTTTGTTTATAATTATTTCGACTTGCACCAGACTCGTTCTTGAAGGACTCGTACAACGATAGATAGATAAGATTTATGATTACAGAATGCATATTTGTTATTCATAAGCAATGAAAAAGCATCTGTATAGTAACGACTCATAACCGTCGTTTATTATCTCGTCCATCACCGCTGCTGAACGCGACAGCTAACGAAGAAAGCGATTGTAAATACATATGCATTGGGTTGTTACAAAGAATTTGTCGACCATACCGTGTAATATATTTTTTACAAATTATTCCTGCCAGTTAGTTCAACGTCTGCCGATAGTCATTCGAGAAATTTCACTCCGTTTAATATTCTGAAAGGGTGTCGGTAATTTGAATCATACAAGAGTGTATCTTCTTCGTTTCATTTACATATTGATAGAGTACCACGGTTAAAAATGTAACTGGCAAAGTGTTTGTAATAATCCTGTCAACGATACACGAAACGGACAGTGTCTATAGATATGTATTATATAATAATAGAGCGTTTGTGTGTTCTTGTAACCTTCGCGTATATAATTAGAATTACGATGTAATGTAGATCACTTGCGAACCATATTTTGCTGTTTATATCTGTATATAAAAGTTTCACTTCTCGTAAATATACATATCTCGAAATTAAGCGAGCTTCTCTTTTCTCACCTCCCCACGTCTATTTTAAAAATATTTATTGTACCAGTTTAAGTACCTACTTGATTGCCTTTTTTATCCTTCAAGTAATTTTCTTCCCGTTTTCGCGTTAAATTAAATAAATCAAGAAGCTGAAAAAAAATCTAAAAATGCAGAGAACTAAATTGAAAAGCCCTTGTAAAAAAAACTGTAAGTGCCAAAGTTAAAAAATAAATGTATCGGAAAATGTTCTACGTGCCAATGGTAATAATATAGTATAGAATTTGATTCTTGGCACTTACAGCTTTTTCTACGAGGACTCTTCAATTCTCAAGTTTTATTTTGAAGAAATATATTCCTTTAAACTATCTCCATACAATTATTCTACACTATGGTTATTAAATACTGCCAGAACTAATTTTATCGTACAATACGATTCGTACTGAAGCTTTTCAAACTTGAGATTTCAGAGACGCATTTATCCTACATGTGTCGTTCAAAAAAGATTGCGTTCAATTTAGCAAATTTGTTTAATAATTAATTCTACATATTCCAAGGAAGACAAAAATTCTCGAAGTACCGACTGTCGATTTAATCCACGAATTAGCCCATCGCGATGTCAGGATGATTGGTTTTCCTGTTGATCCGTGAAAACTGTAGAAAGATCAATAGAGCATCGCGAGGAAAGGAAGATAGAGCCGCGGTGATATCCAAGTCAGTATTGTCCAGGGATGATGTCCTTCGACGTTACTTCGTAACGTGCTCCCATAATGCTTCGTAGAATCCATAGAGGAGGGATTGCTGGCTCTGTAATCTGCGCGGTGCCATTGTGCCCGTCGAATAAAGAGATCTGTCGCGCCCTCACCGTTAAAGAGAGACCATTAAATCCATGAAGCTGATTTTTTTTTCGAAATTCCCGGGTGATGGGGGCTCTTTAAACCTACCGATCACGAATTCCCCCGTTCTTTTGTAGCTGTAATAAGGCTTACCAACCGTCCTCGCGGGGGTTCTCTCGTTAAGTTTACACGTTACAGTCTTTGGCAGAACGCTCGCGACTTTCAGTGGATAATGGAGACAATCCTTGGAAATACAGGCAAAGTGTATCTGTGACGAATCGTTCGCTAAACATATAAGGAATGATGGGATCATAGACAGATGTTCTGCAGTTTAATTCAGTTGCTTCTATATTATAAATTTGAAATGGAAATTGTACTTGATTAATCGAAGATGCACAATATTTATCTGGTTAAACGGGTCTTAAATTGTGGTAGGTGTAATTACATTAAAAAATATGAAATCGGTATGCAAAGAATCGAATGTAACAATTTCATGGCAAATTAAATTGTAGTGTTGGGTATATTTCCCCCTACAGATCGAATAATTTTTTCTTGTTATACACTAGCGGACAAATAGTTAGCAACTTCTCGATTTCTTCCATTTTTGTTATTTTTTAGCATACATTTGGGACTGTGGTTTGTTTAATATGCATATTCTGATGGAGAAATTAAAGCTGTACAAAATTCAGTCAGAGTTGAATTTACTTAACTGACAAACAAGTGTTATATGACACTGAACGGGGTAACAAATTTTTATTAACACTTTGGGGCCAACAAAGAAGTTACCACGTTTAGTAACTTTTTAGGTTGTCCTAAAAACAAAAGGTGCCCCCTCAAAATCTTAGATTTTTTTTATTAATGCTCAAAAGTGGTAACTTTTTGTTGGCTTTAAAAATGTGTTGTCTTGTTTAATGTTACGTAGGGTTTTTGTTCGTTAGTTAAATAAATTCAACTGTAACTGGGTTTTATACAGCTTTTAATTCTCTTTCAGAATATGTATATTAGGCACATACTGCAGTTTTGAGTTGATATTGGAAAGTAATGGAAGTGGTTCGAAAAAGTGGCAACTTTTTTGTCCGCTACTGTATGAGAAATAATTATATAGTCGAACCTCGGTAACTCGAATCTCAAGGGAAGAGCTAAAATCTTCTGGTTGTGGAGGGTTTCGTCTTATCGAAGCTTTCGAGTAAGAGTGGTTTAACAAATGAAAATTCAGCACAGGGGCTGCGTGCAAAGGTTAATATTTTTCGAATTGTAGAGGCTCAAAGAAAGACAAATTCAAGTTTTAGAGGCCAGTTACTCATTGTATACCTAACCGTATGCATATAATCTTTATGTACAAATTTTAAACAAAAAATAAATAGCAATTTCCGTTTTATGGCCCTTAGCTTTTACGCGTTATTATTAAAAAAATCTGTAATTTTACTTCGTATTAATGTGGTAGTGTATTGTATATTAATAGCATTTTCACCTGTAGCCAGCACAGAGAATACACTTGACTGACAAAAAACAATTAGCTTGCGCGGGACACGCACGTGGTGCGAGACTGCAGGGACACGCCGCGCAATTTGTAACACGATTTTTTATTGCAAGATATAGGTATATATCCTATTACTTCGTATATATCCTATTAATTCGAATTAAAGTAAGTTTGCATTTCGATTTGCAAAGGTTTAGATTAACTTCGGAGCGGAAGGGAATGAAGAAAATTGTAGTCTTAAGCCGCGTCCCCACTGCATCGGCAAAGCCGCTCGGTAAATCGATCGGCATGCGTTCTGCTTTTCAAACCATGCGACCCAAGCCGACAGACACGTCTACGTCGTCTACACTTGTTTGGCACTACCGGCTCGTCTTGCCGATTCACAAAAGCTGACGCAGTGGGGACGCGGCTTTCGCTATAGAGGTTTTCGAATTATAGAGGCCCGAGTTACCAAGGTTCGACTTTCAAATAATTCCAATAAATTTAGTGCAAATTTTATTTTACTTCACAATATCCCAGTAAGTACATGGTGCGATACCATAAAGGATCCTGGATTACTATCGAATAATTACTTTTGCATTACTTCCAGGATGAACTTTTAAAGGATTCCTATAACTTGACGGCTATTTTACAACAATTCTTTCATAATATTGAAATATAAATCAATGTAACATAAAACAAGAGAAATCTAATTTTTTGGGTTTTTTTTATTTACACCACTTTCATAATCAATATAAGAAAAATTAAGAGAAATCTCCATTTTTGGGTTTTTTTTTACTTACACCACCATAATCACCACTTTCATCCTCATTTAGCGTGTTGGTTTTTGGATGATTTTTGGGATTTAATAAAAACAAGATTAAGACCCTGAAATCCGCAAATCTTCTCACATAATTACTCTTGTTTCAGAAAAGTATAAAGAAAATTGTACTTAATTATCTCATATATCACGTGGGAAGTGTTGTCACCTAAGTGTTGCTATTGGTCCAATATCAAAATGAAACACGAGGAAATATAATTTGAGCCAATGACAGCCTGGTAAAGAAAATATCGATGATTATTCATACATTTTTTGTCTTCCGAAGTTCATAAAAAAAGTGATGTGCGGACATGAAATTAATTTTCTTAGGAATGATACACAGATGCCTACTTTAGATGTGTGCAAAATTTGATGTTGACTAAGTAGTTAATTCGTTCTTCAGGTATCGTGGCAACCAATTTGCAGAATACTATTCCAAGGAAAACGGGTTTAAGTTCTGCGAGCACTTTAAAGGCGCATAATACTGTAGGTATGTATGTCAGGCCTGGGACTATTTGTCGAATTTTTCGGTATTCGAATATTCGAATACTTCAGTTGCTCAGTTATTTGGCGAATATAATTCGAATATCCAAGTATCCCGATACTATTCGAATATTTAAGTTTTTTACAAGCTTTTATTTAGTTTCAGTTGTGAGTTCGTTAGTTTGTCAGGGTGAAATCTTGTAAGTTAATTTTGAATCACTTAACATATCCGATCGACTTGAAACTTTGCACACACACATAGTTCCGATGACAATACCTACAATATTTTCACTAAAAAGCATGAAATACTTTGTAGTAAAAATTTTTTTTAGAAACAAGCTTTTATAAAAATGTACTAAAAAGGAACCAATAATTTTGATACCGGCCCAGATGACTGCCTGAGAAGAATTCCCTTATATGACTAAAAATAAACGCGTGAAAATATTCTATTTTGCAACTTAAATATAAATATAAAATAAATATTCGAATAATAACATTCGGATACTCAAATATTCGAAGTTTATTCGTAGCATTCGGATACTCAAATATTCGAAGTTTATTCGTAGCATTCGAATACTGGTAAAATATTCGAATATTAAATTATTCGAATAGTCCCAGCTCTAATTTATGTATGTTACATAGGGGTCGTCCTTAAATTACGGACGTAAGACATTTTTTGGGAGGGGAGAGTCGCGAATTTCTTACGTTTTCTTACGAAAGGAGGAGAGGGAGTCAGGTAGCGTAATATTTTTTTAACCTAATTACCAAGAAGTTGTAGCCTAAAAATTTTTCATCACACATGAAGATTTCATAAAGATGTTTCATCGCACACGCGAAATCAAGTGAAATGAATTATATAAACCTTTAAAAGAATTTTAATAACTGAAAAAGTGCAATGTAAAAAATATTACGTTAGGAATGGTGGAGGGGGTTGGAATATAAAATCTTACGAATTGTTATACTGGGGGTGGGAGGGGGTAAGAAATCACGAAAATTATTCTTTCGTACTTTAAGGATGGCCCCATATTGCACCTGGTCTTAATCTGCTGTTCCTGCATTGACTTCTCTATACCCCTTTCTTTCTTGAATATTTTTATCGTTGGTGGTGGTGTTTATTAGAGACGAATTACCATTGTAAATATAATAATACATCTCTGTTTCCAAACTTTAAATTTTTGTACTTCTGTTGCGTCGACGACTTCCGGCACGAAATTGCAAAAACATATCTTTGAAATACTAAGGCTTAAGAAGGTCTATTAAAAATTCGATTTCTCTGACCGTCCAAATCGGAATAGACCCTTAACAAAATTCTGCCATCTCCCTAAGGAATACTCTATAGTTTCAAGTGTTCAATGTTATGTCCTCGCCATTCCTCTTTGTGACATAGGAATTCGATTGACAACGCACTTGAGGTACATCAAGGCATCGGTTATCCGAAAAGGTCGCGAAGGTCCAAATCAAAAAATCCACTTAGCGTCTGTGGCTGCTGTTTTACGTCTTCCTGGCTTGGATCGATCGTCGAAAAGAACGGCTGCACGTGTGAAAAGGCTGGGTACACCTTCGAAATATCCGAGTGCGCCGTTGCAGGAAGCAATTTCACAATTTTTCTTCGTGACTTTGTCATCTTCGCTTTGCTATTCGCTGGGCCGAAATACAATTTTCCCGACGCGCTGGATAAGAAAGTGGCTGGGAGAGAGAGAGAGAGAGAGAGAGAGAGAGAGAGAGAGAGAGAGAGAGAGAGAGAGAGAGCTCTCGAGTGTAGCACCATAGTCCTTTATTGACGTGTCTTCGAAGAATTTTCAGAATCGCTTTCTCCCGTGGGAAGCTTCCCCTTGTCGCGTCACACGTATCTATCTTCGTGTGTCTGTGTGTGCGCGTCTGTTGCCATTGCGTATCGTAGCCAGATTTCTAAAAACCAACTTTTTCTTGGTCAAATCGTAATTCGATGGAATTTGAAATTCGAAATCTTAGGTCATACCTAAGTTTGGTGAAATTACCCACTTGAACGGTATTAATATGAATTTTTGAACGCTTTATAGTTCTTTAATTTTCGGATTAAGAATATTTAAATTATCCTTATTTTTTCTTATTATATAGGTTATTCTATTCTTTAGTACTTAGAACCAGGAAAAAGAAGGCTCGTCATAATATCAGTAGGTACGTTGATCAGTTTGTGATCCCACCTCGAAAACGTAAATGTGATTTAGAGAGTAGACTCCAAAAAAAAAGTACTTCCTACTATGGTAAAGTTAAAATTTTTCATTGTTCTAATAATTACAAAGGATGGCAGTTATTGTTACACAAAAATGTTAGATAACGAGTCTTACTGATGAATCCTATATAAAAGTTATTTCTCGAAATATATTATTCGCCAACGTGCTTTTCCATTTTAAAGTTCGACTTTTTGAAAACTCTGTCTTAGGCATTTAGTAATCAGGAGATAAAATCATCCTTAATGCAAATCTTAAACGATAACGGGAGATGTGGGGCGATGTGATTGATTCGTGCGACTGGAGTGTGAGGGGAAGAGAAAATGTAAGAGAGCGAGGGGAAACGGATTGCCTATGGTCAGACGCGTTTGCGGACCAATTTGATCGGGAGTAGAGTACATAGTGCAGCTATTACCGTATACAGATATTTCGAAAATTGTTTAGATTAGCAAGAACATTACAAACGTTCACGCATTTAATATTAATTCTATTTCAGGCTCGCAAAATATACCTACGATCATCCCTTTTAGAGAAATGTTTACCTTTTCTAGTAAGGGTATCGTACTAATACATACTTCTTTCATAATATGAAGGACCTTTACATATTGAGAAGTTTAGTAAAAACATACGCTGATATTATTTTGCTAACGAGGTTAGTAGAGCATATTAAGGGGGGAATCATATTTTATGGGCTAAAAACATAGCAAAATTAAGGATTTTTTTTTAAGAAACTAGCATTTCTATTCATCTGAAATTTGGACCATGTTTTTATACATCCTTGAAGAAGTTGCAGTTTATTTTTATTCATTTTTAATAATAAACATAGGAGTTGTGCATCACGACTCGCAAAACTCGTCGCCCGCTGGTGTGCATGATATTTACCTTCCAGGTAATCTGAAAGAGAAAAATGAAACGGCGTTTTACTTTGTACATATGTAAAAAATTAAAGGTTCAGATCTTTCAGTTTGAAAACTTTCCGCACTGCCGAATAAATATTTTTGTTTTCATTTCGATCATGCATAACATTTCTTTTGATCATGCATAACTACTATATTTATGGTTAAAAATTAATAAAAAAGAACCTGCAGCTTCTTCGAAGATGCATTAAAACATGGTCCAATTTGGTTTCTTCTAAAATAAATCCCAAGTTTTACTATGTTTTTAGCCCAAAGAATAGGATTCCCCCCTTAACTATACTTAATAATACGATAGCGCACCCAGAGGGGGGAGGGGCTGGCACGCCCAAAAGTAGAGGCTTTGTAAAAAGAAGAGAAAACTGGAAATAATTCTTTAAATAAATTTTTATAATCTCCTAAAGAATTTTATTGAATTTGCATTAAAAATATTTTTATCCGTTCGACTCGGCTCCCCCAAGATTAAATCCTGAGTATTTTCTATTTTAGGTTTAAAACGGAAATCTTAAGAAACCTGTGCGCGGAACCTTTCCGTTTCTGGAATATAACCACCATAAGTTAAACAACGAATGATGCTAATTATTGTGAACACTTTTGAAGTAGATATTGGAACCATGTTCAACCACGTACAGCTTCAAAATTCTACTCGGCGAGAAAATCAAGAAATCTTCGTCGAAATTGTATTATATTGTTATAAAAATGTATTGCAATCGACTTCGATGCATCTTCCGGAACAGGGTTCGTTTCATTTTAGTCTATTTAGAAG
Source organism: Andrena bucephala (assembly GCA_947577245.1). Classification (NCBI taxonomy): domain Eukaryota; kingdom Metazoa; phylum Arthropoda; class Insecta; order Hymenoptera; family Andrenidae; genus Andrena; species Andrena bucephala. Next base: position 110,372,601 of record OX387715.1, read on the forward strand.
AATATGTAAAAAGATATCGCAATGGGATTATAATTAAACTCTCCGTACCAACGTTTTCATATGTACTTAAAAAAAAAACCGCTGTGGACATGAAAGTAGCGAATTGTGAGAAAGCATGAAAAGCGTTCAAGAGAAGTAGAAGGTCGGGAATCGTGGTAGAAGGACAATCGAGCAAACAGAAAATGGTGCTTTTACCATTAGGTAAACAATCGCGGGTGTAGCCAGGAGTCGCGCTGTAGCACAATATCGCCTCGATATCTCGTAAACGACAAACATCTGTGGGATAATAACCGTGAAAGCTCTGGAAGAGCACGTTCCGGGAACATCGGATTTCTTCGGGAAGAAACGTCCCGCCTGAAGCAGTCACAATATTTCCTCGTGATTCTTTCTCCACGTAGTTCCTCTGCAAATCTTACACATCTGTTACAACAGTAAAATTTTATTCCATTATTCCAGCAAGAACACATATTCCTATTTACATTTCAACGGTGCTACGCGTGTTCAAAATGCTTTCTAATTAAACTTTGGAGAAATCATGAAAATCTGTTGAATTTTTGTGTATTCGGTGTCCATATTATTCGAGAATAATAAAAAGAAATCCATTTTCTGCGATAAATTTTAGATCAATTTTTCCCGGGAACATAAAGACTCATTTTTCCAAATTTGTTTAAAATTCGTGTTGATTTGTTATTGTAAATTTAGATTTCGATAATGGGAATAGTAAGATTTCTGAATTGGAACGGTTTGAAAGTCGGTGGACTCATGGGAACAGGACTGTAATTCGCGTGAAATCGCTGTGATGGTATGAGGGAAGGGGCAGTGTCTACAGGTTTTACTTTATCTCGGGGTATTAGAGTACGATTGGCCCACGAAGCCGAAAATTGCTTTGACCCGACCCCAAGGATGTCCCTGTTCGTCACCAGACCTCATCCTTTCGACCGTTCTCTCGACACATCCCCGTGGATCAATTGATTCCTTCGGCAATCTCTCTTCTGCTCGAAACCCAGGGATTTTCGTAGTAACTGTACCAAGATAAACGTAGAATTTTTCATACCTACCTACGCGCTCGTCGATTCTTCTTAGCGCGTAATAGACGCAAGAGGATAATTGCAACAAAACGCAGGATAATAAAATGTGATACGCGGGAGCTGAATTTGGAATTGTGGTGATTTAGTTGTAAACTGAATCGGAATTGGACTGATGTGGATTAACAAGTGAACACTGCGAACCCCCACTCACCGAATGGAACGCAACTTCGTGGGATTATAGAGTGAGTCAAGACAAGAACAACGGTATTTTTCAATCGTGCCCAATTGCCCTTTAAGGGATCTCCCTACCTTGACAGACGAAAACTGAAGCGAACTTTGGGAATGTTTTAAAACAAAACCATTAAATATATTTACTTCCAGCTTTGAGGCTTCATTTGTCAATCTTTAGAGAAAATGAAAAAAAATATATGCAAAAATAGTGGTTATATCCGGAATTATAGTGCTTCAAATAGAGCGCCTTACAAAAATCATATACGCATTGTTAGCATAAAATCAGTCGTTCTAGTTGTCTGAAATAGAAAATTAAAAAATTTGTGTAATCTGTATGACTGTGGCTATCACCTGAACTAGATTAAATGAGAAATACTGAAAATTACAACAAAAAAATGGCAGCGTCTAAAACAGACATCGATTTCTGCAAAAAATGCGCTGGTTTTTTAAGTCGCAAAAGTCTAATTTTGCAAAAACCGAGTTAGTTTTAGTACCAACGAGAATGGGACATCTACTGAAAATATGTGCCAAGTGTAAAATAACTCGGGTGATTGTTTTTTTAGATAACATGCTAACTAATTCGAAAATCATCGTTTTGAGAAAAATGCGTTTAAAGTTTTAGGGACCGTTTTTTTAATTAATTTTTTTTTTTTAATATTGCCTAAATATGTACAAATATAGGCATTAAGTTTTAAATTAGTATAATTTGAGGGTTTCTCTTAAAAAAAATCCCAAATATCGTGCTCCTTTTCAGTCCGTCAAAGTCGGGAGATCCCTTTAATGAGTGAAAATTAACCTCAAAATACAATGGCAAAATCAGGCAAAAGTTTAATGATACAATAAGCGCTGCAAACTTGCGTTAACAAATTTTTGAGAATAGTTTAAAAGAAAATACCTGATGAAAAAACTTTTTTCAAAATTCTGTTAACGCGAGCTTGCAGTGCTTAGTGCGCCATTGAACTTTTGTTCGAAACATTTTTTTCCGTCTCTTGTATTTTAGGAGTTATGCGCGAAAATGTGGAAGTGCCATTTGACTTTGAGGTTAGATTTCTCATTCCTAAAGGGCGATTGGGCACGAATGAAACATACCGTTGTTCTCGCCTCGAGTCACTCTATACACCCGCAAAGTTGCGTTCCAATCTGTGAGTGCGGGTTCGCGGTGTTCCATTGTGAGGCAAATAGTAAGGTTTACAGAAACAATGAAAAATCGGTCGCAATAAGTTTTCCAACCGAGGCTACATTAATTATCGTTATTGTGCACAGCATCGTGCACTCTTCTCGGAACGTACCTAATCTTCCCTTTCGGTGGAAATTCAAGTCGAGGGGGATTGAAAATAAATTCCCAGTCGTCGCCTAATAAAAATCACGCTGGGATAGGGCATAATTACAGCGGGAGCGCGGAAAGAGACAGAGGATGGTCCTGGAAAAGAGGAGCAGGAAGGTGAGAGGGCCGAGGGAGAATGGTGGTTGGATTCAACCATCCCAGAAATCCGCATTCACGTAAAGGAGGATCAGCCGCGGAAAAGCATCTTACACCGAGTCTACGATATCTAATTCCCAAGGAGTTCTTTGATATATATGGTCCCACCCATGGTAGGCTCGTTCTGTCGCGTTGCGGGAGAGAGAGTCTATACAAAGGGAGAAATAAATATCGCGGTAATCTCGGGGATCCGCTATGTGGGACACACGGAGATCTTCGACGTCTTCGTCAGCGGTGCACACGGGGAAATGTACGCTCGTTGACGGTTTACATTTGACGCACGCCTGCGTCGAGGCGCTTACGATGCTCTGCTTCATCGTGCAGATATATGGATAGATGAACAGATGAATATGTGGATAGATAAATGGATGGATATACATCTATACAGATTAATAAATACGCAGGGTAAACCAACCAGTAATTGACCGCATACCAGTGAATGACCATTAGGCAAAGAAATGTCAATTATAAATTTAAAAATATTATATGTTTATACATGGAGTGTAGTTACACTTTTAATATACCATATTTTTAGTTACGCGTATTAAGCAAAGAATAATAAGTACAATTCTTATTAAAAGTGTGCGGTCATTTACTGGGCTTCTACACGTTTTGCATTTTATAATCGTTTTTTTTTTATTATGATCAGAATAAGTAATTATTTTTATAGAAATTTCAAGAAAAATAAATTTAAATGCAATTTGAACAGTTGTTTTGTTATCATACATAAATATATTCAAGTATTAATCTCAAAGGTCCATAATTTCAACAATTCACTGGTTGGTTTACCCTACATAGATGGTTAGATGAACAAATGATGGATGGATAGATACCTGCGTACATAAATATACATATGGATAGATAAGTAGATACATAGATGAATAGGTAAACAGATAGGTAAATACAGTGGGGGACAAAAATATGTGGACAGCCTTTAAAAGAGGGTGACTTACTTAAAAATCGTTCCAAACGACTTGACGTTTTTGACAAGCTAGAAGGATTAGTTTGTTATCTGATGTGTTTCTACGTTTTAAAAAAATTGCAATTGATCGAAAAAGCGAAGAAAATAGTGAAGCTCTTTTTTTAACTTTTTTATCTGAGCCGGTAATGAAAATTTAAAAATCCCGTTTGTACATTTAAGTAAGTTGTATAAATGCTGAAAGATTTAATTTCGACCCATAACTGTGATAAATCTAAAAATTCTTACATATTTCGATGCCTGTCGCTTGTTTCTGCATCAACCGATTTCAATGAAATTTTCAACATACATATATACAACTTAAATCTGCAAACGAGATTTTTAAATTTTAATAGTACTGGCTCAGATAAAAAAGTTGAATAAACTACCTTCACTATTTTCTACGCTTTTCCGACCAATTGCAATTCTTTTTAAAACGCAGAAACACGTCAGATAACAAAATAATTCTTCTAGCTTCTCAAAAAATTCAAGTCGTTTGGCCTAAATTTTTAAAAAGTTATTCTGTTTCGAAGGGTGTCCACATACTTTTATCCCCCATGGTGTGTACATGTATAACTGAACATACAAATACATGGATAAATAGACAAGTATATACATAATCAGATTGATAGTCGCATAGATAAATAGACAAATAGATTTATTTCTTAAGGACAAAAACGATAACAGTACAAATTATCCATACCCTGTAGACCGTAGACAATCACAAAACACTAACTTCAAAAGAATCCAAATAATTCATTACTCAATCTTCAAGGTCCATGGTCAAAAATACAGCAACGAAGAACTCGAGAAAAGTAATAAAAAAAACAACGGAAATTGAAATACCAAGATCCCCTAAGCAGGATGTCACGTAACGTATCTGCTTGTATTATTATTAAAAGGAAAGAAGCGCAGAACGAACACAGGAGACGAAAGCACCGGGACGAAGGGAAACTAATTTCCCCGGAAATCAAAAGCATCCAGTTGTCCACGACGGAGAAACGGGCATCCCTTTTGATCGGCGTCGTCCACTAGCGACGTCCGTTTTTTCCAACAGACTTCCAGCACCCTCGTTTGAGAAACCGTTGTCAGAACAGTGTCTTCTTCGTCCTTTTCGTCGAGGGAAACGGGGAAAATGGCCAGCGCGTCCCGTTGGTCGTTTATGCACTTCCGCTCGGCTGGGTATCGAGTACGCCCGTTTCGACTTCCCCTTCAAAGGAAACCGCAGTACAGAGACGGTCAGTCTCGTCTAATGATGTGGTCGAACTTTCTGTCGGCCCTGGATCGACGTGTCTCCACATTTTGATTGTTGTCGCCACGTCCACGAGCATTTCGCTCTCACCACCTCTCGCCCTTTTTCGCCCCTTTTGTCGCCCCCGCGCCTGCATCGCGGGAGAAATATCTATTTTCTGGATTGCTGCTTGAATCAAGGCGAGAGAAATTTATTTTCTGGGTAGAGAATTTTGCCGGTAATTTAATGAAATTGCGCGAACAAGAAGGAAAGTGATGATAAAAGGAACTCTATTTTCTTCCCTTTTCGTTCCGTTTTTGTAATTTCATTGCAATTTTATTCAAAGCGGTTCAAAGTAGATTCAGTTATTGGCTAAGTGATTTGAAGCAAGTGAAAATGGTAAATGCAAATATTTTTCTTGGCTGATACCTTCAATATACCTGACGAAAATTATGGGAGTGTTTGATCGACTGGTGAGTTACAAGTGATCGATTTCGGAGTCGGAAAACGAGACCACTGGGGGCGTGGAACTGCTGAAAATTTTGTCGTCTTCGTCGTGCACGCAATGGGGACGCTCGAATTTGCACGTAGAACCGCGTTTTAAATTGCGCTCTGATAGTTTTCTCACCTAGATATGACGTATTTTATGAAAATGCACTAACTTATTTTTCGTACATAAAGTAACAAAGATATGCATGTCAAATCAGTTTTCAAGTCCCTGCACGTGAGATTGCAGTGATTTCCAACCTGTGGGTCCCGTAGTGTTTTCTGGGGGATCGCCACTTTTTTTAAAATTTTTTATTAAATTAGCATTATAATCTGAAATATCTATTTTTAATATGTTTTCTTATTAAATTTACCTTATCTTATATGGGGGGGGGGGGGGGGGTTCACAGGTTATTTAAATATTATAAAAGGGGATCGCGACACAAGAAGGGTTGGGAAACACTGTGATATTGCTTACTTCAAAAATTTGATTATCCAATTAACATTTCTTAACTTCTTCAGTATCAGAGTTTGCAGTTCGGTGAAATATAAATAATAATAACAATAATTACGCTAATGTAAGATTGCACGAGAAAAATTTGAATTAAGTAGGTACTACTGAGACCTGTGTTACTATATTATAAAAGATAGATGTACTAAAAGTGTAAAGCAAAAGGAGAGACAATACAGAAAGAAAAAGAGAAAGGGTACCAAACCGCAATTAATATAATTCTCCTCATTAAAGCTACAATCTCGTGTAATCCCTTAAAAAATTTATGATTTTCTTGAAACAAGAATGCACGTAGGGTAAAAAGTCTGTTTGGTATTGATTTATACGTAATTTAAGAGGATAAAAAAATTATTGATTTTTCTCTGATGTAATCTTGAGTAAATAGTTATAACTCTGGCGGTGATAAAAAGTCACTGTGTACATTTTATTTCAAGATAGACGCATCTGAAATCTAAAATCAAGAGTTTCTCAATAATCAAAATATATAAGTATGGTTATCATCAGTGGCGGATTTAAGAAAAAAGGCCCAGGTGGCAAACGTTGACGGGCCCATTTTTTCGGGAAAATGAAGACATAGTTTACTAAAGGGGGGTAAATGTACAGAAAAGTATAGAAAAAAAGTGCTTGGATAAAATCATAATTTATTTTTGAGGACAGGGTCCTAGGGGGCCTTCTAAGCGGGCCCATTTTTCGAGAAACTAAAGTGGTAGTTTACTGAAAACGGGCTCAGTGTAATAATACAGAAAGAAAATATAGTTTGAATAAAATCATAATTTTTTTTAAGGATGGGGTCCGAGGGGCCTTCTGAGCGGGCCCATTTTTCGAGAAACTACAGCGATGGTTTACTGAAAACGGGCTCACTGTAATAATATAGAAAAAAATATAGTTTGGAAAAAATCATAATTTTTTTTAAGGATGGGACCCTGGTGGGGCGTTCCAAGCAGGGGCCCAGGTGGCAACTGCTCATCAGCCGCCCTGTTAAATCCGCCACTGGTTATCATATTGTCAATCGTCACTGTCGAATAATGAAAATTCGATGATTGGTAGGTACATCTTTTCATAAAAATGCCCCGAAACCGGTAATTTTTTGGTAAAATCAAATTGGGTGGCCCAAAACTTATGAAAGTTGGCAATTCGATAGCGAGTTCATTTACGAAAAGAATCCCGAAAGAATTTTCGAGATCCGTCAATTAATTCTTTTGTTTTTATCGCCGTCAGACATAGCTATTTATTCAAGATTGCATCGAGAAAAAAAAGCAATCAACTTCTTTTATCATCTTATAATGACTTTTCACCCTGTTTTGCAGTTTCTTTTAAAAAAATTCCACATTTATAAAGGGATTACTCGAGAATGTACATTCAAAGAGTTTCGAAATAATGATAAAGACAATAACAATTTCAACATATGTAATACGAACATGCCGCCCACGTCTTCGTCGTCTTCCCTCGCGTCTGTGCCTCGCAGCATTCTGCAGCCGCCTTAATTTGATATTCGCCCGTCTCTCAGTTAGAATAAGATTCTCCGTAAACTTCTTTACCGCCACGTCCACTCTTCGATTAAGCGAGTCGTCCGAATAACTGCTGTCCGTGTTGAAGTCGTAAGTTGGCAGCTGATCAATTTCCCCCACGCGGCACTTTTCCTCTCCCGAGCTTTTCACGTTGCCTCCCTTAAAGTATTCCTCTGACGCGCGAGGCTGATCCCGAGAGAAATCGGTCAGGATCCCAGAATCCAACGATTCGGTGATGCGTCTCGAATAGTTTGAAAGGTTCGGAGTAGAGTTTCTCTGGTAACAGCAAACTGTGAAAGAATTCACTAAAGTCTCGTCGAGAAATTTTCTGTTCCGGCCAACTTTATTGCCCTCGAACAAATCGTCGTTCGATGAAAATTTCTCCATTGGCGGGCTTTTTAAATTGCAATCGTACGTTACGCTGGCGTCCGCGGAATAGGTCTGGAGAACTGCGCTGATAGAGTTGTCTTGGGAGGAGTAAAATTTTGACAGAGAATTGTTACTGGCAGTGCAATACTCGATCGAAGAGGTAGGCGTGCACTCTTGCTCCCGCAAAGAGGTGTAATAACTGCATTGAGATTGACTTAGATCTGGGCTTGAGAAGTTGGTCAGACTGGTCTCTATACTCTTCAGCATTGAATTTAAAGTATGGCTCTTCGATTCTTGATGCGTGGCTACCGCCGGTCGCATTGATCTCGATCTTCTCAGACTCTCCAAGGACACAGAGTGATTCATCCTCGTTCCTGAAGAGGACAGTGTAGACTGCAGGATGTTTCTTGGGTTTTCTGAGTCAATGGGAAGATCGGTTTCCAGATCGATCTCGTTAATTGAAAAGTAATCGTCGTAGTCCTCTTCTAGTCTCTTTTTCACGTTTCCAAGGATTATTATCTCGGAGGTTTTATCCTCGACAAAGTAATTATTGGCCGTACACGACACATCTGTGATTTCGGGAGATGTTGGACAACAGACACTAGAGTTTTCGTTGAAAATGTATGGCGTATTTTTCCAAGGCACCGATTGCAGGTGTTTGGCGTCGTTGCATTGTCTGTCACACAAAATTACTTGGGACCCGTTTTTACGTTTACTTTTACATTTTTTATGACTGGTTGTCACACGATAGTTTCTGGTATTTTCCAAATGACGAACTTTGGGGAAGGTTTGAAGGTCCGACCGTTGGCTATTTTTGGTTTTCCTGATCCTTGAATTGGCTTCAAAGCGTGGAGAATTCTCTTCATCGCTGGATGAGACGATCAAACGAGTGTAGTACTTATCTTTTGATGAATTTCTCAGATCGTACTCTTTCGACTTTTTCACTGTCCTTTTACTCTTCGGATTCTGCGACGTTTCCTTCCTCTTATGCCGTGACTTAAATGCCTCAAGGTTCGTCTTGCTTTTCTCCCCATCGAAATTCGCGTTGTTAGCTTTGAAAATGGTTTTAACGTCTTTGGAGTATGACGTCCTCGTTGGGATAAATATCAGATTCTCCTTGTCACTATTATCATTTTTTTTCTTTGACTTCTCGCGACGAGATTTGCGTCCTCTAGATGTTTGAATGCACACACTCTTCTTCGACCTGCAGATTAATGGATCGTCAGACTTGAAAACGGTGGGTTCGGAATCCTTCGACTCGTTTGATAAAAAGACGCAATTGGTGGGACTTTCTGCGGTCGAACTCGGCCGTGGCGTCGATTTATCTGTATTGTGGCTAACCGAAACACCGCCAGGGGAGAAATATGCCGCCTTCTTTTTGTTCTGGATACTTTGGTTACTATCAGTGTTCCTCTTGCGAGGTGAGCTTGAATTTGAAGAATTTTTTAGCGGAGTTTGATAATCGCCCAACACTTCGACTGAAGGCTGTTGATCTCTGGCAAACCATTCGTTCTTGGTCAGCTTTTTGGAACATCTCGATATCAACGAGGCAACGGATGTAAAAGAGAAGGCATTCCACTTGCCATGTTTATTAGGAACTGGTTCGCACGAAACGTACCAATAACTTCGATACCTACAAATGATAGACACTTCGGTTAGTCAGAAGGTATGGTGGGGTTTTTGGACCCCAGATAGTAAAGCTTAAGGGCACTAGACAGTCGTTCACTGTCTAAAATGAAGCTCTTCTGTTTCAATTAATTACAAAGAAACAAATTGAAACTGAGACTTGATCTTTGGCATGAAGTTTGACATGATGAAGAGGACAGGTGTTGCTTATTAATTATAAAAGTGCTTAATCATTTAGAAAAAAATTATTTTCGCAATTTAATTCACTTTTTAGAAGGCTATTAGTGCCAGTGGCGCATCCAGACCGGGGGGGGGGGGGGGGGGGTCAAAAAACCCGGGCACCCCCCAAAGACGGGGCTTTATAAAAAAAAAACAGAAAGCTGGATTTTATTCTTTAAATAAATTTTTATAATCACCTAATAAATTTTATTGAATTTGTATTAAAAATATTATTATCGGTTCAACTCGTCTCATCCCAGATTAAATCCTGAGTGCGCCACTGATTATAGTGCAAAATAGTTTTCAGTGTTTCAGTTGATGATCTTATCAGACATTTTTAAGAAACTGCAAAAGAGTCTACAAAGTAAGTATCTACTTTAAAGAACATTTTAACAAATTCAGTAGCACTGAGTATTATTTAAATTTCGATAATACTCGTGGTTGCTCTTACTACATATATTACTTAAGGGGGAACTGTAACGGCCGGAAAAATGAGCCATTTTTAAGAATTTTTTTTCAGGAATAATTTACAGTTTTCATAGAAAATTGTTATTACCTATCTTTAGTTTTAAGAGACTATACAGAAATAAATAAATAGAAAAACATCCATAAATTTTAATATATTAATTAATCTTCTAGACCTCCTCTCGCGAGCTGGTCGAATGTATAACTATGGAACAGCATGTCCGAAATCAAATTTCAATTTTTTTTTATAAACTATATGAGTGTAGTTTCCGTTGTACGTACGGATTTTTTGATTGAAAACAAATTTTTTTAAATACGTTCGCAAAACTGTTCATCCTATTCGCGGATTTTCGACACATTTCTTCTAAACCGCACCATTTTTACAAAAATGATTTGTTTAAGAAATCGGTACGCACAACAGAAACTACACTCATATAGAGTATAAAAAAAAATTTAATTTAATTTCGGACTTGCTATTCCATAGTTACAGATTCGACCAGCTCACGTGGGGGCGGGGGGGTCTAGAAGATTAATTAATATATTAAAATTTATGGATGTTTTTCTATTTATTTTTTGTATAGTCTCTTAAGACAGCGTACTAAAGATAGGTAATAAAAATTTGCTATGAAAACTGTCAATTATTCCTGAAAAAAAATTCTTAAAAATGGCTTATTTTTCCCGGCCGTCACAGTGGTGTTCCCCCTTAAGGGGTAACACCACTCTAGAGGCAGAAAAGGAAGACCTAAATTTGACAATTTATTTTGTGAGTATGACAAACGGAATAGAATTTCTTTTCAGAGGGTTTATTTAACACATATTGAAGTACGAAAAACAATTTTTTTTTCATTGCCATTTTCATGCAAAATGGCGGCAACAGAGCCCGTCGTCGAAAAAAGCTTTTTTGAAAACGCCGCCACGGGAGGACGGATTTCTCGGCATGTATGATTCCTGGAAACAAAAATAAAAAAAATTTATAATCTATATACAATTGGCTTTGGAAGTACGTAGCCGTTTTTTGATTAAATGTAAACTTTTTTTTTATAAACAATTTAATGCTCATTTTTAGGGCAAAGAATCGATTCATTTCTTAAAAAGTGCATCATTTCCACAAAAATTGATTTAAAAAAATAACCCTACGTACTTCCAAAGCCAATTGTATATAGATTATAAATTTTTTTTATTTTTGGTTCCAGGACTCGTACATGCCGAGAAATCCGTCCTCCCGTGGCGGCGTTTTCGAAAAAGCTTTTTTCGAAGACGGGCTCTGTTGCCGCCATTTTGCATGAAAATGGCAATAAAAAAAAAAATTGTTTTTCGTACTTCAATATGTGTTAAATAAACCCTCTGAAAAGAAATTCTATTCCGTTTGTCATACTCACAAAATAAATTGTCAAATTTAGGTCTTCTTTTTCTGCCTCTAGAGTGGTGTTACCCCTTAACTTCTTTTTTTTCTGCCAACGTAATCTACGATCATTTAGTTAAAAATCATAAATCCAACTAGATTCTTATTCCAATTTCTCGGTAAAAAAAAGTTAAAGCATCTGTAGAAATACCTTCGAGCTACATTAAGATACCATTGCAGAAACTTCGTAACCTCCACAATGTTCCAAAACGGCGGATTACTCTTCTTACTATCTTTGTTCACACGACGCAAACCAATCGCACAAATTTTCGGCGCTGTCGGCGTATGTAAATTTACAACGACACTTTTGATTCGAGGCTTTCCGCAAGTACAGCATTCGTCGCATTCTTGATCAGGAAGATATTTCGTCGAGAATCGCGGGCACCAATTTTTGCGACTGCGCCCGCGCGGAAGTAGCTGATCCGCCTGCTGGAAGTTGCTCTTCAGCCGTTCGATGTACAAACAGGCCATTTCTACCTTTCCAGCTGAAAAACGGCGGGTTCGTTTTTCCTTGGGACAGAAACAACTCCTTCGGGACAATGACACGTGTTCCGTACATAAAACGCCTTTCTATGCTTTGAGAATTTTTTCATCTTTCGCGTCGTGTCTGACGACTGATTCTTCGAAGGGTTGACCGATCATCAAGAGATAATCGACGTGCTCGGGGTAAACGGATACTCGTGATTAATTGAAACCATTTCCTGCCGCGTTGTTGGAATATGTTTTGGAGGTTAGTTTGCGAACCGATGAAATCACATTTTGGCCGTCATCGAGTTTCCAGCGGACCGAACGTGATCCATCGCGACAAATGAACTCGCGACCGCGGGGATTGTTTTGGGCACTTCCGTCACCATGACATTGCGCGCAAACGGCCGGCAGCCTTGCTTCTCGTATTTCCGTCCGATTCCACGCGCGTAAATAATATAATGTAACACAACAGCACGGTGTAAAATGCCAATAAAATCGCAACAATCCCGATGTCGAACAGAATACATATTTCAACGCGAATTCTCCTCCTTTTTCAGCCCATTTCCTGCATTTCAAATATCGCTCTGAACCGAAAATTTTAATTTCTTAGTAGAATAACTTTTAATTAAACGAGATTTTCAGGGAGAAATATAAATAGAAGGGTTTCATAAACATTTGCCAATTGTAGGAGCAATAAAAGTGGTGTGTCGTCTGTTATATTCTATCTGTTGCGTTGAATTAAAATCGTCTTCGTTTCGAGGGCGAATAATTGTTTTCCCTTTCCTTGGAATAAAAGATATGTAAAAAAAATTTTTATGTTAAACGATTTTATTTAAAATGCACTGAAAACTAAAAAATAATTATTTTCTTGCACTACAATTTCGATGGTATTTTTTTACTTGAAATAAAATCGTGGAGCAGGATATTTGATAACAGAATATGAATCAATTTAATACAGAATCAAGCGTCGAAATGAATTTGTTGTAACATATCCTGCCCCTCGATGTTATTCAAAGTGAAAAAACACCATCGAAATTGTAGTACAAATAAAGAGTTATTTTTTAGTTTTTAGTGCATTATAAATAAAATCTTTTAATATAAATTTGTTTTATGTTTTTTTATTATTTTCTAGGTTTTAGTGTCTATGTTTTATCCTTTGTTTGTTGCCCTGGATTGTTGTAATTTTTACACGTCACTTATTTAAGATAGACTTATTAGTTTTGATTTATTTGTGCTTCACGTAAGTTTTTTCGAATTATCGTGTATTTATAGCTAGGCTGATTTCTGGGAGTGTGCGGGTACCCGAAATTACAGCAGCCGATTTTCTAGTTTAAAAATTCTTACAACTGATCAAACTGCAAAATCACAACCTAAAAGTTTTCGGGTTCGAGTACCCGATAAATTTTAAGTTGTGATTTTGCAGTGTAATCTGATGTAAGAATTTTTAAGCAAGAAACTCGGCTCCCGAATCGCAAATCGGGTCCCGTAATTTCGGGTACCCGCACACCCCTACTGATTTCAAGTCGTTTGGATTTGTGATTATGGGTTAATAAATATATTGATGAAATATATTAATTTTTTCACCCTCTCAGGTTAATTTTTTTTAAAAATATTTTATTGTCATCCAAACTACGCACGCCTGCAAAGTTTCAAGACAATGGGATTGGTGCAAGTGGGTTAACATTGAGTTTCTAGATTTGAACCAAACATACAAAAAAAAATCAACAAGCATTCATGCAAACAGAGGGTCGAAGCTTAAGAAAATCGTTTAAAAAGAAATTAGATACACGAGTTTTATAATGATTGACAATACTTCCAGGCTATTAAATCTGAAGCAAAGTAGTAGACAGTACCTAACAAACAGAATAATGAAACACAAAGAAACGTGACGAAAGTAAAGGTAGAATTAATTTAAAGAAGAAATGTTGACGTCAAACCATATTATATAAAGGAGACGAAATGTTGAAGCTGTAAAAAATTTTGTTTGCGCGGGTAATGTTGTGTTTCACCGCGTATCGAGTGTTGTTGAACAGCCTGTAGGGATGCACTGGCTAAATGCATTTGCGTCTCTGTAATCAAAGGGCCATTATCGCGCTGGCGAAGGAGCTAATGGAGAGCTATGAAATTCCCTCTGTGATACACCCTGTCCGACGATCGTCGTAATGTTAAGTCATGTGCACCGGAATGCTTCATCACGTAGTACAGGTAGTTAGTAGACGTATTTAATAATGCCTCGTATCGTCCCTGTCCAACCATGCTCCTTTTGCGAAAGGTAAATTAATATGTACGTGCTTCTCTAACGCATTCGAACGATTTGCTCGCGTCGATTTATTCATTTCTCTGATAACTATAACAGAAAAAATATTTCTTTAGCTTATTCCGAGCACGAAAAAGTGTTTGCACAAAAAATAATGCGCGTAAAGAAAGTTTGTGATTGATAATTATTTACTGAGATAATATCACTTGGAAATATCGCGTTGGAAATTCAAACTGGGAGGAGGTGTGCTTAGGTATAGATATAGCATTCTCTTCTAATATTTTGGTATGGATTTCCCTTTCAGTAGGTACATCGAAAAGAAAATTAAGGGTCTATTCTACTTTGCCGGTCGAAAAAGAGGGCTATTTTCATGATTTTTTTTTTCAAGAACTAATGTACGGATTTTAATGTTTTTTTTTTGTTAAATGTTTATTATTCCTTGCTGTATAGAATTGTATTTTTCATGTTTCCAAAGTGTAATTACAAATGTGTAAGTTTAAATCGCAATGTTTGTGCCTCAGTGAGAACACAGGCCCTCTGCGGAAGTCCTCCACGACCTTAAAGTGGTCATAAAATGATAAAAATAGAATGCTTATATCCTACAGAGGTGTGCGCATAAAGTGGACTAGAATCATCCAGGTATCAAAAATATTTTTTGTTCCATCCACAAAAAACATCGAAAAATAGGCAGAAAAGCCAAAACTTTTTCTTTACAAGGCCGTCATTTTGTAACCACTGTTGAGAAATCAGTAATTGAATTGGTTGATGCAGAAACGGGCGACAGGCATCGAAATATCTAAAATCTTTAGCTTTATTACAGTTATAGGGCGAAAAAAGTTTTATCTGTTTGTAGCTCATACCTACGTTAATCGCATTTCGGTGAAATTTTCAGCATGTATAAAACTTACTTAAATCTACAAATGGGGTTTTTTAAATTTTCATTACAGGCCCAGATACAAAAAATACACATAAAATACACACCTGCAATATTTTGACGGCGGACATAGGATTGAACCTGCAACGTCTCTGCAATGTTATGGTGCAATATTGCAATCTTGCACCGTATCATTGCAGAGATGTTGCTGCAATGTTATGGTGCTGTGTGGGTTAAAACCATGGTTAAAAACAGGAAATGTCCACTCTGGAGTGGAACAAAACGCGCAATGTCTTGTTGAAAAAATTATTGGAATACATTCTGGAGACCTTGAAATTGACCCATGATTTTTTTCATAACGATTGAATTCTTTAGATGAGAATGGCAGTCGTTCAAAAATTACTCTGGGTTCGAGCCACCCAGTGTTTCAAAGTTGATCGAAAAACCAGGTATGTCAACCTTTGCCTTAGCATAAAATTCTGTCGCTAAGGTAAAACAAGGAATTATGATATGGGAATGGACATCTCTCCAGAAAAATTTCTTAAGAGATGCCCATTCTCCATTCAGCAAATGAAGGAAATGTGAATATTACGTGATATTTTTTTATCGAAGCATCTATAATGGCTATTAGTTGTGTAATCTGATCGCCATTAAAAGAAAAAGGCGAGACAGTAACAAAAAAAAAGGAAAGTTCGAACGTCCCAATAGAGCATACACAGAACTCCTGTCTATTTCAAAAGGAAAATACGAAGACCTCATGGTCTTAATAGAATTTTACGATTCTAAGGGTCAGCGATTTTATGAGACGTTGCCTCATGCATAACAAGTAGAGGTTTCGTAGCTTTCATAATAATAAAAGTTGAAATTTCTTATTTTGTTTCAGTATGCTGAAAAAATATTAAAATAATGTAAAACAATTATTATTTTATTGCATATTTTTCCTGATGCCCAATTAAGGTATAAGCATCGTGTTGTGAAGAATGCAGATAAATTCATTGAACCTTGTTTCTTTACTGGTAGACTAAAGTACCTATTAAAACTTAATTTTCTCGATAAACCTGTTTTGTGACATTCCCTGTTGTTCCCCTTACCCTTCAAATACCATTTACCTACTTTTACACTGTAACACACAAACAAGGAAGGAGTATTAACCCTTCATTGACACTCTAGGCGCAGGTCACTCATAAGCTGATTTTGATCGATTTCGAGGCTCTGTACTTTTTCTAATACGTAGAATATCGTGGATATTCGTGGAATGTCTCTGTTTATTTTCAATTATTTACCGAAATAGCCTACCTTCTATGTGCAAAATAAATACCTTTTCCAAAGCCAACTTACAAACTATTTTCATCTCAAAATATTATATCTGAACAATACACTCTGTAGATTTTTAGCTTCTAATATTGAAATTTGTAAAGATACAATTTTTTTATTTTATTTTTTCGTTTTTTCCTTACATATAGTAATCTGGTTTTTTTTTACAGAAACTGTGATAAAGTTTCAATGAAAAAATTATTGGAATACATTCTGGAAACCTTGAAATTAACCCATGATTTTTTTCATAACGATTGGATTGTTTAGATGAGAATGACAGTCGTTCAAAAATTACTCTGGGTTCGAGCCACCCAGTATGTCATAGTTGATCGAAAAAACAGGTATGTCAACGAAGGGTTAATACTGTCCCATTTCGATTTCACTGAAACTCTATGGTGTGGCAGTTCTCTACCTGTGCAGTGTGAAGACTGTTGAAGGAATTCCAGGTAGCTATGGATGATTGCTAATTTTCCAATAAAATAGTTATCATCTACACCTAGAACTCCATCAATCTATCTGACCCTTATCGTTTCTCTCACAGTTCATATTTTCGCTATATCTTCGTAATAAAACATTTATGGGCCCCTGTTTATATGAAACTTTCGTGTTCTCTTAGCTGTAGAATTCGCTGTGGGACATTCTGTATAACAATGTTTCTCAACCTTTTTCGTGTCGCGACCCCCTTTTATAATATTCAAATAACCTGTACCCCCTCCCCTACTTCAGGCAAGGTAAATTTAATAAAGTAAAGAAAACATTAAAAATAGTTATTTCAGAATATAATTCTAACTGAAATATTATTAATTATCTTAATATATGTATTAAATGTACTTAAAGATATTTAATATATTCATTTATCTTATTTAGTGCGATGTTTTTGCTTGCATTTGGGTAACAATCTCCTTCCTTTTTTCATAAATGAAAAATCATTGTTGCATCATTAATAGTATATGGCAATGTAACCATAATAAAATAAAAATAACCGCGGCGAACCCCGGAAAACATTTCGCGACCCCCTTGGGTGTTTGGGAACCACTGCTGTACAAAGTACCTACTAAAATATCTGTGTAGATCAAACAAGTTTTGTTTATAAAAGAAAGAGGAATGCACGACGGCTTCGCCGTTCCGTCGACGACGATTCCGCGGCAGAGCCAAGAATTTCGGACAGCTTGATTTCGTGACGAAGCAACAAGTGCACGATGAGAATGGGGAAGACGGTAACGAGGGTGTGTGAACGGGGGGGGGGAGGAGGAGGGGGGGAGGGGGAATGAGAGAAAGAAAGGAAGGCAAACGGAGAACACGGCGAGAGAAAGGTCGCAGTAGTAGAGGCGAGGAATAGAACCGACACGGAACCGAGCGCTTTGACAGGCGTGCAAGGCCGCTCTTTGTTTTACAACTCCGATCGTGTCAGCCACGAAACAGCGTACAAATAATATTTAACAAGCTTCCACTGTACACAGGAAACTATACGACATCTCTATCAAAGACACGCTACAACGAATATCAATCTAATAAAGCCATCAATTACCTCGCCTCATTAACGAACGAAAGGTTCTTAACAGAGTGATGTCCTGACAACCGTGGATCGATATGGAAGTTGGAAAATTTCCTTCTCACCCCAAGAGAAGAAAACGGATTGCTTGGTTCCTGGAATATCTTGAAATCTACATAACTCTTTGGTCCTTTTTTTTTCTGCTGCCGTTAACATGAACGACGATTTTCCCGAGACGAGAAAGAACGGAGAAGAAAAAGTGTACGGAGCACCGTTTCTCACGATATGCAACGTTTAGTGAGCAACCCAAGCCCGTCGCCAGCAAAGCGTGCGCCGACTTTTTATCAGGATCGACACGGCGCGAAGTTTGAGGCCGAACGGTTCGTGCGACCTCGCTTGGGAAAAAGTTTTCCCGCGGCACGAGAGATATCTCGGCTCGCCTCTCGTTCCGTGTCATTCTGATATATCTGGCTTGACTGCAACGCGCTTAATGACTCCCATGACACGATGGATCGCGACTGGAGCGTGCACGCTCGATGATTCGCGGAGAAGCCATTCCAGTTGCGGTCGCAAATAAAAATCGCAATTTAAATGAGCACGATGTTGCTTAAAACAACATGGTAAAACAACTTTTGCAAACCGGAGACGTAAAAGTCTACGAAAAAATAAAATATTGAATATTTACTCTTTACGTAGTGAACCAATACTAACTACCAAAAATTCAGATTCCCGGTGGGACCACGAGAAATTGTGAACAACGAGTTGTGTGAAATTCTTTAAAATTTCAGCGACGTTTTTCGAAAATTCCTTTTTCTTTTCTGTGAGTCGACAGTGACACACTTGGTATGGAACGTGTGAAAAAAGCTTCTTACTTACTATTTTCGTTAAAACTACGAATTAATTATCCTGTATACAACACGTTTCTGTACAAGTGTCCAGGAGACGTGTAAAAAAAGTCCTGTCTCGGTGTACGTAGTAATTAGCCGGAGGCGTTCGCGAAACGCGATACATTCATCGAAATTTTCCAACGCCCGTAAAAATTGCTCGTTATCTACATCGGTATCTGCCGTAATACCAGGTTTCTGGGTTAGCCAGCGTGTATATATCGCGGCTCAAGGCATTGCTCACAATGTTATATCCCTTTTTCTCGTTATCTACATCGGCTCGTTCAATAAATTACAGTGCACCGGTCCCCGAAGTGTAAGCGCGAATAATATAGTCCGCCCTCGCATGTAGATTACGCACGCAGAAAACGTAACGACAATAACTGCAATGCCAGGCGATTTACCAAGAATTTCCTAATTGACCGCTCGTGCTACCGCCACGCTCGACCAGCAGCCTTTCATTCGATAGCCACGGAGGCTTTTACCGGTGCCGTTTCTAAGGTCACGAAATTGAATTCTTTCTGGCTTCGGTATCGTCGAGTAAGTACGTGACGTAAAATCGTAGCGAAATTTCTGTACGAGATGTTGATTAGATTTCTGTGCGTTTTGTGAAATCGAGTAAAACAAATGTCGACTACACTGCGTTCCATATAAGAGTAAACCGACGCCCCTGCCGATTTGCGACCGATTTGCGCAGCTCCCGCGGATCTGACACGCGCGATTGGTCGTAGAACTTTCGCGATTGGTCGTAGGAATTTCCCTGAAGGTTTACTACCAATCAACAGTGTATCCCTGCGAGAAACGAGTATGCTCTAATGTGGAACGGGGTGTATGTAACATTTAGTTTTGAGTTCGCGTTTAAATAAGAGAAAGAAGGGCGAAGAATCTGGGCGTCCATGGGCAGAATGAAGTCGGTTGGCTGTTCAAGGACAGCTCATCGTGCAAGCCCTACCACACTATTTAGTTAACGCCTTCCTGCACACACTTTAAGTATTAACTTCTACAAATCCGGTGTACACAGGGGCGGGTTTGAAGACTCGGCGCCCCCAGGCTAATAAGCGTCTACCACCCTTTCCGCGAAATGTCATCAAATATTTTAATTTAAAAAAGTCGAGACAATTTCAAAAGTGGATCAATATGGCAACTTACATGTGAGCCATTGCTAAATCGCTACATAAAATAAGTAAATTGTTTTTAAAGCTGCCTTAAGCCTGTATTTAAACCTTGTCCAATTTCTTTCGCTCAAAATTTGCCGCTCTCAAAAATTTGTCGCTCCCCAAAATTTGCGCCCCCCAAAATTTGGCGCTTGCCAAAATTTGCCGCCCCCCAAAATTTGCCGCTCCCAAAAATTTGTCTCTCGCCCCAAAATTTGCCGCTCCCCAAAATTTTCCGCTTCCCAAAATTTGTCTCTCCTCAAAATGTTCTGCTCCCCAAAATTTGCCGCTTCCTAAAACTTGCCGCTCCCCTAAATTTGCCTCTCCCTAAAATGTTCTGCTTCCCAAAATTTGACGCTCCCCAAAATTTTCCGCTTCCCAAAATTTGTCTCTCCTCAAAATGTTCTGCTCCCCAAAATTTGCCGCTTCCTAAAACTTGCCGCTCCCCTAAATTTGCCTCTCCCTAAAATGTTCTGCTTCCCAAAATTTGACGCTCCCCAAAATTTTCCGCTTCCCAAAATTTGTCTCTCCTCAAAATGTTCTGCTCCCCAAAATTTGCCACTCCCCAAAATTTTCTGCTCCCCAAAATTTATCTCTCCCGCAAAATTTTTCGCTTCCCAAAATTTGCCACACCCAAAAATCTGCTGCTCCCCAAAATTTGCCGCCCCCCCCCCCCCCAAATTTGCCGCACCCCAAAATTTGCCGCTTCCCATAATTTGCCGCCCTAGGCTGCAGCTTACTTAGCCTATACCCAAATCCGCCCCTGAGTATATGTACATAGTTGATATGGACTAGCACTACAGAGTACAGACTTACGTTCTTCTAGAATTTTTTTTGAAGATAGTATTGACTTTATTGCACACGTCATTTTTTTTTTATTAATTATGTCACATCTTTGGCTATAATGCTTAAATTTTGTATGCAAAAATATTAGTCGTATATGAAATACAGTTATAGGGGCTAGTTCCAAATGCGACACTCATTGCAGTGATTTGCGGTGCTCACACCTAATTAAACAGATTTACATGAAAGCAAAAACCAAATTAGATTCTTAGAATATATTAACAAATACTGCTTCTGACTGGGCCGATTTATAAAAAGTTATTTTTGAAGAAATGGCGGCACTGAATGAAACGTTCAATTTTCGGACATGAGATCTTGCCTTTTTATGCAATAAAAAAGAAACTACGAATCAAATAAATAGTCCGCCACGACCAAAAACTGCACAATAGTGTATTATATAGCCATGAAAAATTGCAAGTAAATCGGTTTAACAGTTTTTGTGTAATCGTGGGCACCGTGTTTGAAAACCTCGTTTCGAGAATAATGCATTTGAATTTCTTATCAACATCACGTATGGCAACACGTGAGCATACTTCATTTCTAATGTCTAAGTATATCTTCGATATTTCTGAGAATTTCGGTCGCTAATTTTGGGAAAACATTCTTGACATATCAACCACTGAAAATATGTAAAAAATATCGATCTCTTTGGCATATCTAGGTGTATGTCCCCCCTTAAGTTCAATTCTTCGGAGTTTGCTACAACACGTTGCAAATATTTCTGATGGGTTGTACTTACACCTAAATAATTTTAATTGTCCTAAGATTTTCTGATTTGTCTACTTACAAATATAAATAGTGGGATACAAATAGTTTTAATAGTATTAATCAAAACTCGCTTAGAACATCCAAGCAGATTCCCAACTTTCATAATCAGAACAAAATCTGTTGGTTTCTCAAAGTCACTTACAGTACGCCATCCGCACCTCCCAATTTTACCTTTCTTTGCGTAACTCCACAAACGCATTGTCGCCATCCCTCGAGCAGAGCAACAAGCTATCATGACACAGAAGCTGCGATCCAGCCGGATGTGATACCCAGTGATGAAAGTGGCCTAAAGTGCCTAAATTGGCCGCATGACTTCGTCGCAGCTTCATGTACATACATAGAACCTATTCGCCAAGATATCGCATGAAAAATGGTTCGTTACGGCAACCTCTCGGCGATAAATGGTTAGTAACTACTTACATTTATGAGCGAATCGTGAGAGAAACGATTTCCTACGAGTATTTCCAGTGGCACTTATTATTCAGATAAGACGTCGCGACGGTATTCAATTACAGGGGGCGAACCATTCCACGGGCAATCGTTGGCCCAGATAATGCCCCAAGTTACTCACTTCGAGTCACTGTTAAGGTACACTCTTCTTTCGCAAGGCCTTCTTTCTTCCGTCCTTCGGCCGGCCGTGCGTAATTACTAATTATTACCGCGTAATTATCCGACATTAAGCCGACGTTATGTGTTCTCTGTGCGTGCACAATTCGCATAAGGGAGGGAATACATTACTCGCGATTAAGTTTCTTAACCGTGCTCTACCTTCTCGCGTTTCTTGCGCCTCTAGAATGCCGCCCTTTTTGCCAGTTCCGCGAATATAAACATACGTCTAATCAACGTACTATAGAAGCTTCTACTGGGTAGCACGTCTTCAAAGAGTAGACGCTCAGTCGCTCACCTCTAGAAATAATAGTGCAGTTCTGTGACATACATCCTGATTTTCAAAAAAGGACGCGAGTGAGAGGAATTCGATTGGCTATAGCAGCGATTCCCAACCTGTGGATCGGTACACCCAAGTGGGTCGCGAAGTGTTTTCTGTGTTTCTCTGCTTTTTTTTTTATATGATTAAATTAGAATTATATACTGAAATATCTATTTTGAATGTAATTTCTTTACCTTATTAAATTTACCCTACCTTATATGGGAGGTGGGGTCCGCAGGTTATTTGAATATTATAAAATGGTATCGCGAGTCAAAAAAGGTTGGGAAACACTGGTCTCACATACCCACACAACACCATGACATTGCAGCAACGTCTCTGCAATGATGCAGTGCAAGATTGCAATGTTGCACCGCATCATTACAGAGACGTTGCAGGTTTACTCCTATGTCCGCCGTAACAATATTGCAGGAGTGTATTTTTGCAAAGTTGCGGCAGCATTACAAATATGTAGTCCTGGAACATTGCACGTCGATGTGCGCGCAATATTGCCGAAATATTGTAGGATCGTTGCCACTGGAACATTGCAATGGCAACGTGGGCGCAATATTGCAAGAACGTTGCCACACAAATATTGCACGGCAATATTGCAGCATCGTTCCTGCAATATTGCAATGCAACCTGCAATAACGCAATATTGCAGCAACATTCCTGCAATACTCCTGCAACGAAGTGAGCTGTATGGGTAGTTATAGTCAGTTAGTCAGTCAGTAGTCATCATAGTTATACACTGGTTATAGTCAGTGTAAATTCAATTTGGCTGGCAAGGCCACTAGGTGATTCACCCACCACTTTATTCCTCACTATATAAAATTCCACCTAAGAGTAGACCTACGGCCCTGCCGATTTACGACCGATCTACGCAGCTCCCACGGATCTGCCACATGCGATTGGTCGTAGCGCTTTCCCTGCCGGTTTCCTACTAATCAACAGTATATCCCTGCACGGAACGAGTCTACTCCTAGATGGGATTCCGTATAGTTACTGCAACTCGTGCAACCCAGGGTGGCCCTGATTTTTAACCTGCGATTTATTCTGCTCTCACCCCCTAATATGGTTCCATTTCATAAGAAAATAGTCCCTGAAAAAGATTATTGCAATCGGACAACAGGATAGGGTGTCGACCACGCCTTAGAGTTTAGAATTCATCAATGGTTTGAATTTGAAGAATTTCTAAAAAATGGTAAGCCCTATCGAAATTTTGTTAAAATAATATTAAAAGAGCATTCAATTTTGTACAATTACTGTATATATTATTTCTTCGTGTTTCCTCCCGTTTTTTAGATAATAGCGTTTGAATATTGTCTACATATATGCGCGTAGTGGATGTACCGTTTGTGGCCATTGTACTGTTTTTGGCCATGTGCAATTATCTTATTTTTAAATTGCTTGCAGATCATTATTATGAGGAGAATTTCACATCATAAATATTTTGTTTAGTATACCGCCAGAAATATAAGGTTACATTTATTGCTTACACGGAAAAATATTATATTTTTTAAGAAGTGGCCAAAACTGGTAGGGTAACTCGGGGTAATATGCCACCGCGGGTAATATGCCACTTCTCAATATTTTTTTAAATAATGCACAGATGGCCTTATATTTGCACTAATTCCGTTCAATTTAGTGTAACTGCTAAGACGACAACAGATTTTGGCTTTTATCTTCTTTTATTTTCAATAAATCCTGATAAGTTATAAAATTATCGGCTTGATCTAATTTCATACTGTAACTAGAATGCAGATTATACATTTGTGTGAACAGTTATACAAAAATAAAGTATACTAACAAACGAATTTTATAACCTCTCAAACATCCGTTGTGGAGAGATTTTCCATCCTTCTTTTTATAGCCGTTTGGAGTAATATGCCACATGTTTGTCGGTATAATATGCCACTGGTGCCATATTATATTTAATGCCATCGAGTTGTTTTTTCGTATTAGAACCATGCCTAAGAAGTATGAAATAAAAAAAAACCGAAAAAAAAATAAATAAAAACCGAAGAACAAATTTTGAAAATGTAGTAGATATTTCTTATGTCGATTCAACTGATGCAGAAAATGACAATTACTGTGCAATATGCGAACTCTATTATTATGATAAAAAAAGGACCTAAATGTGACTGGGTAAAAACTACTTGTTGCAAAAAGTGGGTTCATGAAGACTGCGTAGAGATTGGAGACTAGTTTGTAAGAAATGGCTATTTTTTCAAATATATTTTACGTTTCACTGAGTTCAAATATTTGTTATTAGTTACTAATAGCTTAAATAGTTTAAAATATTGTTGATTCTCCAAAATTTGAGTGATCAGTTCGCACTTCATAGCTTGTGGCATATTACCTCAGACCTTGTGGCATATCCACCCACCACCTGGGTAATATGCCACTTTCGAGGACTTTTGTATTTGTACGTTTCTCATTGAACTATAAAAGTTACATATCTCTACTTATTAATCAATACACAGAATTAGTTACACTTTCATATAGTTTATCTTTTCATATAGTTTATCTTTGTCCCGGTATCTACTTATACTTGCGAGATATCGCGTTTCAAAGTTAACTGTGGCATATTACCCCGAGTTACCCTACAATACCTTAAAGTGGCCACAAACGATGCATCTAAATGCACCTATTATCTAAAACCTATTATCTAAAAAATGGTAGGAAGCACGAAAAAATGATATACCACACCGGTCTACAAGTTGGTTCTTAATTTTTTAATTGCTTTTTGATAATTAGATATTAAAGCGATCAATTTGTCACGGAAAGTAAGTATGAAATCGTAAAGTAACATACACAAATAAAAAGCAGATTATTGTAAACTACCCTTGTGGCCGGAAACCTACAAGTTAAATTACAAAAAGATGTTTCGTTTTATTATTTTGAATAAATCTCACTTGTCGCAGAATGGCCACAATATGCACAATAACGAATAACGGAGAAGAAAGTGTTTGATAACTGTCCTTTACAAATATTAATAACATGCTCTCAAAAACTATATTTTACCCGAAAACATGGATATTTTCAGGAATTTGAAGGAAATAAATTACTGTGTGGATTGTTCTGAAATTTGACATGATTATTGGTTTTTGGACAACACACGCAAATTGTATAAGTATACAAGTATCACTATTAAAATTAAAAAGGCTTTTCTCGAAAATACAGTTTTTGAGTTTGCAAAAGTTGTATCTCAACATCTGATAAAGCTGTCGATTTTAAATTTTCAGAGATTGTAGAAACCATACCCCTCTATTCTATGCACTAGAATTATAAAAACATCTGCGATAGTTCTTCTGTTATTAACCCTTTAGCGCTAAAACGTATCATATATGATACATTCCTTTTTTTGCCGTTTGCATTCGCAATTCGCTGTTTGCAACAATTTAAGTAGTACATGTTTAGCGTAGTTTTATTCACTGAAGCAAGCTGGTCCTACTTGAACTCTGTATTCATTGGTTTTATGCATTTTAACCCTAAAAAATAATTCAAAAAAATTTTTTTTACAAAAGTATATAAATTCAGGCCATTTTTAACGATAAAAAGAAATCGGAATATTTTTCCTTCAACGGGATCTAGGTATGGGCGCTAAAGGGTTAGAAAAAACAAAAACTTTTTACAATTTTAAATTTAGAATGTCGTCATTTTGTGAATCTCCAACATTTTATGTTTATTCTTGTTCAAACCATAATAACAGTCATACTTAATAAAATTTTGTTGGAATTCTTTATTCCACCGCACAGTTGTGACCAACAATTATTTTCCCAAGCGGACCAAGTTTCTTTCTAAGAAGGAAAGATCCCGAACCCGGAAATTCAAAAACATCTGAAACTTTGTGAATATGTAGGGGATTTCCTCCTAATTACAACGCGATTTTTGTTTGCAGTCTAACTTCACTCCAAGAGGGTGAAATTAACCCCCGAAAATTCGTCTATTTTCCGATTTTAGTTTTGTAACTCGGAATCTGTAAGCGATAGAAAAAAATTTTGAAGATAAAAGTTACGTCTTTTAATTAGGACTATCATTTGGTAACTTACAGTTCTTACCGCTCGCAAGTTATAACACAAAATCGGAAAATAGCCGGAATTTAAGGGGTCAATTTCACCCCCTTAGAATGAATGTTGGCAGCAAACAAAAATTGCGTTGTAATCAGGAGGAAATCCCCTCCACATCCACAAAATCTCAAATTTTTTTGAATTTCCGGGTTCGGGACCTATTCTTGTAAGACATCTTTTTAATATGATATTTTTGGAAACATACTCTTTGTATGAACATAAAAAAAATTCTGTGTACTATCCAAAATCCAATGATCATGTATGTAAAACTTGAGAGCAATCCGCCCAATAGTTTGGTCTTTATAAATTCCAGAACTCCCCTTAAAGGTTTTGCCAGCTTCACTCTCTACTGCCTGCGCGACATCGCTATATTTTTATAAGCCACAATACGTCAGTGAAGAGCGAAAAGTGAGTTTCTAAGTAAGTTCCCTCACCGATTGTCCCGGCCGAATGCATTCAATATCTTTTCATCATCTTCCGCGGCCGGGCTCATCAGCGTCTTAGTGGAGGCTATCGTGCGCTTTTCAATTACTAGGACAAGCCCCATTGTCTCGTCGAACCCGTTCAGGCATTCAACGGTACTTTTCGATCTCGACGGGTTCCCATAGAGCTCCTGTGGGAACGGGCTTCTCAGCGATGTGCACAACCACCACCAATTCCTGTGGGAAATATCTTCACCCTCCGCTCGCCCGACAGATCACTATCAAAAGGGGCTTCATGGTGTGCAAATTGGTTTACATGGTCGGTGTTTCGCTCTCGTGCCAGCGGCGCATCCGTCCCGCCGCTATGAAAAGGAAGCCACGCTTCGATTCCGGCACGTGCTGGAAATATTACTGTTAAACGAAATTAAAAAGCGGTGTCATCGAGTTCTGCCCACCGTTGTGTATTTATCGCTGGATCCAATGTCTTCCCCTTGTTTGCATCCACAAGCATTACGATGTGACATGTTGCGCATTCTGATACAGCGGCTGAACGGGTCCGTAGAGTTCTGATCGGTTGGCAACGAACTCGATTAGAACGATTAAGGATGAGTTTATTTTCTTTTCGAAAATTGCGCAGATGTTACATTCCACTTGGAGAAGTTATTGCTACAAATGAATATATCAATTCACAAGTTGGAACGTTCAAAAACTCTACATGAGCACTATGAACTGCACACCCAGTGAAAATATTGTTGTTATAATGCGCAGGATTTCTTTCCTACCCCTAGTGATAAAACGACCAACGACAAATTATCCCATCAATGTTTTTCGCCAATAGGTCAGCCGAAACGGAGAATGGAAAGGTAAGAGTAATGAAAAGGCTACGCGCGAGGTAAATCAACTTCTGTCACGCGTGAACTAGTTTCCCATGCTTAAACAATTTGCCGCCGCGCGGGCATGATTAACAAGGTGACGAAGCGCTACACAACCCTCGGCCAAACTCATTTTACAGTTCGTACACTTCGTTTTCGTCGATTACGAGTAACGTGCGCGATGCCCTCCTTAGGGACCACGGAGCCGGCCTCGAATATCGTGAATCAGTGTACGTATACGGTGTCCCTATATGTATTCGCTTGTCTCATCATGGGAATAACAGGGGCCAGGCCCGCCAGAAAGCACAATGCGCCATAGAAGGTAGAAAATTTGCGATTTCAACGCGTGCACGGCACGTGTCGGGTCCAACCTCCGGCTAGATTAACGAAGCACTCTGTATCCGCTGCTTTTCTTTCCGCCCCCCCTTCGCTTTCCCTAACTAGAAATTCCCCACAGCCGTGTCAGAATGCCCGGTGGATCGTCTTCGATCGACAGCGGGAACTGAAAAACATGTACGTATTCCGGCAGATTTTTTATTCCACCGAAGACAGAATCACTGTTCGTAGCTCTAAAGACTGGACAGCTTTTAAGTAGCTTGCTTCACGAAGAGGATACGAAGATATAAAACCCAGTTTTAAACAGGCAGCGTTAAAAAGCCAGCCCACGAGCGACTAAACGTTCCAGATAACAGTGAAGAGATCATCCCACGGTAGCAGCAAAATTAATGAAGTCACCGACGCTCTAAAAACACCCCCCCCCCCCCCCCCCCCGCCTCGTGGACGTGCCAGAGACGTCGAAATCCGATACACAGGAAGTCCACTGCAATTTCTCGTCACGGGGGCAAAATCAACAGAAGACATCAAAGGAAATGACCCCGCCTTGGGCACCGTGTAGCGCACGCTCCCGCGTAAAAACCAGCCCCCGCGCGGTGGTGTAAATATATACCGTCGCGACGCTCGCACGCGTTTTACGCGCGACAAGACGGCGCGCGACTATGTACCCATCGGGGCCAGAAACTGACTCATAGGCCACGGCCGTGGACTCAGTCCATTATACCGTGCAACCGAAGCACAGCGATCGTTCGTTCGGCTCGATGGAGCCTCGCGAGAAAGACCGATAAAGTTCGAATGTACGGAGAGGGAGGAGGAAGGGCTGCGTGTATATACACACCTATCTATACATATACCTAGCCGCGGGGTTGTCGTGGCTGTACAGAAGCACCCCATGAGCAAACAATCTCGCAGCGTGGCTGTACAACGACCGGGAACACGCTTTCCCGGCTCATTCTGAGGTCTTCCCAACGTGTTTGACCAGATCAGCTGTACGCCGGCTTTTCGGGACGAGGAGGGTTCATGGAAAAGGGGCCAAGCCCGCTAATTTTATTACGCTTTTTCGGCTCAGCCTTGCGTATTCGTAATTAAGCTGGACCCTCGATCGCAGTGGGTTCGATTAAACGATACTGAAGTGTCTGCATGGTGGCTATTTTGACTCCGAGGGTGGTATGCTATTTAGGAAACGCTCGCACAAGGCTATAGACTGTCGGATGACTACTGTGTCTGTACCGTGGCAAACACTTGGTATACTTATGTAGGTACTGCTTATCCTGTAGGTATGTTGCAGAGGGATTTCGCCTTGTTGGGCCGAAAAATAGGAAATTCTTTGTGAATTTTTTGTATAAAAACGGTTCGACAAATTAATTGGAGGTTTGGCAGGTTGTTTTATTGTATCTTCAGCTATTGTTCTGAATTTTGGGGTGACAATGAGAAACTAAACATGGTAGATACATAGTGCTGACTGAGGGCGTTGAAAAAAAATCGGGTGGTCCTGGCGCTGACGGAAAGTACTGTAACGGTTATTTGAAACACGGAAAGGAAAATAGATTCTTAATCTATATGAATGCGGCTACCTGGGGTAGTAGATGCATCAAGAAAAATAAAAAAATTTAAAATGGCTGTCTTTTGAAGAAGATGAAGCGCACCGATTTGGGTCTGAAAAAGGTTCTGCCCCAAAATCGGAAAAACTTCTTTAAATAAAAAAGGGAATGGTAACAGATACGGCAATAAATCTACTAACACAGATAGTCACATTCGTATAAGTTAAGAATCTCTTTTCCTTTTTGTGTTTCGGATAATCTTTACAGTAGGGGAGAGTTGCCAATATCGTACTGGTCACCTAAATCGTACCTCATCAATTTCTCAGTAATTAATGAATCTAAACGACATTGGATAATAAAAATATCAAGTAATTGCGAAATAAGAAATAAAAACAAAACCTTTTGAGCTTACACCCTATTTTGTGCGTGCTATAAACATTTTAAAAAAATCAGGTACGATTGATGCAACTTTTTACCAGTTTATTTTAGCTGATAATAATCAAAACAATGCAATTTTGTCCTGTATTTTTGGATTTTTCTAAAAGCGGGTTTAATGTAGAAGATTTTACATTCATTTTAAGTACATATTACATTCATTATAAAGTTTAAATTAATATTTATAAATAAATTGATCATGTTTCCTAAATCGTACCACTACAATCGTACCAGTAGGATTTGACAACTCGTATGTTATATAGATTATGTACGTATATCATATTCATAGATTATTGCGGCCTGTGTGTGATCCATATACATATGTATATGTAACTATATAATAATCATTACTTTATGTTAAATATTTGCTACTCTATGTGTTATTGATACTATTTTTAGTGGAGGTACGATTTTGGAAACCGAGGGGTACAATTTAGGAGACCGGTTGCCTAAATCGGAACCTTTTACAGTATCTGACAAAAAGATTAATAACAATTTAATTTGCTCTGAACAAAAGGTTAAGCATATAATAGTAGGTGCCTAAAAGATCAAGTTACAATATCCAATAGTCATTTGCGTTCAAATTAATACCAAATATGAAATATAACGTAAAATGTGTTAAGTGGTACGATATAGGCAACCCTCCCCTACCTACTTTTCGTTAACGCCAGGGCCAGCCGATTATTTCTCAACGCTCTCTCTGTATCGGCCATATTTTTTTCCACTGTCACACAAAAATTCAGAACGATAGTTCAAGATGCAATAAAACAGCCTGCCAAACTTCAAATTAATTTGTCGAACCATTTTTGTACAAAAAATTCATAAATAATTACCTATTTTTCGGCCCAACAAGGCGCAGTCTCCCCTAAAGTAACTTGGCAGTACGGGCTAACATGTATTAAATAAGGAAAAGGATAAAAAGATTATGCAATTTCACACTTGTAGTACATACACAAAAGATGCACTGTTATGATAGGATACTTAAAACGAATGTAAAAATGTTAATTTTTATGTTATATAGCAAAATGTTCCAAAAAACTGCCAATCCCAGTTTACGGTACACAGGAGCAATGTGTATAGGGGAAAGAAGATTAACCCTTAGTTACCGAATGAGTAAGACTGACCTTGCATGAATTTGGACCTTGAAAAGAATAGTGAGTGCAGTGATAAACACGTAAGTAGTATATTTATTGTTGGGGAGACCAGACCTAGATATGACAGGGGCACTTTGTTACAAAGCAGTTTAAATTTTTGTCGCTTGGACTATCACTTTGTGAATGAAGTGGCTGATGTGTTCCAACCATACACATCTGTGTATAGTGTTTTTTGTAATCGGTTCACGCTTTGCCACGTTATTATAGTTTTTTGTGTTTTCGGTACTGATAGTAACTTTTCTCTTTCTACTTCAATCTTTTCTACCAAACAGTCAGATAAATGTATGTAAATTGATATTACCACGTTTGAATCATTGTTCCTTTAGCTACAGATTCGTAACAAGTATATAAGAATATACCAAACTGGTATGAACTTATAGCATTTTATATACAATGGTGTCAACCGGGGTTAGTTGTTACACAAGACAAGGGGCATGTTGGTACATACCAAAATGCGCATGTTGTTATAGAGAAAAAGAGGCAAGTTGTTAAATTGTACTACGAGTCATTGTAGTAGCTTCCCGCTAAATGATGTATAAATTATTCATAATTTTTCCTTGTATATTTAGTGTAATGGATTTTTACAATCGATAAATTTGTATTACTCATAATTAGCCTCCTTTCGTAAAATTTAATCCTGTCACAACTAGCCCCTACTGTTTTTTTTTGTTTTCAAAGTCATGGTTTTCGTTTAATTATATGCGATAGCGGTCATGTGTAGAGGATAGCGCGTACTTTAAGTGAGAGTCATTAATAGTATTGAACATGAAACGCAAAAAAAAATAAAAAATAAGAAACTGGAAAATGTCACAACTTACCACGGTCTCTCCTATGTTTCATCGGTTCGTACCTTCAGTGTCTCAGCCCTAATAGCAAGCTAGTTACCCAATAGCATTGTGACCAAGCGAGTTGGAAAGCAGAAAAGGAAAGTGTACAGCTCTGACGTCGGGGGAACTGTTGTCTCAGGCTGAGCTTGCAACCACCATCCTAAATAAAATCTGTCTTAGAAAAGAGATAAATTAAATTCGAAACGGGAGCTGCTCCCATACGAATAACTAATTCAAAGAGAATTTGTGAAAACGAGGAGCTAAGGTGGCATTTGAGACGTAGTACCTCCGTCCCAGAATTCGACGTAGAACTGCTTCCAAGTCCCAAAGACTCGGTAGTTTTTCAGGCAGCTCGTACACCCAATGCCGCGTGTGTCTGTGGAGAGATCGCTCCGGCAGTTACTTCGAATAACTTCGTTACTTCGAGGAGGAGAGGTCGCGTCGGCTCCGTTTAACCCTATTAACGCGCGTACGCCGCGCTTATTTGCCGGATATTTGCCTGACTGCTCCCAGCTTGCCGCCTCTCTGCCCCTAGGATCCTGCTCTGTCGATCCCGAGGTGTTAATTGCCGTATTCACGTACAATCCGGAAGGGTTGCCGCGCGCACGCCGACTTCTCTGAATAGTGCGGCTAATACACCGTCGTAATTCGTTTAAAAGGGAAACAGCAAGTGTCGCGCGGACTATTCGCCGAAGAAAAGTCGGGAAAGTTGCTGTCTCCGCGAATTTTCACTAATTGGAGCCACGCGGCGGGGAGCGAAGGAGATGGAAACTGAAAAGCAACCTTTAAACGAAGAGAGATCATACTGGTGTGGAGGGGGGGGGGGGGGATATACCAGACTTTACAATACTGAGGGCGAGGAATTAGGATAGTAAAACACTTAAGGATTGAGAGTTTTGAAATTAGGGATAAATTTCGTACAGGCTTTGCCCATTATGGCGGTTACTAGGTGGGGATGGAATAGTGGGGGTAGATTCTACGTTGGCCTTGGACGGCCAACTGATCATGTCTTCACTATAACGATACGTTTGGTTTTTAACTCCTTCCTGCATGTACCTACACTCGCGGACAAAAAAGTTACCATTTTTTCGGTTTGTTCTAATTTTGTTATTTTTTAGCATATATTTGGGACTTTGGTATGTTTAATATGCATATTCTGATGGAGAAATTAAAGCTGTACAAAACCCAGTTAGAGTTGAATTTATTTAACTGACAAACAAAAGTGTTATATGACAATGAACGAGGTAACACATTTTTGTTAACACATTGGGGCCAACAAAGAAGTTACCACGTTTAGAAACTTTTTATGTTGTCCTAAAAGCAAAAGGTGCCCCCGCAAAATATTACGTTTTTTTTATTAATGTTCAAACAGTGGCAACTTTTTGTTGGCTTTAAAAGTGTTTTGTCATATTTAATGACAACATCCTCTAAAACATATTCAAAATTCAAAGCAATCGGAGATGAACACCTGAAAATCTTATAACTTTGGGGGTTGGTTTCAGCCCCTAAATATGAAAACGGGCCGCTATAAAAAAACACGTATATCTAATTTTTCGGTCCTCTAAAACATATCCAAAATTCAAAACAATCGGAGGCGGACACCTGGGAACCTCTCCTTGTTAGTGGGAATTTCACTTGAAATTATAGAAAAATACGAAAATTACAAAAATTATTAAAAAAAATGTAATAATTAAGCTTACGAACCGCAACAGAAACAAACAAGATATCGCTTCTTTGGTGGACTTTGTTAAATAGCATTAAATTGACTACACAGATGACATATGGCTAGATCTGTTGCTACAGTTACATATATTTTCATTTTGTAATAACTACACATTTCCATACATTTTCATGTGAATGTAGTAAATACTAATTTCCACACAATTTTATTTTCATTTTCGTGCTTTTATGTAAGCAAGACTCACTTTAAACAGTATATGAATATGTAATTTGTAGTTAAATCTTACTTAATCTTCGCTTTGTCAACTGTGATTTGAAGTAACTAAACCTCGCTCAAATAAATTTCTGAAGATAGTTTCAGATTCAGGATTTAAAACAGCATTACTTTGTCACTAATTATAAAATTTTCAAAAATTTTAAATTTATCCACAAAATTGACACACCACACTTTTGGCATTCCATCTTTTTCTGATACAGTTTTGGATATAATATAGATGGAAGAAAAATAAGAAAATTGTTGACAAGATTAAAACACACTTCGTAAATTAATATGTTGGATTCATGAAACTGAGGATAAATTGGCAAGCAATTTCCCCGTTGGAAAACTTCCCATTTTACCAAGAACAATAGAAATATTTCTTAAGAAATTTACAACCATAATCAACGGCGTCCGTATTTTTTCCCCGTGGAGGGAAGGGGGGGGAGGGCAACTTTGGAGTGACGGTAAAGAAAAATATAGTAATGAAAAAACAATTCTGGCGGATCATGAAACACGCTTTGCGAGTGGCTAGCTCTCTTACTTTTTTAACCCATTTTGTGGGGCCAATTTAATTAAAAATATTCACTTTTTTAGTATAAATTTAAAAGATAAAGATCAGTTTTTAAAAATAAGCAATTCTCAACACAAAGATTACTCTAATTGAACTTAACTATTAGGTAACTGGAAGTATTGGAACATAAATCACTCGAAAAATTTCTGAATACTTCGGTATCTAAATATTTGAAAATGATCGCGTACAAATTTGAACGGACATCCTCCATTAGGTTTGTCTGACGAGGAGTTATTTATCTCCTTTCCCAGTGACTGCAACGATGAAAGGAAATCGAGACACTGGCGGGAGACCCCATTAGGAGACATTTCGGTGGCAGATTGTAGGTTTGCCATTCATGACACGATTCAGGGACGGATTCTTTATTCTGGATTTTTCTTTTAGACTTTCCATTGACATCGTTCAGTTCGAAGGCAACAATGGCGGCAGGAGCTCTAATGAGCGCGTGCCACTGACAGAAATACGTAGGCATTATGTGTGCATGCCCCTCGTTGCTGTAAACCTTGCGCAGAATACGTTAACACCAGCAGATTTTAGGAACGTGTACTCTTTTTGATCGTAGCTTCTATTCCGATCACAATGCTTTACAATCTTATACCATCATTTAGGCGTTCAGCCTATCTTCGGGTCTTCAATTCCACTACAGTCGAAAAGAATTAACTCAAGGCTATTTGTACTACTTTAACACAGTGAATTCATCTGCCGATTGATGTCAATGTGGCTTTATCCAAACGATATAATGGAGGGAATGCTTCCGAGTGCCCTAAAGTGACTAATTGATTTTGCCCCGACTATAGGTGTTCAAGAAACGATTCGCGTGCATGCAAATCCTACATTTGAGCAACTCTACAAAATAAACGAAACCATTTATACTCGTTTGGGAAAAGAATTTGAGTAGAAATTGAGAAGACTGGATGTGTTAAGGAGTCTTTCCACTGTGACGCCCTGATAAAGTACCGCTGTTTGGAACTTTTTTTTGCCACGAGAAAAATGTGTTTACAAAATTGATGTTTTTTTTCTGTTTATTAATACGTGCTTTGAGAATGCAAAATTATTTTTTTCATATTTTTTTAATGCTTGCTTGCGCCGAAATAAGTGGCTGTAATATGCGCTGTAAAATAAAAGACGCCTCGACTGTGTGGCGCCTTATTTTGACACAAACATGCAATAAAAAAATATATAAAAAATTGTTGCATTCTCAAAACACATATTAATAAATAGAAACAAATTCAATTTATTAAACACATTCTTTTTGTGACAAAAAAAGTTCCAAACGGCGGTACTTTATCAGAGCGTCACAGTGGAAAGACCCCTTGAGGGGTTAAGCCACCTTGGACGGAGCAAAATTGCAGTCATGCTCGGCATTTTTTTTAGGAAGATAATGAAGTAAACAGAAAATTCAATATGAAATCGTGTTTTTTTTCCTGCAAAATGGCGGCGGCAGAGCCGTGATACACAACATCTTGAGGAGCGACGTTTTCCACGGTGTCCAATCTCACAGCTATACCGTTTGACTTAGAACAAAAAAGCAAAAAGCTTTATTTTCTACATGCCTAAAACTAGAGAAGTGTATATGGAAATCCATAAACATTCATTTGTCTCGAAATGGTGAACATACGAGGAAAAAGTGAATTTTTTTCTTTTATAAAAGTGTCAATTGCAAAGAACATGTTCAAGTTATCGCAAAACCCATATGTACTTCTCTAGTTCTCTAGTTTTTAAAATCTTACGTTTATTATTGATAAGGTAATTATTTTTTTAGAAAAATATATACCTGGACGAAACTACGATACTTTAGGAGGGCTAAAGTGTGGCATAGAAATCTGGGTATAGACCAGAACGTTTTGAATGTGAAATTTCTCGAAAATTTTTACCATTATAGTTATGATCAATGAATATCACTCGTTGATCGTGAATTGTTAAAGAGAGACCCTTTCCTTTGCGGAAGAGCTCGTAACGAGCGCAGGTGCGTTCCACAGCAAGCGTCACGAATTCAATCGATGAACGACGCACTCGTTGTCGTTATTAGTATGAATCACCGATCAACCGTCAACTACTTCCAGGGGTTCGTCGCTAACGTTCTCATAAAATCGAAATAGCCGAGTTCATTCTACCAAACAGTTCTTACACCTTGAAATATCCAACTTACTAATATTGAAGAGTCTTTGTAGAATACACTGTAAGCGCCAAAAATCAAATTCTATACTATAGATAGTAGGTATTACCATTGGCACGTAGAATATTTTCCGATGAAAAATTTTCTTTTTTAATTCTGGCACTTACAATGTTTTCTACAAGGACTCTTCAATATTAAGAAATAAAACATTTTCCAATAATTCATTATCGGTAATTGGGTATGTAAAATAGGAAACTCCTCGCCGATTTCAATGACCTTGAAATATATTGTCAAGGTTAACATTCTGAACAACTTTTCCCTATACATATAAATGCCTTTCGGCTTTAGTTTTCGAGATATTTTCAGAAAACTCTGATCGGTAGTTGGTTGTTCAACGAATTTAATTTTCTTATATAATTTCTTGTTTCACCCCGACGACAGAAACTTATGCTTAGGTAAAGAGTGGGGGCATTCCGTATTTTGTAGGGTTTGTCGGTTTTTAATAACCGGTTTTTATTTTTAAATTTGTAAATTTCGAAAACCGGGTTTTAAATCTAAAAAACGGGTTTACATACTAGAATTAAAATGCAGAAATGAATTAATTATTTAATTAAAAACGTTAACGTTGTGACTTGAAATCGCCTCGGACACAAGCATACTGTAGTAGGTAATAGTTTACTGTAAAACTAATCTTCATGAGTTCATATTTTCTGAAGAAAAATACTAAATGGAATAAAGATTTATAATTTGGTATCACTGTAAAAGATTGATATTTTGTGCGGATTTTAGTTATTTTAGTTTTTTTTCATTTGGTTTTGCATGCAGTCTATTTAATTGTGTTATATTTTTGTAGATCCATAAATATTAAATGAACTCAAAAATAGTACGAATTTTTACGGATTTTAGTTAATTTAATATTTTTTTATTTATTTGGTTTTGTATAGATAGAGTACCTATATTTTATTTTGTTATATTTTTGTAATTCCATAAATATTAAAGGAATTGAAATCTTTTAAAATAAGTACAATTAATCGTTCACTATTTTAATTATATATTTTTTGTGAAAATTCGAAAACCGGTATAACCGTTTTTTTTTTCTTGGGGAATAGCAGAATTCGGAAACCGGTTTTTGTATAAACCCTAGTATTTTGTTCCAGTGTAAAGTGGACGTTTCCTTATTTTAACCAATATACCAAATAATTAACATTATCTTACGGGAGTATTTGAACTTTATAACCATTTGCTACCAACAAAATATGCTATAAATCGCAAAAACACGAAAAATGGACATTCCCTGTTTTTCCTCCTTACTCTTCATTTGTTGTTGTTCATTTTTCAGAAATTTAAGATTAAAAAATGTGATACAGAAACATACTCTCGAAACACGAGTTGTTGATTCAAATCCCCATAATCAACCATTTCTGAAACACATGTTTGTATCGCAATTCTCTCAAAATTTGGCGCCCCCCCCCCCCCCCCCCCCCCAATTTGAGGAGCGGGACCACGGAGGAGTTGTTTACATGACAAGAGCTGTGTCCTAGCCCAAACCGATGGTTTGGTTATTATTTAACGCAACTCTTTTTCGCCAGAATGAAGTCTACTTGTAACCTAAGTTTAACTAAATTTTTTTTACGAATATTTCGGAAACTATGTAAGTATGTATAGGAAAAAGGTCCTCCGATTAACGACCCCGACAACATATTTATTTATCATATTTCAAGGTCATTGAAATCGGTGATGAGTCTCCTATTTAAGATAATTACCAAACTTTCTACGACACACGTGCTAAGTTCACGAACAAGTAATTAAGTATATAGGTTGTCCAAGAAACACGCGTGTCTTGGTGTTTTCTAATTTTTAAAAATAAAAACCATTATAATTCCACTTTGGGGGGGGCGTGGAAATATCGAAATATTTCTTATGGATCGGTCGGAAAACGAAATTACAGACATGACCAGCCCCATTTTCCGGACGGAACAGCTGCCACCACTGGCCAGGTTGGTTGCACGTGCAGAGTGATGATAGTGGTAGGTACGTGGGAATATCAAAATTTGTCTTGGACGCGTCATTGGACGGATGTCGATTCTGCCGGCCGTTAGTCCGAATTCCAAACGAATTTTGGGGTGGAACGTCACCGTTTAATTAACGCATCGATGTTCACTTGGCAAACTCCCAGCGAACAGGCGGTGCGATCACGTGGGAACTTTACGCTGAACAACCTCCTTGCAGTCCTTGCACAACCTCCAACGCGAGACGTTTATAGTTTATTAGCCAACAATGGCCCCATTCGTAATGGCCATCGTATGTTGCCAGTTCTCAAACAATCGAACTGAAAATTTAAGTCCGAAGATTTTGATTCTTTATATTTAGAATTAACTTATAATAACCGCTTTTCAATGGATTCCATGAAAACACCTTGTTTAACAGTTAGGCGAGAATTTTAAAAACTGAAAATATTTTTAAAAAAATATCTAGGATAAGAAAACTTTGGTTAAAAATACTGAATAGCTTTACAAATTCCAATAGCAGCCTCCAGTTCGTATAAAGTGCATAACATAAATCAAAATCTGCTTAAGAGGCAGTCGAGGATTGAAACATGTTCAAAAAAACATGTTCGGATTCAACTAGTCCGTTTTGAGTTCACGTAAGATTTTTCTTCAGTGGCTAGATATCGTCAGATGGACAGCAACGAGATCTACTTGATACCTTAACAGCTTACGTGGAGCAATTGCTGTCAACGCTTCGGTTTTACGAGATCGCGCGCTTAAATGGGAATAAAGTGGTGGAGGTTGAAATACTGTTCGATCCAGTTCCGTTTTTCCCATCTCGCGATGATGTCCCAGAAACGAAAGGAGTCCTCGAGGGCTTCTATTATGGCGAATCTATTTCGGTTGACGCCACCCGTGTAGGAATGCGTCCCCTGGCACAGCCGTACGCGACCCTGACAAAGACCACTTGATCTCTTCACCGTAAACAAGATTAAGGATCCAATTATAGAATTCTTTTGTAAAATATTACGCCTCTCGGGAAGGGAACTTTTTTCCCGGCCGTTTTACACGCGCGCAAAGTCAGGGTTACATCTTTTCGTAGCCACGAACAAGCTTTAAAAATTAATTTATTCTCGTCCCTCTTAGATCTTTTATAGGTTCAAACGTCGCAAAAAACATTTCAGTCGACACTTTTACGTTCCTCCTGCACTTGCTACTAATAATTAACTGCTGTTCAGAATTAAAAGTTAGGTACTGCATATTCCAATGAGCAATAAAAGTGTTTAAGTAGGATTTATAACGGAATTGAAGAGTCCTTGTCGAAGACACTGTAAGTGCAAAAAATTAAATTCTACATTACAATATTACCATTGGCACGTAGAACATTTTCCCATCAATTTATTTTTTTCGATTTTGACACATACAGGACTCTTAAATTATTATTCCCACTTAAATTATTATTCCCAACAAAACAAAGCGAAGCGTTCATGTAACGATAATCTGTTCCAGGTATGGATTTCTGCTGGAGCTTTCGAAACCCTTGAATACGTCACGGTGAATCTTAAATAATGATAGAGTCGATAATTCACGTGACCCTGAAGGGGTGAACGGGGGGTGGAGGTCGGATGCAGCGCTGAATCAACGCGGAGTGGTCTTGTGGAACTATTTCAAAGCATCGTGTGTCATTGCGTGCATGCAATATTTAGCCGTGCCCCCTACCGTCGGATGTTGGCGTCGAGTGAATCAGTGGGACGACGACGACGCCGACGACGACGTCAACGACATCCACGACGGCTACGTCTAGACGCCATCGCCCCACCGTCATCGTCACTGATTTGTCCGCTGTCGTGCTGCTCGTGCTACCTCGTAAAATGGGTGAAGTCATTCTCGAATCTAACCCAGTGGTACACGCGGTCGAAATCCCTCGTTTCCTCGCGATAAAAGTTCAAACAGGGCCTGAACTCTTCCACCGCTCTGGGCAAAAATTTAATTATAATTAATTATTTTTAAATATAATTTTTGTCAGTGTGCGAAATTTTTTGTACGTACCTGTTGAATAACAAAAGCCTCTTGTTTTGTAAAAATTAATATCCATAAATTACCGATTTTAGTTAGTAGAGTTAAAGGCGAAAGCTACAAAACCAGAATTCGATTTTTACTTTGTCTGTCACATATTTCATTCTACTACTTATCCTTTGGTACATACAACCCTTTCAATCGACTATTTTGCTTGTTACTATAAATGCAGTTGTTTGAAAAAAATAGTAAAAAACTCATCGTAGATTTAAATTTCATAAATTTATTTGATCCAAAGACAGTTGCAGCAGAAAGCTTGATAAATCCATCAACATCTCAGGAACGAACTGTGAATAGAGCAAACGTAGAAATTAGGGTTTATCCAAAAACCGACTTTTGAAAAATCCGGTTTTCGAATTCCACTATTCTCCAAAAACTGGTTAACCGGTTTTCGAATTTTTACAAAAAAAATAATTAAAATAGTAAATAAATATTTGTACTTATTTGAAACATTTTCAGTTTCCTTAATATTGTGGAATTATAAAAATATAACAAAATAAAATATACTCTATACAAAACCAAATAATTAAAAAAATATTAAAATAACTAAAATCCGTTCAAATACGTACAATTTTTGAGTTCATTTAATATTTATCGATCTACAAAAATATAACACAATAAAATAGACTGCACAAAACCAAACGAAAAAAAACTAAAATAACTAAAATCCGTATAAAATATAAATCTTTTAAAAGGTGGTACCAACTTATAAATCTTTATTCCATTTAGTATTTTTTTCTAAAAATATGAACTCATGAAGATTAGTTTTACAGTAAACTGTTACCTACTACAATATATTTGCGTCCGAGACGATTTGAAGTCAAAATGTTAACGTTTTTAATTAAATAATTACTTCATTTCGGCATATTAATTCTAGTATATAAAACCGTTTTTTTTTTAAATTTAAAAACCGGTTTTCGAATTTTACAAATTTATAAATAAAAACCGGTTTTTAAAAACCGACAAACCCTAGTAAAAATTCCTGAACAGATGTAAGACCGCCCTACGCCAATGCGCCTCGCGAGAATATACTTTGGCTCTATCTTCACAGAAGTTTCGTTAAATACATTCTGACGAAAGTCTCCGTGTGCGTTGGTTACACGTGCACACTTGCACACGCAGCAAACTAGGGAGTTATGAACATGGAAGCTGTAGCCTGCAAAAGAAAAGGACGCGAAATTACTGGAAGCTTCCCGCAATGTTGTAATGCCTCGGACTATTGCAGGCGAGCAAGGTGGTACTCTTTCGAAATTCAAATTCCGCGAATAACGTTTTAGTACTTGGAAATATTGCTACAGAGTGTCCTCAACTTTCAGAAAGATGAAAGGAGATCGTATAATAATATATCTGAAAACACTTTACTTCTGAGTCACGCAAGTGCCTTTTTTTTTTTTCTTTTTTTTTTAAATGACGCTACATTGTGGAACGGTGGACAGACAAAACTTTTAGTCTTCCTCGTCAGTAGCTGCGCCGAGTAACTATAGTAACACGATGGCTCAGGTGAATCATAGCAGGGTACGGGCAAGTTGCGTGTGGCACCCCCCTGGTGAATGTGGCCCTTTCCGACCGGGTGCGTAAAGACACGTATCCCCTGGTAATTATTGTGGCGACGCATGCCTCGTCATGCCAGGTATGCGATCAATCCCGATAAACATCGGATTCTCGAAGCCCAATAGAGCCGGACGCACATCCAACCGAAACGAACAGAAATTTAAATTGAAATCATCCGTTTACTCGACTCAAACAAACTTTTCATTTAAGGCACTCACATCATCCCTAAATGCAAAT
This sequence comes from Andrena bucephala, assembly GCA_947577245.1. Lineage (NCBI taxonomy): Eukaryota > Metazoa > Arthropoda > Insecta > Hymenoptera > Andrenidae > Andrena > Andrena bucephala. The sequence goes on from OX387715.1 coordinate 110,415,229, forward strand.
TCTACTCGCCCGACGAGTACAGGGTCTATTTGAATCCACCCTGTCCAAGGTGTTTCTGAAATGTAGGTGAAAACTGGACCGGTTAATGACAAAAACATTTGTCAGTAAACTAATCGTTCTCGAGATATTAAATTTTTTTGTTCTTAAGGTAATACACCAGCGGCCAAAATTAAAGGGACATTATAATTTCCCGAAAATTCTGGTCATTTTCAAATGGCTGTATCTCCGCCAAAATTGAACACAAAAAATATTTAAATAAAGTTGTATATGCCAGTATAAAAATGTTTTTTCTAGATTTTTGATATTCTGCCTTTTTACTAAAACGACGATGAACTAACAATCGTTAAAAAGCTACGAGAACAAAAAAGCGTTTCGAGAGAATACGTAACGTGAGACAGATGATTCTTCAATTTTTCAGACCATATCGCATGTTTGACCATCGAAGGCACAGTGTTTAAGGGTAGTTTTAACTCTCAAAAAACGTAGACACTGGAATGATTCCATGATTTTTCCTGATGTAGCATCATGTTTTGTAAAAAATAGTAAATATTCAATCTTTTGGATCATTTTTAAATGGATTTTATACAATGAAAAAAAATCTCACTACATTGGCAACTAGTGACTCTGAAAGGAAAATTTCTTAGCTTTCCAAAACGCTCATGAATTTTTTTCTACGATCAGGCGTTCGTAGGTTACAGGTGTTCAAAGTGAAAAGAATCTATTTTGCTTTAATTACGAATAACTCGGTCGATAAAAATCATACAACAGAACCAAAAAAACGGAATTAAAGAAAAATGTTTGCTCCATAAGAACCCTCAATTGGATTTAGCTGAAAATTTTTTTTTTAGCCCGTGCATACGTTCAAACTAGGCAAACAAAAATGAATCTTCGTTTCCTGCGCTTCTGCTTGATAAAACAGTATCATAATGGATGAAAAAAAAGTTGAGTCCATGATTGAAAAACCAGAAACTTCAAGCGTTAAAATGCTTTATTTAAATATTTTTTGCGATCATTTTTTGCGGAGATACAGCCATTTGAAAAAGACCAAAATTTTCGAGAAATTATAGTGTACCTTCAATTTTGGCCAGCAGTGTAGTTCTGATATCTCAACAGAATGACTGTCTGAAATTATGGTCTGTTGATTTCGATGCAAGTTTCATTATGTTTTATGATGGATAAACGGATATAGGTCGACGTGCAAGTAATTTCGGTTATATTTCAAAGGCCCCAAATGTAAATGAAGCGGAATTGTTTATTCCATTCTACAACATATCGATAATGTTCATCACCAGCAGACACAAATGATATATGCAAATGAATGTAACCACTTCTTCTGTACTGAAATGAACATTTATTTAGTTTGAATGGAAATGGAGCCTAGCATGTACGACGTACATATGTATATGACATACACGGCATATTATTACTTATTTATTGATATCACTTCTTTAAAACAAAAAACAAGAACTATTGACCATACCGAGACAAAATGTATTAATTACACAAGCTTATTTTCATACGTGTATAATCGAAATAAAATTATGCTCTGAGTCAAAATGAACACTGCATCCTCCGTGCAATCGACTGCCAAACTACTGGTCGTGCCAGTATTAAGATGAGAATTCCTCCGTGGAGAATTAGTCTAAAAAATAGGGAACATATCTCTATTTTTCCTATATTTGAAAATGAAATAAATTCTGATCGGTAACAGCCTTTGACACGAGACGTTATTATTATTCGTAACTCATATTTAAAATGTAGAAAATAAGTCAATTAAGTTCTTACCCAGTGTGCAGCATCGTGTTTTTTATCTTGATCTTAAAGTTCAAGGATCACCTAAATGAAGACAGACAATTAGCAGAAAATTGAATTTAAATCATGGAACACGATAGACCTCCTTTCGAAGACTAGAACCCATTGTATGAATTTTTATAAAACAAATAATTTGTACAAGAACGTATAACTTAACCCCTATCTCTATATATTTCTTTAATAGAGACAATACTGGTGCAAACAAGATAGAAAGAAGCTGGGAAAATGTGTGAATATGTCGAAAATATCGAAGCACAAAAGTGGCGCGGGGGAAAGTCCCATAGTGCAACGATAAAATAATGCAAGATGGATGTTCCCGCGGCCCATCGAAAGAGGAGAGCACAGTGGAAAATCAAATAATGCTTCCTTCCCCGTGTACTCGACCCGAAAGGAAATCATGTCCCGCGCTCGCCGCTCAACTCTGAAGAAAAGCCCCTTAAAAAGTGTCAGAGACTCAAAATCTATTACGTCTTCGACACTTCGCGTTGAGCCCCTAACTTATTCATGGACCTGTTGAGGCGTTCAAGATGCGTTTAGGGCCGTAAGGGGAGAGACACGTGTCCCTACGTCGCGAGTAGATATAAGGGTAGTTAGCGCCCTTCCGCCGCTCGGGGGATGAAATCACTACAGTGACCAAGGACTCGTAAAATTGCCCGTTTAAAATACAGCATGCCACCGTTTCGCAGCATCCGTTCCCGAGAACTGATGGCTGTTTAATAGCCTCTATGAATGCAAATGTCGACTCGATTTTTCGGGGTATTTCTGGGCGACTTGCGTTTCCAAGTACTTTTGTACCTACTGAATGAAAATTACAGTGCCAATGTTGAGATGAGGACATGACAAATCTATGTTCAAGATTAACCCTAAAATCTATTATATAGCAAGGGGTATGGTGTGTGTTTCCACCTGGATCGTTATGTTTATGGCTTCTTATCAAAGTATGAGGTACGATGTGAAGCAGACTTGATTCTGCATTTAAAAACGTATTGAAAATGTAGGATAGTTGGTCCTGTTCGCGGGGACAATTGTTTACGAGAAAATTGGCTTTGAAAATTATCCTAAAATTCGATTCAATGAAGATGTAATTGTATCACCAAAAATATTGATTGTGTAATTAGCTTTGTATTTGCCTCGTATAAATATATAGACACATGCAACGAACTCAACGAATGTTCTGTAAAATCAGAGATGGGCATTATTTAAATAAAAAATTATTTAAATAACGTATCAAATAAAAGAGACTTTATCTTTATTTGTCATCAAATAATTTATTTTGTTCGACGTGAATTTATTCGACGGCCACAAATAATTTTTTTATTTGACTGGAATTCATTTTAACCTTCAAATAATTTTGCCGTCTTTTTATTCATTTGTATTTGAAAATTATTTGAAGCTCAAATAACTCCGGGAGTAGAGAGCTAGAGATTTGAAGGTTAAAATGAATTCCCGTCAAACAAAAAAATTATTTGTGGCCGTCGGATAAATTCACGTCGAACAAAAAAAATTATTTGTGACGTTTCAAATAAAAGTAACTCTGGCTTATTTTTATTTGAAATAAAAATAAATCTGGGTTATTTTTATTTGATGAGTCTCGAATAAAATTATTGTCTTCTATTCGAAATCAATTTTTTATCTGAAATAATTATTTGCCCATCTCTGTCTAAAATGAATACTCGTATTAGAAAAATTGATTCTATACTTTTGATTTATTTTTTAGATAAAAATCGTCATCTGTCGAGCTTTACTACATATTTTAAGATATCTTCTAAGTATTCTAATTCCATTTCCTAATTCAGAAAACAAATGACTAACGATGTATTGTAAATACTTATTTATCGTGAGGAAGGTAATCGTTCGCGTAGAAATCAAAATGCAGATGGCTGGGGAAAAAATTGGATAACCACAGCAGGGTTAAGTAGCCGCGACAATCTCGTGAAAAATAAATTGAACGCTGTCCCAAGATCGAAAGAAGATACGAGGGGGAAAAATGGCTGCAATGAATTTGCATTGAAAGTGCTTCTTAAACGGCTTGTTCCACCTTCCCTCGCCACCTTCAGGCCCTCTCGCCGATACAACGCTAACCGTCGAACAGATTGCATTGGGTATTTCTTGCAAATTTGGTATTAAATTGCTGGGATATATTCATTTTCGCTGTGAGCGTAGCTGACACGATAGAATCACTTTATGACAAGAGTCTTTTTCTTTGCACGCTCTACCGGAAGCCTCCGAACAATAATTATACATCGAAAAGTGGTTGGCCAAATAAATATATAGTATATCGTAACACAATAATTGTCTCGAAAAATAATACGAAAAATTTAAAAACATAATAACATTAATAATTTTTTTTTGTTTTAACCAATACGTCGGGGCTCATTATCCACGATGGCTGCAAGCATGTCTCCGACAAATGCTTAAAGCTTTTATAAGTTCAGGAATACTATAATTGTCACTATGAAAATTGCAACGGGAAATAACACTACCCTTTCTTATTTTCAACCCTTTATTAAATCAAATTTTCATATTTTTACTGTTAATTTTTCAGGAATATTATCTTTTTAGATTGCTTCGAGGGAAGACTAATTGCTGCGATTGTCAAGATTCAATTCACTGGAATTTTGTGCAAAACACAGATTTTGCATATGAATGTTATTTTGATGGAAGATTTTACACAGATTATTATTCGGGAAACCTGTGTTTGCTGCCCCCTTGTATAAAATATTCATTAATAATTAACAGGATCACTACCACGCGGCTAATCTATGCTTTTCGTTAACTCAGGTTGATTTAAAAGTGCATTATTAATTGAATATGTACTCATTATGTATATCATTACTGTAACGATTATTATACGAATATGTAATATTTTAATGATGCACTTAATATCTGGCCTTCCCAACGACAGTGATATTGTTCAAAAGTTTACAAATTTAAAGGTAGCTATATTTATTCCAAGAATTTTGGGAACAAACCGTAATTTCGAAGCTCCAGTTACCTGAGCACCATTTGAACGAATGAAAGCAATGGAAAATAATTTATTTGACATGTCTTAGCCATTAAATGGTGATTAAAATAATACAACTTCCTCGATTGGATAGCTTTTAGGTAACATCCTCTCCAAATGGTAGTCGGAATAATTTTCTCATTTATTTGAGACAGCAAAAATTGATACGGTGCAAGGGAAAAAGTTTCAGACACGCCGGGCAAGGGTCAATTAATTGTCCCTATAATCGAATATCGCGATCAAATCCGAAAAATATGTCGCCGCGACGCACGAAATGTCACCAGCGGATAATCGCGTTTCCGGTTGTTTCAGAACGAATCTAGCTCGCGGAAAAAGGTATCGTCCGTCGAGCTTCGATGTCTCTTCGATAATTCATCGCAGCTCGCCGTCCACCGTTTCGATCTTTCTTTACTTAATCCTACGTTTTTTCCTACCGCAGAAACGGGATCGACACTTTCGGTCTGTCCGTAAGGGAAATATCGCGGGCAGGTTTGTTATTAACCACCGAGGCCAGGATTATTGCGATCATTCTATTATTCATCGAGACATTAAACGGGACTCGGAGACTCAGCGAACACAATTCTGTTCTACGCGAACGATAATGTCTGGGCGATAACTATTTCAATCGGTGCCGAGATATTTTTGGAAGAAACGAGCTTTCTAAATCCTTATTTACGAATAAAGTTTTGTCGTTTCTCGTCTGTGAGCCAATATTTACAAATAGCCATTCCTGGTAGTGATTCAACAAATCAGAATAATTAGTTTAAATATTCCATTTTTATAAAAGCAAGATATTGTGTATAAAAACACTAACGATTCCTAATATATTCCCAAAAAATTTTCACTATTTTCTAGTAAGTGGATCACTCATAAAAAAATTGTAGTTTTAATGATTACTTTTATGATTTTATTGTCGTTGAATTCGTAGCGAGGAATTCTTTGGTTTACCAAACAAATAAAATCCATATTCATGCTTTACTCGATAAGAATTCTTGACTCTCAAAAATTCAATTTAAAAATGTTTAATGTTTTAATTTTCGGCGACCTGAGTTAATAGAATTCTTTTTTATTATACAATTGTTACATTTTTAAAATTATATAATATATTTTCAATTCTCAAGATCGTTGATGTAAGCGGTCCAAACTAATAAAAATATATTTTAAATATAAAATAAAATAATGTATTTCAAATATTATATTGAAACATATCACACATTAGAATGTAAAACATTCAAAACGATATTTACCGTCGAGCAGCACATGTAACAATAAAGATTATTTGACTTTGAAGACTATTTAAAATTCGTGACTATCTTTGCCTTTACAACCTGTATAATTTAGTAAATAGAAATTATAAAGCTCTTCGATTCAAAGATTTGTACTTTTTCCAATTTAAGGTTGAAATTACCTCGGCGTACAACTAAGTAGCGAGTGTCCAGCGTGAAATTATTTTTCCGGTTCGTTTCAATTTTCATTGGAACGCACCCATGACAACGTTAATTAATAAAATCTTATGGTTACGTACCTATAAGGTAGAGTGGGGTCCCGAGTAAATCATCGCCCTGTCATAGGTGCACCATATGGTCAATGTTCAAAAGGCCTGGCTCCTGCGCAACACCCATAGACGCACCATGAGGGGTGTCCATGACGACCACGTGTCTTGCAAATCCTCGACACCCGTCGTTGCTCTCTGAAATCTAAAGTAATTTGATCGCTTGGAAGGATGCCCAACAATTACTTTTCTAAAGAAGTGAAAAATTCTGCTTTTACAAGCAACAAAGCTCCTTGAAAACATACTCGGTATCTTCTAGCATTCCATCATTAGTTTAAGGGCTTAGGCCACTTTGGTCGGAGCAAAATTGCAATCATTTTCGGCATTTTCTTTTTAGGAAGATAATGAAATAAACAGAAAATTCAATATGAAGTCTGTTATTTTAGGTACAACTCTCGCCGGAAAAAATCGTATTTTTTTTCCTACAAAGTGGCGACGGTAAAGCCGTGATACGCAAGATCTTGAGAAGCGACATTTTGCACGGTGTGCAGTCTCATGGCTATACAGTTTGATTTAGAACAAAAAACCAAAAAGTTTTATTTTCTACATGTCTAAAACAAGAGAAGTACATATGGGTTTTGCGACATCTTGAACATATTCTTTGCAATTGACACTTTTATAAAAAAATAAAATGCACCTTTTCTCCGCAATGTTCACCATTTCGAGACAACTGAATGTTTACGGATTTCCATATGCACTTCTCCAGTTTCAGGCATGTAGAAACTAAAACTTTTTGGTTTTTTGTTCTAAGTCAAACGGTATAGCCATGAGATTGAACACCGTGGTTCTTCGAGATCTTGCGTATCACAGCTCTACCGCCGCCATTTTGCAAGAAAAAAAATACGATTTTTTCCGGCGAGAGTTGTACAATAGCAGGCCCCATATTGAATTTTCTGTTTATTTCATTATCTACCTAAAAAAGATGCCGAAAATTACTGCAATTTTGCTCCGTCCAAGGTGGCCTAACCCCTTAAGGGGGGCTTCTCATGTAACAGCCCCCAAAATTAATTTTTTTTTTTAAGTTGATCCCTTTTATTATTTATTAATTATTGTGAAATCGCGTTAACCTCTTCGATGATGTTGGCGTCAGGCGTAGCACCTGTCACAGTCATGTGATTGCAAAAAGAAGAAAATTTTCGTAAAGTTAAATAATTCACGCTGGTACTGGACTTAAAAGTGTAATTTTAGTTTTTATTTATAATACTTTTTTCGTCGATATAAAGAATAATATGAAAAATTTGTCTAAGAAAAAAACTTACTTTTTCTTTCAAACGCAATAACTCTTTCAATTTTTCATTTTTTTTTCTTTAAAGTGGTCCAATCTCAGCGTAAACAATCTAACTTTAAGAAACTTCTATTTTTTACAATCAGATGACTGGAATAAGTGCTATACATCCCACCAACAGGAATTACATCATCGAAGAAATAGACAAGATTCCACAGTAATTAATAAATAATAAGAAGGATCGACATAAAAAAAATATTTTCTGCAATACATCCAACAGTATTTTCAAAAAATTCTTAAATATCAGTTACATTTGAGGCTGTTAGACGAGAATCCCTCCTTAAGAGAGAAACAAATATAATATTAAATATCGCCCTTTCTATTCTGTTATATCACATTCATGTGTAGGAACGTTGAAGTTGTAATACACCCCATACAGCACACTTCGTGGCGGCAACGTTGCAGGAACGTTGCAGTAACCTTGCAGTGTTGCGTGGTTGCAGCGCAATGTGGGTGTAACGTTGCTGCGACGTTGCCGTGTAACATTGCACAAGGCGGACATAGAATTATTGCTGCAAAGTTGCATCAATTTTGCGTTGCAATATTGCACGCTAACGTTCCTGCAATATTTCTGCAACGTTACAACAACGTTCCGCAACGTGTCCACAATGTTGATGTAACGTTGCGCTAGTATTGTGGCAACGTTCCTGCAATGTTACTGCAACGATGCTTAACCTAAAATATTTCCGTTGTTTTTAATGATACGAAAAAATTTCTAAGGAAAAAAATGTTTGTTTGAGGGAGACAATTATTCTGACGGAGACGATTTTCTTTCTCAAGGTTATATTTCCCGAAATTTTAAGATCATCGATGTTTTTTTTAATGGAATGACGTATTTTCATTACTGTAACGTTATAGCCAATAAAAAATTGATTTAACTAACAAATAAAAACCCTACACAACATTAAACAAGACAACACCTTTTTAAAGGCAACAAAAAGTTACCACTTTTGAACATTAATAAAAAAAATCTAATATTTTGTAGGGGTACCTTTTGCTTTTAGGACAACCTAAAAAGTTACTAAACGTGGTAACTTTTTTGTCGGCCCCAAAAATGTGTTACCCCGTTCAATGTCATATAACACTTTCGTTTGTCAGTTAAATAAATTCAACTCTAACTGAGTTTTATACAGCTTTAAATAGCTTTAAATTCTTCATCAGACTATACATATTAAACATACCACAGTCCCAAATGTATGCTTAAAAATAACAAAAATGAAACAAATCGAAGAAGTGGTAACTTTTTTGTCCGTTAGTGTAGTGTTACAAAACCCTAATGGAGTTTGTCGAAATGAGCCTTCGGTTTTTAATAATTTGAGTTTAAAGTTTTGCACGGTAGGAATATAAGTTCGAATACGTTAACAGTCTTATCAATCAGTGGTTGTAGCTACGGCGATGAAGTGTTCGCCTGCGACGCTACAGGTCGCCGGTTCGAATCCCCTTGGGGGAAAAAATGATCTATGAGAAAAAGAAACAACACAGGCTTTATACGTCTATATATATATATATATATATATATATATATATATATATATATATATATATATATACCGTTTTATTTATATATTTGGCCCCACTACCCGAAATGTTGCAGGAGGCGGACATAGGAATATTGCTGCAACGTTGCGTGCAACATTTCAATCTTGCACTGCAACGATCCTGTAACTTTGCTGTAACGGAGAGTGTGCTGTATTGGACATAATAGTGGTAACTGAAAGTAAGGTAACAAGAATATCACAAATTCATGAGGAATTATATCTCTATTTCTTTACTCCAGACCAGTGATACCAACATAAATAAAGTATGTATCAATTTTAGATGTATGTTATGTTTTTAGATACTGCAAAGGGAATCACCTCACATGGTCTTGCATGGAAGGAACAGGGGAGGAGGATTGAAAATCGAGGGGTCAAGATGCACATTTTCTATACACAAGAGCTAATAATCGCGCACGTGAACCTATGTACAGGGATGGAGAGTATCGTCTTTCATTCAAATTACCCTGCAGCTTGACAATCGATCTACGTTGCAATTTATCTACCCTACTGAGTATCTAACTTTATAGATTCGCAGAAAAGATTAAAAGTATTCCCGATTTAGGATCTTTTTTAACAGCTTCGCAAACTACTGTACGACCGAGGACGTAGGGGCTGAGTCAAGTCTGAAGTTTTAAGGGGGGATCCTATTCTTTGGACTGAAAACATAGCGAAATTTGGGATTTTTTTTTAAGAATCCAACAATTCGATTCATCTGAAATTTGGACCAAGTTTTGATGCATCTTTGAAGAAGCTGCGGGTTTTTCTTTATTAATTTTTAACCATGAATATAGTAGTTATGCATGCGTCCATCACGCCGCGCAAAATTCGTCGTCCGTTGGTGTGCATGATATTTATCTACCAGGTAATCTGAAACAGACAAATGAAACGGCGTTTTATTTTATACATAGATAGCTTGAAATTGATGAACCAGCAAAAACAAAAAAAAATATGGAGCGGTGTGGAGTGTTTTGAAACTGAAAGGTCTGAAACTTTAATTTTTTCAATCCAATTTTGCGCCAATTTTCTTATGTAACAAAAGAAGTAAAGAACATACCGGTGTTCTGATTCATCAAATTGAAGCTACATATGTACAAAGTAAAACGCCGTTTCATTTTTCTGTTTCAAATTACCTGGAAGGTAAATATGCACACCAGCGAACGACGAGTTTTGCGCGGCGTGATGCATAACTCCCATATTTATTATTAAAAATGAATATAAAAAAAACTGCAAGTTCTTCAAGGATGCGTAACAACGTGGTCCAAATTTGAGATGAATCGAAATGCTAGTTTTTTTAAAAAAATTTTTTACATACAGGATTCCCCCTTAAGTTGAGTGTGAATTGAATGGTCAAGAAAAAAGCACTTCCATCTAACCCAAATCTATCCCAACTCTGAAAAAGACATGGAGTAGGTATGATATAATTTTTGTGCCCGATTTACTGGAAAGAACTAAACAGTCCCTAGTACCTACCAGGAAACAAAATTGCGCATGGGGATAGTATCGAATTGGATAATTAATTTGTAATAATCTATTACCCTCGACTTTAATTTTCACCTTTTCTCTCAGTTCTAAAACACTTTCTCTAAGAGAACTAATGTAAGTAACCGGCATCTTCCCAGGGAGCACTTCTCTCCGCCCCAAGCGAATTTCTTTCTGTGTGTTCACTTTAGTCGTGGAGAGACAAGAGTTGTCCTATACACACACGTAGTAGCATGAACGTCGATGAAGTCGAAGAAACTCGCAGAGAGTGAACGTAATGGACTGCGTATCTAAGCTTTCCGATCGATTTCGCAATCTCTAACTAAACGCCACTGCCAACTTCTATAGCTTATGTCGAAAGTGATCGAGTGCTACGGCCATGAACCTGGCTTTCAATTTTCACTGCACGTTTCGCGTACTGCATGCACCTACGCATACACGTGTCCCCAATTACATCGATCGTCGGTCATCGTGTGTCTCATATGCGTGCGAAATTGATTGGGCCGCTTAAGCTTCCTGTTTTTCTCTGAGCACCACGCCGGGAAACATGCTTTCACATTCTGCCCTCCCCCCCCCCCCCCCGCCCCCCCCCCCATCATTAAATCGAAATTTCAGAAGTAGCTTTCCTCGTGTTTAAGATTTAAAGAAGCGACGTCGCATTTGTCAGCGCGGTAGCTTGAACAGTATCTAGGGGAAAGTTGCATTTTCTGCGAGAAGTCTTCGTTTTCGTGGGTGTGGGTGAAATTACTTTAATGCAGTAATCTTATGAAAAAGCAAACAGGCCTCTGTTTGAGATACTTCTGTGGTTTCCGTGGCAAAGTTTCCCTTCTGGAATACAATCTATACTTGTATTCATCTCGTTCTATTCGGTCCAACTTGTAAGTATTAGGCTGGATAATGGTATGAATAATGTAGGTTTTATGAGAACTGAGTGTATAATAATATAACTCGACCCCAACTTCGTGTATGCACTTGATGTAAGTGCATGCTACCTTACACAAGGATCTGTCGACAATGTTGCATAAAAAATTGACAAGCATCGATAGAATATTTCACTTATTTCGAACATCTAAAATGGAAAGAATGAAACAGTATATTCAACATATTATGTTAGGGAGTTTAACAAAGAAAACAACGCAACTGTAGCGGCGGAAAAGATGTGTCAGATTTTTCTGCATGAATTTTTTCAATGAAAATTTCAGAAATTTTATAACAGGGGAATAGAAAACTTACATGGAGAAGTTTCCAAGTGTCCGCCTATGATTGCTTTGGTTTTTGGATATGGTTTAGAGGAGCAAAACGACAAATACGTGTTTTGTTTTTATTTTGACCCGTATTGATATTCAGGCGGTGCAAACCACCCTTCGAAGTTCATAGAATTTTCAGCTGCAAAAGTTCCTATTGTTAGTTTAAAGAATATTATAACATTGTGTTGAATAAAACTTGATATATGTTTAGGAAGTTTTCTACCCCTTCTTATGAAGGGGTAGTTTCACCGCCTAAATATGCAAACAGCCTAAAATTTAAAAAAAATATATGAAAAAAGTTTATGTTAAACGATTTTAGTAAAAATGCACTAAAAACTAAAAAATAATTCTTTTCTTGTACTGCAATTTCGATAGTGTTTTCTCACTTTAAATAAAATATGAATCAATTTAATACAGCACCAGGATTTTATTTAACGTGAGAAAACACCATCGAAATTGTAGTACAGGAAAAGAATTATTGTATAGTTTTTAATTCATTTTTAGTAAAATCGTTTAACACCACTTTTTTTTTTATATATTTTTTATTTTCTAGTTTTTAGTGTCTAGTTTTCTAGTTTCTAGTTTCAAGACAATTGAATTGGTGGAAGTGGGTTAAATCTGAGTTGCCAGATTTGAACCAAACATACACCAAACAAGCATACCCCAAACATACAGAGGATCGAAGCTAAGTAAGATCATTTTAAAACGTATTTGTTATTTTTCGGTCCTCTAAAACAAATTACAAAAACCAAAGCTATCAGAGGCGGGTACCTGAAAACTTCTCCTTGTTAATAAAACTATGTGAAAGTATTTTAGAAGAAGAGGGGAATAAAACATAATATCGTTGATTAATCCTTAACAAAGGTTATTTATTCTCACCTAACATGCGTACTAAGAAAAAGCATTACGTGTTGAATCACCTAATGCCAATGGAATTACATATTGATGCTTGGGTTGTAGATACCACACCTATTCACGATGTTTCGCCAACTCATTGCGCATTTTCCTTTTAATTTTTCATTACTTCGATCTCTCTAAATTTAAGTAAAGCGTGTTCTGCAAACCGTGCTCCGTAGTCTCACGCAATCTACGACTATTTTAAAATTCTGCCAACAGAGATAATATACCCATCGAAACTTCTATCCGAGGGTAATAATTTCAGTTGCTTCGAAGCGATGTTGTGAAAGTTGCCGCAATGAGAAAAAAAAGCCTCATCGATTTTTCGTTTACTACCGTCTAGCCATCGCTACGTAAAACTTTTTAATTCGCTCGAATCCAAGATTCATTCAAACTCCTAACATATTTTTCCCCATAAAGTTCTAACGTGAAGCTTCCTTCTTTAGTCTCTGCCATAGACTGCAGTCTGTTCCTTCTTCTTTTATTTAAGATTATAGTATGTCCAGTAAATCAACCTATCAAATAATATAACATAAATATCCATAAGAGAAACAAATGAAATAACAGAAAGAGAAGAGTTTTCCCAATATTTACCAACAACGTTTAATAATACAGGATGACTCAAAAATATATGGTATAAATTGAAGGTACATGATTTCTCTGCAAAGAGTGAATCAAAACTGTGATATATATATGTTCATACTAATTTGAATTGATAGTGAAAAATCTTATTAATTTAACAGTGCATTCCACTAACGAGGAAGATATATTAAAATTCATTGTTAACCATTGCACTCCAGAATGAGCTGAAACGAAACATTATGACGTGTCCAACTCGACATTGGCATTTTAAGCGTAAAGTACAAAAATTTAAGACGTGGATACCCGTCTCTTTTTTGCACCCAATCTCAATTTTGAAAGGCAAATCAGCCCCTTAATTATTGAAAATTTTCATTGCAAAAATAAGAATTTTTACTTCCACAAAGTTATAATTATATTAAAGTTTACATACCTAATTACTGCAGAAAGCTGTTGCTATGATTATACATATATATAATACTCTGCATTGAGTATCTACTATACTTCATGCGTAAGTAAACGAAAAACGTTAACAAAGTGACCGCTTCTACCCCTACCACTGCTACTGCCTTTCTCCCGTTCATCATTTTTATCCCAATACCTAGCTCCAACATGACAATATTAACCAAGTGGAAAACAGTAGCTGACCTCACAAAAAAAAAACAAGAAAGGAAGCAACTTTATTGCCTAAAATATAAAACCGAATAGGGCACTCATGACCCAATCAATCTCTTCTATAATTCATGTGTAAACTAAGTTGTCTCTTCTTTCTGGATCTGCAGACTTATATAAAAATAACTACTTAGTATAAAATAGAATCTTAACCTGAAAGAGTCGAATCTCGTAAACGTAGTATTCGAACGATAAAAGACAAAAGACAAATAACACAATTGCACAGAATAAAAAATTCCTGGTTAAAATATACTCATAAAAGGTTCGTATTTACTTGGTCAGGGTTGGATTATACTTGAAAGTAGCGCTATCGTTTCTCAAAGTACTTGTAGAGAGTTCAAACCTATCTCGTCGAGGTTCGGGTCTACTTAAAAGTATTGTTTTTCTTTTTCGAAGTACCTACTCATGAACCGTTTGAAACTGTGCAGTCACATTCGAACCTACTTCGAATATACTTCTTCCCATCAATACTAGATACTACTAGATATGCCCTTCTATATCCTTATTGCTTTGTTATATTCGTTTACTAGGTTTATTACTCGGCTTCGCCCGAAATTTAGATTCTAATTTATGTAAAAGAAAAAATATTTTTTTTTGTGAAAATAATCACATTTGTCTGGATTAGCCAGGCATAATGAGCTGAGGTACATTTCGTGGCCCCAGAGTTTACTATTTGAAAGTTTTTAAGTGTGGCAGACAAACTCAAACTTAAGATACACTTTCTGCTTTATAGTAGGGTAAACTGTACAATGATTGGCACCCTAAGCCGAAATCCCAATTAGAATGTTTATATTTTTTTGTGAAGTTTTTGTATGGTCTTAATTTTCAGTTATTATCAATTTTTATGGATTTCTTATTAAAATAAAACATCTTGTGTACCTATTAAGTCTTTTATTTTAAAAATATTCAATGAAAAACAAAAATAGGCATAAAAGTACACTCATTGGCATCCTAAAATTTGAGGTTGTATAGAAAAACATATGTTGTTAAAAACGAAGTGTAAAGTGTTTAAACAGACTATTTCATTCACTATTAAATACCTACAACACTTAATAAATCTGTATTTTAATCCATTACTTAGTTATAAAGCGACAAAATATACTTACCTACCCCTTATCAAAATTTTAAGAAAACGCCTAATACTCAGCCCTTTGTCCCACTTTGCGGTGTTGCCAGATGTAAAATGTCTTGTTCAACTACTGGGCTTTTTAGTGTTGTTATGAAAGAAAAATAAGAAATTGTAAAATAGTACTTTCTAAGCTTGTACTTCTTAATATTTTACTTTTTAATCAGGAGTGCCAATGATTAGTGCAGTGCCAGCATTTGTACAGTTTGCCCTATAAAATGTATCGCACACAGAGCCGTGAATAATAATACAAATATTTCGAGTAGAAAAGTATCGCCACCAGACACTTGGATATAATATCCTCCATATACGGATGTCGATGGAAATAGAATTTTGCAATGCGTAAGTGCTCTCTATCACTGTAGGTGCGCCCGTTTAGCTCGTGCCCTTATCCTCACCTGCCTTCTGCGGCGCAACCACCCGGAATCTCACTCGTCCTCCCCTCGTCCGCGACACGGCAGTCCTATGAGCCTAGTTTTCCCCCTTCACGGGCCGAAGCCAGGTGGTGACTCACCCCATAACTCCGCCGAAAGGGAACCCCGTTACTCCTTCCACGTAGCTTCACTGGGAGCGTGTGGCTGGTCCCTTCCGCCCCTCGCTCTCTTTTTCTTTCTCCGTTGCTCTACCGATTCTACCGACATGTTTCCGAATACACGGGTGTCAATCGTGCCCAGATACCGACTCGTGCGTGAACGGGACGCGTGGGGTGCATTCTGCGCCCTTTTACCCACCTACGGGCAGAGGATCAGATTTATATCGCGTCTGTTATGACTATGCTGGAGAATGAGCAGCGAGTCGCTGAGAACCAGCAGGAATGTTTGATATTTTATTATTTCACGGAACTCGGTTGCATCGTAATATTCCAAATAGATAATTCATTATATAAAAATAACTACTTAGTATAAAATAGAATCTTAACCTAGGCGAAGCTTTTTGAAATACATAGTGAAGCTTTTTGAAACTGAGATTTTTAGAAAGGATATTTTTTTAATACTGGAGAATTTTTCTGCAAGTTTCCGTTAACAATTTATTGAGAATTTTCAATGCCGGATCTCCGTGTGTGAAATAATTCAGAAGATATTTTAATGTGATATTTCGACTCTCTTCCGAACTATTCGGGATTTATTTCGGTCGAATCAGATTTCGCGAGAAATGTTTAGGATCTGAGAATATCTTTGTACTTTCTTGCTCGATGGGAGAAAAACTTTCCTGACCTTTCTAACAGTGGATTCCCACGCGGGAATATGTAAAAGCCTGTTCAACGTGATATCTCTGTTTTCCACGGAATTCTGCAGAATTATTTTGACCGAATCGGACTTCGCTATCAAGATTCATTATGACTAATATTCCAGCATGAAATGAGATACCACTACCTGGTAGACGCTCGGTAACCAGGGTTTTCTTCTGTCTGAATTAACTTCTCTAGCCATTTCGTTCCATCAGTTCACGTATGTATTAAGGTAAATGTACCTGAGGCTGATACTTTAAAAGAATCTTTCTAAAATAGTATGACACTCCAAAATGTGTATTATTGAAAGGACGAATATTTATTTAGGTTTCCTACAGACACCAGTATCCTGTTATCGCGATACACTAAAATACGATAACTAATTTATCATTTTCATTTCTCATCACTACCAGGCATATTTCAAAATCTCTAGTAATAGGAATGAACAATTGTCATACACTATTTTCTACAAACATTAAGCGTAGGAATATTAGAAAACACATTCATTCTAAACAGAGGCGGCATATACTTACATATGCCTATTTAATAGAAAGGATCACTTTTTTTATTTCGACTGTTTTAACCGGGTGATCTTTAAACACAGAGGCTGAAGACAATTTTAAAAACATATTCACTTTTTTCATGTAGCAAATTAGCAATAACTCATATGTGATTTGTCATATTGAATTAATTTTAGATTTGTCTCACCTCTTTTAAATTAAAATATTTGATGATATTTCACTGAAAGGGTGACAGGCGCTTGTCAGCCTAGAGACATCAAATCCCCAAATCCGCCCCTGGTTCTAAATCGAAATTATTAACTCGTTGCACTTTTTTCACGTTTAAGATGTGTAGAATACGTTCCTAAATTCTAACCACCTATTAGATACACCCTGAAAAACACCCTGTACAAATCTACCACAGGTACTTACTTAAGTGCACAGCAATAACTTAATAACAAAGTAATAAGATAAAATTATTTTATGCTTTTCTTAGCCATTTTAAAGTCAGTTTAATTTTTTTTAAATTTATTTAAATTTTATTAGTTAGTAGACTGCGAAAGTAAGTGGAATAGGCGAAGAGCACTATTTGCAAAGGGACAAGCGTACGTTACCTTAAGTAAGGTAAAAATCCTAGATGAGCTTGTTATCAGTAAACTTAATCCTTGTGTAATGTAACGCACATACAATGTTTTCTTATTTTTTATGTAACTTCAAAATTACTCAACCGATATTGATCATTCTTTTTTCACGACCCAAGTTGATTGAAGTTAAACTAAATGCATAAGTTTCGCGAAAATCGGTCCAGTAGATACGGAAAAATTTACGGACAAACATAATACATACTAACATACATACATACATACACATCGAACTGAGATCCTTTTCTTTTAAGTCGGTTAAAAACTATGTACGTACAAATCAGAAGTGCATATTACTGGATATACTATCTCGAACGACTTTATACCATGAAATTCACCTTGCATATACTTTTATTGTACTGGGACAAAGACCTACGAATAATGGAGTAACATTGCCTTACAAGTTTCTTGGGGCACCAGCAGGATTCGAAGACAGTGAGACCTGTTTGTGTCGCGTGGCCAGACCATTGTAGCACCTTGTGCTCGCCAGGTTCTCTTTACACAACGAGCCCTCGACCCAAGACTCGCCCCCCAAGGAAACGGGGCCCTCCATTCAAGGGAACACGTCCCTTCAGCCCCTAGAAGCTCCTGCAGTGGAGGAAGACAGAAACGTTTTCCTCTTTGCAGCCCCTCCACCGGAAGATACGAGTCTCGACTGCGAATTGGAGGGTAACTGGCGATCGTTTACACTTGGACCGGGATCTGGGGTACGAGTAACGCGATTCTGGTGTGAGCGAAGCGAGTGGAAGCACGGAAGGGTTCTCCGGAGCTGTGTAAACGTATGTGAAGAAGAGATCGGTCGTTTGGGTGTTTGGAATTGTGACGTTAAGGAGACTTGAACGGTTTTTAATATTTTTATGAGCAAGAACAAAGAAAATCGTCTGGGTTAAATGAAGATGGTGATGTTGAGTTACTGTGAATAATGTAAATCGTTATTATTGTACTCTCTAAATGTATAATGGTACCCAAACAAATATACTTATTTCTGTTTTGTAAAAGTGTTGGCGATTTTTTTGTATATGAGGCGTTGTTGTCTATAAATAAACGGGACGTAATGGGACACGATAGTATCATAATTGACAGAAAATTAATCTTTAACAGTAAGGGATTATTGTAGAAACGTGACCATTAAATTCATAAATTCATACCCCTGTGTTTTCTAGATAGGGGAGGCCGGGGCTGGTAGGCCAGTTTTTTCAGTTTTTGATTTTTAATAAATTATGTGGGCGAAATATCATTAAACCGGTTATATTTGATAGGGCATACATTTGACTATCTGATTAAATTATTAATGTTGCCTCAATGTGACAACAATTAAGGTATTTTAATGTTTTTCTAACACCTTCCATGCTGGTCAACCAGCCCCATGATCGGGGTTGGTTGACTTACAGTATGGGGTAGTTTGGGGTATGTGAGTACAATCAGTTAAGAAAATGTTATTAGTAACTTATCTCAGTGGTAATAAAATAACACAATGTCACAAGAGTTGTTTCATTATAAAATTATTTCATTACTAATTTCTTTCTTTCATATTTTAATAATAAGCTGAATTTTTTTCAACTTAAACATTAATTATAATGTATTTATAACATAGTGAAATTTAAACAAAAAATAAAAATCGCTTTATGAATAACAAAATAACAATTTAAACCTTATTAACGTTATTAGTCAACCAACCCCGACCGATCATTTTGACTTCAATAATCTATATAAGCTTCAATTATTTATGTATAAACAAAAATACTATGTCAATAGATCGTCTAATAAACAAACTTTAAAATAGTCCCTTAACATTTATATTATGGTAACTATATAGAGCGTGAAAAAATAAAATCTTTAAGAACAAATATTTACTTACGTAATCAATTTTTCGACAAACGCTGATAATTGTTAAAAAAACGTGCGATCGCGGGGTCGGACATAAATGCATGGCATAGTAGAAGTGAAGTGACTTGTTTCTACAGTGAATCTTTCCCCAGTAGAGCATATGTCGGTGCGAAGTTATTAAGAATTTGTCAACCTACCCCTTGAGATTACCAGCCTCTGTGGAATATTAGACTGTATTCGGCGTGTTGAGATTACGGAATCGTTCCGCGTAATTCCGGATTTATTGCGGATCGTTGCAGGAACGGCGCTCATACGTTACAAGTGCAATGTTGCACCGTATTTTGAGGTCGACGTTGCAGGAACGTTCCGCGTGGGTTGTATCGCAATATATGCGCAATATTGCACGGCAATGTGAGCGCAATATTCCCGAAACATTGCACAAACGGAGCCATTGCAATATTGCACGGCAATGTGTGCGCAATATTCCCGAAACGTAGCAGAAACGTAGCCATTGCAATATTGCACGGCAATGTGAGCGCAATATTCCCGAAACATTGCACAAACGGAGCCATTGCAATATTGCACGGCAATGTGTGCGCAATATTCCCGAAACGTAGCACAAACGTAGCCATTGCAATATTGCACGGCAATGTGCGCACAATATTCCAGGAACATTGCACAAACGTGTCCATTGCAATATTCCATGGCAATGTTTCCACAATGTTGCAGTAATATTGCAATGCAACCTGCAACCAAACGGCAACATTGCAATGTACTCCAACGGTTATGCAACATTCCTGCAACGAAGTGTGCTGTAGGGGTTGAGCCAACCAGCCCCGGTCTCCCCTACTTAAGGATCGCGAAGGCTTGATTCAATTTTATGATCATATTATAAATCGTGTAGTACCTACCTAATTCTAAGAAAATAGTTTCTGCAGTGCAACTCCACTTTTGACAGTTTTTTAGTTAGGACGCGTTATATTCGTAAAAAAAGCTATATCATTTGGCGGAAGTTTGATGCAAATCCGAAAACAAATGGACAGTTTATTGCAAATTTTGAACTTGCTCTCATTACTGTTTTGTACAATACGAATGCAGATCCGAATCTGCCTCCTTCTTGCAAAAACCAGTGATGTACAATCTTTCAGTTGAGCCCCAGAATCCACTGTACACTGCTTCTCTGCCACTGAAGAAGGCAAAATATAAGGACATAAATATAATTCAAATAAGTAAAAACAAATAATAAGCAATCGTCGGTTCGCAAACTATTCTTGAAGTAGAGGGGTCAAGATAAAGACACATCTTTATTTCAAGTCTTGTTTTTTATTCCACTTTCCTAAAATGTACTATATGCCTATTCTTTAAAGTGGAATTAAGTATATTTTGAAAGACCCCTGGGTCCCTCTCAAATTCTCTATGTGTTCCATTTCCATGTTAAAGTAGTAGGAGTATTACATGATAGTACGTTCATTAAGATGATTTATTCAAAACTAAAAACCTTAAACGCAGAACAATTATCAACAATGCAAATTGTGGACCTACTAAAGAGTTATTACGTATAGTAATCCCTATACAACCGGCTTTACCAAATAAAATAAATTGCCTATATCTACTTTATAATTGAGGCATTGAGAATAAAAATTCATCTACTGGAATACATTACCGCTACTAACTCAATTTCGCAAAAAATGTGGGTTGGTCCGTTTTTGCTTTCAATACCTCAATTGATTTGCGTACCTACTTACAAGTTCACTGTACATATATTTTTTGCTGATTTTAATAAATACATGCCAGTGAATTGTTCAACCTTATTTTCAGATCATCCCGTACAGAGGTTCCAATAAAACGTAAACAGGGCTGAATCTATTGACATCGGAGAGCTTCAGTGGGGTATCGAAACGCACCCCCGCCCCGGTCTAATATTGTGTGCGTACATTAATCGCAGTAATTACGGCGACATCGCATTCCATGGTCCACAAAAGGGACGCTTCACTACCAAAACACATCATCGACTCTTTCAGCACGTGGATGCTTCCATTGGGCGAGTATCCCCCACACGGAGACACATGGTGCTCCCCTACGGAGGAAATGAATGAAACGACGTACGATCGAAAGGAAAGACGAGAAGCTGGAGGCCTCTAAAGTTGCCCCATGAGGTGTTTGGATGTCCACCGTCGTGTGTACGTATTCGGGCACGCGTACGCTAGTCATGAATGAAAAATACGTAATACGACCTATGGCAAGAAACCATAGAGAAGCAACCCCTCCCCCCTCCCAACGTGTGTCGCGCTTTCAAAGATCGGAAACGTATGTGACGATGAATGAAACCGTAACGATTGTCGACGACACTGGAAGAATTTATTCTGCTACGCGAATCACCCTGAGCGGTTAGAGCAACTCGCAGGGTTCTTGCTCTATTAAAGTGCGGGAGCACATCTTGATTAAGTAAGTTTACTGTACGAGAAGGAAATGGAAGGATAACGATTGACGCAGGATTATGGTTATCCTACTAATATAATAAATGCGAAAGTGTGTGTTGGATGTTTGTTACTCAATCACGTCGCAACTGCGCGACGGATCCTTCTGAAATTTTATATACGCGAAGTCTAGGACCAGGAATAACATATAGGATACTTTTTATCCCGATCTTTGTAACCGATCTGGAACAAATTTTGCATAATTACTCGGTAGAACCCTGCGGGAAATATGTATAGACTACCATGAAATCTGGATATCTCATCCCTTCCTTCTTATTTCACCCCCTTGACACTCTGTCGCAATTCAAGTTTTACCCGGGCAATGCCAGTTACTTTAACCCATACAGCACACTTCGTTGCAGAAACGTTGCAGAAAGGTTGCAGTTACGTTGCGGTGCAATATTACCCTGTAACGTTTCTGAGATTTTACTGCAATGTTTCTGAGATTTTACAGCAACTTTTCTGCAACATTTCTGAGATTTTACAGCAACTTTTCTGCAACTTTTCGCAGATTTTACAACAATGCGGGCGGCCCGGGGTTCAAGTCGTCCTGAAACCCATAACTTTTTTTTTATTTTGTTAACAGTTTTGCCCGTGGAAATATATTTGGTGAATATTACGTATTATATAGTGCTGTAAAATCTCCGAAACGTTGCAGAAAAGTTGCTGTAAAATTTCCGAAACGTTGCAGAAAAGTTGCTGTAAAATCTCAGAAACGTTGCGGAAAAATTGCCTATAACATCTCGGAATCGTTGCAGAAATATTTCATGCAATGTTGCACAGGGGCGGACATAGGAAGATTTCTGCAATATTTCAGCAATATTACCTGCAACGATTGCAATGTTGCACCGCAACGTTACTGCAACCTTTCTGCAACCTATCTGCAACGAAATGTGCTGTATGGGAAGCTTGTCAAATATATTTTGAAATAAAATTGGGAAGTTTCAAATAATATATCCTTGAAGACGAAGACGAAAAGCGAATTCCCGTTGTGTCCCGATAATATTAATTTTCGTATAAAAGTAAAATAATTAAAGGTAAAATAAAGCGAAATAAATAAAAACGATTTGAAGTAGCATTTTCAATAGACAAACCACGTCAAATTCGTTCAAATATTATTTGCCCTATATAAAGCACAGCTGATAGTAAATTTGTAATTACTGTTGCACCTAAAAAAGATATTTGTCCTCATGGTAAAATATTAATATAATGATTACTCCTATAATTTATACAAAGGTAGATTTAAAAGAATAATAATAGAATAAGCGAATATCGAAAGGTGGACAATGAATTACTAGGGCGTATGTGTTATGTAATTCAATTTTTGGGAGAAAAGAAATAGGTACTTTATAAATGAAGTAGATGTGTATAATAATTCCTTAACTAAAAGTGTTTAGGTATCTAATATTGGTGTAGTAATGTGGGTAGGTAATAGAACATATAGGATACAGTTTTAGTATATCTTTTCGAGTTATAATTTTTTTATTACACCCCCAGAACTTTACATCTCTGACTTACTATGCTTACGTGTATCTGAGAATCACTTGCTTTATTACATTCTATACTATGTATATTCACTCATACTACTTATTAGCATTTTATATTACATATACTCCTGCATCTTTCCATAGACTTAACACTAAATCACATTTTGTGTCACAAAACATATTTCTATCTCATACCTAGACCTGCTTCCTTCTCAAGTTTGCCTTTTGCTAAACATAATTAAACATTATAATATTTCTGCTTTACCCCTCGCATGAATCTCCCTTTTCTTACTCCTACTTTTCTCCCCCTCTCATAGGTAACATAATTTATGCTTGCATAGGACATAAAAGGTGCGATAGCAGCTGGTTACACGTAGAAACAAACTTAGGGCATTAAAATTCACAACACATGACGCTATAGCAGAAACAGTAGAAATTAATGTGAATTCGTTACTA
This sequence comes from Andrena bucephala, assembly GCA_947577245.1. Classification (NCBI taxonomy): domain Eukaryota; kingdom Metazoa; phylum Arthropoda; class Insecta; order Hymenoptera; family Andrenidae; genus Andrena; species Andrena bucephala. The sequence continues at coordinate 110,439,036 of OX387715.1, forward strand.
ATGTTTGCGGTGAGAATATATTATTTATATAGTTACTTGATAGAATAGGAAGAAACTGATGCCTCAAAGTTTCACTTAAATAGGTAGTGCTTAAGAAAATTTAAGGGAAACGATTTTAATTAACTCGATTAACTTAATGCACTAAAAAGTAAAAAATAATTATTTTTCTTGTATTTACAATTTCGACGGTGATATGTGACTTTAAGTAAAATCATACAAACTCTGGGTTTATCCTTTTTACTTTTTTATGGATTTGAACAATTCTACAGGATAATCACAAAGTTTGTATGATTTTATTTAACGTCACATATGACCACCGAAGTTGTAGTAAAAAATAATTATTTTATTCTTTTTAGTGCATTATTGATCAACTTAAATAAAGTTGTTCAAGTTAAATAAAGAAATTTCTATATATTATATTTTTTACTTTCCAGTGTTTGTGATACGCAACCAATTTATTTTCTTATGAATTCTCCACTCAAATACCCCTTCGAATTTTTTTTAAAGAAATGAGTACCTACTTCTGAACATTCACAAGTTACATATAATTTTTATTTTTAACAAACTACAATTATTTTTATCAAGTTTCAAGTCGACTGGATTCGCGGAAATGAATTACAAAATATAAACCGAACAAACGAACAAAAGACAGACCAGTACAGTTAAATAAAATCGTTTAATAAAAATGGTAGAAGATTCACAGATGGCGGAGAAGGTGGCAAACTAACAGGCAGAAGGGTTCTGCTCGCAGTCGTGGCTAAAGAATACCGTCAAAATAGTTGCGCGATCGATGATTTGTCGCGTGCTAAAGCATTCCTGATTCATAATATCGATCGTAGGGAAACCCGCCTGCGGCGTCCGGCTCGACGGCCACGCATCTGTTCGAAGCGTGCTAACGCATCCTCCTGAATGGATTTATCCAGGTGCTCGCGAGCGGACGGGTGGATTTCACCGACGCGTTTCGATTCGTTGCACCCTTTTCGCGATGTTTTCAACTCTTTTCGAGGACCCGCGACAGATTTCCGTCCCGTCGAGAGCGCGTCTGCCCACTTTCGATTCAGCGTATCGACCGTGAAAAGGGGAATGCCGGTTTATCCCTTCACTCGTGATAAACTCAACAGAAGCATAGAAAAATCAAATAGGTATATCGTGGTAAGCATGGGCCACGGTGCACTTCGTTTACAAAAATAGGTAGGTATTTATACTCTGCGTATAAATACCAACGATCTTTTCAGCTTGAAACGAAATTGCCGGTGCCGGTTTCAGAGTTACCAGGAGCGGTGGTACGGTGGAGAGAAAAAATTAATGGGGCCCCGAAGAAGCGGCGGTAAAGAGGCCAGGGACCGGTTCTAGGAAAGATAATACTAGGCAAACGAAAATTCAGCAAGTATTTGCTTTCTGCGCAGACACCGTGGCCGGGATTGGAGGGCCCCAACCACCCCTGGAACCAGCTAAAAGGGGGACGGCGAGGGGTCCACGAGGCAAGGGGGAGGGCTGGAAGCACGCAGCTGCCTGAACTCAATGTCACAGCTTTCCGACTTACAATGCGAGCCGCCACAATGCATGATTTTCGCCATTGTTTGCATCGCGGCCCGCCACGCGTCCAGCACGAACACGGATGCATTCCTGCAGCCCCCGAATTGGCGTGTGCCGCCACTCCAGAGGAGGTCGACACGAGCCAATTTCTTTTTTCGTTCTGGACGATGGCGACCCTGTGCACCGAGTGATTTCAACGTCGACGACGGAAACAGCGACGGGCTTATGATCCCCTCCTTCGCAGGCTTTCGATCAATTCAGCATATTGCCCTATTTTGAATCACGTGGAATACTACAAACTCGACGAAGAATTTAATATTTGTGGGTCTTGGAAGACTTGATTACAATGCGGTTGGAAATGGGAGATATTCTTAACGCGCACTCAAATCTGCAATTTTTCCAATCTAATGTTACTTTTTTACCAATACTTAAGGAGGAATCCTATTTTATGGGCTAAAAACATAACAAAAATTAGGATTCTTTTTTAAGAAACTAGTATTTCTATTCATCTGAAATTCGGACCATGTTTTGATGCATCTTTGAGACAGTTGCATTTTTTTATTTCATTTTTAATAATAAATATAGGACTTATGCATCACGCCGCGCAAAATTAGTCGTCCGCTGGTGTGCACGATATTTACCTTCCAGGTAATCTGAAACAGAAAAATGAAACGGCGTTTTACTTTGTACATATGTAGCTTCAATTCGATGAACCAGAATACCGCTAAGCTCTATACGTTTTTTGTTACATAAGAAAATTGGCGCAAAATTGAATTGCAAAAATTAAAGGTTCAGACATTTCAGTTTGGAAACTCTCCACACCGCTCAATAATTTTTTTCGTTTTTTGCTAATTCATCAATTTCAAGCTACATATGTATAAAATAAAACGCCGTTTCATTTTTCTGTTTCGGATTACCTGGTAGATAAATATCATGCACACCAACAGACGACGAATTTTTCGCGGCGTGATGATCGATCCTACTTAACAACTATATTTATGGTTAAAAATGAATATAAAAAAAACTGCAGCTTCTTCAAAGATGCACCAAAACATGGTCCAAATTTCAGATGAATCGAATCGCTGAATTCTTAAAAAAAAAATCCCAAATGTTGCTATGTTTTTAGCCCATAAAATAGAATTCCCCCCTTAATTTTTGGCTCGAGAAATCTACAAAACTGTTAAGGGCTCTTCCAAATTAGACAGAGCTAAACCCCCCACTCATCTCGTGCATCTGCCCATTTTTGTACTACCTCCAATACATTTTGGACTTTTCCATTTCCTGCTCCTCGATTATTAGGAATAGAAGATTCCAGCTATCCAAGAATAACGAGAAACAAAATCATCTTTCTACCCGTTGAAGCCTACCTGGAAACCGTGGCTCCTTAATAATTCAGACAATCGAACATTTCTTTTCCTTGCATGCAATTATTCATTTCATTTTTTAATTACAGTTAAGTACAGGACTCCTTTCAATTAAGCACAATATCCGCTTCTGTGGCGTCCTAGACCATATGCCACGGATGTTTACAAACGCGTGCGGCATTAGGATGCTCAGCTATTAATTAATTGGATACGTACTTAGTATGCAGATAAATGTATATCCGGCTGGTTATCGGTGTCGCTCGTGCTACCACCGCCACGCACGTAGCTCGGGAGTTTTTGACGGCGGCAGAAGCACGGAACAGGTGGTTAATTTAGCGGACGGCGAGGCCCACCATCTCCACGCTCGTAAAGCACGCTCGCAATGATCTAGAGTCTAGAGCAACAGCCGCCCGTACGTGTTAATTAACTACACGCTCCGACGATTACACGAACGTTATTAAACACGACCGCGCATCTTACCTAGCCTTGCACAGTAGCATAAAAACGGACAATGGGAAATGACTTTCCTTGAAATTATGTCCAAGGTACGTTCGATCAACAGGAATATTAGGTGACGTAAGTTTCGGTTGTAAGTTTGTGGTAGTGTATTACTAGGCGTCACGGTTGACGTAATGGGACGATTCGACGAATGTCCCTGGGCAATTTTAAAGCATATAATTGGCCCTGATTTGCCACTCGAGGGCCTAACCCTCGTTCAAAGACGCGATTTCTCTCAGCCCTCCCCCTTTGAAAGGAACAGGTCTGGCTACTGGTAATACACCTAAGAATGCTCTATTCAAACCCCTGAATTCTTGCGCCACTTGGCCTTCCCTCGCAGCCACTGTGCGTGTCAGCACTGTCCCGTGCCGGAAAGTCATTTCCTGTGTACGGATTTCCCGTATTTCTTCGCAGCAAGTAGCCGAATTTTCTTTTCCCGAGCAGTCGGAATAAGGGTGCCGTTAATTTTGCTTAGTATCGTTCTAGAAGATGACAAATTGGATTGAAATTAATTTTCGAAATCCTATGTATTCAAGTTTTGCGTTGTCATAGTTATAACTCAGGAGGAAAGTGTGTGGAAAAGTTTAAGAAGAAGCTGAGTTCGTTGTTGGGAGGAAAAAATTGATTTAATAGAATGGATGTAAATAAGTAGATTTTTGATCGAATAGAAAATAACGACGTGCATTTGCTACATTCCTGGTGCAAGTCATTTGGATCACGGAATAATCCTTCCTGGATTGTCAATATTGGCCTCACTGTGTGAGGTTTGATGCATGTGTCATCGGTAGGGAAACGTTTGATATCTACTTACAACCCATCAGTATAATTACACCACAGATACTGATGCAATTAATCAGGGTTGCTGGACGAGTGTTGGCAGAACATTGATTTCGTGAGCCTCCCATTGTGTTAGGAACAGGGATTGAAAAAGTTCTGGAACTCTTATTTTTAAAAAAAATTCTATTAGAACTTACATATATGTTTCGTTTAAGAAAATATCTGTTCCTGTAGAATTTTTATTGGAAGGAATGTTACCTTTAGGAACTTCTTTAGAAAGTGTTCTCATGGAACAGATATTTTACAACCTATATAATAAACGTTCCATGAGAAAAGTTATATTAGAACATTTATTAAAAAAGGTTCCATAAGATAAAGGAAAGTACTAAACTATTAGGTAATAGTTTTATTTAACAATATAATATCATATTCTTCATGTTTATTTAATAAAAGGTATGAAAATCGTAATATAAGTAATTAATAGTTTCATAAGAATTATTGAACAGAAAAGAGAACTTGTCAAGAATAATACCTAAAATCTAAATAACATTTTTTTATAACTTACATGAAATTTCGTCACTCTGCATGCATCAATATGCTATAATTCAATTGAAAAAAGTGCAAATGGATAAAATGGCATAACAAATAAAAAAAAAATACTACTCATGCATGTACATAATTCTCGTTATCAATTTTTTTAAATATGTGTAGCTATTTGGAAATTAAGTGTCTAAGAAAAGGCCTTCGTTGTGTCTGTAGTGAAGAATGTGAAGCAACTTACAAATGTTTTTAAGATAATATTGCGCAGAACCTCGAAAATTGTGTAACGAAAGAAATTAGACGCTTCGAACAGTTCGTGAGAGCTGTAATTTTCAAATTACAATTATACCAGAAATTCGAATATTTATTACAATAAACTCGCGAACTGCAAGGAGGAATATACATATAAAGATACACCTCATTGAACATTTAAAAAGCGCGCGTCGCAATTTACAGCCGTCAAATTTGCGATCCCAAATATGTCGAAAAGAAGGGCACAAGTTTTGAAAAATGCTAAATGACTTTTCGATTATTTCGCCCTGTCCCACAGATTTTGAAACTGCCTGTAATTCATTCGCATCCTCGTTCACTTGGTTTTCTGTGCACCCTGAAATTATCTTAAGGAAACACCAAGAACGACAACGTTATTCAAACAAACACCTTGCACATTCCTGTGAATTGAAGACCCCACCTAGATAGGGCGCTAAGTAAGGTATGTACACTCCATCAATCTTCATGTTTACCATCTGTACTTAACGTCTTAAGCGTCTTTGTGGCCCCCTCCGAGGAGCGACTCGGTGAATGGACCTTGGTGCACCTTGAGCCGCTCCCCAAGCCACCTTCCAATACAACCTGCTTCCTTCTGACGTGTGCACGATGACGTCACAGAGTTCTTACGTACACACGCGTCTTCGAGACAGCCTGCCCGAGGTCCGTGTGACGTCTTCGGGGGGTCGCCATTGGCGTAAACCTGGCGGTGGCATCGAGTAGTTCTAGCTAAACGTCCAAAAGCTTCTTAAAAGGCAGGTCAACAAGTGAATAGAAGCAGACTACTCTGCAGCTTCTAAAACACAGAAATCGGAATAGGTATAGAAGAATTCAATATGCGTTACAGCTAAGAGATCTGTAGCAGTAGAGATCGTTCGTTGATGTCGTACCCAGTTCTATTCCAAGTTTCTTAGATAACCAGCAATAGTCCCCAGGAATGGGAAACTTATGAGCAGCTAGATTCGAAAGCACGGGTATGAGAATTCGTTCCCCTGGTGGAGAATTCCGCGGAATTGGAAGTGGCTAAGCCTATGGCAGCGCCCCGTACACCCTTCCCTAATCGCGGTGCCACGAAGCCACGGTGGTCTCTTTCCTCGGGGCTTTTTTGTGCCGGTGCATTGTCGAGGCTGCAGCTGCCTGCAGAAGAACCCCCATACGCGCCCCCATAAGAGAGCCACGTCATACCACCTGGCCCTATCTGCATGTGTGTACACGAGGGGGGTCGTGCACCCTCGAAACTTTAGGTACACCGGGCTCGCGGACGTTTGTAGGGGTGCGTTTGCCCTTCGTGTACGTGCACGACTGGCCCCGTGGTGGTATTCGTCTTTCCTCCATCGTCGTGTGCTGCTCGTGCAGCGGCACGTGTGCATTCTCACACACGCGCGCCGTCGGCGTAGATGAATGCGGAGCGGGCACGCGCGCACCCGCAGACCGATGGAAATGCGTGGAATCACTTCGGGACGGATTTGTTTTGGCACACCTAGGCGTGAATGGGAGCAGATTTCTCTGCTCGAGGGAAATCGTGCGGACAAGTATCCGAACGGATAAAGAATGAAGGAAGGACTGAAACGGAGCGTGTATGTACTTGGTTTCGACTCTGCCTAGGGAATTTCAGGGTTGCACTGTATAGTAGGTACTGCAGAGCCTCGATAATCCAAGTTTCGATTAAACCTAGATCTGCTTAATTAAACTGGTGCCTCCTTAATTCGAGGTTGTACGGAGAGTTGTTTGTTTCGTGCCCAGTTACCGACTTCCATGAAACTTGGGTACTTAGTAGTTCTTAGAAAAGATCTGACATGGTTTCGTTTTAGCTGTCAACATCCATATCTAGAAGGTGAAAATGGCTCTCAAAGTTGGGAGTGAAATACCTACTTCACCCCTGTAGGAGACAAGTTTAAACTCATTCGGGGGTGAAGGAACACGTTTGTAAGCATTCCATGAGTTAGGTACCTTTCGAATTGTCTCTGTAATGTGGTTTGGAATGTAGCTTCGATTTAATGAAATCTCAAGCAGGTAACTCTAATTGGGTTAAGTTTGGAGATGTCGCTACTCAGACTTTATGAGTTAAGCTCTAGCTAGGTTCCCTATGAGAATAGTAGACTAGTAGAGGATGCCGAATGCTTAAGACGATCTTAGTCTTAAGGCGGTATTACACCCTAGACACACTCGTTTCTGAAGGTGATATTTGGAAATTAATTCTGAAAAATCTATCGTACCTACAGGGCAACGGTTTTGCACACATATTTAGTAGTGTTTGAACTATCAACAAAAATTTTTGCAATGCTTTATATTGAAAATTGTACAAGTTACACGCCGAAGCGCGGGTCATGTCATCAAACACCGGTCCCATCGGGCGCACGAATTGCGGCCGTCCTAGTCATATGAAATGAAAGTAGTACCAAAGATTGTTTTAATCTATATGAGTGTAGTTATCGCCCCTACCAGATGTAACCAATTCCGGATATTGTTACCGAAATCGCAGCTGTTTAAAAATTGATATTTGATTTTTTCGAATTTTCTTTAACTAAAACAAAGATTGGAGGGGATTGTATTGAAACTATTGATATAATTCTGCTACGGGCTATAGGTGTTAGCTCAATTGGTCCAGTAGTTTTTGAGAAAAATGTGCGCCCGATCTAAAAAATGTATTTCGAGAATGACGCGTTTAGTGTTTTTCATGCAGTTACGACTTACATGACTGAAGTTATGGTAGATAACGACTAATTTCTGTAAGTTACCCCTAATCTGCTATACCAGGACCGTAGAGGAAACCTTCCTCAGCTTCAAAGAACTCATGTTGGGCAGCTCTCTCTTCTCTGCTGGCAGTCACAGCCTCTTTAGGTACAAGGATCGAGGGAACGATTACGTGCCACGCTGCGGCCTTAAGCCCCTATAACTCTGCGAGTTCTACGAATTTCACCTTAATATTTTACGGACATATTTTCGAAAGCCCAAACTATTAGAAAATCAGAAAACCCCCTTAAGAAGCGATTCTGAATACCGCCCTAACTGTTGGATGCAAGAAGGGCCTCAGTGCCAAAAGTCAGTGTCATATTTTTTATACATAGTGAAAAGTTGTAAAACTGTCTATAATATTTAAAAATTGGATATATCTCCTTTGTACTTGCATTATTGCAATCGGAATTATGTAACAAATTAATCAGTGAAATTAATTTTCATTACAGCTCTCTCAGGCCCTTCTTGCATAAAATGGAGAAATATAAAAAAAATGTAGGTTTTTAACATTATGTTTTATTATTTATTTAATATTTGCATACTATTTGAAAAAATATAGTCATCAAAATATTCATCGATCGTGTCATGTTCAGGTTGATGTATGTTTGGCTTTCAAGGGAAATTCGGTTACCCGGATATTCCGATTTTCTTGAAACTGTGCAGGTTTGTAGAAGATCTCAATAGAAGCCTATGTATTTAGCAAGCAAGTCCTGATTTTTTTCGTGTGATTTTTGCATGAAAAAATCAGGATTTCAACTTTAAATAGCCACCATTTTGTTTTAAATTAATATTTCGGAAATTTCCTCCGTTATTCCCTATATTAATATATTAACGAAATCTTTTTTGTTTTTTATTTTAAATAATCTGGTTCTGAATGACAGTGCCCACCGCAAAACCAAATTTATAAAAAGGCTTCTTGGATTCGGTTGTTATTTTATTATAAACGTAAAAATTTTTCTATGAATACATCACCAAATGTTCTTTAAATGCTGCTCTTTTAAGTACAAAAAGTTCTGTAAAAATATATGCTTCCACTTTTTCAAAAAAAATTCACAAACATTCGCCTCTTTTCGGCCGCCTGAGTAAGTAGGTATAATGGTTAATGTATGATTTCCTATTTTCCTGCATATCTTGAAAACTATAGTAGATATAAAAAAATTATTAATATGAAAACTTAACGGCTTTTAGGCTCTATACAGTTATGCAAACGAATTGTTGAACATTTGAAATTATGAATGATTTTTTAATTAAACTACAATTTTTAAAAACTTTGATTGCATAGTTTTATAGAGCATAAAAAGCTGTTAAGTTTTCATTCTAATAATTGTCTTATATCTAGTATAGCTTCCTACAGGAAAGTAGGAAATTACACATTAAGCGGTGTGTTCACCCTGAAGAACCGAAAAGGGGCACAAGCAAAAAATTGCTTGACACTTTTATTGAGTTCATCTACTGACCCACACAGTTTAAAAAAAATCGGAATTTTCGGGTATCCGCACTGCCCTTGTTAGTTACGAATTAGGGTCAGTTGGTCAACATCGATTTACAATGTTTACCATAGCTCTGTCAATTTTAAAAATACGGCAATGAAATTTACGGAGAATATGTAGAAAAGAATGCGGAATCTAATTATGTATTTTATACAAAAAGGGCCTGAGTGTCCTGAGGCTGTTCTTGCATAAAAAAATTTGAAATGTAACTGTAACACAGTGTAAATATCTGCAATTGATATAAGGGTTCGTGTATGAGTTTGTCCAAAAATCACCGCACTCTGCGAAATGGTTAGTGACTTTTGGGGTACTTTGTGTGGGTAATGAAGTACTTGATGCACCCTCGAGTGGTGCGCTAAACGATACCCACGGGGTTAGAAGCTACCAGATGTATTTTTCGCTACTCATTACAGAGGAGTCCAGCCCCAGAACGTCTGTTTACCCTAATCTGCTCACCAGATCCTTAATTTACTAATGTCCGAAAATTATATCGAATACATCCTATTCATCCATTAATTGAAAGGAAACCTTGACCCACAGATTTACACCACCCTATAATATTTATCTCACGAATTTAAGTACAAGATGTTACGTTATTGGCGATACGACAAACCAGAGAGTGATTATTCATAATTCGAAAGTGTAAAATAATGTTTTTGTAAATAGGTAAGCGTCTGCTTCTTGACAATAGCAACTTTAAAAATTCGATAAATCTACTTGGAAGATTCGGAAAACTCTGCTGCATACTATCTATACAGCACACTCCATTGCAGAAAGGTTGCAGAATGGTTGCAGTTACGTTGCGGTGCAATGTTGCACAGGGGCGGACATAAGAAGATTCCTGCAACATTTCAGCAATGTTGCGGTGCAATATTACTCCTGCAACGTTTCGGCAATGGTCACGCAACGTTTCGAAGATTTTACAGCAACTTTCTTGCAACGTTTCTGAGATTTTATAACAATTGTCCCGCAACGTTTCGGGGATTTTACAGCAACTTTCTCGCAACGTTTCTGAGATTTTATAGCAATTGTCCCGCAACGTTTCGGAGATTTTACAGCAATTGTATCGCAACGTTTCGGAGATTTTACAGCAATGTTCACGCAACTTCTCGGAGATTTTACAACAAAGGTCCCGCAGTAACCAGGGCTCAAAAACTGTTATAATATCGATTTAGTATATAGATTTAGTATAATATCGTAGTATACCCAATATACAGTGCAATTTGGTTACGCTTTGTGTAACATAATATAATTTATGATAATTTAGTGCAATAAGTAGCAGACGATGTAAGCTCAATTGATTGTATGCTTTATGTAAACTATGGGACTTGTCCCGTTTATAACTGAAAGTATAAGATCTCAAAAATACACGTTGACGTATTCCGTGCGATATAAGGTGGGCCTCATGTAAAATCTCCGAAACGTTGCGAGAAACTTGCTGCAAAATCTCCGAAACGTTGCGGGACAAATGCTATAAAATCTCAGAAACGTTGCGAGAAAGTTGCTGTAAAATCTTCCGAAACGTTGCGAGTAAGTTGCTGTAAAATCTCCGAAACGTTGCGGGAGAATTGCCTATAACATCTCGGAAACACTGCAGAAATATTTCATGTAATGTTGCACAGGGCCGGACATAGGAAGATTTCTGCAACATCTCAGAAATATTGCCTGCAATGTTACAATGTTGCACCGCAACGTAACTGCAACCTTTCTGCAACGTAGTGTGCTGTATGGGTAGCTATGTAAGTATGCACATCTCATCTTTTTCTATTTAAAAATACGTACATATCAAAATAATTGTAAGATGAGTTTACATACACAAAAACTTAAACACTTTAGGTTTTATAAAAAGTTTGTCAATATAGATATCGTTGTAAATGGTACCTACGTTGGTGCAAGTACTACAGTGCTCTATATACTCTATTGGTGCTACGATTACTAATTATATCAATATAATCAAATCACTGTACTCTAATCCTTAGTTCATTTTTGTCAAAACCAACGACTCCTATCCAATAACTAGATCCTACACTCTCGACTTGTGTTTCCGCAAGGAATCACCTTCGTTCTTATTGCGTTGCCAATAACGAATCAGCCTGTAGGTATATCCTTCATACGATGAAAATAAAACTGAATAGAGAGCGTGGAGAACTCGGGAAAATTATATCGTGACAGAGTTTTAATGCATTATTTCTATCTAACCGCGGCGAGAGGGTTAACCTGTGATACTTCGTGCAAACACGTCTACATATAAACACGGTGGACGCGTGTCCCATCGATACACATCTATTTTTTTCCTCCGCCAGGTAAAGCCTATTGATTATTACGCACTTATGGTTACCGGCTCGTGCCGATATGGTGGGCTATGCATAGCTTATTTTCATATATTTTCATAGATAAGATCAGGGCAGCACGTGGCCAGGCACGCGTGCACCCTCCTCGTGGAACAATTCGACGAATCGACCGGCTAATCGAAGTGGTCGCTATGCTTTCTCACGTTTCACGGTGCATTTTAATCCGTCTACCAAACAAAGCAGAAAATTAACTGCAGCGAGTTAATTGCAAAGGAACCAGAATATTAAAATCACGCAGACACTGCTCTCTGGCTTTCCTAAAGCATCCAAAAGACAAGGGAAAGTACCTACATTAAAAAAAAAAAAAAGGGTGGGAATAAAGGCAGACAGTCGATAATCGAAACTTATCACCAATCATAAAGCAAAGTGCCACGAATCTATTGGCTTATTTGTGGACTCGTTTCACTCTGTATCTTATCTGTTGTCGCGCGACAGCCCTCTGCAAAAGCGGGATCGGGTAAACGATCCCGATAATTGTATTTGATCGCCGATCGGTGGAAAAAAGAAGGAGAGTTGATTACGCGCCTAACTTTCAGCCAAAACGACCACAATCGAGGCTCGTCACTTGCGAGCCGATCGACGTGCACGGGGAAATTAAGTTTCACCCTCCCCCTCTACCGACCGCCCCCCCCCCCCGAGGGGTAACAGCGACCCTCATGAAATTCTGACACACCGTAAAAACGTTTATTTAACCCCGGTTTGCCGGAGCCACCCGATTGGCAGCGGTTTCTGGAACTTTTCAACGCGAAACGTATTTTGTTAACCAGCGCTCACGAAGGTAGATCAAGGGAATTACTCATTGCTAGCTATCGTTTAGTTTAGGGAGCTGTTTTCATTACGGTTACGTAAATCGGATTACTTACTTTAGTTTGCAGTTGTTGAACCGCAGCTGTGGAAATAACAAGATGCTTCTTTATGTTTAGATGTTGGCGATTTTTGGAAAATTGATTGTCTATTGGAAATGGAAGAATTGAGAATGTTACTTAAAAGAGAAGATACCGAACCCGGAAATTCAAAAAATTCTGAAACTTTGTGAATATGTAGGGAATTTCCTCCTGATTATAATTGACCCCTGAAAATCCGGTTGTTTTCCGATTTTGTGTTATAACTCGTGAACTGTAAAATAATTTTTTTTTTTTTACCAAATGATAGATGTAATTAAAAGAAGTAACTTTTGTCTTGAAACTTTTTTTCTATCTCTTACAGTTCGTGAGTTATAACACAACATCGGAAAATAGCTGAATTTTCAGGGGTTGATTTCACCCCCTTCGACTGAATTTGGGCGGCAAGCAAACATTGCGTTGTATTTAGGAGAAAATCCCCTACATATTCACAAAGTTTCAGAATTTTTTGAATTTTCGGGTTCGAGATCTTCCCTTGTTAGTAATATCTTAATCATTCTTAACATTCTTAATAATCTTAACATTCCCGTTTCTTTCAACTTCAATCTTAATTTCTCAATAATTACAAAAGATCGGGTTCTATTTAATGGAAATTATATGTTTATTTTTCAAATGGTCTGGGACCATTATTAAAAATCGAAGAACGTCAAGAAGCTCTAAGTGGTTTCAATCTGTTTTTAGAATCCCTTCGAGTTTCTGTCTTCAGGTATGCCGTTTAGATTGAACGGTATCCACTGGACAACGCCTCGGAAAAGCACGTGGCGAAAACCCATATCGCCGACGATAACTCCTTTAGTTATTATTACTTTTCGATCCAAATTGAAAATAACCTAATTAATAAATATACCTTTTACTGGAAAAAATTTGCTGATTTTCACTTTAACCTTTTCATTAAAAAATGCCTGAACTGGTGTCTCTTTTTTGGGTCTTCAGGTAGACGTAAGCCAATAAGGGGGGGGGGGGGGGGGGGGATAACCACTGTGCTTGTTCGAAAGGTAAGGTCAACTTTAGGATTAACTCGAAGAGTAAACAATGCAAGTATCATTATTAAATATTAGTGCAACCTGGAGTTATTCGTTGACAACGTTGATACGTACGAAAACAAATTGTCATGTGGTCGTCAAGATGACTCGGAGTCTAATAAACAGACTTCAAATTTTAATAGTACATCCTAAATAAGACATACTGTCTATTGTTCGCTTGTGTTTCTTCCTTATTTGTTCATATTTTATGTTAAAGAATGCCAATCGCACGATACGTAACATATTATCAAATGTAAGTACTATCAAAATCAATCAGTCAATGTGTTCCACAGATTCCAAAAATTGATAATGTTGATAACCAGATCTTTCAATTCATAGAAATCAGCCCCGCCGATGAATAACTTCAAGTAAAACTAATATTTTATAATGGTTTTTATTTTATTTTATTTTATTTTATTTTATTTTATTCACCAAAAATGCACTTTCAGTACAATAATATGTTCCAATAAAAAAAGAATTAATGAACTGCAAAAAATTGTAAATAATATTGACCTCGATTTCCAAACCTGCACAATGTTTATCTATACCTATATCTACCTCTTGAAGAAAGTAGCGGTTTTATCGTTAAAGAAATAAATTCAAGTACCTAACTTAGGGTAAATCCCAATTACTGCCAGTCTCCCCATTACAACCGCTTTCTTTATTTTACTTAATAAAAACGTAACGCATAAAGAATACTGCACAATAATAATGATAATAATAAGATGAAGAACAGTTCCAATTTAATAATAATTTTCTTTTTGTACACTATTCTTTAAACCTTACATTTTTATTAAGTAAAATAAATACAATGGTAGTAATAGTGACACTGGCAGTAATTGGGACATGCATCCCACTTGCACGACAAAATATTAAAGTCTACTGATATAAAACTAAATAATCGCAACCATCACTAAAAAATATGAACTTGGAATTCGGAAAAACTGTTCGAAAAACTATATGATTTTAATGAAATTTGTCAGGTGATTTCTAAACATTCAACTTACAGTGTATTTTGAAATTAAAATTCTTTGAAAGCCGAAGCAATGAAAGATTAAGAATGCGATACTTTCGATATCCACCACACCCGGGCTACTTTGAACGCGAAATCACTCGCGCACGCATCTGTGCCCGAACTTTCCACGCGTCAAGTACGCGCGTAGGGCAACAAAAGGCTCCCGTCCATTTCTATAGGACATATTTAACGTGTACATATGCATCTTCCTCGCCGGGGATGCGTGCCGTAACGACGCCAATCGAGTGGGGCGTGCACGTTCATCCGCAATATATTGTGCACGCATATAGGTTTGAGGTACTCAAGATTTCCATGGTGGACCATTGATGCAGAGAGACCATAGCCTTGGAACACACAGATTCATATCATGAAAGAGTTTTTCTTTCCTGATGACTTCCAAAGTTTACCATTTTATCAAATTACGCGATGTCATAGATCTGTTCCCAAAATCATGAATTTTTAATATATTTATATTTGCTGACCGTAAGTGAAGGATATATAAAAAATAGCACACTGTTTCTATTGTACTTATTTAGCATTTGCATATATACGTCCTCCTCAATTTTTCGAATGACTGTAAAAATATCACGAAGTCTTCTTTAATCGATTACTATATAAAATTGCGTGGTTTCGGGATCATGGCGTAGCTGGAGAGTCACGGGGAGGTCACTGGAAATTCCCTACACGGGGAGCGCACCCACTTACGCATCTGTCCACCAGCATCCCTCGGTAAATACCCGGTGGAACACATAGAACTCGAACAACGGGGGAACATTAGGAGTCCCTGTCATTGAAAGCGCATTGACCACATGCCGAGCGTGTCTGGCCATTGGTACCAGTAGCATAAGAGAGAAGGTGAAGGAAGGACAGGAAACGGTTCACCGATGTGAGATCTTAATCGCGGATTAAGCGTCTGCAAGAGAGACAAAGTCGATGACGTTTTCGAAAGCAACATTTGAATATTTATAACGTCATCTGCGAAATTGATATCAACTCTGTAAATATGAAAATACTATACCTGCACCCTTCAAAAGAGGCGCAAGAAAAAAGCAAGACGTCAGTACTTCTTAGCTGAAATGTCCTATCTATCAATTTTTCATTTTTCAGGGTATTTTGAAATATTTGGAGCTCCACGTGTATTTCCACCTTTTAACCGAAGTTGGAATGCTCTGTGGGCTTTGTAGGGCTCTAGAAACAATCTAATTTATTCGTCCTAAATGTTTCACAGATAGCATATTTTATCTTACAAGGGAAAAATGTTAGATTTCAATTTTTTTAAATTTTACAGACTTTTCTTGCAAGTTCGCAGTCCCTGCAACACTTCCCAATTTTTCCTCGTCTTTCATTCCATTACATTCACGTTTGCTGATCCGCCACTGGCGACGCGCTTCGAATTTGTTCCCCCATTGAGTATAAATAGGTGGGTATGTATTCTAGAGCCCTGTACGTCACAATTACCATGATCGGTGCCACTTGCAAGACGCGCCAGCAGAACCTTCCTATTGCATCACGACTGCTATAGATACTTCGGGGCAATTCCAAATAGCCCGCAGAATGTGGGCCACAGCGGGAATCCTCAGAGAACCGATCCTCATCGCGGTTATCCTCGTTCAGAAAATGCATTCAGAGCGATCGTACCGAACAATCGAAATACTCCTGAACAGCATAGGGGTAAGAACGCGCGAAGATATTTTCAAGATGACCCGTGGTTCCTCCAGGGGATTCCCGAGTGCCCATACTACTGACTACATATTCAACGATTCGGATATACGGGCCGAATTTATGCGAGACGTTTCGAAAACGTCCACGTTCAATCGTACAATTACCTCTTTTATCGAATTCCAACGGATCCCTTTCTTCCCCCCCCCCCCCCCTACGTGGTAGTACCAGCATGATTTCGGAATGAAGTATACCTGTGTCATAACGCTTGATCGTGAGACAGGTAACGCGTGAATAGGTGATCCCTCGATTCAAAGGACTTTGGAATTTGAAAGGGGGAAGTCGATTTCGATTGCGACCAAGGGAGTGTTAACCAATTTCTTTTTTATCACACCCCACCTCAACGTGTCGGGGATTTTGATGCCTCCTCCCAGCGTAATAGTCAACCAAGTGCTTTAAATAAAAATAAAAGGAGTGTAGGTAGAACTGTTTTTAATTTGACTGTCTTCAAAGAATATAAATTTTATATTGCACTTTGTATGTTATTAAACATAAATCGAAGTTAATGTGGTCCTTGAAAGCCATGTCTGCTGTAAAGGGTTTCTATTTGAGCTACTAATTTAGTCAATTTCCAGACGATTTCATTTTTTTTTTCAGTAACAAGTCATTTACAGCACTGGAGCCACATTCGATTGAACATGACGACGGAAAGGGCAACAGTAGTTTTCTTACAAGGCTAGTTGAATTTGGGTATTTCGTTTCTGCCTCGTCACGAAGCCATGCTATTGTTTATTTTACGTTGAATAAAGTTCTAATGGACTAATGATTTTATATTTCTGAGAGTTCTTCTTGATACTGCATGGCCACAACAGTAGCTCACTACAATTGGCAGATTGTCATTTCTTTTAAATCAGAAAATCTGTTATTTAAATCACAGGCTATTGTGCTCAGGCGATCCGCAACAACAAGTAAAGCTGCACGAGTTGCCTCGCAGTTATTTATCCGATAATATTAGTCTAATTTTTTTATTGAAATATTCTTTTGACATAATTACAAAAATGTGATGAAGCCAAATATCTTAGCCTTTGCATCAACAAGGGTCATATTTGTTCCTGGCAGTTGCTTATTTAACATATGCAGCTTTATAAAAGTTATCTGTCAAATAACTCACAAATGCTTGGCCAGCAACTGTGTGTAGGAGTTTCATTTCAGATTTTGCCATTTAAAAAATCACTAAGAATATCATATAGTTCCATGAATCTTCTCATGCAATTCTCCTGTGACTGCCATCTCACATGGGTGTGAAGTACCTAATAATCTTACATGGCCAGCACTTTTATCCTCACAAAATTGTTTGAAGAGACTCTCACATTTAGCATTAGCATTGATAGTGTTGATGCATTTTATAACAAAATTCAATATCTCATTTGGAACTGATGAATGTTTTTTGGAAAGGGGTCGTCCGTAAATTATGTAAGGCTTCTTTGGGGGGGAGGGGGTCGCGAATTTCTTACGTTTTCTTACAAGGGGGGGGGGGTCAGGTAGGGTCTTACGTAATATTTTTTTACCTAATTTTCAATAAATACAAATTCTATCATTAATGTTCCAGAAAACTTGTTTTAGTTTAAATTTCCCGAAACCGATTTAAATGAATTATGTAAACCTTTAAAAGAATTTTAATAACTGAAAAAATTTAATGTAAAAAATATTACCTAAGAAGGGGGTTGCAATATCTAGTCTTACGAATTCTTATATTGGGGGAGGGAGGGGGTAAGAAATCGCCAAAATTATCCTTACGTAATTTAAGGACGTCCCCAAACTAAATTTTCTCTTGTAAATAACTATGCACAAGCAACATTTCAGAATTGTCATTCTTCGTTAATTTTAAGTAGCCACTTTGGACCACCATTTGTAGCACAAGATGTAATATCTTTCATTGATATATATGAGCTTCATCTGAATAATTTTTGAGTTTATTGTATATGTTTGCAATATTTCACAGAACAACATCTCTTCAGTAAATGGGCCATCATATCAGCCTCATTATCTCTTGCAGTTGATTCATCCATCTGTATTGAAAATTCTCTTGATCCCAACTTTTCAATAAATTTTATTTCCACATCTTTAGTCATCTCATCTATTCTTTTTCTAACAGTGTTATTGCCCAGTGGCATTCCTTCGACGTCATTGCCATCTTTCTCCACAACTCTTTTGAGAAAAGATAATATTGCTGGCTTAATAATGAAACCCTCCCCTATAGTGTGATTTTTCCCGATTTAGTTATGAGCAGGGAAATTTTGTGACTAAGTAGCTTCAAGAGTACGATTTTGGGTAACAGTTCGTACAGAGAAAAATTTATTTATTATTATTTATTATAAATTGCTACAAATCATAGTTCACACCAGCTAGGGTATCCTTTAAAATTGTAAGTGCGATAAAATGTTGGGACATCGGCTAACTTTATTCCTTTTGGTGTGCTAAGTAAGTGAGTAGGTATGCAAAATTTCGTCACAATCGGATTATTCTGAACCCTGCCTCAAGAAGCTTAAAGTTACGATATTCTATAAACTTTTTTATATTTCTTTTTGTCCACCTTTAGAAAATAATCGTTCACTTGGAACAGAGGTTGCTGGAATGCATAAATATTTTACCGCAATAGTCCAAAGACTGGGGAAATGGAAACTTGTATGCACCACCTTCGTTCTTCCACCACTTAACAATACTAACTTAACGATATTATCGATATATCTCTAAGTATCAATAAGTTGTCGATAAGATATCGATAATTGGTAGTCCCAACTTCAGTTCCATCGCACATTTGCTTACACACAGGGTTGCATATTAAAAAAACAGCTGTTTGCAAGAGCGCAGTTTCGTTCGAAGCTTTGAGCCTCTTGAGGCAGGGTTTAGAGTTGTTTGATCGAGCCGAAATTTTGCACACATATTCACCACACCAAAGGGAAATAAATCAGGGGGCGTCTCGGACTGAAACCTTAAATTAAAAAAAAAAATCATTATAAGGGACACCCTAACACCAGCGCTATATTTCGGGTTTAAATGTGCTTCTGTTTCATCGATTCTTTCGCCAAACAGTGTTCGCACAGTAGAGAGAATGGTGACCGTTGATCCTGAGGAGCGGGTATGAAACCGAAGTTCAAATATTCAGCCGAGTACTGACAAACTTTTTTCTTGATCGCACTACTCGTTTTACGGCACGGTGCGCAACTGAAAGGAAAAAAATTCCACCTCTCAATCACTTTTCTCTCGTCCCCCTGTTTTTATTTATTCGTGGGCCTTTTATAAAAAAGGCCTTCCCACCTGGAGGTGGAGATGTCAACAAAGATATTTTAGAACGCTGTTTTGCCTCATCGCCTCGTCACTCGAGCGCAGTTCTTAAAGTTAAGCGTTGCTGAACGATGTTCAGGTAGAAACAAAGAAGTTACCAGCGTTTCGACATGCACCGGGCGGCAACGATACTTTACAAAATATTAGATGTCAAAAGTTTTTAGCCGCTCGCACACGTGCACTCGTGATAATGCGGCTTCTAGCTCGCGGCCCTACAATCGTGAAAAAGTAGAATTGTAAAAGTCTACCGTCACGGGCAGAGAAAAAGAAACATCGACATACGAGAGATTATGTTTGTTCTCAACTGTCAAACGAATCTAATACGATTGTGACAAAGTGTTCACTTTATTTGAATTAATAGACTCCGCGTCAAAATTAAAGGAACGCTATAATTTTCCGAAAATTTTGGTCATTTTCACATGGCTGTATCTCTGCGAAAAATTGTTGCAGAAAATATTTAAAACAAGCATTTTAACGCTTGAAGTTTCTAGTTTTTGAAACAAAGACTCAACTTTTTTTTTCATCCATTGTGATACTGTTTTATCAAGATTGAAGGTAACGAAGTTTCAGAAATTGTTGCCTAGTTTGAACGTATGCACGGGCCAAAAAAAAAAATTCCCGGTAAATCCAACGAAGAGCTCGATCTAGAGCAAATGTTTCTCTTGAATTTCGTTTCTGTGGTTTGGTTTTGTGATTTTTATTGACCGAGTTATTCGCAATCGTAGCACGAAAGGTACTTTTCACTTTCAACACTTGTAACTTGCGAACTCATGATCGTAGACAAATTTTTATGTATGTTTTGGAAAGCTAAGAAAGTTTCCTTTCAAAACCTTTAGTTGCCAATTTAATGAGATTTTTTTAATCGTATTAAATCCATTTTAAAGTGATCGCAAAAATTACATATTTACCATTTTTTAGAAAACATGATGCCACTTCATGGAAAATCGTGAAAACATTCAAGTGTCCACGCTTTTTGCGCGTTACAACTACCCTTAAGCAGTATGCAAAAGGCTGAACCGATCAAATTTTTTTTCCATATGTCCTCGATGGTCAAACATGCGATATGGTCTGAAAATTTTAAGGATCAACTGTTTTATGTTATGTTTCTCTTCAAACTCTTTTTTTGTTCTTGCGGCTTTTGAACGATTGTTGCGCGTTTTTTGTTAGTTCAATGTCATTTCAGTCAAAAGAAGATTTCAAAAATTTAAGAAAAACATTTTTATCGCTTTGGGTGATGCTAATGCCAATTATCGAAGTACAGTTTTTATCACTGCGAGGAGTTTGAATACCGGAGTTTGAAAATGACCAAAATTTTCGGCAAATTATAATGCTCCTTTAATTTTACCGCGGAGTGTACCAGCGCAACTTTTGGAAAATCAGAAAACCATCAAAATGTAAACATAATCAGTGGCGGATTTAACAGGGCGGCCGATGAGCAGTTGTCACCTGGGCCCCTACCCAGAAGGCCCCCCAGAGACTCATCCTTAAAATAAAATTATGAGTAAAAAATAAAAAATAAAATTTTATCCAAAGTATATGTTTTCTTCTCTATTATTACATTGAGACCGTTTCCAGTAAACTACCGCTTTATCATCCCGAAAAATGGGCCCCGGCTCAGAAGGCCCCCCTAAGGCCCTGGCTTCAAAAATACATTATGATTTTATCCAAGCACTATATTTTTTTTCTATACTTTTCTGTACACTTACCCCCTTCTAGTAAAGTAGCTCTTCATTTTCCCGAAAAATGGGCCCCTCAGAACGTTTTCCACATGGGCCTTTTTTCTTAAATCCGCCACTGAACATAATATTACTTTTCCTGAAGTAATTGTATCTATTACAAGTTCACTAGGGAACTGAAAAAAATAATAATAATAACAAAGAGAAGATTATCAAGAAGTATACCTTTTACAAGACCTGAAACAAAATTTTCTGCGTACATATATCCTACCTTGTATACTTCTTTAAATAAGATTTATTTACTTTTTGTTCCCAGAAAAAAATCACTGCAAATCTTAGAATGTAGACGAAACTGCTGAATGAAAATTAATTCGCAGTTTTAAATGTACTGGCAATATAGGAAGAATGATTTTTAAGATATAAACTATCCCAGTACGCGCTGAACATTAAGATGCAGATATTGCGCAATTCCAGGGGTCATGAAATTGCAATCACGCGAATGTCCCGACGCCATTTTCCGTCGGTGCCGCCAGAAAAGAAAAGCGAAACGGTGGAAATTAATTTTATTCAAAGCAACTGCTTCGCTGTGAAATAAAGTATTTCAATTGCGCGAGAAAAAGGCTGTAAAGAATGTGTCGGGCAGGTCGATATCTCATAATTGTCTCGCGAGGGACAAAAGAGCGAAGCGTGTCGGAAAATGGCCGATTATTATCATCGAATTACGACGAGGCGAGTTCATCTCCATATTGTCTCATTCTTTTGTATAAAATTGAAAATTGCCGCGACGACAAAGTTCCCGTAAAGCTCTCGAGCATCTCCTGGAAGAATATTGCTTAACTGCTGGAGGAAAACGCGATCCTCCTCTCTTAATTTGTAACTACTCAGATAAGTGGCGAGGCTGCCTGCCGTAATTGCAATTAAAATTCCGGTCGAAATGAACTTTTAATCGCGGAATATTAGTACGTCGATGCAGGATGGCTGGTTCTCGCGATGGAACACTTTCTTCCACCTTGTAAAATGCGATACTCCGGCGAGTAGCTGTGGATTCAAATATCCTGCGTCTTATTTTCCACAAAAAAAAAATAAACATAGAAACTTAGCTGCAACTGTAACGAATCTAACGATGACATTTTTCCAATAACGTTCCTTGGATTGCAGACGCTACTTGCAAAAAACATTTAGAAACCAACCTGAAAATTCAGCTAATGGAGTATAAAACACAGAGGGTGTTCCTTTATAAATTCTGTATTTATAGATGAATGAAAATTAAGATGACTCATCCCTGGTTCAGAAACCTCTTTTCCCAAAAGCACAGAAAATTATCATCCCTACAAAAGAATACCATAACAACTCAAAAACACAATTTTAACGAATTTCAACCCAACGTTCGACACCGGAAGAAACAAAAAGAGAAGGAATAATTGAATGGAGTTAGAGGTACAATGACCACCATAGGGTTGGAAAGGGAAGGAAAAAAAATGAGGGAGAGGAAGTAAATATAATATTTATCCAGATCCTAATTATGAGCCACGAGGTATTAAATGAAGCCCCTGATGCACCCCGGTAGTAATGGCACTTGTACGGTGTCCTATAGTGGATTACTTTAACCATAGCAGCTATATGCGCCGATATCCAGAGCAGCTGCCCGGAAGAACGACCACGACACTTCCTTCCTGGACGCCTCCTGCCTATCTACTTTCTACGGTGTCCCTGTCCTACACTCTCGAACCCGCACGAATGCTGCGGACGATATTCGTCACCGATACTCTCGCCTTGGTCACTGTTTCCCTTCTCTTTTCCTCTCTTCCTGAGAGAATTGAGAGGTGATAATAATAATTATTATAATAATGATGATGACGATATAAATAGTAACAAAATATTAATGGTAACAAAAATAATAATGAGGACCATAGTAATAATATCATTTTTAGGGCGCCATAAAATTTGAATTTCCCTTCTCTTTTCCTCTCTTCCTGAGAGAATTGAGAGGTGATAATAATAATTATTATAATAATGATGGTGACGATATAAATAGTAACAAAATATTAATGGTAACAAAAATAATAATGAGGACCATAATAATAATATCATTTTTAGGGCGCCATAAAATTTGAATTTCCCTTCTCTTTTCCTCTCTTCCTGAGAGAATTGAGAGGTGATAATAATAATTATTATAATAATGATGGTGACGATATAAATAGTAACAAAATATTAATGGTAACAAAAATAATAATGAGGAGCATAATAATAATATAATTTTTAGTGCGCCATAAAATTTGATTATCTGCTTGTTACAATACATATTGTAAGGGTGGTGTTCGACTTGGCTATCGTTAGGTCTAATTCAGCAGAATACGTCTATGTGGCAATACTTTTCAATGTAATACAATTGGTAATACAATTCCAATTTGCAGAGTTTGTACTTTGGCGAACAATTATAACGAGGGGATAGATTTTTTTGCACGGAACGTCAATGTCCTTAGGTCTGAACTGCTTAGAGTTCTCGATGGGAAGTTATGATGATTTGAAAGGTTGATTACTCGTCCAGTCGGGAAAGTGTTTTCTAGTTTTGCTTTATTGTGATATTCTGTTTTTACTTTGAATTTTGTTCTCGGGGGTTGATGGGTTATTTCTCGTGTGCGGTAATGTCTGTTTTGTTATTTTTTCAATTTGTAAATAATGGGGTGTTCCCGTAAAAGGTAATAAATAAATAAATAAATAATATACTGCATTTTATGTGATTCTCGACTGATTAAATAAGTACATATGATCAAGAAGAATTTTTTGGGCACCTCGATAAATTTTGGTACTGCGTTTAGGGAAAAGCAGCTGATTAATTATTTAATGAAAAGGATCTGATCGACTTGATCGATGATGGATAATGAGAAAAAACAAATTAATTGCAATTGAAGGTGGACGAATAACTATATACCTAATAAGTATTCAAGATTTCGTTAAAAAATCGTTTAAACATTTCCTATTTCTCATGCACTGTTGTACCTTTCAATTGTGCCTTTACTCTATTCAACTGCAAATTCGATATCCATTTGAAACAGTCTAAACACAAAAACTATTCAAACGCTCGTTAGTACGATAAAAGACTAAACTAAGTGTATAATTTATTTCACTATGAGCAGTATAAGGTTCCACCCCATCTACTAGACCTTGCACAAGATACTAAATGCAAAAGTTACCTGTCAAATTGCCTCCAAAATAATTAAAACAATTATCAATCATCGTCCTAAAGTAACTATATGTCAGAGCTGGGCAAAATGTAATTTAATTACAACTTACAAATTACGATTAAAATGTAATTGTCTAGTTGATTACACATTATTTTCTGTAATCGTTAATTTTGATGGTTAACCAAAATTTTGTCAACTATCTAAATTAACGATTACAGAAAATAATGGGTAATCAACTACACAATTACATTTCAATCGGAATTTGTAAGTTGTAATTAGATTACATTTTGCTCAACTTTGCTATACGTGTGCAAGGAATTTTTTAGAAATACACATTTAACCCTCGTAGAGGTACGAGTAACCATAACTACACAGTGGAAACCTTGAAATCGTCCATTTGTCCCACCTATATGAGGAATGTACACCCCCTCTGTTAAACCCTGAATCGCGTACCATCATCCCCTTTACTGTCGTACACCGTGGGAAGAGCACACGTTCCCTCATCGATTGTTTTTCGAAGTTTCTGCAAACGTGCATGTCTGACGAAGTAGAAATATTTGAAAACTACGACTACAGTGTTTCTCTTTCAATCCTTCTAAAGCTGCCTGTAATAGCTGCCTCCCTTTGCTTTGATTCTGTTTGCTCCTCCCTTCTCATCCCGCCGCTACAGTGTCTCGAAACCATAGCAATAGATCTAATGATTGAAAGCTTGGCAAACGATCCTCGAAACCAATTTGGCTACAAGAGATGAAGTCTTCAGTGATTTCAAAATTTCTGAGAAGCTTCTTTTTAGATTTGAATTATTCCATTTGCAAGCAAATGAAAGTACATACGATGTAGTTTTAGTTTAAAGAGTTTAGTTCGTGCTTCTGAAATTCCTGAAAAGCTTTCGAATTCCAAGCTTCCCATTTGAAAAAGATTTCATTTTTATATCCTTCTGTTAAAATAGCACTGGTAATTTTCTTTAAGCAATACTATCACCCAGTGAGTTTGAATTTTTCACCAATAGCAGGTCCTCGATTCAATTATTATTGAAACCTATTTTTTCCTCGTCATTCGTGCGCCATTACTTACGATTCTCCTGACATCGATTTTCAGGCCTGAAAATTTTCACACGGGGGACGCATGGAAGGCTTTGCCGCTTTAATGCCTTAATTCCCGAAGACATGCATGCATGTCTGTCTAACAAGAACCTACAAAGGGAATATAGTATTCGACACATATACACGTCTCACTAGCAATCTTCACACACTGTCTTTGATGATACGCTTTTCTTCAAGCGTGTACATTAAATAACGACAGCTGGAAGCAGAAATTCTTTTACGATCCTTACTTGCTACGCAATTTCATGCATGCCTTCAATAATTCTAAGTGTTTTTATAAGGACAATTTTCTTCTTTCCTTTTGAAGAGTAACTTAACGGCAATATTCCACAGCTTTTCCAGTAGTCTTATGAATATATAAAAGCAACTATTCTTATCCAGTTTAATCAATACTGAAACGGAAAGACCAGTGAGCATAAGAAAATCTTGAGACATTAGCCTCCAGTGCTTCTTAGTTCTTACAACACGAAGGTGGATTGGAGCACTGAAATTTCGAGAGGACTAG
The DNA here is from genome assembly GCA_947577245.1 of Andrena bucephala. NCBI lineage: Eukaryota > Metazoa > Arthropoda > Insecta > Hymenoptera > Andrenidae > Andrena > Andrena bucephala. Next base: position 110,465,007 of record OX387715.1, read on the forward strand.
ATTTCATTACTTCTGCAGATTCTACGATTTGTAGAATCAGTACTGTATTTTTAACGCATTGTAGAATATTTTTGTCAGAAGTTACACGGCTGGTTTTCTTCTCTCGCCGAGTCACTAGCCCTTCCCTTTCGATCAGCTCGTGGGGAGTGGTGGCACGTGCGGAAGGGTATCGAAACCCGATGGTCTTCAGGAAACATTATAGCCTTAAGATGCATCTGGTAGGAAATTATGTATATTCACCTGGGCCCTCTCAAATGTACCCTGCTCGTTATATACAACGCTGACGAGGAGGAAACGCGTAAAAGGATCCCCGTTGGCACGTGCCAGGATGCGTGTCTTGCAAAGTATATGTACTTTGATACCATTCCATCGATGTGGGGGAAGTTGCATGTCCTTAAGGGTTAGTCGTCGCATGCCCAGCAATCTTGCCACCAGGCACCTGTGTCTCTTTTATTCTCATTTTGCTGCGCAAGATTTCGAGAGATGTCTGTCAGGTTAATGTCTTTGCAGATAACTGCAAATTGAAGTCTGTGGTGATTGGTGTTTTAAATCGAGCGTTATAAAGGTTTCATCATTTTTGTTAGAATCATTTATTCTGTATATATTCTAATAAGGCTTGAAAATTTTTAAATCCACCTGGTGTAGGTATTTCGTAGTGTTATGGAATTTAGTGTCGCAGTTAGTAGGGGCTACAACTAGGGTTTGTCGGTTTTTAAAAACCGGGTTTAAAAACCGGTTTTTATTTATGAATTTGTAAAATTCGAAAACCGGTTTTAAAATTTAAAAAACCGGTTTTATATACTAGAATTAATATGCAGAAATGAATTAATTATTTAATTAATTTTGACTTGAAGTCGCCTCGGACACAAGCATATTATAGTAGGTAGGTAACAGTTTAGTCATTACTGTAAAACTAATCTTCAGGAGTTCATATTTTCTGAAGAAAAATACTAAATGGAATAAAGATTTATAATTTGGTACCACTGCAAAAGATTTATATTTTGTGCGGATTTTAGTTTAGTTTTTTTTTTTTCATTTGGTTTTGAATGCAGTCTATTTGATTGTGTTATAGTTTTGTGCATCCATAAATATTAAATGAACTCAAAAATTGTATGGATTTGTGCGGAGTTTAGTTAATTTAATTTTCATTTATTTATTTGGTTTTGTATAGATAGAGTATATTTTATTTTGTTATATTAAACTGAACATTTTTAAAATAAGTACGAATATTTATTTACTATTTTAATTATATATTTTTTGTGAAAATTCGAAAACCGGTTCAACCGATTTTTTAGGAATAGTGGAATTCGAAAACCGGTTTTTTCAAAAGTCGGTTTTTGTATAAACCCTAGCTACAACAGTATTGAAGTCGAAAGCCAATTGTTACTTTTAACTGAATATCTTCTGTGGACGATACGATTCGCGTTTAAATAAGATTTATCTTCATATTTCGTGATCTAGATGTACCCTCGGACAATCAAGTATCATATTCCTGCGTGTAATAAAGTACACACTAGCAAGAAACGCAGGAATGTGATAGTTGTTTGTCTGAAAGATCGCGAAATTCCCGAAATCAGCGATTTTCGAAATAATTTGCGATCTTTAAGCGTTTGTAGCTCGGAGCAACGTTAACCGATTTTGATGAAATTTTAGGCATGTATACAACTTACTTCCATGGCCAAATGGGCTTTGCTGAATTTTCATTACAGGCTCAGATAAAAAAGTTGAAAAAGCGACCTTCATTATTATTTTTTTTTTGCTACTCCGACCAATTGCAACTTTTTTCAAAACGACAACACACGTTACGTAGTAAACTAATCCTTCTACCTTCTCAAAAAAACTCAAGTCGGTTGGACCCATTTTACAAAAGTTATCTGGTTTTAAACGGAGTGTATCCACTTTTGTAAGTTACTGTATACTTCGAGCTGTTTCTGTTGCTATTCCACCGAGTTTAAACTCGTAAAGCAAAACTAAACGGATTTTTATTTTACGTTTAATACCTTCTATATTTCATGTCTAATTCTAACAACGTTTGGTCAGGTGCAACTGCATGTGAGATATAGTATTAAATACCAAAGAAGCGACCCAACAAAAATGACATCAGAACTTTCGGCGGGTCCTAGAATCAAGAATAATCGTAAGTACTACTTTCTCCGCCACATGGAAATTCTATGCTTAATTGACTGCTCTAGATAAAGTATGAAGTGAGTTCAACTCTATTCGTGATGTGATTCTTCTTACAAGGGAACATCGTGAACCCGGACTCACCGATTGGAACGCAACTTTGTTGATTTTTAGAGTGACTCAAAACGAGAACAACGGTGTGTTTCATTTGGGCCCTACCGCCCTTTAAGGGGGTGAAAACTAACTTCAAAGTCAAATTGGCACTTCCACTTTTTCGCGTATAACTCTCAAAGTACAACAGACAAAAAAAATGTTTCAAACAAAAGTTTAATGGTGCAATAAGCGCTACAAACTTGCGTTAACAAAATTTTGCAGAGTTTAAAAAAAAAATAACTGAACGAAAAAAACTTTTTTCATAATTTTGTTAACGCAAGTTTGCAGCGCTTATTGCACCATTAAACTTTTGTTTGAAACGTTTTTTTCTGTCTGTTGTACTTTGAGAGTTATACGCGAAAAAGTGGAAGTGCCAATTTGACTTTGAGGTTAGTTTTCACCCCCTTAAGGGGACCTTCCGGTCTAAAAGAGAATATTTTTTTCATTTTATTTTTCGAACGTTCAACCTTTTAGGAATACGTGTTTAAAAGGATTTGCTGAAATTCGTAAAATTCTCGAAGTTATAGGCATTTGAGTAGCGGCAAATGCATGGGCAACAACCGGCCACTCGGCGCTCACGTAAAACTTTAAACGCGTTTTTCTTGAAACAGTATTCTCAAAACGGTGGGACCTGTATCTCCAAAAGTTATTATCCGATTCGACTGAAACTTTTTTTATTTTGAAGTATATACTTCTGGCTATGGGGGGGGGGGCTAGAAAAAATTACAAAAAATTGAAAATATATCATTTTCAAAGGCGTTGGAAGGACAAAAAATACAGGGAAAAGTGATTTCAAACTTGAAGTGTTGTTATTTTCTAAAAAAAATGTCATTCTGGTAATTTTTTCTAGTTCCCCCCTAGCCAGAAGAATAATCTTCAAAATAAAAAATGTTTCAGTCGAATCGGATAATAACTTTTGGAGATACAGGTCCCACCGATTTGGATCAATTTTTTGACGCCTTGACTTTAATGATTCCCCAGGGCCGTCTGCAATGATTAATTATAAAACAAAAAATATATTTTTATAATTTAAGACATCCTTAATACAATGCAAAAAGTCCCATTAAATTATATATAGTAGTTTTCCTTTAATTAATTACTAAATATCACCTATTTTTTTGGGGCTCTAGACCGGAAGGTCCTCTTAAGGGGGTAGGTCACCTTCGCTAGCCCTAAAACAGGCCTTTTTCAAACGCAAATTGTAAAATAATAAATAACATTAAAGACAACGTTTTTTTTTCTCTAGTTTTAATCGTAATTATATGGGCTTAAAAAAAAGAAAGTCTAAATATCTCTATGTACATAAAAGTTGTGAGTAAAAACGTAAAGGCGTGTAAGTACACGGTGCACCGTTTGATGGTGTACATAAAATCTCGAAACACGCTCCAATGATTTGGATGAAAATTTAATGAGAGATGCAAAAATCCATTCCCTGCGATGTGTCGGGAGTGGATTTTCGAAAAAGAAAATAATACAATTTTTAAGTTGAAAAATACGATTTTATCGATTTCTTGTATGTAAAATATTTTTTATCTTTTTTTTACGAATTTATCTCGAAATTCTGCTCCCGACACATCGTAGGGAATGGTTTTCTGCATCTCTCATTTAATATTCATCCAAATCATTGGAACGGTTTTCGAGATTTTATGTACACCATCAAACGGTGCACCGCGTACACGCCTTTATATTTTTAGTCACAACTTTTATGTACATAGAGATATTTAGACTTTTCTTCTTTTTTTTGTGTTAAAGCTCATAGAATAACAATTAAAACTAGAAAAAACGTTGTCTCTATTTTTATTTATCAATTTACAATTTGCGTTTGAAAAAAGGTCTGTTTGAAGGCTAGCGAGGGTGACCTACCCCCTTAAAGGGCGATAGTTGTTCTTGTTTTGAGCCACTCTAAAAACCCACAAAGTTGCGTTCCAATCGGTGAGTCCAGGTTCGCGGTGTTCCCTTGTTAGTTCATAGTCTAGGTCTAGCTTTACCCCCAGACAATCAAGCACCATGGAATCAAGAATCATTTTCCTACTTTTTCCACCAAATGGAAATTCTTTACTTATTGTTAGTGGAGCAGCTTAGATGGAACGATGCTCTGTGTTAACCGGTTGCTTTCTCGATCGTTACACTACTGGAAACATTATCTTGGACTGCAATCCAGTAGATTAGTTCTTAATACAGCTAGCTCACGGCGACACGGAGCAATTAAAACCGCTCTGGGATGAAAATTAGCAGCGTGACCGGCACTCGATACAGATCTTATTGTGTATACTCGCGCGCGGATACTGTCGCCTAGCACGAAGGCTCTCCACGATGATTGCTTCGTGAGAACTGCCGTGGAACTTGCTCTTGCATTAATCTTTAACCTGTAACCCGAAATTCTGAATCTCTCTCGGTCGTGTAATTAAACATCGCTCCTACATTTCGCGAGAATAATACTCTACTTAAAAATAAAAATAGATGTTAAGTTGTCAGAATGGGAGAAAAACAAACTGATAACCGAAGAATAATTCTTTTGCTAGGAGACTTCCTTCTCTAAGGAAATTAACTTTCAAAATTGATTAAGATGAGCTCACTGTCGACCAAAATGTGTTCCTGTATCACATATTGCCAATATTAATTTATCGGGGATATTGGTATTAACGATGTTTGGAGAATTTCTTCGTTACGTCATCCAATATTAATTAATTAGAAGATGCGAGAGTGTAGACTAATCGAAAGGAGCAATTGTCAACGGGCTATTCTCTCCGATTGAAGATACGGCGTCAGGGTGTCAGAGAATCCCCAGCAAACTGTCACTCAAACGTGTACATACACGTACACATAAATATATGTATATATAAAAGAGGGAAAGGGAGTACTTCTGTCCTAGCACCCCTCGTTTGCGTAACTGTGCGCAACAACGGAGGCGACAGGGCTGATTGTGAGAGACGGCTCATCATCTGAAAACCGATGCATGACACCGTGCAAGCTTTCACTTAACTTTTTACGCTTTCCAGCTTCAATCTCTTATTCGTCACTCTCCCCACCCGTCAATGGTCACTGCCCCCACTCTGGGAAAAATTGTAGCAAGTAGGTAGTTAAACAGAATTGTTTGCATCACATCTTGTTTATCTTATACACTCATAAAGATCCACCGTCTATTCATAATCAATGCAAACGGAATCAATTGCTGCACGAGTAAGTTCTCATGAATAATGTTTAGAATAATATTCGATGTTGAGCTTCACTTCGGTCTTATTTATTTTCACGTAGCTTTTACCCTCGGTAGAGTTTAACCAAACATACATACGTCGTTAATTCTAACTTACTCAATTTAGAAAGGAGAATTTGTTAATTTAAAGTCTTCGAAATATTAATTTATAATATCGGCATCACGGTTAATGCAAGTAGGTACTCCTTCAGGCTTCTATTTAAATGTGAGTTGTCTACGTTCTAGCCATATATGAATCAGATGGCTACTCATATGTCTGATTAAATCTAGAATCAGGGCCGCCTTTACCAATGGTCTAAATAATCTATAGCCCAGGGGCGCTTAAGAATCAAATATGTTGAAATGCTTTTTTTCTCTTGAATTTTGGAGACAACAATTTCTATCTGGATCTTTTCTATCCAGGTCTCCACCAGGGCGAGCACGAGCAGGGCATTGTTCGCGGGCGTTTTCGTCTGTTCTTGCCGCGTCCACACCGCCGCAAACGGAACAAGACGTTCACATCCCCTACAGCACATTTTGTTGCAGGAACGTTGCAGAAATATTGCGCGGAATGTCCCCGAAACGTTACAAGTAAATTGCTATGTCCGCCCTTGTGCAACATTGCGGGAGATATTTCTGAAACATTGTTTCGGAATTTTGCAGCAATGATCACGGAACGTCTCGAAGATCTTACAGGAATTTTTCATGGAACGTTTCGGGACCCGTGCAGAGGGTACCACGGCTGAGCCGTCCACAGTGGGACCACGACCACTCCAGCAGCCTTCTCGTACGATACGATTCGTTCGCTGAGTTTTGTTCATGTTTGCGGCGGTGTGGAGACGGCGGGGGCAGACATGGGCATTATTTTTGTTCGTGTTTGCCTTGGTGGAGACCTAGGATTGCGAAGAAATTGCACCCTTTGGGGCTAGGGCGCCAAATTTTTTTAACCCAGGGCGCTTAAATTTGTCAAGACGGCCCTGTCTAGAATAAGGTTTGAATTGAACCTGGATTTATGTTTGAGTTGGATCTCAGTTGTATTGAATAGGTCTGGATTTAGGTTTCACCTCGATTTCTGTCAAAATGGATCTTATATTTGAACGGTGCAGACCTTACCTTGCAGCAAAGAAAAATGATTACGAACATTCGCACAAAAAATGTAATTTTTCGTAAACACCGTTTCATGCTCAAGTAGAAGGGTATCGCGAATCATCGTCCTACATACGGGAGACTTAATCTATTATAGCATCTATTTAGCCAGCATGCGTGTGAATTATGCACAAGGTATGCTCGCGTCCGAACTAAGCGAATGTTACACCGTGTCGCGGGTAAATGATTACCAGAAAATTGCAGTCTCCTGTAGGGCCAGTGCACCGTGGCTTCATAGATCGTCACGGATCATTTTCCCCTCTCTTATCGCAAGCACAAGCAACGAAAGATCGATACACGCTTCCAAACTACCTATTCACTGAAGCAGTAATTATAAAAGCTTTTGCACGCCACCAGTTTCTATTGGTCCCCTGGATTAAAAATTACACAGAGCGTTGAGAACCGTGCTTGTAAAAGCAAGCTTGAACTGCTCACTGAATGAAATAAAAATATGATTTGTAAAAATAAGTCTGAAATAAGTAAGAAAATGCTTTCAGAGTTAGGGTTTGTCGGATTTTTTTTTATAAATTTGTACAATTCGAAGACCGGTTGTAAAATTTACAAAAACGGTTTTAGATACTAGAATTAATATGTAAACATGAAAATTAATTAATTATCTAATTAAAAACGATATCATTTTGACTTGAAATCGTCTCGGGCACGAGTATAAGTACATTGTAGTAAAAGTTTACTGTAAAACAACTCTTCCCCTACAGCACACTTCGTTGCTTCGAATTATTCAATTTCGTTCTCTTTCAAAAACTCCTTATGCAACATTATCCAAATGGATACTTGCTGTGTACTTGATGAAACGATTGAGTTTTTATTCTATTTTGATTAAACTTCCTTACTCAATGTCAGTTTATTGAGTATGAACGAGAGACCCAGGCAGGTTGATACTGTTTTCGTTTATATATAGAAAAAGTAAATAGTTGCGCTCACTTTCCAATCCGTCTTGAGACGGTATAGAGAATTTTGTAACCCGAATTAATTTGGCATCACACTGAGTCTTTTGAAGGTAAGATAATTACGTTTTGTTATTTTGTTTATATGCTCTACATTTTTTTATGGACATGTTTGTACATAATGACTTCCTGTTGACCTTCGTTCAAAAATCTGTTTGGTTATTAGAATACGTCTTTGTTCTTTTTCAGTCTATATTGTTGGAAAAATTATAATTTTATTTTTCTAATTTATTAGTTATTCATTAAACGGATATTTTATAGATGTATCAACTTTCCCCGCAGTGGGATAAATTGATACATTTTGCCTTCGTCCAAATAACATTTTTTCATTCATTTTGTATGTATTTTCTCAAGTTTTCGGTTATTATATATTAAAGAGAGAGGACCAAAGTATATTTTAGCATATTAGTTATTAAATAATTAATTCCAAAAAAAATATAAAAAATTGAGAACTAAACAACGTATCAACTAGCCCTGGTCTCCCCTACTACAAGCCTACAATCTTTTGAACCACGCTTTTTTTAGCGCGCTGTATATACAATTTGACAATTAAGTCCCAAAGTTAAGTTTAGAAGTACGTAGAGATAAATAATCACTGCTGTGACAATGAATAAGTTTCGTTCAGCGAATTCCTCGGAATAAGTGTTGCTCTTCTTGGGAACGAAGTAGTTCTGTAAGAATTCGCCTCATATTGCCAGTAAAACAGTTTTCATCAAAACAAGAGATTCCTGCATTAAATCACTCCAACGATCTTCTAATTTATCCTCGCCAGACTTCGCCTTCCTCCCCATGATTGAATACCCACCGACAGCTGAAAGACTCGAGATCACGAAGAACTCAAACTCTTCAAAGTGCCAGAAAACTCTGTCAAACTAATTTCTAAGTACCTCCCCCAAATTGAATGAATGGTGCCGACAAATTAACATGTTTGTACACGAAAGTGTACCCCACTCAAAGAATATATTATACAGTTCAAGGGACATTAAAAGATATGTGGCATTTTAAACGTGGATTTCTTAACTCGTCCCTCAGCCTCGTAATAAAATTCGTTTCGACTTGGACCTTCCACATCGACATTTATCCATTCCCACGAGAGAAATCGGAGGCTTGGATCTCCTTGGAAAAATTCTACCAGAATCTCGCAGAAGTTTCTAAGCAGTTTTATGGCTCGGTTGATCGCATGCTAGGCGAGCCCGCGAGCGACAGTTTTACGGTACTTTATACTTGGCGCGAAGATTATCATTAATTGCTCGTAATAATGCAACGCTCGGCGAGCATTCGATGAAAAACACGCCGTCACGAGATTCCTGGCCGGCGGTTATTTTTTATGGACCGTCCAGATTACAATTCGCCCGCGAAAGAATAATTATATTGGCCAGCCCAGCGAACACTTTGGCCTGAAAAAATATATATCGCGCACGAGGGGGCAGCGTGGAATAATCGCTGCTCGAGTGTTTTCTTTTTTAGGAAGTCTACCCCTCGCGGTTGCAACGGGCATAAAGAATTTACTGGGAAAATTCCCACAGAATCGCGGTGCACACCATCGGCGAAACGTTTAAATGGCCCCACCAGCGAAATTATAGACCCCTAACAGCGAAACTGGGGTTTACAGGCGTAAGCACAATAGTTTTCTCCGCGCTCATGATACCTACTCTTGTGTGTATCGAAACGACGTCATATGGTCTGCTTATGCGAACGTTACACACCGTACTCATTCCTGTCGCGAGTATCCGTTCGCGTGTTGTGTGCACACGTACATACAGTATACATACATAGTATCAAACGGTAATGACACGCGAACGTTCAGTCCGATTTTTATCGCTCCTGTGTACGGAGAATCGCGTTTGGTTGATTAGGTTGTTAGTTAACGTCGACAAATCTATTCCACCGGATTGAAATGAAAGTTTGTTTCGTTTCTACGTTACACGATTTATGCTAAGCTAGATTAATGTTCTAATTAGTACCCTAAGTAAATGATGCTTCAACCGTACAACTGTGCACTAGTCTGTCAACGTCGGATTAAATCCTACTTCATTCCAAATTCTGATAGTATTTTTTAAACTCATCTATTCGATGTTATTTTACCCCTTCATGGTCACACTGGGTCCAATAGACCCGCTTTTTAACTTTGGAGCTTGATATCGGTAAGTTCCCGGATTTCCTTTCCCATTTTTTTGGTACATTTTGTCATGTTATTTCTTACTAAAATGCGACTATTCCATGTTCTACATTGTTCAAAGTGTGTATGATAATTTTTGGAAATCGATTGGACTGATGCAGTTCGTACGGTAATTCCCATACAGCACACTGCATTGCTGGAAGGTTCCAGCAATGTTGCAGGAAGGTTCCGGTGCAGCACCGGAAATGGCATCTGGCAATGGTCACGGAGCGTTCAGGACATTCTCTGGCAATGGTCACGGAACTGTTCGCAGATTTTACAGCGATGTTGTTTCGGCAAGATTTGTGTGACATTATAGAAAGGATAGAAAATGCTTACATCAAGGGAAATTGATTAAATTACAATAAATATTGGCAATATTCATATATTTCTTTGTACAAGTCGACAACAGCAACAGCAACAATACCAGAGAATGTCCGGAACGTTTCGTGACCATTGCCAGAGAATGCCCTGAACGCTCCGTGACCATTGCCAGAGAATGTCCTGAACGCTCCGTGACCATTGCCAGAGAATGTCCGGAACGTTCCGTGACCATTGCCAGAGAATGTCCGGAACGTTCCATGAAGCTTGCAGGAAGGTTCCATGTGCAATGTTCCACCGCAACATTGCTGGAATGTTCCAGGAAGGTTCCTATGTCCGCACCGGGGGAACATTCCACGGCAACCCCCATGGAACCTTCCTGCAAGCTTCGGGCAACGGAGTGTGCTGTATGGGAACTGTTTAAAAATCGACTGAATCCATTAGACTGAGTGTGACCACCGCGGAATTTTATACAAGTGTGACCACGAAGGATTAAAAAGGCTTGAAGTTTTTTGAACCCGTCTACTTTATTGGGTTAACTAAAAAGTCTTGCCGTTTTTTTACCCGTGTCATGTAATTTCCTTCAGCTTCATGCACGCAAATAAAATTTGAAAGTCGACATGGAAGATCGCAGAAATCCTCAATATGTCACAGTTCGGATGAATCTATCAACAATTTTGGTTTTACGTGTGAAACATGTGCCTGAATTTTCTTAAAAAATATGAGGAGACGTTTTCACCAACGCAATATTTCGTGTAGGTACTATAATATATTTTCCTATTAAGAAGAAAATGAATCATAATTTAATATCAAAATTAGTATAAACTGCCAGCTGAGAAAACTACATATTGGATTTTGACAATCTTTTGAACACCATTTTTTGTTATTTTTTTTTAAAGTTGCATCAACCCATTTGGGTCATTAGTAAGCACGTTAGTTTACGTGAACTGATGGTAGAGATTAGTTGAACTTTAAATTGATTAAATTAAATGGAAAATTTTAACGCGCCTCTGTAGAATTTACGTTAAGTTGGTATAGTCTTCTTTCGCGTTGATATTTCGGGCAAGATGTGATGATGTGTTCGATGGAGTTTATTGTGCTGCATCTGTTACACATTGGCTGCCCTTCATTTTTCAGCAGGTAGGCATGTGTGAGGTTTGTATGGCCAATCCTCAGACTTGTTAGTACAACTTGGTGTTTTCTGTCGAACGATAATGCAGGACTTGCAAAACGTTGCTGTTTTGCCAAGCAACGTTCCACTGTTCCTTGAGAATTTTGTTGAAATATTTTAAGATCTCTTTGTGATAGGCAGGTATACTTGGGTTACAGTGAAATGAATTTGCATGATCTCTTTCATTCCCCTCGGTTCCTATGTGTGAAGGAACCCACCTAAATAGGATTTCATTTGCTCGTCTGTTTAACAAAATTTCGTTATATTTCTCAATAATTCGCTTGATAATTGGGTGATCAAATTTGGCGACTTCTAGAGTTGAAAGAATGCTCTTGCAATCTCTATAAATTGTCGACTTTTTCTATGCATTTTGGTGCCTCCAATATTGCATATTCCTCGCAGAAAGAGATAGAAAAGAAATCCGGTAATTTGATACATATATCTTCTTCGGGAGTCAGTATTCCGCAACCGACTATTCCCAACTGTGTTTTGGATCCATCAGAATATGTGATTGTATAGTCTGGATATCGGCTGGTACATTCTAGAAAGCTTGATTACAAAAGGTCGTGGTTATCATATTTTTTCCGTGAGATGTCAGGGTTGATTTGCGTCGGAATCTTCAATAACCAAGGAGGTTTGAACACCATTCTTCAACTAAATGTTCACCCTATGCATGATTTATCATCCAACTACATAATCTATCTGATTTTGTTTCAACCCTGGAACTGTGCCCAAGAAAGAAATCTTGCAGTCGATGTTTTTATACACATTGGTGGACCAAAGAGGGTTTAAAGTATACAATAGTTGTGCTGAATTTTACTTAACACGATGGTGTGACTGGCATATTCTAAGGAATGTCCTCGCTTTGTGCGATATGGAGTGAAATAAATAACTTGTTGAACTGTGACCTTTTGATTACTGATCATCTTTTCACTTTTCTGTTGGTCTTTAATATAGGCGTATATGTAATTTTGTTACTACATTAGAAATTATAAGTATCGTTAGGGGAAATATTTAACCAGATGAGAGTATTATATTGCAAATCATTGTGTCAGCGCTCATCCGTTGCTCCCATTAAAAGTACAAGTTAAGTTTAAATTCAAAGCAAGTTCACATGGTCTTAACTCATGGGCAAAAATAGTCCTATCGATATTTTGAAAATTAGGTTTGAAAACGAGAAATCCCTACTTTCAGCTATTTTTTTTCCTTCAGATTTTAGCTTTGTTGCTTTTCGGCAATGTTATAACGATATAAAGAACACTTGGTCAATTTTAAAAAATTTCTTCAACTTGCGAATGTTCCACGGGGAGTGACAATTTTTACACACATTCCATTTACACCAGTCGAAAGTAGGGCTGTGACGATTCGAATAATTTAATATTCCAATATTTTACAAGTATTTGAATGCTGCGAATAAACTTCGAATATTTTAGTATTCGAATGTTATTATTCGAATATTTAAGTCTTCGAATACTGTTCGAATATTTAAGTAGTCGAATAGTATTCGAGTATTAAGTATTCGAATACTAAATATTTAAATATATTCACGCGTTTATTTTTAGTCATATGAGGGAATTGTTCTCAGGCATCTGGGCCGGTATCAAAATTATTGGTTCCTTTTTAGTACATTTTTATAAAAGCTTGTTTCTAAAAAAAAATTTTACTATAAAGTATTTCATGCTTTTTAGTGAAAATATTGTAGATATTGTCATCGGAACCATGCATGTGTGCAAAGTTTCAAGTCGATCGGATATGTTGAAGGGGGTCAAAATTAACTTACAAGATTTCACCTTGACAAACTAACGAACTCACAACTAAAACTAAATAAAAGCTTGTAAAAAATGAACCTAAAGAATTTGATTTATAATTCACACCATACTATTCGAATACATTAGTATTCGAAAACATCGATATTCGAATAGTATTCGAATACTGAAATAAGTGAATAGTATTCGAATACTTAAATATTCGAATAGTATTTGGATACTTGGATATTCGAATTATATTCGCCAAATAACTGTGCAACTGAAGTATTCGAATATTCGAATACCGAAAAATTCGGCAAATAGTACCAGCCCTAGTCGAAAGCAGCTACTTTCTTGTGTAAAAATAGAGTAATACATAGATCCACTACGATCTAGAATCCATTTTCCAAGAAAGATGTAATCAAGATAATCCACTAAAATATTGTTCATAAGTTTCATTTCTATTCATTCTATTTCCTACATCAATTTTCGAGTAACCTAATATACAAGGTGTCATGTAACTTATTCCACAACTCGAAAGGTGTAAAAAGTAAGTAAAAAATATAGAATTACATTTCTTGATGTCGAAATTCATTTTGGAAAAAAATGACATTGATTATTTATTAAGAACGCGTGCACCTGGTCGAGAACTAGCAAAATGCGATAATAAATATTTTAACAAAAATATGTTGCGGTGAATTCTGAAGTACTTACTTAATACATTTTTTTCGTAAATTCTTCAACACCATGTTGTAGATCACCGAGAACCATACAAATTTATATTTAATATATTTTCGGTATCTTTTATGGTTTCGCAGATATGCACGATAACGCGAAAACCCACAATTTCTTTGACGAGGTGTTTTTCACCCGTGAAGCTGTTCCATTGCTGAAGAAAAAAAATAAGTACGTCAATAGGATCACGTGAACTACATTTCTGCAAAGTATCAAATTACTTTTAATTTCCGAGCTGCCGAACTCTCCTTGTTTTAGTCAAGTCCACGAGGGTTCGACAGATTTTCAAAATTGATATTCTCAAATTCAAAACCTCGAAAAAAGTTACCTCACAATTTCCACTCATTTTTGCACATTGATTAATTTCATTCGCAGTTGTAGTATATTTATTACATTATTCCTAAATGTTATTCCACATTTCCAACTTAATTTCTCATTTAGAATCATCACTTTACCGGTTCTATCGCCAATTGGAGAACAACACACTGTATAACTCATACCACAGTTTAAAGTAACTGCATTTAAAAAAAAAAAAACAGATGGTTCACGTACCCATGTTTATTAGTAGGGGAGACCGGGGCAAAGTGAAATATTGTTTTGTACATATGTACATGCTACTTATAGTAGTGTGACGTAGTGGCTATTCTATATAGTAGGCATTTACCCCACTAGTGGGGTAAAGTGGAAAAAGTATAAAAGATTTTTTTAACAAATATTTTATCAAATTAAAAAATAACACAGGTTTTTATTATGCAAAACTTGTTTCTGTTATTTTTGTGCTTGCAAATCTCTGCAGACTTGCAAAATAGTGAAAAATATTTGCCACGTATTTTTTGAAGGGGTGAAAACTTTTCTGGAATATCTCAAGAACTATTAGGCGTAGGACAATTTTTGTTATCAGTGAGAGTTTTTTTAAAACAAATCCAGCCCCTGCTGAGTTTTTTAAAAATTTAAGAAAATATACTTTCTACCCACAACTTTACGAGCTCTTTTCACCGTTCCAACATGGATGATCACCCATAACAAAAAATACGTGTCAAATATTTTTCACTGTTCTGCAAATCTGCAGAGTCTCATCAAAATCGGCGCACGCGGGTTCGATATGTTCCCTTGTAAATTTTGAAATATAGAATACGCCTATAAATATTGTGACACCCCTTTAGTCCCGAGCTGCATGACTCTCTGCGTTGTGCGCCAACTCCGCACCGCGGATCCGTTAACGTAGGATTTCCGATAGGCGGTGCCCGGTAACATTTCCCACGAACAGGTGGTGCGTTCAAGAACAAAACAGCGCGGATGTCCACTCGGAAACGAAGTGGCCTTTTTGTTTGACGAGTGGCCCTATCGTATCGCGGCCACTATTGTCGCCGTTGCATCAGGACTGCCATGCAAAATTACAAAGGTCCTCCACCACGAGTATCGCCGCCACGATCTCGAGTCCGCATTGTTGTCCATCATGGGACAATCAAAATTTCGTCGCCGACATTACGTGTCCGTATAGTAAAGAAAAAGCTTATAGTTAACGCTCTCCCACCATCCATTCCATTATTCGCATAGCGTTCCACGTTTAGCATAGAATCTCTGGAACACTAACGCGTAGTTAAGTCACTTCAAACTGAACAAACTGACGTCTCATTTCTGCACAATTCAGCCACCCTCGCTTTTGGAAAACTTTCTCACACCCGCGTTCGCAAAAGTCGAGGAGCTCCTTTTACATGACAGTTGGTAGGGGAAGGGGTGGTTTTCTATGGAAATTCATAGGGCTGAAATATGTCGCGTTGATCAGGCTGAGGCTGCTGGATTGTTAGAGGGATGGTTGCAACAGGTGGGCCCTTTCGAAGGCTCCGCCGATACCTTTCACATCTCCTTCGCCTGTATAATGACGCATGCTCTGCCGTGTCTGGTGTGAAAGGCGTCATTGAATTCAGCGAATGCTGCGCGATACAATAATAGGGGAAACGCGAGGGGATTGTTACCGGTACAGGTACTTATCGCTCCGATGAAAAGCGCGATTCTGTTATCTGCTGGCCCTCCCCCCCCCCCCCTCCCCCTGAATCAACGCGGAAACTATACGACTCGCGAATCCTAACACGCTTGAATGTAAACGCAACTGTTTAATGGTAGGTGCATCTTTATTGGCACGTAAGAAAAGTGACCGTGGCGTGTGTATGAATTATTGAACGTTGAGACGAGCCCTCTAAGAGATTCCTGGTTCATCTATTATTGAAGTGGAATGATCTTTCTTTGGGGAAAGACGGGAGTATCGAACGAGTCGATGCTTCATAATGACACTTCGAGTGGGAAGGCTTGTACGTACGGAACAGTTTAATAGAAAATTGCGACGTTGGTATCCCAGAATCAAGTACAATGGGAAAGCAAAGAAGGGGTCGAGAGAGTGTGGTATGCCTGGCATGTGGTATCATTTTGCGGGGCTGGACGTGAAACACTTCCCTGTAATACAGTACACAGGGTGTTCCAAATGTGACCGGGAATTGGCATTGTTACATTGACTTCGAAAAGGTCGTTGATTTTGATTTCATCGTCAATAATTTTTAGCTACGGATAAGATCTAGAATGCCTAAAACTTCTTGGCATTTCGACTGTATATTATATAATCTGAGATCAATAAGGTCATACTACCTACATATTACACATATTTGAATGCACATTCGTGTCAGCTAGGTATTTCTGTGTAAAGACACACGAGTGACCATGAAAGTATTGAACAAAAACATTAGTCTGAAAGCAGATTTTCCTTGCAACATATTCATTGTTCGAAATTATTTTTCAAGATAATTAGGTGGTCTGATTTCAGTTGGACACCCTGTATATTTTATTCCAATCGTTGATGATGAATTAAGTAATGAGTAATTTGCAGTACTGATCTACAATCACTGGTCAGGCAACTAAAAAATTGCTTATTTGAGCGTTGCGAAATTTTAGATTTTTTTTACAAACTGGCAATTCGGATAATCTGAAATTTGGACCCTATTTTTATGCGTCTTTGGAGACGTTATACTTTTTTTTTTATTAATTTTTTAAAATACATTTAGGAGTTGCACGATATTTCTTTAACCACTGAACCGATTACTTTCAAATTTGGCCTGTATGTCCAACAAACATTACTTTATACTTTGATGAACCAGGATACCGATAAGTTATATACTTCTTTGAATACATAAAATAAATTGGCGCGAAATAGTATAGCAAAAGTGTAAGCTTCAGACCTTTCAATTTGAATACCCTCCACACTCCTCAAAAGATTTTTCTATTTTTTTCTGGCTCATCAAATTATGGCTACATATGTATACAGTGAAACGCCGTTTCATTTTTCAGTTTTAGATTAGGGGCCGTCGTTAAATTACGTAAGTGTAATTTTGGCGATTTCTTACCCCCTCCCTCCCCCAGTATAATAATTCGTAAGATTTGATATTGCAACCCCCTTCTTACGTAATATTTTTTACATTGAATTTTCTCAGTTATTAAAATTCTTTTAAAGGTTTATGTACTTCATTTAACTCGGTTTCGGGAAATTTAAACTAAAACAACTTTTCTGGAACATTAATGATAGAATTTGTATTTATTGAAAATTAGGTTAAGAAATATTATCTTCTCCCCTCTCCCCCCTTGTAAGAAAACGTAAGAAATTCGCGACCCCCTCCCCCCCCCCCAAAAAAAGCCTTACGTAATTTAAGGACGACCCCTTACCAGGAAGATAAATATCATGCACACCAGCGGACGACGAATTTGGCGCAACATATGTTAGTCAACCATGTGTAACTCCTATATTTGTTATTAAAAATTAATTTAAAAAAACCTATTGCTTCCTCAAAAATGCATCAATATATAGTCCAAATTTCAGATGAATAAAATTGCTAGTTTCTTAAAAAAGAATCCCCAATTTAGCTATATTTTTAGCACAAAGAATAGAATTCCGCCCTTAAACGAAAAACTTGTCCATGTTTCTTCATTTCTATATATCTCTATGTTGTTATTTAAACCCAGTTATGTTATGACTAGTCTCATTGGCAGTGCACGATTCACTTAACGATTCGCATAGCCGGGACTATGCAAACATTTCCTCACGTGTCTTCCACGCATTCGTCCCAACAGCCAGAGCTCCCATGCCCTCTCGTAACCTAATCTCGAAACTAATACCCACGATACGGTTTAATTAGCTAAGTATGCCCGCGGCGGGGCATCGTTACACCGCATTTTGTTACCCATGAGGCAATATTTCCGTTCCTCTTCCTTCCTTTTCCAGCCCACTTCTGCCGAACAGGCAGACCGAAAGGGTGTCGACCGCATACGAAATCTCCAGTCACGCTAGGAAATGGAGTAAACGATACCGCGCCGGCTGTTTCCAATCGAATCATATCAGGCGATCGTCTTTTCCTCCTTCGATTCAAGAATATGACAGGCTTCGACTGCCATTCGAAACGAAGTCGTTTACGGTTCCTTTCCCCTCCAACAGTCTGCGATGTGTCTATCTAAACTGGACGATCCGGCGAGGTGACGCTGATGATCAGGAATCAGAAACAAGTGTCGTAAAACGTTTATCTCTGCTCGCAATAAGTATTTCAAGAAGCAGAAGATAGAAACCAGGCCTCAGAGTTTGTAAACTTCCTAGCCGTTGCTATTTTAATTAAAGTCTATAAATCTATATTTTCTCCTGGCCGAGCAATGGCGGAAGTTAATTGCTTTCAAACTACATAGACGGGCGCAATAAATGAAATTGATTCGAAGGGATGGAAGGCGAAATACTCGGCTATATCATCTACCCACTCGGTGATGTATCGCTTGGCGATCAGTTCTAGCATCTGACGTTCAAATTTCCGTTGCTCGTAAACCGGATGCGCGCTCTTCCAGCCGACTATTGCCGACTGCTTAAAACTGAGAAGCAGATCAGGTTTTCCATGTGAGAAGAATGAAGTAAAAAGGAAAAGGAGACGAACGGCTTGCTTTCACTATAGTATATTCAACGTCCGTTTCTCGACAATCGGTTTATGATTACTGTAATTTTAAGTTCCCTGTAACAATTTGCTTCATATCAATTGTCCATTGATCCCTTGCTGCACATAATTGAACTATCCGAGCGAAAAGAAGCTTATAGTTATCGCGAGGACCCCAGGACGGGCCGAGATAAATGGCCATGCAGGAGGGGTGGCCAAATTCGATACGGAATGAGGGAATTCTATAACGTGTCGCCCTGTGGCATGCGTGAAAATTTGCAGACGTATAGCCACGTAAAGCTCACCAAGTCTCTAAATGACCGTAGTAAACAGATCATCGTTGCCCACACGATTCCTAATCGAATTCACAGGGCAGGACTGAATCGCTCTGCTGGAACATTAGATAATTATTATAAGTGTTATAATGTACTGTTTATAATGGCTAAAATTTCAGACAGAGGAGTGATGGAAAACAAAGGAAATAGTGTGCCTAAGCAGGTCATAGACATTCTTGAATATTTCAGCGTTTCTCTGCTAGGGGATTTTTTTTTTGATAGGTATATGTATATTGTTTTATATGGGACTAGCAAAATACCCGTGCTTCGCTGCAGTATGGATTAGTACTGCAATTAATTTTGATTAATAGGGGGAGTTGGGGCACTTTGATGCAGAGGGCACAATGAAACATTAATATTATCTTGATATCTATAGGGTATCATCTTATAATCTTATATCATCTTTCAAGATCATAGAGTATACTGTTTTGTGATCATTTTTTGAACTTCTGACTGTTTCTAGATATCAAGAGAATATTAATGTTTCATTGTGCCCCTTGCACCAAAGTGCCCCAACTCCCCCTATTGCAGTTAATTCTGAATCTTTGCATTTATTGCTGTTTTCCTTCTGTTGTCTTTTTCTCGCTGAAAGGGGGAGAATTTTTTTTTTGTTGTTGCGTGCATTAGGGTGACTGTACCTAATGTCGCCCATATTCCTAATATCGCCACCCGCTATATCTCGCAAAGTAAGCTCTAAAATTGATCGGTTATGCACTGAATTAGTACCTAAACATATGTAGGAAGACATACTGTAATTGCAGCATCATGTGATTAACAATTACAGGAAGAGAAGTATTTTAGTAGTGTATCTTAATAGTGTAAAGATTTATTGGACTGCCAGAATTTTACATCACATTCGGAGAAGGTAAGTCTAATAATTCCGTAAATGCAAGAATATCTACTAAAAAAACCTAATTAATGATTTACTTAAGGACTGTAATCGATTCAAATATTTTTCGTAATGAAAATAGTGTTTTTCATTAAGCAGTCTGCGTGTTCTCAATACCGCCTACCGGAGAACAATGGTTTCGATGTAATGTTTGTTACAGGTGGGGTCACGAAATGTGCGGAGCACCCGAAATAAACTTTATTTGTCCAATATGTACATCGGAACGTAAAAAATAAAATATTTTAAAAATCTATATTTTTAAATTTCTATATTTTTCTAATAAAAATTCAAAGATGGATAAAAAAACATTTATAGAGCAAGAAATAATAAAAGCACATGTGAAAATGACTTTAAAAACTCATATATACATGAATTAATCAATATTTTTTGAGTTGGCGATATTAGGTACCTATACTTTTTTCAGGACCCGATTTTTGCATGTCTTACGTTTTTTGAGTCCTAATTAAAATTTTGTAGGTTTCAACGATTCTAACTTATGCTACATGAAAAATGAATAATTTCTCTTTACTTTGAAATGAACTGCATGCAAAAATATAAATTATTATTTAATTGACAGCGATTTAACTTTTGCCTGGCGATATTAGGTACAGTCACCCTACAGTTTTTCGTTCTATTTTTGGACAATCCAATCTCGTATTGTAAGGCTGATTCATTCAAGCGTCTGTCAATCATTGGAGTACTTTTTTGAGAAAGTCTAGCGTTACGTTCATCACATATTTCGTTTATTTTAAAGAAGCGAATCTTCGTGAACACTTTTGCGATATAAATGAGATTTTTTCACAGCATTTTGAAAACACAAATCTATGGAAAATTTAGCAAGTTTGTTAGAATTAACACAAACACGTTTTTAAGTACGTATCTACTTATGAAAACCAAACTTACGAAAATAATTAAGCAAATGGCACAATTTCTCTTTAAAACTTTTCTGAAAATATGTGAACGAACATTTTCAAACTTTCATATTTTTACTTTGAAATTAATGGAAAAAATGAAAAGCAATGTTAAAATGTTTTTGAGAATGTGTACAAAAAATGAGTTATTTTTTAAAGAAGCAAACTCAAAGTCTGACAACCGCAACCAAATTGAACTTCCCGCTCTTTACCTGTAAATATACCAATCCACGATTAGACAACAAATATCGTGTCACGCATGAGACAATAATTTCATTATTTTATTTTATTATTTTATTATTTTATTATTTTGTTATTTTGTTATTTTGTTATTTTGTTATTTTGTTATTTTGTTATTTTGTTATTTTGTTATTTTGTTATTTTGTTATTTTGTTCTTTTGTTATTTTGTTATTTTCTTATTTTCTTATTTTCTTATTTTGTTATTTTGTTATTTTGTTATTTTGTTATTTTGTTATTTTGTTATTGTATTATTTTATTATTTTATTATTTTATTATTTTATTATTTTATTATTTTATTATTTTATTATTTTATTATTTTATTATTTTATTATTTTATTATTTTATTATTTTATTATTTTATTATTTTATTATTTTATTATTTTATTATTTTATTATTTTATTATTTTATTGTTTTATTATTTTATTATTTTATTGTTTTATTTTGTCATTAGTTTCATATAACTAGACTATTTTCTAAAATCCCATCTCTCGCGACTATTTCCATTATTTACATTTAGTTGCTGCTGAGATTTTTATCTCATGATAGAAAAATCTTATGTAAAGTCTCATCGTGGATTCGCAGCTGAAGCCAAAAGGGTCAAAACTCATAAAGCGCCCTCTTCTGGGGTGTTCTTGAAATTTCCCATTAGCCTTAACATAGTAATTGCCACTCAATGCCGAAAACTGCTTCGAAATTAGACTTTCCGTTCTCATTTAATTTAACATCTAATTTTAAAAGTAGGTGTAGCGCCCTCTACACGTGGATTTGGGAACTATTATATAGCCTATAGCACTGCCTATAACAGAGATTCTTCTGATATATGGTTCATCGAATTCGATTCAGTAGTTTTTGAGTTTTACGCGAACATTTTTACATGTAGGTGATAGAGCTTATAATTTCGAATTCTAAAGTGGAGATCCATGATGTTCGATGTTTAAGAAGACCTTATCCATTTGTATACAGACATTCAGCGGTTCTGACACCTGTAGCTTATTTCTGCATCGTCATCTGTCGAGTGCCGTCACGTTAGCAATACAAAACCGTGCCATGGACTGGCAATGCGGGCACGACATTGGTATTCACGGTCGACCTGCAACACTTTAAGGTCCCACCACATTGCCAAACCCCTATTCGATTCATGGACGCCGGTGATAATGGTTATCGCGACCTTGACTATCTTATTTTCGCAAGGTGCTTCGGAATGTCGAAAAGGGACATGAATATCCAATGATTTTGTCTCTGTGGTTGCAGCGAATTCTCATTTACGTGTGTTAAATGATTACACACGGGTGTAGATAGATTGGCAATTCAGGTGCAACTTTGATAAATAATATTGTTGAATTGCTAGCCCTCTGTAGTCCTAAGGGTTCGTTTATGCTGAAGCTGCGATAATCGGTCAAAGCGACGATAAGAAGTGATGAGCTGATAACTTGGTCATTGCAAATACTGTACACGATCAGACATATTACCTACTTACAATTAGGTACTTATGGCTACTAAACACTGTTATACGTGAAGGTTAAGGGGGAAAAAACGAAGAACGTCAATTTTTCGAGATTTTACGATTTATAACATATTTTGTTGGTGGCAACTGGGACTACAGAACTGTCGAATCGTAAACGGTTATAAAGTTAAAATGCCCCTGTAAGTTAAAGTTTTGGTGTAGGTACTGGTTACAAGTAGGGCTGAGGAATATTTGTCGAATTTTTCAGTATTCGAATATTCGAATACTTTAGTTGCTCAGTTATTTGGCGAATATAATTCGAACATCCAAGTATCCAAATACTATTTAATAACATATGTAATACTATTTATAACATTTCAGTATTCGAATATTATTCGAATATTTCAGTATGTGAATACTATTCGAATATTTCAGTATTGAACTATTGTCGTTTGCAGAAAAGAAGGCGTCCGTACGCAAAGCGGGGCAAGGGGGCTACATTGTTCGCATTGGCTCCCACCGCCTGTGTCCCGTTCGCTTACTTTGTAATGGTCAACATTGTCGTGTTGGCCAATGCGAGCAATGTAGCCCCCTTGCCGCGCTTAGCGTCCGGGCGCCTTCTTTTCTGCAAACGACAATACGTATGTGTGCAAAGTTTCAAGCCGATCGGATATGTTGAAGTGGGTCAAAATTAGCTTACAATATTTCACCCTGACAAACTAACGAACTCACAACTGAAACTAAATAAAAGCTTGTAAAAAATTAACCTAAAGAACTTGATTTATAATTCACACCATACTATTTGATTACATCAGTATTCGAATAATAACATTCAAATACTCAAATATTCGAATAATAACATTCGAATACTCAAATATTCGAATAATAACATTCGAATACTCAAATATTCGAATAATGACATTCGAATACTCAAATATTCGAATAATAACATTCGAATACTCAAATATTCGAATAATAACATTCGAATACTCAAATATTCGAAGTTTATTCGTAGCATACGAATACTCAAATATTCGAAGTTTATTCGAAGCATTCGAATACTTGTAAAAAATTCGAATATTAAAATATTCGAATAATCCCAGCCCTAGTTACTAGTAGTTAGAAGCAGGTACCCAGTGTCCACTCTGCACTGGAACAAAACACTTCATTTCGTCGATAAAGCTGTTTTGTGGCATTCCCTGTTTTTCCCCTTAGCCTTCATATTATAATAAAGTTATACACGAAGCTACTACCAGAATACCTATGTATATGTAAGTATACATACTATCACGTTTTCATATTCTCATGAGCTGTGATACATTCTTCGTGCGGATATTAACCCTCCGTGGTCACACCTTATAATCAGAAATTGGTCACATGGGGTTCACTGCTCCCCAGCGTCATTTTCGAGTCACCATTTTCGTATTTTTCAATCTTTTAACTTTCGAGTGATAATTTTACATTCGTAATACTCGTACAATCATGCTCTAATAGTATTTTTCTAAAAATTTAAATTTTGACATGTTGAAATTTGTATTTGAAAAAATAGTTATGGACAAAAGCGATTTTTTTTAAAATTCACCAAATTTTTAATTTTTATTATTAAGGTCTCGAAATTTACAGAAATATTACCAAATACATATCCTGCGGTGCGATACACTCCGAGTGATCACGAAGGATTAACACTAAAAATGATACATAACGATAATAATATTTCAAATAACTGTTCGTCAGCATGGATATTTTAGAAACTACGCTTACTTACAAAAGTATCCACCCACCGCATATTTATAACATATTTTTTATATTTAATTCATGTTATACCTAATTAGGAGTATCACTTTTAATTTGTATTAGTATGATCCTTGATTAATACACTTTTAATGAATACCATCCACCAAAGAAATGCTCAAACAAAATTTGCTGGAAGAATGGAACAAGATAAAAGCAAATTTTAGAAACAAACTAGTGTAAACCAACCAGTGACTGACCGAATTGTGGAATTTATGGACCTTTGAGATTAATACTTGAATATATTTATGTATAACAACAAAACAACTGTTGAAATTGCATTTAAATTTATTTTTCTTGAAATTTCTATAAAAATAATGACTTATTCTAATCGTAATTTAAAAAAACAATTATTATAAAATGCAAAACGTGTAGAAGCCCAGTAACTGACCGCATGCTTTTAATAAGAATTGTACTTATTAATGTTTGCTTAATACGCGTAACTAAAAATATGGGATATTAAAAGTGCAACTACACTCCATTTATAAACATATAATATTTTTAAATTTATAATTGACATTTCTTTGCCTAATGATCATTCACTGGTATGCGGTCAATTACTGGTTGGTTTACCCTAGTTCAATCTATGCATAATGAATTAATATTTATAATAAGACTACATATGCATTGCGACTTCCTAACAAATATTTATTTATTATAATTAAGTTTAGGTCAAATAAATAGGAATTAGATTTTGGTGAATATATTCCCGTACATTATTTGCTACTTTCACGTATAACTATACTTTTTTAAATAAACTGTGTATAATTTTTCACTTGAATGCGCCCTAATCTAAAATGTATTGATCAAGGTTTATACGAATACTTAGGTGCCTATGATGAATATTTTTGCCTATGATGATAAATAAGAGAAAGACAAAAAAAAATATAGACGAACATGTTAGACGATTGAAATATCCCAAAAATCGTAATTCCTATTCCTTGATCTGCATAGGTATATCAAATTGAGCATGCAAAATGAAGTGATACCAGTTTCCGGCATCAAATACCTGCATAGCATAGCATAGCTGAATCGGTTGAAAATGCAACACGAGCCCAGGTTAAATTACTACTGACATCCACCGCGGAAGGCATTGGACCTCTTTTAAGAGTGGAATCCCAGTCCCCCCTAAAAAGAACGAGTGTGCTCTGCAAACACGAAGTATCAAATAAACGCAAAGTAATATTCCCAAGCCCGTGATGACTTACCCTGAAAACTTAAATAGACCGACCATTTACAAAGTACATTACCACGAATAAAGTGTCAGCGATATATACACAGAGGTTTCCACATTGCAATAATCAGAGATAAGATGATTACAAAATATAATTCCTAAAATAGTAAGTAGGTATATAAAAGAATAACCTCAACACATATTAAGTAACAAATACAAAACAGTCCCCAAATATTTTGAAAATTATTTCTCAGAATTCTAAAAAGAAATAGGAACCCACAACGATGGCAGTCCTATGAACGCAAAGAATTCTTCAAATTTCTAAAACTCGGATCAAAAACGTGCATTTCTTGTTCATCAGATATACTATTCGATATGCGCCACTACATTTGAATCGGGAAAGCTCAGACGCGAGACAGGGTAATAAAAAAGACGGCACGTGGTTGCCTAAAACGACGCATGCGCGGCAATGATCCCCCCCACCCATAGAGTGAATCCCCGACCATACTTCACACAATAACGCGTTGCGCTCGGTTAATGGCGTGCAACACACGCACACGTGCGCACGCGCGCCTAAAGGGGGAGAAATCTTTGAAATTACCCGAATGGTGGGGTGGCCCGCGCGAATCCCTGAACGGCATGGTGCCCGGGCGCGTTTCCATAGGGCACCACCAATAATCCCGCAAGAAGGGGAAGATCATAGTGGGGAACACAAAGCGCGTCGCGAGGGGAAGCGGGAACGGCGGGGAAGTGGGGCACGTGCCAACTTGTGCACCTTGAGTTGCTCAGTGGTGGGGATACGGTGGGGCATGGTGGGGAGAGTGTGCATCTCGGAGCACAGCGCGCA
Organism: Andrena bucephala; assembly: GCA_947577245.1. Taxonomy (NCBI): domain Eukaryota; kingdom Metazoa; phylum Arthropoda; class Insecta; order Hymenoptera; family Andrenidae; genus Andrena; species Andrena bucephala. The sequence goes on from OX387715.1 coordinate 110,491,303, forward strand.
GAGTTTGAGGTAGTCTGCGAGCAGGCGAGCGAGTGTGCGCTTGCGTGGCCCTCGGAGAACATTTCTCCCTTTTCATTCCTCTAACCCGTTCTTGGACCATTTTCCGTTCCGTTCTCCTCTCCTCACCCCGTCGTTCCCTTCTACCCAGAACACATTCAATCTCCGAGGGTCTGCGACCTTCTGCCCTGCTTTCCCGATTGGACACATCCAATTGAAATCACCGAGAGTTTGCAACGAATTTCGAATCTCTTCAGATTGGACCGGGGATACCCGAGGCCCTGAGGCAGGTTCTCAAAGTTCTGGAGCATACATTCAAAAAGGACTCATCGATCCAAAGCAGCCTCGTATAACAGCCGATGTGAGTACAATAGACACACTGAACACTTCGAGATGATGTTCTCGACTGATAGCAAGAAGCAAACATGGGCAGCCCAAAATTGCGCGTCGAGGCTCATCGGGGAATTTCGATCGCTCGACGATTCGCCACCGTGTCAAACTCGGGAAAGCAGAGGGAATAAGTACTGCTCTCTGCCATCGTCCCCGGTTTCCGGGGACTTGTATAAAACTGTACATATGACACATGGTATACGTAGTCTGTACAAAGGGCGAGGAAGAGGTGGGAAGAGGGACGTAGAGTACTGATGCTAAAAGTACAACGCTATTCAAGTCACTTACTCGGTGAATGAGAATCGCCTGTGAGGCTTCACCGTGGTCAGCGTCACAGATCGTACGTCCTCAGCATTCTGTGAAGAATGAGATCAGCTGAAGAAATTTCCGGGGTGATGTTGACACTGGGGTGTACTTACCTACCACAAATACATTCAAGAATTATCGACCGAAGGCCTGCAGTTACATAGGAATTATCGACAGTTGGTATCATTTACCTCTCGTCGATGGAATCATGCTGCGCCAGAAACTCTTCACCGCAACGCACTGCGATCCATGGCACTGACCCTGTATTTGGTATGCTAGTTAATTTAAGTTTAATTTCCTATTAAGCAGCTACTTTGAAATCGAAGATACTGGTGTAGATATAACTGTAATTAGTGTTTTTAATGTTAGTCGCGTTTATTAGTAGTAATTCAACTAGTCGTAATTTATTCTTAAAAATATGTTTCTAACATTAATAATAGAAGATTATCGAAACACCAAAGTAACGATCTAGTCGAAATGTGATAAGGATTTCGTATTCAACATGACAATCAAAACGTAAAATCTAGTCAAGAGAAAATATATCTGTAGAATCTAGTCAAAACTAAAAAGTTTCAATCTAGTCAAAACTAAAATGTTTCAATCTAGTCAAACTTAAACATTAGTCGAGGAAACTTTCTTCTAGTCATAACATACTGTATTCTAGTCGATCGTCAATCAGTCAAATACGTAGCAGAATCAAAGTCTTAAGATAAGTAAAAAGTACTTCAACTCTCTTGCGGATTATTAGAAATTAAGTTCAAAATTGCACAAAAGTCTATACTTAATAGTATTTCTTTTAACATTAACAAAGTTCAGGCGTCGAAGTATGTATATATTTCTTTATATTTCTAGTCAACTCTATCTCTAGTTACTATATAGTCGTACGTCATTTCCCGTTGATGACGTCCAAATACCCTTAAGTAGCAGTTCGTGTTCAGAAACAATTATGCAGGCCACAAATGAATGCAATTTTGATTTTATATTCGAAGCGTCGTATAGATAACTTGTTTCTATACTTATGTACACAGTAAAATTAATATTATCCGTGGATGCGATGCCATACAATGGATTAAGTTACGAAAGCGTAATGTTCATTCTTGCAACGTTCGAAGCATCGCCGTTTCGTCGAGAAATAAACGACCGCGAGGTGCCGCTAGCTCCTAGTCTTACGTTAGAATAGTTTGCCATTGAAATTATTCTAATCGGCATATATAAATGTAGCAATGTAAATACGCCTTTTTCTTATTTAATACGGGAAACGTGCCAGTATTTCATTTTAATGCCGCGATCGTACAGAAAGATATATCTAAAAAAATAATTACACACTCGAAAACATCAAACTACATCAGTCGTTTCTTAAAAAAAATTAGTTAAACATAATGATAAAAATCGAGTAAATTCAGCTACGTTTACATAATTTAATTTATAATTTCCAGTTATTATTTCATACTCGTACGATCTAGCAAAATTAATAATTAATTATACTTTGAATATAAAGAGAGTGTCCACGTCGGCAGCTACTTATGTAGGATAAAGTTATTTTAAGCTGAACAATAATTTTAATCAACCACATTGAAAACTGCCATTAATTTGAAAGGTAAAATGCCGAAATTTTATTTTTCATAGGCCGAAGCGCCTAAGGAATAAGTACAAAGAAAGGTTAGTGCTTAAGGCCAAAATAGGAATTAATCAATTATTCCAGGGCTGTGTTTAATAATTAAGACTAATTTTATATTAATTTGGGGTACAATCAAAATTCGAATCTTACCGACCAGGTTTCCAGGCACCTGCCTTAACATGCATCGATAAAGTCTAGTCCAAATACATGTTGCCGATATATCGAACTTGATCTCATTGTCAGAATAATTTTACATATTTTATAAAAACCAAAAGACAAATCCGTTCTTAACGTACATGTAACGATCCAAAAATTATAACGAATTCTAGTCACGGAAATACGTAAATAAGACAAGCGTGTAGTTTATCTATGAAAGTAAATTACTTATTAAGAGTGGCATCTAGTCAAGGAGACCACGGACGCCAACTCGAACAGTTTACTCCAGGTGAATAATTTTCGAGGCAAGAAAAAAGAACCGCAACAGTCATTGCGAAAGTTAACTAATAAAGAAAGATTTCGTTTGTATTTTTTGCCGAATTTGCTTCTGAATTTGACTTGGGAAGCTTAGTAGAGTACTCGATCTCAGTCCGTGGTTAATGCATTTAGTATAATATAATATTGTAAGTCAGATTATGCCAGTAGTCTCATGAAAGCGCGACAAAAATATTAGGATTTGGCGGGAAAACTTTCACTGCTATTGATTTTATATGGAAGTAATAATAAGGTATAGAATACTTAAGAATACATAAGTATGTACATATTTCAAAGACAATACAATATGCATCGGAACGAATACCATGTTATAAGACAGTTTGTGTGTGAAACATGTAACAAATCGGATGTTCTATGTAATCATTTAATTTATAAGCTACTCGTATTGTATGTTTTTAATTCATAATTTATTTGTACTATCATGCGTATTGTGTGAGCGTGGGTGTGTCTTAACTATTTATTTATTTATTACATATTTATCAATAATATATTAATATAAATCACGACTTATACACATTTTTGCATATTTAATCGTATAGTATACATTTTATCAAATTGGTTTGTTTCGTGTGTGTACTGTTTGTATGAAGTATATTTATTCATCCACTATATAGCTCGATTTGTATCTGACATTTTCGTTTATGCACTAAAATGAATCCGATTGGATGCATCTAAATTTTTTATATTCACAAATATTAACAGTCATTTACACGTAATTCTGAAATATTTCGATCATTCCAAAATCGCCAAAAAGTTTCCCATGAAACATCAAATTGTGGAAATAAAGTTGTACAAAAAACAGAAATAATGATTACCTTACTGACCCTTTCAATCGAAACATCCTGATTTATCCTGTTCAAGAGTATTCTTGAACCTTAAGTACTCAAAAAAATAATGCACAAAACACTTTTTAAACGTAACACGTGCCAAACAAGTTGAATTCAAAATATCAAATATTTATATTCGAATTTCTCCTTTTCAACTTTCAACTGTCCACTTCGATGAAAACGCCTCTTAACAGTCTTAGCGCAGTTGATACAATTTTATCATTCCCGTACAAATAATGTATACATGTTTAAAAATATTTACACTCACATGGATAAATATATAATCCCATTGAGCAACTTTTGAAGAAAAAAAAATATGTTTTACCAAAAAATAGTTTTTAAAAACTAGCAGTGACATGCTCACGTAATGCATACCATCCTAACCTGAATTTGTTGGTCAAGTTTGAAACAAATACATAAATACAAACTTCTTCTGCTTCTCATAAATAATTATTTAATTGTATAATCGATATAGAATGTTTTCTTAATTTAAATAACAATTCCCGATCTAATCCCATGTTCTAAACTATAAAATTAATATTTCATACCGGTTAGGGCACAGGCGAAACAGAGTTGTGCCCGGTTAAGTTAATAATTTTAAGGTTAGGTTTATACAAAATCATCCGCACTAAATACCATTTTTAACGAAGTTGATTCTGCACATTAATTTTATATGTAATTTAATTAATTATAACCTCGTGCGATAATTTTTTAAGTTAATAATAAATAGTAGTTTCTTTATATCACCCGATTTTATGTTGCCAAAGACTACGCACTTGCATTTAAAACCGTATTAATGAACAACACATGAAGTAGATTATATGTGAATAATAAAATATCGATATAATGATTCTGCTAAGAGGATCCAACAAACTATTTACAACAAGCATAAGATGCATGTCCGCTTATTCGAAAATTTCATCCTTACCCTCACGTAACCAATTCATTGGGAAATACATTGTGGCGTTGCGTGGTGGCGCAGCAGAAATCTCACGTTACAAATGCAATGTAACGAGCAAAAGAATTTTCAGCAACGATAGCGACAGAGATGACGCTCAGAGCTTCCAATATAAGGTAGTGATGCTACACAAAAGTATCAACGACCAAAATGTGAACTTGAAAGAGTTGGAACACATCATCCAGAGATTAGAAAACAATGATTATGATTGTCCAGCAAGTTTGGGTATAATGTTGCTTAAATGTTGCGGGAATTTGTTATACGATGCGCCCTTAAAGACTAGGCAAGAATTGACTAGCCGTACGTGGAACCTTTTGAAAATAAGGAACTGCAAGTTGTCAATAGACCACTATCATGCATTGTTGCACACTTACATTGATAATGCTTGCACTGTTAACGTGCACGAATTTTTGAACAGTATGACTGTTAAACCAGAGTACGACACGTATTGTCTTCTGTTGAATGTATTGTCAAATGTAGGAGACTTTAAATCAGCTGAAACTCTTCTATCAGACATGAGCAAAGAAGGATTGCCTTTGTGTGAAGAAGGATACAATGCATTGGTGTATGCATACTCTGTCAATGGAAATACGGCGAAAGCCAAAGAAGTAATATCTTCTATGGTGGAAGCAAATATTCAACCATCGCCTACAACCAACGTACAATTAATGTTTGCCTTTGCGAAGAATGGCAATTTTGAGGACTTAATGGAAGTTCTGAGAAGCACAGTAATACCTGTATCAGATAGTATGAAGCTTGTTAAATTTCTTAGTTTATCAGATAATGGAATGCATATACCGAATGTATTGAGATTTATGCAGCCATTAGATAAAGCGAAACTGGACGTTTTATCCGTTATCGTACAGCTTGTGCGCGAACAGCACTCTTTAGATGCGTATGCGGTTATTACTCATGTTCCTATGAATATTGGACTCCACCATGTAAGACGAACTCTAGCATTTTGTCTTGTAAAGGAAATGATTAAGTTGAACGTGGACCCAAAACTTCTGTTGAAAGTTGTAGCTGATTTTGCAATAGAGCATAATATTACAGGCGTTTGGGAGAAAGCGGTTCAGTTTGCTTTGTACGAGAATAATCAAACGTTAGTCTTTGCACTATTTGAAGAAATGAAGGCAAAGAACATAATTGTTAAGTCTGAATATTATTGGCCTTTGCTCTCAATTGCATGCCAAAACGGAGAAGAAAGCGATATATATTCAATTATCAGACACATGATAGCTCTGGATATTCAAATAGATTCCAAGAGTTTTACGCATTATGTATTTCCATATATCAATACCAGCGATCCTGTTGTTACAGTTAAGAAAATGTTTAATAACGGAATAGCGCCTATCTACATAATAGAGCCACTCATGATGTTTTTATTAAACGAGCAGAGAGTTGAAGAATGCCTTAATTTGTGTAAGACTTATAAGAAGAAGGTCGATTGTCAGAACATGCTGGACTCTTTGATTTCCAATTATAAAACTTCGAAAAACATCGATCAATGCATACAACTTATATTTGAATTATCCCGTAATGGTCAGGGTTTTGCTGGGACATTTTTAAAGAAATTTGTAGATCAACCTGAATTTGAATTGAGAGATTTTATGAAACTTTTGAATGCTATGCAGGAACATAAAGCATATATGTCTGCCAAGGACATAATGTACATAGAGAACAAAGTATTCAGTATGAATTTAGAGGAACCAGTTAAACAATATATTTCGCACCTATTTGTGTCCTTAACTGCGGATGAAAGTGTGCACAACTATAATAGCGGAGAATTCGTGCATCCAGAGTACATGAATGAAAATCAATTACAGTCACATTTACACGAGCTTAAGAGTGCAGGGAAGAATATCAGAGGTGTCTTACGAAAACTATTCATAATAGCCTGTAAGAAAAATGATGCTAAGCAGATAAATGAAATTTTAGAAGAACTTAAATCGAGGAATATGACATGTTCAGCTGGGATGAGAATAGCTTTATTCGATTTCTATACGAAAAATAAAATGATTAAGGAGGCCTCGGTAGAGTTACAAGAGACTCAATCTCTATTCCCAGACTTTCGAATTGATAACTTTAAAATTCTGCAGTTCGTTCTATTATTACTGAACAAGAATATGGTAGAGGAGGCTTTCAATGTAATAAAGGAATGTAGGCAGATCAATCACAAACCAGATGCAGTATCATTGTGCTCAAAAGTGCTAAATCTACTAGCACACAGCGATAACTTCAATTACACTGAAAATATGGTACACCTTCTCATTGAAAAAGGCTATTGTACACATAAATCTGCTATTTTGAGGTGGTTAGTAGTTGGCCCGTTGTTAAGAGGTGACATTGAATCAGCTGTAAAGGTATTCAGAAGATGCGTAAACGAGCACAACAAAACCCCGGCGAAGCAAGAATTATTAACTGAATTGATTAAGCAAGCATCAAAATCATCCCCACAGCACAACCAATTGCTACAAGATGTTTATGGTCTCATAGACACAGTTCACGGGCATAATGTGACGGTTACCAATCTAGCGATATCGTTAGCGCTATGTAATAAAATAAATGAACTACGAAATTTAGTCGAAGTATTACATTATTTCTATTTACTGTTTACGTGATGCATGGTACTCGTATCAAATAACTAATCGAAATGGTTTATTTTTTAGAAAGAAAACATATCTGGAGATCGTTTGCTAAGTCAAGTTCAATATTTAAAGGAGGCCGACATTGTAAAAATTTCATTGACAATGTTAGAAGTGGGCGGAGAAATATTTAAAGGAGACTTGGAACCTATATGTTATTTAACCCTGACTATATACAGTGAGTGACTATATTTTTAATGTACAACTAGCGTTAACAAGTTTAAACTTAATAAACATTTATGCACAGATGAACAGAACGATTGTAAAGGTGCTGTGGAACTAGAGGAAAAAATGAGACAGAGTGGGATAACACCTAGTAAAGATTTTCAAATTGTTTTCACTACTTTACTGAAAAGCCATAAATTCCCGGAATCGAATTTAAATACTGCATCCGATGAAATGATGTTAAATAAGTACGAAAGAGAAGAGAAACATAATATTATTCAATAAATAATCTTTAAATTGTCCTTTAAGATAGTATTATAAGTAGTCATTGAAGTAAATGTGTCTTCTTTCACTAAACCATAATTACCACGTTCCCTTTGCTCAGCAATAAAAGCTCTAATATTTTCATGTTCTTCCATCAACTTTTCTACTGTATTCTCCAATACATTAATCTGACTGTATATTTCATTATTTTCTAACTGTTGTTTTATTTCATTATATTCAAGTTGAACTGCCTTGAGTTCTGGTTCACACTTTGATCGCTGCTTTTTCAACTGTTCGCAGTCCGCTATCAATTCTCCTTGCTTTAGTGTTAATTTAGCTTTTAGACTATCTAGATCCTCTAAACCCATTAGTTTACTCTCTTTCTTATTCATTCGTTCATTCAAATCGGTAAATTCTGCTCTAAGTTTTCGTTCCAGTATCTCCATTTTACTTAATACTTGCTGCATCTTTAAGTTTTCTTTTGTCAGACTTTCAAAACTTTGATCATTGTTAATATTAGCGTAGTCGTCGTAAGAAGGTACACTGTTCAAAATAGCCATTTCATCACCGCCAGTGAAATCTATATCAACATCTACCATATTCGAAATATTTTTCAAATATTCAATTATCGTCTTCTCTAATTTGTATAATTTGTTTGTCTCGTCATGTTTATTTTGTTCAAAAGAAGACATGAATTGTTCCATGATCACTTCTCGTTTGCGAAGTTCTTTGTATTTAATTTGTTTTTCAGATTGTGTGTCCTCCATGTCAGTTTCCAATTGTTCGAGTTCTTGTTCCATTTCTTGCATTCGCTTTTTCTTCTCGGACAGTTGCGCTTCTGCAGCTGCGATGTCCATGTTATCCTGTTTAGTTTTCTGTAACAACCTTTCCTTTTCTTCCTCCGGCGAAATTCTGCATCTCTCTTCTTCTCGTAACTTAGCTCTCTTCTGTTCTGCTTCTATAATTTTCAGATGTAATTTAAACGCTTCTTGCTTTAGAGGGGACAATGCTACTTCTTCCTCTAGATAAGCTTGTTCTTTGGATAAATCATCTAATTCTTGTTGCATTATATTTGCCTTTTCTTGCAAGCTTGTTTTCTCTTTCAATAATTCATCATACTTATCTTTTGTACTCGAGTCCATACTCTCTATAAGTCTCTCTGTCCTCTTCTTCTCATTTTCCAACTGCTTTTCTGTCTTATGTAATTGTTGTTCCAAGTGCTTCCTTTCTTCAAACGTGTTTTCAATTTTCACTAAACATTGCTCATTCTTCATGGCAAGTTCTTCCGTTTCTTGTTCAAGAATTTCCTTTCCGATGTCTGACGTCATCTTGTCTACGACAATGTTATAGTCAGCTAACTGCCCTTGCAAGGCTGTCAATTCAGCAGCCAAGTCTTTGGCTCTCTTATCGTAATGCAGATAGGTGGCTCTTTCTTTATTTTGGTCTTCTATGTCTTTCACAATAGTGGCAATTTCTTGATTCAGCTCTCTTGTCTTCAATTGCATGAGTCCGATATAATATCTCTTGTCTTGAATTTGTCTGAAAATAAAAGTTTTAAGGTAGAAAGTAAAAGAGTCTGTTGATTACTTATAACTAGGAGACCAAAGTTGTCAAGCTTGAGACAAATTTACCTTGCCATTTACCTTACCTTGACAATCCTCTGCCTGTTCCAGGTCTAACACCTGCCACTCCATACTGAGTGATCGGTCTTTCCATCATGCTCATATTCATCTGACCAGGAATCGAAAGTCCTACATTCATAGATCCAGAACTAATTGAACTCATTGTAGCCAATCTCGAACCCCCTGCTTGACTGAATATGGCTGGGGTCGACGGTGGTCTAGCCAGGACATTTTGTCCAGGCGTTGCTGGACGAGTGGTTCCAGAAGTAATACGAGACTCTCCGAAATCATTTTTCAACGCTTTGCGAGGCCTTTCGAGCCTACTTTGCGGTAGACTTATACCTGTTGATGGCCTCTGCATTGCGCTCAATTTACTTGAAGTATTTTCATAATCTCAATATCACTCAAGACTGGTATTTACTGTAGCCTGCTATCAGACTAAACTAATTCGTATGCCATATAAAAACTAAGTAATGAAGGTTTACAATTAGCTTCACTGACATCTCTTTCAACAACTGAAAATGTGTTCCCCTTGTTTCATTTCTTGTTGCCATGGAAACTAGTCATGTAACATATATGGATGTGAAACTTAAAGGACATAACCAGCTTGCAAAGTTTAAGACACAGTTTTTAATTAAATTACAAGAATGAATTTATAAATAAATGTTAAGGGAGGAAAGTTATATGGCTGGAACTTATTTTTGACAATATTTTACTACAACTTATTTGGATAGAAAAAGTGTAGGGAATCAAGTTTTAAAGATAAAACAATGTACTCTTTTTTTACGTAAGTTTATTTTCAAATTCTAATATTACAATAAACGCACAGTAAGTACTGTGATCCTCCAGGAAGTGATCGAAACTAGTGATCCTCCAGGAAGTGATCGGTATAACCGCAGCCATTTGTCACGATTTGGAGCAAAACCGAAAATAAACATAACCTAACTGTTCATTCTGTCTCTTTCTATCAGTATTTCTGTCTCTTTCTATCAGTATTTCTGTCTCTTTCTTTATTACAGTTTATTTCTCTGTCTACTTCCGCTTTTGCTCCAAATCACAGCAACCAATCAGCGACGATATACGTTGTTCCGATCACTCTCTAGACTCTAGAAACAACGGAACAACATATATCGTCGCTGATTGGTTGCTGCGATTTGGAACAAAAGCGGAAGTAGACAAAGAAAGAAACTGTAAAAAAAGAGACAGAAATACTGATAGAAAGAGACAAAAGTACTGATAGAAAGAGATAGAATGAACGGTTAGGTTATGTTTATTTCCGGTTTTGCTCCAAATCGTGACAAATGGCTGCGGTTATACCGATCACTCCCTGGAGGATCACTATTGTGACGCAGGTCACAGCGCCACGTTCATGTTCGTTTCACATTCGTTTGAATTTGTAACTGTTAATCTAAAAAAATTTCTTCGACTTTTACACTAATCACGAAGCGAATGTGATTATAATATTATGAGCAATATTCTGTGCAAATAAATAACGATACAGCGTTTTTCAGGACTCCGTGTTACATATGCATACACATACATATGTAACAAAATAATATCGTACAGCATATATTTTGAATAAAACGTACGTTTTTGTATAATCTGTGCCATTCTTATCGCTAACAAGCTACTTATCGCGACTTACATCTATAAGTACTTATCTAAATACACTCTACAGTTTCACAATTCGTATCTATTGCTCATGTAACCTGCATGAAGGATAATCAAAAGTCAAAGCTATAAGCTGTGTGGCAGTAGTATTATCTTTGTGGCAGTTATTACAGTGCGTGAAATAGCAGAGCAGAACAAATATATGAAATCATTTTTACGCTTTATTGTATCTGAAAACTCTTCGTAAAAGCTGTAAGTTGGTTCACCATATTGTTATAGGCTAAAGAAGGTACCTACTGTACCCTTTTTAATAATAAAACATTAACTATATGTGTATGTAAGTACATATACACAGAGTGATTTATGCAGCAGTTTTAGATTACCATGAACAAGGGGTTAAAACAGAAATTGTATAGTGTTAGACAAGATTTGATACAACTACATAGGAATTAAAATTTATTTATATGTATATTCTTAATGATTTGATGATACGTAATGGATCAAACTACTAAAGATAGAAAGAACATAGAGTGTAACGATTATTGGACTACTTTTTGTAATAAAACGTATTGTGTAATATGTAAAAATCCATTTAATCGGGCCTTATATTCTATAACATTTTGTTACTTGATACTTAATACTTTGAATTCTTGAAGAAAATATTAGATTTCCTGTTTAAGAAAAGGAAGTATTTCTTCCTTTGATACAATCCAATTGTTCAAATAATTTTTCCATATGATACATTGTTATTTGAAGGTGTCGAGATGAATAAATTGTTCTCTATGCAGTTTATTGAATTATATGTTTTATTATTATTAATGTTTAACAATTCATCATGGAACAATTCTTTTTTTAATATTAATAATTAGGAACATACTTTCTTCTTCAATGTATTTATCAATAAATAAATTTATCACCTTATTGTTTATCATTTCCAAAATTTAAGTTATCAGTGTAAATGAATTTCTCGTAGAAAAATAATAAGCTGCAAAAATTACAAAGAAGAAGTTCAAAATAGAAAGGATAAATAACACTTGGAAATTACATATATAGTTACTCATGTACAATATAAGTATTCACTTACAGCATACATGTAACATATTTTACACATTCAAGCAATGGTAATGTTGAAATTACCAAATTTAATTTACGTTAGTATGAATCTTGAGTAATATATCTTTAGTTATTACTATTTACTGAAGAAATTTTCAAATAAATGTTGGGTGAAGGTTAGAACAAGATAAGTACATATATCACAAAAATACTTAGTTCCATCAATGCATAATAGATGAAAAGTTATAATAAGATCGTAGAGATATCCCAGAAGATATTAATTTATTGTAATTAAACTTATGTAAAATAAATATTGAATTTGTTCAGATACTTTTGTGCATGTTCTTTGATGCTTCCATGGATACCAATACTTTTTTTAGTAAACTATGTGTAATTTTTCAATTGAATGCACACTTATCTAAATTATATACAAATCAAGATTTATACTTATTTGAATTAGAACTGGTAATTCTAACTTTATTATTGGTGAAATACGCAACACATGACGAGGACTTATAGTTTTGTGAGTGACTATGTATATGTACATGCAGTGGCTGTATTGTATGGCGCATAGAGATACAGAGATAATCGTATTTTATGTTCTTGAGAAATGTAAGATATGAAATTATGATAATAATCGTACATGACTTGTATTTAAAAGTATAAATAATGTTTGAAGATATTCTGGCTTACTTTGTTTGCTTAATTTAGCTTCAAATAATTCTGTAATAATCTATGAAGGTAATTATTTACAAAAGGGCAGTCCTTACCGATTTCAATGACCTTGAAATATGTTGTTAAAATTGATATTCCGAACAAATTTTTCCTCTATTTGTTACCGTAACACATAAACAGATATTTTCTCATGCACCCTCCCAGTGGCACACTCAGAATTTAATCTTGGGGAAGTCGAGTTGAACGGATAAAAATTTTTTTAATGCAAGTTCAATAAAATTCGTTACATGATTATAAAAATTTATTTAAAGAATAAAATTCAGTTTTCTTTTCTACTTACAATGCCCTTCTTTGGGGTATGCCAAGGCCCCTTGCCCCCTCACCCCTCTGGGTGCACCACTGCACACACCGTACATGTTTACTCAATATTCCTATAATAAAGAGATTAAAACATTAATCGGGAATTTCTTTAATCGAGATTTCTTATGTGTGATTTAATTAAATTTTTAACACTGTTTCATTACAGATGGCTCTTTGTTGGGGTATAGCAGGCGCTGGAAAAATATCTCGGGACTTTGTAACGGCCATACAAGCAGCCCCAGAATCCAAACATGTAGTTGTTGCAGTAGCGGCACGCGAATTATCTCGCGCACAAACGTTTGCTAATTTGTACAAGATTAAAGCAGCGTACGACAGTTATGCAAAATTGGCAGAGGATAAAAATATTGGTATGCTTTTACAATTAAATATATGTGTCAAAGTAAATGAGTCTTTATTATAGGTGTCACTGCTTAAATTATCGTACACTAGGGGTACGTTCCACTTACGTCGAAATCGTCCGCACGGTCGCGATATGTAATGGAAATCACGGGCGTTCCGGGCGATTTGGGCGGAAGTGGAACGCACCCTAAGTACATCCCACACATTCGTTCCAGCCGACCAAACGCGCATCTTCCTCGCTGTCTCTCTCTCTCTCTCTCTGATTAGGAGACGCGTAAGAATGGGAACATTCTCCACCATGCATGTGGTCGGCTAGAACGATTCATCAAGACGCAATATACACCCGAGTAATTTGAACCATTCACACCGACTATAGGTAGCCCTGGGTAGCCCCACGGTGTATGAATCGGGCCGATTCAATCGGCCCTTCCTAAGCGCAATGCGCAAACGAAATGAGTGCGAAATTATTCTGCTCTCGGTTCTGGGAAGCGGGTCCCAGCTTACGAAGTACCATATTTCAGTGCCATATAGTCACCTGACCCCCAGAATAAATTTTCGGAGAGACATTCGCGTTAGTCGCTGACAAACCGAGTCAAAGGGCAGCGTAGCGAGAGCCTACCGTGTGTGTTATGTGTATGCCAAGCTGTTCTTCTAAAGAAGTCACAAGTACGCAAGCAACACACCTTTCGGAATTTCAACACATTTTAGAGTAGTTCTTGAGTTGCACGCTGTTTATGAGCAGCGGACACTAAGTTCAGTTCTCAAATTATGTGTCGGTAACACAGTTTTGCTCGAGACCCAAAACCCTATATTATATATGATACTTTTTATCCCGATTTTTTTAACCGATCTGAACCAAATTTTGCATAACTACTCTCTAGAACTCTGCGGGAAATATAGGCTACCATGAATTCTGGACATCCCACCCCTTCCCCCTTATTTCACCCTCTTGACACTCCGTTATAATCGAAGTTTTACCCGGGCAACACCGGGTACTTTAAGCTAGTATGAAATATAGAACAGTGTGGCCTTAAAAGAACCTAAAGCTTCAGAATTTAAATATAATTAAATTTTCACCGCTATTAAAACTTTAATTCCTACCGCTAGTAGCGCTGCACTCTGATTTCATACTTAGCCGCTAACGTTGGACGTGACACGGAAATGATAATGGGGCTTATGAGCCCCAAAACCGTGAAACAGAAAATATCTCTAAAAGATCTATCATACACCTCGCCTGTGCCAACAGTGTAAACAACTTTCGCTCATGCGTATGTACTGTCAATCACATCTATTTGCTATTCTCTTTCATTCATATATACAGTAAAGTCTCTCTATGGGCTCGGTTTTGTGCACACGATGAGGGCTTGTCACCTATCCCCACCACTTCTGTCTCACTCTTGTCCGGCGAAGGCGAGAGCGAGATGGAACGAGAGCGAGCGAAAGGCGCTGAAAGCGAGCGAGGACGGTACGAGACAGACGACGCGTTGATGTTTTGTCTCGCTCCGTCTTTCGGAGGCCTGATACTCCGTCCTTTGCATGCGCGGCGGGCGTGCGCGATGGTCGCTAAATCTTGACGCAGGCCCGGCTCAAGTCTTTTTTGCGCCCTGGGCGGAAAGTCGACAATAGGTGCAAAATGGTATTTTCATTGCTGGTATTGTTCAAAATAAACTTTAAAATTAAATATTACAAGTTGTACTATAAGTGGTTTAATACTACGAATAAAAATTCAGAGTAAGGTCATCAATAAACTCAAATAAATATATTATAATAAATGGCGGAATTTGGCAAGTTCGCCTAGGGCCCAAAAAAGACTCGTGCCGTGCCTGGCTATCTGACCGTCGCCCGCATGCGTCGAGCAGTCACGATTCCATCTGAGCGCTCGCACCCGTCGCGCACGCCTGCCGCGCACGCAAAGCATTCCATCTCGCTCCCCCTTCGACCAGAAAGAAGCGAGAAACGAACACTCGGAATTAGGACTCGGGTCTCCATGAGGGCTCATCGCCGGTCCCGACCAGCGAGCCCATAGGGAGACTTTACTGTACTCACTCCCACTCTTCTCTCGCAAATGCATGCCTTACGACGTCAATGATCTTGTCCAATCAATTAAATGTGCGCCAAGTATAGTTGTGGGGCGCTACTGGAAGCATAATTCATTTATTAATTACATTGTTTATTGTAATAACAAAATATTTATGAAAATATAAGCAAATGTTAGGAAGAGATAATTCTGTTATTTTAGTATTATAGTTTTACATCACTACTGGACTTACAATTTTGTTATATTATTTTATACTTATTCTGTTTTTACAGATGTTGTATATATCGGAACTTTAAATCCACAACACTTTGAAATAGCGAAATTAATGTTGGATCATGGAAAACATGTTTTATGCGAAAAACCTTTAACTATGAATTTAAAACAAGCAACCGAGTTAATTAATTTGGCGAAGAGCAAAAAATTGTTTTTAATGGAAGCTATCTGGAGTCGATGTTTTCCCGCATATGAAATCGTTAAAAAGGCGATTGACACTGGAAGTATTGGGGAAATTCACCAAGTCATTGTATCCTTTGGATTTAACTTGGCGGGTGTTGAAAGACTTAAGTATGTAAATAATATTTCCCTTGCGTTTATTCTTTTATTCATTCAACTTATTCATGTACTAGCTTTACTACTCGGCTTCGCCCGAAATGTTGATTCCGATTTTATTAAAAAAAATTTTTTAGTCTTTTGGCTTAGTCAGGCATAATGAGCTGTGACACATTTCGTGATCCCAGAGTTTATAGTTCAAAAGTTGAATGCGATGCATGAAAAACATTTATTTAATATAATTTCTTCGAGTCTTCAAAAGTAAGCACGTTTTTTGTTTAATGAAATTCAAAATAAGAATGTGTTTATAATTTTTAATATTACAAAAATAATTTTGCAATATGAAAATATATTATTCAGATGGACCAAACCTTCTAGAGTAAAATAAAAAAAAAAAGAACGAATTCAATACAATAAATTATTTCCGAGATATAAAATTATTAGTACAGCTTGGATTCACGAAAGAAAGCAAAACTTAGAAGATTCAAAGCTCTGTATTTTTTAAACAAATTCGAAACCATCGAAATGATACTTAAAACTTAAACTGTCCCTAATTTTATAAGAACTACATCATATCTTATTTTAAACAAAATCCTTCACATCGACGTCAAAAAGTGATCCATATATCGATTTGCGTACTGACGTCTGAGTTTATTTTGTATGTGCTGATAACGTAGTTTCAAATTATAGAAGAATATTTTTTGTATTTCTTTCGTTTCAACTTGTCTCATTATTTTGGAACTCTTGTGTATAAGAGAATGTATGGTAATGCCATCCGGCTCTTTTACAGATTTTTAATACAGCATAGTCAAAACTACTACATAGAAAATACTTTTATTTCTTTAGCTTAAAAAGTTTAGGAGGTGGCACCGTATTAGATTTGGGTGTGTATGCAATACAGTTCGCTTGTTTGGTATTTAACAATGAAGTACCTCACACTGTGCGAGCTTCTGGTTGTTTAAATGACGAGGGTGTCGACGAATCCGTGTCTGCAAGCTTTACTTACAAAGGAAATCGGACTGCCACCATTATCACTCAAGCTTTAGTTGACTTACCCAATATCGCTTATGTTATTGGAACGAAAGGAATGATAAAAGTACCGCAGTTCTGGTGCCCAACGACTGTAGAACTACCAGGTGATACAATAAATCTGCCACTTCCAAAAGGGGATCACAAATACAATTTCTTCAACAGCCGTGGATTAATATACGAAGCCGATGAGGTTCGCAACTGCATTTTGAAAGGTATTGTGTATATATTAATCTATTTAAAATTTTTAATTACTATGTGAACTTAGCACTGAAAGATAATTTAATACGCTCGAACTTTTTTTCTGTTACACCTCGTGTCATTACAAAAACGATTTTCACACCCGTGTCTATCCCTTGCAAGGGCGATAATCCCGATACACGGGGCGAGTTATCCATTAACCTTTAGAGGACCGGCTTTTTTTTCGCAAAAATAGTGGTTTTCAGTTTCCAATTTTTATATATATATATATATATATATATAGCGTACATGTCGTGCAGAATTAAAGGACTTGCACAGAGCCCCAAAAGAGACTTTGCCAGTCCGGAACGGTAATCAAATTAATTGTTAACATTTTTTAATTTTAAAAATACAGTATGTCTGGGTTTTTTTATACTGCTGATCACGAATCTGTAGTCGGATTATAAAAATATTTTACCTACATGGCAGTTTTACTGACCTAAACGAATGAATACATACCAAAGTTCAGAGAACTTTATTTCAGAGTTACCCAGAGCTAACGACGTAGACGTAGAAAGTTTTTATATCATCTTTTTCTGCTCCCCCCCCCCCCCCCCTTTCCATTGGTTTATTTATTATTTTTGTATTGTTTCAGGAATTATTTTATTTTGTCGTATTTTTTGTGTTTTTTTTTAACAGAACGAATTTATAGTCTAATATACAAACAAACACAATCGAGTACTAACACACACATACGTATTTATACTTTAAACCGTTTTTAAATAGTGTGCTTACTCAAAGCCCCAAAAGAGGCTTTGTCGGTCCCTTAAAGGTTAATG
Source organism: Andrena bucephala (assembly GCA_947577245.1). Classification (NCBI taxonomy): domain Eukaryota; kingdom Metazoa; phylum Arthropoda; class Insecta; order Hymenoptera; family Andrenidae; genus Andrena; species Andrena bucephala. Next base: position 110,509,281 of record OX387715.1, read on the forward strand.
AAGATTAAAACATTATATTTTTATATTTTTCAATGCATCTTAATCGGAGATTTTAAGTTTTCCTCATGAAATTGAGTTCAAACACGCCCCCGTCCGGATTATTTGTAATTCTATAAAATTCGAATCACTTTTTAACTCAATAGATTAAACATACATTTTGTATAATTATGAATGGCCCGAAAAAGGTCACATTTTGTGATCGTATTCCCCGAAAAAATCATGCCACTTTATTTCGTCATTTTCTCTTGCTATTATATGTTTTAGGTTCACTTGAAAGCCCCAAGGTGTCACACGAAACATCTTTATTGGTGGCGCAATTAGAAGACGAAATTCGAAAACAAATCGGCGTTGTGTATCCTGAAGATTAAAATGTGATATATAAATTAGATCATGTTGCAAAAATATTATTGACACATGTGAGTGATCAATATACTATGTAACTTGTTACATTAAAACTAAATACTTTATTGACACCGAAGGAACTGTCGACATTGACCTACTTTACTTTAACTCTTTTCCTACTAAGGAATAACTACAACAACCACCCATCGCCGAGCGCTCTCTGTATACTAAGGCCTAGTCACCCGCCGCTATGCTACTACAACAGCTAATAAAATAAACAAAATAATGCTAATGATAATGATTTTTAGACATTACATTTGTTAAAATGTTAATTTGTCCATGGAAAGCGAAAGATGTTTTATAATTCTGAAAAATATATTAAATTCATTCTGTAAACAATGCGATTTTCCAAGGCGATAACAATGCAAAAAATTCGCATTACTTATGGGATGAGTTAATACATACACACGTCTCCGTATTAATACAATTATTACAAAGTCTATTATTAAAATTCATTTGAGTTTTCTTTAAATTCCAATTTCTGAATTACGAATGTATACTAAATTATGCATTGCATGGGAAATCGAATATATTTGTGTTCTTAACAAAATTTTTTGGGAAAGATATTTTTTTTATGTACATACAGGAGCACTTCAGAGATTGTCTGGCCAGTCCGTTTACTTCTGATAAAGCGTTAACGGCTGTTACGATTTCGATACGCGATTGCCGAGTTCAATCCCCTCTGTTCCCCCACCAACACTTCTTTAGTCAATAATTCATCATGTGGCTGTCATTCGTGAGTAAAGGACACTAATGTCCTGGGCCATGCTTTGATATACCCAAACCGCGAGCCCGACCAATTCTCCGACTTTAATGCACAATTCGGAGCAATTCTAAACATTTATTGCGAAAGTTTATGCCAGCGAGTAACGCCAGCTGTATACGACAGTTAGTCTCAGTTGGTTTCAGAGAGAAGCGTTTTGTTTCGGTTGCGAATTAGGGCTGGGACTATTTGTCGAATTTTTCGGTATTCGAATATTCGAATACTTCAGTTGCTCAGTTATTTGACGAATACAATTCGAATATCCAAGTATCCAAATACTTAAATATTGAAATAATAACATTCGAATACTCAAATATTCGACGTGTATTCGTAGCATTCGAATACTTGTAAAATATTCGAATATTAAATTACTAAAATAGTCCCAGCCCTATTCCGAATCCACGTGCACGCCAGCAGTTCCCTTCACAGCATCTTTCCTCATTTTTAGGAAACCTTCACAGTTTTTAAGAAAGCAAGTAGCAGGAATAAACTCATAAAGCTAACAGATATAACATCAGTCAATGTCTTTCAAGTCCACGCCAGCTCTTTTTAAAAGAGAAAACTTTCACCTCCTATTTCGTAGGTACTCTGTCAGCATCGTTTCCAGATCTACCAGTTTTATGACTCTATGCATTTTTTATCTGTCAGATGCTCGGAGGCACTGGCAATAGTGGTTCCAATTTTCTAAACTATTGACTCATTGCCAGATATACTAATCCACGAAATTGATCTCACAATGAAAGTAGCATACACATAATACAAAAAATATTGTACATTATTACGTACAATCTTTGACGTCTAATATAAACGAGAACTCTGAATTCGATATGCGTATGGAAAAGTTTTCTGTGCCCGAGTATCATTTCTTGGATTAGACGCGCTCGTCTCAATGCTCATTAAAAAAGCTTCACTATCTTGAAAGTCCATTAACCACCTCAGGGTTGATGCAACAGTCAGCAGACTTCCACAGACAACGCGAGGTCGTCGATGATCGTGACCGTTTCCTGAAACAAGAGTTTTATAAGGCGTTCCTCATATATAGCAGAGCTGGATACACGACGACCTTGTTATCAGTAACAGCCTCCTTTCGAACGATACACTTCGACTCGCCACACACTGATTACTTTACGATTCTTCATTTCGTATTTCTCCTCTGACTACAATACGTCGACTCTGCTGGACAATTCTGCGATTACCCTCCCGGTTTCTCAATTCGTGAGTGCCTCGATTAATAGTTGCTACATTGTTCTATCTTATAAATCCTCGTCATCATATTCTGCTATAAGATGTTGTAACGAAGTTACCACGTTGATATCGCTGCACGCGTTTGATAAGCGGTGCAACATACTCGCGTAATAGCGAGGAAAGTGTATTACAAGAGAAAAAGAAAGAAACGTTCGCGCGTACGACTTTCGATCGCAGCACCTTTCTCACTTGTAACGTGGCTGATTCGAGAGAGATTGTACTACTCAGGCTTCTCATTATTTTATCCGATTTTCGACGGCGATAAGCGTCACGTGTCCGAGAGTGAATTATTTTATCAAATATATTTGAAAGTTTGTATCAAGACGCGAAAATTTCCTCGAGAACATCCGTGAACATGAAGATCGCCGTGATCGGTGCTGGGTCCGCTGGTCTCGCGGCCCTAAGGCACTGCACTTCCGGTGCATACGACTGCGAAGTAGTTTGCTACGAGAAAACAGACCAGGTTGGAGGCACTTGGGTCTACAGGGAAGAAACTGGAGTGGATCAGTATGGTTTACAGATACACACGAGCATGTACAAAAATTTAAGGTAAAGTCTACTGTAAACAAGCGCAGAATACATTATCTTGAGTGGTGTTACCGGAATTCATTCGTACCGTGCAGGACAAATCTTCCGAAGGAGGTAATGGGATATCCTGACTACCCCGTACCGGACGCGCCCGAAAGTTACTTGACCCGCAAGCAAATACTCGACTTCCTCAACTCGTATTGCGACCATTTCAACCTCCGCCAGTATATTCGGGTACACATCTCGCAATGTCTATGAAGAAATTATGGTAATTGGTCGTGGAGGGGAGAAGTGTCTGGATACATACGTATTTTGCAGCTCCAACACAACGTCGAGTTAGTGGAGCCAACGAATGGGGAGCGGAAGTGGTCGATCAAGGTGAAGGACCTGCCGAAGAATACCGTCGTAAATGAAACGTTCGACGCCGTTATGGTATGTAACGGGCATTACTTCCAGCCTAGTATGCCGACATTGAAAGGGCAGAATATTTTCCAAGGCCAACAATTGCACAGCCACGATTACAGGGTGCCCGAATTATTCGCTGATAAGACGGTGGTGGTTCTGGGGGCTGGTCCTTCCGGTACGTTATTATGTCACGTTACCAGTGCTGGATTAACTAGTAAACAAAATAAGCACGTGCTTAGGGCGGGAGGAGAAAGGAGAGAGCCATAGCAATATTTTGAATTTTAAAATCTAACTTTTGTTAGAAACACTTTTTAGTCAAGTTATCGGAAATGGCTGAGAAATCATACATTGCGTTGAAGTGGTCACCTTGTATAAGGGGGCCTCAACATATTTTAAGTGCTTAAAGCCTCTAAAAGTCTTAATTTGGCTCTGCATGTTACCCTCGCCCGTTTTACAGAAGCGTCTTAAGGTGACCTTCAGGTCTAGAGCCCAAAAAAATAGGTGATATTTAGGAATTAATTAAAGGAAAACTACTATATATAATTTAATGGGACTTTTTGCATTGTATTAAGGATGTCTTAAATTATAGAAATATATTTTTTGTTTTATAATTAATCATTGCAGACGGCCCTGGGGAATCGTTAAAGTCAAGGCGTCAAAAAATTGATCCAAATCGGTGGGACCTGTATCTCCAAAAGTTATTATCCGATTCGACTGAAACCTTTTATATTTTGAAGATTATTCTTCTGGCTAGGGGGGAACCAGGAAATATTACAAAAATTACATTTTTTTTAGAAAATAACGACACTTCAAGTTTGAAATAATTTTTCCCTATATTTTTCGTCTTTTCAACGCCTTTGAAAATTATAAATTTTCAATTTTTTGTAATTTTTTCCAGTCCCCCCCTAGCCAGAAGTATATACTTCAAAATAAAAAAAGTTTCAGTCGAATCGGATAATAACTTTTGGAGATACAGGTCCCACCGTTTTGAGAACACTGTTTCGAGAATAACGCGTTTAAAGTTTTGCGTGAGCGCCGAGTGGCCGGTTGTTGCCCATGCATTTGCCGTTACTCAAATGCCTATAACTTCTTGAATTTTACGAATTTCAACAAATCCTTTTAAACACGTATTCCTAAAAGGTTGAACATTCGAAAAATGAAATAAAAATAAAAATCGACTTTTAGACTGGAAGGTCCCCTTAAGATCATTGTAGGCCCCTGGGCAAAGCAATACACTGGGGCCCCTGAATACGACTTAAAATTAAACTTTTTTTTATTTGGAGGCCTCTACTGTCATGGGGCCCCTGGCCACTTTTCTACTGTAAACGTTAATATCTCGCGATAAACACGACAGGGATGGATCTGGCATTGGATATATCAAAGAAAGCGAAGCGAGTGATTCTGAGCCACCACCTGAAGGACCCTATTGGCACTGTGTTTCCTGACAATGTCGTTCAGGTAATTGATGAACGATGGAGGAGGATGGATTAAAGGATCGTATGAAAGTGTATCGAATTTTCAGAAACCTGATATACAAGAGTTGACTGAACACGGAGTCCTCTTTAAGGATGGTGCCAGCGAAACCGTGGATATTATTTTCTACTGCACAGGTACATATTTCGTTAAATTTTATGTATTAAAATGGGTTAACGGTTCATTAATCGCAGGATACAAGTACAGCTTTCCCTTTTTGAGCGAGAAATGTGGGGTGCGAGTGGACTCCAACATGGTGACACCGTTGTGGAAGCATCTTGTATCGATCGAGAATCCCACCCTCGCTTTGATCGGTCTTCCGTTTTACGTGTGCGCCTTCGACATGTTCGATCTGCAGGTGTGACCCGAAGGAAAATCAATGTTCCGATGAAACTTTTATAGAAACCACTTAGTTGCGCCCTCTCGATTGCAGGTCCGATTCGTCCTCAAGTTTTGGTACGGTAACAAGGATCTCCCTTCCAAGGCGGACATGCTGCGACAGGAGAAAGAGGAGCTGGTGAAACGGAAGAACGAGGGCCTGCAGCAAAAGCACTTCCATATGATGGGACCCAAACAGGGCGATTACTACGATGATCTCGCGGACACTGCGGGAATAACACCGCTGCCCCCTGTTTTCACGAAGCTGCACAACGAGAGCAGCGAGGGATTCCTGAACGACTTGGTGCACTACAGAGAGAAAAGATACAGAATCATTGACGACTACAATTACATTCAACTTTGAATCCTAACGTCGTACATTTCTGTTCAATTATCTCCTAATATGAAACGAACATAGGCAAACCTCGCGCGAGGCATTCAGAAACTCGTGAAATCGACAGAAAATCGCCACAAATTTAATACACCTTGTGTAAACTGTATAAGGGCAGTTTGTACTACGAGCTGACAAATAAAGTCATATACGGGGGCATCGAGAAAACTTGATCCCTTTTGAGTGCATTGCACGATCAAATGTCGCGCCACGTTGCCTTGATCGAACCATAAAGGTGAAGTTCCACGGCGCGTGGCTCGGTGAGCTTGGCGCAAGACTCGCCGAGTCCCGCGCCGTGGGATTGCTCATGACTCGCCAACTCGCCGTGGAACTCCACCTTAAGGTGATGCACCAGCCGCAGCGCTCGGTTAAATGCCTCGCCGTGCGTGCGAAGTGCGTGTGCCGTGCCATGTGCGATGTACATATGTATTGCCTACATCCAAACTGCGGTGGAGGGGGGGGGGGGGGGGAGATCGTCCGGAGTCTCGCCTGGTTAAAACCGTTTCCATTCTTGTTAATTTGTCTTTTTCTCCTTCTCATTCTATGAAGAAAGAGTCCGCGAAGTTCAAGAAAGTTTGTTCCACCCAAGAATCATATTTTTTTTTAACAGAAGCAACACTGTATATGCAGAAGCATATCAATATTTCTCTCGCAACTACTTGCAGCCAGTGATATGCGAGAACAAATTGTCGTAGTGTAAATACACATGCAAGTTTATTGTGCATTAAATATCGCTAATTGCTTGCTGGTCCACGAGGCTTAAGGATTGGTGGGGATAGAAACGCGCACTGTGGGAAGCCCGAGAGCCGCGCACTGTGGATGCCACTAATTTATGCATTATGCGTGAGAGAGACAGAGACAATTCGCATTCTAAACTGATTCTCTTGACTTTCACTTTTACTAGTAGGATCGTCGAATGAAAGTCTTCACGAGTGTAAAGTTGTACTTGCGATCTTGTAACTGTGGCAAGGAAATAAATTTGCATTTCTGTTTATTTCGTCATTATCATGGGATATTCAAATTTGATTTTGCACATCACTGTCTGGCATGCGTTTTTTATCGTATTCATCCAATCTGAAATTTCTGTAAGTAATTAAAAATATTCGGCCGTGTAATAAGTTGGCTTATACTCTCCAGCAATGTAACATGGGATTACTTTCTGTTTAAAATTCTTTTCAATTTGTTCTATACATTATGTAACTTACACCTCACCTTTCCAGAGTTTTATTCTTCTAGGCGAAAATTTTAAATACAAAAATAATATTATATTTTAATTTCTTTCACATTGCTCTGTTAAAAACAAAATTGTGAAACTCAAAATCAATAAAAATCTGGGACACATGTTTCAATAAATACGATTGGTGTATATAATTTCAATTATTCAATATACAATAGATTTTTTTATGTCTAGCTTTAATTGACGATTTAGCAGTAAATAACACTTTTCAATATTTATCTTAATATATAAAGCAGAAAGTGTTTGTGTTTGTCTGCCGCCTAAAAACATTCGAACGGTGAACTCTGGGATCACGAAATGTGTACCAGCTCATTATGCCTAACTAATGCAATTGAATGTGACTATTTTCCCAAAACAGAAATAAATAAAAAAGAATTTTTTTTTTATAAAATCAGAATCTAAATTTCGGGCGAAGCCGAGTAGTAAAGCTACTCATCTATAAGTTGGTGACTAAGAGATCATAACAAAAATATTAATTTCAAACCACCGTATAACATGTAGACTTGTACATTGTTCATAATACATTTTTAACTTTTATAATGTACGAAAAAGATATTTTCATTATTATCTTGAAGAATCATAGAAAAATACTGTTTGGTAAACTGGTGTTTGTCAATTTATACAGGATCGAAAATTAATCACAGTTAGGTATTAGTACTGTTTGTAATATTAGTATCTCTATATTATACATAGTAGATTTTCAATATAAATATTTTGTATAAGTGGATATAATAAAACAGATTGGTTTACATTACATAGAATAAATGACCTTACTATTTAGGAAAATTAACAAATTCTATATTATGCAGACTAAGTATATGTGTGTAAGATACTAAGAAAACCTTGAAAACCTAAATTATTTTTTAATTAAAAGATTTGAAGGGTTTAATAATAATCATTTAATAAAATGCTTTTTTTATTGCCTTCTAATTGAATAATACGAATTTTTCGATAACACAGTAAAAAATATCAATCTAATTTCTACAATTACTAGAAGCAACATATTTATATGTTACTAGCTGACCAGTTACCCGGTTTCACCCGGGAATTATTTATGTGTCCAAAATAAAAAAGCCCAAAAACAAATAAATAGCCTATAATCTAATCTAGAAATTATGTAATATATATTCAAAATTTCATTGAAATCTCTTCAGCCGTTTAGGCGTGAAAGAAAGACAAACAAACAGACAACATTTCATTTTTATATATTAGTAAGGATGCATACATATTTTAAAATAAATTATATTATATGGTGAAGCATCTTTAATTAAAAGATCAGTATTTTTTGCTCTTTTCCTGGATGTTGTTATTAAAGTATTTTAACCTACTAAATTATTTGTTGTGTGTAGTTCTTAATCGCAACATGCTGGTGCATGTCCTCATTTCACATTCGGTGTTTGTAAAAAGTTTAATTATACCAATAATGTTTATTTTTAATCATATTAATATATCTCCATAATAAATTAAACTAATCAATAAATTTAGCAGAAATTGTTTACACTGCCTTCTCAGTAAACTAAAATCTTAAAAATTGTTGCGCGAGGTAGATTTTCTTTAAAAATGGGTACGTAAAAAAAAATTTGAGTAATTTCATTTATTAAAAATCGTACCTTATGAAACTACGTAAGAACAGTTTTTTATCCTTCTAAAATTCACATTCGTTTAAAGGATTAATGTAAACAATGCAATCACATTAGATCATAGATGTGTAAAATAATTCTTAAACTTAAATGTATATTTAATATTAATCATGAAATTAATATTAAAGTAACATGGAAATAAATTGGAGAATGTAATGTTAGTTTATAGCGTTTTTAATTGAAGATCTTATTGTAGGCGTAACAATTATAGTAACAACATATTAAACTGTATCATAATTTTTTATAAAACTGTGTAAGAATTATTAATTTACTTTTCATAACATTGATAGTAAATTTTATAATATTTAGATATACTTTGCAGAATACTGCAATTCCTGTGAAGACCAATTTTTCATGCTTGGATAAGACTGCTGGTTTTTATGCTGATATTAGTGCCAATTGTAAGATATATCATACCTGTGATGAATATGGAAACATATTTACTTATCGCTGCCCCGAGGAAACTGCGTTCCGACAGGATGCATTAATATGTGATCATGCGCATCTTGTCAATTGCCAAGGATCAATATTTACCAACGCGGAAGGCATAAAGGAGAGATATAACAATTATTCTTGTGAGAAGAAGTCGGTAGACAATATTGGAAATCAGTTCCTTTCTCAACCCCTACAAGTGACACAATCGATAAAACCAAATAATAAAGTACACCATGGCTTTACGTTTAGTTCAAGACAGTTTCTTAAAAATCATAACGAGACAGAAACCACTAAAAACAAAGGAACGAAAATGTTTCCACCATCGTTACGTGAATTCAATTCCACGACAGACGTTCCTATTAATCAATTTGCAAATATTAGAACACAGTCTACTGCTACTGTAAATCAAATTCAGCAAAGTGGTTTAAGAAAAGAGGAGAACTTTTTCATTCAAAGTCAACGTTCCGTGGATAATGATAAATTCATTGAAGAAGGCATTAATGGAAAAGATTATCCAAATCCAAGAACAAATGATGCTGCGCGTACTTTTTGGAAGTCCACGTCGAACATGTTTCTGAGAAGCCGGAATCAGCAAGGCGATACGAATAGAAATCAAACAGCAAAAAATTCTCAAGATGGTTTGAAACTATCTTCTACGAATTACAGAAATTATCCTTATATCGAAACCCTACAATCTATACAAAAAAGCACAAAAATACCTTCAACTAGAGATAGTATTGCAATAGCAGATACTTTCCCAACGACTACAGAAATATCTGTGTATGCTCTGACACTGTCTTTAAAACCTTTATTGCCAAATGAAGCGGAAGACGACCCGTACTATCCAAAACTTTCAACATCAACAGAATCGTATTATACTCCTACCCATAATAATAAGGAACGACTACATGTCGGTGTTGGTACTCAGGCATTGTGGTCTAATACTCATTTGAAACTTCCATCTATTTTGCCAGATTTGAGTTCCTTAGACGACATCGTGGACCGTCGAAAGCTATTTTACATTCCTCGTATTAAATTTGATTAATCTGAATGTTCTTTTTAACTAGATAAAATAAATCATGCAATATTCGTCACCTATTCGTAAATAACCAATTCTTTAGTCACGTCGCACATGTCTTTTTGCACGTGGTCAGGCAAACTGAGATGAAAAGATAAAATATGAAACACGACTGACTGAAAATAACAACGTAAACAATATTCATTGGTTTTTATTTCACTTCAGATTAGAGAAAAATAACTCGATGTTTTTTGTGGAATATAAAAGTACAAAATAAAGGGCGAATTCCACTTACGCCCAAATCGCCCGCAACCACGATCGTAGGAATTTTCCCCTTTTTGTAATAACATGGATTTCATAAATTATATGGTTCTGGTTTCGAGTCGTAATTTATATTTAAAAAATTGTATTTTCCGATAATGGCCCTTTTACAGATTTCTTTTCCATATTTCAGATTTTCATAAATTTTGAAACGAAAACGACGGGCGTTGCGGACGTTTTGGCCGTAAGTGGAATTCGCCCATAAACATATAAACATTTAGCAGTAAACTTCGCATATTTTACTCTAAGATTTTATCAGATTTTACTTTGCTATACAATACCATCATTACTTGCACCATCTATTAAACATCGTATCATAGATGGGGATGAGAATGCTTCGTGCCTCTTTCACTGTGTGAATGCCAGTGGCGGATCTTTCTTGGGGAGGGGGCTAAACGTGTAAAAATACATAACTACACATATATATACGTATATAAATATATATATATATATGCATATATATATATATACATATAAATATATACATACATATATATATATATAATCTTTATATATATTTTATTATTCTTGGGGGGGGGCGATCGCCCCTATCGCTCCCCTCTGGATCCGCCGATGGTGAATGCGAGCCTGTCCGAGCCTGTCTGAGATTTATCTTCGCCCGATGTACACTGGAATAAAATTATAAAATTTATGTACTAAAAAAAATATTTTAATTCATAAATATTATACTACATAAAAAATAGGTATCAGTGCGTTACGATCACTGTCACTACGTCACTGGTTTAAACACAGACGTACCTGTTTCGGGATTGGTTGCTTGCGCAACTCATGCCCTTTGATTCGCTATTGCACCTATGTTCAAATGTGTAACCGTCAGTTGGAAAAACCGTTCCACATGAAGAAACGTTTGGAAGGATTGCGCGAAGGGTGGGCTGAACGGCTGAACAGTCTTTCCCTCGCACACTGGCATACAGGGTTACCATACGTACCGATTATGTTGGATTAAATTGCGGTGTGCCGAGGTATACACGGAAAAATGTCTGCACCGTTGGGAACGGTCAGTGATGGGTAAATCACTAGAAAGCAACGTAATTTACGTTACGTGACATACGTGTATAAAACGTCCAGTGGACCTGCCCCGGCAATATAATAGCCTAATAATGCTTGAAAAAGATGTGGGAACTTCCCCACTACGCTTTATATTGCCGGGGCAGGTCCACTGGACATTTTATACAGGATATTTTAGTATTATACACGTATGTCGCGTAACGTAAATTACGGTAAATTACGTTGCTTTCTAGTGATTTACCCATCACTGGGAACGGTGCTCGAAAAGTGAGCACCGTCGGCGTAAAAACCGGTGGTGGGCCCATTCACGGCGCTGTTCAGCACCGAAAAACACCGTTGTGAATGGGCTCAGCACTGATATTTTCGCCCATTCACAACGGTGTTTTTCGGTGTTGAACAGCGCCGTGAATGGGCCCATCGTCGGGCTCCGACGTCTATTGAGTAGGAGAAGGGGTACACCTACAGCAATAACGTTATACTTGTTTGGTGACGTCACACCAACGACGCCAACGCCAAGCCAATCCAAGCCAAGTGACGTCATATGTTTTGGCGCGTACCGACTTCGCCTGGCAACCCTGCTGCAGTGCTGCCCCGCTGGCAATGCCGGCATACGAGTTGACCAAGCGTTAGAATTCGAAGACGCGTAACGTATATCGGGGATCGTGTGTGTCTGAAAACCAAGTCTCGTGGAAAGTGTCGATCAGGAAATTCATCCCAACGGTTTCTATCGTTTGTGTATTCATTTGATACGTTAAAGAACAATTTACAATGTCGTTTCCAAAAGCCAGAATCCAAAGATTTAATGAATGCGAGAGTAAGTAGATACGTTCCTTTATTAACTTTCTTCTTAATTATGCAAAAAAATACGAGACGACGACTGTGTAAACAAATATAATAATGTACATGGTAAATAATAGTGGTCGATTTTCTGTTAGTATGTATATTTATATAGCGATGCAACGCATATAATAAACACATATTTTGTGCATCCTGCACAGATAAATCGTAACACATAAAATATATGTAACTTCATCATTATAATCCCATGGCAAAGGACAGTGTAATTTACATTTAACTGAACATATATTATACTGGGTGATTCATAAATGCACGGCAATACGATGGGGTAAATCTACGCACTAATCTATAGGAAAAACGTCATGTGAACGCGTGTCCTGTATAGGTACTTAGTTTTCGAGTTATGGATGATTAAAGAAAATGATCGAAGTATTCGGCCTCGTGCCTCAACACACGATACTGCACGCCTTAATACGACTTGACCTTATTTAATGTTTACAAACAATATACATCGATATGAAGTAGACAAAACTTCGGGCAGGCAGTGCCTTATTCTCGCGAGTTCAATATTTTTCCAAAATCGGCAAAATGGTTATGTACACCGCTGCTGAAATGATCGACACGAATAATGTGCACTATCTGCAAGAAAAAATATAAAATGGATTTAAGACTATATTTTCGAAGAATACCTAGTATTTTCGAGCGGGTGCGGATCTAAATGCTACGGCGTGCAGTAGCGCGTGCTGAGGCACGAGGCGGGCGTTTCAAATATTTTCTTTAACCATCCGTAACTCGAAAACTAAAGTATATCGGACATATCGCTCAATTGCCGCAACGACGACACAACTCAAAATTTGCAGTTTTTGAGTTATTAGCGTAGAAAAAGCGGTCGCTGTCTAACAAAACTTTTGAACCCGTTTCCCCAAAAATCGTGAATTTTGAGTTATGTCGTTGTTGCAGCAAATGAGCGATATGTTTATATGACGTTTTTACTTAAATTTATGTAGTATATTTACTTGATTTAATAGCATGCATTGTATCCTTTTACCTTCATGACCACATTAAAATACCCTGACATGCTATAAAGTATAAACTAATAGATTAATAAGTTGCGGTGTAATATTGGCCCACTCTTCTGCTAAAACTTTATAAAAGTCATTTTAATTTATCCATTATTTATAGAAACATCGCCATTTAAATAATTCTTCGGGTACTCAATAAGATTTTAAACTTCAGAAAAGGCAGATTACAGTTGCGATACATTACTTTCATAAACAGTTTTTACTTTAGTTCGTTGAATCATTGTGTTACTGCTCAAAGCAATCACTTTAAAATCCCATGTTTGATCAAAATTTATCTTCGCTTGTCTATGACTCATTTGAGATTCCTCAGTTGAGGGGAGCCAACAGAGTAATGGCCCGAAAAGGAAAGGTATCATTGGAAATTTATTAAAAACAGACTACTGAATGTATCTTTTTGAAACTTTCAGAACTTTTTATTGGATATATAAGTTACACAAATTGTTTGTTTGAAATTTATTTAAAGCAGATTTACAAGCTGTATAGGACCAGTAAGTTTGCATTGCAAAAAAACTGGTTCTCAGTTTTCTGGCGTAACGGTGCTTCTAAAATTAAAAAACCAAAATGGTTTAGAAACTATATGCGGATGACTATGGCACACCGGGAGATTTTTTTGATTGGTCGTTTCCTTCTATTTCTTTTTCAACGAAAGAGGTTAATTTACTAGAATCAAATTTCACATTTTTTTCAGAGGTTCGACATTTTGTCATTTTTCAAAATATTCAAAATCGAACCTGTTGTGTCATAGCCATGTGCGTATAGTTTGTAAAACTTTTTGGTTTCTTGATCTCAGAAGAACCGTTTCATCGGAAAACTATCAACCATTTCAGCAGAAATTTTTTGCAGCGCTTAGGTACTGGTCCCGTACAGCTTATAAATCTGCTTAAAATAAATTTCAAAAAAGGTATTCATGTAACTGAAATGCCGAATAGAAAGTCCTGCAAGTTTCAAAAAAATTTATTAATGGATCATTTACTTTGATCGGCCGAAAAATGAAGCTATTTTGAAAGATTTTTTCTCTAATAGCGCAACATGTAATGAAATAAATCTTTTTGGAATTTATTAAGCTACTCTTATATTATACAAAAAAATTAAAAAGATTTTTTTCATTGGTTTCATATGTTTTTGTATACCGTCAATGTGATACCTACAAAAAAGAGGTATGTTTGTGGCATAGGTGATTTCCTGGCTCAGGCTTATCTGAAAAAAAAAATTCGGAAAGATTCTTAATCTGTATGAGTGTGGCTATCACCCATAACTCAATTAACAATTTTTGTTGAAAAATAACCGAGATTTTCCTCGGGGAACATTCGAGAAAACATTTTTTGGGGAATGTTTTCTTTCAAAACGGCGCCATTTTGCTATTCCTCAACAAAAATTGTTAATTGAGCTACAGGCCATAGCCACACTCATACAGCTTAAGAATCTTTTCAATTTTTTTATTTCAGATAAGCCTGAGCCGGGAAATCACCCACAGTGGCGTGCAAAAGTATTCGGCCACCCTTTAAAATCGCATAACTTTTTTAAAATTAATCCAAACGACTTGAGTTTTCTTGAGAAGCTAGAGCGATTAGTTTGCCAGATGATGTGATCAGTTGATTTGAAAAAATGCACTTTGTCGGAATAGCAAAAAAAATAGTAAAAGTCTTTTTTTTAAACTTTTTTTATGAGCCTGTAATGGAAATTCAAAAAACCTGTTTGTAGATTTAAGTAAGTTATATACGTGCTTAAAATTTCATCAAAATCGGTTAACGTTGCTCTGAGCTATGAACGCTTACAGATCGCAAAATAAGGTCGAAAATCGTTGATTTTGGGAATTTCGCGATTTTCGACCTTATTCTGCGATCTTTAAGCGTTCGTAGCTCAGAGCAACGTTAACCGATTTTGATGAAATTTTAGGCACGTATATAACTTACTTAAATCTACAAACGGGTTTTTTGAATTTCCATTAAGAATTTTTTTTTAAATATAGCTTCATTTTTCGACCGATCAAAGTAGAATGATCCCTTGAGTAGTTTGCTTTTAATAAATTCCCAAAGATACCTTTCCTTTTCGGGCCATTACCCTGTTGTCACACGTTAAATGTTTGCTTTATAGCGATAACCCTGAAGAATGGCAAATGCAATTATCTATAGTTAATCATGTAACATAACAAAATACTTTCAGAAGAAAAGGGTATATTGAAGTTGTGTGTAATATGTATCGTATAATAATTCTGCTTGTAAAATACAATTTTACTATATATTACATTTGAACAATCAATAAATGACCAATACGGTTTTCATGAATTTCTAGGTGATAAAACAAACAATCATATTTCATTAGATAAATACTATTTTTCTTGTACACTTTGCATATGTAGGGTATTCCATAATATGTGGGACCAACTACAGGGAAGAATTCGGAACTTGAAAATAATCAAGAAAGTTCATATAAATATATGTTCTATTTAATCTTGTTTCTAAGTTATATAGAGTTTAAAAAAAACTTTGGATTTTTCTGTATTCTTATTTAAAAAAACAAAACTTACAGATGATGTACCTCCACCAGGCGCATATGATCCAAAGTTTGGCCTTACGGCAAAAGGTCATGTTATTGAGAAATCAGAAAGATTTCATGATGGCAAAAGCATAAGTAGCGCAGAATGTCGTTTATCAGTTTGTACAAAAAGTACCAGCAACTTGGTTGGAAGTTTTAGAACGGTAAGGAACTAGGATGTGTTTGAAGAAAATTCATGATAATTGAATTATTAAAAAAATATCCACAGTTTTTTCAAATAGATTTTCACTACAAGGAATCTATTATTTTTCAGCCACCACTTCCAGCAATTCCAGCGAAGAAGTTTCTTTCTAGGTCATGTTCAAAAGTGACGCCGCGTTCCATTATTCCGACTAGAGAGAAGGAATTTAAATATAAATCACAGCATCGACTAGCAGACCTGCAAGTGGAATGTTCGAACAAAAGCAGAACTCTGCAAGAGCATGAGAAATACCTAGAAAATGTGAAGGAAGAACTGAAAAATTTAAAATTACAGTTGGAGGAATCGTGTGGAAAGCAACACGATGTGGTGGAGCAGCACAAAAGAGACATAGAAATAATGGTTGAGGAATACCTTTCTAATTGAATATTTAATCTTATTCTCTTGGACCTTTGACTTGGAATTTTCATTTGCAGGCCAAACTGCAACAAGATATCTTGAATGCTCATAATGAAAAATATCAATCCGAAGTGGAGAACCTTCGTTGTCAATTATTGGAGGTTTCAGAGGAAAAGCAGCTCGAAATGCAGGTCAGAAATGCAACAGAGGGCGATCTAAGAAGTCACATCGCAGATTCCACCAAAAAGATTACCGCCTTAGAGTCCGAATTGGCCGATGAAAGACATGCAAGCAGCGAGAAAGTAAACAATTACCGACTCAAAAAAATTAATTTCTGAAAAATTGTAAATTGATTTGAAAAATGCATTTTTAACTTATAGATTCGAAGTCTCGAAATACAAATCGAAGAACTGAAAATGAAGTTGGAGAAATTAATTGAGAGTCACAAATACGAAGTGAATGTGTTGGAACAGGAAAAATTTGAACTCGACTCTAGCGTTAAAAATTTAACCGACAAGCTTGCCGAATGCGAGGACAAATTAAAAAGAGTGATCGCCGAGAGCAACGAGAAAGTAAGCTGGACGCATGACATAAAATGTAAAACATCGCTGACTGTGTGCTTTTTTCTGATAATTTTGATGAAAATTTGTTTTTTACACATGAGAATAGAATATGCTAAACGAATTTCTACTCTTGAAGTTACATTGTCCAGTTCTCAAAGTTTTAGAGTTACTATTTACCAGTTTCTATAATGTTTGCTAAATATTTTGTGCTCGGGATTTCTAAATCCATGCTCTAGCATGAGCGTTCAACTTTTAATGGAAAAGTATTGACGCAGGCAAATGCTATGATAATGGAAGCAAAAACCGCCGTGGAGGAGGAAATGCGACTCACCACAGAAAGATATAAAAGTTGTTTAGCACAAGCAGAAGTGGACCGAGTAGCGTTAACCGAGAAACTTGTGGAAAGAGACGCTGAGATAACTCGACTCTCTGTTGCCATTGAAGAGTTAAAATCTTCTGCAGACACTCAGGTAATTGATATCACATGGAACAGATACAAGAATGAACGATATCCCATGTGTGTGTGTTGTTAATTATATATTATAGTATGGTAGCATTATGTGAAAAGCTTTGATTTGCAAACTTTAGGAGAGCTTCGGACAAAGCCTGCAAATGGAACTGGATCGGGCAGAAGCTGAGCTAGCAGAAAAAAAGGAAGAACTGAAAGCTTTCAAAGATCAAATTTTGTCGGAAGCAGCTGAAATAGTGGCTAGAAAACATAGGTACTTATTTATTTATACATACATGTATGTCCATATACTTTAGATACTGAAATATCGTTTAGGTTCGCAGTTATAATGGCGGAAAATCAATCTTCGGTTGCTGCTTTAACCAGCCGTTTGACACAAAATAATGCTGAAGGAGAGAGGCTGCATCACGAACTAAAGCGTGGTGAAGACTGCATAAACGAGCATCGCGATTTATTGAACATTATGCGTATTAACTCAAAGATCGTGCACGGACAAGTGCATGCTTTGATGGAAGAGTTAGATGCCAAGAAAGGATTAGTTAACCAACTGAAAGCCGACAGTTCGAGCGAAGTACAATCAATGAAATCACTGTTCGAAGCTAAAATCGAAGATCTTGAAGAAATAGCAACGAAGAAAGTAACGAAATTGCAAGCTGACTGTGACGCAAAGGATGCTCGAAACGTTGAGGTGCCTTTGCTTCCTTTATATTACAAACATTCAATAGAATAATAGCCTGTTTCATAAAATGGCATTGTTAATCGATGTTTAATTTAATATATTAGACGAACAACCAACTTCACAAGATGACTAATCACCTAAACGAAACACAAGCCATGTTACTTCGGTTAGAGGAGAGGGCCGATGCTCTAGAGCTCGAAATTTCTAGAGTGGAATTACTCAACGGTAAACTGAACGAACAACTGAAAGAAAATAATGTAGCTTTGGAGGAGGCTAATAAACTGTTAGAGGGTCAATCGGAAGTCACTTTGCACGAGGTATTTATTCGAAAGTGTTGTGTTAGCTATCTCTCTTTTACGTAAAATAATGTGAAAGTAATATCACGTATCGTCGTGTGTCATTTTTAGGCACGATCTAAAATCCAAGAACTTTCCGATGAAATTAAATCTCTTCAGGAGAACGAGAATGACATTGAGGTAATTGATACCATCAGATAAATCGTTTTAATGTATAAAAAAAAATTTGATTTATACATGAATTGATATATTTGCAAAAAATTAAAGCATTCGTTAAAATGTTCCTGTACAGGAGAAGATTAAGCTGCTTAAAGAAGAAAAATCCCGACGAGAAGCGGCTGAAGAGTAAGTTTTCCTCGTCATAGAGTTATTTGGTAATGTTGTAATGAATCCGCTTTTATTTATTCAGGGAAGTGAGAAAACTTGCCGGATATAACGAGCGTCTCAAAAAAGATTATGAAGAAATGAGCGAGAAGTATGCGGAACTAGTTGGCCATCAGAATCATAGGCAAAGAATTAAGCATGTCAGCCAGTTGAAAGATAAAATCAACCAGCTGGAACAGGTGCGTCTCATTTTCCTTCTTGGACTCGCGATCGATTTACAATTTAAATAAACAAGGAACATATACAAGCATTCTTTGTTGGTCCTTTCAACGAATTGTATTCATTATATTCTTATATATTAAAACATATCCTAAGTCTGACCTGATAAGATATTATATATTTTTAGGACATGCGCGTCAAGATGAGAACGATAGAGCAGCAGAAAGGAATCATAGAAAAACTAAAAGCAGAAGACAGACGTACACATATAAAAGGGAAGGAAAATACGTTAGGAATATCAAAGAATATCATCGATCTAACGTCGCCTGTTTCTTCTCCGCAGAAACCACTGACGCCTCTGAGAAATCGAAATGAATAGTTGTATTTATTTGTATATAGATGCAGTAAATGCATACTGATGAAACTTATTGCAAGGATGACTCTAGTACAATTAATTCGAATGATAATTTGTATAAATATGTACTTCAGCATTAACCTCGCGACACGGATGGGAATACATTTTTTGAATCAGTATTTCAATTTTTCCCCGCAGTACATATTTATAACTTTCTTATTTAATGTAACAAGCTTAATTAACGCATTTTATTTCATGTAAAACTTTCACTTTCGCAAGATTTTGTTTATAATTGTGATGATAATGTTTAGTTATAGTTTACATTTTTATGCAATACTGACTGGTTAAAAAGTATATTCAGTTTATAAGATTTATCATCTTCCTCTTTAGTATTTTAATAAATGTAGTTTTGCCTAAGGGCTAATTTTTTTTTTGTTCTTTCATTGCACGTATTATGTTCGGAGAGGAGTGTGCGAATCACCCTGAGTGGTTAGAGCGATTCGAGGGGATCTTGCTCTTTCGAGGTTGCAAAGGCACATCTTGATTATACCTACTGTGGTTTGTAAAAACTTGGCTCCCACCGCCTGTGTCCCGTTCGCTTATTTTGTATTAGTCGACATTGTCGCGTTGGCCAATACGAGCAAAGTAGCCTCCTTGCCGCGTTTAGCGTCCGGCCGCCTTCTTTTCTGCAAACGACAGTACCGTCGGAAGAGAATAGGGAATGGGAATAGAAGTAATTGACGCGGGATCTAGATCCAACAATACACACACATATTCTATAATAAAATAAAGAATGCACGAAACATACCATTGAAGGGGGGCTTACTTCTATTTTGAGAACGCGGTTGGTTTCTCGTGCCTGAACCGATCGTGCGGCCCCGTTGCTGGTGTCTAGCTCACGTTCACGCGGTGATGCAAAACAGAGCGCATGCACCCCCGGCGCGTTACCGTTTACGAACAATCCGAAGGATGTTCGGAGATACACTTTGCAATGTCTGCCAGGCCGCGTAGGTACGAGGGTGAACTTTACCCGCGGGGGTACGGGAACGGACTCGCACAAGCCGCATGGAAAAACTGTCAAAAGCTGAGCTCCGTGGCTCTTGTCCACGGGTTTTTTTTATTGAAAGGGGAAGGAGGGGCGCAATCGTCTCAGGCAGTTGGTGACTGGTTTGGAGCAGTCGAGCGTTGTTTCTAGCGCGAGTGATTCGCGGATTCAATGCTTTGTTGCGGAGGCGATTTCACATTGCCGAGCGATTCTGCTGAATCGGTTATAGGAACAGCAATCGATGTGTATTGGGAAATAAGGAATAGACTATGACATCCCCCGCCTCTGACACAAAACGTTTCCAGAGGCCATTTTATCTAAATTGACCCTACTCATCACTCGCTTGCTGTTATAACTTATACTAAGATTATAGGTACGCTTGAATTTACGCTATAAAGAAAACGGAAGTAAATATAATCTTTAATCAACTAATGAAAAAGGAAGAAAATTATATGGAAAAATTGAAAAAGAGAAAGTGAAAGGTCAAAACATATGTTCAATGAATTGAACGATATCGGAGGAGCACTTAAAGCTGGCAAACTCTAAAGGTGAGATTCCACTGAAGCAACGCAAGGCAACATGTCGCATGCGATGAGTACGATAGTGATAAAAAAATATGCGGCGATGTTGCCGGTTGCCAAAAAGTTGCCTCAGTGGAATCCCACCTTAACATTAACTGGCAACTAGGTAAAAGAATGAAAACCCTGTGTATGATTGATATTTTTCATTGTGAGCATTCCAGATATCTGGTTGCAGTTTGGCCTACAAATGAGAATTCCAAGTCAAAGGCCCAAGAAAATAAAATTAAATTTTCAATTAGAAAAGATATTCCGCATCCATTATTCGTCTTTGCGATTCTCGCATCGCATTCTGTTGGATGGTTTCTAAACTTTGATGGATCTAACGGGTTTGTGCCGAATGCTGGTGCTCCTCTAATGGAGGTTAGATATTTTTGTGAGTTTATAAATGAACCGTGGTCAATTTCCTGAAATTTCGTTAAATCAGGTATTTCAGTTACACTCGAGCCGGCATCATTATTTCGTGTTTCACGCGGAGTCTATTGTTACGTTATACCCGGGATGTATTACATCCGCTTTTATCAATCACTACTTTCTCAGGAAGATAACACAGGACCACAATTTTTTTTTTAATTTACACAAACTAGACCACCTGTCCTATATTTTGGGTCGCTGAATTCGAATCCGTTGCCCGTTTTGACCTATCACATCTAGTTTTTCGGTAAATTGCAAAAAAACTGTTATAAACCCGTAAAATGCCATATAAACACAACATACCTATCCCATTTCCATAAACTTATAACGTCAAATTCTCTAAGACCACAAAACCTCTATATAATCTCATGTTTCGTTAACCCTCTAAACCCAAAAGCCGTATTTACACATATCCCCACAACCTACTACGGGGCGTTTGTATCTCAAACGCGGAAATATTTTCAAATTTGCTCAATCTTCAAAACTCGCATAACTTCGCTAAAATTCATCCAACGTTGACGAAACAAAGCCATTTTAAAATTTGAACTTTCTACTTTTCGATGCTTTCAACCACTTTTATCGAAATGGGATCCAGGGGGTAAAATCCGCCCTTAAAGAGAAGTATGCCAAACAGTAAAAATTTCTTAATGTTTGTCAAGTGCTACGGAGTGCAAACAATATTTTTTGCAGTTTCTATGTATTCTATCGAAAAGTGTGAGCCTTTATCTTTAAGATAAGCCAAACCTCATCGAAAAAGTGTGGTTTTCAACAAAGATACAGCCATTTAAAGAAAACCTGCTAAAATGAAACGACCTAAAATCATTGGACGTTTTCAGAGCCGACCATTCGGTCAACCAAAAAGTTACAAGAAGTTATCTTCTTTTTCCGATGTAAAAATACTTCCATACCTTGAATTCTACTTGCAAAAAAGTTGTTTTCCCAGAAAGAAGTTTGTTCGTTCTGTTCTTACAGTTCCCGCATGAATTTTTCGTTTCCAGAAGGGGTTTACAACAGTTTTTTGCAATTTACTGAAAAACTACACGTGATGGATCAAAACGGACAACGGATTCGAAGCTAGCGACCCAAAATACGTATAGGATAGGTGTTCCAATTTGTGTAAATTAAAAAAAAAAATTATGGTACTGTGTAATTTTGCTTGAAGGATTTCCGGAAGAACGTGAGTGCTGCAGACTTGTCTCTACGAACACAGCAAAAATTCTACAGTATTACCAAGACTATCTAGTGCTCTATACAGATAAACCCATTTACCGCTTAATTTAATGTAGGTTGAATCCCACCCGTGTACCGGCGGGAAACTCGCACGCTTCGCATTCCTTCACACGCATACCGATCACTCTTTGTGACGTCACGCAGTGGCGTCACTAAGCGTGATGCCCGAAGTACTTTCAACATTAAATTTGTGTTACTTCGAACAAACCACTATGGAGATACAGTGGATTCCGTTTATTTGAGCCACCGGTTACTCCCGGCTGCTGTTTATTTAGGTCGAAGTTCAAACAACAGAAATAGCCACGGTTTGTAACTGTACTTCGCTTAATTGAGACAGCTGCTTAATCAGACCAATGCACGCTAGTCTCGATGTGTTCCAAATAATCAGAATTCACTGTATTAAGCATCAAAATTGATATGCCGCCGGCATTAGCGTTACCCGATGTACACCACGAGGAGGTTGCTCGGTCGGACTTTGTACATCATGGTGGCTCTGAAAAGAGCCGATTTGTGTGTGCGTCCGTGTCTCCGTTAGGCGAAAAGCCGGGCAATTAGTGCCTCACGCACAGCAGATCCATTCAGATTTCTTACATTTTGCGCTAGAGGCATTGCTACTTCCTCACTATCATCATCATTATTGAAGTCATCATCTTCAGGCAATACGTCATTGAAGATAAGAGACATGTTGTGTAGCACAGCACATGCCACAACAATTGTGGTAGAGCAGATCAGTTTGGTCGATAATCCTTGTGACAAACATGGGAACCTTCGTTTCCATATGCCAAAAGTGCGTTCCACAATTTGTCGCGTCCTGCTTTGGATGTTGTTATAGCTGCAATGATAAAACAGTCAATAAATATGATTATTTTTTCATACTGAAAAACTTGATATTTCCAAGAAACAGAATACTTACATCAATTCGTCGTCTGTTTGTGGATTTGGAAGTGGTGTCATTAAAAACGGTAGGCAAGGATACCCTTTATCACCAACGAGCATGCCATCCAGTCGTCCTTCCATGTACCGCCTATACAGCAAAGAATTTTGAAATATACAGCTGTCAGGTGAACTACCCGCATACTCTGGTACTATGTCCAAAAATTCCATTCTTGGACCGACAACAGCCTGCAACAAAGGTCATAATTTAAAAAAATTAAACAGAAAACTTGGAGATTAAAGAAGGAGGTGATATTCAAACAAACGATTAACCATAATATTTTAATTATGAAATAAAAAAATGCACGAAAACCTACTTGCACATTAAGCGACAAGTATCCTTTTCGATTCCGAAATGTTTCGGCAATATTGTTGAATCTTGTGGACGATAGTCTGATATGCGTGCAGTCTATGGCTCCATCGATATCAGGTAGACCGATTTCTCCATTTCCTTTGCCAAGTTCCATGAACAATCGATGATTCTCCCTGCGTGCTTCAACATCTCGTGGCAGTTTTATAAATTCAGATATCAAACTCGCAAGTAAACAACTAACACGGAATATAATACTGGACACTGTTGGTTGGGAAATCTGCATTGAATCACCAAGTAGTTGCTACAAATATATTTTAAACAATTTTCGTCACGCACACTCTTTAATTATCAATATTTCGGACATGAAAAATATAATATATATTTACCTGAAAACTTGAAGTTGCATAATACTGTAAACACGCGAGTAATTGAAATTGCGGTGGAATTGGCAAGCCGCGGTTATTTGTTTTCGCAAGTGGTTCAATAATTTTGGGTAAAATGCCATGCAATACCGATTCCTTATTAAAACGGAATAGCTTTTTAAATTCGTCTTCTTCGTAAAATTCGAAAGGATTTTGTCCGTCACGAATATACCTTCTAACAGGCCTATTGTTCGCTATATCGTCATCTGTATCCTCAAAATCGCTAATTTCAATATTTTCAATATCAATATATTCAGGATCCATTATATTCGCTTTTTTCTGGTAAACTTCACTATTACGCTTGTTTTGATTTCGCTTTCTTCACACAATTAATAGCGTTTAGAGACACAAACAATGAGTCTGGACACAAGAAAGCAGGGATCGGCGGCTCCAGCTATCGCTACACCTACAGGAGCGGTGGTAATGTGTGCGTGAATTGACGCCAGCGCGAAGCCAGCCAAGTGGCCCCAACGCGAAGCCAACCACGGCCAACCAGGGTCGACAATTTATTTCCCGGCGACGCTGGTTGGCCGTGGTTGGCCTCGCGTTGCAGCCACTTGGCTGGCTTGGCGCTGGCGTCAGTTCACGCCCATTACCACCGCTCCTGTAGGTGTTCAGCGATAGCTGAAGACCGCCGATCCCTGCAAGAAGGCCACTTTTCGATTGGTCCGCCATTTTTTATCGAAATCCTGCGAGAGAGAAAGAGATATACACCATTTCATTCTTAACCACTCTTAACAACTCTTACGTTTATGGCGGTATTTTACTATCTATTAATCTGAAAATGTGCATTTGGGTAGTAAAAGAATAATATACTTACATATATATATATATAGTATATTCATAACATAACCTGTTTTGACCAATGCATTGCCTTAGATTTACTACCATACATTTTGTTTAAATTATTTACACCTCTTTTATTAAAAGTCCTTAATCTAAAAACTATCAACCTTTTTATAACTTTAATAAACAAATCGTGACACTTTAACATGTGTTCTGCATTTATGTTCCCACATTTCTACACTAAAGTGTACCTATGATATAAACAATTGTACAATTTGACAATTTAATCATGATTGTCACATAAAAATAGGTTTACCTCATAGAGGCGGGACATTTTGGAAAAACTCTCATAATATAACCTTTTCCTGAGGTGTTATTGCAAAAGGGTGCTGTACATCCATTTTGTATGAATCAATCGCAATTAGAATTTCTTGATATACCTATAAATTATGTATATACCTATTTACGCGAAGTAAACAGAAGTAAGAGGGACTAGAGTTCGTTGGGCTACATAAGAAATTTCTTGAAATGCCACTTTTGGTATAAGATATGTATTTTGTGCTAAAGAAAGAATAAACCTAACCTAACCTAAACAGAAGTAAAATACCGCCATAAACGTAAGAGTTGTTAAGAGTGGTTAAGAGTGAAATGGTGTATATCTCTTTCTCTCTCGTGGGATTTCGATCAAACATGGCGGACAGTGGCTCGTGTCCAGACTCTTATTATTATAGTGTCTCTACGCCACAGTACCTCTGTGTCATAGATGGGAATGCCGTTTTTCGCAGCACGTTCGGGCGGCAGCAGTGGGGTGGCCAGGTATTTTCTTCGGCCGTGCACGCAGCAAATCACAGCAAATTTAAAGGGCCAAGTCACCGAGCGCAAGCGGCTTCAAAGGTGCCGTTCGGAGTGTCATCTCACATTGTTTTCCCTCTTTCCTCCTCATCGGTTGGAGTGAGTTAGACCGTGAAAACGCGTCATTGCCGGTCAAAAAGTTCGCATTGTGTATGTAAATGATGGTATATATATAATGAATACATAAATTCACTAAATAATAAGAGCGTACATATCGACAACTTTAACTTTTCACTTTACATATCATATACATATATTTTTCATATTCCCGCATATTAGTTTTCACAAACAACTAAAATCTAACATACTATGGCTATGAATAAAAACGTCATCGTACTTATGCCGAATGGTCATCGGCAGAATATTAAAGTTACACCAAATACCACAATACTACAAGTAAGTTATTCATATATATCAGTGTTTTTTTAAAACCCATTTACAATTATAATATTTTATTACATACGTTAATATTAAGCCAAACACGTTTTCTGTAGGTCCTGGAAGAGATTTGTAAAAAGCATGGATTCAGCTCAGATGATTATGATATCAAGTAAATACTACCTAATAAATAAATTAATGTAACGCAAAAAAATTACAATAGGTTTTAATTGGTTATAATGTTTTATTTATCTTTTAGACACTTTAACCGTGTGTTAGAGCCTAATTCAATATTACGGTTCACGGGATTATCGAACAATGCTCAACTAGAAATGATACCTTGTAAAAAAGCGCATTCTAACTCTCCTGTTACGATAGCTATACAATTAGAAAATGGAGAACGATTACTGGGTGAATTTCTACCTAATATAACATTAGCCGAAGTTTTGCAACACTTACGTCTTGATCAGGATCTTGACAGAACTGTTTTAACTTACATGCATTGTGAGGTATAAGAATATATACAACGTAACTTAGAGTATAATTCATACTAATGCTATATAGAGTTTATACTGGTTAAATTTAATTTAACAAGCGTGGGGTATATCTAAAATAAGGGATTAAACTTTAGGAGTGTATCCTGCTGGTTGCAGTGATAAAAAAAAAAATATAAGCATAGTTCCACAAATGTTTTATTTCCAAGATACAGCATTCCAGAGTTTCTTAGGAGAGGAAATGAAATGTCAACGGATTAACATGACCACAAGCTAGTTTGTTGTAAGCACATAACGTGAACAATGATATAAGAATGACGGTATTGGTTTATGATTGGACTGGAAATCATGGCAAATTAAGCTGTTTTTACACCTGACGAGTCACTCGGCCTGCTACTCGGCCGAGTGAAAATTTTGACCAATTTGCCCGCCGGATTACTCAGCTGAGTACTAGAATATGTGTTCAGACTGGGCGAGTGCTGGGCCCAGTGGGCTCACTCGTCAGGTGTAAACTAAGCATTAGTCTAACGCTGAGAAGGCATGTATCGAATAATAGAGGTGCTCAGAGAGGGAGAGAGAGAGAGAGAGAGAGAGGGTTTAGAAAGAAGGAAAGATCTCTGCAATGATATTGCGGAAGGTTGTTAAAATATTCGGAATAATAAAAAGACTCTTGTATGTATATGGCAATCCATGAGGCAACACTGCAAAGTGTGTATTTTTGCTTGAGAAAATTGGAGTTTCGATACTTCCTCTTTTAAAAAAGACTTTGAAACACAATAGCTGAAAATAAAGATTGACGGATGTGTGTTTATATGATGTTTCATCGCTGCAACGAGCAGAATGGAGTCATAAAGTTTAGCCCCTTATTTTAGGATCAATCAGTATAATTATACCGGCAGAGTAATAATTGTTGAATGGTTTCAAAAAGTCTATTTTCCTAGGATCTAATTTTCTTCTGAAATGCAACAACGCACTAAGCAAGTGTAATGTGCGCGGCTCCATATGAATCAATTATTTATATATCGCCGCGCTTCGCCAAAATGCGCGACGGCCTTTAATGGGCTTTTAATATCATATGCTTTTTTTTTTACGCGCATGGGTATTAAAGGGTCATTCTGGTAATCGCGCCACAAAATTCAGATTTTTTTTTCTCAGTGAATGCAATGAATAACAATGTCAATTTTTTTTTTCATTTATTAAGCTACTTATAATGTATACGGAATCATTTTTTAAATACACTTTTAATTGTGTTTTTCAATGTTATCTGGCGTTGAAAGTCGCACCATTGAAAATACGGCGGGAGTGATTTCAGCTCACAGACTCATCCGAAACAACAAAACCAAACTGATTATGAGTACCGCTATCGCAGGTGTCAGAATTAGCCACGTAAGTCAAAATTTAACAAAATTGCGCGTATTTAAACTTCAAGTATCGGAATTTTCCATTGTTATTTAAAGTTTGAATACGCGCAATGTTGTTAAATTTTGACTTACGTGGCTAATTCTGGCACCTGCGATAGCGGTACTCATAATGATTAAGAATCAGTTTGGTTTTTTTGTTTCAGATGAGTCTGTGAGCTGAAATCACTCCCGCCGTATTTTCAAAGGCGCGACTTTCAACTGCAGATAGCATTGAAAATCACAATTAAAGATGTATTTAAAAAATTATTCCATATACATTATAAGTAACCTAATAAATGAAAAAAAAGTTTGACATTGTTATTTATTGCATTCACTGAGAAAAAACCTGAATTTTGCGGCGTGATTACCAGAAAGACCCCTTAAGATATGGTAATAAAATTTGAATTCGTAAGACATTCAATTCATTCATTTGAACCTCTTACAATCACATTGTAATGGGTTCACTCCTCCGTCTTACGTTCGTAAACATTTCTACCATGATGTGCTAAGATAATACTAATTCTACTGATTTTTCTATGAATTAGAGATAATCATAAAAAGTAAAATATAAAGTCTGTCATTATTTTTAAATTTTTTGGAGCGTAGTTTATTTAATCGTATAAAAACGAAGGTTCCACTTTTCACAAAAACAAACAGAAATAAACAAAGATTCGCAAGTCACATATATTATAATTGGGAAATCTGAGTCGTAACTTACAATATTACTATAAAATAAAATATGTTGACTTAACAAAAATCTGAACAAAGATCTACGAGATGTTACATTATGTAATTATTTTGCAGATTTATGGAAAGGAAGCTTTGAAGAATACAACCTTAAAATCATTAGGACTTAATAATGGTAGAGCCGTGTTACGATTAATGTATCGAGATCCTCAACAGATAAACACTCAAGTGTCTACTTCTGATGCATGGGGAGTTAGTCAGGACTCCACTGCAAATAATAAGAACAGTGAGAGTGAATCATCTCTGGTTATTGGTTCTAACCAGAGTTTAGATTCGTCAAAAGACTCTAAAGCTAGTTCCCAGAGCGTAGAAATAAAAAAACCAGTAATAAAAGAAATAAAAGAAGACAAAATTCTGATGTCAGAGAAACATCAAACGGCAGCATCGACTAGTACCGACTATTGTTTCGCGGAAAGCCAAACTTTAGAAACTGAAAGTGAAGTAACACATACAAAAGACATAAAATTTGTAAGAGTTACTTATTTAAAAACACCGATTTAAAAGCAGGTCTTAAAATACGAGTATAATATTCATACATTTTTGTTATAGTTAGGTGATAGGAATGCCATGATATTTAATCAAGCTGCAATTCAAGCATTGCCCAGAGATGAATTACCAGATGAGTTTTACGACTTAACTTTCGATGATGCGAAAGTACTATTAAGGGATGCTAAACGTCGCAGAGAAGAGCTGGAAGAAGCCCCTCTTTTAACAAATGTTCAACGAAAATTTAATCGAGAAAAGCAAACATTAACTCTATTAAATAAGTATCATTATACAATAATTCGCATACAATTTCCAGATCAGTTTATCCTTCAAGGTTTATTCCGACCATTGGAAACCGTACAAACCATCAAAGATTTTGTGAAAAATTATTTAAACGATCCAAATAGTGATTTTATAATCTGTAAGTAAGACTAATAGTTCGCGATATACAGGTTGGTTCAATACTTTTTGCTACTCAAATATATTTCAAATTATGAGAATTAAAAACAAATTTTTTTAACCACGTGATTTAGCAGGACCCACTTTCTGTAGATTTGCATGCTTTTAACAATTAACCAGCTGCACGTTTGAGGGGAAAACTTGCATAAACCTCCAACTATAGTTAAAGGTAGGGCTCATCACATTTATGTTAATACTTTTTACAAACACTGCTTTCAAACAAAATGTATATTTTTATGCTACATATGATATGTTTTATCGATATAAATACGTAGAAAAATTGTATACACGTAAACCAAAATAAGTAAACTATGTAACTATTATTTTGTATAAAGTAGTCATTTGTTTGAATCCTCATTACAAATATTTTAACCAAATAATAAACGATTAAATATTCAGATTCGAATATTCTCTTTAATTCTTCTTATAGTATGTGTATTTCTGGTTTTCATACGATGGTAATTCATTGATTACGAGTAAAAAGCAGTCTTCTAAAATTATATTTTCTATCTTCCCTATATTTCCGCGTACTTTCTTCGATAAGATCTGAAGTTTTTTCGTTAAAAAGAACATAACTGTGTAGCATATAACGGTTGTACGCGTAATTTAACATGGTTGCATAAATTATAGTGATCTTCATGTGAGCCGTTTATTTTGAAAGTGGTGTAAGTCCATTTTTTCTTGTGACGAGATATTTAAGGGTTTACATTTCAATTGATTCCAAGATATTGTTAAATAGTGACAAGTCTTGTCCATGTTTTTACGAGCTTAAATCTACGTAAATTCATTATGCAACGGTTTTTATAAGAAACACCTAAAAAAAGTGTCTTTATAGCCCATAAGAGGACTTATACCACTTACATAATAATTATTGAGCTGTAGAAGTCGTTGGTTGTGAAGCATTTAAATTTTACTTTCACATTTTTTAATCACACTATGGTCTTAATTAGTTCTTAATATTAAAAAAAAACGACTTATAAGCTAAAGGCGTAATGACTGTGATGAAATCTGAGCTATTTGTTATGTAGTTTATTTCTTAATTTTTTTACATTATGTTTATTATAATATGTTTATAATTATATTCAATTCTTCATTTAGGATCGTTATGCGAAAGTGTTTTAAAATATTCATGATGTACAGGAGGTATGTAGAGTAATAAATCCATCACATCTTTGTATTTTTTTCGGATGTCATGGGTCTAACATTTTTACATAATGGTGTCTAAATAGACAATGGGGAAGTGGACTTTGCACCACTTTCATAATAAATGATATTGCAATTTAATTTAACAACGAAACCTATATGGACCAAGGCATATGGATATTTTAAAATCTGGACTGCAAATTGTTTATAAATAAAAAAGTTCACATTAAATTGTAACGAAATTAAGCCTTAATTTTGTCAAAAAATCGAGTCATACCATCTTCATAATAAACGGCTCACATTTTAATAGCACTTAAATTTCGAAAAAGTCACCAAAGATCTGTGGGCAATGTAATTTTGTAAAAGTTTGTTGCGTGATTCTCATAGATCGATAAATATTTAGATAGCAATAGTTATTGAACTACCCTAATCATTCTAATTTTAGAATATTCAAATTGGAATTATAAATTATTTTTAAAACGTATTAAATATGTATTTTTACGCAATAGTTACTACTCCACCTAAACATATTTTGAATCCTGAAGCTCATTTAGTTGACGAGGACTTAGTTCCCTCTGCTATTGTTTATTATTCTGGATCGTCGGATCTACAATTAGACGTAAAAGAAAGATCGACCGATCCTAAAGATGTTAAAATGCAAGTTTCTAGAATTAGGTAAGTGGTTATTAACGTCGCTGAGCACAACTCGCAACAAAATTACTATTTAATTTGTTGCACTGACTTATTTTCAGAATATCAATGATGACCCGAGAAAGTCAAATAATTAACGAGGATGCGATTGCTAATACAAGCAGCAAATCAACTTGCGACGAAGATAGTACTGAATCATTAAGCAAAAATAAAAAAATACCAAAGTGGTTAATAAGTTCGTCGTTGAAATAATCGATTGCCATTGTTATTATTAATAAATTTAAATAATTTTTATAAGTATGTATATTGTAAAGGTACTGCATTAATTTTTGTGTATGTACATACACGTGATTTAAGTACATGCAGTTGTGTATTATTGGTATATTCAGTATCGTAATAAAATATACTTTCATAGAACGAATATTGAAATGAAACGAAATTTTTATACACGCAATGAAGATTGAAGATTCTAATTTTGTTTGCAGTTTTCACTCACCAGAAGTAATACAAATTATTATATAGGTGATACAGTATGAAAATGAAAATAATTCATTATCTCAATTATACTATACGTATGCATAAATATGAGACATTCTTTTTGTGCGTAATAAAGATCTTATCCATACTAAATAATTTTTCTTTCAAAATCATAAACAGTCATAGCTTTATTTGTTTGCGCAAGATGATTAACAAGTTTTACCCAATTAAGTGGTGGTAACACATTCTAACGAAAGTTTCTCTACAAGGTCGGTGTTATTAACTTTGTAAATCTGGAGGTACCGTAGGCGATGACTGTAATTGCAAATGCATAAGCCGCCGAACAGGTCCGCCTATGATATTACCTGTCGGTCCTGAGCCACCTGCCTCTTCTTTAATACTTTTCATTAAATTCTCTTCTATCGCGTCAGAACTTTTACTCATATCGCTTTCAGTTTTCGCCATTTCGGATTGTAAATTCGAATTTAATAATCGCATATACTTATCCATTTCACCGCCTTTATCTTCATCGTCTTCGCCTAAAGATCCTTCCGAACTCCCTTCGAATTCACCCTCGCTTCCTGGCACAACTAAATCCAGTATATCTCGTAAAGTACAGTCAAATATGTCTGAATCAAATTCAATTTTTCCATTATCCTCTGAATCATGCATTATATCAGCTTCCGTGGAATGATCGCTAAAGAAAAAGGAAGCAACATAGAAATTGTACTGAATGGGATATCGTTAGAATTACAGTTTCTGTAACATACTCTAGAAATTGTACGCCATCGATATCGCTAGTCTGATTGAAGAAGGATTGTACTTTCTCTCTAAGACTCATCGATTCCTGTCCGTGTCTTTTGTTTTTAACATTTCCCCATTGTTCGCTTAAAAATGCTTCTAACTGTACTGGATCTACATTTAACCAGCTATCGTTATCCGCAGGACTTAATGTAGCTTCGTCTTGAGCTACGCGTCAAATATAATATAATGCTATAATTAAATATTAATGGAAGCTTTAATAAATATCAATTTCAAACACATTACCATGCAGCTCAATGTCATTGGACTGTATATTTTCCCACGCTTCTAAAACTTTCTCCGCATTACTTTTAACAATATTTCCAGCAGAATGAAATAAATTTGAATGCTTTAAATAATAATCTTTCGCTGCGCTTAGGAGCTTCTCGTGTTCTTGACTACCTCTCACTAAATTTCTAAAGTAGCCGCTAGCTTCTAAACGTGCTAAATACGCATTTAGAGCATATTCGTTTGGTCTGAATTTTTCTGGATTATTGACTGTTTCTTTTACTCTTCTTCTACGGTCTTCGTTTGCATGAGCAACTAACATTTCTAAACCACATGCTATTTTAACACCGAGTATATGAGCATTGTACTTTGAACAAGTTATTGGTGGTATGTTCCAGCCTGTTCTTGGATCTCCTGTGTATCGACAATGAATTGCCATTGCGTACAAGCATTTAGTCATTTTTACATTAACCATAATTCGCTGTTCAGGAGGGAAGTATCTCATGGCGCGGCAAACCTGTATCGCATAAAACATTTTATGAGAAGAAATTTAAATTGTAATCGCATATCTAGCTAAACACGACAGTGAGTTTTTACTTTTCTCTCGAGTGGATCGGAGTGACAAATAGTTCTAATAGCTGGTGCGATAAGGCTTGGTTCCTGATGAAGTATCGAAACTGCTTTCTCCGGCAAAAAGACTCTAGCTTTGTGATGTCTCTTCTTAATCTCGTTGGGATAAATACTAATTCGTTTCTTCACGACATCTTGAACTTTGTCAGAAGCTTTAGAAAGGTATGGATTCTTTTGTATATTATTCAATAAATCAAGAAACATTTTGTATTTCTCACACATAATGTGCAACTCTCCGTTATAAATAAACACACGATTCTCGCATGTTTCCGGATTAGCCCATGAAGGTAGAACATTAGCTGCTTCGATTAACAGAAACTCTCCGTCAGAATCCACTACCTTGGCAATTAATCCATCGAAAGTCTGTGTAAGTTTAAATATTAAGAACACTGTGAACCATTCGTCGCTTATATCTTCATCAAAGTGTAGTGATATGTAAACATGAGGTAACGTATCGTATTCTATAAGAAGAGTATAAATTAATATACAATTATTATTGCCACGAAGCTTACTAAAATAATATTTTACCTTCGATGGCCGTTACATTTTCAACAAGTTTCTCTAGTAATAACGCTTGCTTCGTTCTAGGACGGAAAATCAAAGGATCGCTGTGCCAAATGTAATCTTTAATGTACGGTGCAATTTCCTCATTGAATTTCGCTATTTCTTGTAAAAGCATTTCCTCCGTTACATTTTCCGAAGGATTTGTGTAACAGATTTTCGGATACAGAAAACATTCAAGTACATCGTCTTCTTTTATTTTAGATATCTTTGTATCTGTCATAGTTTTACTATTGAACATTTTTAATATCTTAAATAGCAAAATAGTTTTTAATATCTTTTATTTTATCATTTTCTTCATATACATTAACAATCTGTTTTAAGAAATATGAATAACATCACAGAGGAGCTCTGTTTGAAAATATTTCTTACACGAAACGTCCCTGTAAATGTTTATAAGTATTTAATTTAATTAATCTTATTAATAGTGTATGCAAAAGAGTCGTAGAGTGTGGAGTGTATGAAAATAAATTTTGAACTTGATTAAATTAAGTACAACATTGCTGTTAATATGGCAGTTAATCTTAGAAAGAAGCAGGGCATTTGCAATTGGCCGTGTTGCTAAAATATGTATGTTTAATTAACGTAAGATCGCTAAGTAATTGTGATTGGTTTTAAGGTAGGCTCTCACTACACCTCACCTCGGCTCATTTTATATTTACTATACTTTTCTTATGCAGTTTGACAATTTTACTCACAAGGGGACCTTCAGGTTTGGCAATTTCAAAAAATTTTCATACTTAGTGTACGTGAAGGTCTTCACTCGGACATAAATTTCTCGAAGCAGTAAGACGCTTTTTCTTTTCACACAAATTCGAGAAAATCGACTTTGAAAAAAAATTCTGAGTTCCCTTATATACAAGGTGTTTCTCTACCTATGGTCAATATTCTAGGGGGTGATTATACAGGCAAAAATGAGATGAAAATCAAGCGTAGGCGTCGACGATGCATGTGTATTTAGGTGAATTTTCAATTTTCTTGAAAACCAAGCCTTTACCGCAATTTCGTCACTCTTGATTTTCATCTCATTTTTGCCTGTATAATCACCCCCCAGAGTTTTGACCATAGATAGAGAAACACCCTGTATATAAGCTGACTCCGAATTTTTCAAAGTCAATTTTCTCGAATTTGTCTGAAAAGCGCGTCTTACTGCTTTGGGAAATTAATGTCCGAGTGAAGACCTTCGCGTACACTAAGTATCAAAATTTTCTGAAATTGCCGAACCTGAAGGTGCCCTTGTCAGACTACGTCTAGCCTTGTGCAACTCTAATCGCCAGATTTCTCCTCGAGAATATTTTAAGGAGAAGAGGCAAGGCATAGTGTGAGTGGATGCAATTCCATAATTAAGCACAATAAATTGACGACTGCACAGGAAGAGGTTCTCTGAACAACCGACCAAACATTAAAACTGAGGCAATGCGAGTCTAGATGTGAGTGCGAAAAGAAGTTGCACAGAGGCCAGGCGAAGCGTAGTGAGTGCGTACCTTTATTCATTGAACAATCGCGGCATTGAGCAGCAAATCAATGAAATTTATGTTACAATCTTTAAAGTATATTGATGTTCTTAACCTGTGCCACCAGGTGATGTTTGAATATTTCAAGTGGGAAGAAGCGAGAGAATTATAAAGAAATTTTAATATTTGCGGGTTCGTAAAATCGGAGTAAAGGTGTGTAATAAATTCTAGTTGTCTATTAATTATGTTAGCGATGATATTCGTATATAAAGATTCAGTTTATTGTTTTTAGATTAGGTTAATCTAATATTTCAAGTGGGAAGAAACGAGGGAATTATAAAGAAATTTTAATATTTGCGGGTTCGTAAAATCGGAGTAAAGGTGTGTAATAAATTCTAGTTGCCTATTAGTTATTTTAGCGATGATATTCGTATATTAAGATTCAGTTTATTGTTTTTAGATTAGGTTAAGAACGTAACGTGTTAATGTTAAGCTATATACGGAAGACAAGAATCTGTGTATTTACGAAATACGAAATGATCATTAATAACAACGTTCCAAGAATATTTTTCAGAAGTTTTAAAAATTCACATTATTATATCGTAGTTTTCGTTCAATTGAAATCGATTTGTATATCCAATATATCAAATTTTGAACATATTTACCTGGACAAAGTAGTGTCTTTCAGCCGTTTTAAATATGTAACTAAAATATTCTTCAAATTATCCACGTTAGTGAGGGTACCAGATACACTGCATATTTTGTTCCAGTTCCGATGTAGGTCATGCAACTTGCACGCTGTTATAAGGAGTGTATGCACTTTCACAAACAAACCCTTGACTTTGTAGCACTATTCGATACGAAAATTTGTGCATACGTATCTTGAATACAAGATGTTCGAAATAATTATGTAGTACAGAATCTAAGGACGAATAAATCTGACAAACAATTCCAGCCCCACAATATGTATTCCGGTTAAAAAATATCTCTTTCTAATTACCACAGATACACTTTGGGGAAGGTATGTACCCCTTCCTAGGTGCCGGTCGACTCTGGAGGCAATGCGCATGCTGGATGCTCATGAAATTATTATGTCGTCCGCTGCTCGATGTCGCGGATAAGCGAGATATAACCTATGTGCTATAGAACAACACATGTTTAGTTGCTACTTCGTTATTTTCCACGGTATTTGTAAACTTTTTATGACTTCGAACATCGTGAATAAGATATTATTATTGCGCCACATTTATGATGACGAGAATGTAATTAATCGGGATTTGGAAATCAAATCTTTCATTCGTGGCGTTGTTATGATTGTCAAAGCCCTTCATTGGAATAGTAATTTTTGGCTTTATCGTTTTTATGATTGCCAGAACCATGTGCTTTATGGGTTTAAGGGGGTATTCGCTCGAAAGTGTGTGGAAATTGGGTAGTTTTTATAAATTGTTTCCTTCCAAAATAAATACATACATATGTTCTGGTTTTGCACATTTGTTTACTAATGTTTTACCAACACTTTCACGCCGTTACATTAAATAGTGACAAATATTTATTGTGTTAGAAAAAAAATCCTCCTTCACGGTTAGTATGATTGTGCCCGTTGTGTTCATCTGGAATAAAAAAAAAATACTTTTGTTCCATTCAGTAAACTTGCCTTTATCGTTCCTACCTGCCATTCATTCAATGGCGTTCAGCGGACTCATCCGTTGAGCTCAACCGTTGAGAACTCAACGGTGATCAGTCCTGATCAGTTCATTGTTCCGCTGAACGACACCTGGGAGGGTGGGGATATTTGTAGCAACTCAACACGTTCCGTATAAAAAATTTAAAAAAAAATTAAAACCGACTTCAAAATAAAATTGCACTAAAAAGTAAAAAATAATTTTTTCCCTTATTTAATCTACGACTCCCATATTTTTTAAGTCGGCGCCAGATTTACACAGTACAAATGATGAGGCACCGACTTAAAAAATATCATTAATAGGGAAAAATAGATTAAATAAGGGAAAAAATTATTTTTTACTTTTTAGTGCAATTTTATTTTTTTGAAGACGGTTTTAATTTTCTTAAAATTTGTTTAATTTTAACTTTATAGTTGTATATATATTGACACAACATGCTGAAAAGATATGCGCGTAGGTACATAAAATAATAATAATTAGGTGACAATAGCCTTTATTATTAACCAGAACTGGCAAAATATTGGGCCAATGTTGATTCAGTGTAGGATGACCACCGGGGCATCGCCCTCTTCCGAATAAAAAAAGATCATCAAAATCGGTCCATATGCTGAGGAGTTATGCGGGGACAAACATACAAAAAAAAATACAAACAGGTCGAATCTATAACCTCCTCCTTTTTGAAGTCGGTTAAAAAGTAGCGGACTTTAAGTATATAAGTTACAAAACATGACGACCGATCATTAAAAGTGTTGAGAAGTCAGTAACTGAGCGGTAGTGTTCAGCGAGAAATCAGTGAGCGGTTACTCAACGGTTAATCACTTCTCAACACGTTTAGTGATCGGTCCATGGGCGTCCGGAGGGGGGTGCAAAAGGGGCAGTTGCCCGTCCCTGGCTTTTGAGAAAAAATCGCTTATTTTTAAAAAGTGGTCTTTACTAAGTTTATTCTAAAAAAAAGTGAATAATTCTAAATTTCGGATTTAAATTTTTAATTAAATTGGCACTACAAAATGAGTTCAAAAAAGCAAGTGGGCTACTCGGTTTTTCATTACTATATTTTTCATCACCGTCACCCCAAAGTTGCCCCCTCCTGGAAAAAAGTCTACGGACGCCCTTGGATCGGTCCTCATGTTTTTTAGCTTAAACATAGTCCGCTATTTTTACGGAACGTGTTGAGTTGCTACAAACATCCCCACCCTCCCAGGTGTCGTTCAGCGGAACGATGGACTGATCAGGACTGATCACCGTTGAGTTGTCAACGGTTGAGCTCAACGGTTGAGTTCGCTAAATGCACCCGACAGGTGCGTTCTTTACAATCTCGTAAAAATTTTTACAATCGATGCCGGCACCGAATTTTAAGTGAATCTCAACAATAATCTTGTTAGAACGGAATATTACAATTTCCGGTAATTCAACCTCAAAGGGGATAGTGCCGATGTATGAACAGGCGAACGCGTCTGTCAGCTGATTGCTTTCTGAAATACCTAGGCGTTTCGGACTCGCACTTTACGAAATATGAAAATGCTTATAACTGCGAAACTATACATTTTCCGACATTTTTGTATACCAACTTATTATATTACTTTGATGAGTAGAACCCAGCCTGAAAAATTGTCCCACATATTTATAAACACCCGTATAATAGCTGTAGTCAATCATTTCATGTTTGACCGCGCGGTATTGTTTTATCTGCGCCAAGCTTCGCCAAGTCGCCTTGGCGATGATTCCCAACTTTTTTTTAACATTAAATTCTTTATTCTTAAGCGAGACGCGGAATTGAAAGCAGCACCGCCTTCGAAGATTCTTGCGAGGGAATCACCCTATATAACAGTATACAATATAATACTTGCTTTTTCCATATTCTCCATTGTTTGATTAATTATATGTAATTTTTTGTCTTCTCGCCATCGCGTGACAGGACTTTTCTGTACGCACTGGTTCGTTTACGCCGTTGCCTATTTAGTTAGTCTGTAGATTTTTTTCACAACGCACCACAGACACATCTGGTGTTTATTTTTTATTTCATTACATATTCTGTATGGGCGAATTCCACTTACTTAACATTCTAAAACGTATGAAAATCCCTTGAAAAATGGAAGAGAAATCTGTGAATGAGTTATTATCGGAAAATACAGGTTTTTAACTATAAATTACGACTTGAAAACAGGAATATATGATTTATGATATTCATATTATTACAAAAACGGAAAAATCCTACGTCGTGGGCGCGGGCGATTTGGACGTGAGTGGAATTCGCCCTATGTAGATACTTATACATATAGACACAATTTGTCTCGTAATTTTTTAATTATGTCTTGTTGCATCAATTTTAGAGGTAAATCATTTTTGACTGATGATAGTAGACTGATGAAGAGACTTTATACTTCTAAATCGTCATTTTTCACTTTATTGTTATTCAAGTCAATGTCAAATCGATCACTAAATATATAGATGTTCCACGATATCCTATTCAATTTGATAAAACAATTTCTATGGTATTTCTGTGATTTTCCAAGGCAGCCAATAAAGTAGGAATAATTTAGTTTATGAAAGAAACACAAAGTGTGGTCAAAAGAGGAATTGAAATGCTACAATTTTTCAAGAATTTTTAAATTCAATATTTTTGTAAACTAAACTTTATACAAAAAATTGTATTCTACATTTTTAACTTGTGTGTAAACAACGAACCACTCCCTGCCAGATTATACTACACATTACGCCCCAGCTTGTATATTCGTAGCTTTTTTAATTAATATGGCAAGCAAAAGCAGAAACCACACTAATAAACTGTGAACATGTTCGCGTTCATAGCCTTGATTTATAGCCAAATTCGATGCCCGTTTCTTTCCCTTTTGATAAGCAACAATTATTGGTGATAACCGGAGAGACGCCCCTTGCGGGACGTCCGCTCGAATATACCAGGTGTCTCGAGAAGCAGACTCGTGGTATCGTACGAGAAACAATAAGCCGTCTAATTGGCCCCTATCGCTGATTTCGACCCTTTGTGTAAAAAACAGGCTAAATGCACCCATTGTGCCCGATATTTACACGCTCGGGGACGTCGACTTTTTTCTTCTTCCTTATGACCTTGTGGAGATTATATCGCGTGAAACTTAATGTGTTGCGTAAATACGTGCCACATTTGGGCCCAGTTATGCAGAAATCTACCAATCCTCAAAGCTCTAAAACTGAATAAAAGTTTGAAGATTTTAATCGTTAAAGAAAAATAGCTTTATTTTAATGGGTTATTTAATAGTGAGTAGTGTAATTAATATTATTTTAATTTTTCTGTAGTTTTTGTTTTTTAAGCCTAAAATAAAACTATGGCTTGGTAGTTTTAATAATTGTATAATTGAAGAGTAGTTCCATGGGTTGGTAACTTTTTACAAAATAAAGCTTGCAGAATGATGGGATCCATACCGTGTTTAATTAATTTTTTATCATTTTGAGGGTTGGTAGCTTTCTGTGTAACTATTTAGGCCCATCTGTCAATTGCATTTTTGTAATTTCAGTATTTATGAGACTCAGCATTCACAATTTATTACCATCATATAATACATTATTCGTAGGTCGTAATTTTAACTTTATTTCAATTCGTTAACATTCTTATTACGAAAGAAGATAATAATAAACAGATACTCATTTTCACGTTTGGATGACAGACTACTTTTGATCTCGTATAATAAAGCAGTAGATATCGAGAAAAGTAGTTATAAGCTGTTAGTGCAAAATTAAACATTTATTTAAAAAATAATTAAGATAGTTGATAATTTATATTACGGAGAAGGGATTACCATTAATTTCAGTTGGCAAAGATATAAACAACCAGTGCAATAAAATACTAAATGTTACATTAAATATACAATAATTAAGTAATAAATCTTACATAGGTCAGATTTTTCTTCATTCATTATAATCCAGGAAATAGTATTTTAAATACCCTTTCCTTATAGGTATAGCATAGCAAAGACAAACAGTTTTGGGATTTCTTAAAAGAACTCGATGTAATAGGATTAGTAGAAACGTGGATTGAAGAGAAACAATGGGAAGGATTGAAAGATAAATTACCACAAGAATTCTCATGGAAATGTAAATATGTCACCAGAGAGAGAAAGAAAGGGAGAGCGATAGGCGGAATTATCACAGGTATAAGGAAGGGCATAGAAGAGGAGGAATCGAACGCGGGAATGGAACATAGGTATTCAAGAGAGAAGAGTAAAGATACAAAATGAAAAATGGAGAATAATAATAGTGTACAGCAGAGATATGAAGGAGACGAAAGAAGAACTAGATCAGATAATAGAGGAGAAGGAGGTGGAGAAACTGATAATCGGAGGAGATTTCAATGCAAGAATTGGACAGGATTTTAGAATAGAAGAAAAGCATGACGTAAGTAGATCAAAAGACAAAGTTAAAAACACAGAGGAAAAGTTGTTATTAGAGATGGTGGAGGAAAGAGGATGGAATATTCTGAACGTGAATATGGAGGGAGATGATAAAGGAGAGTATACATATACAGGGCCGAGAGGCAGCACAGTACAATAAGGCTAAATAAGAATAAAAAAATATATAAAAAAAAAAATTGTATGTTAAACGATTTTATTAAAAATGCACTTAAAACTAAAAAATAATTATTTTCTTGTACTGCAATTTCGATGGTGTTTTTCACTTTAAATAAAATCGTGGAGCAGGATTTTTCATAACAGAATATGAATCAATTTAATACAGCATCAAGCGTCGAAATGAATTTGTTGTGAGATACCCTGCTCCACGATTTTATTTCAAGTGAAAAAACACCATCGAAATTGCAGTACAAAAAAATAATTATTTTTTAGTTTTTAGTGCATTTTTAATAAAATCCTTTAACATACATTTTTTTTTATATATTTTTTATTTTCTAGTTTTTAATGTTTATAGATTTACATTTCGCAGCTCAGACTTCTTTAGAAATATCTTGTATTTAATTTCAAATCGCGATGCGACTAGCGACCCGAACGCAGCGGCTTTTTGTCGTTTTTCGTAAAGAACGCGAGTGGCTAATTTCAAGTCGTTCGGATTTGTTAATTTTTTTTTTAAATATTGTATTGTCATCCAAACTACGCACGCCTGCAAATTTTCAAGGCAATTGGATAGTTGGAAGTGGGTTAAATTTGAGTTGCCAGATTTGAACCATACATACATACAAACAAACAAACAAACAGAGGATCGAAGCTGAATAAAATCGTTTAAAAATAGTACAAGAATGCTGGAGGGAAATAGACGCGAAGCAAGCAGAGAAAAAGTCGAAATGGGAGGAAACGAGAGACTCATACTACAGGCAAAAAATGATGGATATCCAAAAAACGGAAATAGAAAGAAGGAGAGGAAGAGAGTTTGCTGAGGAACTAGCGCAAAGCGACAGGGCAGATCAGGTTTAATGACAATACTGAAAGTAAGAAAAAGAGATAGTATGCAGACTATGTAATGGGGCTAGTGAGACGCTGGGTCACATGTAGGGAATTCAATCCCGGTCATTATTTACTATCCCGGGATTGCGGGATTTTTTAAAGTCTATCCCGGGATCCCGGAACTAATCCCGGGATTGGGTAATAGAAAAATTCAGTAATTAAAATGATTTACTATATGTTAAAATTCTAAATCTTTATTTAAAGTAAACAAACATAAATTAAAATCATTTTTAAGAATAAATAAATAGTCTGAATAAGTATAGGTAATATCAGTAAACCATTATGAAGCGTTTTGGAAATGTACACCAAGAAATAGCAAAGCATCTAATGTATCATCTCCTAGCTGACTTCTTATTTTATTATCTATATAACCGGCCACTGAAAAAGCTCGCTCTGCTTCAATGCTTGTCGGAGGAATTGATAACAAATATTGATATGCTTGTTGTAGGATTCCACCACCCTCAAAGAGATGTAAGCCGGTTCGGCGCATTTCGACCTACAAATTTTCGACTTTACGTGTTCAGACAAATTGCAATTTGCAACTCGCACGATTTCGAAATAGTGGAAAGTGGGAATATCAATGTAAAAATAAATACAATTTACTTAGTTATATGCGATTCAATATTTTTATTTAAATAAATTATTATTAGTATTATCCTTATTATTATGAATGACTATATTGATTTATTCTGTTTATTTTGATATTTTTCAGTTGTTCATAAAGTAATTCGCATTTTTAAAAAATCCCGAAAATCTCGGGATTAGTGATATCAAATCCCGGGTTTTTTGAAATTAAAAAAACAGCCGGGATCCCAGAATCCCGTATTCCGGGATTGAATTCCCTAGTCACATGCTACAAGACTGTAAGGAGCTGAAAAGAGAAAATTTAACGATCAGAGGGATACTAAAGGGAGAAGAAGAAGGAGCGGGGTGGATGCGTATGGTTCTGGAAAAAAGGAGAGGAAAAGAAGAACAAGATGAAGGAAGATGTCAAAACGAAAGCACAATATTCAGTTAACAGTCCCAGAGACAGAAAATAAACCTATTTACTACTATAGGTATAGCATACTTTTCTTATATGTACCCTAGATTTATCCCCTGAAA
Source organism: Andrena bucephala (assembly GCA_947577245.1). Classification (NCBI taxonomy): domain Eukaryota; kingdom Metazoa; phylum Arthropoda; class Insecta; order Hymenoptera; family Andrenidae; genus Andrena; species Andrena bucephala. The sequence continues at coordinate 110,553,137 of OX387715.1, forward strand.
TGTCGACATACAATTACGAATCATGCTGTATTTGCGACAAAACGTAATTCCGTTTATTCAATACTCCGATATAAAGGAATTCAAAAGTGCCACACATCTGATTTTCAAAGCAAGTACAAGTGAGCAGTATTCTTCCAGTTTATACATGCGTAGGCGTAGGGTAGGGTTGAAAGTCCCGTTTTTCATATAAATCTACGTAAAATTTAGTAATAACAATCTAGAAATATGCGGTGTTATTTTGTATAAACTACAACTATTATGCTTTACTTTTACAAAGTTGTTGGTTAATAGTGTTATTTTTTGTTGAGTTATATCACAAAATGTGTGTCAATTCAAAATAAACATTTTGTCCCATGTCCAAATCAAGAGTGACAAAATTGTGGAAAAGGCTTTATTTTCGAGAAAATTGACTTCGAGTTTCAGCTAAATACGCTTGCCTTTTAGGCGTCTGAGGGGCACGCGGAAGTCAGCGGAACGCGTCAGCTGTCCGTATGTTATCATAACATTTATTTGATAATTGCACTAGTTTTTGCTGTGACCTTAGTTGCAGTCACACAGTGAAAGAACCTTCCCCTCCTAGGCGCTCCACATATCTTCTTTGCGTGGCGCGCGAATTTCACTGTAAGTACGAGCGCGGTTGGTGTCCGAGAATCAAATGCACTCTACATAATATGTATGAACCGTTGTCTATCGCCAACTCGCGGGTCAATATGGTCATGAACCGCGACCCTGGCCAGACACTCTGGCCGATCAACTTCGTTAGTTTTTGAGAACTAGAGATCTGTACTTGCCTCCACTACCTCGTCAAGAAAGGAGAAGATTCCTCCTCCACCGACAAATTCGAAGTGGGGAGGTCCCTCCTCCTCCAAGAAAACGCAACCAATTAGATTTTGATCACCTCCCAAAAATTTAAGAGCCTGGAAACGTAATTCTCGTCGCGAACAGCAAACCATTCGAATCACAAGTTTCTCGTCGCGAACATCACTCAACACAGTCTTTTCGTAGTCATCGTTCGGCCCACAGTACTCTCGTCACGTTCAACTTTCGTACGGTCCATCATCCAAGACACGCTAGTTCGAAGTTGCGATCAACTTTCAAGCCACCGTTGCACCTTGAAGTCAGATAATAATTAATCAGCTATCGCGTTACCTACCGACTTCATTCGACTAGCTGCCGGAATTCCATCACGAGCAGTGGAATTCATCCTGGTCGACATACGCAGTGATCACCTGGGAAGCTGATCATCCAGCCTTGCAGTGGACAACACATTCGTTAACGGCAGACATTCGGTCCAGAGACGTTTTCACAGTACAAGGACTTCGGTACGGTAAGCTCGTTATTGAGGAATTATCAACCAGCCAAACCTGCGTGATCTCTCCTTTCATTAAAACATACCAATACTTTTCCATTTAAAATGTCGAAAGCGAACTTAAGCATTGACAACGACCACATTCGTAGTCGAGAAAGGAAATGTGACTTATTCAAAAGGCAAATCGCAAATTTCGATGACTACGTCAATTCGTACCAGGATTCCGAAACGGAACGCGTCAAACTTCGCAAGCGTATCAAGCGACTCCAGCAAGAATTTGACAAATTCAACGAGATTCAAAACGGGCTGGACTCCTTTGAAATAACCCAGCAGTTCGACGATGCAATGGCTGCAGCGGAAGTTTTGCAGGAACAATTAGAAACATCGGCAAGCCGTATACCGCAGAGAAGCACCGAAATCTACTCGCCCGGACCATCGACTTCATCATCGGTCCCGCATCCGGTGAATCCACCGAAGAAAGAAATACCAACATTCGACGGTCGCATAGAGAAATGGGCCAGTTTCAAGAACGCATTCGTGTCGATGGTCCATTTGAATTTCCAACTCAGCGACATCCAGAAGCTCCGATGTTTAGACAAACATTTATACGGACAAGCCGCAAAGGATATCGAGGCATTCACGATCGGCGAGGGGAATTACGACGCCGCTTGGAAACGCCTCGTCGATAAATACGATAATAACCGTGATCTTATTCTCCGTCACGCCGAGCTTCTTCTGAAAACACTTCCGATGCCCGACGATTCGTCACAGTCGATGCGCGATCTCGCGAATGATATGTGCTGTCATGTTCGTTGCTTGGAAGACCTCAACCGAAATTGGAGCGACATTGCAAGTGACTTGCTAACCAGCATCGCAGTGTCCCGCATGGAGAAAGGCGTGCGTAAAATGTGGGAACAAAGATTCACCAATATGCCGCAAATCACAGCTACTTTCAAATTTTTACGCTACAAAGAGTATCGGTATATACCGGAAACGCATCGCCGGAACAATACAGCAGATTCTTCTGACACGAATTTCAACAATTCGCGGCGTCCACCGTTATATCCACAGGTATTCGATGCAAACAGTAGAAATTTCCAATCCCAAGCGAAGAGACAGCGTTTCCAATAGTAAAATTTGCAACACTAACGCCTACGCCGCATATCAAAGTTTTTAGATCTACAGTATTTCGTCGCTGAGGGCTCGCTGGTCGGGATCGGCGTTGAGCCGTCATCGTGAACGGAATCGAAGGGGGGAGCGAGATGCAACGCTTTGCGTGCGCGGCGGGCGTGCACGACGGGCGCGAGAGTTTAGTTGAAATCGTGACTGCTCGACGCATGTGCGGCGCCACGGTCAGATGGCCAGGCACGGCACGAGCTTTTTTTGCGCCCCAGGCGAACTCGTCCAATTGCGCCCTTTATTGTAATACAGATATTTTAGATTATTGATGACCTTACTCTGCACTTTTATTCGTAGTTTAAAACAGTTGCAGTACAATTTGTAGTATTTCATTTAAAAGTTCATTTTCAATAATGCCAACAATGAAAATACCATTTTGCATCCCTTGTCAAGCTTACGCCCTAGGCAGTTGCTTAATTTTTCAGAGTAAAGTAATAAATAATCTCAAATAAATGTATTATAATAAAGGGCGCAATTTGACAAGTTCGTCAAGAGCGCAAAAAATACTTGAGCCGGGCCTGCGTCAAGCTTTCGCGGAAGCCATTTTCGTGTTTACGATGATGAGTGCTCACGAGCATCGCGCACGCCCGGTGCGCACGCAAAGGACGAAGTGTCAGGCGTCAGAAAGACGGAGCGAGACAAAATATCAACGCCTCGTCTGTCACGTACCGTCCTCGCACGCATTCAGTGCCTCTCACTCGCTCTCGTTTCATTTCGCTATCGCCTTCGCTGAACAAGAGTGAGACAGAAGTGGTGGGGATAGCGAAAAGTCCTCATCGTGTATGCCAAACCGAGCCCTCAGCGAGGAAGTACTGTACCGATTGAAAACGCACCGAACTCGCGCGTAAGGCGAAACTGCGGACAAATTGTTTACGCTGAAATCGACGAATAAAGTTACTTTTTTGGCTGTACCACGGTATGACTCATCATAATGAACCGAAATTTTGCGGTGTTGGGCGGGAGGGGGAGAGAATCTCCAATATACAATTTTAGCTTCGGGTATTTGTTAGTTTCTGAGATATTAACTGTATTCGTCAAATAATCTAAAGTTACAGTAAGTTTTATTTGATCCGGTATTTAAATATTTTTTTATTTAGTTAATGCCCAATTCTGGTGAGTTTCGTCTTGATTAAAGCTGCGGAAACGCAACCGCCGAGAAACCGCCCTAGTCGCCAATGCATCGGTCACCGAGGTGATGGCTGCTGCGATCGTTCACCTATTATACTTATTAGAGCACGACCAGAGATTGATCGAGTGTCGAACGTTGATAGCAAGGATGCCAGAACTAGGGATAGCAGCGACGGGTTATGACGTGTCGCGTCCCTACCTCTGGCAACCCTGATTGGTAGACACATGCTCCAACGCGAATTACACCACCGAAGAATTCCCGCTGAAATTACGTGTTCCAAATAAAAGGGCTTCCGCTTTAAATGCGTTAAACACCATGAACAACAAACTCGTTTCGGCTACTATAAAATCACGGCTATTGAATTTTCAACGTCATTTAACCTTTTTTATGATACTATGGATTTGAGAACCGTTACCGAATATACAATTCGACCGTACGAAGTTACCGATTTCGGTAAACCTTAAATTGGCAGATCTATTTCCAATTAGAGGAAAAGAATTATTTCCACCGTCCAGCACCCATCGATCTGCTGATTACAGGTAGTGGCCCCTCACTCACGAGTCTGAATATTGAGCAAATGGATCTTTCTCCTCGCAACAGGCCGGATTTTATCCTGCAAATTATTTGGATAAAATCATAATTTTTATTTAAGATGGGGCCCCAGGTGGGCCCAGGGCCCAGACGATAGCTGCTCATCGGCCGGTCGTTAAATCCGCCACTGTATCTCACTGTGCAATAATGAAACGCTCGAGCTCCACGACGAAGGTTCCAGTGGTGTTTGACGGATCTGCGAAATCGAGCAGCGGCTTATCGCTCATCGACACGCTCACGATAGGACCCGAACATCTTTTCTTTGTTCCTCCGATTTAAAATGTACCACCAATTCCTCATTCAACCGAAGGATCGTCGTTATCAGCCTATTTTATGGAGGGATGAACGAAACGAAATTGTGACGTTCGAATTGAACACACTCACGTTCGGACTGTCTTCAGCTCCGCATCGCGTCATAAGTTGCCGCCAACAGCTTGCCGACAACGAATAGAGCACTTTCCCGAAGGCGGCATCCATTCTCAAGCGGGACCTACATGTGAAGGGTTCAGAAGCCAATCAGTGTAAGTCCAACTTTCCCTGAAAATGAGTTACGTAGTTCAAGAGCCTCTTTATTGTTAAAACTTTCAGTTGATAAATCAATTAAGCCACTACTTTCATACGAAAGCAATAACACGGAACTGTACTAGGCAAAATTATTCACAGGACAAACAGCGTAAATCTCGGTTTTAATGCTAATGGACTTACACTGATTGCCTTCTGAACCCTCCATACCTATATGTCGACGACCTTTTGACCGGCGCCAACACGTGCGAAGAGGCGAAGGATCTACGCGACGAAGTAATCGCCTTGCCCCAGTGAGGAGGACTTAACATCCGGCAATGGATATCCAACGAGTCTGTACTCCTCACTGGATTAACGGACCAGCAGAAGCCGCTCGGTGTGTCGGTACAGAACAGCTTACCTTCGAAGCGATTTTCAACTCGCGCCTTCTAACGCCCGTTTCCTGTGATCCCAATGATCCTTCAGCCCTGCTCGACACCTGCTCACTTCTTAATTGATAATTCTGTAACGAGCTTAGCCGAGACCAATTTCAAGGCAACATCGATCAATCGGTTGTCAAATTTGCGGCGCATCCTTCTGGGCCTTCGGATCAAACAAGACTTCTGGTTCAGTTGGCATAAAGAGTATGTTAACCACCCGAACGTGCGTCAGGAATGGACTCCCATAACATCAAGGAGGGTACCATCGTGGTTATAAGGGATGACCATCTTCCACCGCTACAGCGTCACCTCGGCCGCATCGAGAAGCTACATCCCGGGAAGAATAGCAGCCTATGGACTGTCACCGTGCGAACATCCAACGGTGTTCGCAGTCGTAACGTGAAGCATTTGGCACCGCTTAGTCCACGAGGCCTAGACGCTCGTTACATTTAAAGACTCTTATTTTAATAAATATTGTAGTTACAAGTATATAATAGTTTCATTCGTTTATGCAATACATATAATTGATCAACAGAGTCTCTCGACGGGGGGAGCATGTTCCCGTCTTACGGGACAAAAGCGGGATTACATTTTGCGATCCCAACGATCTCCTCGCGCCCGTCGTGATCATATTCGCCGGCGTATGGTCGAATGCTCCTTTACTTTTCTGCCTACCCTGGGACAGTGGACGCTCAGAAGGGACGTGAAAGATGACGATATATCGAGGGAACGCCGGAGATGGAGCCAGAACGAGCAATTGGAGAAGTTAGCGCGAGATCGGGAATTACTGCTAACTACCCTAATGGGCTGCGCTCACTTTTCAATTTCTTTAATCTAATATCCACAGTTTTCTATCGATTTGCGCGTCGAAAGCAACGCAGACATTTTATCAAGAGAAAGACAAGTGTCTTGATGTGGTTCATGCAATAGGTCGTGAATTAGAGTTTCGCACGAGATGAGAATTTAAGTTTCGGGTGTAGTCGGTTGATCGAGACAGAGCCGGTTCGTGAAAGATAGAAAAAGGTGGACAATGTGTGTATGGGTACCATATGTCTGAGATGGGTACCTCTGATAGAGTGTTTTATCTAGAAAGGGCTTAAAGAGAAGTTCGGTTACCCGAAAATTTTGATTTTTTATAAACTATGCAGGTTTGTAGAGGACCCAAATAGAAATATCATCTTGTATTGTATTGTATATTGTGTTTTCCTGTGCTTTAAGCAGGATGGCGTTTCAAGCTTAGAGAAATATCATCTTCGGTTCTTCAGAGTGAAAACACCCCTTAATGGTTGATTTCCTGTATATCTTGAAAATTATAGTAGATATAAAAAAATTATTACAATGAAAACTTGACGACTTTTTATGCCCTGTAAAACTGTGCAATAAGATTGTTAAAAATTTGTTGTTTAAATTGAAAAAAAACCCACCACCCTTATTTCTAAAAATTTTGATCTGCTTATTCGGTCAAAAAATATGCAGGAAACAACTTAATACAATTTACTATTGTAAATACAAAATATGCTGGCCAATACTTTTGTTTCAATTTAACTTTTCCTTTATTGAATATATATTAGGTTGTTGCAAATGAAATTGCCGTTTCTGAATTTTTAATTTAAGCTTCTATTTGACAAACCTAATACGTATTTCATCAATCGAAATAGTCACCATCGACTTCAATACACTTCTCCCAACGCGAACTAAGTGCACCAATGATTGCACTTCTGCAATCTAAACTTCTGATCTAAAAGAAATCCAGAGTACGAGAGGCAATAAATTCGGCGAATGTAGTTTTTACATCAATTTCTTCTCGAAACACTTTTCCAATCAAAAAGCTATCTAGGTGCTTGAAAAAATGGTAGTCTGTAGGTGAAAGGTCAGGAGAAGTAAGGAGGGTGAGGGAGAACCTCGCACTTCAATTCTGTTAACTTTATAAAGATTTGTTTTGCAGTGTGTGATCAAGCATTATCATGAAACAATAACACACCACGTCTATTGACCAATGCCAACTGTTGAATACGCAGTTTTTCATACATGATATGAATTTCTTGATAGTATTTGTCTGAATTTATGGTTCCACTTCGTTTTAAAAATGAAAAATGCACGACACCCTTTGGTGTCCACCATACAGACACCAAAATCTTTCGTGGGTGAAGGTTCGGTTTCGGCATGTGTTTTGGATCTTCATTTATATCCAACCACTATGCAGAACGTCGTCGATTGTCATAAAGAATCCATTTCTCGTCTATGCAATATGCCTTTATTGTTATGACGAGAAAACAAAGAACTGATCTCCATGCGGCGGATTTTGTTGTTTTCAGTAATTTCATGTGCGACCCATTTGTCCAGCTTTTTTACTTTCCCCATGGCCTTTGGATGTCGGGAAACAGTCGAATAGTGACTGTTCGTTCTCACTGTGATTCCCCGAACAGTTAGGCGTGAATCTTCTCCAACCATGTCTTTCAAAATAGTGTTTTCGATAACTGCTAGCTTATGGCCCTCGAGGCACATTTTCGAGATCTGTATCACTAGAACGAAAATTTTCGAACCAACGCCTAGTGGCCCGATCACTTGCAGTACCATTACCGAAAGCAGTATTTATATTCCGCGTTGCCTCAGTCGCACTGTGACCAAGTTTGAACTCATACAAGTAAATTATTCAAATTTCCTTCTTTTCCATGATCAATTAAAACGATTTTTAAGTACGTATGCTGCACAATATAACAGAAATTACACACGCCAAATCACGTGTGAGACATGTACAAACACAACGCCATCCGCACAGAAAAGAGCTAAGCTACAAAGCCGAGAAGTTTAAATTGTAGAAAACGGCCATTTCATTTCCAACAAAATTACTGAGAGTTGCTGAATGTATGTACTTTTAAAATAAGCAGTAGTTGCAAAAAATTTACATTATAGATTTTTCACAAAAAGTTTCCGAAAATCACGTTCTTTTTCCCTTAAGAGGTCGTGTACTATGTAGAAAATATATCAGCAAAAAGTTATAATGACCCTCTGTTTTTATTTGGCTAATCTTTTCATTCATTCCTATTCATTATGTGAAATGTAAGCTTTCTCATTCTTGTAATAGGTATTCTTTCATTTTTATTATATTTCATACGACATAAATCATTACTGATAATGATCATTTTTACAAAATGTGCATTTTGACATATGATATATATTTCCTGCAATAATTCCCTTTCATGTAGAAAGATTATTAAATAAAAATTCTCTCAAAGATGTTATTTGCGAATATTTTCTTAACCGTTTGGAAGTATGACAGCAATGTGGAGGACATTTATTGAAAAACACGATAATAGTTTAGGGAGAATTATATTCCTCAAAGTAACAAGACAGTGACACATCAAAAAGTTGGTTTACAAATGGTTAAGTATGTACCATTCCTAAGGTTACACAAAAAATGAAAGGGAAATAATATAGAAAAAAACTATTTCATCAAATAAAAATAATCAACTTTAAAATTTTCAGTTATACCTGTACATACAGTAACACATAGCACTAAATAAGATTCTTGCTTTGATATCACATTACAACGTAAATAATTCTGAACAATTTCTACATAATACTTACTCAATACTATGAATTGAAAGAATATTATTTTACTTATGATATAATGGCTGATTTTTTGTGAATATTTATTTATTTATTTATTTATTTATTTATTTATTATGTCAACAAGGCCTGAGCTGCTACCTATGGCTGCGGTCGCAACTCAGATGCGATGTATAAAATATAACATAATTTTACAGGATGATTTGTTTCCAATCGAACACCAGAATGCTTTTCTTAATTGTTGGGAATTAGAAAGATGTAAACATGATTGAAGTGTTTGTCAATGGAATTCATTATTTAAATCGTATTCAGAACATTCTTCCGAATTCTCACTATTAGGGGAAACATTTAGATATTGTATTTCTGGTGGTTTACTTTATACATATGTAAAAGTACGTGTACACACGTTCAGATACAATTATACGTACATATGCATCATTTTAGCTAACAGCAACAACTATAAACTATATCGTGCATATAAGGCGGTAAGAGTCATAGTGGTGTAAGTCAGCTAAACCTTATTCCGAGAACCAATGGTTCTATCAGAATGATTGTAATACATTCACACATGTTAGTGATCGTAACGCATTAAATATTGTTACAAAGTCTTATTACAAGGTATTAGAATCAACAGAAGACTTGGATCCTTCAGAAAATATGATTTTTTGTTTTCGAAAATGTGCTTATACCTACCACTGTGTATTGGAATATTGGGTCCTGATTTGAATAAAGAGAAATTGTTGGTTCTTTGAAAACTTTTATTACAAACACAAACAGATAGTGTGGAATGAATTGAATTTTGGTGAAATGTTATATTTTCATGTTTTCCCTGTGTCTTCACTTTGTAAGAACTCTAGTGGACCTACAGCTTCATCTGCAGTGTTTTCTGATTGCAAATTTTGAAAGAATGTATACGAATCAGGGGTATGAAATGATAAAAGATCGAGCATATCCTTTTTTTCTTCTTTTTTGTAACGCTTCGTGGTAAAATCGTGAACGGGCAAAATAACAGCGCACTGGAAACAGTTGCAGTCACAATGATTGGAAATAAAACAACCGTTCCCTACATTTGTTCTGGTATTTGTTCTGTCGCCTATTGACCGATAAGCAGATTAACGACTTGCACTTCTTTTTCTATCAATGAAGAGACATGCATAGATTTTGACTTTTTGACTTTTCACTTTGACTTTTATCGCCTCATATATATGTATGTATATCTGCACATAGAATGTTTTCTAACAAATTTACGATGATAGCTTTTCAAATGCTTAACATCTATTCAATTACTGACACTGTCGATTCTTAAAACGAAGGATACAGTCAATTACAGTGGAACTCTTTACCAAAAGTACTGTGACAGATTCAAAAAGAACACATAATGTACAAGTTATCTAAAATAGTTAAGAAAATATATCAGAATTAAGTATTGAATTAAGGTTTATAATATTACAAAAAAATAACAAATTGTATGTTAAAATTCAAGGACCAAGTTAAATTCAATATTTTACCAAAGAATAAAGCTAGAAATAATTAAATGCAAAGATTATCTTAATCGACTGAAGATAATTATTTGGTGTTAAATAATGTAGAAACTATGCAAATTCTATTTAAGAATATCATTCTTTTAACAGGTACCTACAATTTTTCCAACATTGCTTATCTGTGAACAGAGCTACCCTAATTATTAGATCGATAAAGCCTGGATGCATCTCGATGATGGGCTTCATTATTTCAATACCTTGTAAACATTAACATCGTTTAATACAACATTTTACACCTGATCACGGTGATTATAATTTGCGTATAGTCTACACAGCAGGTACGTCTGGTCGAGCCAGACGATGTAAAAGCATTTGAACAATCAAATGGAAATAATTCGGCATGATAATACTGTCTTCGATGTGCAATCTTAGTTTTGTACAAAATCTCTGTTAAACCTTTGCAACAGGTACAAATGAACCGCTTTATTTTGTATATTTCTCATTGAACAATTATTCACGATACTGTGTCCCAGTTTGTACATTCATTTCAGTTTGCACTCTAACGCATTTCAACAAGTTTATATTTTAATACTAGTTGAATTCAATTGTGTGATTATAAAGAACAAGTTATTTCATAATAAAATAAAGAAGGAAGGCTTGTAAATGCTGAGGAATCCTATTACATAGTAACTTACACAAAAGCTATATTTGTAAAAGATTACTTTAAAAGTATTTTTCCCCCAAAATATTGCATACTGTGTTATTTATTTATCGCGAGATGAAACAAAAATCACTGAGCTTGAAGTAAGAACATGAATAAAGATTCTTCTTAGTGCAACATAAGACTAGGAACTTCAGAAATTAAATGTAGTTTATAAATACATATATGCTCATACCATTCAACTAGATAGATGGTGTTTTTTATTACTTTCAATCATCTTTTTTCTTCAACTTTTGCCCATGTGTGTTTCATGGTTTACTGTAGGTATATTTAATAATATCTTCATGTCAAAGATTTAATTTAATCTCATTAAACTTAAAGCTGTTGCTTATAGAGACCTTCTACTTCTAACTAATGAGAGCCTTACACATATTCTTTAGATTCATAGTAATATCAATAATCTAAAAATTTAACGAGTTCGCCTAACAAACTCCCTAATGCCTGTAATATTTACAGGTTAAATCTTCTGCGATGTGCTCTCCCTTAATCATTACAGGGAAAACTTGGAAAGAAAAACTTGTTCTAAAAATCGTAGAAATTGAAATAGAAGATGATGTTCTGCTGGATCAATCCATTTCTAAGAAAGTCATCCTTTCAATGCATTTAACCCGTTTGCTACGATATCAGTTAGTAGAACTGAAGTGGAGCTATATAGTATATTAAAGAATAAGTAAAATCTTATCTTAGACAAAATAATTGATCAGTTGTGTGTAATCTTGAAGAATACAGCTTGTTTGCAAACTGCAGGAAAAATAGATTGATTACTACCAGAGTCATTATTCGTAAGAAACGAGTCAACTATGCATTGGAAGGTCCTGTAAAGTGATTAAAAAGTTGTTTAGAAACCTGAGGACATTGTGGTCTATGACAGAAAGAGTTTTAACAGTGTCTCTTCAGACAACTTCCTGAATGTGTGCTTCTTCTCTGTCAAAAGACTTGAGTTCACTGTGCGAAGGTCTTGTAGTGAATCTTTGCCATTCAGGGAGTAAAGAATCATCGAAAGGATCGTGTCATACAGTCTAAGTGAGTGCGCTCGAAATCCACATGATTCAGTCCAAAGACTTCTGCATAAAATCAAATCCAAACGACGGAGTCTTAGCAAAGGTATACTTGGAACCTAGCACCGTGCAAAATCACAACCGCACTGTCCTAGACTGGTTCTGGAGGTGGATCCCCGTTAACATCTTCTCTAGACTGGATCATCACCTCTGTTTGCTCTTTGGTCAATTCTTGTTGCTCTTTGCTTAGATTCAAGTCCTGGTCCCCAATGAAACTGCGGCGAATTGCACCATTTGCCACCGAAGACAAATCTGTGTTCATTTGTTGAGTATCCCTCCAGGGAGTTGTGAGAATATGCAATCTCTAAAAAATTGATTCATCAATGAATTTATCACGTGTTTCTAATACATTAAGATTACGTAATTTTTATTCCTCTCAAAATTATGAATGATTTTTATCGTTTTATTTTTACACCCAACTGCACAGATACTTTTGTCTCTCATATTAAAATTAGTTCAACTGCACATTCGGGTGGAACTTATTTTTCGAATTTTTCAATTTTCTTCGGGACACCCTCTAGAATTGTGCCACTGGACGAAAAAATACACTATGCAAAATTCGAAGTCGATCGGACAACGGGAAACCGTGCCGCATCGAATTTGAATTTTTTTTATTTTTGTAACTCGTGTTTCTCCATTGTAGTATATCGTTAATATAAATGTTTATATACGTTGAATTTGTCTTTTTACGCTGTGTCACAATATTGAATCGAAGTATAAGATTACGTAAAAATAATCATGATCTTGAAATCGCAAAAATTGACCTTCAGAAAAAACTTTTTTTCGTTGGCATTATTTTTACCATATTTTGTCAAACAGTACAACTTTTGTCTAAGAATTTTTTTCACATATTTATAAAAATCTGACTACTACACGCGATGCAGCAGACATTTTTCCTTCCGAAAACATCGACAAAAGTGGTAAGTCTCGTTTTGTTTTCAATACCGCGGCGAAATAGTTTGGCAAAATGTGCGGCGCCGACAGTGGTAAGTAGTCGCGCGCGTTAGTAGCTGAGCGGCAGTGCCACGTGCCAGTGGCAAGTTACCACTTCTGTTGTTTTTCAGAGGAAAAATGTCTGCTGCATCGCGTGGAGTAGTCAAATTTTTTTCTAGACCCTTAATTTTTAAAATAATTGAAAGATATCTGCAAAAATTGGTGCATTTCGGGTGTTCTTTTCCCTTTGATCTGTTATTAATAAATATAATGCCAACGAGAAAAGTTTTTTTTTAAGATTAATTTTTGAGATTTCAAGGTCATGATTTTTTTTTAGTGGTCTTATATTTTGTTTTTATATTGTTGCAGAGTGTAAAAAGACAAATTCAACCATATATAAACATGTATATTACGGATATACTACAATGGAGAAAGACGAGTTACAAAAATAAAACATTTTCAAATTCGATGCGGCACGGTTTGCCGTTCTCCAATCGATTTCAAATTATGCACACATTATTTTTTCTTCCAATGCCACAATTCTAAGGGGTGTCCCCGCCAAACATCTCAAAATTATTTCTCGACAAGAGTAACTAAGGTCCACCCTACTGTACATACTGTATATCATACTGCGAGCTAAAATCGACTTCGATCTTGGAAACTCAGAATTTCAACTTCAACAGATACACTGCGTCTTTTATTTTTTATACTGTAATTAACTCGAGAATTTTTCTGAAAAAACTATACCACTATTAATTATAAACAAACGATTGATAGTGAGCGTTAGAGTTAAATTCTCTGCAAAATGATTTGAAGTAAGTAGTGTACACTAAAAAATCCCAAAGTGCAGAAAAAATCCGAGGGAAATCCACTTGACCGCGTTCCCTTGTAAGCCCCGCAACAAAAGAAAATTTATTTTACATTTTTGACTAGTGTTTACACGACGGCGGTTGTATTTTCTCTTAAAATATTTTATACACGCTTCTGTATAATATTCTAATCTAAATATTTCTGCACGGAAGTATGGAAGAATAAAGAAAAAGCAATTGTTTTAAGATAGAGTCAATTACCTGCATGAAGGTTCCGGGCGTTACGATTATCTTGTAAATTGCGATGCCTGGTATCATGGCAACTGAGGAAGTCGCAATTAACCAGCCTATTACGTTTGCCCAGGCAGGGTACACGTAATCCTCGTAAGTCAGTGGTTGGTAACCCATTAAACCATAAACGATAATGAACTATAAAAATACAAAAACCACTTTTATAAGCAAATCTTTGTATGATAAGATGATTAGAATATTACTCCAAAATTCGACCATTTTTTTTTGACAACAAAAGAATTTATATTAAAATCTTGGACATTTATTATATGGCGGGTGAAGTTTTTAAGATATTAATAAATATTGTTTACAAGAATTTCAAGATACTATCAATGCACGGTGAAATCTCAATTTCGTAATTCTTATTTAAAATCGGAATTATACAATTTGAACGAGCTATAATGGAAAATTCGGATATCGATTTCGTTGTCTTCATTCATCTTTTTTATATCACAGACGATGACAAATATCATATATGCCTATGATATAGTGGTTGAAATATTATTTAAATAATCCTTCATTATAGCTCGTTGAAGTTATTTAAGTACCAACTACTGCATCAAGGAATGGGTAATAGAATTAAAGAAGGGTGAAAGCTCGACTGCATTCTCATTCACGAACAAACTATTGCTATCATATTATACATATATGTACGTATATCCGCATTGATCTTCTAAATTAGGTTTTTTAATATGTCAAAAAGAAGCGCAAATAGGTATGTAGTATGTAAATTTGTTCAGGTCGACAGAGTTATTGCTTTGTTACTTATAGAATTTGAAACAAAGTCAAAGGTCTGGTCAGCAGAAAACAGATAGGCTTAACAGAAATTATGAAAAGCTCAACTGCAATTTACTACGCGATATGTAAACTGTACAGGGTGTTTCACCTAACCTTATCACCTGAAAAATTGTGTTATATGTACCTATGTATATAAATTTTCATAAAACTGTTTCCCACAAAAGTTGCATACTTTTGTGGTGGCCGACGTATAGGCCAACAATAGTTTTATTCTGAAATATGACATTCGAATGTTAAATTTCATATGTCGGTACTCGATAGTATCGAGTAGGGCTGGGACTATTCGAATAATTTAATATTCGAATATTTTACAAGTATTCGAATGCTACGAATAAACTTCGAATATTTGAGTATTCGAATGTTATTATTCGAATATTATTCGAATACTGTTATATTCGAAAACTAATCGAATGTTATTATTCGAATACTATTCGAATACTGCTGTATTCGAATACTGATGTATTCGAATAGTATGGTGTGAAGTGGATCAAAATTAGCTTACAAGATTTCACCCTGACAAATGAACCTAAAGAACTTGATTTATAATTCACACCATACTATTCGAATACTTTAATATTCGAATAGTATTCGAATACTTGGATATTCGAATTATATTCGCCAAATAATTGAGCAACTGAAGTATTCGAATATTCGAATACTGAAAAATTTGACAAATAGTCCCAGCCCTAGTATCGAGTCGATACCCACTTTAACCCTCCGTGGTCACACCTTTTTACAATAACAAATTGGTCACATGGTGTTCACTGCACCCCAGCGTCACTTTTGAGTTACCATTTTCGTATTTTTTAATCTTTTAACTGTTGATTAATAATTGATAAGTTGATAATAAGCATGCTGTAATAGTATTTTCCTAGAAACTTAAATTTTGACATGTTGAAATTTGTATTTAAAAAAATAGTTATGGACAAAAGCGATTTTTTTTTGTCAAAATTCACAAAATTTTTAAATTTTATTATTAAGGTCTAAGAATTTACAGAAATATTGGCAAATACATATCCTGAGGGACGATACACCGCGTGTGACCACGAAAGGTTGGGTACAAACAAAATTTTTTGTAAACTGACGTTCTGTTTAATCTTTTGACGTTTTGGCTTTCAAATATAGCCGACATATTTCAGTCGATAAAATCAGGTGAAACTACCTGAATAAATTATTTGATTTGTGTAAAGCATAGGCAGTATATGTACCATCAGAAATATCGGAGCGACGAATTTCCAGCAGACCCGCCAGTAGATCCCGGGCGAAAACCCGATCATGTCTTTAATATCCGCACAAAATCTGTCCACCCCGTAGATCCAGCTAATGGCGATCGCCTCTGCCAGAACTGCGAATAACATCGAGTAGCCGGCTGCGTAACGATCCAACAGGTGGAAAAAGTAGAAACCGCCCTGTGTGCAATGCAAAGTGCGTTAAATAATTAATTTGATCTAAAAGTGGTGCTCGGTTACATTTGTATGAAATCTGTCCGGTTAAATGTCAACGAACCACCCCCGCCATCATTTTTGTGTAACCGTCTTCACTTTCATCCTTCATCGCCTCGAGCTCGGGTAAACATAACAAATTGGCAAAGAAAGTGAAGAGATATATAAACATTTCACTTTCCACAATTTTTATCCTGCCTTTATGAAAACAGTATGAATTGATTGATAGGTAACATGAATCGGACTATTTTTAGCAGAGCGTTGGAGCGGAGCTCGGAGCTGGAGCGCGGAGCAGTGGAACAATGGGAATGGGGCTTTATCCAGAGCAGGAACGGAGCCGGAGCACGGAAAATTTTTACTTCTCCACTGCTTCAAATTTTTTTTTTATTATTTGAATTTTTTTTCATTTTATAAGAGCAGACGAATGAAATGTTTTTAATAAATACCAATTCTCAATTTTTCATTAATGAAAAAATATTATATTTTAGGGCCGCGAAGCCCGGTGTTAAGGAGGCATAGTACTTTATTTGCCCGAAAATTAAGCATTCTTTATGATTTTTTTTCTATATAAAAATGAACAGCTAAAAAGATGGGGTTTGTTGCAAATGAAAGATCACTTTTTGACTAAAAATAACCCGATTTTTGCCGTGTTTGGATTAATTTTCATTGGTAAACAATATCAATCATTTCGTACTATTTTCATAAAAATAAGATGTAAATTATGGAAAGTGACGTTTTTGTCATTGCACTTATAAGTATAGTATACGTATAAGTATGTATATCGGAGGATGTCTATTTCGATTCCCGATTACTTTCGCTATATCTGTCCACTTTCGTTGTTCACAATTCTTGGAATCAAAACGCCACCCTGCCCGCGAGAATTTAAATGCGAGAATTTAAGTTCGGAGCAATCTCATATTGATATGCTCTCTCGTTATTGTTAGATTTTTGAAATAGATCAGTCGAATTTTCAAAAACTAAAGTTTACGCGCGAAAATCTGATTCCTCAGTTTCCATTCCTTTTTCGTGAGGAATCGCTCCGTTTATAGTTGGGTCATAAATGACACCATACAAGTCTGCGCGTGATAGGTATTAATTGCCTTTCAGCTGTCTTTCAAACTGGTGACAACGTTGAATAAATTCGCTACGAATTCTGTCAGCTTTGATTTCTCAAGTTCTCGTCTCTCGACGATACAGCGCGGGTATGTGGAAAAACTCTAACACATTCTTAGAGTCATTAATCGATTCTTAACACCTACTATTAGAAAAAGTGCCAGAAGAATGAATTATTTGCTTTTCACAAACGAACGTTGCCACTGGCGAAGCCCATCCTTTTTAATCATGATTTTTTTTTTAGATTTTATTGATATTTAAGAAGGATATGTGAGATCAGATACATAATCCAAATACATAGAAATTGAATTTTAATAATTCTCACTCAAAAATATGATAATAATGTACCTACTTCTTCTTGCAAGTCTTTCCTTTAAAGTTAATCGGAAGAATGTTTAAATATAATAATGATCAACTGTACAATCATAATTATTTCGAATTCGATTGTGTCTAGATAGGTACTATTCATTAAGTTGGTTAACCGAATATACTGTTAACATTACCTTAGTTATATATTTATTTTACCTGGGAGCAGGAGGCTAATCCAACGACGAAATAAAGTGTGAAAAGCAAAGCGACGAATATTTCACGATTGTTTCCAATAATTGGGAATTCGTCGCTAAGAGCAGTTATTATAGCTTCTGAGCCTCCAAACTAGAAATAAATTCAAGCGTGATTATATCTTCTAAACGGCCACGTAATCTGTAAAAATAGTACTTATAGAACAGTTAATTGAAACAGTGGAAGGGAAAGCAAATTTTATTTACTTATACATACAATGGTTCGATCTCAAAGGTTTTCGAGTATAGTGGTTTTGAACAATAATTAATACAATTCTCTGAAATGAAGTAAGTTCTTCCCGGGACTAAGTATTTAAGATTAATCAGTCTCGGTCATTATCTAAGATTCATTAAGGGGAGAACCTGGTTTAGGACGCTGAAAAAGGTGATTTTCGTGATTTTTTTTAACACAGATGAATAAAGCAGATCTTTCCAGAACTTTAGGGGTATTTTAATATATATATTTATACAATACAAAATATATAATTGAAAAATTTCAATTGAAAAAAAAACGCAACCTTAGCTTTTCCCCAAAATAAATAAACCGAAGTTGCCCTTAGTTTTCATGAACTTACTTACATTGTCGATGAACTAAGAAGACAAAAGTGTCTAGAATTGACAAAATTGTGGGACCGTAAATGAAAAGTTACGGTTTTGAGGACAAAATTTCGAAGTTCATATACAAAAAATATGGTTTAATTTAATTTTTTCAAAAATGTTTCTAGTTCATCGAGGATGGTTGGTACTTATTTAACTAAAAAGCCCCGGGAAAAGTCGATCGGTCAAATAGTTTTCTTGTTATTTTTCCCGCCAAACTTGAAAAATATTGTTTTGTGAAAAAACATTTTAAAGTTTACGGTTTCACTCAAAAACTTTAGGAATATATTCTCGAAGAATATTACTATCGATCAAAGCAAAAAAAAAATGGAAAATTTCGCCTCTCTAAACCAGATTCTCCCTTTAATATACCTTTAGTCTTAAAGAGTGATTAGAAATTATATATATCCGTGTACGATTTGCAATTTATATCCTTTTCGCATTGATTTCATCACAGCTAAAAGACAATGGTTCATTGAAATCGGAAGTAAATCTGTACCGAGCTGTCCAGTCCTAGCGTAAGCAGCATCATGAAAAAGATGAGCGCCCAGAACATCGATCCAGGCATGGTGGCGATAGCAGCGGGATAGACGATAAACACTAGACCAGGACCTTCGGTTGCCACCTCCTGAATGGGCTTTCCACTTGCTTTAGCCATATATCCTAGCACGGAGAAAATCACAAAGCCAGCAACGAAAGACGTCACGCTGTTAATCACGCTGGTCAGCAAAGCGTCCCTGAAAATTCGAGCAACAGGTTTGATGGCGGCAACTTGTCGAACTGCATTTACAGATTTGTCTCGAAAGAAGGTGACAGGGAGTACTTCTGGCTTGCCTTTATTGTTTTATCGCGTGGAGTGAGAGGCACTAAGAGATTAGTACTGACAGTGAGTGCATCTTATTTCGAGACACTACTGTACTATTTAATCGTAAAGTAGACTCTCGATGATCCGAGTATTTTAATTTATTATACAACAGTCATATGCGAGGAGTGATTTTTCAAAAGTGCACATTTTCACGTAGAAATTTTATTTAAGGGGGAACACCACTGTGACGGCCGGAAAAATGAGCCCATTTTTAAGATTTTTTTAAGGAATAACTTACAGTTTTATTATAAAATTGTTATTACCTATCTTTAGAACAATGTCTTAAGAGACTATAAAAAAAAAAGTAATAGAAAAACATGCATAGATTTCCATATACAGTTAATCTCCTACACCCCTCACAAGAAAACATAGGTCGCTTATCGAAACGATATCTCTGGAACGGCAACTCTGAAATCAAATTTTTTTTTTAATATAATCGGTATGAGTGTAGTTTCCGTTGTGCGTACCGATTTTAAAAAAAAATTATTTTTGTAAAAATGGTGCGCTTGGGAAGAAAAAGTTTCGAAAATCGGCAAAAAAATGGATAGTTTTTCGAGCGTATTTCAAAAAATATGTTTTCGATCAAAAAATCGGTACGCACAACTGAAGATACTCTTGCTTTAAAGATCCTGTAAAAATTTCAAGTCGATCGGATAAAAATTGACAGAGCTATTGATTCGATCAGTTAGAAAAATGTCGTTTCGAGAAAATCGCGTTTAAAGTTTGACTTGTAGTGCATTTGTACCGTGACGCATTTCACAAAATGCACCGTATCTTCGTAAATTTATCGAATATCGACTTGAAATTTTCGGAGATTATTTTTGAAGAGTCAAACATTAAGAAAGTGAAGAGAAAAAAAATCGAATTTTTTTCAACTTTCACAGTGGTGTTCCTTAATAACGGCAAAAAATTGTGGTACCTACCTATACGTTTATTAAAAAAAAAATTTTTTATTAGTACACGTACATTTTATTTTTTCATCTGGTACCGGTAATTTTTAAAATTTAACTTAATTGTTTTAATAGTTATTTTAAAAAAAACGTTTCGAAATAAGCTCCGTTGATGGACACTAAAAAATAAGCCCTTTTGTATGAAACCGTTCGGAAATAAACCCCAGAAGTAGCACAATCTTTTCTGCCATTTTCAAAATATAGTATAATGTTTGTAGTTACTTTGTTTTGCCATATTTTGTAAAGGTACCACGACAGTAATGGGTACATTTTTAAACTAATTTAATATATGTTTGGATAACTCTACAGAATTAAATGCCTTTTCTTCCAAATTCATAACAATTTCATAAATGAGTATAGGAAATATGTCCGTTTTGTTTCAGACTAAAAAATTGGAAATAATACCTTTTCTATGAAACATGTATTTTCACTCCAATTTCTCAAAAAGGAATTAAACCTATTTACCATTAAACCACTGAAGGGTTTAATTTAACATTAGTAAGGGGATGCCATAAAAATTTGCTTCAAGGTAAAAATTGGAAATATGTCCTTTTGAAAAATCACCCCTCATATATTGTTATAACCCAGGAATCTTTCGGAAATTTCGATGAAGCCACGTCCGGATTTTTTCCAAAAACAATGTACATATTAGGTGGTCCAATAAGTTCGTGCAGTTTTCATTTCATAATAAATTCCTTCCAATAACTATTGCCTCTCGGTAATGTATCATACATATACTATTCGATACCTTATGTTTTCCTGTATCATAATAATTGCTCTGGAAGAATTCGTTAAACCGAAAGAGGGAAAGTGTACCAAGTATAACAGATTTAACAAATAGGTCGAGAACATGAAATTTACCGCGGATAATATTAACCAAAGTAGTATTCCAAAGTAATATTAACCAAAGTAGAATTCGTCAGCGTCGCTTTCCGAGCAATGACGTTATAACTCACCTAGGTATCTATTAGATTTAACACGTTCAGATCACTTAAACCGCTGAGGAACAAGGTAGCATAAGAGAAATTTGCAGAGATCTGTGATATTTTTCATTTAACAGGAGATAAATTAACAGTAACAACCGCGACCTCATATCAGGGTTAAACGGCCCCTTGCAATGTTAGGTCCTATCAAATACTAGAAACGCATAATCGCGAAGTAAAATATCAAATAGAACAAATGCAAAAAAAAAGCGATAGTACAACCCTTTATTCCTAGCCACTTTCAAATTATTCGACTAAATAGTTTTCCAGCCCCTAACTTTGAAGGGTAATTTCACTCCCTAACATGATTTTCCACCACTGAGAAAAAATGTGTGTCTAATATCTTCGGGTACCCTACTTGCATGGCGAGTTTTATCAAAATCGGCGTGTAATAATTGGATTATGTTCCTTGTAAGTATGCACTCTTTTTTGGAACACCCTGTACACGCGTATACGGAAGAATGAGGCGAACAGATACATTACAGAAAAATGTGCACACTTTGCATGCTTAGGAATAATGAAAATTCATTTTGCAGGGATGATTTTAAATTTAATATTGTTAACTTTATATGGATTTCTTACTTGTAAACATTGTTGTGATATTTATTGTAACTCGCATAAGCCAGCAGCACCCCGAAGCCCGGGCCGAGGGAGAAAAACACCTGTGTCGCGGCATCCACCCACACCTGAAACGAGATTAAGGGTTCTTAATAAAAGCCACGAAAATCAGATTTCACGTTTTTCCAAATAAGGCAACGAAATCTTGAAATGTCGCATCGGCGAGTGTAAAGACTATCCTTATCTAATAAATGTTTTAAAAAAATAGTTCTCACAAAATGTAATATTTGCGTTACGCTGGGATCATTGGATAAAAAAAAGCTATGGCTCTTGAATCTCTTTTTGGATGGTATGTTCCTACTGTGTGTTGGTGACAAATATTTATTTAAATATTTTCGACAAATGTAGTCTATTTCTACTCACAATCAGTATTTGGTGGAAAACACAGTTAAATCTGGAAACACTGTTCAATGTAATTTAGTTGTAAAATGGATGGCATATTTAAGAAGAAATTAAATTTGAACAGTGGAACGTTAATTTTCTTGATGCTGCATGTTTTATGTCAAATTTTCTTATTAAGAAAGACTTCTTCGTTTTAAACGATTATACCTACACTTACACGTGCAGTAATGAAGTCTGTAATAAAATCAAACAACACAAAATATGTTTATAAATTTAAAAATCTCTACAAACTTAAAAAATAAAACAATTAATTATTAAATTTATGGTGCGTTTTATATTATTGGTTACATAACTGAGTAATAATAATACCTAAGCCTTTGAATAGTCAAACAATTTCTGTGGCTACATTATATAGCAGGTGTTTCTTTTTTTCAAGAAAATCGTATATTTGCCTACGAAATTATAAACACATATCATCTGTAAAGTTTCTACTTATTTTGGTGAGATATGACAAATTCGTTTAAAATTTACTTCATTGGCTAAAAATTTTGTTCAAAAGTTTAGATTCTATACTCGATATTTAAAATACCGCACACCGATCCAAAAAGTGATTTTAATTTTCAAATGGAAAAGTCTACTAACGCACTAATCGTGCAACAAGGTGTAAATAGTGGTCGAAGATACATTCGTTATTTTTTTGAAAATGACATCGAACCATGGTAAATTATTTGTGGACTTTAATACGTTTTGTAATAGAATCTTTTTGAATCATTATACAATTTAAATACTTTATTAGCGAAAATAAACTTCATTTGGAATAACAGTGTCGAGTAGAATCCAAAGATCTAGATCTCGACATTTTGCAGTGCCAAAATACGAAGACCAACATATGATTATGTTGGAACTGTTCCTCAAATGCAAACAATGCCCACCATATAATATTAATTCATTTTTAAATGGACTAGATACCGTAGTGCCAAAAATTATTTATAATTTTCTCAAAAACTGTAAAATACGAATTTTAGAAATATTATTGTATATTCTTATTGGATATTCACTTTTAGTTAGAAACTATGTTCGAACGGTGGTTAGTATGCTATAAACTGTAATTTTCTATAATTCTTGTATGTTATATAAACCGCTTATAAATAATAAATTGATAATAGAAGCAATTAGAAGTATCGATACAGTCTCCTCTTCTTTTTCGGAAAATTAGATTTTATGAATTGATACTTCTTTATATCATTATTGTTAATACTTATTATGTTTTTATTACCTACTCATGCTAGAATGACAGATGTGAGATCAGTGAGAAGTAGAACCAAGAGTAGGCGAGACTGAAGTGAAACCAGAGTTGTTCATTAACTAAATAAAACATTATTTACTATAACGGATCGAATAAAAGTTACTTCAACTTTAAATTATTTGATGAATAAAGTTAATTTTTTTATTTATCGAGCGTTTCAACTTTAACTTTAACTTTAATCGACATATGACGAATAATCTTTTTAACTTTTATTCGTTTTTCGAAATTTTTATTTAAACAAAAATTGTGCCCCTTCTCTGAGTGAAATCAGTGTTTATACCTAAATCTAATCACTGAATCTTATACCACTTATATCATTTATATCACTGAATCGTCCTATTGAAGGAAAACTTTCTTCCACCTTTTTTGTTTGGCGAATGGCGGTAAAGAGGGAATATCCCTCGAGACGCGAGGGACAAACTCGAGGCGGTTCCAAAAGAAAGGGAACGCTTCCCCGCAGAAAAGGGCGGCGTAGAAATGATTCCTCGTAAATCCACGGATTCCAGGAATCAACAAATTTCCACGGTCGCTGTATAAAATCCATTCCAGCAATCCAGAAGCTCGGCTAAGTCACTCGAGGGAAATGCATTCCACTTGCGAGTCGACGAGGGTCGAACGTGGCCAGCCAAACTCTAATGGTCATTATGACAGGTACACAGAGTTTCCATTTTCAGCGTCGTCGGATAAACCTGGCACGTTCCTTTCCCGGCCATTTTTCCCACGACGATTTCCCGGACCCTCTTATGCCCCGCGCATTAACTTCCTGCCCTTCAGTTTTTCATTCTTCTCAGTGGCTACTGTAAGTGGCCACTTCATAACTGGCGGGCGACGATTCATCGAGCCCAGAAAGCTCCACAATCGGTCATGAAAGCGAAAGTTTCTGTGTAGGAGTTTCCACGATACGAGAGCCAAGAGAATTTCTCGGCATAACGTTTAATCCTTTGATTACAACTGCAATTTATAGATTTCAATGGAGTTGAATCCTGGTGTTATAAAATCGACTGATATCCACGTACCTACGTACTTTATCATTAGAAGCAGATGGCGTTTCATTGTGTTTAGACAATTGTGACGTTTAAACGAGATTTTATTATTGTAAAATTATTATTTGATATTAAAATGTGATTTGAGTAATTATATCCGATGGTCGTAAACTTCCAATCTCGATAACAGGGGAAACTAATCTGTACACTGTGATGTACAGTTATGTTTAAAAGAAGGAAAAAAAGAAAATTTTGAAGCGAAACATAAAATGATTTTTGTGTTTACTATTTTAATACATTTAGTGAATGAGAAGCTAGAAATATTCTTTCTCGATTTTTTTCTACATTTAAACGTTAAACATTATTTAATATTCTCATTACTGTGTTACAATAAATTCATATTTCATAGTTGATTGATGAAAGTGTCACAAATTTTCACGATTTTAAAAGAAGACTTTATCTCTCTTTCGGTAGTAAAGGCTTAGGCCGTAGGGTCATTTTAATTTTGTGCTTATTTTCACCTCTGTATTTTTCTTCTTTAATTCATTGGCTACTTGTACGTGGATCTAATGAGTTTGAGTATTATATTAGAGTCGGCGTGGTTATTATTATTAAATAATTTATAACAATCCCCATTTTCAACTTTGCAAGTTATATTTGATGAAATTATTCAAGTTCGAAGTGCCTACACTTAAATTTGTTAGAAATAGTGTTTTTAAGTTCAGTCAGCTAAAGATAACATATGTACTGTTTCTTTTGTACTGTTCTATATAGGTATGTAGCTTTATTACACAGCTTCGCCCGGAATTTAGATTCTGATTTTATTAAAAGAAAATTTTGTTTAATATTTTTCTTTTTGTGAAAATAATCACATTCATCTAGATTAGCCAAACATACACAAACTTTACCGTTCGAAAATGTTTAGACCACAGACAAACACGCAAACATATAAACATTCTGCTTTATATATTAAGATTTGTATCTAAAGTTTATTTGTCAATAATAAATTAAAGTGAACAGCTCTAGCGATTTACTAACGCCGCCTCAATTAGATTTCAGATAACGTTAATCTTTTTTCCAATACATTTTTAGTAATTTATAACTGTATATTTTTAAATAATATTGATGAGCTTTTGCATTATTATGCAAAAGATCCCAGTAAAACAAAAAATAATCTCAAAGCATTCAATCTGTGAATGCTGTGACGTAGAATTAATATTGAAGCTTAAGAAGTCTTTTTATCGTTATTTATGACGGTGACTTTCATATTTTCTTTGTCGTTAAAGCCACTATATTAACGAAGAGGAAATATACATTATATTGGTTGGGCAAATGGCTTAACCTTCCTACGGCCACCGCTTTTATTAGGTATACATTTAACATAATATCAAGGAAGGAGGGACATACTACTAGGGTTTATACAAAAACCAACTTTTGAAAAAACCGGTTTTCGAATTTCCAAACTTTCACAACAAAAAAATGTAATTAAAATAGTAAATAAATATTTTTACTTATTTTAAAAAATTTCAGATTCCTTAATATTATGGAATTACAAAAATACAACAAAATCAAATATACTCTATCTATACAAAACTAACTAAAAACAAAATTAAAATAGCTAAAATCTTTTTTATTCATCTAATATTTAAGGATAAATTTTTGAGATCATTTAATATTTATGGATCTACAAAACTAGATCACAATAAAATAGACTGCATACAAAATCAAATGAAAAAACCTAAAATAACTAAAATCCGTACAAAATATAAATCTTTTAAGATGTGGTACCAAATTATAAATCTTTATTCTATTTCGTTTTTTTTTCTGAAAATATGAACTCATGAAGATTAGTTTTACAGTAAACAGTTACTTACTACAATATGCTTGTATCTGAGGCAATATCAAGTCAAAATGTTAACGTTTTTAGTTAAATAATTCAATCATTTCTTCGCATTAATACTAGTATATAAAACCGTTTTTTTGTAAATTTAAAACCCGATTTTCGAGTTTTACAAATTTATAAATAAAAACCGGTTTTTAAAAACGGTTTTTAAAACCCGACAAACCCTACATACTACGTATTAGTAACAACTTTTTAAAAAATGAGAAGGAAATTGGGTCCAAAAAGACTCGAGTGACATAATAAGATTGAAGTTGTGAAAAGTGATGTTTAATATTTCCAGTAACACAATTCAATGTGCACATTTCATATTGATAAATACATTTTCGGAGAAAACCACGAGAATCCTCTTTGACTTACTAATACCCAAGTTAACTAAGAATTATATTGTTCAATTTTCAAGATTTGTTGAAAATTGTCGCAGTGGAGTTGCAAGTGATATTATCAAAATATATGTATACACGCCACGCCGCGGTATAAGAATGGCAGAAATTGTAAAAGTGACTTTTATTTATTACCTCTGCTTTTGTGATGGCAGAGAAGTTTGGATTGAGGTAGTAGCGTATCCCTTCTAGACTTCCTGGCAGTGTAACACCTCGAATAAGTAGAATCAGTAGAACAGCGTAGGGAAACAAAGCCGTGAACCAAACTACCTGTGACAAAGAAGGTCGTTTTCCCTTTATTGGTGGAAGAAATATTAATTTCTCTTCTTTAAAACGAGAATCTGACATTACAATTTGAATAATATTTTCAACAATTTAACGGAATTCGAAATCTAGGATATTAAAAAATTATGAAATAAAGGAATCAAGAACTTCGGAAATAAAAAACTTAAGAAATTAAAAAGTAGAGGTGCGAGGAATTGAAACAGTATTTTACTTACTTCACAGAAGTACAATTTTTCTTTAAATTAATTGTTGGTTCCAAAAATATTGATATTATTTTTCACTATAAACTTTTAGAAACTTCTGAAATGATTGAAATTGAAAGTATTCGTGTAATATTCGTGTTAATTGTAACATCGAGGGTGTTCGGTAACAGGAAACAGAAAATGAAATGGGAAATTCTACGAGACGAAATAAGACGAAAATCAAGAGTAACGAAATTGCAGTGGAGGCTTTATTTTTTTAGTTATTACTGTTAAAAAAAAAACAAAGACTCATGGGTAGCGGTCTGGTCGTAGAAATAGTAATAAATATGTCGCTGTTTTTCAATAACTAAAATTAAGTCTAATTAACTCTAAATTAATATTTAAAAAACGTAGCTTCCACTGTAATTTTGTTACCCTTTTTCGTCTCATTTTTACAAGTAAGTAGACTCGCCCATTTCATTCTCTACTATAGATACTTGTTGTCGACACCCTGCAGTATAATTTGTTTTAATGAATCTCATAGAATAATCATCGGACTATTTCAAGGGAGAAAACTTTGAAACATTTAAATATGATGGATATACGCGGATCTCACCTTGCCGGAAGTAGAAATGCCCTTCCACAGGGAGAAGTAACAGATGATGTAGACCACCAGCAAGCATAACGCAATGTCCCATTTAATTGCTCCAAGATCGTGCAAGCCTTCACTTTTATGAAGCTCTAGAATGGCTCGACTTTGAATAAAAATTTTAAATCAGTCATCCTCCTTCTTTATTCGATAACAATTTTCGTTGTGAAATAATGCAGAAATACAGGGAAAAGAAAGCATAAAAAATTTAATATTTGATTTCATTACTATTTTTTGCATTTGCCTACATGTAATAATACATTTAAAAAATGCAAATTACATTTGCACAGTTGTAAGTTGAAGAAATAAGTTAATAAGACATTTTATCAGTGATAATGACCTAAATAAGGCATAAAAAATTTGCAACAAATGAGTTCTTATTTGTTGACTAACGTGGGTATAATCAGATTTTTCAAGTAGGTACTGCAATTTCTTCTGTATAGTACTTTCTGTTTTGCAAACATTTGAAGCATAATAGAATGTGAATCAGTTTGAATCTGTGTTATTTGAAAACTAATATTTATTGGAATCATTTTCAAATCTTGAAAAACATCTTAATATTCGCGAACTTTAATATTTTAGAAGCCCCGAAAATCTTGAATATTATTTGAAGATTTGGCGCCCCTAGGCTAACAAGCGTCTGCCGCCCTCTTCGCGAAATATCATCAAATATTTTAATTTAAAAGACTCGAGAAAATTTCAAAATTAATTCAATATGGCAACTCACATCTGAGTCAATGCTAATTCGCTACATGAAAGAAGTGAATTGTTTGTAACGTGGTCTCAAGCCACTGTGTTGAAATCTTGCCCAATTTCTTTCGTTGGCTCTCCAGCCGCTTCCCAAAATTTGTCGCTTCTCAAAATTTCCCGCTCCCCAAAATTGATCACTCCTCAAAATTTCCGCTCCCTAAAATTTGTTGCTCCCCAAAATTTATCATTCCCCAAAATTTGTTGCTCCCCAAAATTTGTCACTTCCCAAAATATTCCGCTCCCCAAAATTTAGACACTCCCCAAAATTGATCACTCCCCAAAAATTTCCGCTTCTCAAAATTTGTCGCTTCTCAAAATTGGATGTTTCCCAAAATTCGCCGCTCCTCAAATTTTGTTGCTCTCCAAAATTTGCTGCTCCCCAAAATTTATCATTCCCCAAAATTTGTTGCTCCCCAAAATTTGTCACTTCCCAAAATATTCCGCTCCCCAAAATTTTGTCGCTCCCCAAAATTGATCACTCCCCAAAAATTTCCGCACCCCGAAAATTGCCGCTTCTCAAAATTGGATGTTTCCCAAAATTCGCCGCTCCTCAAATTTTGTTGCTCCCCAAAATTTGCTGCTCCCCAAAATTTATCACGCCCCAAAATTTTCCGCTCCCCAAAATTTGTTGCTCTCCAAAATTTGCCGCTCCCCAAAATTTATCACTCCCCAAAATTTGTTGCTCCCCAAAATTTGTCACTTCCCAAAATATTCCGCTCCCCAAAATTTAGACACTCCCCGAAATTGATCACTCCCCAAAAATTTCCGCACCCGGAAAATTGCCGCTTCTCAAAATTTGTCGCTTCTCAAAATTTGATGTTTCCCAAAATTCGCCGCTCCTCAAATTTTGTTGCTCCCCAAAATATGCTACTCCCCAAAATTTATCACTCCCCAAAATTTGTTGCTCCCCAAAATTTGTCACTTCCCAAAATATTCCGCTCCCCAAAATTGATCACTCCCCAAAAATTACCGCTCCCCGAAAATTGCCGCTTCCCAAAATTTGCCGCTCCCCAAAATTGATCACTCCCCAAAATTTGTCAGTCTCCAAAATTTTCCGCCCTAGGCTGCAGCCTACTTAACCTATACTCAAATCCGCCCTCGTGTAAAGCTTGTATGTAAGTACTGTGTAGTATGTACAATATTAAATTGGCGTTATTTCTGATGATACCTACTCATATAAAACAAAATATGGTAAGTAAATGTACATACAGAGTATTTCCGAAATCATGGTGCAACCAGAAAGAAGGCTTTTATTGTATAAAGCTCCATTTTCGAGAAAGTCGAATTTGAAAACTCGTTCGATACACCCGCAGCTGACTAAAAATCAACAGAATTCATCACTTAATATGCTTCAACAGTAAATAAAATGAATTCTCGTATAAAAATAGTTGGAGATTTTGAAATAACTTTTTCCATCGGAACTTTGCTTTCTGAAAATGTCTGCGTGCACTGGATTAAGAATTAGTTCCATTTTCAAATCGATTTTCTAAAAAAACACAACCGCGTTCGAAGAAAAGTTATTCTACAATTTCGACTCTGTTTTGGACAAGGATCCATTCCACCCGCACTTGTTTCATAGTTACTCATGTAGCCTCCTCAATTCCCAGCCAAGATGTATGCGCACTAAATCAGTTTTGAAATTCGACTTTCTCGAAAATGGATTTTTTTTATCAAAAAAAAAAAATCGTTCTATATTTTTGACTGATTTTTTAAATGAGGAATCAGGTTTCCGATGGTACTACGATTTCGAAAGCACCCTGTATTTATTTGGAATCTAGCAATAGGCATAGTAACGCTATCGAAAGCGTCCATATAAAAAGGTATTAAAGGAGTAGGCTTACTTGAAATATTCTTGGGAAGCGGTCGTGTACCATGTACTGGTGTAGTTTTCGTTCGAAGTCCTGTCCAATTGTTCCTCGGTTAGGGACACGTTGCTGAAGTCCGATGAATCGAACGATTCAACGAAAGACGAATCGTCGAACGTGTAAGAGATATTCGCATCGAATACGCGACAATGCGGCGTGTTCCATGGATTGTCGCAGGTGGTCCAGGGTAGAATGGTGGAGAACGAGGCGAAGAAGTACCTCAGTGCCCAGGCGATGATCACGTTGTAGTAGAAGTCAACGTAGAATGCGATTAAGGCCACTGCGTATCCGATTCCTACCCGAAGAATACATTATGATGTTAAATGTTTGGACAAAACATTCGCTACCACTTAATAAGTAATGCATTGCTTTATTTTTTCATTCATACTAGAAATACGATTTTTTTTTGTTTTGTCAACGTGGAAACTGGGCTGTGTTTTAACATATAGAATACAGTCCTGTACACTAAGGTGGCCCTTATTTATACGTGTCGAAATTTTTTGTATTTCTTTGCTCTCACCCCCTAGAACGGTGCCATCTGATAAAAAAATCGTCATTGAAAAAGTTTATTGCAATCGGACAACAAGAAAGGGTGCCGACCAGGCCTTAATGTTTAGAATTCATCAATAGTTTGGATTTAAAGAATTTCTCAAAAATGGTAGGTAAGTCCTATCGAAATTTTGTTCAAATCATATTAAAAGAGCATTCAATTTTCTACAATTATTGTATATATAATTTTTTCGTGGTTCCAACCGATTTTTACATAATAGCGTTTGAATATAGAGAAATCTGCACTACGCGTGCGTAGACAATACGTCACGCCGTACAGGTGGGACGCGCGATGTGCGGAATTCTCTGTATTCAAACGCTATTATCTAAAAAACGGTTGGAAGCACGAAAAACTTATATATACAGTAATTGTAGAAAATTGAATGCTCTTTTACTATTATTTGAACAAAATTTCGATAGGGCTTACCATTTTTGAGAAATTATTCAATTTCAAATCATTGATGAATTCTAAACTTTACGGCCTGGTCGGCGCTCATTCCTGTTGTCCGATTGCAATAATCTTTTCCAGGGACTATTTTTTTATGAAGTGGAACCATATTAGGGGGTGAGAGCAAATGAAATCGCTGGTTGAAAATAAGGGCGCTCTACTGTACACACTCGCAAATCAATTACCACCAGTTCAATTTTTGTTATTTGCAAATTTGCTTTCCGGGTATAAAAATTTATTGAATTTTTTTTAAATGTATTGAAGGGCTCTAACAAATTTTATTTTATTTGGTATTTTAAATTAAAAGCAGTGAAAAGTATTCAATCCGTACCAAATGTCACATTTTGCGCAAATGCAGCAAGTGTCCCAATATTTATGAACGGCATTGTAATTAGTAGTGCATATTGATATAAAATTTTGCGGTCAGAATCATTTGTAGGATCCACTGTCTGAGTATTGACATTTCCTTCCGGAACGTCGCGTATATAGAACACTAGCCTCGAAAGGATTAAAATCCCCCGAGACGCGTTCTTATATCTCGATTCCCGAGTCGTGGAATATTCCATTATCCCGCGGGAGGGATTTGAACGGCGAATGAATTACGTGGTTCATCGATGCGGATCAGAAGGAAGAAGTACACGGGAGACAAGAGTCAAGAGGAATCCCTCGCTTACATCGATCATGGCGACCGTCCCAGTTGAAATCGCCGCGATGAAGCAGGAAATTGACGGAAATGGAAGCTCTTCTCTAGCGGTGGACGGCCACCCCTCGGATTCCCCCAGATTTATACGCGTTACATAAAGCGCCGTGCACCCCGCCGTAGTGTGCAATAAAAGAAAATACACTGAGTGTGCCTAATGCGTCGTTCTTCATTGTAGGAGACGTCGGCAAAGTGCCAGAGGAGGAACGTTTTCAAAGATCTTCCGGTAGTTGGTCAGAAAAGTATTTCAATTTCGTGCATTAGGTGAAATGGCGAAAGTACCTTTTTCAATACCCTTACCTTAAAGTTCGACATATTTTTTTTTTTAAAACTCGTAAACGTGGATCGTAAGTTTCTAAATTTCTACTAGCATTATTTGTCCAACATGTTTATCAACAATCGCACATGTATTAACAGTCAATAATAAAGAATCACTGATTTACTACAGCGATGATTGAAACTACTTAATCATTTTTTGTTATTAATTGTACACTTCGAAAAATCATGCTTGAATCTGGGAAATCCGGGGGTAGAGTGAGAGAACATATCGCAGTGTAAGTAGATCAGTTGGAAAAGTAATCAATTAGGAACATGAAAGTTTCAATTTCAAAAATGTAAAAATCAAGTATGGTGATTAACAGATTTAATAGACCAAAGGACTGAATTGTTATGCAATCAGCTATCAATAACTGAAACAGGAATGGGTTATCTTTAATTCGGAGATGAATAATGTTTTCATGCAATGCAGAATAACGGAAGACAGAAGAAGAGGGAATAGGAATTAACGTCCACTTACCCTTCAGAAGTGGTACTAGGCGGCCCCAGCAGGTGATTGCACCCTTTCTATTGAACTGGCCTAGAGCAAGCTCCATATAAAAGAGAGGAATCCCACCTACCACCAGCATTATGCAATACGGAACCAAAAAGGCACCTGTGAATAGAAATCGATCCGCAAATTAGTCTTTTCTCTATAACGATTTGACTTTCAATCTGTGACACTTCAAAAGCAATTGTGAGAACAAGATAGCACATAAAATGGTAGGAAGATTTTTTACCAACATTTGCATTCACCAAGTACTTCCATTTACACTTTGCAGAATTTAAATTTTCGCCTGCAAAACGACGTCCCTTTAATTGATTACTCATAATACTTCTACATCTTTTACATCTTTCATGCGTGTATACAGGGTTGTTTAATTATAAATTATAAATGATTTTTTATGTTGAATAATAATTATAAACTTATAATTAGAAATTAAATGTTATTCGATTTTATTGATATTTAGTTTTTTTTTAAATGAATTTAATTCATATATTTAGTTATTTAATAAAATTATTTTTTATTTATATTGAATATAAAAAATCTATGGGATAATCTATGGATTTATTTTACTATTAATTGATTTATTTAAGAATTGTAATTTTAAAATTTAATTTCATTAGAGATAATTTAATAATTTATTTTTTAACTGGCAATGTTGGAATATCTCGCGGGGGACTGAAGCTATCAAAAAAATGTTTTTACAAAAGTTGTTTGGTCATATGGTGCAAATTATTTTTCAACAAAGATTCTTTATGTACAGCGTGCAGGGTAATTCCCGCCCACCAGCGATTTGGGCTTACTTGACTCTTTAGGAACTCACGAATTTATAAAATAATTTACAACATTTTACTACAATAAATGACCTCATATGGCAGGTCGTTGAATTCGTCTCAACAAATGTCACCGTACTATGAGATATATATATATATATATATATATATATATATATATATATATATATATGGTTCCATTTAAAATAATGAATTTGAGTTCGATATTTCTCCCACTACCCGACCTGCAAAAAAATAATTTGCTCCATATGATGTCCCCATTTTTGACAAACAACTTTGGTGAAAACATTTCTTTGATAAAGGAATCACCCTGTATATTCCACATTCTACATTCCATTCACTAATTGTCATACACCCCCACACCTTTCCGTATATTTAACCCTATCTTTTATTCTATACCTCTAAATTTGTTTCTATCTCTTAATCCAGGCTACTCTTTCTTCTCATTTCCCTTATCTTATTACATTATTCCTGCTGTATACCTACCCACACTGTTCTCTTTCTATTCTAATCCCCTTTTCCTTAAGGGGGGATTCTCGTCTAACAGCCCCAAAAGTAACCGATATTTAAGAATTTTTTTTGTAAAAACTGTTGGTCATATTGGATCAAACTCTTTTGGGACATAAGGAGGTATCTTTAAACTCGCAGAAAATATTTTTTTACGCCGATCCTTCTTATTATTGATTAATCATTGTGATCTGATTGCAAAAAAAATAGAAGTTTCTTAAAGTTAGATAGTTTACGCCGAGATTGACCCACTTTCAAGAAAAAGAAATGAAAAATTGAAGGAGTTACAGCGTTTGAAAGTAAAAGCAAGTTTTTTCCTTAGACAAATTTTTCATATTATTCTTTACGTCGACGAAAAAAATATTATATATTAAAACTAAAATTAAAGTTTTAGGTCCAGTCCCAGCGTGAATTATTTAACTTTAAAAAATTTGTTTCTTTTTGCAATCAGATGACTGACAGGTGCTACACCTGACGCCGGCATCGTCGAAGAGGTTAACATGATTCCACAATAATTAATAAATAATAAAAAGAATCGACATATAAAAGAAAAAATCTACAAGTTGAAAGATGCCTCCTTATATCCCAACAGAGTTTAATGAAATATTAACAAAAGTTTTTTAAAAAAAATTCATAAATTCCAGGGGCTGTTACACGAAACCCCCCCCCCCCCTAAACCTTCTTCTCCTTCCCTACAATTTACCGCATTTCTCACCCTTCCCCCCTGCTTCCTACTTTAGACTATTCAACCACTTTTCCAGTTATTCCCCTGTCGTCGAAAATTTTCCTTATCTTCCCTCCTATTTCCCCTTTACTCTCTCCTTATCTATCCAATATACATACTTAAATACGTTGCCATGTTTCCTCTTCCTTATCATACATCACGCAATCCTATTTCCCATTTTCTTCCTAGGATTTATATTTTCTCGCCCATTCCCTATTCTTGTCACCCGATTAACCGTTTCTTCTTCCCCTTTCTCATATCACCTATTTTTCAGGGGTTACAATACTCGCATCTTCTCATCAGATGTTTCCCTTAATCATGATTTAAAATGCCTTGAGCGCCTCCAATTAATTATCAGTGAATGTACAGTTTGCTCGCTGATGTACCGAATTGATGCAAAGTGACAAGGTCGGGTCAGTGGCTTCCAAAGAAAACACTTTCGTTTTATTCGCGTAGCACCGAGAACAACCTTCGGTTTCCTATCGTCTTTAATGAAGTCCGCTGTGTGTCAAGAGAGCGGCGCCAAGAGCGGGGCAAAAGAGAGTGATGCGCGAGCCACTCGCATCACCGCGTTAGCTGCATAACTGAATTGCAGGATATTCAGAGCACAGGCAGCGGCGAGGTGCTTTTAGGTGCGTAATTCGATAGTGAACTTTCGAAAATGCGGCAAGGTGGAGCTAAAATGGCGATTCGGATGAGGCCGATTCGTCAAACGAACATAGACATACAGGCTGTCAAAAGGAAATCTGGGACATTTTTTCAGGATCGATTCTGGGCGCCAAGATAATGGAAAAGGTTCATACATACGCGTGTCCGACAGCCTTTTGTCTGTTTAGTTAGAACTAATTTTTTAAATATAATACAAACGGAAGTGCCTATAAAACAGAGATGGCCAAAGTTTTTATTTAAATAAAATTTCGAATAACGCATGCGAGTGAAAAAAAATTATACGTCATGTGTCGAATAAAGTTAACTCTGGTTAACGAACGAATGGCGATTTTTTTTGGAACTTTTCTTCGTTATTCGAAATTTTATTTAGATAACAATTTTGCCCATCTCTGCTACAAAACTCGAGTTATATGTATTAAGGGGACTAACAATAAGTAAGCAGTCAAATCGATCGAAAATCAAGTATTTTTTGCGAATTAATTACAAGAAGATGAAAGCAAGTACAGAGTTTTTCTTTTATACAATGTTTATTACTATCACGTTAGACTAAAAAAATTTTTTTTTATATATATATCTATTTTACAAATGGAGTCACACGAGGTTGATTATATAGGGTTTTAGAAAAAGTGTCTTTGGTTTTGCACTGATATTGAGCTTAAAAATAAAGATACAACAGTTTTCTGGGAATGTGTTTCTCCTAGAACATGTAATTTCGGTTTGAATCTCGGAGAGAAGAATTTAACCAAAATTAATAAAATCGCAACTAGGAGAATGCGATGTTTATGATAAATGACAATTTTCGGGATGCACATATGGCTGTTTCTTTTTTATCTCAGAAACTAGAGTTTTTAAATTTTAATATTGAAGTTCAGGGCAGAATGAAATATGTTTGGACCATGCTGTAAAAATTTAAAGTCGATCGGAACCCCCTTCTTTTTGCAAACACTGCAAAACCACAGAAAACACGCCTACACATCATACGACTGTAAAAAAAAGTTTTAACAGTTTATAATATTTATAAACATTACCCAAAAGTACTAGTCACAATTTATATTCATCTCGATGTAATTAAGTCGAAAAAAACACTTGATGGTCCAGCGATTTGGCTGCCTATACATACTCCCCTTAAGGATTGAAAGACTGTAATATTATTTTTGATTTTAGATGCTGAGAATGCTACGCGTAAGGATACTAGGCCAACTGATACACAATACTGCAGGAGTCTTGGTCTTCTGTTCTTATTGTTTATATTGGGGACTATAAAGTAGCATAAAACTGAAAAATTAAGTGGTATTGGACAGATGTAAACTTTCCTCGTTGTTTTGACTTGTAAAATCGATTCTGAAAAAATATGCCATATTTTTTTTTAATATCTACTACTAATACCGAGAATGTTCAAACTTTAAACAATTTGAGAGAAAAGATTTTGGCCAAGTTATGCAGAAAGCTACCAACCCTCAATGATCTGAAATTGAGTAAATTTAGTTTGAAGATTTTAATTGTCAAAGAAAAGTAGCTTTATTTCTATTAGGTATATTTTATTTCTTGTTATTGTTGTACAATGTTTTTTAATAGGTTATTTAATTGTGAGTAGTATAATTAATATTATTTTAAATTTTCTATAGTTTTCGTGTTTTAAGCCCAAAATAGAACTATGGCTTGGTAGTTTTAATAATTGTATAATGCAAGAGTTATTCTATGGGTTGATACATTTTGTGCAAAATAAAGATCACAAAATTTTGGTACTCGTGCTGTGTTTAACTACTTAATTTATTGTCATTTTGAAGGTTTTTAGGTTTCTGCATAACTTGACCTATTTATTTTTCACTCTGTCGAAATAAAAAACACTTTTCATCTCTAAATTGAGATAAACTACATTGTGATAATCACTATAAAAGGCTTTTGAAGGACAGTCCGTAATCCACCAGACATGAATAGGTGGTAAGCATGGCTACTAGTATTGCATTTTTAAACGCGAATCCTGTAAAATATAGTGCACATTCCTTTCCACCGTTCTATTTTCTCTCCGATCAGTTCTCCATCGTAACCACGGAAACGTAATCGCATTAAGAAAGAATATTCCCTTCCCCTTATGTCTCGCGGTTGCATTGATTAATTTTTTCTTCTCGATGACGAGCAAATTCGATGAAAGTGCCGCCGTAATGATTTTCAATTCATTTATCTAGCAGCAACAGGAAATTTATTTTTACCTTAATGTTCACGGAATGAACATTTGCATTGAAAGAAGATAATAGCAAAACAATGTAAAACCTATTTTATTCAACAACGGAGTTCTGTGTTGTTTGTCAAGAAGACAACTATGTTAACGACTGTAGACATGGTGTCTGAATACTTTTATTATTACGATTTATTACGACCTTTTGTTAAATTCTGTGCTGTAAAGTACGTCTGCGAATTTTCAGATGAGACGTTTGAATCACCTTCTATAGAATATATACATCTATGTTTATAAATATGGTCTAAATGAAAAATAGTATTTTAAAGAAATAAACAGTATTTATGGGGAATTATCACTTATCATCATATAAATGATTGAAAAGTCATATTTGTATATTCTTAAAAATTGCATACCTATATAAAATTTTCATAACAATCATTGTACATGTACATAGTATCTTCGTCACTGAGTTGTTGCATGAAACACATTGTATATCACGCGATCTATCTTATCTAAACAATAAATTTATTTATTTCTGGTCATCTACAGTGCCTTGCACGAAAATGTTTTAATCAGAACGCCGCCTTTAAAATAAAAAAAGTCTAAATACATTTGTTTTATCATTAACAACGCACGAGTAAGGAATGTGTTAAAGGAAATAAAAATTATTCCGAAAATAAATAAGGCGTAAATTATAATATATGTATTTTATACCCACATTTTGCATTGTAGGGATTAGGAATCTGTGGAGAAGTCCTGATTTTCTGTGATTTCGTTTCGGTTCACCTCGACCACGTAAAGATATTTCCCTCTTGTGTCGCGAGCACATGTCCGGTTTCAAATGACACTTCCGTTTCATTCTCGTCCTTTGACACCCGCTGTTTTGCATTTGACATAGAATCACCGGTACGTTTAGCGTTTAAATAAAGAAACTAAAATAATTATGAGCTTCAAATCATTTTTAGATTCATCAAAAAGTAATAAATTTTAATTCCTCAATTTTGATTATGTGAAAAAGATGAACTGTAAAAATATTTTCGTTGCTTATACATGATTCATCTTTTATTCGTTACTCACGTAAAGCTTTCTTTCCCTACAATTTAGAAATACAAAAATTTATTTTTATTCGCAAACAAAAGGATTTAATAAGATAACTAAGAAATGGATAGTTGTTTTGTCAAAAACTTGTTTAACGCTGTAATATTTGGTTAATCGCATATCAATTCCCGGTTGTTTTTATTATGATTACCATCTTTTATCCACTTTAAAACTCTGCAATAGGATAATAGCTTTCAGTTCTTTCGTACAATCTTCTTCCCTTTTCCAATTTTACGACAATTTACGAGTTATACGTAATCAAATTCCATACTTCTCAATTTAACATCCCAGAATGAAAAAAGAGGGGCTTGAAAAAATGAAGAGTTAATTGTTATTGTTTATATTTATTATTTATTTATGCAAGGGAAAGTGGGGCAAAACGGAACACTTTAACGTGGTTTCACCCCGTAAATATGCAAACAGGCCAAAATAAAAAAAACACGTATTTGTTTTTTTCAGGTCCTCTAAAATAGGTAGTTATATTCGAAAACCAAAACATCACAATGTTTATTCAATTGATAGAGGATGAAAAAAAATTTAATTACTTTCGAACGAAAACTAAAACGTCCGATGATTTGTCAGCTACATATGTTAAGTGACAAAATCAAGAGTATCGATATTCTCATGCGTCTTGCTATATCACCAATGGGAATGTTACCTGTTACTTTGCAGTAGCTATTAAAATAACGTACTATGTATTTATCGAAAAATAATTCTATTAAATATCAATTTTACATTTAAGCATACAAGTTGAAATTATTGTCGACTTCGCAGTCTTGAGTGGATTTTAAATCTATAGAAATAACACTCACAAGTGAGGTGTGGGCATCGGGGTTTCAGTAATAATTAACTGTAGCGGAATTTGCCTAAGTTGAGACTGTGAGGAAGATGAAGGAATAATTCCAGTAGTGAAAGTGTTGTTTTTATGAGAAGAGTGCGAAAGTGTTTTGGTTAGGACGGATTGATATAAAATGTGTTCTTGGTAGTTTTTGTTATAGTAGCACAGTCACTTCAGAGACAATATAAACACATTTATTAGCAAATTATACATAGGTTGGAGTAGATTTGAAACAGTTTAAAATAGTTTGAAATACAACAGCGTGTTTGCGCGTCATTGTAAAAATTGGCACACATTCAATTCATGTTAAGTAGAATAACTGAGATTTAGAAAAAAAATTGCAATCCTTCTGGGCTTTCTATAAATAACGAGGGAACATCCCGAACTCGGAAATTCAAAAAATTCTGAAACTTTGTGAATATGAAGGGAATTTCCTCCTGATTACAACGCAATTTTTGTTTGGTACCCAAATTCACTCTAAGGGCGTGTAATTCACCCCTGAAAATCCGGTTATTTTTCGATTTTGTGTTATAACGCGTGAACTGTAAAATAATTTTTTTTATCAGCTGATAGATTTAATTAAAAGAAGTAACTTTTGCCTTGAAACTTTTTTTTTTATCTCTTACAGTTCGCGAGTTATAACACAAAATCGGAAAATAGCCGAATTATCAGTGGTTAATTTCACCCCCTTCGAATGAATTTGGGCAGCAAACAAAAATTGCATTGTAATCAGGAGGAAATCCCCTATATATTTACAAAGTTTCAGAATTTATGAATTTTCGGGTTCGAGATCTTACCTTGTACCAAAATTATTAGGTACAAACAGAAATTTTTACATTAGATTTATTTTATTAATCGCAGCTAGTAGCAGGTAAAAAAAATAAAAATTTGCAATTTTTAAAGACGTTGAAAGGACGAAAAATATAGCGAAAAAGTAATTTCAAACTATAAGTGTTATTTCCTCAATAAATGTCATTTTTTGTCATTTTTTCTGCTAAGTCCGCGAGTTTCATGGTTTACGTAGGTACTACAGGTTCCACCGTTTTGGATGAATTTTTTTCCGCCTTGACTTTACCGACTCCCCAGTGTCGTCTGCAATGATCAATTGTAAAACAAAAAAATTATTTCCATAGTTTAAGACATCCTTAATAGAATGCAAAAAGTCCCATTAAATTGTATGCACTAGTTTTCCCTTAATTAATTCCTAAAGATCATCTATTTTTATCGGCTCTAGACCGGAACAGCCCTTAAAGTTCGAACGTGTCAAATGTGGTTTGAAAAATTCCGAACAGGAGATTTTGGGTTGAATAATTTACCATGTTCTAGGCGTCCAAATGCAATAGATGAGGAAGATTAAATTTACAGGCAATTACCTTATGGCCGATTTATATCGATGTTTATCACTACCAGAGAACTCGCGATGAAGTTTAATGTATGTCAAACGTGTATGTACACTTGAAACACTCTATAAGAGTAATGCAGTGATATCTAGTAAACCAAGAACGTAAAAACTTTCCGTTCCACCCAATATGTAGTAGCAAGCCAGTCTACGAGGAGGCGCGAGGAGCGCTCTCAGATTTCCGCGGCGAAGAAACGCGGAACGTTCGACAGAAATCGCGCGACATAATGGATCGCGTACGGTGATATGGAGCAGGTGGAGGCGCCGCTGGCGTCCATGATCAAAGGCCGGCCCGAATGGGAAATTATAATTAATTAAGGTAATTGGAAATTAGCGACCGATCTTGCTGGTACTAATGGCTCGGCCTGCTCTCCTCTTAATTGAGTTAGCAGCCGCTTTTGAGGAGGCCCCGTATCGCTGATAGCCAGCCGTGTAATCGTGTTCCTACGGGGGGGGGGGGGGGAGGCACGATAGAGCAAGGCTAATAGAATCGTCGTAGACGAGCGTGGTCTCTTCTAAGTCGCCGGGATGCTTACAGGGAGTAGTTGTTGGAAGGTTTGTAAAAGGGAGCGACGGTACGCGACGTCAAAGGTGGCTTCGATTTTAGGGCAGGCAAATGCCGGCGCACTGATTCTGAGGCACAGAATTATTGTCCGGGCTAGGAGCTTCAATGAATTTCAAGTAAAAGCTCAGTGACAAATATTTTCACCTCTTTTCTGGCAACAACCTTGCGGGAAGATAGAGGAACCCGAATGCGATAGGGTTGAAGAATTATCTGTACTGGAGGAGTACAGAATATTCTGAGCAAAGAGAGAGAAAACTAGGCGAAAGGTGGTGGCGAAATTGAGTCGCGAAAAGTGTAAAAATTGCGAAGAAAAAGGAATCTTAGAGTAGATGTTGAAGAAACTGTAAGAGTGTAAAAATAGAGGATAGGGACATTGAAAGTGAACAAGGGAAAAAGTAAAGAGTGTAAGGAAATGGAGAAAATATGTGTGCAATGAGGCATTGAGAATAAAAACTGACTAAGCCACATTTTTTGCGAAATTGAGTTAGTAGCAGTACTGTATTCCAATAAGTTGTACTAATCATTTGAAATATGAAATATTAACATTTTTCAATTTGAAACCATATGGTATTACAAACTCACGTATTGCATTGAAATTTGGTGGTGTCATCAGTGTGCAACACTTATTAAAATTAAATGGAAAATTTATTAGGAAGCATTTCGAATAGTATCAGAAGCTAAAAATTATGTCTACACTGGCATCAACGCCTACAAAACAAAATAGGTACATAAGTGTAGAAACCCTATTTTTTAGATCGCCTATTTCTCCGTTTACCGAGTACTTACTAAAGTTAGTCCGTTGTCGTTCTCAATAGGGTAAACTATACAATGATTGGCATCCTAAGCGGAAATCCCAATTAGAAAATCTATATTTTTTTGTGAAGATTTTATATGGTCTCAATTTTCAGTTATTATCAATTATTGTGGATTTTTCATTAAAATAAAGCATCTTGAGTACCTATTAAGTCATTTATTTTAAAAGTATTCAATGAAAAACAAAAATAGGCATAGAAGTACAATCACTGGCACCCTAAAATTTGAAGTTATATAAAAAAACATATGTAGTTAAAAACGAAGTTTAAAGTATTTAAACAGACTATTCCATTCACTATTAAATACCTACAATACTTAGTAAATCTGTATTTCAATCCATTACTTAATTATAAAGCGACAAAGTGGATTTACCTACCCCTTATCACAATTTTAAGAAAACGCCTAAAACTCAGGCCTTTGTCCCACTTTGTGGTGTTGTCAGATGTAAAATCAATAAGTTCAACTACTGGGCTTTGCAGTGTTGTAGTGAAAGAAAAATAAGAAATTGTAAAAAAGTACTTTCTAAGCTTGTACTTCTTAATATTTGGCTTCTTAAACAGGAGTGCCAATGATTAGTGCAGTGCCAACATTAGTGCAGTTTACCCCACCTAAAATACTTTATTAACTTGTCACTTTTTAACGTACACTATGCCCAACTTACTCTTAAACACATAACTGTTTCCTCCCGCTTTGAATATACAAAAATATTGTTTAATTTAGAGGAAGTATAATATCAGATTTGAATTTTCTGTCAAGTTACAGTGCACAGATTTTAATGTTGGACTTTTGTTACTGTGCGTTTCAAGACACACCTGTGTACTACTTACAACCGGACTCGGCTCGTCCCTATAGGCAAAATTAAGCAGCTGCCTAGGGCGTAAAGTTGACAAGGGGCGCAAAATGGTATTTTCATTGTTGACATTTTTTCAAATAAACTTTTAAATAAAATATTACAAGTTGTACTATAAATGTTTTAAGCTACGAATAAAAATTCAGAGTAAAGTGATCAAGAAGATCAAATAAATGAATTATAAATAAAGTGCACAATTTGGCAAGTTTGCCTAGGGTGCAAAAAAGGCTCGAGCCTGGCCTGTGTAGACCCGTTGAAGTGCACCCACTTCCGATCAACAATTCACCAGATTTTATATTCCCACGAATATTGACGTCGAAAAGTATATAATTATCGATTTAAACTTAGGTATCATCTAGAAACGATTGAATTGACTTATAAAATTCCATCTGTGATTATGCTCTACACTTTCATAGGAATATCTACTTTTAGTAAATGATTGGTCGAAAATGTGCTTGACTTTGAAATGCACGGTAAAAGATATGTGCCAACACTGAAATCTGTGCACGTAGCAATGTTAAAAAACAGTGTTTCCCAACCCTTTTCGTGTCACGACCTCCTTTTATAATATTCAAACATCCTGCAACCCCCTCCCCCCATATAAGGAAAACTAAATTTAATAAGCGTGAAGAAAACACATTAAAAATAAGTATTTCAGAATATAATTCTAACTTAATAATATTAAAAAAAATATATAAAAAAGGGGCGACCCCCTAGGAAACACTTCTAGACCCACTCGAGGGGGGGGGGGGGGGGGTGGCGACCCCTCGCGATAGGGAATCACTGTTATAAAAAATTCATATCCAATTTCATATTTCGTCTTTTCTATCAAATAATAATTCATGTACATACGAATACTTAAAATACTTACTTCTACTAACTATATATTAAACATAAGCAGTTGGTTATGCAAAAATGCGAAGAGGAGAAGCCAAAATCAGAAAATTTGTCCGTACTGAAGTCTGTAATAAATTTGTCTAAATTATCTAAAAATCTAGATTAAAATTTAACAGAAATGAAATCCTAAGCGATGACGTTGGAAAGAAATGATATTTCGAGATTACTCAAAGTATGAGATAGAAAATTGAATCCATTTGAACCGGCGCAATTTCTTGAGCCGGTGGGTGACCCTTAAATTACTCTTTCGCTTTAATTTGAGCCAATTTCGAGTCCCACGGAGGCTTTCGCAGATAAGAACCTTGAAGTGAAATCTAAATATCTCGGGTCATTTTCCACGAGGTAAATGCCAATTAGCGGACCGGTTAACGCGGTATTACCTGGCTGGAGGAGTGTATTACTTGCTGCATCCCCCATTGC
The DNA here is from genome assembly GCA_947577245.1 of Andrena bucephala. Classification (NCBI taxonomy): domain Eukaryota; kingdom Metazoa; phylum Arthropoda; class Insecta; order Hymenoptera; family Andrenidae; genus Andrena; species Andrena bucephala. The sequence goes on from OX387715.1 coordinate 110,597,990, forward strand.
AACAGCGAAATAACGGTTGACGATGTTACGAGGTCCCGTCATGACAAAATCGCAGTACGTTCACGTAAGAATGTTTCGTGAATGTGTAAAATAAGGGGCATACTTTCCTCTGCGACCGATATTGCTGCAAGTATTTTAACTCTACAACTAATCCTACATTTTATTCATTTTAAAATGTTTTTTTATTTTCATCAATATATTCCTTATTGACTTTGCCCGTTTTGAATACAGAATTATGATTGCAACATTTTTTTTCGCCATTCCCATATACATGACATGAGTATTAAAAGTTGAGAAATTGCTTACAGTGGAAAAGGACGAGAATATTGTGAATATAAAGCTGCCAGAAAAAAGACGATGCTAGGTATGCACATGTATCTATAAAAAATTGAAACCGACTTCAAAAAAATAAAAATGCACTAAAAAGTGAAAAATAATTTTTTCCCTCATTTAATGTACGACTCTCATATTTTTTAAGTCGGCGCCAGATTTACACATTACAAATAATGACGACTGGAAAAATATGGGAGTCGTAGATTGAATAAGGGTAAAAAGTATTTTTCACTTTTTAGTGCATTTTTATATTTTTGAAGTCGGTTTTAATTTTTTTATTTTTAACTTTTTAGTTTTATATATATATTGACACAACGTGCTGAGGAGATATGCGCATACGTATATAAAATAATAATAATTAGGTGACAATAGTCTTTATTATTAACCAGAACTGGCAAAAATATTGGGCTAATATTGGTGCAGTGTAGGATGGGACCATCGTCCTCTTTCGAATAAAAAATGATCATCAAAATCGATCCTGTATATAGTGTATTTACTGAGGAGTTATGCAGGAACAAACATAAAAAATATATATACGGGTCGAATCTATAACCTCCTCGTTTTTAAAGTCGGTTAAAAAACATAAAATGCGTTATAAGCAATGTGTTTCAGGCAAGCCAGTATATATATAAGAAACATAATAATATATTCCAACGTAACATTCCAATTATTTCTATAGGGTGATTCATAAAGACATGTCAATACTTCAGAGGGTAAATCTACACACTAACATAGTCATATCAATATATCACCTATATACATACCTTGGTTCTCGAGTTATAGATTAAAGAAAATGTTCTGCAAGCCGCACAGTGGGACAAACTGTACATTCTTGTTCCAAAATCATAGAACTTTTGAAAGAAATAAGATAGAGGGATGAATCTTTTTGGAGGTTCAAGCAAAGATGTTGCAGAATAAGGGGAAAATATTGAAAAAGTATAGCAAACAAGTTTTGATTTTGAATTCAGCGCGTTAAAATTTATAACAAGTTAAAGAACATCTTCAACCACGCATTACTATAACGGAAAAACCACAATTTTATTTTCTTCGAAAATGCCTACTTTGACATAGATTTCCAATGTCAAAACTTGTTTGTCATACTTTTGCAATAATTTTCCCGTATTCTGCAACACATTAGCTTTGAGCTCGAAAAAGATTCATCCCTCTATCTTATTTCTAACAAAAGTTCTACGATTTTAACACAAAAAAGTATGAAAATACCAGGCATTCTTCGAATAGTCTCAAATCCATTTTATATCCTTTCTCGCAGATCGTGCATATTATTCACTTGTCTTGAATACCTATACAATTTTTTTTAATGGATTGTTTTTTAATTTGTCCCAAAGGTAAAAGTCTAATGGGTTAACTGGCGCTTCGAACATTTTCTTCAAATCATCCATAACTCGAAAACGAAGGAACATAGGACATATGTTCATAATTTTATCTTATATTAATGGGTAATTAACCCCCCGAAGTATTCCCGTGCATTTATGAATCACCCTGTATTATAGTAAATGATAATTCATAATAAATACTGTATATCTCTTCAGACGGGTATTTTTCAACCAATCCATATTTAAGTGTGCTAGTGTAATAAAATGAATTCTAGGGTTCAAAACTCTTTATCATCGTGTAATATAGTAGAAAATTGTAATTCAGTGATTCAATTTATCACGAAATAGATTAGATCCTAATTTTACTTAAGCGATTATACACTTTGATACAGTTAATGCTGGAATTGATTAAATAATAATTTATAAATCAACTGTTAAGGATTTAGGATAATTCTGTGTGCAGATTACAAAATTGGATATTACAATCCTTCATTTTTTGAGAATTATTCGCACTTAATGCCATTTAGGACGCAAGAGAAATGTTTCCTCACTCTCTGAAACAATTTCACAATGTTGTTAAGATCAAAATATTTTATCTTTCCCTATAAAATATTTTACTAACACTGAAATTAAAAATTTAGCTCGCAATCGCAAGATTCCACCAATTCTGCCAATGTTATGACGCAAATTTACATTTAAAATATGGTATTCAGTGATTTCAAATCAACCATGAAAAATATTGCCGATGATTAGAGAATGACACAGGTTTTTAACTCACAGTTTCGTTAATATTCTTGCATAGACACTCGTGCAGGATTATTCCACGTATTGCTCATTATGGAAACAGCGAGAAAACCGCGAAACTAATTTATCGCAATAGGAAACCTTTATGACACAAACAAAAAAAGGAGCTACAAGAATAAGAACAGCAATTAAGGCGTTATTTTAGTGAGTAAACAATCGAGAACACTTTTATACGATGCGATTAGTTTCGCATAAAATTGTGAGTCATTTCTGTTAATATTGAACTAGTGGAAATCTATAAATCTATGCGCAAATTGCGTGAGCAATAAAAAATAGTCTATGCTACGAAACGAGTCCCAATAAATATGCTGTAAATATTAGAACTGAGTAACACTTGGTTTGAACAAAAATTTGACGATTTGCAGAAAGTATGTGCTACATCTTACATAATTTCGTTAGTCATAGGAAGAAGTTTTCTCCTAAAGCAATTCGTTTTTTTTTAAGAAAAACCATATGTAGTCCAGTTGTACTTACTTCGTGTTTTGGAATTACTTGCATTGTGAACTCGTGAAAGAAATGGAGGACTATCGGTTTAAAGAGCCTAGGAACGATTTTGTATAATTTTTTAACACTATTATAACTCTGTATGAATGTGCAGATATTGCTAAAATTACATATTTCCCAGCTATAATTAGGCCAAGAGTTAAAGTGATAAAAATTTACACATATTCGTACTTTAAGAACGCTTTATGATTAACTAGTTTTATAAAAAAAACTATTTCTCTGGTGGGCTGGCAAACGAGTGTAAGTTAGAATTATTAGTTTCGCAGGAAGACACTTAGAATATTTAAAATGCTATGTAAGATCAGGTGTTAAATTTTTTACGTATAAATTGATAATATAGTTAATAGAAACTTTTATTCTTAACTTCGATTCAGAAAATAGAGCAAAAAACTGTTTAAACTTGTAACTTATAGTCGTTTGCCCGCCCATCAGAGATTTAATAAGCTTCAATCGGAAGTATTTTATTCACTTACCGCCACCGTTTTTGTAGCAAAGGTAAGGGAATCTCCACACATTGGCGAGATCGACAGCAAATCCGATGACCGATAAAAGGAAGTCGACTTTACCGGACCAAGTCTCCCTACCATCGGCCACGGCCTCCAGCTTCGCCGGATTCTTCACCACCCTCGACGACATGTCTTACTTTCCTGCAAGCGATTGATCAATTAATCTCCGACTTCTCAGCAAAACTTTCTCAAAGGCATCTGCTAAGAGCGTAACTTCGTAGCCATTGTGACAACATAATGGAACATCATTGATTCGCTATTGTAATGTTAGAATCTGGGCGAGAAACTAGCAAACCGATTGTATTTTAATAATATAGCAAAATAATAATATTTCGTAATAGTAAAGGTAGGTATGTTTTCTTATACGCGTCTGGGCGCAGCGTCAAGAAATTCAAAGTCGATTTTCTCGAAAATGAAGCGCGATATGAAAAAATGTTACCGTTTCTTTTCGACTTATAACAAGTAAATAAGTCGAGAAAAAGGAATAAAATTTTTTGATATTGCGCTTCATTTTCGAGAAAATCGACTCTGAATTTGACGACGTTGCGGGCATTCGCGTGTAGGAAAACCTACCTTAATAGTCGACACTCGAAATTAACATTTAGCGAAATTAATAGTATTAGTATTAGGCCAGTGTTTCCCAACCTTTTTTGAGTTGCGATCCCCTTTTATAATATTCAAATAACCTGCGACACCCCCATTTAAGATAAAGTAAATTTAATCAGGTAACTGATAAAAAAACACATTAAAAATAGGTATTTCAGAATATAATTCTATCTGAATAATATTTTAAAAAATATGAGTGCTTCCAGTTCTATTTCTAAGTTGTCTAGTGGGTTTTCTTAGAATTTGTGTAATTTTTAAGTACATAGTATAAAATATAAATAGCCGTAGGAAAAGAATTAAGATTCACACCACTCAAAGAATACTTCCTTTCGCGCAATTTTTTTCCTTGTTTCATTTTGTACCATTCTACACGTTATGGCGAATCAGACATTAAAAATTTTATAATATTCTTATTATTTATGAATTTCTTAATATTTTTATATTTAGAAATTAACGGAATAGCATTTCTGTACAATGAATTCCGATATTATTGTTTGTCCATGTTTATTTATAATTACTGGAAACTGGAGATCAATTAGCGTCCTTTAAAATGAAATATTAGAGGTATGTACTCAACAATAAATATAATCTTTTAAGGGGTTAGACCACCTTGGCCAGGTCAAGAATTACCGCATCTTTGGGAATTTATTTCTAAGTGACAAAATCATTTTATTCGACTAAAATTTTTCAATGAAGATGGGGACATCTTTGAATAACACAAACAATTTTTTTTCAAATATCAAAACATTCCGAAAACTTTAAATGCGTTTTTCTCGAAACCACGTTTTCCGAAACGGTGTACGCTGTAATTTGAGGAAAACTCTATGGATTTTTATACAATTTTGCACCGATGTTCTTAACTGTATTTTCTATCGCCAGACCGTCAATTTTTTTGATATTTTAATTTTTACCTGACTTATGGGTAAATAAAGTCCATTTTCTTACACACGAAAATGAGCTTTTTGCTTCAAAGTGTAGCTATTTTGTAATTTTTCAATCAATCGATAAAATTGACGGTCGGACGATAGAGAATACATTTAAGAACATCTGTGCAAAATTCTATAAAAATCCATAGAGCTTTACTCAAATTACAGCGTATACCGTTTCGGAAAACGTGGTTTCGAGAAAAACGCATTTAAACTTTTCGGAATGCTTTGATATTTGGAAAAAAAATTGTATATATTATTCATACATGTTTCTATCTTCAATCAAACAATTTTATAGATAAAAGTGTTTTTGTGACTTAGAAATAAATTCCCAAAAATGCGATATTTATTGACCTGACCTAAGGTGGTCTAACCCCTTAATTAAGGATGCTTTACTTGCTGCCATTATTTGAAAATCAATTAGATTCCAACGGAACCAATCCAGCGACTTAGAAATTTAATATCCGAAATCATTTTTCACAAACCATTAGCGACTAACGTAGAAGTCCGCGACGATAGTATCGGAATTAGAAATACAATGCAAATACAGTCGAAACGCCATAACCCGAAAACCTCTTTAAGACGAAAATTTTCATCATTCCCTTCCGCTCCGCTGTAAATACCTCTAAAACTCGAAATAAAACATTCTCAACTCGAACTATATTTTGCATGTTAAATTATGTATTTCCCCTCTATAACTCGAATTTAGAAGAACTCTGACCTCAACAAGTCGAAATTTACTTCCACATATATATTAGAAAATTTCGTAGAAAGCTCTCAAAATATCGAGAAAAATATTTTCTCTGCATTATTCACAATTAAAAATGCTTTCGATTCACAATACACTAAAAGACCAGCACAAAGCAAAATCACAAATTTTTTAATATGTAATAAATCAAGTAGGTAATATTTCGAGCATAAAATGTAGCTTATAATTATTTTTATATATGTAGTACACGAGTTGTAGGTGTATTTGATTACAGGTATGCAATAAACAATTGACCCTGAAAATTTAAATATGTCTCGCTTTACAGCTTCACAAGTCGAAGAATTAACAGTCGCACAAAGCCTCTATAATTCGAATTTCCGTTTGCTGAACCTCTCTTACTCGAAAACTCGATAATCCGAGCCTCTATAATTCAAAAATTCATTCCCCTCCCTTAAGATTCGAGTTACCGAGATTCCACTGTAAACAGACGCCTATTCGCAAAATCTTCACATACCTAAGAAGCGGGCTACCTAACTTCAGACACGGAAGCTCGCCCACTGGCTCCGGCGATGGCGCGACTAATCATCGCTGCCGGACAATTTTAATCGCGGTCAGAGAACGCACTCCAGGAATCTCCGTTGTGAAGCCCGGCAACAGGATCGAGATTCATCGAGCGGACAGGGGTATCTGGATCGAGTGACAAGCGTAATAGGGTCCTCGTTCACCGACGGATTTCCCTTTAACGGGGCACGTCTAAAAAAATCGCTAATCCCCCGCCAATCCAGTTATTATATATAATTATTTCGCAAAGCCCCGTTACAGGGAGGGGTTGGCGCGAGGAACGGCAGTTGGGGAGGGTGGAGGAAGAGAGAAAAGGGGGTGGCCGAGGCGCGTACGGGCGCGGCCGCAGTCGCCGATCGCGATCGCGATCGCGTGTGTAATTTGGCGACGACAAGTTATCGATAGCCCTTCAGCCGACAACGCTTAAGCCCCCGAGCGAGGCTCATTGTGCCTCTGTGACGGGTTACGGACAAACAGCGTATATTTCAAAGGCGGCTGCGGCATCGGCCTCGAGGGGGCTCTTGACGAGGGGTTTTCTGTCACACGCACTGATCCACGCTTGTCTATGGATCGACCCGATTAATTGATATTCGGCAGTTATCGCCCGAACCACGATGGAATACTCTCTGTGCAGGTGCGATGAAAAATGCTGCGGCCAAGTCATCGGTTAGGTCGGGCTCTCTCGTTGGGTTTTTTTTTCAACCCGCCGCCGCTGACGCCGCTCGACGAAATATGACGATCTCATTTTTCCACCTGTCCCGCGCCTGCCGCTGTAGCTCACCGTCTCGAATAATTATTTAATGCTTCGTGTGAGACAATTGGGCGTGGGAAGAGTGTGTTTCGTTCAGCGGGCTGCATCGAATAACTGAATGTAATTTTCTTTTATAAATCCTGGCTTGTTTTTGGGATTTAAGGATATCTTCACTTTTTAATTTGTTAAGGTTTTAACCCTGGGAAGAATAAATTACGGGGGCCTCGGAAAGACTTTCTCGAGCCTCATATATATAAGAAATGTATATAGGTACCTGAATTCAAAGTAGAAACACTTGACGATTAGGGTGCGTTAGGCAAAGAATGCCCATTAGGCAAAGAAATGTCAATTATAAATTTAAAGATATTATATGTTTATAAATGGAGTGTAGTTGCACTTTTAATATCCCGTGTTTTTAGTTACGCGTATTAAGCAAACATTAATAAGTACAATTCTTATTAAAAGTATGCGGTCATTTACTGGGCTTCTACACGTTTTGCATTTTATAATTGTTTTTTTTTTTAAATTACGATAAGAATAAGTAATTATTTTTGTAAAAATTTCAAGAGAAATAAATTTAAATGCAATTTCAACAGTTGTTTTGTTGTTGTACATAAATATATTCAAGTATTAATCTCAAAGGTCCATAAATTCAACAATTCGGTCATTCACTGGTTGGTTTACCCTATAAGAAATACACGAGGCTGTAGATTTTCGATATGAGTATTGAGATTCATGATTCCAGATGGTCTCATGGGCGTAGATCATGTCGTAGATCGTTCAATGCATCTTTGCGCCAGTTACAGGTTGATGTTATAAAAAATAGTCAGGTTGACCTTAAAGTCTCCAAAACTGTAAAGTATATAAAAAATCAATTTCAGTTGTTTGACATGAGGCATTGAACGGGATATATTTTTTCTCTGACATTATTTGGTAATATTAAGAATGAGGAGTTAATTGAGATACTAAGCCATAGAAGCACATCCTATACATTAACTTTTGAATTATAAAGGAAAATAGGGTGATCGCAATTAATATCGCCCATGTTCCTAATATCGCCACTGGCTGTATCTCGCACAGTAAGCACTAAAATTTATCGGTTTTGCACTGAATTAGTACCTAAATATATGTAGGAAGATGTATGTACTGTAATTGCAGTGGCATGTGAGCAACAATTACAGAAAGTGAATCTTGATAGTTTAAAAATTTATTGGACTGTCACAATTTTACATCACATTCGGAGAAGTTCATTCTAATAATTCTGTGAATGCAAGAATATCTACTAGAAATTACTAATTTATGATGTACTTAAGGAATGAAATTCATTAAAATATTTTTCGTAACGAAAATAGCGCTTTCCTTTTAACAGTATGAGTGTTCTCAATACCGCCTATCGGAGAACAATTGTTTCGATATTTTAAAAATCGTATTTCTATATTTTTGTAATAAAAATAAAATCAAAGATGGATAAAAGTACATTTATACCACATATGAAAATGACTTTAAAAAATCATATATACATAAATTAATCAATATTTCTCGAGTAAGCGATATTAGGTACACTTTTTTCAGGACCGGATTTTGGCATATCTTACGTTTTTAATTCCAAATTAAAAATGTATAGGTTTCAACGATTCTAACTTATGCTACATGAAACATGAATAGTTTATCTTAAGGGGACCTTCCGGTCTAAAAGTCGATTTTTTATTTCATTTTTCGAATGTTCAACCTTTTAGGAACACGTGTTTAAAAGGATTTCTTGAAATTTGTAGAATTCCCGAAGTTATAGGCATTTGAGTAGCGGCAAATGCATGGGCAACAACCGGCCACTCGGCGCTCAGGTAAAACTTTAAACGCGTTTTTCTCGAAACAGTGTTCTCAAAACGGTGGGACCTGTATCTCCAAAAGTTATTATCCGATTCGACTGAAACTTTTTTATTTTGAAGAATATACTTCTAACTAGAGGGAGAACTAGAAAAAATTACAAAAAATTGAAAATTTACAATTTTCAAAGCCGTTGAAAGGACGAAAAATACAGGGAAAAGTGATTTCAAACTTGAAGTGTCGTTATTTTCTAAAAAAATGTCATTTTTGTATTTTTTCTAGCCCCCCCCCCCCCCCCCTAGTTTCAGTCGAATCGGATAATAACTTTTGGAGATACAGGTCCCACCGATTTGGATCAATTTTTTGACGCCTCTGCAGTGATTAATTATAAAACAAAAAATATATTCCTATAATTTAAGACATCCTTAATACAATGCAAAAACTCCCATTAATTTATATATAGTAGTTTTCCTTTAATTAATTCCTAAATATCACCTAATTTTTTGGCCCTAGACCGGAAGGTCCCCTTAACTTTAAAACGTATTGCATGCAAAAATATCAATTATTATTCAATTGACAACGATTTAACTTTTGCTAGGCGTTATTAGGCACGGTCACCCTATACTGTAAAAAATATGTATCTTTTGCGTTTGATATTAGGTTCTAATATTTTTTGCAAAAGAATAGACTGTAATATATTTTACACGTATTTTTTCGTATAGCTTAGACCCATGACACTGCCAGCCACTCCCGAACGCATTAAACTATATACTTTCATTTATATTAGAAAGGTGGAACTTTGGAAATTCCTTGCTCAAATCTTTTCTCACAGCAGGATGCAATTTTCCAGTAGTTTTGGATTGGTATGGAAATGGGAGGTAATGGTAGTGACAGACACGAGCAGCCAGTTGCAAACTGAGTGATTCGAGTACTCGGCTGAACATATTTACATTTTATCACTTTTCGGCATGTGCGTTTTAGTATTACTATTGATTTTGAGGGAGGCTAAAAGACTCACTTCAAATCAGCATAAAAAACATTATGTAGGTATACGTACATACCTATATACAAGGCGCGAAAGAACAACGTTGATAAATTTTGACGACTGGTGGAGAGGATCAAAATAACCACTTTGATAATTATTATCTAATAATTACAGTAGTCCTCGTTTCATGTTACTAAATTTGGTCCACTGTGTGGCACTAAAAGCAGGTCTGTAATTTTACAATTCTGTAATTTTATACTAAAAATATTTACAAGTCTACAATTTTATTAATGTATACATATCGTTTGTAAAAATATTATGACTCATTAGGTATTCAAATACATTTGCGTTGATATAATAAAACAATAGGTACATATTTCGTTGACCTTTTTGTGTTATTATTCTGAAAACTATTTTAATTAAATAAATGAAGTTTATGTTTCTGCCAGTTTCTACGCAATTGAACTCGGTAGAAAACGATTAATTTGTTTACAAAGCAATAACGTACGAAGCACCATGGTGTCCAAATGTTAATGCGAGCCACTGTAAGTGCAGTAAGATACCACTTCGAGTGGGGCAAATGGCACAAGAACAGTTACATCAGTGTAATCACATTTCCGACATATATTTTGTAGAACGAGAAACGATACTAATCATGGGATAACCTGATAAAAAGCATTGCACCGACGCGCAATTAGATTCAATCTCGCAGACGTGCGAACGAGCGAGTTGCGAAACGACGGCTTGCCCGAGAAGCAATTCTGATAATTCTGAGGCACGTACCCGATCTGAGAGACTGGTGAGAAATCCAAAGAGACGCCTTATTAGGACTAAGGTGAACGAATCGAAGGTTGTAGGATATTTCTCAGGATTTAAATGCTGCCACGCGAACGCGATCAAGTGAGAAACAGGAGGGGGGGGGGGGGCAGGTGGGGGCTAGGTATTCTAGGTAACACACAAGATTGTTGTGTTAACCAATTTGTTGTTGAAGAAGTTGTTAGATCTTCGACAGATATTATATAATATACAAGATAAATTACTTCGATCACGGTCCTATTCTCCTTAATTACTGCATGTCAACTTTAATGTTCATCTTTCTTCTTCACTGACGCCTTTTCTTTCACTTCACTTCTTATTTCTCTACCTTTCCAAATCCTTTTCTTCTCATTAATTTCGTTACTGACCAATTTCTTCTTTAATTGAGAAGTCCTTGTAGAAAACAGTGTTTTGTACAAGGACTCGTCAATTTTATTGTGTAGTCGCGAATTGTGATGTCACTATGTTTACGTTAATCGAGATAGTTTTCTACGAAAAATTGTGCAAATAAATGTATCAATTTTCAAGGAATTTGTCTGTGCCAATAATTTTGCAACTCGTAAATCTGCAGCTAATACATCCAACATTTTCCAGGCTTCTAATGATAAGAGACATTCAAGTTTGCAAGTGTAGTGTGATGTCTTCCAATCTGCCCAGATTTCTCATTACTTCAGTTCTGTTGAACTATGTTATGTTTAAATACCAATTAGTGTACCTTGTCGTATAAATTGCACAATTATTCATTTTCTCACTTCAATCTCTAAGGAAGAAGTACCTAGATACATTTCGCACCCAAAGTTAAAAAAACATACAAGAAGTACTCGCGAAGTGTCTCGCTCATTCTCATATTCACAGAATAATTTTTGACATTTTTTTTCTGCTGAACTCAAGTTCAACAGTCAAATATTGCCAATCAAGCAAAGCACAGTTTTAATCCGTTTCGCGAATCATTTTATTTTATTATGGCCACTTTGACGATTTATTGTAAAGAAAATAATAAATTCGTTAAACTGTTAAGAAAACCATAGAGAAGAAACAATACTTGTTTAAACTACAAAGATGCTATTGCTTAAATTACAATAATTTGTTGCTAATTTCTTTCAGAGACCTCATTCAACATTGTTTTTTTTTTTCTAAGAAAAAATCATCCTTCCTTAGAAGAATCGTATCTAACGAAACGTTTCAATTTTCCGCAAACGCCGCACTTCTAACGAGAATCAATTTAATATAAGTGCATCGAAATGGAAATAGGCGATGAGCCACGAGACTGAGGATAATCACTGAAAACCGCAAACGACCGTGAAAACTAAGAGTAATTGCAAACGCGACTCGCATGTCTGCAACATCGAATCTGCATAAGCAGCTGTACCAATTAATTTTTTGATAAATACTCGAATGTTTGGAATTCAAATTCACCATTTCCTTTCTGCCACTTTCTTTTGAATATTCAACATCTCTCGGAAGATTTTCACAATCCTCATGGGTAATTACAATCACCTGTCAATACATGATAAATGAAACGATAAGTCTGCTTGAATGACGTAATTATTCTCAATTAATCATTTTACACTTCGTACTGATTACAAGGAATGAAATACAAAACAGTTCGATCTCCAAGGACGGGTTTTTAGAGTCACTTCGGAAAACGAAAAAGACAGCAGATCATTTATTAAGATCGCCTCGATATAATTCCAAAAGTTTCGTGAATTTTTCAATTTTCGAGTTTAAAATTTTCCCTTCTCGGTGACATTACCGTGGAAATTAGATTGTGAAGAGTGCATGTCACGTCACTGGCAAATATTATCAGCATTTGATGCTACATTAAACCACTACTGAAGGGTAACAGAAAATGAAGCATTTCTTTTTCATTTAATTACAAAGAAATAAATTAAAACTGAGGCTTGTTCTTCGACACAATATTTATTAACATCATAAGTTTAAAAAAAAAACATATTTGCTTCGTCAAAAATATGCATTATATATGACTCTGCAAATGGATCATTAAAGAGGCTTTTTAAAAAACTTTCTTTTGTTTTGCAGTGATAACTAATAAGTTAATAAAAACTCTTATTCTTTATGAAAAGAAGCTAAAACCTGATATTGTCTACCGAAAAGCTTTCTTTTTTAAAAAATCGCCATTTGATAGCTATCATTTCTATAATTTTGCTTCTTTTATAGGCTCAGTGCAGAACCAGGGTTATTCTGAAGTAGAATTTACAAGCAGGTCGTCGAATTTCGTTTCGTTTCGTTGAAATCGCTGCGAAGCAAAATAAACTTTTTTAAAAAGCCTGTTTAATAATCCATCTGTCGCGTCATCTATAAAGCATATTTCTGACCAAACAAATGTTAATAAACATTGTGTCAAACAACATTGGTCTCACAAGGGAAGACCCTAAACCCGGAGATTCAACAAATTTTTAAACTTAGTGAATATGTACGGGATTTCCTCCTGATTACAACGCAATTGTTGTTCGCTGCCCACAGAAATTAACCCTTCAAAAATTCGGTTATTTTCCGACTTTCTGTTATAACTCGCGAACGATGGAAAAAAAGTTTTCTAGACAAAAGTTACTTCTTTTAATTAAATCTATCATTTGGTAAAAAAATAATTTTACATTTCACGAATTACAACACAAAATCGGAAAATAACCGAATATTCAAGGGTGAATTACACCCCCCTAGAGGGAATTTGGGCAGCAAACAAAAATTGCATTGTAATCAGGAGGAAATCCCCTGCATATTCAGATGGTTTAAGAATTTTTCGAATTACCGGGCTCAGGATCTTTCCTTGTCAGCTTCGGTGTATTTCTTGGTGATTAATTGAAAAAGAAATGCTTCATTTTCAAATTCTACGCGTACAGAACCAAGTTACCACTTCAGCCGCAAGACTAAAGCGTACGGTTAATGAGTCTCATCCTCGAGAATATATTCTTATCGTGCGGTCTACTTACCGAGGAGACACAGCCAGAACGATTAACGAACGAGACTGATGATGCTGCGACTTTGCGAGATGCCGCGGCACTGACCGCGGGCCCCTTCGGACCACGCGACTCCGTCGACGAGAACCCGCCACAGGGTCAAAAGTACCTCGAAACTCGTGTCCGTCAGACCCATTCCCGCGTCACTAGCCGGGCTACGGGATGCTGTTTTCCCTCTGAACGCGGCGATCAACCCCCGAGGCGAGTGGCAGCTCAAACGAACTTAATCGGCCGAAAGGTAGGTAAAGCGGGGGTCACACGTATTTCCGGTCGCCTTCCTCGGCTCTTACGGGCGTCACGAAATCTTCGGATATCGAGTTACGTGGATATCGCGCGAATCTACGGTCGGTCTTCTTTACGCGCGCTTTTTCGGATCGTTACGAGAGGACGGCCCGCGAGAGTTGCCGTCGCAAGAACGAACGGTGTGCCCCTCTGCAGACAGAGCTCGCAAGCGGATCGCACATCGGTGACGACAATGTCCCATCGGAGAACATGCGAATTCAAAAAGGGAACCGCGCCGCAAAGGTTCGAAAGAGTGAGTGAGGAACCTTGCCCTGCGGCGGTGCGTATATACGCGGTGCGGTCATGTGACGGCGCACGGAGCCACGTGACGCCAGGACGGGGCCAATCGAGCGCGCGGGCTTCTGCGGCCGACGAAAAGGCGCGCGCATCGGTCTTTCGGCTGCGAGCGAAACGATTCTTACCAAATTGGAGTATAATCTGCTAAACAGATGGGATTAGGATTGTAGTGTTTTGATGGCTTTGGGAAATCATTCTGCAATTTTCGGGGAGACCGGGACTGGTGGGTAGGGTGCAACGAAATATAGGGGAAAAATATTTTTTTATTATTTATGACTTCTAATAGTGGGCAAAAGTTGCCTTTTATAATGATATTTAAGCTGCCAAAGTTTGAACGTGATCAACAAATTTTTTTAGGTGACGCAAGCCTTTCAAAAATTAATATTTCAGTAAATATTTCTGAAAACAGTTTTTCAATTTTTGATTTTCAATAAATTATGTGCGCGAAATATCATTAAACCGGTTAGTATATTTGATAGGGCATACAGTTTGGCTATCTGATTAAATTATTAATGTTGACTCAATGTGACAACAATCAAGGTACGGTGGATGTACCAGTAAATGAACACGTACCAGTGAATGGACATTTTTTATTAAAATGAGTCAAATAAGTTATTAAAATAAGCAACTAATTAATTAGAGATTTCTTTTAATTTCTTGCTTCATATCCAAACAATTTTTGCAGCACGTGGAATCAATCGCGCTGCAAACATAATTTTATAATAGTGTTCATTCATCAGCATTAAGTGTTCATTTATTGGTGCGTTTACCCTATTTTAATGTTTTTCTAACACCTAGGTTGACTATATGTAGGTACAATCAGTTAAGAAAATGTTATTAGTAACTTATCTCAGTGGTAATAAAATAACACAATGTCACAAGAGTTGTTTCATTATAAAATATTAATTTCTTTCTTTCATATTTTAATAATAAGCTGAAAAAATTTTCAACTTAAACATTAATTATAATGTATTTATAACATAGTGTAAAGTTTAGGGTTGTTATCCCCATATCACCCTAACGAAAGGGGGTAGAGATCTCAAATTTCTCTCTGTTTTTTTTTTAGGCAAAGAGCATTATTTGGTACACATAAATACTAAAATTGGTGCTGGGGCCGTTTTCCTTATGCTTACCAGACTCGACCCTTTAAACAAAAAATAAAAATCGCTTTATGAATAAGAAAATAGCAATTTAAACTTTATTAGTCAACCAGCCCCGATCGATCATTTTGACTTCAATAATCTATATAACCTTCAATTATTTATGTATAAACAAAAATGCTATGTCAATGGATCGTCTAATAAACAAACTTTAAAATAGTCCCTTAACATTTATTCTATTGTAACTATATAGAGCGTGAAAAAATAAAATCTTTAAGAAAAAATATTTACTTACGTAGTCAATTTTTTGACAAACGCTGATAACTGTTAAAAAACGTGCGATCGCGGGGTCGGACATAAATGCATGGCATAGTAGAAGTGACTTCTTTTACAATTAGTCAACCTACGCCTTGAGACAACCAGCCCCGATCTCCCCTACTGTTGGGTGCAAAAAGGCCAGAAGTGCCAAAAGACAGTTTCGAGGAAAGTGTCTGTAAACATTTGGAAGTTTGATATTTTTTCTACATATGTACCTAGTCAAGTTGTTATAAAACTGTGTCTAATATTTAAAAATTTGATATATCTTCTTTGTAGTTGCATTATTACAATCGGAATTGTGTAATCAATTAATCCGTGGAATTGATTTTAATTACAGCCCTCTCCTGTCATTCTTATTTAAAATAGAGAAATATAGAAAAAAAATGTTTTTTTTAACGTTATTGTACCTATGATGTGTTTTTGTAGTTGGTTCACGCGTTACAACGTTATTACAGGTTTTTGTGTTTTCGGTACTAATAGTAACTTTCCTCTTTCCACTTCAATCTTTTCTACCGAACCGCCAGATAAATGTATGTAAATTAATATTACATTTGAATCAGTGTTCATTTAGCTACAAATTCGTACACAAGAACATATACCAAACTGGTATGAACTTATAGCATTTTATACACAATGGTGTCAATCGGGGCAAGTTGTTACACAAGACAAAGGGCATGTTGTTAAAGAAAGGCTCCACAAAGTGGATTCAGTGCATAGACTGCAAAGAGTGGGCAAAACCGAAAAATCAATTTTATGTCTGCATTTATTGTGAGTCGCCGTATGAAACGGATGATGATAATCAACTTTTGTAGTGCAATTGATTTCAGTAGTTTTTTATTATTTTTAACAGATTATTCATAATTTTTTCTTGTATATTTAGTCTCAGTGTCTTGAGGCTCTTCTTGCATCCAACAGTAGAATTGAAGGGTTGGATGCAATAAGGGGACTAGCGCTTGGAAATTGGAAAAATTATTGTCCAAACACTGAGAAAGATTGGAAAATTAAATGTTGTTAAACTGAATTTTAAAAAATAGAGTGTTGTAAAGCTCGTCACGACACACATTTTTTCTAGTAATGATTGGATAAACAAACTGTAAATAGAAAAAATATGTGTCGTGACGAGCTTTGCAACACTATATTTTTAGAAATTCAATTTAATAACATTTAATTTTCCAATCTTTCGTTGCGTTTGGACAATAATTTTTCCAATTTCCAACCGCTAGTCCCCTTATTGCATCCAACGCTTCAATTACTCGATACCACACAAACTCATTACAGAGTACCGAGTGTACTCTCATTTATTCCTTTCCACGTTTACATCATTTAAATGTCTAGTGCATGGACCGTATTTATTTACATTTATTTCATTTGGATCGAACAAAAATTGCCTTTCTAGATGTTATAACTTTACGTTTTCCTTATTTTTATTACCTTTTTGTAGACGAGAATTTATTTACACTTCTACGTATTTTCTGTTAATTTCTAAAACTGTATATAGTCTTATTTGTATATACCTATATTCTACGCATTTACACGGTACACTTCATAATCACATTCTTGAGACATTTTGTATAATCTGATAAAAAAATCGTAAATAAATTTTCTTCTCTTCCGAAAAAATTACAAATACTTAACATAAACTTAGAAAATCTTTCTTTTCCACTAAAAATTAAACTTACCTTGAATTTTATAAGTGGGGCCTTGAGGGAAATCTTTTAGATGATTTTCTTCTTATACTCCTGTATAAAATATCATAAAAACTCAGCTGCTACCAAAAGTGCTATTTTTATTTATGTACATTATCATCCATAAACTACATATAAGAGAGGACCCCACTAATTGTAAGCAGAATGATTAAAAAAAATGTCATTTGAACATAGGTCCACAAATGCTTCCTTTTCCTGGTTGCAAGCTTTTAAAGTTGCGCATTAGGGAAAAGGGTTCGCTATCTGTATAAACTGAAAATTATGTAAATGAGATTGCTCGGACACGAACAATTTTCTCCTGGAATGTTTGAAATGATATTATACGATGTTATTCAATTGGACACAATTTTTTTATCATTTACGCTGGATGGGTGTCCTCCACTTCAGTTAAACAGCACTGCTAGGCGTTACCTGAACCGAAATTAGCCTGACCGTTCAAGTTTAATTGATCGAGAAGAACTAAATAATTGCACAAGATGCAGATTTGTCAGATCACAATTGTTTAAATTTTTTTCCCTCTTTTACCAGAAACCAATTATAAATTTAGAAAATCTCTATGATGGCATTGTACGAAATGTAGTACGAACGCTCAAATGTGGTCGATAGTTAACAAAATTTCTTCTAAAAAACGACAAGTTAAATGAAAAGAATTTGCATACCTATTTGAAATTTTCTTCCACAGCGAATAAAATTATCTAAGAAAATCAATTTTGAATATTTTTCAGGCATGCGAGCCTCTGACTAAAAGTTAGCTGAATTTATTAGTATACATGGTGCTCCACCTAAATATCTTATTTAGTTGTGATGATACAAAACATATTTCATATGTAATTTAAATGTTACCCAAAATGTAATTCCTTGCAGCATGATTCAGATTACACATGAAATATTTTTTGTATCATCACAACGGAAGAAGATATTTATTTTGGACACCCTGTACATGGTACATCCGCGAATTTGCAGAACCGTCAAAATGTAGAATAATTTTTTTCCGAATCAGACTTCGTTTTCGAAAAAGTTTAGTTTAAAAAACCATTCAAGCGCGGACACTTAACTCTAAAAATGGACTCATCTTCGAAATGGATTTTCTCGAAAACAAAGGCTAAAGGGAAAAATTGTATTCTACTTGTTTTTATTTATTTTTTCATAAAGAATTATCATCTGCCCTATTTCTGCCACCTGTTCTGGCCGAATCTGTATTTAATCACTGGAAAAATTTTGTACATTTTGACTTAACAATTTATGAACGTCCTGTGTATTGAAGTATTGAAATACAGAGAGATAAATTCCTTGTGTCAAGAGAAATCGAGAAGTCCTGTACCCTTTTATAATTGCCGGCCTAGCTTTTCAAATATATGGGATTTAAATTTCGGGGTCGTAGGTACTTTTGACGCATGCTATTTTAATTTCGAACAGCGAAATTACATAATCCAAAAGCAGATTTTATAGCTTGACCTTTTATTATACGTGCAACTATATTTAAAAGCGATAACAGTTCATGTGATTGCATTCGAAAATGTAAAAAGTAATAGTAATGAATGTAATAAGTAAATGTAGCCACATTGATAAATTTAGATACGTATATTAGTTACTAACAATAAGTAATTGATTATTGTACAGAGTTTCACCTGGTAGTACAATACGAAAGGGTGATTATGTATGAAAAAATGAGTAGAAAAATATAGAATAACGTTTGTCCTTACGAGACTTCGTATTCGAGAAAATCGATTCTGAAAACTCGTCTGGTACGCATCCATCTCCCTTGAAATTGGCAGACTACGACAGTAAATATGGTGTGACTGCAAAGATAAATTTTTTTGCAAAAATAAATCGAAATTGTAGAATAACTTTTTTGAACGAGGCATTGTTTTCCAGAAAATCAAGCTTCAAAATCCCCCGAGAATGCGTGCACTAACAAGAGAATAAAAATCTATTTTGTAAAAAAGAATGCTTCGGTCTTTATATTTATACTTTTCCACAATAATTCAATTTATCCACAGTTGTACTATATTTGTTGTTGGATTCTACAAATTTTTACAATGAGCGCTCGGTTGGTAAATGTCACACGCCGATTTTGATGAAACTTCACACTACTGTTCACTATAATTGTTAATAGTCGAACCAAAGATCTTTGCCGTATTTTGTTACTGCTACTTTCCAACTATAAGTAAGAAACCACTGTTTTTATTTACACGGATATAACTGTTAAGCTGCAAAAAAATATCAAAGAATGTTTGCAAGACGTGGGAAAAAATCGTTTTTTTTCACGAAAATTTAATTCTCATTTCTCCCCCTTTTTTAGAATTTTTAATTTTTTCTTTATAGGATTAACGACATCAATTTATTCTAAAACCAATTATGTAGGTACAGAAATGTGTACCTAATTACTATAATAAGAGAAGGGGTAGGAATTATATTTTCTAAAAAACAAACTATTTTTTGGAAATTTTATCTCATAAATGTACAGATTTTTAGAAACACTAAAACTTTTCTTTGAGGGTTCTTTCGATATCTCCTACGATTGAAAAGTATATACGAGTATTATAAAAGGGGTCGTTTCTCCCCTAACCCTTCCTGGTTACTAGGGATTGCAAATTTACCGACTTTTTCAATTACCGGTAATTCGGTAAAATTTTCAATCAAAACCGGTTTACCGGTAATTAACTGGTATTTTTTTAAGGAATTAAATGACTCTTAAAATATAAGAGTAAACGTTACAAAAAACTTTTTTTGAACTCTAATCGTGCATTATAAAAAATATATGCATGTGAAACTATTCTGAACATAAAATATAAAATGATATAACACAAAATAGATATATTTGTATAACTATTTACAATACTTATTAATATGGATCTTCACCAGGCAAACAATGAAAAGAATCTTATCTTACATACATAATTAAATATTTTTTATTTAACAATTCTTTTTAACAAATAAGTACGTAAAAAATATAATTTGTCTAAAGTTTAGTTTCCTGATCGCGACCTAATTTTTGTAAAAAATAATCCAGCCACGGATAAAGCGCTCTCATATTCTACACTTTTTGGTCGGGTAATCATTAAGAAACCATATGCCATTTGTATATACTTTCCCCTTACTTTTTCTACTTGAAAATGCGTCCATTTTTTTGATGACATGATTCAGATTCTTAGTTTTCTTTTGGATCAGAGTTGGTTCTCCATGAGATACTTCGGTTTTCGTCTTTATTAGTAACTGAAGTTCTTTTTATAAACGCTTATATGTGTTATATTGCTATACGTAATTTATCGAATTACCGGTAAAAATTTGGCGAATTACCGGTAAAAATTTAAGGGTATTTCTCGCGATTTACCGGGAAACCGGTAAACCGGTTTACCGGTATTGCAATCCCTACTGGTTACACTGGGTCCAATGGACCCGCTTTTTAACTTTGGAATTTGATACCAGGAAGTTCCGGGCTTTGAAATGGTATTGACCTGACATTTTACAGAAATTTGAGATTTCCTCTTCCGGTAGAGGCCGTCAGTTTTTGAATCAGAAAGTTCGTTTGTGAGCGACAGCCGTTACAAAAACATCGGTTTTGAGCGTGGCTCGATCGGACCCATGTGTGACCAACGCGTAAATTTTATCGAAAAAATGAAAAAAACATTATTCTACTCTAATTCGAGAAATTTACTTTAATAAAATGTAATGTGTATGCCAGTGGCAATATTTTTTTTCCCAACTTATATTTCTGTATAATGAGTACGAACACAGAATGTATATGTTTGCCGAATGCGCGATACATTCAATTCTTTTCATTGTTAAATTACTTTCGTATGAATAAAAGTAATAATAATAATCATTTAATAATAATAAGAATCATTATAATAATAATAAATAGTTACTTCTCTCAATTTAACGTGTTTTTTACTCCACAATTGACCATTTTCAGATCTCAAAATAAATACCTTTTTTGAAGCGCACAGTATGAGGCTGTGTATTTTCTAAAAGGCCTATCTTATTAGTATCAGCCATAATCTATACAAAAATTAATTAAAAAATAAAAAAAGGTATGATTGTTTTAGTAAAAAAGTTCATTTTTCAGGACTTTTCAGGTCGAAAATCGCTGATTTCGGGAATTTTGCGATTTTCGACTTTATTCTGCGATGTTTAAGCGTTCATAGCTCAGAGCAACGTTAACCGATTTTGATGAAATTTTAGATACGTATATAACTTACTTAAATCTACAAACGGGTTTTTTGATGTTTCATTAAGGGCTCACAAAGAAAAGTTTAAAAAAGGACCTTTACTATTTTTTTTTGCTATTCCGACCAAGTGCATTTTCTTCAAACCGACGAATCACACCATTTGACAAACTAATCCCTCTAGCTTCTCAAAAAAACTCAAGTCGTTTGGATTAATTTGAAAAAAGTTATGCGATTTTAAAGAGTGGCTTAATACTTTTGCACGCCACTGTACGTAGTTCCAATGTACGTAGTTCCGAATACAATATGTTCAAAAAACCCGTTTATTTTTAGTGATATGAGGGAATTCTTCTCAGGCAGTCATCTGGACCGGTATCAAAATTATTGGTTCCTTTTTAGTAAAATTTAATACCAGCTTGATTTAAACAAAAATTTTTACTATAAAGTATTTCATGTTTTTTAGTGAAAATATTGCATTGTCATCGAAACTATGTATGTGTGCAAATGTTACTACAGGTACTTCTGAAAGTTATTTATTTTTAAAATCTATTTGAATTTTTGCTTTCAGTGCTTAAAAAACGCGACTCATATCCAAGCCGATATCCCCTTTAATTAATAATAATATCTCATGAAAATTTAGAATAATATAGTTAAAAGATGTATCATTTAGTAGAAAAACATTGTGTATGATTGTCACTTATACTTTAGAATAATATATTTAAAACATGTATCTTTTAGTAAAAAAACATTGTGTATGATTGTCACTTGTATGTTTCCCCTAAAAAATTCCCGAACTTGTATGCTTTTTCCGGACCTCAACGTGGACATAACCCCTTAAAATGATTCAAAGAATCGCTGAAATACACGCGATAAGCTTTCAAATGCCGGAAGTCGGGGGAATCAGTGACAATCTAATATGACACACGCATAAAAGCAAAATGGATCCTGTGCTTCTATATTACTTGATTATTTTCGGCTTATGTCTATATAAGCAAAGGTTATGCACTCGGAAACGGTTCCAAGGATGCTCGGTTATTTGGCCGAGTGTCTGCGAATCGTTAGGTTAGTCGATGCGTGTTGAACGTTGCACTTCCGGTTGCGCAAGTCATTAGTTTCGTCGCCATCATAGCGACGAGATCGCGACCACTTTTGGCCGCAGAGCCACGGAATCGAGGTAATCGTCGTTTACGACGAGAAACCGAAGGCAGAGCTCTTGCTCTGCTGAACACACGTGTGCGTAGGCCAGCGTAACACCGTCACATCGGGCGTCGATCATCGGCATCTCGAAGGTCTTTTCTCCATCTTTGACGCTGACAAAACATGGCTTATTGAAGAAGATGAAGGGCCTGCAGAAATACGCTGTTTCTCCATACGGAGGAGACCGCAGCCTCAACCACGCTGGAAATAAGCGCGACCAGATTCGTGCCGGAAATGGAAAGGAACACCAAATTCCCGCAGTCCTCTACGAAGGGGGTTCCTGCTGATTCGAAGAAGACTCAAGGTGCGTTGTTGATCGAACGTTGATCGCTCCGATGACGACGTCATCTTTATTTCCTGACGTCTTATGTGTGTATCTCGTGCAAGAAAAGCGGTTTTGTTCGTTACGATCTAAGGTATTCTTGAGATTCTATTTTCCCTCCTCGTTTTCTCTAATTTCCTTTTTTCTTTTTTCTTCAAGATTCTCTGTTCGCGGGTCCGTGAATTATATAAGAATCCTTCGTGTCCTTCAACAGGGTCTCAAGGTCACGAAATGAGCGATAATAATGTGTAGAATATTTTATTTTAAAGAGCATTATTTATATGTGTAAATGGCAGGTACTTTGTTACGGCATTCGCGAAGAAACATTTAAAATAGTCAATACAGCAAACAATATGTTCCAGGTTTCATTCCTAAATGAGCAAATGGCACGGTTCATCCTTTTCTTTGCCCATAAATAACTGAAAACAAAGCTATTAAAGAGAGTTTAAATGTGACAGTGGAGACAAATCTATATTAACTTACACAAAGAACGATCGGTTTCATCCACGTTTCTCTAATAAACCTAAAGTAAATTTAATATACAAATATCGTTAAGCATGGGAATCCTTACTTCGGAATCTAACGTTCGTGTATTGGAACTAACGTTTGTTGTTGGGGTTACTTTTATCTTTATTGTAAGTGCCATGTCTCTAGCAATATTGCTTTTCATAATTGTAATGACATTTGAATATTACTATTTGCTGCTTTCTTGCAGAAAAATAACTTTATTAACACAGGCATGCTTTCAGTTGCAAAAATGTGAATTTCTTTCATTTTTTTTTAAATGTGCATCGGCACAAATATGTTTACATGAACTTTTCCTCTGGGAAACCTTTTTGTGGGGTCGAAACTTATATTCGTGGAAAGTACTTGGTGTATAGAGTTTAATGATAACCAATTTGGAGTTTAGGAATGTTTTCGTTGAAAAGTTATGGGGCGAAAACGGTTGCGAAATTTTGACATGTCTTTTAGCTAATATTGTGACAATTACGGTGATTGTCTAACAGCAAAGTATTTAGCTGAATATGGGTTCTATAGTTTTCACAACGGTACAACGCATTTCACTTTTCAACTCGTTCTGAGTATTAATATAGGTTGGTCAAAGTTTTGGAGTCTTTTTAACATGATAACTTTGCAACTCCTAAACTTTAAAATAATATTTTTGCATGTTATTTGATACGTGCTTTTGACCAATATAAATTTGCGGTGAAAAGAAGGTTTCTTAGAGAAAAAGTTTACCCCAGATAAGCATTATGCCGCTCAAATATTTGAGAAAAGGTACTAGGGTAAAGGACCCAATTATTGACACTTTTAGCGTTGACGCTGACATTATCTTATAGTTTTGTACTTACAGACTAAAAGTATATGTTATTCTTGTTATTTATTATTGTTTAATATGTTTACTTGATAAGCAAAATTTGGCGGATCTTTCAACTTCGATTTTTATGTATAAATTCGTCAATTTCAAAAATATATTTCAGGATCTATTACTGACACCCTTCAAATGTATTTGACTGAATTACTGACACCCCATTTACTGCCAACTAACCTAATACTGTTTATCTCATTTTAAGGTTATGTCATCTCATGTACACATGGACATATTCTCCTTGTCATTTAAGAAGGAACCCACCGACAGACAAATTCAGACCTGTTCTGCGCATGTTGGTGCTCATTGGTGCCGAAACAACCTATTATTGGATATTCCCCAACCAACGCTCCCTCGGAACCAATGAGCTCATTCTACATGCGTGAACCGGGTTCCTTCTTAAATAACAAGGAGAATAGGAATATAGGGAACGGACTAATAGTTGCGACTTTAGGCGAGGGGAGTGAAGCAGCTTTGGGGAGCATATAGTACCACATTGGTGATTGGTTCTGTCTTTCACCCTGGTTCCAATTAGTTCTGATCATGGGCTCTGATTCACTCTTACCCGATGAAAATACGATTGCGCGATCACAACCAATTGCCAATGCAGCACCAGAGTAGATACCACGTTACTAGTGATCCCCTGGGGAGTGATCGGTATAACCGCAGCCATTTGTCACGATTTGGAGCAAAACCGGAAATAAACATAACCTAACCGTTCACTCTATCTCTATCTATCAGTATTTCTGTCTCTTTCTTTTTTTACAGTTTCTTTCTGTGTCTACTTTCGCTTTTGCTCCAAATCGCAGCAACCAATCAGCGACGATACACGTTGTTACGATCACTCTCTGGAGGATCACTACACGTTACCATAGTTCCCGGTCCCCGGAGCTGCTTCACCCCCTCAACCATTGCTACGTCCCTATATTCCTATGTCCATGCATGTACATGCGCTACTACTGCTATAACAGTAATACCAAAATGCTTGAAACGCTTGCACCAATCACTGTCACCCAATTAATAAGTGAAAAGACTTAATGAATCGTTGAATTCGAATCTTTATTACTTTCTATGATGCTTATATTATATAAAACATTATATTTTGTTATATTAATAGCTTAAATATTACAATTACAGCATTATCTTTAACGGCTTATTTTCTCTTTCACTATTAAAGAAGTCATTGTTTGCACTGTCCTAATATCCGCTTAAAATTTTTTATCGCTTTATCGAAATTATCAAAGAAAAAATTAAGTGCTGTTTTATGTATCGTATAAATAACAGTTTCAATTGCATGCTAAATTTTTTTTATGCAGCATTTCGCAAGATTTATTCGTTATTTTACGTGAAACAGCTGAGGGTGACAGTAATCGGGTAGGTGGCAGTAATTGTGTCCTTTATATACCCTATGCGTAGAATTTGCATAATATTCTGTTCGCTTTCCTTTGTTAAACAAAATGTGTATAAAAAAAAAAATATTAATTCTACAAAATATTCATCTTCAATGCGGTGCGAGTCCATGTTTATTACTATTTAATATATAATACTTAAGCTAACATTAGCGTTAAATTGATTGAGATACATGATCCACAATGTTTATCGTAATAAGTCTTGGCGTGCCTCCAAATTTCAATGATGGATCAAATTTTACACATTTAGGGTATAAAATTGTGTTTACTTTAAGTAAAATATTCCACATATATATTAGGTCTCTTTCTCTAAAACTCCTCAAAATCTCCGCTCTGTGTATGATCTGTTACCATTTGTACTATTACATGTGTACATGAATTTATGTGTTTATAGAATAAACAACTTGCTGAAACTTCTTGTGTAAGGCAGAAGTATACAAAACTAAATTCCAGTACTATTTCTACAGATATTACTAATAACAAGCACGTCCCAAGGACCTCGCGTCGACGAGAACCGACTGGCACTAGTAGCTTCTCAAAGTATGAACAACCAAGGAAGTGCAATGTACAGAAAGCAAAAAGTTTTGATAAGAGACCAAAACCTAAAGGACAATATTATGGCAGTTCAAAGGAGGATACCAAGGTTCGTACCTTATATTTAATTGTTCTATCACATTTCTATCACCCTTTTAATGCTATGCGCTCACAAGTACAGTGGCGTGCAAAAGTATTCGGCCACCCTTTAAAATCGCATAACTTTTTTAAAATTAATCCAAACGACTTGAGTTTTTTTGAGAAGCTGGAGGGATTAGTTTGCTAAATAATGTGATTCGTCGATTTAAAAAAAATGCACTCGGTCGGAATAGCAAAAAAAATAGTAAAGATCGTTTTTTAAACTTTTTTTTTGTGAGGTTTAATGAAAATTCAAAAAACCCATTTGTAGATTTAAGTACCTAATTACGTGCCTAAAATTTGATCAAAATCAGTTAACGTTGCGCTGAGCTATGAACGCTTAAAGATCGCAGAATAGGGTCGAAAATCACTGATTTCGGGAATTTCGCGATTTTCGACCTTATTCTGCGATCTTTAAGCGTTCATAACTCAGAGCAACGTTAACCGATTTTGATGAAATTTTAAACACGTATATAACTTACTTAAATCTGCAAACGGGTTTTTTGAATTTCCATTACAGACTCACAAAAAAAAGTTTGAAAAACGATCTTTACTACTTTTTTTTTCTATTCCGACCAAGTGCATTTTTTTCAAACCGACGAATCACATCATTTAGCAAACTAATCCCTCTAGCTTCTAAAAAAAACTCAAGTCGTTTGGATTAATTTTAAGAAAGTTATGCGATTTTAAAGGGTGGCCGAATACTTTTGCGCGCCACTGTATTTGGCAAATATAATTAATGTGCATATTCAACTTGTATTCTTGACAACAGGGGTGGATTTGTATATAGGCTAAATAGACTGCAGCCTAGGGTGCGAAATTTTGGATCGAAAGAAATTGAAAAAGATAGCAGAATGTTTTTCCCTCCAACTTTTTATTTTTTCATAAAAAATAATAGCATAAATTTCTATTCTAAAATAAAATGTCTGTGTAATTTCCCTAACACGGAAAGTGATGGGTGAGCTTTAAACATAGGGTTCGAGACAACTTTAAATACAATTCACTTCTTTTCGTGTAATGAATTGTCATATCGAAATAATTTAAAAATTGTCTCCACTCTTTTAAGGGGTCATATACGTTTCTCTTCGCTAAAACGTGCTCAATGTTTGCGAGTGATTCAGAGGTAAACTATTAATCCAATTGGTTTAGTTCTTTTTCTGTTTCATAGGTATATGTTTATAGATTATAAAACAGGTATGAGAATTGGAAAATTTGTAAAAATGTGGGTTTTATCGTCAAATCTTCGAATCCGCCCCTGCTTGACAAGTGTATATTCAGCAGAGCTCAGTGTTTGTGAAATATCGATAATTTAAAAAAAGAATGATTTCGCACATGGTGCACGTTCATCTTTGAATTATTCTGCATGGAAAGATTTAATATAACATTTATTCCTCAATTTGGATGTTAATCGAGCTTCTTAATGCGCCCGTAGGTAGTGCAAGCAGAGTCAGCTGAGCCTGGCTCAGTCGTGGTCCAAGGAAGTAAAAAGCAGAATTTGAATCATCTGCTGAATTTTCACTATGAACCGCGCGATATGCAAAGTGGTTCAGGAACATGGAACCACGGGAAATCGATAAAGGGTTATTCCCGCCACAGTAATAGATGGTTTCCACCAGTGCAGAGGCACAAGTACAACAAGGAACAGTTTTTACAAGCCAGGTTTGAATTTGAAACAGTATAATTTAATATATCAGGTGTAGCCAGCCAGAACAAAATTTATGGAGTTGGGTGGTAACAGGAAAATGGGTGGAATCGAACGAGCACTGACTGGACAGTGATCCGTTAATCTTTCTTCGCGAACTTCTAGCCTGAACTTCTAACTGATATTCTCCCTAACATAAACGAATATTGAATGAACACCCTCTGCACTATGGATTGCAAAACCGGTAAATCGCGAGAAATACCCTAAAATTTTTACCGGTAATTCGATAAATTACGTATAGCATATAGCGCATATATGCGTTTATTAATTTCGTCGACATCTATTATGTTATCAGTGAAAAATAACTTCAATTACTAATACAGACGAAAACCGAAGTACATATCTCATGGAGAACCGAATCTGATCCAAAAGAAAACTAAGAATCTGAAACAAGTCATCAAAAAAATGGACGCAATTTTAAGTAGAAGAAGTAAGGAGAAAGTATATACAAATAGCGTATGATTTCTTAATGACTACTTTACCAAAATGTGTACAATATGAGAGCGCTTTATCTGTGGCTGGGTTATTTTGGACAAAAATTAGATTGCGAGCAGGAAAGCAAAGTTTAGACAAATTATATTTTTTGCGTGCTTATTTGGTAAAAAAAAATTTTAAATAACAAATATTTAATTATGTATGTAAGATAAGATTCTTTTCATTGGTTTCTTGGTGAAAATGCATATTAATAAATATTGCCAATAGTTATACAAATATATCTATTTTGTGTTATATCTATTTTGTTTTATATTTTATGTTCAAAATAGTTTCACTTGCATATATTTTTTATAATGCTCGATTAGAGGAAAAAAAAGTTTTTTTGTAATGTTTACTCTTATATTTTACGTCATTTAATAAATTTAAAAAATACCGGTAAACCGGTTTTGATTGAAAATTTTATCGAATTACCGGTAATTAAAAAAGTCGGTAAATTTGCAATCCCTACTCTGCACTGACAGAGCACATCAGCAAAAAATAATTTGTTTTAAGGAGTTTCCAACAATTGGTAACGTAGCTGGTAAAAAACGCTATTGGATGACTGACAGTTAAAGTACGTTTTCCTATACGCGACTGGACGCAATGTCAAGAATTTTAAAGTCGGTTGTCTCGAAAACGAAGCGCAATATCAGAAAATTTTATTCCTTTTTCTCGACTTATTTACTTGTTAAGAGTCGGAAAGAAACAGTAACTTTTTTTGATATCGCGCTTCAGTTTCGAGAAAATCGACTTTAAAATTCAGTCGTTCATTCGTTCAGTCACCTACCTTAAAGGTGCGATTTCATGCTGACGCTCGACGCTTGTTTTGAGCTTCAAAATCACGTGATCGGTCCACATGACTTTCAGCGTCAAGCGGAAAAGCTAAACTCGGCTTAGCTTTTCCGTGCTTTTCCGCTCGTTCGTTGGTTGAGCGTCGGTCACGTGATTGCTTAGAGCGTGATTGGTTTTGACGCTCATAATGAGCGTCGACGCTGAAAGTCCCGTGGTCCGATCACGTGACTGGTTTTGACGCTCAAAACGAACGCCGAGCGTCAGCACGAAATCGCACCTTAAGGGGTTAGGCCACCTTGGACGGAGCAAAATTGCAGCCATTTTCGGCATTTTTTTTAGGAAGAAACTGAAATAAACAGAAAATTTAATATGAACCCTGTTATTATACAACTCTCGCCGGAAAAAATCGTAATTTTTTTCTTACAAAATGGCGGCGATAGATCCGTGATTTGCGTGTAACGGCCGCGTCTATCTGAGGTCTAAAAGACAGTCTACAAATATATTTTTTCCCAGCCCCTTCAATTTTCCTCTGGGCAGCTACACATTCAAGTTTTATGCGTGTGTATTGAACGTGATTATTATTCTTTCAGCTGCCAGTTTGTTGTAACTACCAATGGCAATTATTCATTATATCTGACTGATCCTGATGCTCTAGTTGATTGGAAATTGGTTGAACAAATTGTAAGTCACAAGTACAATCGTTAGAAGGCTCTCGAAATTAATCAATATTTGACAATTTCAGATAATTCATAGTCCTGAAAACTTATCTTGCCCAATCTGTTTGTGTTCACCGGTTGCTGGAAAAATGACACACTGCGGTCATGTTTATTGTTGGCCCTGCATTCTTCATTATTTATCGCTGTCAGACAAAACTTGGCGTAAATGTCCCATTTGTGACGAAGCTGTTCAGAAATCTGATTTGAAAAGGTAATGCGTCAGCGGGACACGAAAATGAACGAAACTTTGCCATTTCATAAATTCGTAGGTTAAAAGATCCCTTCTTATTTCTCGCTCTCAGTGTCACCGAAATCACGCAGGACACGTTAAATTTGGGAGATATCGTCACGTTACGTTTGATGCGCCGTGAAAAGGGATCGTTGCTCGCAGTGCCTTTTGGGTCAATAACACAAAGCCCAACAAACTTCTTCCCAGCTTCGGAAACGATTAGCAGACAGGTGTATTCGAAACTCCTCATCGCGAATAAAAATGATGTAAGGAGTTTAGATTCTATAAAGATGGCACACGCGTAACTATGAAACCATCAATATTCTTCTACAAAATTTTTCAGGTCATGAATATCATCGAAAGGGAACGTGCCCAGTTAAACTTCGAGCTATTGGATAATCCTGGTTCACCAGAAAATTGTTTCATCGAGCAAGCACTAGACGAGCTTACCAAACGGGAGGAGGGATTGATGCAAGAGGTAACACTAATTCGCTTTAGTTAAGTAACGTTTCCCTAATTTTTTAAGGCATTATTGAGGTTTATATGTATAGATAAACCCGAAATCAAAAGCAGAAGTTTCTGTGGACGAGGCTACTGCTGTGCAGGAGCAGGACAATGACACTGAAAAATCGGAGCCAGTTCAACAGGAATTCCAAGACTGCGAGGAAACTAATAATATTTCGAACAAAAAAGATGTAGAAAATGTGGACGAAGAATCCTCAAAGAACGTAGGAAATTCTAGTGGTATTCAGTCAACTTTGGGCATGCAGAAATTCTTTTACTTTTATCAAGGTATCTACTTGATAATATTTCTCCTTTTCTTCTCACAATGAATTTACTACAAAACAAATCAATTTCAGCTAACGATGGGCAACATTTATACCTTCACGCGATGAACGTAAAGATGCTGGAAATGCAGTACGGAAGGCTTGAGAACTCGCCTCACGTAATAACAGGGAAGCTTTTGGAAAAAGAGGGTGGAAGCCTTACGGAAGATCTAAGACGTAGACTGAGGTATCTGTGCCACTTGCCACTTACTTCGCAGTTTGAAGTAGCTGAAATCGAGTTGAAACCACCGATTGTATCAGAAGAGGTTCTGTCTTCGTTTCACGGTGATTGTCTTTCCCCGTTAAAAAAATATCAGTCCATTTTCTACTGAAACTTCAATCGGCATCGAAATTATTTCATGCAGATCAAATTGCGCTGAGGCACAAACGCAGGCAGCAGCAAGAACGCGAGGAAAGGAAAAGGGAGAAAAAGATCACCGAAGAAGAAAACAAACGAATGGGAAAATATCCAACGCCTGTGGTACACATAGATTCACAGCGACATTTCCCCCAATGGCAGCCAGACTTGTTGTTTTCAGAGTATGTACATTGTCTTATATTAGATAATTAGATACTTGTAATGTCACTGAATAATAGTGTTCCGCAAGGAACAATGCATTCATTTCCTTTAATCGTAACAATATGAAAAAGTGTTTCAAATAATTATATAGAAATAAGTATAAAGAAATTTTTTTTTTTTTTTTAAGGACTTGTAATTTATAGTTTCCTGCAAAGAGAGTTTTATAAGATTTACTCTATAAACTTCATTATGCCATTTAGTCTTCTAAAGTTTCTAACAAATATTGCCCAAGATAATTATGTGTAAGGTAAATGCGGGTAATAAAGCCCGGCTGGTAATAAAGCCCACCTATCATTTATCCTTGGTAGGTCAATCTACTGTACTAGTAGTGTCATTTATTGTTTTTATTACAAACGAAAATGTCATTCGAAGAGTTTCCGCGCGATTAATATAGCATTTGTCGGCTGTAAATTCAAGAAATGTTTCGTCGGCAACTAGCGTTGCTACAATTATAAGAATTACGTCGGGTTCTTGGCTTTGTATTGGTAGTACTCATTATCCAATTACTGTACAACTATAGGTATGTATAAGTACATATGTTGGCAACATATTCCCAGAAAATTGATGATTTTGTAAAGTGCACGCTTAACATATAACCTCGGCAATGAGGAAGTGACAAAACAGATAATAAAGCCCACCAAAATATTAAGTGGGCTTTAAGGGTCAGAAAATAACCAGAGACCCCTTCCAAAGGAGGAACGATATTGAGAAGAGCTCCAAAGCACGTGTCACTTCAACCAGAAGAAAAAAGACAAGATTGTGTGAACAAGAGCCCATGCCATCCACCTCCAGAGAAAACGTGCACGGCGAAATTATGCAGAACTGCATTCAAGAGTGATATGCGACAGTGTGTCATGTGTCGCACCTGGAGACACGAGGATTGCGTTGGGCTCACACCTGAGGAACAAGATGTCTTTGTATACCCGAATTGTACATACTAAATAGGTGGGCCTTATTACCTGCACTACACGAAACAAAGCCCGTTTACAAGGTTTTTAAAAACCTATTAATTTCCGTATTTGTTGTGTTCATATATTGTTACAAATATTACAGTTTATAGTTTAACGTCCACAGATTTCTATAAAAAAGAAAGGTTTCAGGAATATGTACAATTTTTTCTTTTATAAATTATTAATCCTTAGGTGGGCCTTATTACCCGCGCTTACCTTACTTTATAATCATTCAAAGAATATTCCCCTTATTGAAAGCTTTATAGCAAGATTGCATTTTTTCGGGTGCTAAAGTAGGGGGCAGAATATTTTTTCGCTAAGTTGACGTTCCTATTCATAGATATGTGAGCCGCAGAGTTGAAGCGTTCGAAGCAAACAAATCCCTCTTGAATCCCGTTTGAAGCAAACAAATCCCTCTTGTTTGCAGGGATAGCGTTCAATCACCACAAGAATCTACGACTTCGAGCGTGGCCAGCAGTCCATCTTTGAGCACGTTTGACGAAATTGTTGCAAGCAGACAAGCTGACAGTACAACTCACGAACAGGGACCATCGTTCGCGCAGATGTTACGAAACACCGGCACTCGTAAGCCGCAGGTCGCTTGGCCGTCCGTGCGCTCTACTCACGGGAAGTCTTACTCGAGCACGGCTCAATCGTCATCAAAAGATACCGAGGAAGAGGATTACGCCTCGGTGCCATCGTACAGTCAGAGCTTCCTCGGCGATGCCTTGCAAGCCGCTTTGGAACAAACGAAGTTGTCAAGTAAGCTTTATAAATTTATAACCAGACTCTGGGTGTTTGTGCAAATGTAGTGTATCCTAGGTGTGACAGAGCTCGAAATGAATCAAAATTATTAGTACAGATTTGTCCCCTTAAAAAGACGCTCGGTGGACAAACCATTCCCTTAAGGGGTCATTCCTGTAATCACGCCGCAAAATTCGGCAACATACAGGTTTTTTTTTCTCAGTGAATACAACGAATAACAACGTCAAACTTTTTTTTCATTTATTAAGCTACTTAAAAATGAATTTGGTAGTGTTACTTCTTTTATTTTCTGTGGAAGATATACATTTGCATAAACATTAGCAGTTTGTTTGTGATTTTATTTTTATTATTACCACTATTATTT
Organism: Andrena bucephala; assembly: GCA_947577245.1. Taxonomy (NCBI): domain Eukaryota; kingdom Metazoa; phylum Arthropoda; class Insecta; order Hymenoptera; family Andrenidae; genus Andrena; species Andrena bucephala. The sequence continues at coordinate 110,631,867 of OX387715.1, forward strand.
TTAGGATCAACGATGGATGGTGGAGGAAAGAAGAAGAAGAAAAAAGGGAAATCGACTGTACTGTTCGCAAATACTATGGCGCACTCATCTTAATTTGTTGTCCTTTTAATGTTTGTTATTTTCATGATTCAGTTGTTTCGTCACTTACTATATTCTAGATTACTTGCGGCACACGTTAGAAAATTTGTAAAGTCTTATAACATCAGTATATTCTCGTTGTAAGATCGTCACTTTGTTCGTTACATGATCATCTCCATCCTCCCGACTGAGAGGACCTCCTCGGAACCAGAAAAGCATAAAAAGCGACGGTTATTCTTTTTCATTCGTTCTTCCTTCTTTGCCTCGTTTCACACATTCACGACGTCCGTTTATTCGGTAAAAGGAACGAAGATCATATGAGATCTTTCACACTTGATGATCTTCGCATTTTTTACCGTGAAAACGATGTCGTATAAACGGATTCCGCGTATGTGTGAAAGGGGGCTTACTCACAAGATAAGCTTTTCTTCGACTGCCGACTGCCACTATTGACAAAACATATTAAACAGTTCGAGCCGAAACGCGGTGCCAATCTCTTGCACCTTGCACTGTGCACGTCGTAAGATGCTGCACAGTCCGAAGTGGTGATCTTACAACGAGAATTTACTGTGTATAGTGTCCCATTGCACGCCTTGTCAGAGTTCCGTCATAGTATTGTCGATTATCAAAATAATTGTTTTCTGTAGCAGCCTATTCTGCTTGCCAATAAAATTTCATTTCCTGGAAATTGTTTCCAATTGATTGCCTGTTAGTAAGATACTTCTATATAATGCAGTAACGAAAAATTCTGCATTTTATACGTCACCCACAAATGAGACAGTCAGAGCAACAACGGATCAACCCACATTGAAATTTTTTTTTTTTTCCTATTTTATATGGTTAGTAGAGCCTATTGGAATACGTTATTGCTGCTAATTCAATTTCGAAAAAAATGTGGGTTAGTCCGTTGTTGCTCTGACTGCCTCAAATAGGGAATACAATGCCGGGATCGATCGTGATCCCGGCTGTTTTTTTTTTTTTTTTTGATTCCATTTTTATATTTTTCAGTTCATAAAGTAATTCACGTTTTTAAAACATCCCGAAATTCTTGAGATTAGTTATAGCAAATCCCGGGGTTTTTGGAATCCAAAAATCTGCCGGGATTACGATCCCGGGATTGTATTTCCTACCCACAAAGTAAGATCACCTGCATCTTTGTAAACATACCAAAATTTGGCTATTTCCGGACGTGAATTTTCCTATTTCCCTTAATGTGCGACTAGGATTGGCGCGTTTTACGTTGAAGGAACACAGAAAATATTGGCTCAAACGTTTGATCAGTCGTTAATTCGGTGGCTCCTAGACATTTGAAACCATTGCTAATTTCACGAAGTTTGATGTGATAGATAAACTTCTAGCACTTATTGGTACAGAAGAATCTTATTTGCACAATATATCGGTACTTCCTAATTTATTATACGAGGGCGATTTGAACACTTCGCGGTCGTAGCGGAGTATTTTGCAAACCACGCCGAGAACTTTTACCAGACCGAGGATCAGGGCATTAAAACAGCAATGGGCCAAGTGTAGAGATTTGAAAGGGGGCTAAGGTTGAATATCAATTGAAAAAAAGTTCTTAACCCTTCGTGGTCACGCGGGGTGTATTGCACACCAAGAGCAATTTTCGATTTGAAATGTCGCACCTTTACGTCTTCCAAAGTGGATTTATCGCAAAAAAAAATAATTTTTCTTTTTTAAAAATTGGTTATTGCACACAACCATGGAAAAAATCGCTCATTTTCAACTACAAATTTTATCATATCAAAATTTATATTTCTAGGAAAAGACTGTTAGACCATGACTGTATAAGTATTACGAATGTATAATTATCACTGAAAAGTTGAAAGATTCAAAAATACGAAAATGGTAAGTCAAAAAATGACGCTGGGGTACAGTGAACCCTGTGTGACCAATTTGTGATTATAAGGTGTGACCACGAAGGGTTAATACACGCATCTGTTAAACCGCGAAGTTTTCAAATCAGCCTCGTACATAGAATTATAGAATAGTATGTACATTGCGTGACAAGGGAGAGAAGTAAGTCTCTCCCTTGTCACGCACTATATTTTTTTCAACACCTGCATGAAAGGTGTGTTTTTGCAAGCCTGCTGAGCGATTCGCAAAAAAATATGGAATACTGTGCCCAAAATGTTGATGGCTTAAAATTTTTCTTTTTTTTCGTTGATATAAACTAAAAACACTGCTTCCGATAATGATTCTAATTTGAGGCGATACATCTAGTGCCTTGCTGCCAATTACAGTCAATTACTTTCAATGCTACCTTATTATACAGTATGTTCCAACTACATATAGTATGGTATCCTATACGAAGTGATTTCTTTTGAAAAAATTGAAAATATAGGCGACACCTTTACGGGGACACTCCTACGAGCCTTCGTTTTCGAGAAAATTGATCTTGAAGCTGTGTGGAGTTATTGCAAAGACATGGATTATTAAAAACAACAAAAATGACAACGAATGTATAAAGATAAAAAGTGTGTTTTTGATTTATACGCATAATAAATGAGAAAGTACAGGATTAAATGTCTGATATCCACGAGCTCTTTACTCAGAATTTTCAATTTGTCTGTAGATAAAAGGAGCTAATTATTGAAACTAATATAGAGTTCGCCTTATTAATAAAAGCAGATCAGCTTATTATAACTCTTTTTAAATTGAAATTTATGTTGATTTACTGATTGATCATTTCATTGTCTCGAATACACAAAGTGTATTATCAAAATAACTTTGTAAAAATAAATTATTGCATTTCGAACCTGTTAACAGACGAAGACGATTTAATTCGTCGCTAATATTAAACAATCGCCTGCATTGCGAGAGAATGCAAATATCATTTGTTGTTGATGTTTTTCGTATTTTTACTTTTATCGTTTCTAACGCATATGGATGGTAAATTAAAATTCATCTGTTTGTGAATAATATTTTTGGAGTAATTTATTTAACGGCGAATCCTTCTGTCTTTACGTTTATCATTCTATTTGTATTGGAAATAACATTACGGCATATTCAGACCTGCCATGACTCATTTGTAATTTATCACTATCCAACTAGAGAACTCTTTTGATCGAAAAATATGCTCTTTAAAAGTTAAAAAGAAATAACCGTGTACCTAATGTTGTTTCGAAACTGGAGACCTGATCACAAATATCGAGAGGTATAAATAAATGTAAGCAGCGATTTTCCTTTAAAATAAGAATGCAGAATTTCGTAAGCTTTCACTGACACTTGATCGAATTTCTATTAATGCAAAAATATGAAGTTCCTAAGAATATGAAATGGAAGAATAAATCAGACAATTATATGTTTGGAGATTGTTTTTATTCGAACACAGAAAATCCACAACCGGATCTTTTATCCCTATCATGAATAATTAAAATATAAAGTATAATTAAAATAAAGGTATATATTGTACGCGTTCTATTTCGTGAGAAAGAGTTCACGAATAAATTACTATATCCCAGGCTTTAAAGGAAAATAAAATAAATAAATCGATGTGTTGGTTGCTGAACGACGCATACAGGGGCAATAACTAAAACATAAGCTAAATCATACTGAAAGAATGAAAGATCGCAGCTGTAATAATTCCATGTTCGGATGCTTCTTCAGATTCAGTCGTTTTCTCTATACAAGATGGCAAGCGAGAACACAGGATTTAGTCGACTTCCTCGATGGTAGGTCCACTGGATGCGCCGCCACTAGGAGTTGCACCTGGAGCGGCACCACCTGCTCCTGGGATGCCACCAGGCATACCTCCAGTTCCCTGATACAGCTTCGTGACAATAGGATTACATATAGCCTCTAACTCCTTCTGCTTGTGTTCGTACTCCTCCTTATCAGCCAGCTGATTGGCGTCGAGCCACTTGATGATGTCGTTGCATTTATCCACCACTACCTGCTTGTCGCTGGCGCCAATCTTGTCTTTCAGCTTCTCGTCTTCCGCCGTACTCTTCATGTTGAAGCAATAAGACTCCAGACCATTCTTAGCAGCGATGGTTTCCTTCTGCTTCTCATCCTCGCTTCGATACTGCTCGGCTTCGTTAACCATCCTCTCGATGTCCTCCTTGCTAAGACGGCCCTTGTCGTTGGTGATGGTGATCTTGTTCTCCTTGCCCGTAGATTTGTCCACCGCGGAGACGTTCAGGATACCATTGGCGTCGATGTCGAACGTGACTTCGATTTGAGGAACGCCTCGAGGTGCTGGCGGGATTCCACTCAGCTCGAATTTACCTAACAGGTTGTTGTCCCTCGTCATGGCGCGCTCTCCTTCGTAGACTTGGATCAACACACCGGGCTGGTTGTCGGCGTACGTGGTGAACGTTTGCGTCTGTTTCGTTGGAATGGTTGTGTTCCTCTTAATGAGAGCGGTCATGACACCGCCAGCGGTTTCAATGCCAAGCGACAAAGGCGTGACATCGAGGAGCAGCAGGTCTTGCACTTCCTCGGATTTGTCACCGTGCAGGATAGCAGCTTGTACAGCAGCTCCGTACGCCACGGCCTCGTCGGGGTTGATGGACTTGTTCAGCTCCTTGCCGTTGAAGAAGTCTTGCAGCAGCTTCTGGATCTTGGGGATACGCGTGGATCCACCAACCAGTACGATGTCATGGATCTGAGCCTTATCCATCTTGGCATCGCGCAAAGATTTCTCCACCGGCTCGAGGGTTCCTCTGAATAGATCAGCGCAGAGCTCTTCGAACCGAGCCCTGGTGATCGAAGTGTAGAAATCGATTCCCTCGTAGAGCGAATCGATCTCGATGCTGGCCTGTGTAGACGACGACAGGGTACGCTTGGCACGCTCACAAGAGGTTCTCAGACGACGGAGGGAACGCTTGTTTTGGGTCAGATCTTTCTTGTATTTACGCTTGAATTCCTGAACGAAGTGGTTCACCATACGGTTGTCGAAGTCTTCACCGCCAAGGTGAGTATCTCCCGCGGTGGCCTTGACCTCGAAAATACCATCCTCGATGGTCAGAATTGAGACATCGAAGGTGCCACCACCAAGGTCGAAGATTAGGACGTTGCGCTCGCCGGTGGTTTTCTTGTCCAAGCCGTAGGCAATGGCGGCAGCGGTGGGCTCGTTGATGATACGTAAAACGTTCAAGCCCGAGATGGTACCAGCGTCCTTGGTTGCCTGACGCTGCGAGTCGTTGAAGTAAGCAGGTACAGTGATCACGGCGTTGGTGACAGTCTTTCCGAGGTATGCCTCAGCAGTTTCCTTCATCTTCACCAGGACCATTGAACTCACTTCTTCAGGGAAGAAAGTCTTCGCTTCTCCTTTGTACTGTACTTCAATTTTGGGCTTGCCGCCATTGTTTACTACGGTAAACGGCCAGTGTATCATGTCGGCTTGGACTGTGGTGTCTTCGAACCGGCGTCCAATAAGGCGCTTGGCATCTGAAATAAATCGACATTAAATACTTAGCACGCAACAACATTTTTCAATCAAAACTTTAAGCCCCGTTACGCACTTGCGACAAGTTGCCGGCGACCACAAGGTATACAGGAATATATGAGTTCGTACGCACTTGGTCGCGGCGAACAACAAAGGTTTCTGGTCTCTTGTCGACCAAGTTGCCGGCAACTTGTCGCAAACGCGTAACGGGGCTAATAGTGTCGCAAGCAGATGACACTAATTAACGTAAATTCTGTTAATTACTAATGTTATAAAAGTACGGTTGCGATTCAATTACAGTATGAAAAAATACATGCCAATACAACCCACAGGAAATGTGCTAAGAGCTTAGCTACCTGGCACGAAAAACCCAATTTTAAACAAATGTGTTGCACATAAAGTGAAGATATTTTTAGCAATTCTTTGTTAGTGGCGACAATATAAACATTGCATACTAAGCACAAAGTCCCACTCTGTATGAGTGACTAATTCATTCATCAGAACAGAGTATTAACAGCTCTTGGAGTATTCATCAGTAATTGTTAACCACCTTCTTCGGAAAATGACCCTACATGTTACGCTTCAAAGTTATTCAACAAATCTGTTAGACTCTAAAGTTTTCAAATAGTAAAATTGGCAAATAGAAATGTCCCTGATTACAGCCAGTAATATTGAACTTCTGAAGTTTGCAAACGAAGACCATTCTTTTTCCGATTTTATGTTACTTTATGTCAAGTCAAGAAGTTTTATTATTCAAGGTTTCTGTTTTCCAAGAACATCAAGCAAAGAGATTATTGCAAAAATTATACAGGGTATAACATAATATGTATGATTCGCTTCAAAGATGATTCGGCATTTAAAAACACAACATAAGGTTGTATAAATAGAAGTCCAATTTTCCTATGTCCCCGAATTACAGCTAACTATTTGCCTAAAAAATTCTAACTAATTTTATTCAAGTACTTGCAAAAAATGCCCAACATCACATATCATGCATAAGCTTGTTAACTGTTCTGTAAATGTAATCTCATAGAATTCTATTGACAATTTTAGTTTGTTCTCTTGATAAGGGTAAGCGCATATGAGTTATTAAAAATTGTAACGATTATTAGAACACAAAGTTCACTACAACATGGAGCAAGTGGTTATATGAAATTATAATATTTTTTTTAAGTGGCAAATTCTCCACTTCTGAATCAGCTTTCTTCTGTCTAAGAACATTAAGCAGTTTCTTTCATAAAACAATTTCCAGAAAAGTTATTATCCTTGAGTTGATATGCGTCAGTTCCTCCAGTTTTAAACAAGATTCCAAAAGGAAAAAACCAACCATTCATCGTACCATGACCTCCACTTCTAAAGAAGAGGCCTCTAGGAGCCATGACCCTAACCGCGTCACCGCGCGTGCGCGTCATATCTATGTATGTAGTATAACTAATTGACCTTGCAGTCTTTTGCAATGTACGAACTTTTCAACGCCTACTCGCAAAATTTTTATAATTTTATTCCAAAATAATTTTCGGTCAAAACGCGAGTAGCTTTCTTGGTAAATATTCTTTACGATCAGCCACGATATTTGGTTAAAATATTTCGGAGAATGCTGGGAGAAAGAGTTTCAAAGGACCAACGGTCGATCGTGATTCATTTCGTTTTCTACAAACATTTCGCGGTTAATTCGTTAAATTCCATTAAATGCATTACTCGACTGAAGCGAATTATTAAGGCAAATTTAGATCATACAGGAAAATGTATGATTTCACTGTGATATACGCAAATTCCGTTTAATCATCATTTCGAAGAATAAGTATTGAGTCACAAAAAGTATTGCCACTTCAAGAGGGAACTTCCATTGTGTGAATAACGATAATCCTTAAATTACCTATAAGAAAAGATTTCAAGAAACGCGAGGAACATCGTGATGTTAGAAAGTCCTGCTACAGGAATTCCCACAAAATTAACGCACTGGCTAAAATGGAAGCTGCAACGGATTTCCTTGATGTGATGAGCCCATTTCGTGAGTATGCTTACCGAAGATGGTGTTGTTGGGGTTCATGGCGACTTGGTTTTTGGCGGCATCTCCAATTAATCGTTCGGTGTCCGTGAACGCAACGTAGCTAGGTGTGGTACGGTTTCCTTGATCATTGGCGATGATTTCCACCTTTCCATGCTGGAATACGCCAACACAGGAATAGGTGGTGCCCAAATCAATACCAACTGCGGGTGCTTTGGCCATCTTTGCTGTTTTGTAAAAACACAGAGAGAAACAATTGAATATTTATCGGAAATAACTGAATTTCTATACAGAAGACTCTCAACAATCAAATCTGTTGAAATATCGAAATTAACGACGAGAACACACCTTTTTCGTTCGCTTTTCTATGCTGATTAAAAAGGACAGTGAAGAAGTTCGTCGCTCGACGATTCGCAGCGTGAGTGACGAGACCGCACTCGCGCGTCCGTATATATTACTTTCCTAAAGGACGCTTCTGGAATGTTCTTCCCGCCCAAGTGCCTCGCGCCAACCAATCAGAGGAGTGTTTCCAACGGTACTAGGCAACCATTGGCGGGCGCGGCGGACTACGCGCGTCAACAGTGAGATTTTACAGAGAATATCGACCGACAAGAACGTGCTTTATGTTAACAGCAAATACTCTAAATTTAATTTCTTCTTGCTCGATTAAAAATCCCCCTCTATTTCCACGAATAATGAAGGAGGGCTCGTTTCGCGCGCGAAATCATTTGCGGACCTATTTCCTGCTGGAACGGCAGACGACGAGGCGGAAGTGGATCGACAGGAAAGTTGGAGAAGTGTCTAGTAGCTAATTCTAGAAGGTACAGTGCATGGCACACTCACACAACCACGATTTACATCTACACACAGTTTACAGTCTCATAGTATTGATCGACCGTGTGTTTCTCAAGGACTTCTGTATTTCTTTGACAGACACAACCTTTGTGGTTTGCCTGTTCTCCTCGGCTTTTTTCATCACGCCATTTTTAACACGTGCGAGGCGATCGAAGTATTTCGCGAGGTTTCGTGGCGTTTCAAGCAATAGGGTTAATTCAATGATAGGTACATTGTTGATGCAATGATAGCGACAGGAAGGAATGGTGATGTCAATGAATCACACGATGCTGTATCATCACGGAAGTGATAATCGAGTTCCTTATCATCGATAATGTTGTTGAAAGTGTGAGAATTCACGTGAAAATGTTGTATTTGCTAGTGAACAAGACGTAATTTAACTTTGGATTAAAAATGTATGTATACTTTATGTGAAATCCATTCAAACATCAATATTTCAAATTTCCAGTAAAACGAAATGTACGGTGTTCGAGATTTTAGCAGAGTGCGAGTTTTATATAAATTATTATTGCAATTTTCGATTTACCGCGGAAGTTTAACACCGTAGTAAACAAGGTTAATTTAGTTAGTTACGTTTATGGTTATTTATTCGTTTATAGTTTGCTGTGATAGATTTCAATCTGTGAAATTGAATACATCGTTGAAGGTTAATGAGCGTACTACGAGATAGAGGTTAGACAGGCACATGGCTCGATAATCTAAACATTTGCTGCATGTGCATATGTACTAAATATCTATAATATCGCTTATTTGCCTCATATCGAAACAGAAAATTTCACGACGAACGGCGAAATTCGCATTTGAGGATTTTAAGGTTTCCATGTAACAAAAATACTTCGATTCACGTGTCCATGCGTACAAATTCCTTGAAATATGTACACGTGCGTGCGCACATTATACTTCATACATCATTGTGACTCGCATTTCGTGACGCACGAAGTATGTGTTTATGTACACTGTATGGTCTTCAAATAAATCTACAATATCATAAGTTTAATTACAATTAGAAATAGTTTCTGGACGGATGAGAGGCAGATGGAGTGGCGCACCCGGAGGTGGGGGGGGGGGGGGGGGCAATGGGCCAAAGAAAAAGGAAAAAGGATTTCGTTAGGATATCGATGCACGTAAAGGACGGAGTATCAGACGCCCAATAGACGGACCTCTGTCTCATACTAAATTTCGCTCGCTTTCAGTCCGTTTGATTCGCTTTTACTGAATTTGCATTAAAAAAAAAAATGGGCAGATGTGTACAGGAACAAATATCTCATAGATTTAGTCATAATATTAGAGTAGATTTTTCTAAGATGATTCCAAAAATGGCGTACATTAATATAATTCATTTTGAATATTGTACTATACATTAAATATAATCGTTTTATCGAGTCATATGAATTTAACAATAATATAATTATTCCATAAAATGACCTTTTATACGGAAATTTATGTTTAAAAATCTTTCCACGACATGAGCCGATTTTTTTATCGGCAGACACTTTATAGGTCTAATCACGGAATATGTAACACGTTTATTATTTTAATACGTATTTATTTATCACCGTCTTTGGCTCGTGAAATTGTGTTGAGATAAATGCAATTATCGAGTTTTTATTAGCCAGAATACGTATAACATTAAAATTACTAAAGGCATCTTTTCGTGATAGTTGTGCAAAAAATTGAACTTTCATTTCTATAAATTTTGCAACATTTAAATTTTCCGTGTACAATAATTAAACGACTAAAATTATCGAGTTTAAAAATGTTTTATATTGGGTTTCAAATTTCTAAAAACATTTTTTTCCATGTGGGAGCATTCGTATCTCGAAAACTATTTAAGATGACAACTCTGTCTTGGTTTGTAGTTTTTTAAAGTAATGATTAAATTAAAATAGACTTTTATTACGTCCGAAACGTAAAAGTCGACAAACTTTGGCTGCAATTTAACACAATGGAAATCAAGTTTAGTATTCTATATATCAAGAAAAAAATATTTCCATAGAAAATACATCTCTGAGAACATCATTAAAGTTTATTTCAGCATCAGTACACATATCAGGAAAATGCATGAGAATTCCAAGCATCTAGCCTCCTTTCCAAAGAATCTACTTGTAAAATTGTGTATATACATACAAGATTATTGAAACTGTCCAACTAAACATGTCTAGGATAAAATTGTGAAACAACACGAGCAATTTCTAACTAAAATATTCCCAAAGCAGTTACTATGTGCCCTGTAACTTTCCACTTTTGCTATAACTATAATAGAATATATATTAGCAATATTTGCACATGGCTTTTTACTCGCAAGTGTCCCGAAGTTATAACTGACGTTATAACTTCCGTATACGGAAATGTCTGTTCAAGGAAAATGCAGCCAATGCGGTAAAGTACAGTGCATGCAATCGATAAGCATTGCGGTAAAGTTTGCGAGCATCGTAGAAACGTTTAACGCTTTCTGGCACAGTAAGTACAGTTTTGTTACATCCGTTCAATAAGGTGGTAGCGTCACGTGTGTTTGTCTGTAGATAATTGCTGGTGCTATTTTATTATTTATTGCCGTCAGTCTTTGCATTTTCCCACTGCATACCATAAGTCAAGTGGTCAAGTTGTACAATTCGCTTGCGCTTAAAATCGTCCATATAGTTTTGATTTTACATATTAGTCTTTATGAAAGATCGTGTGCAATTGTGAATTACGCAACTAGAATAAGTCATATCTTTTTTCGGTTGCAATTAGAAAAAAGTACGACCGTGAAAAAAGTTGAATGATGATTAAAGAGATCTATTTCCGTGTGACCAAGTCTTTTCTGCAAGTGCAACAGTGCATCTGTAATATGTAGATACTATTTTGAAAGCATACTTTTTTTACATCAATCGATTCTGCTCGACATTCTGCGTGCAAATATAATGAGCTAAAGTGGTCGAAGAATTAATACTTCGTGAGATATGAATTAGAATTTATGTTAGGTTTACCTAAAAACATGTGCACTCACGCCATTTTTGAAATTTATTTCTTTCCTTCGGAGATTTAAAGTTTAAAGGAACAGAGTAGAGTACATGGACTAGTAGTAACTATAAATTAGCTGGATTTGGTCATAATAAAAATGAAGAAACAACGCACAAAGTGTTTACACTGTAGTGGAGGAGTGTTTGAACATCTTCAATAAAGGTATCAATTTAAAATTTCTCACGACGTAGATTACTTATTACTTTTTCAACCACCTTCAACTATTTATCTATTTCTGTAAAAAAAAATATTCTTCCATTAAGAAAAGAAGGTACAATTGCATATTGCAGATGCACGTTTGTACTTCGAAGCCGAAAACTGTTACTTCCTATCTGATCCATCGAAATCTATTTTGTTTTTTCTACGCTTTTTTATTTGTTATTTTGTTTTAAACCGTGGAAAACGCTTTATCAGTCGGGCACACATGTACAGCGCGTTTAAAAAGTGATGGTCACTGTTTTCAGGGGTGAATCTACACCTCCGGATTGGTGGAGCTTTGTAAAACAAATTTGCTGCGTTTATATCATTGAAAATTAATGTTAATTTTTTTTCTTTACTTAAACATATTCTGGTGGCTGAAAGGAGAACAAGTCTAAAAGGAATCATACGCCGCAAACGTTTTCTCAAAAATGCCAAAAATGGTTTCATCGAATATATGGAGTTACATCTAACTCCATTCATGCCAAAATTTTATAATTTTTTTTTAGGAAACGGTGCATTTGCGCCACATGATTCCTTTTAGACTTTTTCTCCTTTCAGCGACCAGAATATGTTGATGTAAAGAAAAAAAATTAACATTAATTTTCAATGTTATAAACAATATTGCAGCAGGTTTCTTTTACAAATCTGCACCGATGCACAGATGTAGATTCACCCGTGAAAGCAGTGACCATAATTTTTTTAACACTGTATATATTAATCACTAGTACTTTAAAGAATATGGTCATATATGCATATACATATGCATATGGAAAATATGATCTTTGATTAGCTATTGTGTTTGTTGCGCAGGCATACGCCAAATCATTGCGCGGATGTTGCAACCGCGTAATTTATCAGTGTATCATAGTTTCTTATCCTAAAACCAATTAACAACGTAGAACACTATTTTCTCGTACCAGACTTCGCTTGCAGGAAAATTCACTCGGAAGATGCGCAAAAAGCGGGTTCGCATTGATGAAGTTTAATTCAATAAATTGATGTATAACATTGTGAAAAATGATATTCTTATACAATTAGTTTGGTGTATTTTGTGTTTAAACTTGACAGGGACTTGTAGAGAAATTTAAAAAATTGAGGCCTTTAGGTGTTGTTATTTTTAAAGTAGATCGTTTCGAAAATAACGTCTGGAAGGAAAGTTTTGTTTTTATTTTTCATCCATTTGGGCGTCGAAACATTTTACTTTTAAGGTCTGCGCACACATATCAGTTCCGTGTCAGTTCCGGCGTGCCAGTGGTAAGAAGGAGAGACTCACTACGATCCCCCTTCTTCTTACCACTGGCACGCCGGAACGGCACTGACACGGAACTGACAAGTGTGTTTAGACCTTTATGATTACACAACACAATCGAAAAATGCAAAATTTTAAACAACGATAATAACAGTACTTACTTAGTTGAAATGAAATTTAATAAATGGACGTATTACTTTAAAGCTTTTTCAATTGAAATAAACCACTATATTTTTAATTCCAAATAAAATGGTAAAATGTAATTTATAATTTTTATTGCCTATTTTAATTTCAAATAAAATTCTCGACCCTGGAATATGGCACACATTTTTGCAAGGATAAATATTCGCGTTTTTGTTAGTCGTTACGCATTATGCAATAATTACATAAATAGGTTAATCGACTACCGGGAAAACATGCATGATGATAATTACATTGGACTGTTTGAGCGTCGTAAAGTACATTCGTAACGTTCACTAATACAATTTTCTTTTGACATTAGATTGAACTTTTAGAAATTATTAATATTTTTATTCAAAGTAAATTGTTGTCCATATCCTCATATAAAATAAAGATGTAACTAAATTTACGTGTATTAAGCCTTGATTTGACAATAAATAATAATTTAAGAATATGCAATTGTGTCAAATGTATATAAAAACATGTATATAAAAAACAAATAGAAAATATAAATAGGGCAGAACATATACATGCGTAGGTATCGTATCTGTGATTTTAATATTAAATAAAGAATGTATATTTTATTATTGAAATTGTAAAAATTAACTTCCAATGGTGTGTACCATTAATTATATATGAAACCCTTTAACTTATGCGAAATAGCAAAATATCTTCGAAACACAAAATAATTTAATATAAGAATGCAATTAAGTGTTATCTAATTTCTACAATAAAATCGAGTTTATAACAAAGGATCTTTCAATAAGGGCGCTCGATCTTTAAAATTGAATAAAAAGGAAGTGTGTGTGAGGTAAGACGGAAATCTTGTTTCGGATTGAAGTACATTCAATGCCATTATGTTTTAAAAATAATATCGTTCAAATGGCCTCCACCGCATCGACTGCAGGAGGCGATCGGGGAGACCCAATTTGGAAAGACTCGTCCACATAAATCGGGCTGGATTTCAGCAATGGGTTGAATGTCGTTGCTCTCCAGGTTGTGAATTGTTGCAGGATGATTGGCATAGGCCTGAGACTTAACGTACCCCCAAACAAAATAGTCTAAGGGCGTTAAATCGCACGACCTTGGCGGTCAGTTGACATCACTCTTCTCGAAATAACACGACCTGGAAACTTCTCCCTCAATAACACCAGTGTCTCGTTCGCTGTGTGGCACTCTGTCTTGCTGAAACCACATGTTGTCTACGTCCATATTATCCAATTCGGGCCAAAAAAAAATCGGTTACCATCCCTCGATACCTTTCGCCGTTGCCAGTTACCGCCTCGTCTCTCTCATTTTGAGAGGTTTCAGTCCTCGCTTACATTTCCAGCAACTGCAGCAGTATTCTCCTTCGTCCGAGCGCTGCAGGGACGCACAGGCACTGCTCGATTAGCAACTCAACCGCTTTCCTCGAATTTCGCGACAATTCGTAGAATTCAGCTCTCGGCATAAATTCCACCTAGCTGACGGAATTTTTCGCGGACAGAGCACTTATTTTTGTAATAAGTTTTCACAACTTTGACGCGTTGTAGAAGCGTATAGTTTTCCATTGTTAAATGGCAACTATGGCAGCACACAAGTCACAGAATGACAGCGCTGTCGTTGCAAACATAACCTCAATCGGATGTCAAAGTTCAGGAGTGGTTATTGAAAGCGTCGTGCACCCGGGAAGATACTGTCGTGAACCCGGGGAGGAACAAATTCGACAACTTGTATAAAACAAAACACGTATTTATTTTACAGCGTATTGGAGATGACTTGTCCGTACAAAGTACCAGAGCTTTCTGACTCTCGTTGACGAGTTTCGAAAGGAACGTAGACTAACGGGAATATACTATTGGTGGTTGCTATTGCAAGGGTGAGGAAATAGGAAATGGGATTGGTTATTGCGAGGGTAGAAGTGGCGTGACTGGAAAGAGTTACTTTCTACGTTTGAAGTGATTTCGGTTGGAAGAAGGGCCTTGAGGCCCACGGCCCAATCCGTTTGTTTACAGCTGAGGCACATATGCTTGAAAAGGACTAAGGGTCCAAGTGGGTGACGATGACCAGACACGGTGTAAGGGAAAATCGCGCGGAAAGTGTTTAACCCCTCAACAACCACCTTCGTATCTCGTAAGAACCCTAAAGCCGTATCTAATATACCACCCGGGAAAACAGTGGAGGTTTCCGTTCCGAGGGCCCGGGCCGCGCGGTCAGGTTTTCGTTTCAGTGGTCGGTCGTTGAGGGGTTTTAACGGTCGAAATAGGTGACAATGTCCAGATATATACATACGTTACGAAGGCTCGGGGTATCTAACAATACAAATATATACACTTGTGTATAAAAATGTCTTTTATCACAAGAAAGTTTGAACTCGTTGCTAGTACCAAGTACAAGAGATTCTAACGCTAAAGACGTACCCAGGATAAAACGTGGACAAGTCGGAGAATCATATTGGTAATTTCTACTGCGAGGGTGTGGGAAATGGAACTAGGTTTGGTTATTGAGTAGGGGTGAAAGTAGTGTTTTGGAGAAAGTTCGGTTGTAATGAAGACGTAGTTTACGCTATGGAGGAGGGCCTTGGGACTCACGGCCTAATCCCCTTATTTACTGCTAAGTCACGTAGGTACGCTCGAAAGGAACTAAGGGTTTTAAGAGGATGACGATGACCAGATGCGCTGAAAAGGGAAAGTCGCGAAATAGGTATCTAATAAAAGACCCTTTACACAATATTCTTATTCAATATTAAATTTCACACGTTTTCTCCGACTTCGAATTTTTTCCACTTATTTCACTACGCGGGTACGTTTATGTTGGGGCTGCGATACAAACTAAGTATAAAAGCTGCTCAAAAATATAATAATAGTACAGTTTCAATCGTTTAAGGTTTCGCACAGATGAACCATTTCACCCTTCGTGGTCACACGGAGTGTAGGTATCGCACTCCAAGAGCAATTTATTGCGAAAAATTTATCTAATAGGATTTTTTATAAAATAGAATTTATCGCGACAAAAAATAAGAAAGAATAAAAATATCGCTTCTTTCCACAACCGTGGAAATTCGCACTGGCGAGTGCCCGCGGGCATCGAGCACCCACTTCTCGGTAAACGGTGTCCTAATGGGGTACCCTGTTTATATAGAGACCGTAGGTCCGACAGCTGTGTACTAAACACGCACATAAACGCCCCGCTCCTACATACTATTCCAGTTCTTTCCCGCTAAGCTGTCGTCGAACTCGTTTGGCCTTGAACGCGCCCGCGGGCACTCAGTCACAGCCTGTGACTCACAGAGTGCCCGCGCCCGCCAAGAGGACAGTTTGTGCAATGTGCATGCCTGCCGTAGGGATCTCTTCTTGGATGCCCTTCTAATCGACAAAAGATTTCGAGGTAATGAGACGTTGCCGTTTTTGAAAATTTGGAAACGCGATATGAGCTTCGATATTTATCGACGTGCAATAGTGGTAACTTGATTATAGAACCCTAAGTTTTACTACTCGGCTTCGCCCGAAATTTAGATTCTGATTTTATAAAAAAAAGAAAAATTTTATTTTTTTTATTTTTTGTGGAAATAGTCACATTCATCTGGATTAGCTAGGCATAATGAGCTGGGACACATTTTGTGACCCCAGAGTTTACTGTTCGAAAGTTTTTAGGCGACGGACAAACACACAAACATATAGAAGCTTTTTGTTTTATATACCTATTAAGATTTATTGTAAATGCGAATTTGCAGAATTTGCGAGTACATATCGCATACAGTCTTCCTCGAATTATTGACATGCTTTTTGCCCCGAATTATCGAGAAAGATCTACTCACCCCACAATTTTGCTTCTTCACTTCGGGGGACCTGTGAGGACTTGTGGTCCCGAGTCAGCCGCTCGTTGACTGCCGAGAGCAATAAAACCGTTGGGCCAGGTAAAATACCCAGTACAGAAAACTAAAATGTTCATATTTTTGATAAATGTTCGTGAAAGTATTACCAATGGATTTTTTAGGATTTCCTGATGAAAATGAGTTCGAACATGGAGAAATTCGGTCCATTTTTAGTGAACGTAGTGTGTGTCGCAGGCTAGTCGCCAGAAGCGTGTTTCCGCTTAATCCGGGGAACACTGGAAATCTAATCGTGTTTTCATAATACAAAATAGACCGAATTGCTTCGTGTTTGGACTTATTATCGTCGACATAAACTCGCCAATCCATCGGCACTACTCTCATCAAGCTGTAATGAAAAATATATAAATTTTCATATTCAATACTGGATGACTCAGTCGCCGTCGACCGAGGGTCACCCGCTGGTGCGCTATTTCACTCACTCTCGGTTTACGTCGTTCAGTCTCCTTGTCAGACGATTCGACCGAGGGCCCTGCCAAGGGTGAATCTATTTAGTGCTGACTACTGGCCCTGTTTCGGATCATGAAGAATTTCCCGGTCCCGAATCTTTCTCCATAATCCGAGCAACGCTGTAGTTACGTGCAGATACATTTAATAACGGTTAAAATCTTCGATACTTCGCCAAAGAACACAGCAATCTTGACCATGCTACATTTGTACATTACAGTGTCCTCCACTTACTCATACGACATTGATTCCGGAGTTTCAGGGCAAATGCTTAATTGTAAGTAGCCATAAGAAGAGATTACATTATGAAATGGAATAAAATTAAAATAATAGAAAGTAAAATATACATTTAGTATCAAATGTTTTGGATGTATGATTAAGTTTATCAGTTTTCAACGAAAATAAATTAACGTTGCAGAAATTTCGTTATCATTCTTTTAGTTGCTATAGATAAAAATTATTTCGTCTTTAAGTGAAACGATCAGGGTGTTTCGTAACCTGAGGTATAAGCGGAATGGCAGTGAGTCTACATGAGAAAAGCAATCAAAAATATAAAATAAAATTTTCTCATAACTTGTTTGGTTCTGGAGAAAATGGACTATGAATTTCGGCTGAATACACGTGTACATTAGGCGCCAGAATCGGCTTCCCTTCGGAAATTTGGCAACGTTGCATGTCACTAGGCATAGCTCAGTGGTTCTAGTAACATGCAACGTTGCCAAATTTCCGAAAGAAAGCCGATTCTGGCGCCTAGTGTACGAAGTACAGTTTTTGGCGCTCGAGGGATAAGTACGCTGGGGTAAAGGAAATGCTGCTCGTCACACTAACAAAAGGGGGAAGCCTTCGAAAACAAAACGGGTTACGACAAAATTTTATTCCACATTTTTTACTTATTTGTTCATGTAGAATTACCGTCCTTCCCCTTGTATCACTGTTTATTAAACACCCTGTATACTTATTTCTTCTTGCGCTTGTACCACCGGTTAGGAAACATCCTGTATATGTACTTTTTTTCTGTACCATGAAACTTACATGTTGGAATTTTGGAACATTGAAAACTTGAAACTTAGAATTATGAAGTATGAAATGTATGTGTATATTATAGAATGTGAAAGAGATATAACCTTTTCAGAAACAAAAAATCCTGTGTAACGTTATTAGAAATTTCATTTTAGCGTATAAGATACACGTTCGTTTAAAGTTTAAACGATCAATTACTGTTAGCAATTAGACTTCCAAATCAGATACCTACGGTTATATAGTCTGTTATTACACAGCATCAGCACTGATCACAAACACTGCTACGCTCAGGTATACATGTGACCTTTGGGAACAACACATTGAATCATGCCTATACAGATATAAAATCTTATGTGCATTATTATATAGCGTTTTCAAAGGATCACCGTTTATACATACGATGGTCATCAAAAGACTTATTCTGCAAGGGAAACCGTCTGCTGCCGGCAGGTGTGCAACGTTCGCATTAACGGTCTTCTGAACGCTGTTAAGGTGCACTTTCATGCCTGCTCGTGGGCACGTACTGCGACACATGTTCGCGAATCCGTCTATCACACAACGTAGGTACGTGTATAATAGAATTATTCAAAGTAATGAAGCTTACTGATTATGAATTAATTTTACCTTAACAATTGCTTCTATAATTAAATTTGCGTTACATATAAGACTGCAGTAATATCAGTATTGTGTAAATACTTGTAATTATTTCAAGTTGTAAAATAAAAATGTTTTTTTTACCGATACAACAGAATCCATAACATCTTCCTTCCCCCCTTATTCGTTTCTCGTAAAAAATACAATATTAATACAATAATATGAACAGAACGATCGCAGAAAGGAATACTAATAAATAGTAAAATATTCAAATAACTATCGCTACTAGAGAGGGTAAAATAGAGAGGTCATAATTAATTCTTATAAAAGGATGGTTTTCAGATTCACGTTTATTACCACCGTCCTGTTCCTTTTTTTAACGAATAGGTACAGTCAATTTACATTTGTATCTTGAAATTATAAAGACCTTTGCAGTGCCGCCCTTAGAGTTTGCAGGCCCCGGGGCAAAAGTCGATAATATTGAAAACAGATAACCTTACTCGTCTCTGTACTTTACGCGTCACTTGAGCTTGCTAAAACTCAATTCTATGAAAAATTGATACCTCGACGAAACAACTCGATTCTTTTACTTTTTACAAATCAAGTCCCTAAGCGCGGGGCCCGGAGTAAGGGCCCAGCCTGCCCGGTGTTAAGGGTGGCTCTGAACCTTCATATAAAAAACGTTAATATATAATAAAATGCGCATTTAGAAGAAAAATTCAAAGTGTAACATATATGTACACATACACTTTTAATAAATATAAAAAAAATTAAATTACACGTAAATAAACAAGACAAAATAAATTTTTCCTACAAACCGCTATTTATTTTTATATGTAAGTATATATTTAGTAAAAGCATTAAATTAAATTAGTAAAAAGATTTGAAAACATAATGCACACAAAAAATTCTAATTTAACGATCACTAATAGTTCGAAAAATATTGAAACAGTATACTCGAATCTCACAAAACTGTTAAAAATATAATAAAAATTACACTCGCAAGAAAACTAATCTTGTTTTCGATTGAAATGTAGCAGGTGCTTATCTTGCGTTATAAAAGCAGTTTCATATGTCCAGTAGTCACCTAACCTGGCAATCCGATGACCCACGTAATTCTAACGTGGCTGTTGTCACATATGTTTAGAAGCGCGTGAGTCGTGGCTCGAGAGTGATGGTAGTTGTTGACAAAATAAAGCAATGTGTAATGTCTTGAATTCAATCGGACGCTACTAGAATTCCATTCAATCGAGTAACATGAGAATATTCTCGCGCGTAGCATCGACGTGTCGTTGGCCTTAAATGTTTCTCCACATTACAACTGTAACCTCACTCGCCGGGAAAGACGAGCTCAGGAGCAGCAAGTTATGATTATATTGTCGCGTCGGGAGAGTTGAACATCTACTTTACTGTATAATGAGAAAAATGATGTCAAGATGGGAAGTACGCTCACTAACAATATTAACATTGTTGTTCGCTCTCCGGGTACAAAGCTTCCAGAGTCTGGAAGTGATATACGCGATAAACACTGGCGGAGAGGCGCACACCGATAGCTATGGGATTCGCTACCTTAAAGACCCTTTATTGGGTAAGGTCGGAACAGCGTCTGACTACGGCAAGCAATTAATTATTGGACGAGTAAATGCCATCGATCAAATACTGTATCAAACAGAGCGTTATCACCATAGTACCTTTGGATATGATGTGCCGATCAGCGAAGACGGAGATTATGTTATGATATTAAAGTTTTGCGAAGTTTATTTTAATTCCCCGAATATGAAGGTAACATCTCATCACGCCTCCACCTAAGGACTCAAACTGTTTGTAGAAACGGCTGTTAAAAGTTATCCTACAAAGAGTTTTCCTCAGCTAGTTACAAAGAACCAAGATGATATTATAATTTTATTCAAATTAAATCGTGTAAAAGGCATTATTGTAAAGAAACTTTTTTATATATGAGGATTAGACAGATTAAAATTGTAGCCGTAATTTATGTGTTCTGTAATTCTTGGTTCTTTACAACTGTTATTCATTATAATAATTATTTCAACTCTAAACGATTGAAAGATGAGTTCTTAAAAATGGGAGCGATGGAGGACTGCTTTGGACACTGAGAATTCAATTTTGTTTAATATAAGGAACAGAATTATGGACGAAACTTTATTTTAGTAAACTTAAACTTTAAGTTTTAAACGTGCCTTGCATCGTTCTCATTCTTAGGAGTGTAAATCATATTTGCGATACACGATACTGTTGATTAATTATTCTGTTTTAAAAATCTTTTCAGGTGTTTGATGTAGTGTTAAACGGAGACCATACTGTTGTTACTGACTTAGATATCTTTGAGAGGGTTGGACGAGGTATAGCGCATGACGAATATATTCCATTCAAAGTTCAAGGAGGAAAATTAATATACAATGACGAAGAGTCTGACATCTTAGCTGGAAAAATTCGAGTTGAATTTATAAAAGTACTACGACCATTTTTGTTATTTATTTCACGCAATTCGCTTTCATTAAAGTTTCCTTAATTCCAATCGATCACTTGCAGGGTTACAGAGATAATCCGAAGATAAATGCTATCGCCGTTGTGAAAGGAAACATAGAAGGTAGTATTTTAAAATTCTCGAATATCCGTTTGGAAAGTGGATTGTATTTTATTATTAATTTCGATGGTTTTCAGATATACCGCAGTTAGGTCCGATTCCTCAGGAGCCAGAGGAGTATCACAATATACAGGAAGACGAGGAGGAGTCGACGGTTCGTAGTCGACACACAAGTGGACCCAGAACTCCGGATCCCTACTCGATCGATGACTCCTCGGTAATGTTACCGGTCTTTGTAGCTATTGGAACGTTTATTCCTTTACTGTTTTGCCTATGCAAACTGTAGGCGGTGAAATGTTTTGCACAGGAATGCCTTGTACTTAAAGAATAATAGTGTTCTGATCAGCTTAGGTGAATTTAGCGCATCCTGAGGAGATGCCTGCATCGATCGTGTATATAGAAAGAACATTTTCGTATTTAAGCTATGTCGTCGCACTTCATCGAAGCTATTTATTATTAATTTAATCGAATGAACATATCTAGAGGATGTTTTTGTATGAGAAACGATTGAAATTTTTGGACGAGATACAAGAGTTAGGGATGCGTGAAGATTTGTGCAGTTACAACTTTCTTTGCCATTTTTATGTGTTCATTCGTTGTATTATTTAGTGTTCAACGTTTTGCTGCCAATTAGCACAAAGTTTTGCACAAGTCTTGTTCGCCTAGTCTTGAACTATTTGGTCCTAAGTATTTTAAACACGCTGCTGGCACACAATTATTAATTTTAAGAAAGGCTTTGTAACTTAAAAAGTCTCCGAGGGAGAATTGTAATGAATTTCGTGCGGTGTGAGAACGTTTTCCTTCGGAGATAAGAAGAACAGTATGAAAGGTGTCACACAATGTAACGAGGCGAAGTATTTTCTTTCGTTACACGCACACGTTATGTTTCGATTACAGTGTATGAATTTATGTACTGTAGAAAATTTGCGAAATCACTATTTTCACCTGTTTCCGTTATCTTTAGTGCGAAACGTGTTGCTTATTATTACACTCCGTGTATTATATATGTTTAGAAACGAAAATGAACCCAATAGTCCGTTAAATACCAAAGTAATTTCGAACTTTTGTGAATCAGAGCAAATAAAGCTGTTATTATTGTCATACCAACGTCGTTTTCTTCGTTTTTCACGCAAACTTTTTCCAATCCGTCGATTTACATTACAATAATAATCTGTGTTAATGAGAATTAGTAGAACTTCTTTGGTATTCTCATTCGTCCATTCTTAAATCTAGTTTCTGCTAATTATGAAACTATTTCATACAATTATGCGAATTATGTAGGTGTTAATTTTGTTCATTGCACATTTTCTCTAGAATTACATTCTCTATAAATTCTGTTTATAATATATATATTATACATGTATGTGTATATTTGTTTGTACATAATATCGCAGACAAGGTATATGTAGAATAGACCGAACATCTTATGTGACATTGTTTCCTTAGCGAAACTGTGTTACCGACCCATAATATGAGGACTGATGGACGGTAGTCATGAATAAATCTGAAGCGATATTCGTTATTCGTTAATTCGAAGGCACACTGAATAAGTTTTGTTTTTAAAGCATTTTCTTCATCGCGACGCAAACAAACTGGCCACTCGAATCACTCGCGCCATTTGGAATTACCGCGTTATTTTTATATCAAATAAAAAAAAATTAAATCCGACTTCAGAAAAAATAAAATTGCACTAAAAAGTAAAAAACAATTTTTTCCCTTATTTAATCTACGACTCTCATATTTTTTAAGTCGGCGCCAGATTATACACAGTGCAAATGATGGGGCACCGACTTAAATAATATGAGAGTCGTAGATCAAATAAGGGAAAAAATTATTTTTTACTCTTCAGTGCAATTTTGTTTTTTTTGAAGTCGGTTTTAATTTTTTTTTAAATTTTTAGTTTTATATTGGAAAACCAAGAATTTCGATACGCCAACTAGTGACAGAAAATTGAACTACTGAGAGTAGGTCGAAATTCGTCGAAGTCCATATGATTATCAGTGTTTAAATATACATGTTGTGAAAAACGAGTGTTTTTAAATTTTTTTGATCACTAAATTTTTACTTATTTGATTAATAAATACTTATTCGGAATGTTTGGTGAGATCCGGACCTACTTTCAATAGTTTGCCAACTTACCACCACAGCGCTGAAATCTAAGGTTAGCTAGAGCACTAAAGAGTAGGGCTGTTCGGGTGCTTGAATATTCGGACGGCTTGAAATTCGCACCGAGCCGGGACTCGGTTTTCGAGCCGAGCCGGGTACCCGTAAAATTCGGACGGTCCGAAAAATCCGGGTAGCTCGAATTTGTTTCGAGCGGCTTGAAAAATTCGGGTAGTCCGAATCGTTTCGGGCCGCCCGGAAGAACCGGATAGCCCGAATTGTTTCGGGCCGCTCGAAGGAAAGGGCTAGCTCGAATTGTTTCTATGGATACGTTTTCGAGATATCAACATAGTCGAACTGCTCGAACCACATTCAAGGCGTACGGATTTTCCGAGCCACCAGAAACAATTCGAGCTAGCCCTTTCTTTCGAGCGGCCCGAAACAATTCGGGTTATCCAGTTCTTCCGGGCGGCCCGAAACGATTCGGACTACCCGAATTTTTCAAGCCGCTCGAAACAAATTCGAGCTACCCGGATGTTTCGGGCCGTCCGAATTTTACGGATGTCCGGCTCGCTTTATTCGAGTACCCAAACAGCTCTACTAAAGAGGTGAGTATGCGCATCCGCCATATTGGGTCCTCTGGAGAGAGAAAATTATTGAGTATCCGCCTTTTTGAATATGTTTAGATTCACTTTATAAACAAAAATATGCGATGCTGATATTGATACATTGTAGCACGACACATTATTAGAGTATTTTATTACATTTAAGCTTATATTTGGTTTATAAAGCAAATTTGACAATACTGAAAAAGGCGGGTTCTCAATAATCATCTCTCTCCAGAGGACCCAAAATGGCGGATGCGCATACTCACCTCTTTAGTGCTCTAGCCACGCTAGAGACACTACAATAAGAGTCTGGACACGAGAAGGCCACTTTTTGATTGATCCGCCATTTTTTATCGAAATCCTGCGAGAGAGAAAGAGATATACACCATTTCACTCTTAACCACTCTTAATAACTCTTACGTTTATGGCGGTATTTTACTATCTAAAAATGTGCATTTGGGTAGTAAAAAAATAATTTATATATATTCATTACATAACCTTTTTTGGCCACTATTGATTGGCCCGCCATTTTTCATCTATTCCCGCTGATTTTTAAATCTGTCCATTATACCAAGATAGTGAAGATGTAATGTCAAAAACCAAATCTTGTGTTCTATTTGTTTTTTTTTATTATACTTATTTAAATGCGCAATGCATTGCCATAGATTTGCTACCATACATTTTGTTTAAATTATTTACACCTCTCTTATTAAAAATCCTTAATCTGAAAACTATAAACCTTTTCATAACTTTAATAAACAAATCGTGACACTTTAATATGTGTTCTATATTTATGTTTCTACATTTTTCTATTAAAAATAATCTTAAATTAATATCTTTAATATTATTGAAACATTTAGAATAATATCGAAATATTTTTTCTAATTTTAAAAATATTTTAATGGTATTTACATTCACATAGTACACAGAATTTGTGTTGTACGCTTTAAATTCCACAAATCTTGTAAACGAATGTTGTAATGAGGTCTTTGATCCTATTGACTTTAAGCAATTATTTCACACTTTACATGTCTTCATGATGGAATTTAAAATATATCCAGCAATGTTATATAAACAGTTTAATTCAAGTGTTGTTCATTTTTATATCAGTAAAATTATTATTAAATTCGGATACTTTATTTGTACTTGTACTTGGTATATTATCTCGCATTATGGCTTGGCTTTTTTCCATTTTTTTTTGCCGATGTATATTCAAGAAATTCTGATAAAAATTCCCTGTCATCTTTTTCATAATTACCATTGGAATAAAGAATTTCTTAATTCGCTGAAATGAATATTTCACATTTTCACCCTCGACAGCGGGGAGCCGACCTGGAATCGCTGCGGTCGGCCGAGGATTCATACCTGTTTCAGAAATAAAATAATTCTTTATTCTTTATCGTATCGATATGGAAGTGACACCAATGGATTTGTTATGCTTTTCCAATGAAAATCATACCAAATTTGATGTAAATCGGACTATTTTGAACAAAGTCAACTTCAAATGATATAATTCGATTTTTCATGGAATTTCATTCATTATGGTCTGAATTACGTCGTCCTTGGTGTTAGTTTCATCGGCGAAACATAAGGAATCGATTGGCGTCGTTTTCGCAAAGATCTGATGAGAAATTCGGAAATCCTAAACATTTCTCACTTTTTAATGGTATTCAAGCCCCTTCGAGGGTCGAAAGCCATACAATTTGGTGAGTATTTACTGTTGTCCTCGCCACGGGGTACCAGCCGGCATTCTGTATATACATACGAGTCCGAAACCGACCAAGGTTTCAAACCAAGAGTTTCGAGACTTCGAAGCCGATCAAGACTTCGAAGCCGATCAAGACTTCGAAGCCGACCAAGACTTTCAGGAGCTTCGAATCATGTTCGAAGCGCTTCGAAGTTTTCGTCATATATATAGATTCGAAGCGCTTCGAAGCGCTTCAAATCCCATCACTATGCGTGGCCCATTCAACACAGATAAATTTTTGTTAATAACTTTATTTTATCACATTATCTTAAACGCCTAAAAAATTGCACGGGCCGTTAAGGTGAAAACCTTGTATATAATTTTCAAGCTGATTGGATAAGTAGTTTCCGAGAACTTTTGATAACTGACTTAAAAGATACGAATTCGAGAAGAACGACTTTAAAGTTTTCATTGCAATTGACAATAATTTTGGGGGACTCGCAACAGTCGAAGCCTAATTTGATATTTTAAGTCCATACAGTGGTCCTTCTGTTTCTTCAACCAAATTCCCTTGAGCAGCTCTGTCTTCCCTTCGAAGAATAGTGATTAATATAGTGATATGGATGTCTATAACGTTGCTGTAATGAATCATTTCCTCTACACTTTTCATATTAAAGAATTTATTAATGAATAGGCTAGTAAATGTATTACCCTTTTATTTTATAATTTCTTTATTAAGCTAAGTATTAAATAAGTAACAATTAGTAATAATAAAGTGGATACAATGAAAGGAATTTATCATTTCTAATAAAAATGTCAAAGAAAAGAAAATCACTTTGAAAATAAATATAAGCTACTGCAGACTGTTCGTCACTTGAAAGATTTCTCTAATGAAAGTACAACAAATAATGGTTATGATTAACAGATAAAAAATAGAATATTACATATAATGTCAAACATTTAAAATTATTTTTTTATGCCTACTTTAATTTTAGTGAATTCTTTTTTTAAAGGCAGGTCTTGTAGACGCCATAGTAACAGAAAATTAATAAGTCTTTATAATACCAATCTTGGGTAAAGGACAGAATAATGATTAAATTGACGCTTCCAATTTCATTGCAATAAGTCCACAATTGCCAGACTGAGACAATTAAGAAATCAATTTTTATCGTAATGATCTATGGTCGAAGAAGACTTGTTACTATCTTATCAATTACGAACAGATAACGCTGTCTGCTAAGTGCTAATGTGCAGTTAAACATTGGACTATGATGATATTTTTGATCGATAATTTGATGGATAATTTACCGAATTCAGGAATCGTGCTATTTACATAAATGAAACTTTTAACATATTTAATAGACATTTAGTATACCATATTTTAGTAATTGCAGTTTAGTAAGCTCTTTCGTTAAGAGAACTAAAGTATCAGCTATAAAGATGATAAGGTGATAAAGGTAGAAGCCTTAATCCTTAATCGATTTATTCGGATAATCGTTATTTATTGGGTGACATTACACTTATAATTAAAAATTTAGAAATACAATAAACTTCTTGCTGTTCGCGATAAAAATTTTGAACCTGTAAAGATATCAGAAAATTTTATGGGACAAGTTGAATCATACAAATTCCGTTTCCTTTTACCGTTTTGCAATCAGGGTCTTCGCTTGAAGTTTGGGGGGATTGACTTCCGGGGCGCGCGGTTTAAAACTCAGATAGCTAAACGTCTTTATACCTAAATTGTTTTAAACACATTTATTATCCAGTTGCAACAAGGTACCCTGGCATTTTATTATAGTGAAAGAACTGTTTTGTTACGTAATTTCACATTTAAAAATACACAAATGATAAAACCTTTATGTCACTATGATTAAATCTCAGGTTAGTCTGGTGTCATTGCATAATAAATGTGTTAAAGAGAATAGTAAAAACAGGGTTGACTAACGGTGGCTCGCGAGCCACCAGTTAGTCAACCCTGGTAAAAAAATAAGGACTGTGTGGTTTCAATATGAGAAAAATTATTTAAACCAGAGCAGAAATATGTGAAAGTCTGCGAAGGTGCATTCAAAGCTGTACCGTCAGCGGTGCACATTCGTGAAACAGTGCCGTCTTAACCTGGAGGCGAAAGAGGCAGTCGCCACAGGGCCCCTGAAAAATTGGAAAATTAAAAAAATAGGGTTGAGAAAGCTAGAAAAAGTTTGAAGTGGGCCATCCAACTGTGACGGAAAGAAAATAACGAATACACGAAAACTTAGATTTTAAAATGAGGGCCTTTTTTCGTGGAATGGACACCACATTTAATGTTATTTATTTAATTGATTTAATACTTATTCACTTAGCGTGTTAGCGCAGTATTTTTTATTTGATTTAATTTAAAATAATTTTGGGGGGCCACATATGGAGCTCGCCGCAGGGCCACCGTAAACGATAAGACGGCACTGGCGTGAACGTGTGTCAACGCAAGCTCCTCGTGTCGCGTACGCCTCTGTCTGGGATTTAAACTGCGCGCCACGGAAATCGGACCCATAAATTTCAACTGCTTATTGTATCTCTAAAACGAAGCCCCATTTTTATTTGCATGAGGAATTTGTACATATCGGTTCGTTTAAGATTTTTTCAGCACCCTGCACAGAAGTATTATTTTTAAAAGTATTATCTTCTTTTTTGTTAATACTATAGTACTTTTATTTTAGTTACGTGCTTTACTATGTATTTTTTTGCTATGTTAATAACTACAATTTTCCATCGAATTGTTATGCACGTTTCACTTCTGATATTAAAGATATAGTAGCTTTCAAGACAGTCACTAAGATAATTTATTTTATTTTATTAAATGCTGTTCGGATAATAGTTGAACATTCGGTTAAACGATGTTAAGGTAATAGGCGTTCAACTGTATCCAAAAATTGTCCATGACTTCCTCGAAACAAGCGCAACTAAATTGTTTCGAAATTATGAAATAATTTGAAAGTAACGCCAGGATCCGATCTAGGTGGGTGCAAGCAGGGCAACTGCCTGGAGCAAAAAAATTTGGAGCGACAAAATTTGTGGAAGGAGAAAATTAAAATAAATAATTGTGTTTACGTTGTTCATTTATTGTTTTTACAAAATATTTTATAAAAGTTTTTTTTTGAGATTTAAAAAGTAGGTGGTACCTACTTCCTTGCTATATATTTGATTTTATGTTGTTACTCTTTTTTATGAATATTAAATTTCGCCTAAAACAAAAGTCTTTTGCTATTCAACGAATACCTACAACAAATTTCACTCACTGTGAAAAATGATATTTTAAAATAAATACAAAGGGTGGCAAAAATCATTTTTGCCCAGGGCGCCGGAGGAGCTAGACTGGGCCCTGAGTACGTAGCCCCAAAATGCCGCACGGAGTACATGACCGAAGGGTCGAGATCTCGAATGTAAGAACGCCTATTGCGCGGGCATTGGCTTTGTAAAACAGATTTGGAAGGCCTCCTGTACCACGAACCCGCCTCAGGATGCGGTTGATGATCGATCGTGTGATTCGCGCCGATGAACAGAAGAAAGCACTTACCAACAAGTTCAATTGGCCGTGGAGCACTGCGAAAGCTGGTACGTGCATGCGCGTGTGTACGTCGACCGGCGTGTTCTTAATGGGAATAAGCTCATTCATCCCATATGAAACGGAAGATCATGCGACCTCCGATCGTCTAGGCCTCTGATGTATGCCCATCACCGGCAATTAACTGTCAATTCGAGGCCGTACTTGTGTGCCTACGAAACCCTCAGCCCTAAGTCTCGAGTGCCAATCATCCCCTGATGAAGAAAACCAAATCTTTGCAGTACCGTTCGAAGCAGTTAGAAAACAATCATCTTTTATATTCTCGATGATTACTTTGTCGGGATCCCCCATATTTCCTTTCAATTGGCGAAGTATTTTTGTGATATAAAAATGGGCAGAATCAACTTGGCGCTTTATTCGACGCTCTTAGGAGCACGTAAGCTCGCGGCTTTCATTTACAAGACTATTTTATTTAACTCTATAGATTCCATCTCATTTCATATTTACTACTGGTCAAAGTCTCTAATTGCAAAGAACTTGATTCTGTTGGGTAAGATGCACTTGTAAATACGTCAAAGAATCAATTAATAATTCAGAAATTTTACAATCAGACAGTGTTGAAGTCCATCATTTTATGATCGTTAAATCGATCGTAATTAAACCGATTGTAATTGCAATAGGTGATCGATAAGATCTCGTAAAGGGGAATCAGCTGATACCGTTTTTATCCAGACAATCGGGTGAAAACACCTGCAAACTTGGCCTTATAAATTGTGATTTCAAACTTGATAAAAGAAATGTTTGTATCCACTCGTATCTGGACGGAATGACCACGGGTTAATATTTTTTAAGTCATGGATCGCTCTGACAGTCTAAAGGAGCCTATAGATCCGTTCTTCGAATATAATGTTTTTATATGTGTGAAATGAAAGATACGGATTTACAAAGTTAATCAATTATATTGAAATGCAGTTATCAAAAGAGAAAAAAAATAGACAAATGTATGATGCAGCATTACATGTGCTTTTTATTCTTAAATTAAATACCAAGGCAATATATTTCGACTATTGACTATTTATTTGTCGTATATATACTAATGAGATTAAAGGAGCGTTGGGGGGAGTGGCTGCAGCCCCGGGCCCACTTTCCAGAGGGCCCCGTTCTAAGCCTTCAGTTCTAAGCGATTAGCTCACTCTGTCTTCATTGGAAATGCTGTATTAAATAATTGTCTATGAGTTCCACAACTTCCAATTTTATGTTTTTGTTTTAAAATTTCATTGTACAAACCTCATTCATGATATCTATTTAAATTTTGGAGAATTATATATTTTTACACATATGTATACATGGCATCCCATTTGAAACTTCTCACGCAATAACAGTGAATTCTCGTTATACGAGAATTTAAACTCGTTAGTGTTTACATATTTTCACCCCCCCCCCAGTTTTTCAACGAGAGGGGCCCTCGAAGTTTTGATAGCCCCGGGCCCCAAAAATCTAAATCCGGGCCTGTCTAGGTTGTTGTTTAGCGTGAAGAAAAACACTTAACTGTAGGATGGCCTTTCAACAAATTTCGAATTTTTGTTCTGATAGTTACAAGCGTTGAAAATAGATGCGCAAATACATAAATGGAACTGATTTAATGGCTAGACTTGCAATTGAAGGAAATGCTAAGTTTCAGTTAAAGTAGTGCTTCCCAACCATTTTTGAGTCGCGATCCTCTTTTATAATATTCAAATAACCTTCAATCACCCCCCCCCCCCCCTCCCCGCCCCCCGTCCATATAAGGTAAGGTACCTTTAATAAGATACAGAAAACCAGAGATGGGCAAAACTTTCATTTAAGTAAATTTTAGTAAAAGTAAAATTTAGAATAACGAATAAAATGTCATGTGCCGAATAAAATTAACTCGGGTTAACGAACTAAAGGCGAATAATTTTTTTAACTTTCATTAGTTATTCGAAATTGTATGTAAATAAAATTTTTGCCCACCTCTGCAGGAAACACGTTGAAAATAGGTATTTCAGAATATAATTCTAACTTAATAATATTAAAAAAAAAAAATCCGTGGCAACCCCTAAGAAAACACTTCGCGACTGGTTTGGGAATCACTGAGTTAAAGGATATTGAAAGTAAAGATTTTGGTATTTTTCCCCATTTAATTGTCAGTTTCACGGACCCCCTGAAACCTAAGTATTCATGGAACTCTTGAGAGTACGTGGACCCCAGATTATGAACCCCTGTGGTAGATGCTGTAAGCATATTCAAGTGGTATGAAAAATATTAACATGCCCAAAAAGTTCGTGCCGATTTTTAAAAGAACATAGACACTACATTTGTTTATAGATATAGGTACAGATAGTCAGTTACTTATACTTGCGAAATTTGGTCTGACAATCTTCTGCAATTTTTAATATCTAGGAATATTACACTGTCCAACACGATTTTTGGTCCGCAATATCCGCTGGGTGATTCTTGTGTAGTTTTTCGCCCTGAACACGAATCCACAAGCAGAATTGCTCTATCACCCTCAGTTTGTGAGAAAATCAATTTTGAAAAAAACTGCACATTTTTAACTTTGAACAGCTTTTGTGTCGAAACGGTAATAGTTATTCGGTTGCTCGTTGCGTCAAATTATTCTATGAACCCTCCCGAATACAACGATATAACTTATTATTGCATTATAATCATTTAAATATGTTTAAACAACGATCAAATGGAAAATGACACCCGAAATGCACTCATTTTTGAAGATATCTTTCAATTTATTTCCAAAACTAAGGGTCTAGGAGAAACTCTGATCATTCCACGCGATGCAACAGACATTTTTCCTTCGGAAATCACCAACAAAAGTGATATGTCACGTTTTGTTTTCAATACAGAAGCGAAATAGTTTGGCAAAACGTGCGGCGTCGACAGTGGTAGTCAACGGCGGCGCGCGATCCACTGCCGCTCAGCGTAACACAATCGCTTAACGCACCTGACTACCACTGTTGGCACCGCGCGTTTTGCCAAACTATTTCGCTTCTGTATTGAAAACAAAACGTGACTTACCACTTTTCTTGATGCTTTCCGAAGGAAAAATGTCAGTTGCATCGCGTGGAATGGTCAGATTTTATCCTAGATCCTTAGTTTTAGAAATTAATTGACAGATATCTTTAAAAATGGGTGCATTTTGGGTATCCTTTTCCCTTTGAACGTTGTTTAAACATATTCAAATATTCATAATGCAATAATAACTTATATCGTTGTATTCGGGAGGGTTCATAGAATAATTTGACGCAACGAGCAACCAAATAACTATTATTGTTTCGACGCAAAAAATGTTCAAAGTTCAAAGTTTGCAGTTTTTTTTTCAAAATCGAGTTTCTCAAAAACTGAGGGTGATGGCGACAAACGGTTTGCGGATTCATGTTCAGGGTGATATACTCTACAAGAATCACCCAGTGAATATTGCGGAACAGAAAAAAGTTTCATTTTGTTAGACTGTGTTATATCTACTTCTCGGAATTTCTCGGTTTTCTCACAAAGATTCCACAAGATGGGTTTTTTCGAGTGAAAAAAATTTATCGTCACGAGAATTCGGAATGAATGATAATCTTGAATTGTAATATTTCGTGAGATAATATATCCCAATGAAGCTCGAATAATTTTTGTCCGGCAGTGAAAGAGACACGAGGGTCGGACATTGACACCCTTCCTATTGGCTAATGCTGTACGTTTTTCCTGTCTCGTTGCCTTTAATCCGACCAGTTGTTAGCAGTACTTGTTCGAATTCATCGTCTGATCGTGTGGCAAGAACTCATATCACTCGATTTCTTTCCAATCCTATCGTCTAGGTAGAGAACAAAGTGTTCCATGATATTTCTGGTTTTTAGAGAATAATGGTATGTATTAAGTACCCACTGTTTTTTCTAACGAAGACAACAGTGGTTAATTCGACATTTTCATATAAAAAATTCCATAAACAACTAAGGAAGAGTCAATCAAAATTTTGCAGCGTTTTGATTTTATAGATAAGAAAGATAATGCGGCGTGTAACAAAGGTCGTCAAAACAATTCTTTGGAATTGTGACGTAAATGGCGACGAACATTATGATATCAATGTTTTATGAAGTTTTCACATTTTTTACTATTGGCAATAAAGTGGCGATCGCAACATTTTTTCTTCCCAGCCTTCTGGTATTGTAGGAACCTCATTTTACACTTCAAATTTATTTACCATTTACAAAAATGTACTCAAGATAATTGATTCCAAGTATTTTTTAAAATTAAACATTTGCACGGAAATGCAAGAATATTCAAATTCTTAATTTTCCTTAAACCACCACTATTTTTTTATATACAAGGTCACTTGAAGGTCAATGTATGATACATGGTTGAATTCGTGTTACAGCTCACTTACAAGAATATGATAATAAAAATATGTTATCAATGGTAGAAACGTACGATGTTCTTGACGTTAGAAACTCATAATCATTTCTTCTAAAAGAAATGTTATCTTTAATATGCATCTCTTTCAAACAGTTCTATTCTTTCTGACACATTCTTCTGTATCACTAAAAGTAGCGAAATGATTTCGATAAACAAAATAATTGAAACACCCTGCATATTATGTTTTCCTATTAGGTTAGGTTAGGTTTATTCTTTCTTTGGCACAAAATACATATCTTATACCAAAAGTGGCATTTCAAGAAATTTCTTATGTAGCCCAACGAACTCTAGACCCTCATGTTTTCCTATTTACGAATATACATGTATGTACTGCCTTAAATGAGCGAGCTTATTGACAGAGACTTCCGTTCCCAACTCTCAAGTATGTCAAATGTATTTATTATAGCTAAAGTTCCTATTTGATTAGTGATATGCATCAAATGTAAACACGTTACAGCATTTCTCCTAAAACTAATTATACCTCAAATATTCGTACGTAAATGTATTTTCAGCATCGCGCTATACGGCTGTTAAGCGAAGTTAACTGTAGCTGGCGCATCTCGTCGAATGTGACGCATTCAACGTTCCAGGATTAAGTGCGCGCGCAGACTCGACTCGACTTCATGCACGTACCAACACTTGCGTGGCGTCTCCGCTTCATTAAAAGCGC
This sequence comes from Andrena bucephala, assembly GCA_947577245.1. Classification (NCBI taxonomy): domain Eukaryota; kingdom Metazoa; phylum Arthropoda; class Insecta; order Hymenoptera; family Andrenidae; genus Andrena; species Andrena bucephala. Next base: position 110,666,428 of record OX387715.1, read on the forward strand.
AGACAGCAGGCACGATGGGGAACGAGCCAGTCGGATTAAAATATAGAGTGGCGGACATATAGGGGAGGGTTGCCTATATCGTACCACTTAAGACATTTTACGTTATATTTCATATTTGGTACTAATTTCAACGCAAATGACTATTGGATATTGTAGCTTGATCTTTTAGGCACCTATTATATGCTTAACCTTCTGTTCAGAACAAATTAATTTGTTATTAATCGTTTTGTCACATACTGTAAAAGGTACGATTTAGGCAACTGGTCTCCTAAATCTTACCTCCATTAAAAATAGTATCAATAATAAATAGAGTAGAAAATATTCAACATAAAGTAATGATTATTATATAGTTACATGTACATACATATGTATATGGATCACACACAGGCCACAATAACCTATGAATATGATATATGTACATAACCTATGTAACATACGAGTTGTCAAATCCTACTGGTACGATTGTAGTGGTACGATTTAGGAAACATGGTGAATTTATTTATAAATATCAATTTAAACTTTATAATGAATGTAATATGTACTTAAAATGAATGTAAAATATTCTACATTAAACCCGCTTTTAGAAAAATACAAAAATACAGGACAAAATTGTATTGTTTGATTATTATCAGCTAAAATAAACTGGTAAAAAGTTACATCAATCATACCTGTTTTTTTTAAAATGTTTATAGCATGCACAAAATAAGGTGCAAGCTCAAAAGGTTTTGTTTCTATTTCTTATTTCGCATTTACTTGATATTTTTATCGTCAGATGTCGTTTATATTCAGTAATTACTGGAGACACTATAATAAGTGTCTCTATTAATTACTGAGAATTTGAAGAGGTACGATTTAGGTGACTCTCCCCTACATACTCACAAATATACGAATATATCAGTTTTTACTGGCTATAATGTCATACAGCAAGGAAATTAATTAATTTTCACGATGATCTTTCTTAACGTGTATTTATACATTTTGAAAACACAAAGTAATTTTAAACTAACTTAAAGATTAAAAAGGGTAACACAAATAATTGTAGCTTCAGTCCCTATTGTTACGGTCACAAACTTATGAACAACGTTTTTGCAATGTCTTATTAGTAGGTATACCTACTACCTTTGAGAACAGATATAAACATTTTTTCAAGTTATTCTAAGGTTAATATTTTGTCACCTTACAATTTTGTGTAATGTCTGAAGCACAGATTTTATCGAACGAACACATCGGCCGACGGGAATAAAGCACCATGCATGTTCAATTACTTTATATAATTCATTGATATTTTTTGTTCTCTTATAGTCTTATTTCCTTATCCACAGCAATCCACAGATTTAAGTCCGGACGTTGTGCCGGCTATTTTACTACATACATTTTTCATTCATCTAAAAATTGTTTGACAATTTTTTCTGCGTACTTTCGATCTTATTGGCTTGATACATCCAATTTTCGGGTAATATTTCTCCAGCAGGCGGCAAAAGATCGTTGTTAATAACATTTAAATACACCAAAAGAAAAAAAAATCTATGCAAAGACGTTGTATTGCAGTCATTAAACAAAATGGTAAAGCGACAAAATATTAACCTTACAATAACTTAAAAAAAATGTTTCATCTAGTATTCGTTTTCAAAAGTAGTACTAATAATATAGGTATTGTAAAGACGTTATTCATAAGTTTGTGTCCGTAACAAAAATGACTGGTGTTACTATTATTTTTATTATCTTTTTTAATTGTTCAAATTAATTTCAAATTACTTTGTGGTTTTAAAGGACATATATAAATACACGTTAAAAAAATTAATCATGAAAATTAATTCATTGTAGTTTTACTACTCTGCTTCGCAAAAAATTTAAATTCTGATTTTATAAAAAAAAATTGATTTATTTTTTGTGACAATAGTCACAACCATCTTGTTTAGCTAGGCATAAGGAGCTGGGTCACATTTCGTGACCTCAGAGTTTACCGTGCGAAAGTTTTTAGGCGACAGACAAACACACAAACACTTTCTGTGTTACCTATATGTTATGATGATATCATATAGGATATACATACGTATGTCCGTAAGTACATATACGTCCGCTACTGTACATATACAGGGGTGGATTTAGGTATAGGCCAAGTAGGCTGCGGCAAATTTTGGGAAGCTGCAAATTTTTCGGAGCGACAAATTTTGGGCAGCATGAAGTTTTGGGGAGCGACATATTTTGGGAAGCTGCAAATTTTGGGAAGCGGCAATTTTTGGGAACCGGCAAATTTTGGGAAGCGATCAATTTTAAGAAGCGGCAAATTTTGGGGTGCGATCAATTTTGAGAAGCGGCAGATTTTGAGGGGCGACAAATTTTGGGAAGCGGTAGATTTTGGAGGCGGCAAACTTTAGGGAGCAGCAAATTTGGGGATGCAGCATATTTTGGGGAGCGGGAACTTTTGGGAGGCGATAAATTTTGGGAGGCATCAGATTTTGGGGAGTGACAAATTTTGGGGAGCGGCAAATTTTGAGAAATGGCAAATTTTGGGAAGCGATCAATTTTAAGAAGCGGCAAATTTTGGGGAGCGATCAAATTTGAGAAGCTGTAAATTTTGGGGAGCGATCAATTTTGAGAAGAGGCAGATTTTGAGGGGCGACAAATTTTGGGAAGCGGCAGATTTTGAGGGGCGACAAATTTTGGGAAGCGGTAGATTTTGGAGGCGGCAAACTTTGGGGAGCAGCAAATTTGGGGATGCAGCATATTTTGGGGAGCTGGAACTTTTGGGAGGCGATAAATTTTGGGAGGCATCAGATTTTGGGGAGCGGCAAATTTTGGGAAGCAGCAATTTTTGAAGAGCGACAAATTTTGAGCGAAAATAATTGGGAAAGGTTTAAACACAGAGGCTTCAAACAACATTAAAAACAATTCCCCTTTTTTTTTGTGCCGAATTAGCAATGACTCAGATGTGAGTTGCCATATTGAATCAATTTTTATATTGTCTCGACTCTTTTAAATTAAAATATTTTATGATATTTCACGGAAAGGGCGGCAGACGCTTGTTAGCCTATGGGCGCCAAATCTTCAAATTCGCCCCTGATCGTTCCCCAGTGATTGTTAGCCGAAAAAGTAATCTTGTTTGCTCGGAACCCATTATCTGATGTGCAGTTGGTGAAATTCGACCTTATGTAGCGATAGGACCGATTAAACTCTTGATTATCCACCGATATGAGGTTTAAGGGAAACAGTCGTCACGATGAGACACTTGGTATGATTAATTCTGCACGATTTTTTTCAGGATTCAAGTGAGAAAAGAAAACGTGCGAAATAAAGCACAGTGAATTCATTTTCTTCATCTTCCTCTTTCGCTTTCTCTATCCATGGTCCCTCGGCCGTCAATCACAACTCGTTGGTCCAATTTGCTAATGTGCAACGTTAATTGTCCAGTTAAAGTAGTTAGTTGAATTAGCGGATCGACGAACTCTGTCGATCGGCAGATCACGTTGCGACTCGGTGGCAAATGCGATTTTCTGAGAGAGTCTCTGATAGACTTGTGAATGAAAGTCTGTCGCGTCTCGGTTGAGGAATCAATGGAGCGGTCACAATTTCACACAACTCTTCAGCCGTGGAAATAAAGGGCCAATTCATTGATGAAATTTCTTTCAAAAGGGCAATACAGTGTGAAAATTCGAAAACCACAATTTATTCTTCTGGACTCTCTGATAGGATTGCATTAAAATTCGTAGAAATAACGGAGCTACAAGCGTTTTACCAGACGTGGGAATACGAGAGGTCTATGATGTCCCAGTATTATTATTTCTCCATTATTTTATAAAGTTATTCTCGAACGTTTCGTTGCATCGTGTCTGGACCTGCCCATGATCCGGTTACATCGCGTCGGCAGCACGTGTACACGGCGCTAAACTGTATCAAATTATTGGCCATTTTTAGTTTCAAGTAATATAGACCCATAAAAAACTTTAAAAAAGTAAAAAAAAAACGCCAAGTACATGAAAAAGTCGAGGACGAAAAAAAGTATTATCAAATAAATATCAAATAAATCACAAAAAAAAGAAAATAATATAATTACAATATAAAAAAAAAAAAGTGAAATCAAAATGAGCTGCAAGTACATCACAAAAAAAGGAAAATAATATAATCACAAAAAAAAGAAAATAATATAATTACAGTATAAAAAAAGATGTGAAATCAAAATGTGCTGCAAGTATATCACAAAAAAAAAGAAAATAATATAATCACATAAAAAAAAAAAATTTCAAGTAATATAGATTTAATAATATTTAATTCAATTTAATAATACAGATTTATAACGTTCAATGATAATTACAGCACATCCTATGTGACGTTGATCAATTGCATATATATATATATTTTCTTATAGGTTAGGTATCACGGTATGTAAATAGTCCGTAGTGAATAAGAAGGAAGCACCATATAATCAATATTTTAACATCCAAATTTCTGGGGGCTCTCGATGAACTGATTGTTGTGGACGATCTGAAAATTTCCAAAATTATGATACAAGTTAGGATTTTAAATTATATTTCTGCTACAGACTTTACGGCGGGATACAGGAGTCACGTTGCAAATTAATAAAATTCAGTAAGTGATTACAAAATTTATTTAAAGAATAAAATTCAATTTTTTTTCTTTTTACAAAGCTCTTGCATTACTTCAGTCGTGGTTACATTAATCTAGGGTTCCTTGCCCCCCCCCTGGGTGCGCAACGTACATATATACATTTTACGATTAATAAATTAGAATAAATTACACCCGCTGATAATATTATTCGATACTATTATTTCCTGAAATAAGCGAGTATAACGCCCAGGCTCTGCAGCTTGTAATGCAAAACGATCTAGGGAAAGGTAGCATTTAAGGGGGCTATTAGACACGTAAAATTGATGGTTTCTTTTGTGTTGGATTACTTAGGTACCAAGTAATCATTATGCCCGTAATTTTTACAGTTTTTTGTGGACGCGATTCCGAGTAATTGCCAAAAAAAAATTGTCGGAATGTTCAAATTTGTTGACATTATTAAGCGCTGAAGATGGTCCTGCGTAGTGCGCAGATGTAGTTGGTGTACATAGTATCAAGTGAACCAATCATCTGAAAGCAAAATGCTTTGGGGTGAGCAATTTCTACACCAAAATTTACAACATGGAATTTAACTGGCGAGTTCAAACAAAAATTGTGAAAGTTACACACGAATCAATTTTCTTCCCACACTTTTACGGAAGAAAATCGTCTTGAATCGTTTATAAAAATTTTTACAAACATCCAATGTTGATACGGAAATTCCATGTTATAGAGAAAAGAATTCGACATCTCCAGATAAAATTTCAAGTGAAAATATTCATTCGTTCAAAAGTTATGATGTACATACACGGTGATATACGGTGTTGAAAATGTAGTTTCGAGGTAAACGGCTTCAAAGTTAAGTTCCATACGCCAATACCGCTCTGCGAGGCCGTTACTTGGCGGTGCACTCAGTTACGTTCAGCGTTATAATTTCCGTAATTATTCGAATTTCCTCACGAAACTTTGTTGTAAATGTTCACAAAGTATCAGACTTTCAGAATTAATAGTAATAAAAAATCGATTTTTTGACATGTCAATAGCGCCCTGTACCCTCTGAAGGGGGGATTGCGCCTTGTTGGGCTGAAAAATAGGTAATTTTTTGTGAATTTTTTGTGCAAAAACTGTTCGACAAATTAATTTGAGGTTTGGCAGGCTGTTTCACTGTATCTTGAACTATTGTTCTGAATTTTTGTGTGACAGTGAAAAAAAAACATGGCACATACAAAGAGGGTGTTAAAAAATAATCGGGTGGTGCTGGCGTTGACGAAAAGTACTGTAAGGGTTATCCGAAACATAAAAAGGATTCTTAATCTATATTAATGTGGCTATCGGTGGTAGTAGATGCATTAAGGAAAATAAAAAAAATGTTAAAATGGCAGCCTTTTGAAGAAGGCGAAGCGTCCTGATTTGAGTCTGAAACAGGGTTTGCTCTAAAATCGGGAAAACTTCTAATTATTATTATTTTATGTACGTACGCGCATATCTCCTCAGCATGCTGTGTCAATATATATAAAACTAAATAGTTAAAAATAAAAAATAAAATTTTAAATTAAAACCGACATCAAAAAATAAAATTGCACTAAAAAGTAAAAAATAATTTTTTCCCTAATTTAATCCTCGACTCTCACATTTTTTAAGTCGGTGCCTCATCATTTGCATTGTGTAAATCTGGCGACGACTTACAAAATGTAAGAGTCGTAAATTAAATAAGGGAAAAATTATTATTTCACTTTTTTTGTGTAATTTTATTTTTTTGTTATCGGTTTTATTTATTTTTAAGTGACTTGTCAACTGGTCTTTCTCGGCGGTTAACAGGCAAAAATTGAAAACAGAAGATTTAAGAATATGAAACATTTTTAAGAAAAATTTCAAATTTTGTATTTCTCCCTTTTTATTTTACCTTTGAAATAAGAATAGAATGTACGATCTGAAATATTGTAATGCTTCTTAAATGTCCCCCGAAAAGATCACTGAGCATTAGCAAATTAACTAATAATAATAAAATATTATTAAAAGTGTACTATTTGATAACTCAATATTAACGTTATTCGACAAGCTAATACATTATCCTTATTGCAATTTTATGTCAGTAATTATTGAAAATATGAAAAACTATCTAAGATAAATTATTTATTTGAAGTCGCTCGAATAATGCCCGAGCTTGTAAGCGACAATAGCAACGCGACATCGCCGCTGATGATAATCCCATTGGACACTTTGCTTTGCCGATCATGTGTTACATTGTGCGGGTAGTGTGAGCTGGCACACGTACACACCACTCCTCGTTGAGTACCCCCCAGTGATGTTATAAAAGCGGCGGGTTGCCCCTGGTACCGTCATATTTGCGCTGTCAGCAACATCTATACGTGTCGAATTTATTCGCGTGTACCCCGAGACACCGGCTTCAAGATGGTGCAGATCGTAGGAAGGTATCAATACCTGTCGAACGAGAACTTCGACGAATTCGTGAAGGGCCTGGGCTTGTCGGAGATGGCAACCCCGTTCGCGACCTCGAAGCCCACCGTCGAGATCTCAAAAGACGGCGACCAATGGACCATCGTTGTCACCGCCGAAGACCGGACTACCTCGACAACCTTCAAACTGAGCGAGCCCTACGAGGAGAAGCTGCCCTCCTTCGACCGCAAATTCCAGGTCAGTCGCGACACCGTGAAATAGAGATTTTAAATACCCCTTTCTGCTGGGAACGACTTCAGCATAATTCAAGAGTCCTTGTAGAAAACCCTGTAAGAGCCAAAATTAAAAAAAAATTTGTTGTAAAATATTCTACGTGCCAATGGTAACACTATAGTGTAGAATTTGATTTCTGGCACTTACAGTGTTTTCTATTAGGACTCTTCGATTTGCATTTAGGATGGGTGTGGATATAGTTTTGAGTTCTCAAGTGAACTTTTTTTTATCTAGTATGTTAATAGTAGTGAGTCTTATTGGTTAACTACGATCAGGGCATCGAACTCGAGGAGACTGACTGCCACGATACCCTAAGCGGCAATTGACATCACTTTGCTTGCGATGTATTATAATTTAGGTGGTACATGATGGCAATGTCGATATATGAGGCGATGAACTTTGTACAATATTAAGTCTGATAAGAGAGAGATTGATAATACTCGGTGTAGATTTTAGTGATAACTAGAAGCAGGGCCGCATATATTCCTTTGGAGGCCCTAGGGGCAACGTCATTATAAGGTCTCAAAAGAACAAGTCTATTTCTACGATTGTGTGAAATACGTAGATATAGGGAACAAAATAGATGATACTCCAAAAGTTTTCTGCCTCGTTGGTGGTGCGCTCGCTTTATGGAATACAGTGGTTTCTGTTGGTTTTATATTCTAAGGAAAGAACGACGATTTTTTTCAAACGAAGAAATTTTTCAGCTGTCTCTAATTTTTATATTATGAATTTAATATTTAGAAAAAAGTATTTTATTTTGATACTATGTATAAATAGGTTGTTTTTTATTTTGTTGTTTGCGAGAAGTAAGGTTTTAAAATGTGAAATTCCCTGCGTGAAATGTTACTTCGAAATGCACGTTCTCCTTTCAAATTTTAAAGTGCAGAAAATATTTTCTAAGCAGAAAGAGAAATGTACTTTTGTTAATAACCATTCGAGCAGTTGCCGCCTGGGCCCCTGTATAAAGGGCCTCTGCAGGGCCCCAAGACCAAAATAAATTATGATTAAGAATAGGTATCCAAATACTACATTTTTTTTTCGTACTACTACACTTGGCCCGTTTTTAGCAAACTACCTCTTTATTTTCCCGAAAACATGGGACCCTGTCCAGCAGGACCCCTAGGGCCCTATCTTCAAAAATAATTATGATTTTAACTAAACACTTATTTTTTTCTGTACTACTACACTTGCCAGTTTTTAGTAAAGTACCTCTTCATTTTCCCTTAAAAATGGGCCCATGAGGACGTTTGCCACCTGGGCCTTGTTATTTAAATCCGCCATTAATGTTCGCCAACTCGAAAATTAAAAAAAATTTGAAACTTCGCAGAAATTTAGTTTTTAAGTGAGGCTAATAACGGAACCATCTTTTGTTGCGGAAATGAAACGCTCCTTGAGGTGAAAACACCCTTTCAAAGAAATTGTAAGTTCTCATATTATCGTGAATATCTGCGAAACTGTAAAAGGTGTCGAGAAAAATTCTAATTTAAAGTTTTATGATTTTTGATATCCTAGAATATAGTGATAAAGAATTTAAAAAAAAAATTATTTCTTTAAAAATTTACCCCACCACCCTTTTTATCGAAAATTCTTTATCACCATATTGTAGGATATCAAAAACCATACAACTTTGAATTGAACTTTTTCGAATACGAAAACTAACCATTTGTTTGAGGAGCTGTTCTCACGTCTTATTTTCGAAACAAAAATGTGTACGTTATTAATATCGTTTGAACTACATTTGTACAAAGTTCCTAATTTTTTTGAATATTCGTGTTGCCAAACATCCCTTGTTAGTTTAAGTTCCTCGCTAAGGGTCTGGTTACGAATAATAAATATTAGGCAAATCTATCCCGTCTAGTCGGAATAGCTATAGATAATCGATATTTAATTTATTTTTAAAAACTTAAGAGATGTATAAATTATTGCATTTTCATTTAGATATAATCGAGTTTAGTGTATTATGTAGTTAATTTTAGTCATAATATTAGGCTGTAGAACTAAACTATTATCATGAAATATTATTACATGTTTTATTTCTAAGTAATTTTAGAAAATCTTAATATTTAGAGAGTTGTTTAAAATGCCTAAAGTGAAGGGTGCTAAAGTTATTTAATTAAAATTCAGTCTTTAGACCCGGTTCATCCAGTGACTCTGCTCCACTTGCGCCGATAATGTCCGCCACCTGTCATAACGATGGAAATATTCAGGATATCGCTAAATGAAATTTTTATTTGATCGTTTTGCAGAGCTTAACGGTACAGGAAGGTGATAATTTCAGAACGGAAACGACGGTGAAGGATGCTATCAAGATCATTCGCGTCTACGAATTTACAGATGCCGGCATGCATGTGGTAAGTGATTTTTTTATTCCCACTATTTGCCGTTTATGATTAAAATATTAACAAGCATCATTGAGAAAATTGAAATGAAACGATAGCATCGTTACAAATTTCACAATTACCCCACAAATCACGGTTTCATCAAACAAGAAAAAATGATAATTATAAGGTGTTCAACTGAAACTTGTATAATGTTACTAAATAATATTATTAAATAGAAAGATTGAAAACAACATTAAATTTTCAACTTAAATTTTCAACATTCAGGTAAATTTCTATCAAGGATTGAATATTTGAAGAATTTCAGCATTTCTCTAAAAAACAATTTTAAAAAATTGAAAAAGAACATTATTGTTTAATGTTGAATTGCATATCTGTTACATAATGTTTTGGTGGTTATCCTTGAATTACTTGTAACTTTCTTTTTCAGCATCTGTCCTCGAATGTCAGCGATGCCAAGGCAGTACGTACATACAAAAGGCTCTAAAGTACACGAATAATTAGATAAATAACATCGCCTTTTTATATTAACTAAAAATAAAAGCTTTTTACGATTTTACTTCGATTTTTTCTTCTTCGATCCAACCTTTCTTTGCTTTCCTGGAAACAGTGAAATAGAATCTTGTGGGAAGTCAAAATAGATAAAAGTTTGGAACAATAAATGACACAACATATTTACTTAATTACCATTAATTCTAAAATTTGTACTGGATCGTACTAATTTTTCAAGTTATTTTGTATATAATGTGTTCCAAAATTATGGGAAAAGACGAAACTCTTGCATCGACGTTACTCTTTGTAGGCCTCTGGAATTTAAATAGTCTGCCCCTTAATGGGGGAGACCACTGTAAAAAATCGAAAAAATCGATTTTTTCTTTTTCACATTTTCTGAAAGACATACGTTTCAAGAATGCTCTCTTAAAATTTTATGAAGAAATTCGTAAAAATTGGCGGAGATATAATATTTCCGGTGAAGCGGTGTCAAGCACGCGACTGATTGTGAGCCGAGCGAAACTTTAAGCGCGTTTTTCTCAGAATTACATTTTTTACCCGCGTCGAGAGTATACAGAGAAAACTATACGTTCAATTGACATGAGCAAAGCCATTAAGGCTGGGGGCACACGAATGTTTTTTTCGACGTCCGTCGCGACGTAAGTCTAATATATTTCAATGTATGGTCGTAACGTCCGTCAAAAAAACGCTCGTGTGCCCCCAGCCTTATTGTACGAAATTAACGGCCTCCTATTTTTTTTATCAATATCTTTACCCCCAAAAATGATTTTTCTTCAGTGGTCTGCCATTTTGTTGTCCTTTGCGATATTGACTTTTTGTGATTGTTACGTAATAGACGTAGGCTTCTAATATCTAAATATTTTTGTGTTTTTGAATTCGGATATACCATATGGCTAAGGTTCTGTCAACAACATAGGAACGATTTTGCCGCAGCGCACATTTTGACGAAGAGTGTACCGGAAACGGATTTATGAATTGGATTGAAAATTTTTTTTTACCCTTTAATATGTACATATTAACTATACTAAGCAATACATTGATTTACTTTGGTTGAAAAAAATCCCGAAAACACCCTTACTTTTCAGACCATTACAGTGGTCTCCCCCTTAACAATAAATAGGATTGTTACGAATTCACTGCCCCTTCTCATACATTGTATATATTATTATTATTACTATTCGTATCATTGCTATTGTTATTACTATTATTATCAGTATCATTGCGATTATTATTATTCTTATTTTATTGTTATCGTCGCCATTACAATAGGTGTTAGCATCGCCGTCATCATTAGTGCTACGAAAGTCGGGAAATCAAGATCAGGTCTAACCCCCTTTTCCCTCCCACCACGCACCCATTGCAACTCCTAACATCCACTCCGAGTTTTCCTTTACGATTAATCCGAAGAACCTGGTCACTCTGACTTCGGCAACCAGAATGTAAAGAAATAAAACAAACGTTAAGCAACTCTTGGAAATCAGGGGCCACGGCGGTGGCTCCGCCTAGTTCTTATTTCTGGAACCCAGGATTTAAACGGTTCCAAACGTCATAGCTCATTCCGTAACATGGAATGGTTCTGTTAACTTTATCTACTTATATCCCAAAAACGAAACCGCAGATTGCAAAATAATAAAGGGTTTTTCGATTTCTATTCTCACGAGGAACTTCCAGGATTGTCTTGTTTTATAATTTTGGGGCCCGCTGTTTAACCTTCGTTAGTCAATTCGAATGATTAAAATTCTACTTTTTAGTAACTAAATAATTATCAAAATGTAACCTATATTCGAGGTTAGGTTAGGTTAGGTTAGGTAAATTGTAACCCCCCTTCAGGGTCGACCACCTTGGCGTGGTGAGGGGGCTCTGGGGCAGCGGCGATGGTCCCCGCCGGGCGTTACGCGAGGGATTCGTCCTTCGCTTAGCGGCCGTCGAGGGATGCTACTGCTCCAGCTAAGGGTCGATCAAACAGCATCGGCGGTGGATTTGGCGGCCCCGCAGTGATGGGCCGCTGAATCTGGCGCCGGTACCGCTGTGGGGACTGCAGTGGCGGGGAGAGGGGACGGGGGTCCTTGAACTTATAGGACCCCCCGGGAGCGGCCAAATAGCGGCGCTCCCGATTACCGCATTTGGGGCGAGTTCGGCGGTTCTTTATGGAGTGGCCTTATGGCACACTGGACCGCTCGCTCGGGGGGCTGGCCGCGTTTGGCCGTTGTGGTCCTGGCGTCCTTCCCTCGGGGTGTTCGGTCGGCCCATAGGGTCCTGGCGATCGTCCCCACGTGGAGCGCCCCTGCCCCAGTATAAGCAGCGACCCCGGAAGGGGGTGACGCGGGCGTGTGACCCGTCGCATGTCACCCGGAGTTGGAAGTTAGGAGTTTTCCCCCGGGGGTGGGAGTATGGCAGCGTGAGCGCGGGCGCCTTCTGACTGGCGTCCGCGCCCGCACGACTTCCCTCGGGAAGGGCCCTGAATAGGGGCATAGGCGCGGGAACACCTATACGCATCCGCGGGGGAGGCATGCGAATGTGGTTCCCCGCGCCAGGTCACCTTGGTGGTTTTAGTGGGTTCGAGTCCCACATAACCCCTGACCCTCCCCCCAGGGTTAGGGGTATCCGTGCGGATTTCCACCAAGTTAAAAAAAAAAAAAAAAAAAAAAAAAAAAAAATTGGACGTTACGATTCAGGTGCTCTTGTAATTAAACCTTTCTACTCGTGTGATTCTATGTGGAATCATTAACTTATATAGTTAGCATTTATCACTCACACTAGCAACTAACCTAAACATTCCACATCTCATCGTATCGTATGTACTTACATATACAGTAAAGTCTCCCTATGGGCTCGCTGGTCGGGACCGGCGATGAGTCCTCATGGAGACCCGAGTCCTAATTCCGAGTGTTCGTTTCTCGCTTCTTTCTGGTCGAAGGGGGAGCGAGATGGAATGCTTTGCGTGCGCGGCAGGCGTGCGCGACGGGTGCGAGCGCTCAGATGGAATCGTGACTGCTCGACGCATGCGGGCGACGGTCAGATAGCCAGGCACGGCACGAGTCTTTTTTGGGCCCTAGGCGAACTTGCCAAATTCCGCCATTTATTATAATATATTTATTTGAGTTTATTGATGACCTTACTCTGAATTTTTATTCGTAGTATTAAACCACTTATAGTACAACTTGTAATATTTAATTTTAAAGTTTATTTTGAACAATACCAGCAATGAAAATACCATTTTGCACCTATTGTCGACTTTCCGCCCAGGGCCAAAAAAGACTTGAGCCGGGCCTGCGTCAAGATTTAGCGACCATCGCGCACGCCCGCCGCGCATGCAAAGGACGGAGTATCAGGCCTCCGAAAGACGGAGCGAGACAAAACATCAACGCGTCGTCTGTCTCGTACCGTCCTCGCTCGCTTTCAGCGCCTTTCGCTCGCTCTCGTTCCATCTCGCTCTCGCCTTCGCCGGACAAGAGTGAGACAGAAGTGGTGGGGATAGGTGACAAGCCCTCATCGTGTGCACAAAACCGAGCCCATAGAGAGACTTTACTGTACTTTTTCGCTTGGCAGAAAAAATGAAGAGCAGAAGGGGTTGCTATATCTCATTTTTAATAAATGCCATCAGGTGGCAACGGGCATAGTAGGTATGCACCTACTTTATATTCAGTTGTTCTGTAAGTATACAATACGCTTTATTCGGTACGTATGTCAGCTCAGAAACAGCTTTCTGTTAACAATCGATCAAGGATACATGATTTATTTTCCCCTATTATACAATTTTTTTGATTTTATTTGAAAATGTTCTTCAAATACATTTTCAGTTTCCCCTCTTCGGTTTGATCTCATTTCTTGTATCAGATGTGATGGATCGATACCCACTAATAAATAAGTTAATACTTCCAATAATAAATACTTTCCTCATACACCTAACAAATGTTATTGACTAGTACTGCGCTGTTTTATATGTAAAGCCTGGTCCACACTTGTTACCGCACCTCGCTCTGTTACCGCGACCTGTTACTTAAGCTAAACCGGTCATGGTAACAGGTCGCGGTAACTGAATGAGGTGCGGTAACAAATGTGAACCCGGCTTTAGACTCCTCCAACATAAAATGTAAAAAATGCTGATTCAGTAATAACATTATCGGAAGATCCCTACGTAGATTAGTATTCACTACAAGTGGATAAATGAAGCTCGTGTAGATTTATATCATTATCCAATTGGATTACAATAGTTCTTAGGAAAAAACCGCATTAATTGTAGTTTATGAGGTGTCATAATACTTATCTTTGAGAAACTATATTGGATACTGCACTACAGGCTTGAGATTACATTTTTTTTTAATCATAGTAAATATCTTTACTCTATGCACAAAAAATGTATAACTATAGCGGATGATAGTGAGGTCTTTACTGTACATATCCAAACCGAAGATTAAAAAATAAGTGATATCACATACCGCCAAAATCTTCTCCATTCTGCAGCACCAATTTTGTGCGAATAGCGATTAAGGGACATCGCCATTCGGTGATTCGATTTTAAGATTATTTTTGGGAACTGTTTTTTTTAAAAAACCATAATAATGCATAGCATTGTGAAACTTTCCACGTATAAGTGGAATAATTCACATTTACTCTACATTCAGGAATTTTTGTGGCAATTAATAGTTAATAATAAGTGGGACATTGCAACTTTCATAGTCATGATTTTGACTACCAAACTTATCATGGAAGCATTTTAAAGATCCAGATTATCTTTCGTCGTATTTTTGCAGTGGAATAAGTCTTTCCGCGGCTTATGAAAAATTCAAAAAATTTGAAGAATTCACTGGTTGTAGGTCGGACGAGAGCTACGGGTATGGTGAACAATTGTGAGAAGTCTGGAGCCAGTCGGAACATTCGTTTTCGAGATTTCATTTCAACCATTTCTGAAAATGTAGTTTCAAGCCGGGTCCACATTTGTTACCGCACCGCGCTCTGTTACCGCGTTACAATTGTTTGTAGACTGTAAAAGTGGAAACATGTATTTGAGCTTTTAATTAACTTAATCGGGCCAAAAGTGGTAAAAATGGATATCAATTTCAGGAAGGCTAGTGTTTCAGAACGACTGGTAATAACTCTTCGCTTCATGGCGAGTGGGGATTCATGTACTATATGCTTGCACTTTGTGCAGATGGTAACGGGCTTTGATACGCGAAGACGGCCAAATTAAATTCAGAAGGTAACGCGTTGCTCCGTCGGAGTGGGTTGCTTTACCGACATTCATCGCAACGGTCGAACCAAGTAACGAGCCATAGTATGCAGTAACAGAATATCGTCTACATTTGTTACCATGACCAGTCAGTTAGGTAACAGGTTGCGGTAACAGAGCAAGGTGCGGTGACAAATGTGCACCCGGCTTTAGAGTTAAATACTTGCGCTCAACTACCTACCCAGCGCACGTTTTACTGCTTTCTACCTTAGGTATTTAGAGATCGCAGACTAGTATTTTAGGAAAATATCCTTAAAAGTGAAGTTTATGAAAATGTAACAAGAAAAAAATCGATTTTTTTGTCCGATTGAATGGGAATACCCCTGTAACATTCTCGGGTGGAAAAAACCGATTTCAAACATCTCTTCTTCAATTGCCTTGCTGAGAGGAGGAGCCTTTCCTCGTTCAGCTCTTTGGATGACATTTTGAACATACGTGGCCACTAGGGTGGCTCTTATTTTTTACTTTTGGAGTTTCAATAGTTCCAAATAAAAAAAAATCTTGAAAATAAATTTCACCAGAGTAACTAAAAGCTACACCCTAGTGGCCACAGTAAGGGTCGAGCGCACTTCATATTGCCGCATTGCATTTTTCACAAGTCTTCCAAGTTCGAGGCACCATTTACTTCAGGGAATTGTTATCTAGTAATTCTTTTCATACTACTAATGCACCATGAGGCGTGGTCCTGATCTGGCAGATACGTCATCTTTCTCCTATCTTCTTTCTACTATAATTCTCTTTCCTTGGAAATTTGTCCTTTCCGTTCTATCTCCGCTTTTAAACGTGCAGCCCGCTCATTTATTTTTCTCCACTTTCCTTCACTTCCTGTCTTCTGGATTATCTAGCAACTAGCTATGTATTTTCATGTAATAGGGTTAGATTTCAGAACAGCAAGAATGCTGAACCTCGTCCATTCGTCACTTCATTAACGCAATGTAAATTTTACGATGTAATAAAGACGAAATATTATTATTATATACATAAATATAAAATGTACACCTTAGTAGTAGACGATAATGGTAATTACAACAAAAAGAGGAATAATTATAATACATGTTTGCTCCGAATGGTATAAAATGCTTTACTTTGCACAAATTTCGTAAAATGTTGTAATGCATCCAGTGTTCGAAAAGTAATTTTTTTTTCCGACCCAAGAATAGATTAAAAATTTAGCAGTAATAGACGATTAACGTTCGTTGGACAATATAAGGATTTAACGCCCCTGAAGCGCTTCTTTGGCGCGAAAGCGATGTTCAGACACCGCCTAGCGACCCCTATGGAGAAAAAAAAAAGGAACGAAGAAAATTTAGCAGTAATATAAGGACTTAACGCCCTTGAAGCGCTGTCTCCGGCGCGAAAAGGATGCCAAGGCACCGCCTAGCGACCTCCAAGGAAAAAAAGATTCATTAATTAATTAAAATTTAGCAAATGTAGTATCGGGACATTACTGTTAGGTGACTAACCAGCCAAGATCTCCCATGCGTTTTTCCTTGTCTCTGATCTCTTCGTCTTAATTCTTCCTATAAACATCACTATTGGTCAGTTTCTGGATATCCCACTTGTATCTTTGAATCGTACCATTTTTTGGTTCAAGCTGATTTTGTAACTTTAAAAATAATGAAGATATTTTAAGGGTTCGTGATAAATGACACACTTGGCACATAATATAACGTTTACTTCTTATCTTTTCCTATTTTAAAAAAGTAAAAAACGCTAACACGATAAATGCATGAGAAAGTTTCTTGTTTAACAAATTTTGAAGTTTTCAATGTAAGCTATTAGAATTTTTAAAAATATAATATTCAATAATATTAAGAGAAAGAATTCACGAAAAAGAAAATACGTTTTTACTTCATCAGAGCGTGATAGCAACTTTGCGTTGCCAATCATCCACGGTTGTCCACTTAGTAAACAACATTTGCGAATGAACATTTTTTGTACATAATGTGACACAATAATAAATGAATAATATTAATAGTTTAACAATAATGTTTATATGATTTCTTTTAAAAACATTTTTATGCATACTTATTGACAAAAGAACAAGGATTGGAGTTGTGTATCACTAGAAATGACATTAAAATTGGGAGTAAAATCGGAAAATTGGATATTCTTGCGCGGTGAAATTCTTTGGCAGTTAAAAACACTCTGTGGTTCTGTTACAAATCGTTTAAAACATTCTTTGCATCTTTATTCGTATCGATTAGTGGCAGTAAAGACCGAATACCTGTTTCGCAGAGTGTATAATCAGTCGCATCCTTAAAATTCACAACGAAATGGTCCTACGAGGGGGTTAAAAACAATTCCTTCTACAGGATACAATTTCTTCCTTCGAAACTTCGATCACTGAATGATGAACGATTCCTTGCTGTTAATCTCGTTTACTCTCCCTCTCCATCTCTTGAAGACATTGGTTCTCCGATCGAACGATTTTCGCGTGTGTGCACAAATCGTCTCTCTCGTTTCGTATTTGTTCGAATTTTTATTTTAATATAATATGTATCACATTGACTCATAAAAGTGCTGTACACATAAATGGATAGAGAATACATAAGAAATGGTGTTAATGAATGACGAGTGTATAATATTCTCTCGCATGTATACTCAACTTCGGAATAGGAACAAACAAATAAAAGAAAAAATAAATATATGGTACTTGTAGTTCGTTTGTGTATCAATGTTTGTGCTTGTGTGTATGTGTGTGTCTGAGTGTGTGTGAGCGCATGCGCGCGCGTAAACGCATGTTGTGTGTCCTCTGTGTGGGTGTGTATATAGTAAGTTCTTCTCCATAAAAAGTACGACGATTAATCCATTATCAAGTATAATGCACATATAAAATTAAGAAGTATAAAAAGACCGTCCAACTTCGTGTTTTACGTTAAGAATATGTTAAGAAACCGATTTCGTACGGTCAAGCGAGACGCGTCACGCTCCCATCGGATCTCGAATTTTCATCTCGGCGACTACGTTGGGCCTGTTCGTGTTTTCGTTTCTGTCTCTCTGTGTGTGTGTGTGTCGTTTTACAGGCCGATTACAGCACCACGTGGACATCCTTTCCCCCGGTAATCTCAGAGACCGCTTGGAAACGCGTTCGATGTATTTACAATCAACCGATAGCTCCTGTCCGCAATTTCTCCTCTCATAATCACCTCCTTTCGGCGATACATTTGTTCTATCCCAGCACGATCGAAACAATCCAGAAAGCCAAATCATAACATATATTTGTTTCCGTGTTCCTCTTTCAGGGCATGGCCTCTATCTCTCCCATCCCTCCTCTTTTTCTCTCTCGCTACCTTTCACACTCTCGCTCTTTCTCTCCTCACCAGATACAGATAAACAGAGTCATTATTTCATCGGTACATATACACATTAATATATATAATATATTATCTTTTATACTTTACGCTAGTTAATAGGTAAAAACTCCTCCCGTGTGTTCACGTTACATGTTCCCTAAGTAAACTACTTTTAGCGGATGTCTCCAGAGGCTCGTTCCTCGCAAAGAAAGGGCAACGTTTTGAAATTGGTGCACGACGTACGGTACGGATCAACATAAAACTAAGGGATAGAACCCGGCCATTCTATTCGCCCTGGATTCAATCGGAGCTCATGATCAGCTGATTATCGTTCGGGGTGACCACAGGCGAGAGGTCTTTTTTCGGCACGTCGTCAATTATCGTGTTCAACTCCACGCTCTCGGATACTCCGTTCTGTAGGACCTTTCTCTTTTCGACGGCCGTCGGCGTTTTTCCGCTTACCGCGGTTCTGCTGGAAACCTTGGTCGCGGGGGTGAGCTTTTTGGTGGGCGAGGCTGCCGTAGTGCTCTTGGTAGTCGAGGAGAGGCGTTTTACCGTGCTCGTAGTAGTGGAGGTCTTTGTAGCGGACAAGCGACTCGTCGTCTTGGACGCGGAGCTGGTCCTTGCCATGGAGATCTGCTTGTTGGCGGTCTCTTTCACCTGCTTGTCGATGATGGGCGACTTCGCAGTTAACAAGCTGCGAGGTTTCGTTGCGTTTCCAGCGACGGGAGCCGTCTTGGGTCTGGCTGTGGGCGTTGTGCTCGTGGTGGTGCCTGTTTTTGCGGTCGAGCTGGGTTTGCTAGCCGTCGTGACCGATGCTGGTCTTGCTTTTGTCGTTGTCGTCGTCGTTCCTGCGGAGACTCGAGTGGAAGAAGCAGCGGTTTTGACTAGCGAGGTCTTCGTCGTCGTTGAAACCTTACTGGTGGGAGGTTTAGCCGTGGCTGGTTTGCTCGAGGTTTTCACCTCGCCGTTTGTTGTGGGTTTTTTATCACTGGCCGCTGGTTTAGCAGCGGTCGCAGTAACTGGTTTCGGCTTCGAAGTGGCGCTAGTGGAAGTCTTGGTCGTGGATTTCGCCGTGGAAGAGCTTATAGCGGTCGTTTTTGCAGCCGGTTTTGCTGACGATGTCTTGCTGGCCGTTGTGCTTGATACTGTGGCCTTCTTCGGTGCGTCCAAATCCTTCGGGCGAGCTGTCGGAGTTGTAGTCGACTTCTTTGTTGTCGTGGTCGACGTTTTCGTTGTGGAAGTTACGGCTTTCGAGGGAGACGTCGGTGTTGACTTCTGTGCAGTCTTTGCGGTCGCGGTTTTCGTTGGTTTCGTGGCGACTTTAGTTTTCGTTTTGCTCTGCGCCGCGGCTGCGACTGCACCTGCTGTAGCTGCGGCTGCCACTACAGCAATTTCTGCGACTTTGCTCTCTGTAGCCTCGGTTGCTACTTCTGTTGTGGGTTCTTTGACTTCTGAAAGAGCTTCTTTGGCTTCCGAAAGAGCTTCTTTGACTTCCGAAAGAGCTTCTTCGACTTTTAGCGGTGCTTCTTCGACTTTTAGGGGAGCTTCTTCGACTTTTAGGGGAGCTTCTTCGACTTTTAGGGAAGCTTCTTTGACTGTTAGTAGAGCTTCTTCAACTGTTAGGGGAGCTTCTTCGACTTTTAGGGGAGCTTCTTCGACTTTTAGGGGAGCTTCTTCAACCTTTGAAAGAGCTTCTTCGACTGTTAAAGGAGTTTCTTCCATTTTCGAAAGAGCTGCTTCGAGTCCTGAAGGAACTTCATCGACCTTACAAGGAGCTTCTTCCATTTCTGAAAGAGCTGGTTCGATTTCCGCAAGAACTTCATCGACTTTACGAGGAGCTTCTTCTATTTTTAAAACAGCTGTTTCGAGTTCCGGAGGAACTTCATCGACTTTACAGGGAGCTTCTTCTGTTTCTAAAAGAGCTGCTTCAAGTTCTGCAGAAACTACATCGACTTTACAAGGAGCTTCTTCCGTTTCTAAAAGAGCTGTTTCAAGTTCTGCAGAAACTTCATCGACTTTACGAGGAGCGTCTTCCATTTTTGAAAGAGCTGCTTCGAGTTCTGAAGGAACTTCATCGACTTCTGAAGAAACGCTCGTAACCTTTTCCTCCTGAATGTTATATTCCATATCGATTAGCGGTTCGACGAGTTTCTCCGAATCTACAGCCTCCTTTAGTTCTTCTGTCTTCCTAATTTCCTGCTGAAGCTCTGGAATAATTTTGGATACCGGTGTTTCCACTGACGTCTCCTCCAATTTCGGTTGCAACTGGCTCTCCAAACCCGTGAACTCCTGCATAGATTCAGACAAATTCAAAGCAGACTTCTGCACCGTTTCCTCCACTTCCTGTGCCTCCGCTTCGGAGACTTCTGTCTCCATTGGTGCTTCTTTCAACTCAACAATCTCCTCGTCGGCTTTCTCCTCAGTTGTGGATTGAATAGGGCAAATGATGTCATCGACACTCTCCGCGACTTCATCAGGCATGCGCGGACTAGAAGGAGGTGTTGGAATTTCGAACTGGCTTTTCGTGCAAACTTTCTCTTCTTCCAGTTCACTAAAGTTCAGCAAATTCTCCTGTGCTGGTTCTGTGGATACCATTTCAATGAGCTTCTCTTCAGTTGACTCGATGTCATTATCCAAATTTTGCGCAACCGGCGCCACCGCGTCGCCAGCTTCCAGAAGAGGCGAGTGACAGACCTCACCCATTTTTATGGGAGATGACTGACAAACATCGCCTGCTTCAGTAACAAGTGACTGACAAACGTCGTCAGTTTTCATGATAAGCGATTGGCGAACCTCATCCGCTTGAGTGGTAGATGACTGACAAACATCGTCAGTTTCTATAGTAGGTGGCTGACAAATATCACTAGTTTTAATGGTAGATAACTGACAAACATCATCCATTTCTGAAGTAGGTGCCTTGCAAGCCTCGTCAGTCTCCTCAGCAACCGAGTGGAAACTGTAATGTCCAGGCATGAATTCCGGAGCATCAGCGTGCAACGAGGACAGAATCGAGGTAGAAGAAACCTCCGACTCTTTGTCCTTCACTGAAGCCACAACGTCATCTTCGTCATTTACCGCCATTTCCTTATCCATTGTATCAGGGATAGGCGACAACGACGACGGCGTATCTGCCTCCTTTGCAGGCACTTCCTTCTCCAAAGTAGTTTCTGGAATAGCCGCGTCCTCGCTGGTTTCATCTATAGGCTTTGTCTCGTCGATGTCAATGCTAGAGGGCGACAGGGGTTGTTCGTTGTCCACAGAGAGGGCCTCCTTCTCCGATGCACATTCTGCCGAATAGTTGTCCGTCAAAGGAGAATGGTCTGATCTCGTGACTTCCTGTTCAAGCTGGAAGGATTCCGATTGCACGGTCAGCAGGTCGACGGCGGCTTTTGGCTTGTCCGCGTGCTCGATGAAAGTGGTTTCGCTGTCCTCTTGTTGCGCGGACAGGTTCACGAGCTCGGCGGGCTCTCCCGGGAAGGCGGGCGTGTATGTCGGTTGTTCAGTTTCAGGAGAAGCCAGAGTGGTTAGTTCAGGATGCGGCTCTGGAAACGGCGCGTTCAGCCCCTCATCCTCTTCCTCTATACTCCCGTTTTTGTCGTCCAAGTCGGTGTTGCTGAGACTGTGAACGGCGTTTAAGTCGACGCCCTTGTCGAACGCTGCTTCGAAATCACTGGGCGTGAAGGACATGGCCATGGGATCCTTGGCGATATCGTAATCGCGTTCCGAGCTCGAAAACGATTCGTCTATCGCGGAGATACCTGTTCTGTGGAATTCGGAGGCTGTTAGGAAGCTCGCTGCTGATTCGTCACCGAACTCAGCTTTCGTTGACGATATTTCGGAATCGTCCAGGTTCGCAGGCAAGCCGATAACTTTCGGTTGATCGGCAATGAAGTCAGTCTCATCTGTACGCTGCGAATGGTCACCGCCATTTTGGTATTCTTTATCTTCGGCTTCGACCTCTCTTGGTCGCCGACATACTTCCTCGTCGAATTCGCTCTGGCTGGGCACTTGAATGTCGTCCATCTCAGAGACTTGTTTTAAGGGTGAGCCAGAGATGGCGAAATCCTCGGCGAGGTTCATTCTGTTGTTCATAAATTGAGGCGAGACCGGAACGAACTCAGCCGCGTTTGGGTTCAGTTGAAAACTCATGTCTTTTTGCTCCTCTTCCTCCTCTTCGATAGACTTCTTCTTTTGTTCTGGTACCAATGCTCTGTCCTCGGCGCTAATCTGTATGTGAAAAAGGGGTTTCTGTTAGTAATACGAGAAATAATGTAAGCTAAACTTGCGCGAAAGGTTTAAGATATCACTGGGAGGCGCAAATTAATTCAAACGGTAACGGTGCAAAAAACAAGCAGAGATTTATGAAAAGATTTTTAATCGATATTTTTAAATTCCTTCGTATAGGTATAAAGGTTGATTCCATCAGAAAAAGGTCATCTTAATATTCTCCGTTAGGCTATTGTTACGAACAAATAGTATATTGATGCAAGCTGGATGGATGGTTTCAAGGGACAAATAGAATCAGGGTCACTAGTATTTTTTTTTTATAGGACCATGTGTTTCTATTATCGTATTATTATAATTGAAGGGTCGGATGCAATAAGGGGACTAGCGCTCGAAAATGGGAAAAATTATTATCCAAACGCTAAGATTGGAAAATTAAATGTTATTAAACTGAATTTTAAAAAATATAGTGTTGTAAAGCTCGTCACGACACACATTTTTTCTATTTACAGTTTGTTTATCCAATCATTACTATTATAGCTAAAAATTATAAACAACAAATTTTTCATCGTCCAAAATCATTATTTCTTTAAACATAAATTGCGATAACTTGAGTAAATATTAAGGGATTGTTATGAGACTTTAAACATAACTTCAGAAAACTCTAGCGAAGCCGTGAAATGTATGCACAAAACCCTTATGTTAAAAAATATAATAATATTTAATTAAAAAGCGAATACTAGACATAATCCATGTTATTCAACGTTCGCCGTTAAAAAGTATCGAGGCAATTTTGAGGTAAATATAACTTGCATCGACAAAGTTTTTCCTAAATATACAAAGAAGATTTTCACAAATTTTTACAGTGATTAATAAATTATTGTAGAAGATATGGCGATATATATAAATTCCGCGCGGCACCAACAGTCAACGCGAGTGTTAAAACTGCTAACAAGGGAACATAATTTGTAACATAATTTTTTACCAAATGATAGCTCTAATTAAAAGAAGTAACTATTGTCTTGAAACTTTCTTTCTATCTCTTACAGTTCGCGAGTTATAACACAAAATCGGAAAATAGCCGAATTCCAAGAGGTTAATTTCACCTCCTTCGAGTGAATTTGGGCAACAAACAAAAATTGCATTGTAATCAGGAGGAAATCCCCTGCATATTCACAAAGTTTCAGAATTTTTTGAATTTTCGGGTTCGAGATCTTCCCTTGTAAATAGATTATATATTATTATATTTTTTAACACAAGGGTTTTGTGCATACATTTTACAACTTCGCTAGAGTTTTCTGAAGTTATGTTTTAAGTCTCATAACGATCCGTTAATATTTACTCAAGTTATCGCAATTTATGGTTAAAGAAATAATGATTTTGAACGATGAAAAATTTTTTGTTTATAATTTTCCCCATTTAATGTTTGATAATAATTTTTTCCATTTTCGAGCGCTAGTTCCCTTATTGCACCCGACCCTTCCAATTAAGGAAAAGACGATACTATTCATGTAGAATGTCGATCTGGGGGGAGAGAGCAGGAAAAGTGGATACATGCGTCTCTCCTCCCTTCATTGTATTCGCGAACGATAGAATGTGGAATTTTCTCGTGCAAGGTCATCCAAGAGCCAAACTACCGTACCTGGATGAATTCGTGTTCTCGTTTTAACTATAAAAATATGGTAATAAAAAAACAATACTAATGACATTGATACCTTTGAGAAAAAATTACCCTTGAACAGAACATTCTGTCACATCCTATTTACCGCTTGAAACCATCTACTGCTTATCAATATACTCCTTTGTAACAGTCACCTAATAGAGGATCATATTAAGATGGCCTGTTTGTACTGGACCACCCTGTATGAAAAAGAAAGTCTTGATTATCAGTTGGAAATTTACCACAACCTCAATCACATAAAATTAATGCAAGATGGTTATTCAAACTACCTGATACGAAGGTAGTTTACAAATAATTGTACTTCAGTTTATTCGAAGTTATCTAATGACTGATCAAATCGATTATTTTACCTAGCACTTGAATTTTGTATTCTGATAAATTTTCGAAAGAACACTGAAGCACTTATCATCGAAAAATTAATTGCTAAAATAGAGAAGTATTGTGTCAGTGTGTGATAAATAATCTAACAAAATTAATTCACTGATTTATGTATGCAGTTTCTGCATTCGCAAATGAACATTATTTACTTTATATTATTCATAATAAGTGTTATATTTCTATGTAAAGCAAGAGTGGAACTGTATTTTTGTAAAGTGTCGTTATACGTGGTACCTTAAAGTTAAATCTGGATTAAGTACTTCATTTCTTACGGTTAGGTGCAATTGCTTTTTTTTCTGGAATTCAAATTCAAGATTTTTTCACGCGACGAGGCTGAAGTGCAATGTTGGTGAAAAGAAGTTTAAAGAGGATTTTTTTTATATCATGTAAGATGAAAATAGCTTTAATACTGAGTCATCCCTAGTGTATTCTAGGCAATTTCTTTACGCTATGAAGTGTACTTATTTTCTCTTCAACGGTAGTATCTTTGTTATCATTCATCTATTGCACTTTCTTTTGATAATCACTATAATGCCTTTTCTATTTTCCAAATGTAATTCTTTAACCCCGACCTAATTCAGACTTAATATCCTCTTTTCAATGTTACAACAATTTGTGGAGTATTGCAAGGGAAAAGACCTGTCAGAAGAAAGAAGCAACTTGATGTTAGAAAACGCACCTCTGTGTCAATAAGCTCAGGAAATTCTTCCTTCGGACTTTCGCATTTAATATCCTTCTCCTCTACGTCCTGGGACTGTGTTTTCGAGTCGATATCCTCGACAAGAAGCTTTGAAGTTTTAAGAAGGCAGGCCCACTCGTCTTTTTGAGTTTCAACTTCCTCCACGTTTTTGATCTCCTGCAGCTCTCCGACCGGCGTCGTCGAATCCTTCTGCTTATTCGTGTCAACACCAAAGCAGTTCCACGCGTCTTCCGGTGTATCAAATTTCACTTCGTTCTCCAGCTCCTGCAGCTCGTTGCCAGGCGCCGCCGAGTTTTTCTCCTTGCTCGTATCAACACCAAAGTTGTTCCACGCGTCTTCCGGACTTTCAACTTCTCCCTCGTTCTTTGGCTCCCGCAGCTCGACAGCCGGCGTTGCGGCGTCCTTCTCCTTGTTCGGATCAACGCGAAAGTAGTTCCACTCGTCCTCCGAATCCTCGCTGTCCGCTACATTATCCGCTTCAGGAGTCAGTGCACGCTGAAGAGGTTCTGCAATGAATAAACAGAGACAAATTAATCGCAGTTCAATCGTTCCCCAATCAGAAGAGTAAAATGTGCGATAAAACCGGTCGAAGCGAAAAACATCCTGTTCTTAAGTGAAAACCTCGAGTAGATACTCGCAAAACTGCCGATAAATTTACCGCGTTTATAAATTAAAGAAAAATATAAACGTGGAAGAGAATATGCTTAATGGAGCAAAGCAAGTAGAAAACTTGGTTCTATTTCAGTTTATATTTCATCGGAAAAAAGTCTAGCAAGATCGCTGATACGGTTCTTAGACATTCTTTTCATTAGTTTATAATAAATAACCTAATAGCCTATTAGTTTATAAAATAAACAATTTGATCATTTGTAAGAATTTATAACAGAAAATTGTAATCTAATTCACGATTGCTTAGTACAATTAATGGTGCAATCTAAATGATTGTTGGGAGCTTTTTGTTCTGAATTCTGAATTCAATTTGAGATCTTTCCTTCGAATCTTAAAGGTATTAAAGAGTGATTACTCTATACTCGTCCTTGTATTTAAAATTAGAAGGATAATTAGATTAAAATTTATCTGCTCAAATACGTACAGAAATAATAGCTTTTATCCTGAACTTTATTTTTCTGCTTAAACTATAGTACTATTATTATTATTCCCAAGTTGAATTTACAACATAGTTAATGTACTTTGTGTACTTAATGTGTTTTGTTGGTATGAGGCCCACTAAAAATGTGGTAAAAAATTGAGTAATAAATCTACTGCCGTAAAAAATTATATTCCTTAACGATAAACCTGAACTCAATAAGAAAATCATACGAATGGAATTTAGCCGATAAGAAACTGAAGAATTCTACATTATCACACTTCTGTAATACAGAAATAGTTTCAGAGCATAATACTTTATCCAGTATCCTTTAAAATCGACGAACTGTCCGCATTCTTTCCACTCTCGACTGTGAAAGCTCCTGAATTTTTATGAGAATAATGTTTCAACTCGACAGCTATTCCCTTCATTCTGTTCCCTCCGGATTTCAGTTCGCCGCATTACGTACTGCGCTATTTCATTCTCAGAGCGAGCGTCGAGTTATTTGAAATTGACGGCTGACCGCATTCGTTTCAATCCGGACTGCAGAAAAACTCTTCCATATTTGCAAGGACAATAATCCGCCAGCACACTCCGACAGATGACACTTCATCTGCATCATTCAATCTTTCGAAGAGCTCCGAATTCTCTTGCAGGCAGTTCTATTAAAGTTCTAGGTATTAAATTCACTTTCCGAGAACCATTCTGTAGCAAACACTTCTCACAATGCTCTAAAGTTTAAGACAATAGAAAGAAGCAAAAGAAGCTTCCCACTCTCTGTCACCAAGCACAAAACAATTAACCTACTCCCGGCCAACACAGAAACCAGTGACATTCGCTGGGCATCAAGGAAAATCAAGCGAAACCAGCAAAAAAAAAAAAGGAGAGTTCGAGGCACTGATCGTAACGAAAACCTGCTCGTAGATTCCAAGGGGGGAAGAGACCGTAACAGCGATCGATTCTACTTCAGCATTCGATCCTAACACCTTCTCCTCCGCATAGGGGGGAAAACGAAGCAAGCATGAAAGAAAAGAAAACAGATAATATAGCAAGGGCCCAAGAAACTTGTTCCTGGCGGACGGTTCCGGTAGTGGCCGCGGTGGATGCCGGTACTCACGGGTTCCAGGAGGAAACGAGCAGGATACCTGGCCGCAGGAGCAATCGCCGCTGACTAAGAGGCACTACGCCCGCCAAGAGATGCATTATCGATCTAGTCTAGAGCCCCCGGAGCACCCCGCCCTGCTGTCGACCACGCCACCACCCACCTGTCCTCCTCCTCCACCACCTCCACCACCACCACCACCTCCACCACCACCACCTCCACCACCATCACGGTGTAGCGCAACAGTCGCACCTCATCTCCGGCAGGAACGCCGCGCTCCTGCGATTGGTCCTGGCTTCGGTGCGCAATGTGACTCACCCTGATGCAGGCCAGGGTTCAAAGATAAATCTTTCGACTTTAAAGACGAGCAACCGATGTCTCATCAATTTCAACGCGCTGATTCCGGATGACGGCGTACAGAGGCTCTGGGATTTCGGTGAGTGAAGGGTGGGTCCTTGAGCTGGTCAGGGTGGTTGGTTATGCGCCCCCGGTTTCGGCGGTGCACCAGGTCAACCGTTCGCGAAATATTTAAACCCCTCGGGGCCATTGAAGGGTAGTAAACCCCATGCTCCGGGTTTCATGTGTGTTCGATTTGCCCGAGTGGCTGTTTTAAAGGAAGAACGCGCGATCCGTGGGGAAGGGGTTGTGGTGTTAAGGCAGCGCGATGAGTATCTGTGGGAGAACAGTGAGGAAGTGAATAAAGGAGTGATATAGAGGCAATTAGGCTCCATTGGAGGAACGACAGGCGAAATTGTTCTCTGACACAAAGTTTATTAACATCATAAGCTTTAAAAAAACATGTTTGTTTAGTCGAAAATGTGGGTTATATGTGACGCTACAGATGGATCATTAAAGAGGTTTTTTTTTAAAAAAAAAAAGTATCTAGCTTTGCAGTGATAACTCAAAAACGGAGGTTTCAATGGATTCCAATCAAATTCAAGCATGTTCACAAAATGTGTAGTTTCGGCCTGAACCTAAATGGAAGTTTATAAAAACTCTTATTCTTTATGAAAATAAACTAAAACCTTTATCTAACGAAAAACTCACTTTTTTGAAAAATCGCCATTTTGTAGCTGTCATTTTTATAATTTTGCTTCTTTTATAGGTTCACTGCAGAAATAAAGGTATTCTCAAGTAGAATTTACCAGCAGGTCATTGAATTTCGTTTTGATTCGTTAAAATCGCTTTAAAACAAAAGAAACTTTTTTAAAAAGCCTCTTTATTGATCCATCGGTAGCGTCATCTATAATGCATATTTCTGGCGAAACAAAAATGCTTCTTTGCAGCTTATGATGTTCATAAACATTGTGTCAAACAACAAGTCTCGGCTTCAATTTGTTTCTTTGTAATTAATTGAAAAAGAAATTCTTTATTTTCAACAAAAGCGACTGCCTACTTAGTACCTTTAATACTTTAGCGCCAAACATATCATATATGATACATTCCCTTTTTTGCCTTTTTGCCGTTTGCATTCGCAATTCGCTGTTTGCAACAATTTAAGTAGTACATATTTATTATTCACTGAAAAAAGCTGGCCGTACTTAAACTCTGTATTCATTAGTTTTATGCATTTTAACCACTGAAAATTTTTTTTTTTAAATTTTTACAAAAATATAACTTCAGGCCATTTTTAACGATAAAAAGAAAACGGGATATTTTTCATTCACGGTATCTAAGTGCGGACGCTAAAAGGTTAAGGGGGTAATTTCGGGATCGAAAAGAAATCGAAATTTGTATTCGATTGTGTATGGTAGCCACGATTCTTAGAAGTATTTTAAAGAAAATTTCATTCAAAAATTCGAAAAATTGCGAGAGTTACAGCGTAAGAACGGACGGGCCAATGCAGGTAACGCGCTGCGGCAAACTTTAAAGCCGTTTTTCTGAACAGTGTGTTTCTCAAGACGGTGAACATCGTAACTTGAGAAAGGATCGATATTTTGTGTTGAAATTTTAACTGAACCTACAAAACACTTTTCTCCACAATGTGGAACTCGCTTACTAAGATCGTATAATTTTAACAACATTTATCACAGAATTGCTTCAGTAAAATCCTTCCAAGTTGATATTTGTTGTATAATTCCGTGGATTTTTATTAACATTTTTCGACCGAGTTCCACATTGTAGATTTTGAGTTAAAGGATACTCATATACAGCAGTTTTGCTTTTAGATGAGTCGATCAATCGGAATCGTGTTTCACCACATGGAAAACTTTGACGACTTGTATATTCATTAATTTTTCATATTTTGTAAACATTCTTATTTAAAAATACATCTTATAATATCACCAAACTGTTACATGCCGATTTTGACGAAACTCGGCATACAGGTAGAGTACTTAAAACTATTAGGCACATATTTTTTAAGCACCGAAAATTCATATTTGAAGAGTGAAATTTCTTTTCAATGTTGGGGGTTGGAAAACTAGTCGAATAACTCGAAAATGACTATGGGTAGAGAGAGATACCCGCAATAAAGTTGTTACCCGCAGTACTGGTGCCATCTGAGTGGTAATTAAAAATTGGGTAAAGCCGAATATGTATGTACAGCGCATTACTTCACAACAGTGATGCCAGAATGAGGACGGGAGCGCTCGAGAATTTCCCCCACCTCGCATGCACACTACGCCGGAGCTGCGTGTCCGTGAGCTCGGCGCTTCGGACAACGTCGGGAAGACGAGAGAGAAAACGAATGTGTGTCTTTCTCTCTCGTTCTTGAAACGCTGTGATCCAAGGTGGGGTGCAAGCGACACGCGGCCGTGCGCGATCTTCCTGAGTGCCTCGAGGCTCGAGATACACTTTTCACTTTCTGACATATGTATAATACTCTTGTAATGAAAAAAAATTTGGAAAAATTTTGTTAGGGAAATCACGTTTTAAGACCTCCTGATCACGTTTTGACTATTTAGAAAAGAGCTTTTTTTTTAAATATCTCATGTATTTGTTATCACGATTACGTTTAAACGGCAAAATGGATTTCAATGAAACTTTATAATAAAATTTTATATTCTTGTCTTAAGATCCGATTAGATCACGAAAAATGATAATTACCCGTTATGGTTCTTCGATTTTTCAGATATACGAACTAAATTCTACATAAAGAAAAGTTAAATAAAGTTCTTCTGTAACTTGTTTAACAAAGAAAAATGTACATTCATAATTGAGGCATTTGATGGAAAAAGGGCACATACGCCAAAATGTCATTTCAAGAAAATCGATTTCAAAGTTTTCATTATAGTATAGCTTAATAAAAAGTAATGCAATTAAATCAAATTTTTTTAAGGATGTAGTTACCGTGTCGTTCAAGCGTTCTGAATACAGAAGTCATGATTTAAAAATGATATGTGTCTTTATTTATAAGTTTTAAACAAGTGGTTTATGTGCCCTTCTTTCATCAAATGCCTCAATTTCTTGTGTTCATTTTAAATTTCCGTACTTTTTATTTGAGCTATTTCTATTTTTCAAACCTTAAAATGAATTTTTTTATTAAAAGACGAATATTTTGATACTGTACATTGGTGAACTTTGTTAAAATTAGAATTCACTCTTGGCCAGTACCATTCACGCTGTAGAAGCCTTCGATAAAAAATATTTTTTCAGAGTAGGATCTAAAATCTAAAATCGTAATCACATCAAACGTAATTATATCAAGTTGCGACAAAGAATCACGCACTATTTACAAATTAATTACGCGCAGCGTGCACGTTACCGCTCGATGGAAACTACGGGAAAGTGGTGGTCTCTTCCATCGGGAGGGAAATGTAAACAATTGGTTATGCAAAGCTAACATCGCGATACATGTTGTACACTAAAATGTACAAAAATATTACAAAAATAAAAAAGAAAGGCAACACGTAAATATATCAATTGGGTTCGATATATTGACGAGATGTAAGACTGAAATAATGCTACAATTGTTTACATTTCCAAAGGATAGAAAGCAAGCAAAGGAAGTTACTATAATACATGCGACAGAATTTCGAGATAATTGTTACATATAAAATGAATATAATTAAGAATATACATTTATTTGTACAATTATCTCGAAGTTCTCTCTATGAATCATATGTACAGCAAGCAAGCGAATTTATTGCAAGGATAGAACAAGAATTGCGTGAGGTAAATCGAACAACTATTTACATATTCGCGATGTCCAAAAATCGAATGAAATAGAAAATGGATGAAATTGATAATATTCTGGACATCACCAATTTGCATTACCCGACGTAGAAGGAAAATCCGCGAGGTCATCAACGGCATGTAAACGTAAACTATTCTTTTGCTTCTTCGCAAAAGTTGCATATAAATTCTCAGATGACATGAGAGATAGATGTTTGTCATCTACCTCCATGCTCTGAGCTGTTTCCCCGTGCGCCTTTAATGCCGATTTCGTTACGCAAATGGCATAGACGATGGTCGAACAAAGTCGGTTTCGTTTCTTGTTCTTTATGTCGGGAAGCATGGAAAACGATCTTTCAGCATCGGCGTTTGAATTTGGAAGACTTCTAATGGAATTTAATAATTCCTGCAAACATGGATATTTATACGAGCCTTGATCGTTTCGCGTTAACAACACCGTTTTCCATACATCATCAAAAGCTAATGTACAAAGCTTGACTGCATCTGCAAAATTCAGGTGCAATGTTGACCATTCTTTTTGCAAACCGTCTTCGTCGAAACCGCCCAATTTCTGAGCAATAAAGAGAACACTTTTGAAGGAAGTGTCTCTGTCAGTATCTACTAATGCCAAATGAGGCTCAAAAACACGTAACTTGCTCAGAAATTCGTCATCGATTGGCAATCGATTACGAATTTCGTTTGCAGCCGTTATGCAAAACTTAATACAATTTTCTCGAACAGTTTGGACAACATCGGGTTTGCCTTCTGCAACTAATTGACAAAGAAAAGTGTCACAATCCGGACCTAAATGAATACTATCTAATGCGATTTGATTATCGCCTCTTGAAAAATCTATTAATTTTACTGAATCCATGTGCTTCAAAAGCTGCGGTTTCAAAAAATGACGTAAAATATCGTACAAAAGAGTTTTGGCAGTATTTTGAAGCAAATGGATCCTTGTTTGTTGCGACTGAAAGAATAAACTAAAGTCATTAAAATACTCTAGAACGTATTTCAAAAACAGAAGATATGCTTTCGCATCTGGATTTTGCATGATGATAAGCAGATGATCCCCAGACTTTGTCTTCTCACTTACGACCAATTCTTGCAGAAAGTGCAACACACTGTCCCAATTTTCTAAAAGTGTAACTACGGATGAGTAACGCGATAACCATCGCGTAGTACACAATTTTAAAATTTTGCGGTCAGTAGATTGAAAACATTGCTGAAATTCGCGAAAAATGGCCGAGCGTTTGGGACTGCTATAAATGAATGTTGCGACTTTCCGTAATAATTCCTCGCAGACCTCGGGAATGGTAGCGCATGCTGCATGCACTACCAATGCAGAGGAGTGACATGGACACGGCATGGTGAAAAAATTTTCACCGCGAATTTCTGCAAGTTTGGTCTTGAATGACGAGTGACACCCTGTCATGACAGAAGCGTTATCACACGACAAAGCAAGAATGTTTCCGAACGGAATTTGCTTTTTCCACATGGAGTTCTTAAAGGAGGTAAATATTTTATCGGCAGTACATTCTCGCGCGTCAAGATTAATTAATTCTACTAATTCCGTTCGAACATCCAACGTCTCGGGTGCGACATACCGAACAATAAACGACATCCATTTCTCATTGGTAATGTCGGATGTTTCATCAATAAATAATGAAAACTTAGAATTCTGTAAAACCAGACTAAGACGCTCTGTTTCCCGAGAACACAGAACGTTCGATATAATATTAGAACACTTTGTTCGACCACACGTCATACGTTCCAAAACATCAGGATCTTTCCCAACGTCTTGGAAAAGTTGAAGAATCGCCTCTGCGGATTGATGCGAAATATTTTTCTCGGCAACTAATGCAGCAAAACGAATAACCAAAGCATAAACAAAACATAAACAAAGCATACGCGACCACAGATCGCGGATCTGACCGTCAAATGTACTTGACGAAAACCAGGCCCGAGCGAACCCTCGAAACGGGAAACGAAAAGAATAGATAGGAAATCGTAAAATAGTAAGAAAAATTCAGAAAGGAGAAAAATCGAAGAAAAGGCTAAAAGAAATAACAGCAAGGTAATGGTGACAGTACCGAACTGCCACAGATGCATTTACCAGTTACCTTTCTCTCCTATTCTTGTACAATAATACCTTTATACCAATTTACACATTTTAATGTACAACATGTATCGCGATGTTAGCTTTGCATAACCAATTGTTTACATTTCCCTCTCGATGGAAGAGACCACCACTTTCCCGTATATTTCCATCGAGCGGTAACGTGCATGCTGCGCGTAATTAATTTGTAAATAGTGCGTGATTCTTTGTCGCAACTTGATATAATTACGTTTGATGTGATTACGATTTTAGATTATAGATCATACTCTGAAAAAATATTTTTTATCGAAGGCTTCTACAGCGTGCATGGTACTGGCCAAGAGTGGATTCTAATTTTAACAAAGTTCACCAATGTACAGTATCAAAATATTCGTCTTTTAATAAAAAAATTCATTTTAAGGTTTGAAAAATAGAAATAGCTCAAATAAAAAGTACGGAAATTTAAAATGAACACAAGAAATTGAGGCATTTGATGAAAGAAGGGCACATAAACCACTTGTTTAAAACTTATAAATAAAGACACATATCATTTTTAAATCATGACTTCTGTATTCAGAACGCTTGAACGACACGGTAACTACATCCTTAAAAAAATTTGATTTAATTGCATTACTTTTTATTAAGTTATACTATAATGAAAACTTTGAAATCGATTTTCTTGAAATGGCATTTTGGCGTATGTGCCTTTTTTCCATCAAATGCCTCAATTATGAATGTACATTTCTCTTTGTTAAACAAGTTACAGGAGAACTTTATTTAACTTTTTTTTATGTAGAATTTAGTTCGTATATCTGAAAAATCGAAGAATCATAACGGGTAATTATCATTTTTCGTGATCTAATGGATCTTAAGACACGAATATAAAATTTTAATATAAAGTTTCATTGAAATCCATTTTGCCGTTTAAACGTAATCGTGTTAACAAATACATGAGATATTTAAAAAAAAACTCTTTTCTAAATAGTCAAAACGTGATCAGGAGGTCTTAAAACGTGATTTCCCTAACAAAATTTTTTCCAAATTTTTTTTCATTACATGAGTATTATACATATGTCAGAACGTGAAAAGTGTATCTCGAGGCACTCAAGAAGATCGCGCAAGGCCGCGTGTCGCTTGCACGTAACCTTGGATCGCAGCGTTTCAAGAGCGAGAGAGAAAGACACACGTTCGTGTTCTCTCTCGTCTTCCCGACGTTGTCCGAAGCGCCGAGCTCACGGACACGCAGCTCCGGCGTAGTGTGCATGCGAGGTGGGGGAAATTCTCGAGCGCTCCCGTCCTCATTCTGGCATCACTGCTTCACAAACTCATTTCTTAAACTCTAGAAAC
Organism: Andrena bucephala; assembly: GCA_947577245.1. Lineage (NCBI taxonomy): Eukaryota > Metazoa > Arthropoda > Insecta > Hymenoptera > Andrenidae > Andrena > Andrena bucephala. The sequence continues at coordinate 110,701,799 of OX387715.1, forward strand.
ACCCGCGCTCAACAAAAATCTACTTTTTTCATATGCCGGTCATTTTCAAAAAATTGGATAACTATATCTACACAAATAAAATTATAGTGTAGATATAAGAAATATTGATAAAAAATATTTGTCCTTTCCAGTGGTGCCATGTGCGATTTTGCAGAAGTGCTGCTTATGCCATGTTATTCCTCATAAAAAACTTCGCAACTTTCTTCTTTAGCATTTTTTATTTGATCCTATTTTCGTGTCATTCGACTAGTTTTCCAACACTTAACCAAACTTTGAAGGGTAATTTCACAACACCCCACCCAACATGAATTTCCGCCACTAAAAAAATATTTATCTCACATTTTTAGGTACTTTATCTGTATGCCAAGTTTCACCAATTAGGCGTATAATAGTTGGGAAATGTTCCTTGTAAGTGATATAAAAAAATGTCCTAATTAACGTGGGTCGGAAATATAACCTTGTAAGAGTTGAAAGATATTCGATTTTGGTAACCCGAGTGATTTGTCTGCCTTTATTTATCCCAAGCAAGGTGAAAACAAAGAACTTTCTTACCATACTCTTTCTCGGATGTTTACAAAAGGCGATGAGTGTCTGCTTCCATTTTTATACACGCTTCAATATGTACCCTTTTCCATAACCCTGGACTGCTCTTAACACGCTTGCTCTACTTACTGAAGCAAACATTTACAATATTGTATCTCATAATAATGCAGAATTGGAACTCGACGATAATTTTTAATGTATTAAAATGAATTATTAATGTATTGAAATGATCACCTATTTTCACTACGCGCACGATAAATAAAAGTAAGCCACTCACTTGCATTACCAATACTGAAAATTGCTTCTAACCTTAATAGACTTGATTTCTGTACCTATATTCAATAATAAAATTTTTGTATATATTCCTACCCCTTTTGTGACACCTTGTATATGAAACAGCTGAACCAGAAAGCGACACTGCAAACTGGGGGGGGGGCTCGCTTTTGGTACGATTAACTGTCGAGGAGGAAGTTATACCGAGAAGCCCAAACATTTCGCGTCAATTATACTAATGTACCTTCTGACGTTTCCAGCCGTAGAAATTCATATGCATAGTTTGGAATACTCTATGCTCATCCAATGCACTTAGGACATGTTTGCAGTGGAGAAGCACGGGATTAACAATGTTTTCCATTGGCAAGCTCAACACTTTCAGAACCCATCCAGACTTTTGAAATTGTTGAAGTTCGAATAATATTCTCGAAGCCGTCTTTAAATTACGTAAGGGTAATTTTGGTTTTTTACCCCCTTCCTCCCACAGTATAAGAATTCGTTAAATTTTAGATTCCACCCCCTGTTCCATACGTAATATTTTTGACATTGCATTTTTTCAGTTATAAAAATTCTTTTAAATGCTTTATATGTATAATTCGTTTAACTCGTTTTCGGGAAATGTAAACTAAAATTACTTTTCTGGAACATTAATGATAGAATTTGTATTTTTTTTTTTTTTTTTTGGAAACATACTCGAGTAAACTTACATAGTAATTATATTAATCAAATTTAAATTGTAATAACGATTAGAATTAGATCGATTTAAAGTTCGTCGCTTGTCCATGGATGTTGGATCCAATACCCAACTGGTTCTATAATAGGGAGTGAATTTGTTCCGGGGGAATTATTTTCTGTGCTTTCTTCAGCATCCACATCGGTCTCAGGAATCCACTCTGCATCTTCATGTTTTACTTTCTTCGAAAGGCTACTCAAATTGAAAATTGGGTTACAAAAATATTACCAAAGAACAACTTGACTCCCTCTCTCCCCCTTATAAGAAAACTTAAAAAACTCGGACCCCTTTCCCCTAAAAGCCTTACGTAAATTAAAGACTACCCCAAAAGAGTCGAAACACGGCAGTGACTGAATCGACTGAAAACTTGCAACGAAGCCAACTTATCGCCTACCACCAATCAGACCGTATTAGTTGAAATTTAGGTAAGCACACTGTCCTTGTTTCGTAAATGCTGTAGCACTGTGTCAAATTTTTACTTTGCTTTTGTCCTTCTTCCCAATTATAATACTGTTTGTGTAACAATTGCAGTTTCAGTTTTTTTTTTGTTACCAAAAGGATACTCCCATTAGTGAATGAATGAAAATAAGTGAATGAAGAAAATGCAGAACAATGGCAGGTAAAACTATAAAGTAATTAGTGGACGCCTTATTGTTTACAAATCTGGCACACAGTTCGCTTAAACGACTTCTTTAGAATATGTGTGGGCAAAGTTAGTCATGCTATCGAATCTATCAACGTAATTACGTTGCAATAAAATGGAGGCATTTGTCAAAATGTTTGACACGAATATTAAAACTGAATTGTTAACAAATTTCTGGAGTAATTACGCAAGAGTTCGATAGAATATTATCGGGTCACTGATTGATTATTCATTCTTTATGATCAATATTTTTTATTTTACCTGTTGATAATACCGACTTAACAGATTATAAAAATTATAGAAGTTTTGATTGTGATTTCCCCTATCTTGGTCACAAATTTCAAGACAAACACATGAGAATAAAAAATATTTCATTTTTTGTGTCCGTTTCTTCTAAAAATTGTGAGATTTTCCTTTTTAAAATTTTCAACATTCTCTGTACATAATTGATTTTCAGTGGAAATATTTCGAGTGAAACATACAGTACAAGAAATATTTATTGCACCACTTTCAAATTTAAGTAATATGCACAAATTTTATAGCAATATGATTGATAAAATAATTCGTAACCAACTTATTTTAAGATAGTGAGGTACACATTTTTGCAATAAATAAAACTTGCGATAATAATTTCCTAGTACTAATAATAAGAGAGGTATAAGTGATAACAAGTGATGCAATAAATATTTCCAGTACTGTATTTGGAAAAAAGTTTTCAAGAGAAAGGTACTCCGATTAATACATAGTAACTTTAATAATACCTATCTATGAATTTGTCTAACCGTCCATTTGAAACATTGTACCTGTTTCACTGTTATAACAAAGTAAAAGATTTGATTACCTATATAGTACGAGAAAAAGTAGATATATTCGAATCTTGGATAACTTCTTAGAAGATTGCATGTAACGGGGAGTTAGTGAAACATATATTTCTTATATCTATTCTAAACATTTTTAAATAAGAAATTTATTCACCCCAGAAAATGAACATCAAGTTCCTTCACCGATAAGAAGATAATGAAATTTTCCTTATGCCATAACTATGAAATTAACGATAAATAACGAACAAACAAAGGAATTAAAGCTAACGAATGAGCAGCGAATCAACTGTGTTTCAATGAAGCGGGGTAATAAATGGTCCAAATGACGATTGTTTGAATCGTGTCTAAGAGAATTTAATGACAATCAGAATGCATGGAGGAGTTAAGGATATTCAGAAAGAAACGCAGTTCTCGATACACAGGTTCCATATTAAAGAACGGATACTCTGGTATATAGTAATTCCTTTTATTTGCAAATATTTTCTTAATCGTTTATTTCAGAAAGTATTCTAAGCTACAATGTACTACGTATCTACTAGACCGTTAATATTAAGTAAGATTACTCTTTACACCTTCAAGAGACTTACGTTTATAGCATTCATTACACCAGCGACCGTATAATACGTTTTGTTTATTAACGACGATCACTTATCACCTAAAAGTTCTAAAACCTGATAAACCTTTGTACTTATTGTAAGCTTAAAATAGCATTACACATATCAACAAGCTTAAAATAACATTAAACAGATCAATGTAGTACGTGAATTATTTGTCGGACGAATTGTTACTTGACAAAACAATTTTACCCAAATACATACTAATTATTATTATTAATATAACTATTAATAATATTTATATTAATAATAAGAATAATATTAACAATAATAATCGAATACTGTAATATACTGTACTTAAATATCTCATGCTCATAACTCTGATCAATAATAATAATAATAATATGTTACATTAATTAATAAGTCGGAACTTGGAAATTATGGAGATGCAGCGGCTATGACGTCGTCATGCAACAGAAAGTTCTAGAACTTGCAGCACATAGAGAAACAGGCTAAAGGGATGCCAAAAAAAAAGGGCATCCCACGCGGAGAGAACGTTGTCTTAACCCGTTCCTAATTCTAACCTTCCTTTACCACCAACGCGAATTCATTCAAACGATCTCTGCGCGCAACTTTCAACATTATCTGTTCCCACAAAGTTTCCCCTCAAGGAAGTGTTAAAACCCAATGGCCTTTTCAAGATTTTATTCGTCGAGATTACTAGTTCACAGTATTACTACGCTATTTAACTGGCAAAGCAAGCATCACAAGCGATCAATCGTTGAAAAATATTGAGTTGCAGCTCTACTATTTATATATGGTGGACAGAATATATGATACAATTGAAGAGCTGATCCTGTGCCTTGATATAAATTCGAACGGTAGGACGAATGTACTAAAAAAAAAATGCCTTTGAAAATCAGCCGGTTATATGTGTATTTGACTGGAATTTAACGTAACAGATTTCACCTATTGTTAGACCACTTTTATTATTTTATTTGTGCAAAATGCGATTGCTATTATTTGCTATCCAATTCGATTACCTGTTAATGTTGAAAGTAACACAGGCGAATAAATTTCTCTCCCAAGCATTTATTCTACAGATCAGGCAATTGCAGAAATTCTGTCTATTTTGTTGTATAGAAAGCCACATTCTGCGAATTGAATTACAATCAAATGTTGCTAGCTTATATTGCTCCTTTAATAATTTGCACTGGATATGAGGATAAATTCTGATAGTAAACAAGCAATAATTTTGTACTATATACACGATAAAACATTACAATGGTTTGTCAACTATTAACAATTCATTTAGTCGAGTTTGTATCACGTACGCCAAAAAGATTTGATTTGTCTTTTTTTTATTTATTCTGATGCCTAGAATCACCTTCTTTTTAGTTGGTCTAAACAACAAAAGGTGGATACATACAATGCACGAAGTGTGGTCGAAGTTAGTTTTTCGTTGACTCACCTCTTTATTTCGATAAACTTTGACATACCTGGGTGGCTCACACCCAGAGCAATTTCTGAATAACTGCCATTCTTATCTGAAGAATCCATTTTTTGTGAAAAAAATCATGGGTCAATTTCAAGGTCTCTAGAATGTATTCCAATTGTGTTTTGATTGAAATTTTATCACAGTTTTTGCAAAAAAAATCTAGATTACCATATATGGAGAAAAAGCAGAGAAAATTTTCAAAAATTTGTAACTTTTACAAATTTCAATAGTAGAAGCTAAAAATCTAGAGATTTGTTGTTCAGATATAATATTTTGAGAAAAAAATAGTCTGTTAGTCAAGTTTGGAAGAAAGATATTTATTTTGCATATAGAAGGTACAGACCATCAAAATCAGCTTATGGGTGGCTCACACCCAGAGTGTTGACGAAAGGTTAATATACTCGAGAAGATTCTAAACACTTAATTATTAAAAATATGTATCTGAACGAGGCGGACTATGGAACTGCAGTCACTTTTGGACAGCTCTTCTATGCGTATTGATTTTACTGAAAACTGATTCAGATGAATGCATATTGTACAATTCGGAAGGGCTCAAAGAAAGCAAAAATGTTGCTATCGATTATATAGGTTTGAAGGTTTTAAGATCACTAGGAATTGAACTAATATGGTTGATTTTGTTTTAACTGTATCATCAATTATTGTTATATGGCAAAATTGTATTTCAATTAAAAGAGTTACAGATGATCTTAAAATTTTTATAAATATAAACGATAAAAAGAAAGGTTCAAGTATTGCGTTATATGACATTTCTCTATGTAATATTTTTCTGAATGAATTTTCGTTGAAATCGGTATTTACGGAGTTATCGAAGTGATCCCAGATGCATGCTCCATCCAGGTTTGCCACCTTATTACCATATAAATCCCGGAGTGCCACACATTTGAACCCAGAGATGGAAAAAGCAAAAAAAAAAGTTTTATTCTCGAATATCCGGAAAACAAATGTGCAATTTGTTTTTTTTAATTAATAACTTTTATTGTATATAAAATTGTTATCATTGTATTTTTTTCTACAATCCGGAGATTTTTCGAGTAAAACCGGAGCCCGGAGATTTGCTTCAAAACCTGAAGTCTCCGGGCAAAAAACCAGAGAAGTGGCAACACTGGCTCCACCTAGGCTTGCCAACCTTTTTCGGACATTGTGAAGAAATAGGATTTTTTAGAAGAAAGTGGTACAACATCAAACTACATTAAAACTACATCTTATTTTTTAAATGTATGCTTTTTGTGCATTTTGCATTATTAATTTATTGTCTTCGACAAACATGTCAAAGGTTTGATTGCACTGAAACTCCAAATTAAGATATATAAGGACTCCATTTTTTATGAGAGATTGACTACTTAGCTCTGTTTCTTTCTTCCGCTCACTTCATATTCATTACAGAAAAAATCCTCTTCGTTAAAGTTTAAGTTCGCAAATTAAATTTTTGTTGTAGCTATATAATGAAAAAATAAGTAAAATTGTAGAATTTTATCGATGTATCGGAAATATAATATTTTTACGTACTACATCATTTCGTAACAGTATATAGGACACTAGACAAAAATATAGTACCATACTATATATTACAGTACAGTTGGCAATCCCAGCTCCATCCTATACAAAGAAATAGCAATCGTGGTTTGCGTATTATCTTGCGTTCATCTGTTGTAGTTCGTCCCTGACACGTGACTCTTCTCAAATGCCTTTTGTAAGCGCCTTGTTATTATAATTGCACCACATTATGATAGGTATGTCAGAATATTATATCTAGCCGCGGTTTGGTACCGCAAACAGTATTATATACTATCCATTTTGTGTCAATAATAAGTCTTCAGCTCAGCATACTTCATTTTACGTGCAAGTAAAGCGTGCAATGCGCTATAAAATTCCGTAATATGATTACTGTATTTCACAGTTTTTAATCTGTGCAAAAAAAGTTAGAAAAAATTGTATTCATTCAGCATATTTCAACGTAAGCATCATACTAATTATTGCATGAATAAAATCAATTTTTCCTCAGTAGAGCTACGTACAATTTTGCCATATTTCTACAAAACTCTCGGTTAGGAAAAAGGTATTAAAATGGTTGGGCAACGTAAATTGAAGTCAAGAGTCAGTGCACCCAATTTATACGGATTGAAACGAGAACTACACGATTCATGGAAATGAAACACGAAACGCAAATACCCAGCGAAAAAAGGAGCAAGCTGGAAGAGATTTCGTCCCGAAAAAGGATCCCGCCGTGTCCCTACGCGTGCCTTCTTTTCGTTTTCGCCTGTCCTTTCTCTTTTTATTCCGATTGCACGATGCAACACGTATCGGTTTGGCGTGTGTGTATATAAGGAGCAACGGGGAGCTAATTTTAACCTGGCGACAGCGGCGAGAAGAGGAGAAAATAAAAAACAAAAACGAACACAGACACTCCTCTCAGTCCTCTTTGCCTTGCTATTCAAGGCTCGAGGAGTTTCTCTCCACTGCACCTGACAGAAGCGCGATTCGGTTCGCAGTATGGGATTTGGTGGGCAAAAAATACGGTTACGAAAATACAGTCGAGTCGTAATTATCCGAATTCTGGTTAACCGTCTGACTACGGGCGAGCGCGACCATTCTCCTTGAATAGTTAAACGTTACTAAGTAGATACGTTAATAGTTACCAGGTAATTTTAGTGTTACTTTTAGAACAGCACATTCAATTATAGATATATGCACAAATTCCCAATAATGCATTTAGTGCATTTCAAATATTATTCTGCCGCAATTTCAGCACCATTCAACTAAACACAACGCTTCCAGCCAAAAGGTTTAACTAATTGTAAGGCATTGGCTTGTTGGTAAAACTGACTAACTCCATATTTCTTAATTCTGGCTAAATACAAGTTCAAAGTTCGATCTATTGCAATAAATCAGGTAATAATTAGAAGATATTGCAAAATACATCAGTTTTCCCCCATATGGATTTTTATTGATCTACTGTTGTGAAAAACTTAGAAGGTAATTGCTATCATTAATCCTTAAGAATTTTAGGATGGAATGATGGACTTGGTCATGTATTTAAAATTTGTTCATATATACTTCGTTAGTAGTTATTAAAAAGAGTTACTTGTAACTGCAAATTCCTAAGAAAATTGTCTAAACACTTTTTTGCGAATATAAAAGTCGTTAGAATTTTATTGAAATGTACTAACAGTGACAAAAAGCATAAGTTCACGCACTGAGAATTGTTAGTTAACAGTGATTTATCGTTACCGTCGTAGGAAGCACTATAATTGCACCGAACATGCTACTAAAAAATATACCTACTTAGGAACTGTTTCTAGTTTATAACTGTTTCACATTATAGACTGTAGATTGTGTCTGTATCCTCGGATTATCGAAACTCCACTGTATTCTGTAGTCCCCCATACATGACACACATAAACTAGCGAGCAACTTGCTCGTGTGAAGCTCGTCGAAATGCTCGCGAAGGTCCACACAGTGAACGAATTCGACGAGCCTCAGTTGTGCTAAGCAATTTCCAGCGAGCAGAGCATTTCAACCGCTCGACTCGTTGATCCCACACACTAACGAGAGTAGCGAGCATGCTGGCCGAGACTGTAATTCGTGGCGTGCTGTGCAGAGTTGGACAAAATCTTTATCAACTAATAACGAATAAAAGATAGAAAAAATAAGGAAATAAAATAAGTTTATGAGAATTTATCCGACGAATAAAGATAATTTTTTTAATTCGAAGAGAGTTTCGGCCGTGGGGTCGAATACAGTATTCATCCGTAACTGTATGTTTATTCGAAGGCTTCAAATATCTTTCGGCAGCGCAGATATTCGAGCCGCCGAGCGCTGAACACAGAGGACCTGCGGACTTGGGACTGACGCACGCGTTGCAATGTAATATCGTCCAGTAACGAAAATTTCAATGTTCACGATTTTCATCCCATCTTGTTTTCCTGACGAAAAGAAGCCTAAATATGACATAATTCGGGATATAATTGTCGAAATTACATAGAAACTTAATTTGCAGAATTTAAAGCCAACTTCGTTAAAAACAGTCTCAGGGGATTTGCCAGGCAAACACTGTTGTCATTTTCTCATCGATACGAAGAAAAATAATGAACTTGACATTCTGTAAAATTTACGACACGAACGGCAGGTGCGACTTGATGCGAACGTTCGCCGAGGATCAGAAGGCGTCCGCCGTGCTGTATCGCGGCAGTCGTCTGAAGTATCGGGTCTCGGCCGCGATCGTGCGGCGTAGTATTGTTCTCTCGATATAAGGCTCGATCAATTCCCAAGAATGCGCGTGTTAAAAATATACAACGCATAACTTCATTTCTGATATCATTGATATAACTTCCATCTCGCGAGTACAGCGTTACTGGGAAGTGGGTTCTTGCAAATTATTCGTAGTGGAGGGGGAACATTTACGGCCTGTAGATGTTCCCCCTCCAATAGTTTGCAGGAACCCACTTCCCGGCAACGCTGCTCGCGACAAAGATTCGTCACCGGTCCCGAGCCTATATCGAGAGAATACAGTATAAGTACGTCAACCTTGTTTATTCTCAATATATGTAAGTGATGAACACGTTTAGAATAAAATAATTTCATTTTAAGTGTGAATAAAAATATCCCTGTTTAGTTTCTATTTTCCACGGTCGAAGAAATAAATTTTATTTCTACTTTTCAACTATTTGAAATATTAAAAAAAAAAATCATGAAGATGGAAATAACGCAAAGTAATATAAATAAGGCAATATATGTATATAAAAATGAATTCTGTGGTAATGAAGATTGAGTAACGAAGAAGTTCTGGTGTAACGAAGTTAAAGAATTCGTATACATTCATTCCCAAGAATAATCGAAAAAGAGAAGAAAATTTCACTTGCGTACATTTAATAGCTGGTGCTAATGTCATGCTTCCATAATTATCTGTTTCTCTATTACATGTTACATTTCCTCGTACTGTGATAAATCTTTTGATACCGTAGATAAAAAAATCATTTCTGCTAATCAATTCCCAGGAATGCGCATGTTAAAAATATACAACGCATATCTTCATTTCTGATACCATTGATATAACGGTGCAATAACTCAATGCATGTACAGTTACAATCGTTTTACCTTCAACTATAATTACAAAAATCGCTGTACCTCTATTAATTGTCATTTGCTTAATGTGTTAAGTACGCTGTGATCATACCGTTTCATTTAATACAACGTATGTTCAACAAACAAACGTTTGTTTATTGTAAACATCCATAGTATATGAAACTTGTCCTACTGAAAAAGCAAAGTGGACCAAGGTTTTCATAATTGCTTCCTGATGCAAATACAGTGTGGCCTAAAAGTCACTTTACTTTAAAGAAGAATATTACTGTGGTTTGCAAAAAAGTTGGCATCCGAATGCTGAGCGGGGCTACTTTGCTCGCATTGGCTCCCACCGCCTGTGTCCCGTTCGCTTACTTTGTATTGGTCGACATTGTCGCGTTGGCCAATGCGAGCAAAGTAGCCCCCTTGCCGCGTTTAGCGTCCGGGCGCCTTCTTTTCAGCAAACGACAATACATTCAAAAGGACCGTTCCAAAAAATCAAATTTCTCGTACTTTTCTGAAAAGTGAACTATTCTACTACCACCTTCAGAAAACAAACCTATTTTCTGGGTTGTCCAATAAGCTCGTGCTGTTTTTGTTCCATGAACATTTAAAGCTAGAAAAAATGGAATGTTGGCTTCATGTTCGTACTACTGTAAAGCCTGTAATTTCTTCTATCCTATTAAGTTTAAGGGGTCTCCCTAGTTTGACGGGTTGCAAAAATCTTTTTTTTGTGCATTTTCTTACAGTTTACAAAGCATTACAGCTGAATTCGAAAATTTGGCAACGCTGGAAAACATTTAAAGGTGTAATAGATTTTAATCCATACGAGATGGAAATTAAAAAAACAGAATGCGTTTCGCACGTAAAGAAAGGAATGGTATCTAGATTGAGAAGGGAAAAGAAAAAAGACAGAGGTATAGGAGGAAAGGGACCTGTAAAATTAACCGATAAGCTGATAATGATCTGACTGCTTATTATGGATTAGCGATTACGGGACATACAGATTCGCTTGATGAAATGAGAAATGCGAGTTGGGCGGCGACTTACTGTCACAACTGTTCTAGAGATAAAAAGTCTCAACACGATTATTGTCCTGCCGGAGCCGACAGCTGGTGTTCGTGGCATTGCGTCGAAGCCGATAGAACACTCAAAGATTATACCTATGTACATATACACGATACACTACTCAGTGATTTTGTTCGACCAACGCCTTATAAAATCGATTTATACTGGTTTATCTGCAAATGAATTATTAGAGCGATTTTTGGGCGGAAATACCCAGAATGACAATGAAAGTTTCAATGTACCGGAATACATATTCTGGAGCGAAAACTGTTGAGAAACAACTGGTTATTTAGTAACAGGAATGTATTATGACGGTTATTACTCAATTTTGCAATTATTTGAAAAAATGGGAATAGTAATTGGCCCAGGAGCTAAAAGTTTTGCTGATACTCGGGACGCAAACCGAATTCTAGTTGCTGAGAGAAGACACTACCAACAAATCTACGAAGGAAGTTCGGACTGCTCGTAGAAAGGCAAATACATACATAGTGCTTTGCATGAGTTTTACAAGGAAGAGGAAGGTGTTCTTTATGACGCTGAAATAGCTTATTAATTGTAAGTATGATTTGTTACTTGTTATACACTCTAAAACAGTACCTGAAACTTCAAATGCGTTTTTCTCAAAATGGCTTTTTCTGATGTGACGAACATGATATCTCAAAAAACCGATCAACCAAATTACTTGACACTTGACAGATATATTCAGTACATGTCCTGTTTTTGCGCGAACTAGAATTAAGCCCTTATTTGCATAATTTGAATCTTGCAACTCAAGAAACTAACACATTCTTTTCCGAAGAATGAAAACTTTTTTGAAAGGCTGTTGTTCCGTTTGCTTCAAGCTTTTTTATTTACTGTAGTTCATACGATATTCATGCTCATATAGATTAAGAAATCTTTAGTGTTTCTTGTTTCAAATGACTACAATAGCCGGAATCATGTACGCCAGCAACAAACTGTTTTCATAAGTTATTATACTGCTACCACTGTAACTTTGAATAATATTATCATTATTGTTTAAAAAAACTTGAGTACATTCTTTGAATGATAATTAATAAACGTGCAAACGTGCTTCTTTTAAACAATTCTCCAAAATAGCCTTCTTTTCAGAGCACCAAACTGGGGGATACCCGTTAAGTTTTTCTCATCACTTTTTCATTTTCTTCCTCTAAATTGGAAACTATAGTGTCAAGTTGATAAGTACGAACATTTCCCACACCTTCTGTTATTCGAGTTTAATGGAAGTTGTACCGCGTCCCAAGCTACTCGAAACATATGAAGAAGTTTATGAAGAAGTCCCCATTGCCGAGAGAACAGCTCGAAAATGGGTTGCAGGCTTCAAAACCGGCAATTTTGATATCTCTGACGGGGCACGTTCTTGGAAACCGTCCGCCTTCATTGAAGATCGATCGAAGGTCTTGCACTGCTCATCATAGGCAATACTTAATCATCTGAAGGCAACGGCAGAGGTTCAAAAAAAAATTTTAACATTAAAAAATGGCACGAACTTATTGGACAACCTGACATTAAAGCGAAATTCGATGACATAATGCAGATATAACGTCCTTCGTGGAGTGTGACCAAACGCTCAGATAAGTGGCTGGGTCGTAAAGTAACCATTTTTTACAGAATAGATTTTTTTCAATCCACTGTTCCTAGGCTTACTATTGTTCGAATATGAAATGTGGATTCTATGTTCATAGCAAAATTCTTTTTTATAATGCGTATACCCAATGATAGCTATAGTTATATAATTTCTAAGTATTCTAACTTTTCTTATTTCACGCTATTTAGATCAAAGATATTCCTGTTGGATTATTGTTATGGAATGGCAAAAGTGATCCGACATTTAGAGAAACATGAATATATAAACGAGCGTAGTAGAAGGTAACAATGCGTCCGCAGAGCGTCGTTTGTTACATTGACGCTCTACAGACCTGGCAACGGAGAAAACAGTCCGTTGTTAGGGAAGAGTCCCTTGCAGTATTGCGTTTCGAGCAGACATTCTTTCCAAGCCGTAAAAATAACAGTTAAATTAAAATATAAATTCCAATAATTCCAAGTGCATTGTGACGAGTCAACGTCAACAGCGTCAGAGTATACGATTCATATTTGCCATGTTTATTAAAGCCTTTTTGATAAATTGTTAGAAAAATTCTTGGACACATATTCCTTGACTATAACAATAGAATACTTTTTACGGAAACATTGCGTCGTTGAAAAAGGTTCGAAACAATGGACTTTTCTTAGCCCGTAGCATAGTGTTCCCTCCTAAACCACTTTTTGAGAGAAAAAACTTGCAAATCAGTTGATTATTGCAAAGCACGCATTGAACACGAAGACGTATATTTAATGTGAAAATTATCGTGAGTGCTCTGCGTATAATTTCATCTAATTAATAGCAGTAACTGTTTCTTCGTATGGGCGTAGCCAGGGTGGGGCAGGGGTGGGCCCTTGCCCCCTCCCCCTTCGGCATAGGAAAAAATAATAAATTTGTCGGTGGTGTTAAATTTAATTAATTTATTACAAAATAAAAATAAATTAAATTGTGATGTAATTCCCTATTGTACAACCCCAGTTATATTGATTCCTAACTTCGTACATAAATTCAAAATTCGGTTTCCACTATTTATTGCCCCTCCCTGAACGAAATCTTGGCTATGCTACGCCCCTGTTTTTTTGTACATTTTGTACAGTAGGTATGCAAATTAATAAATTAATTTTTGGGCCATGTTGTATCTTTACCAGTGTATTTCGATAGGAGTACTTATTAATTACTATACACTATTTTACACAATAAGGCTCCCACAGAGAAGAATTTTTGGAGAGAGAGATGTTTTGCAGGCCAGTTCTGTACTTTGTTTCTGGATATTCGGTCTGTAGAACTGTCAGAGCTATTGATATTGGAGGTATTTTTTTTTCTAGATAGTGTTTTGTAAAATAAAATGGTAAATATGGAATTTTTGGGATCATTTTTAAATGGATTTTATACGATGAAACAAATCTCATTAAATTTACCACAAAGGGCCCTGAAAAGAAAATTTCTTAGCTTTCCAAGACACCCATGAAAATTTGTCTACCATCATGCGTTCGCATGTTATAAGTGTTCAAAGTGAAAAGTACCAATTTGCTTTGATCGCGAATAACTGGGTCAATAAAAATCATACAGCAAAACAATAAAAAGGAAATTAAAGAGAAATATGTTTTTAGCCCGTACATACGTTCAAATTGGACAGAATTTTTTTAAACTTACAATTAGTATTCTGCGCTTCATTTTGATGTACTAATATCATAATGGATGAAAAAATGAGTCCTTGATACAAGAACTAGAAATTTCAAGACTTAAAATGCTTTTTTAAAATGTTTTTGCGACGATGTTTCACGGAGATACAGTCATTTGAAAATTACCAAGATTTACGGGAAATTATAGTTTTCTTTAATTTTGACCAGCAGTTTATTATGTATTATAAAAAAAATAGAGAGTTTTGAGGCTTACACTCGGAAGCCTCGAACAATATAACCGTATAAAAAAATAGATTACATAAAATAGAAATCCGAAATCACAGAATGTATCTATACTGTTTATATTCAGGCACAAATAGATTCATGATAAACAATGAAAACAAAATAATAACGTTATTTACCGGAATTTTTATTTTGGTTATATCGTTTTCACTCCTGCAATAGAATTAAGAATTTCGTTTCGTTCTGGTCTGAAAAAATATTTCGTTTTTTTTCGGTTATCTTTCTCATTTCTTTTCCGTTCCGGGTCCCTGATTTAATGGTTATGATATAACACGGTACGAAATTTTGTGTTATTCGAGGGTTACCTATCCTATACTGTCGTTTAAAATGAGGAACGATTAGTAAGAGTTTAGCCATTCAACTCGCGTGGATGTTTTTTTGTAACATCCGCTGTGACGTCAAAAATCGATGAATCGATGTCAGCAATCGGCGTTCTACATATTCTACTTCCAGCAGGGTTCTACTACCTTTCTCGGACACTAAAGAAATGTATAGTAACTGAATTTACAATGAGAGATGAAATGGCAATACGTCTTATACAGAGCGTTTTATTTGTTCTGATCGCTTCAAATATATCAGTCGCTTTTGAGAGTACAAAAGATGCGTAAAGAAGAAGTTATTTGTTTCGATAGGACAAATATTATACGAAATACCAAAAATTATTTCTTGTGTTTGTTTCGAGATATCAAGGTGATTAATTATTTTTTGAGTTGTAGTCGAGTAATTTAAAATTGCATTTAATTAACAAGTATAATATGTTGATGAATAAATGAAAGATTATATAATGATGAAATTGCGATCATTATAATGCTAATTATTTAACCCTAAAAATACAATCTAATACATTCCTTCAATATATTTCAATGAACGGCAAAGTATCCAAATTTTAGCTGAATGTTAATAAAAAGGAAATGTCAGGAAATTTTTTTCGTAATATCTTTGGTATAAAGATGAATATAAATTTTCGATATTATCAAAAATAGTTCACGATACTCGTTACTCAAATATTAATTAATGAACTGATATTTGTCATTGTAATTCTAATAGCTATTTCTTTCCCATTTTCAGTAATAAATATAAACAAATTATTACTTATTTAGGTGCATCTTCGTGCAATGCAATTTCTGAAAGTATAGTCCTTTAATACTACAATGCGTTGTAAAAATATAACGTAATAATATTGCTGTTGCAGAACCGAGTCACTTTATTTTTTTCAAAACGCAAAAATTATTTTTATCTTCAATTTATACAAATTTGTCGTATACTGAACATCATACCATAATGGTGGTAAATATTTACTTCACTTCATGCATTGAAGTTTATTGCAATGTTTAAACTTCACTCACACACTTTTTCAAAAAAACAATAATGATAGATTACTGCAGGAAGTTGAGCGCCATGTTGAATTTAACAATCGTCCACTGATACGAAATATATACTCTTACTTTATCAGCAAGGAACGCGCGAGAGAGTATCATTTGCTAAAAATAGATCTTACCCTTGAAAAGTGTGCTTGTGTGTAACATCGAAGGTATGTCTGTGATATATCACTGATACAATTTACGTGCATTTAAAAAGAAGCTAAATTCTCTTTGCGAATCGCAAAATAATAATTAATTACTCTGCAAAACACTAAAATAATAAAAACATATGCGTGTTGATAGTCTTGCTCGAAAGTTCGAGAATCTGGGAAACATATGTACAACAATGGTAGTTGCCGAATTTGTAATTCCCATTTTTTTAAATTATATCCTATAACATGACTTTGGCCTTTAATCATTGCTTTTACACTCCACTAGTAGATACATCGATAAGGAATCAAGATAATCTAGAGCGATATTTCTCCGCTATACAGTTTTGTTTATGAGGGCATTATTTTCCACTGGCCTTAATTTATGGATTGAGATTAATAGTTTTGGAAACGTACGAAAATAAATGTCTGACGTTTGTAATGAAATCTTAAGAAATGTCTAATATAAAGAATTAACAAGAAAAAAGGCATTCATTTTTTATGAAATATATATATATATATATATATATATATATATATATATATATATATATATATATATATCTACAGGCTAAGTCAAGGGGGGACAAAAAAAAATTTCTACAGATCTAATAATTTTCCACATTATTAATAGCAAGACATCCTTCCTTCAAAGCTAGTCGTCATACAGGGTGTTCGACTACTAATGGTCATCCTTTTAGGGGGTGATTCTACAGGTCAAGATATAAGACGAAAATATCCTCTATACCATAATAATTGTCAGTTGGGATCCTCTGTCCGGTCAAAGATATCTCGGAAATCATGAGGCCTGAAATTTGGTATATTTCAGTTTTTACCCCAAAAAAACAGTTGCCCGTTATTCTGAAATTTCAATTGCAATAAAGAACTTGCAAGAATACAAACACGTGCACCGACTGCCCGGCACGTGCAGATCTGGTTATTAGTAACGGCATCAAGTTCAATATGTACTCGCGAATCTGAATCGATATAATGCTTGTGCTAGTTTGATCCGCGAGGAAAGTGTGTATATTAATGCCGGTATAAAGTTCACTGGATGAAACTGTCAAAATATTAGCGATCAACATGCCACCTAGAATAATTAAGAACAGAATGTGTAAGTAGATGGCCCCATTATGGCCAAGTGTACGTACAAGTGTTCGTAGTTTTCTATTAAAAATGACACGTAAATAAATCCAGTGAGCAAAAATAATAGAGAAAAAAAGGAGTTGTCAAACTTTTTTCAAACCAGCGCCATTTTGTTATTTTTCGACAAAAATTGTTAGTTGTGCTACGGGCGCCACTCATACAGATTAAGAATCTTTTCGAATTTTTGGTGAAAGATAAACCTGTGTGGGAAAATCACAGGCCCCACAGACATGTCCCTTTTTCGAGGTGCCACATTGACGGTATAAAAAAACATTCAAAACAAATTAAAAAAATATTTAAAAAGATTTTTTTGTATGGTCGCAGAGTAGCTTAATAAAATCCAAAAATAATTGTTTTTTATTATATTTTTGAATTTCAGAGGAAAAACATCTGTAAAAATAATTCAATTTTTCGGCCGATCAAAGTGGAATAACTCCTTAAAATAATCTGAGTTCTGTGAGGTCTTAAATCTCTAAAAGTTTATTTCTTGTCTCATAAATCTTAGTAAGTTAATTAATAGCCTAATAAATTTCTAATAATAAATGTAGTAACTTATATAACATATACTAGTTTATATTTCATTAAAATATATTTTCGTGTCCATTAAATAATGAAGAACTTTAGACCTCTACACTTAATGAAAGTCTTAATAAATTTTATAATAAAATTAGTACCTAATACACAAAATGTGTTTAGCTTTCACGCTTGACCATACAGCTCAACGAGTTTATTTACTTACCGTTTTTAAAGAAAAAATTGGGAGCAACGCTTAGCGTTCCTTCTCGAAAATTCTTTCTCTACAAATTTTGTAATTGCTTATTTCTTATTTCTCGAGAAATATTGTTATTTCTAGGAAAATCTAGGAAAACTATTATAAATCTCATTTATTATCGGAAATGAATTTTCAGTTATTTCAAATTGTGTATTTCTAGTTAATCGTGAACGTATAAACACATCTATAATATATAATAAATCTTGTTAATAACAGTCGAGTCTACCTATATGAATTATAGTAGCAAATCTCAGTTAAGAAGATTCGACATTATTTTGTTACAAAAAAAAGAGAAATAGATTGGCTGACGCTACATTAGACGCATTGTGTTTTAAAAATAAAAAACTATTTTAAAACAAAAACAGCAATGTTTCACTTTGCATAAATTTAGTATTAAATATAAAAATTTATCAATTATATTTAATATCCATTTTTCATTTACACAAGCTTTGTGTAAATTAGACAGGAATAAACGTTTAGTTTAAAGTTTTCTTGTGTTTTTGACGAATATTATCAATATAAATTTTGCAATATATTTGTTTTCAATTTCTCGAGAATTCTCAAGAAATATCATCTGATTTCTGATTTCTCGAGAAACAAAAAATATCGAGAAATTAGGAACACTAATCTAAGTAGCAACGCTTGATCTTGATCGTGATCGTTTAACATTCGACTTTTGCAATTGAATTTATCATGGAAAATGAAGACACAATACCACATACTTCCTGCAAATATTCGCTGTACATATACGAACTGGAGGTCTCCAAAACCGGATATTCGGTTAATAACCAATGAAACGATTAATATCCGGGTATACGGGTAATACAGTTAGCATTATCTCTAACTACATACAGCAAGCTAACCCACACCGTAGTTCAGTATTATCGAGTAAATGTGCATGAAAATTATTATTCTAATGTAATTTCATTCGTTGCTATTCGCACACGTTTCAGTCATTACCTCACATTTTTTGCAAGTTTATTATTATTTAAAAATTGGCCGCAAGACAAATCTGATTTGAATAGATACAACGAAAAATAACATCTCCATTATGGACAATATTACAAAGAGATAAAGTCAAAATTATACTTTGTTCAGATGTTAGTTACCCCGTATAAAATGTTTCTAAATAGCGCTCGGCTCTAAATTTTCAAAGCAACTAAACAGAGGTAATATGGTAATATGTTCGGTCGAGTGTCGGCTCTATTTAGAAGCAATGATATTATTTTTCAATGTTCTCGTGTGGTATCGGGTTTCGATACAACCTGCGATACTTTTAATCCCACTAGATGCTTATTATTAGCGCGGCGAAGATCGCGACCACGAAGACGTAAACGCATTATACGTAGGCCAGCATAATTTGCTTAAGTTTCGAGGTAAGCCAATCCAACTTACCCACCACCAATGCTACACCACACACACATACGCGCGTATACAGGGTGTCTGACAGGTTTCTGCACCAACCTTTGCCAGCACGTTATATAGCTAAAAATAATATGAAAATGTTACATAAATGTGGGCCCATTAACGCCTTATTAAACAGCTACAACAAGAATATGAAATGTAAGGGAAATTATAACGAGCGTGTGTGTGTCTGATACAGAGTAAGAATAGGTTTGTAGTGTTTGTTGCTTGTTCATTCAAATTGTATTCACTATTTTACAATAGATCAGTACGGTCGTATAATTTAAAAAGAATGAATGTAAAAAATGCCTGGGTACGATCAGATGACTGTGTAGCACATAATGCACGAAAAGTAAACAAAATTCTTGAACGGGACCAGTCTTTCTTAGTCCCTTCAAATTTGTATCTGTAGGAAAGTGTAAAAGTGATCATACAGAGAGAAAGAATTAATTTCAACGAAATGAATTAGTTGGGAGAATTAATATTGCATTTGCTGAGATAGGGAGAGATCGCAACAGAATTCGATCCATAACAAATTCAATATCACGTCGATATCAAATTCATATTGGGGAGACGGGAGACACTTTGAAATGCAAGAATAACTACAGAGTTGGCTTCATTTTTTATTCTTTAAATTTAGTTATTTTAAGTTGCATCAACTTAAATAACTTGGGTTATTTCATATTTTTGTTATAACTTGTGCATGAAGTATTCATGGATTTAAGTTTATATAATATTTTCGTCTTACTTTTAGTCACAGGCCATGCTAACAAAGGATGTTACGGAAACCTTTTAGACATCCTGTATATGCACATCCAATTACCGACAAGTAGATGACGCGAAATACCTCGTCGTTAATGTCGTGACACGGAAAACTGGCCAGTAATGTATCGTCGAGTTCTCGAAACATTAAATACGGTCAGTAGCACGCGATTCAGGGGGCGCCTGGGGTCCCGGGGATTAATTACATAATTACATAATAAAAACACCCACTGGGACGCACCGCACAGCGCGTGAACTTGTTAATTACACTGAGCATTGCGTTCTAATTTTTGCGGTGACGCGCGATACAATCCGCACTGTCTATTTTGTAGTATAGAAGATGATCCGTGTGTGTATCATGACCAGCTCGAAATAGAAAGTGTTCCAAGTCACTACCCATTTCACGAAATACGGTGATTTTCAGACAAATCACTTACTGGCCTACTTTCACGCATATTTCTGTTGCAAATAGTGATACAAAATAAAACTACATTAATACAACGACATCTTATTCTTTAAATGTATAATTTTTGTGCATTTTGCATTATTAAAAGATTGTCTTTAAGAAATATGTCAAAGGTTTGATTGCACTGAAAGTCCAAATTAACATAGGTATATAAGAGGCTTATTTTTTATGACAGATACGTCTCTGTTTCGCTCTTCCCGCCATTTCATATTAATGAATATAATAATAGAAAAAAACATCCCCGTTAAGATTTAAATTTGCAAATTAAAGTTTTGATGTTGCCATAGAATAAAAAAATAAGGAAAAATTGTAGAATTCTATCGATGTATCGGAAATATAGTATTTTCACACTATATCTTTTTCTGACAGTATGTAGTACACTAGATAAAAATATAGTACAATTCTACAAATCTTAATATATACAGCAGAAAGCTTCTATATGTTTGTGTGTTTGTCTGTCGCCTAAAAACTTTCGAACGATAAATCCTGGAATCACGAAATGTGTCTCGTCTCATTATGCCTGACTAATCCAGATGAATGTGAACATTTTCATAAAAAAAAATTAAAAAGAATTTTTTTATAAAATCAGAATCTAATTTTCGGGCTAAGCCTAGTTCAAAATAAGTATTTACACCGAGTTGTTATTATTGCATTTTAAATTTCTATGATTCCTTGAATCCCACTTTTTTCAAGGTGATATTCTCCATATTGTGATCTTCCAATATAATGCAAGAAATTTTCAGTGCACGGCAAACTATCATCTTCCAAATTGGTGGGTTAGGGCTATGAAGCACATTGGACCTAGGTAACACGACGTCCAGACCTAATCCCACTAGATTTATTTACCTGATAATTCGTTAAATTAGAGGTATGTATACCACAGAAGAATGCAGGATTAACAAGACTTTCGAAAGCTCATTATGCAGGCACTTTCAAAAATACCTCCTAAAATGCTAATAAATGTGTTTCTCAATGCAGTCGACCGGTTTGGGATGTGCAGAAACGCTAATGGCGTGTACGTGGAACGTAATAACCAATGGTTTTGGCAGTGTGTGTATTCTTTCCCTTACGGTGAATGTACATACGTCGTATAAAAATATACGGTTATTCACAACACGCTATATCATTTTCAACAATCATTTTTGGGAGAAGTGAATTCTAAAAAATTTTTGTTTCGAACAGTTGATAATCAGGTAGATATAAAGTTTTTCCTTAGTTTTTTTAAAACTAGATTTCGGCATTATCTTCATTTTGAAAATAGAATTCTGCTTTTTATGGAGCATATTTTGAACAAAACTTTATACATTGTTATGTACGGTACCGTATACACACGCACAATATTTTGAGAAATAATGAGAAGCACGCAAATTCTTCATACCAAAAGAAAACGAAGTCTGCTATGATTTTGCTATTCAGGGTTTCGTTGTTAAAATATAAATAATTAAAATATGCTGGAGTATAGTTTTCCGTACAAATGGTTTTGAATACCGGGTGAATGTACTGAGGATGCGCGAACGCGTGTACTTTTTTGCATGCATTGTAGGTATCGATTATTATATAGATGCCTGACCTTTTCAAAGTTTTTAAGAATGTTTCAAATCCCTTTTCTTTATACGAAATGAAATAAAACATTTGCAAGAAGCGCAAATTAATTCATGCTGAAGATCTATAATTTTACTTTTTCATACTAAAAATTATCATAATTGTATATAAACCTGTCCTCTCTTGTGTTGTAAATACTGTAATTTTATTAACGACGTAAACACAAGTAATTAAAATTTGCCGCCTCATCCAACGCACATCAACCCCACTTAAGTTTCACTTAACGCAACCTGACTTTCCAGTTACCTGCGGGTTGTGACAATTTCTTTTAATTAATTAACAAATGTATTCAATGTTAATAGGGGCATTTCGAAATATTCGATAATAACTTGTTCCAGCATATTACATATGAAGAAGATGGGTTCAGCTTCAATTATCGCGAAAAACATATTTCATTTATAACTTTATTTAATTTTTTATCGAAGTACAATTTCGGTCCCGAACAGTAACCTTTTTTCGAGACATGGAGTCAGTCTTTACAGTTTGCCTTTATTCCCTTATCGCATAGAATTGGAGAGACTGCGAATAAGTGAGAGAAACTGACAAAAGAAATTCGGTAATCTGAAAATTCTGATTTTTTTGAAACTGCAGGTTTATAGGGGACCTCGATACAAGTATCAGGCAATTTTTCTTTTCTGTTATCACGGTGAAAAAGCCCCTTAAAATTTAAGGTGCGTTATCCTATTTTCCAGTTTATATCTTGAAAGTATTCCTCACAATGACTTGTATTGTATTATTAATTGGAGCCAATAAAAAAAGCTAAAAAAATAAACACCCGTAGATGATATTACAGAGAACTGATAACAGATGCCGGAAACCCGTATTCAAATCCTCACGAATGCAAACGTTAATCGTTCGAAGACGAATACGGGTGACATGATAAAAAAAATCTTCGACAGACTGACGCACCCGTTACAAACCCACTGTCATATTCTGCGACAGTAATATCGCTTCCATATGTAAATAATATTCCAGATAAATCGAATACGGATGTAATATGAGAGATCGAAAACACCAGTCGAATTTCATGAATACAGACTGGTTCATAATTTCAAAGGTGAATTCAGCACGCAGCAAGGAGTCCCTACAAACGTTGGTCCTATACGATTTTGGTTCCAAGGTACAAACATTTCTGTATTTCAATCATTTTCACCACAAAATGGATAAAACGTGCGTGTCCATTTTTGCTTACAATTGTAACTATGAGTTTTGACAGAGTCCACGCTAAAAACGAGATTTCTTCTGATTTCTAAATACATTGTAAACATAAAGGAATATTTGTTTGAATTCGTTACATTACGATGCGAGAGTTGGAAAATTATTTTTACACTACATGTGTCTACTTTACGTCCAACTTAATCAAAGTAATTACGGTGAAGTTTGAAATACAGTTTGATTCCATGCGGAATTACGCATTTAATTTTTTAATCGATCCATTACCAACTGGAATTAGCGGACCGAACAAAAATTCTTCGCACCGTATTTCGTAATAATACGTAACACAATCTTCCTTTACTTAAATGATATGAACATTCTATGATGTTTATTGTTCATTTTACATTGCGAATTCCTTGAATTACTTTTAGTATAACAATTTGTCGATACATATAAATTAAAATGAACTAATTATATACATAACTGAAATATATACATATAAATTTTTTAAACTAAAATACTTCAAATGAAATATGTACATAGTAAGCATCGAATTATTTTCATTCTTTTCCAATATATTACATATTACCGGAATTATTATTAACGGAAGGGGCCAATTAAGAAGCTGGTAATGAACTAAAATTGACATACATATATTACGTATTTATGTAAGTTTTAATGAAATAGAACAGGTAAAATTCTTATTTTTTATCACTCCTGTTTTAGGGTAAAAGAGAACGTGGCGCAAAAAAAGGCACCGAAAAATGTATGTCTTAAAACTGCTACACTGGTCGATAACGAAATGTAGATACAAATATAATTAATGTTAAGTACGATAAAGTTAAAAAAATTCAAAAGAAACACATTTAACGCGTTTTTAATCCCCCCTAAAATCATTAATTCACCAAGCTCACAAATTTCAATCTATAACCACTGGTTCGTAAACGCCGAATCGTATATTCCACGTTTAATCGTTATTATTATTTATTTATCGTTACGATGTTTTATGTTCTGCGAATCCCGAACACGCAGTTAACGCATTTTACGTGCGTGATATTCGCAATCAGAAGAAACGAAGCCGACGATATGTGTTCGGATGTTGTAATAAATCGATGCCTACGTGCAATTCCCCAAATCCACTATACAACCGCTTTTTGTAAACAACGAATTATATACGTTTATATTCGTTACAATCGCTATTTCTTTATTGTTACACTCTATAATCATATTGTTTCATGTTCTAAGATTATTCAACGCGATCCAGAAAATCCTCGTGACCAATCGGGCTGCAAAACAAAACATCAGAATCGCGCACGATTTCGTAAACGTTGCACCGTTTGTCCGTGGCGGGCGACACGCAAATACCTGCAACTTCATGCGCACTCGGCTCAAGTGCATACGATATGTCGTCACTAGGCCACGAAACTTTTTCTACGAACCATTTTAGAAGCACGCACGTCATTGCACGGAATGCCCGGCCGTCGGGACCGACCAGAAACGCATACATACATGCTGGGACAGGCCTCCTAATTACGCAGCGACAAAAGAAACGCATCTGCAGAACTTCCAGAAATATTATCCCCAAGAGGCGCGGGAGCAAAAAGAATCCCCTCGCACCTGGTACGCACTCTTGGCTAGTCGTCAACGCGAAATCGTGTTCGAATTCGTTTCCAAGAAATCCCGGCCAAACCCGTAAGTAACAACGTCGGCCCCCTCGCGAGGCAAACAAGAAAACGTCGCAGAAGACAATCTCGCGAACTGAACGTCGTAAGCGGCAGAGGGACGTGCGGGCACTCGTTCCACGAGCAACGCCGAAAACCGTCGCCGAGGAATCCAGAGAATGACACGAAATCAGCGGGCGCACGACGCCGGCCGGCATCCGTTCCAAATTTAAATTCGCCGCAGACCCGTTCATGGTGGACGTGATTAACGTACCTTGCAGAACGCTCTTTCGCTGGCACCGTCGACGTTTCTCCCTCGTAAACGGTGCTCTTTACCAAGATCTAACGCCGACGAACCGCTCGATGCAGGCTGCGAGGGACCGTTCAGGGAACACACAATGCACAAACCTAATCGCGTTTGACGCACCACGAAAACACTTCGACCAAGATCAGGGAAGACGCACATTCGCGACCGTTCGGAGCTCGAGTCCAACTGCCGGAACCCCCTTCCAAACGGCCCACGCGGTA
The DNA here is from genome assembly GCA_947577245.1 of Andrena bucephala. Taxonomy (NCBI): domain Eukaryota; kingdom Metazoa; phylum Arthropoda; class Insecta; order Hymenoptera; family Andrenidae; genus Andrena; species Andrena bucephala. Next base: position 110,727,545 of record OX387715.1, read on the forward strand.
CGCGGCGCGATTGGCCAACGCCCGCTCCGCCGGCAGCCAATAGCCGCGCGCCGTGGCCCTGCGAGCGAATCCTACTCGATCCGCGACCGTTCGAGATTGCTTTTGTCAGCTGGCGGGAAATTTGACGGGGGTTTCGCGTGCACGCGAGCAGAGGCGTTATCGGTGGCAGTCCAAAAGATATTCCAAAGGATTACAATCGATGTGATTATGCTGATGTCTATAAAAATCCTCCTTTTAGATACTACATGTAAAATAATTCAGCATGTATATGTTTTTATCTATACTAAATTACACAGAGTGAGGCACGTAAAGTTTATCAACTGAATATTTTCAAACGTATCGGTGATACAAGAAAATGTTATTAGGCAAACTTAACGTGTTTCAGAGGACTTACCTTTTGGCTTAATTTGCTTTTGTGTATAGGAATGTGACAAGGATATATATAGGCCGTACATGTTTTATTAAATGAAACCATATATTTTCACTGCTACATTGTTGTAGTGCACAAAAAGACGAGTTTATCTAGTGATATACATTTCGATTAATCTGTTTTATATACGTAGCTTAAGAGTATTACAGTGGGTGTGGAAAATGGTCACCGTTTATTTCAATGAGATTGCAGCTTTACAAGCAGTGACGTTCTATTTCATATAATGAAATTTAGATACATGCAACAATAATTTCTTGCATCATAACTTCTGGGATTGTAGGTCTATTTTAATAATGATTTGAATTACACTACTTAAAATATTATTATTATTATTGAAATTCCTCATTTTATGCACTATAATAATATATTCGCCGGTGTGTATGGTTCCATTTTAAACAAAATCATCAATAAGCATTTTTGACACCATCCTTTACGTAAAAGCAAATTAAAATCAAATGGTAAATTCCTTAAAACACTTTAACACTGCCTAATAACGTTTTCTTATATCGCCAATATTTTTTAAATATTCAGACGTCACGCTTTACGTGCCTCGCCCTGTATAAACAACTGAAATTATTGGGTATAAACTATTTTTTTTGAAAAATTCAAAAATAATTTTTTGAATATTATTGATATGCTTTCACGCATAATAAACCCTATAGGTATATACCTAAATATGTTACATTTTTTATTCGTACTAATTTTCTATCGATTCATTTTATTCACATAAGACCTTTGCTTAATCCAATAGTTTAAAATGATACGAGTAGCTTATTTTTTCAAGTAGCTCAAAGGGATTTGAGTAATTATTTTATTTCGAGTAGCTTGGATGTAAGTACTTACATTCAGTATAATATCTAAATTAACTCTAAAGAAACCGTCCAAAATCTAATTCGATGTAAAATAGAATCTCCTAACTAAATAAAAAAAGTGACGATTCCAACTAGTGTTCCCCAGATTAACAAAAAGACTCTGACCTCGGATTGTCGCAAATCTATGGGATCTCAATAATAACTATTATAGAACTATTCACCAAATAAACAATATTTAAAATAAATATTAATAAAAGTAAAGAAAAAAATTATGTACAGAATATAAAATAATAAGTAACCCACAATTATACGTATTGCTCCTAACCCTCACTTTAATATAATAATATAAACCATCAATAAACTAACCCCACCAAAAATTAAAAATCTTAAACAAGAAAAAGTTACAAACAATAAAATCGTGTAATAATAATTTTAAATTAATACAAAAAACTTCATTCCTATCAATACTTTTTAAAATTGTTTTTATTATAAAAAAAGTAAATATAAATGTATGTAAAAGCTACTTGTCAAAACGTTATTCAAGCTGCTCAAATCATTCGAGAAGATTGAATTTTTTCAAGCTTGCTTGAATAATTGAGCTACTTAGACATTCGAGTACTTGGCTTGGTTGGAATTATTTGACCCGAGTTCAGCTTATTGTAAGCTTAAATTTTAAAATTACTTGGGCAGCTCTAATATTTAACAAGATGAAACGCATCATATTTACGTAAAGAGACAGATACGTTGCTTTTGAATTTAATATCTATACGTTTCCACATTGCTCTTACCAATCACCTTATTGTCCTCCGTACTATTACCTATAAGTTTCAATAGAATGTCTTTAATTAAGTGAGAACTAATTTATGAAAGATAATACGCGGCATTACAATACGAATTCAGCAAACAAACACCTTCTCCGTCTCCTACTGTTCTAAATTACACATATTCGGTAGACATCCCTCTGTGATCGGAACTACGATTATGTTGCTACGTTAATTTTTAATATTCTGGGGGCAGGGTGGGCGCTAGGCTGCTTTGCGCCCTTAAGCAAGGATTTATATGCCGCCCTCGAATGTTTGCATCGCAGATGATACGCCGCCAAATTTCTCCTACAAAATATACAGTATGGTGCAAAAGTGAATACACTACTCCCTTTGAAACAGAATAACTGTTTTAAGGATGTATTAGACCTATTTTCAAAATAGTGCCAGGTTGATGAAAATTTGTGAGATTGTTCTTTTTAATCTTCCTGATGTGCTTCAAAAATTTTAAACGAATTCACTATACGGTTACTGAGTTATAAAAATGTTAATTTTCACTGATTTTACACGTACTCTTATGGAAAGAGACGATCTTGACGGATAAACCATCTGAAAAAATGTTGAAGAAATAGTGCCAATGTTTTAAATTTTTTTATGCGTGCAATTTATGGGTAGATGAAAATATCTACCGAGTTTCAATTGTTTTCACTACACCGTTTTAAAGAAATAAATTATAACTTGAGAAAATTGTGAATTCTGGGCATTTTCACTGTCAAAAGTTTAGCAAATAATGCTTGAGAAAGCATTTGTAAAGTGAAAAATACATTTCTAGCATTAAAAATAAGACTCCAGCTGTCGTTCGAATTCTTTACATCTAGATTTAATATGCGTAAGACGTAGATATTCAAGTATTTCAAATTTCATATACTTTTGTCTGATATTGTACGTCCGATACATCCTTAAAATGGGTCCAACCGACTTGAGGTTTTTTGAGAAGGTAGAAGGATTAGTTTACTACGTGAAGTGTTTCGTCGTCTTGGAACAAAATTGCATTTGGTCTGAATAGCAAAAAAAGTAGTGAAGGTCGGTTTTTCACCTTTTTTATCTGAGCTTGTAATGAAAATTAAAAAAAAAATCTTTGGCCATTGAAGTAAGTTGTATACATGCCTGAAATTTCATCAAAATCGATTAACGTTGCTCTGAGCTACAAAGATCGCAAATTAGGTCGAAAATCGATGATTTCGTTAATTTCGCGATCTTTCAGCGTCTGCAGCTCAAAGCAACGTTAACCGATTTTGATGAAATTTTAGGCATGTACACAATTTACTTCAATGGCTAAAAGGAATTTTTATTACAGGCTCAGATAAAAAAGTTGAAAAAGCAACCTTCACTATTTTTTTTTTGCTATTCCGATCAATTGCAATTTTTTTCCAAAACGACGAAACACGTCACGCAGTAAACTAATCCTTCTACTTTCCCGAAAAACCTCAAGTCGGTTGGACCCATTTTAAAAAAGTTATTCTGTTTTAAAGGGAGTGTTTTCACTTTTGCACCTTACTGTACGTCGGCTTCTTAAAAAACCCGTTTAAAAAAAGTTAAAAAAAAGTTCTCCTTTTGGGCCTGATAACAGGGGTGCTTCACACAAAAAGTACAAATACCACTAATGTGATTCATGATAGTTATAAACAATATACCTCGGCTTCTGGAATGCACCGCTTAGTGAAAATTAAAAAATTCTGCTTTTGCGTCCGAGGTGTCCCCGTTATTGGCGCCCTTTGCATCTAGCGCCCCTATGCCCCGCATAGACTGCTTATTGTTAAGTGCATTCCGCCGGCCCTGTTTGGGGGCTTGAAAACAGTAAAAAGAAAACATGGTAAACATCGCACATTCTCGATTAAACCGTTTCTATTCCGTTATTTTTAACGATAAGCAAAATATCTTAGTTCCGGCTATAGTCACAAATGTGCTGATAGAAATAACGTTTGATTTTCCAATTTCCGATTACCAGAAGGTCCGGCACAATGACCACCGTTTGGACCTCTCGAAAAATTCAAGCAGACTTCAAGACTACCAATATTTTTTACTTCACAAAAATGTTAAATTATACCCCGACGATGAAATAATGAAATGCAAAAAAAACGGTATTTGAAAATATTTCTCCCTTTTCACAGAAAAAATAATTCCAAAAATGCCCTGAAAAATAACGCCCCAAAACTAGAAAACCCTCTAAAATACTCGGCACACATGAAGAAAATGTTGCATTAGTTTTCAAACACAGAATGTTGATTAATGTTCTCTCATGCGGTTAATGTAAACATTTAAGGAAACTGTGTCCTTTATATAATTTTTTCCATTTCCACTTTTCAGATTTGCATTACTGTATCTAAATGATGAACGTTAGAAAAATAAGTACACATTCCATTATCCGGAAATTCTTTTATCAGACATTGTATTTCCGCACTATAAGGTGATCCAGGAAATGCGTACAAATTTCGTAGCTTCGAGTGGTGGCATATTTTCCAAACATTTGATTGACATTTTTCGTTTACGTAGCCCCATTAGATTGATTCAATAACCATCCTGTAAATGTTGCCTTCGCGTGGTCTTCATTTTTAAATGTTTTTTTTCTTCAGATAAATAATGTTGCATTGACAGAAATTGGTGACAGTTTCACACTAAAAGATGTGGAAAATATAAAGGATGAATTAAAAATTCTCAATGAACCTCTGAAATTGTGTCAATGGGTAAGAATTTTCTTCGCTGGCACGAAATCTGGTACAGTATTTTGTATGATGCCTGTAGATGCAAATCAAAACTACTGGGACACGCTGTTCGCGGTTCATCTTTCAGTGTTTCATCGTCTGTTTTAAATTCCTTGAATCACTTTTGTGCTGTACATTCTTCTATAGAATTATTTTCAGATGCTATACACATCTAGGAAGATGTCACAATAGGAATTCGCGTCAGCAGCTTTTAGTCTAAGCGAAAGCTTGAACTCGGAAAGCCAACACGTGTGAATAATATAGCATTCGTAACAAACAGATATAAGAGAGATTTTCCACGAAAAAAAAACCACTAAAGACGAGTTTGTCTAATTAATTGATGTATGTCGACTTCTTTGAACCCTACGATGACTTCCTAAGGCTCGATTTCGTGGACTTCTAGATTATTTATAGCTTATTTTGCTTTTAATTATTAACAATCTTAGCAACGCATAGATTGTTACGTTACGTTAAAAATGTTACGCAGGTAATAATATAGGGCAGGCATTATCCTGCAGGATGTTGATAATAAAACAAATTACGTTAATTTATAATTAATTCTTATTACTAGCGGAATATTTTTCACAAGAAATTGTCATTTCCCTTATGCACCGGCTTATCTTCGAGATAAAACTTTAAGATCGCTGAGATAACATCAAGTATGGAAACAAAAAAAAGATATACAAATTAATGCTTCAATGAATCAGAATTTATTAGTGTTAATTTTTTGATTATCTCAATTCTGACAAACTATTACTCTAGAGTACCTAATAACGAACAAAATTATTTATAAAAAAGTGTCCTTTTGCAATTGGTAAGCTCATATCAATCTTTGTTATAAACATCATTACTTTCCTTCCACAAAACCCTACTATAAATTCACCTAATACAAATATTGAAAAAGGTTCATGTTCCATAAAAATCTCGAATTACTACAAAGTCATTTTAAGGGGGATAATTGCCCGAAAATTAAAGGTATCTTTGGAAATTTATTAAAAGCAAACTACTTAATAATTTTTTTTTAATCTTCCAGGACTTTTTATTGGATATTTAAGTGATACTTTTTTTTTTTAATTTCTTTAAAGCTGATTTCCAAGCTGTACAGGACCAGTAACTTATCAAAGAAGTTTTGAGACTTTTGGACATTAGGAGTTATAAATAAATGGGATTTACCTTATTAATACTGTATATGGTAAGTTTCTTTTAGTAACTAAAACTATTTCACCGTGATATTGGTAATTGTGTTGGGTTTAAGAATGATGGTCTCAGTCTTGGATGGTATCAGCCATCACCTTCAAAATAAGAAACTAAAACAAGTATTATCCATCTACATCACTTCATTTATAAGTAAATGAAAAACAATGTTAAGGAAACAATGTTAATGAGATTTGGTGTGTTTTCACGTCAATATGTTCTGGAAAGCGTGAAAAGTATTGCTCCAGTGTTCGCCAATGTTTGTTTAGGGTGAGTCAAGCAACACTTTTTCGACAGAAGTGAATGAAGTGATCGCTCGGAAAGGTCTGACCAACTTAAAGGGACATTTCTCAAAACCTCGCATCACTCAAAGTGTTAATAATAAATTAATCGAATCATTTACCAAATATTGGAAGTTCATGAAAGTGAAATTTCTCATTTATGGAATTACACTCAATCTTTGTTTAGTTCTTTCATCCCTTAAAATTGAGATTTGGCGCAATCAAAGAAATATGTGCCCCTTAGATTTTTGTTCTTAACAGAACGTTTCAACGAACGAAATAGAAGTTAATGGTGTTAATGTTAATGGTCAAATGTTTTGCTTTACTGTCCCAGAAAATGTGTCTCTGCCTGCCAACCTTAATTAAATCAATTAATATTTAATTTGAAAAGCAAATTGCAACTCGTACCGTTAATTCAATTGATGCAAATCTATACAGATTCACAACATTCCCAAACTAATTACTTTCTAATAAAATAATACATTGAACAGCCACGAGTAGTAGTGGGACCGTCCATACACTTATTTGCAAATAGCCAAATAAGTAAAGAATATGTTTCGTTCAATCACTTAAAACACTTTTGACACTAAAATAGGCTTAAAAATTGTAAACACTTTGATAGCCTTCACCGCCTTCAACAACCTTGAAGCTGTATGTTGTTATCATTATCATACTGAAAAATCTGCTCGCGTTTATTTCATACAACTGATTTTATCTATAATAATCACGAATAATTCTGAATACACAAGACGTCCAAAGTATTTGTCGTTCATTTTTGGGATTTAAATAGTAAAAACGATATTTTGCTAGTGTTTAATATCTTAAAAGATAATAAGATAAATGTTGCTTTCCAATAACTAAATTATTTACACGCCAAAAAAATTTTAAAAATTCAGAAAGACTGCGAAGTACCTTCGACCTACAATCACAATAATGGCAAAAAACGTTTCGAGATTTCTCGAGTTTCCTCTCTGAACAGAAGAGGTCTCGAGACGGTTTGAAATCCGTCACTGACCACGATCCAATCTCGATGAGTCATTCATAGGGTAGGCGTAATCCCGGGGGGGGGATTTTCCTGATACAGTCTATTACTGAGAGACCCCGAAGAGTTGAGGATTAAAACGTAGAGCCCTTGGATAAATCCAATACAAAAGGTCGACGCGAAGTTGCCGTAAGAAGGGAAAGGGGAAGAAAGAGCATGGCCTAGGAAGATTTGCTGTCAGATTTGCGAGGCGGATGACAATCAGTGCAGGAAGTGCAGTGACTGGCACGAGGTGGTGAAAGCCGAAGTGTGCAGCGGAAAGTGGGCCGGGTTCCTGGGCGATATAAAGAAATGCTGCAAGACCTCCAACGTCCCACGTTTGACATCCATATTTATGAGCGGGGCGGGTGCACATCGACAAATTCGCCGGCGGGCTGACCAAAACTTGACACGGAGGAAACGACGCGGGGAAAATGTTTGAATTGCGCGACACTTGGCGGAGTTCTACAGGATGCACACAGCTGTTGGGTCACCAGCCTTCTGTTAGGACTGACTCACCGAACAGCCTAATCGATAAGTGCGGACGAATTCGCGCGGAACCTGACTAACTCATCTACATAGTGTCTAAGGGGTAAGGGGTATACTCTCCTCACTCAATATACAGGATGTTCACAAATTAGCAAATTTTAATACGACCTTTACGCGCATGCAGTAGGGTAGACCGGGGTCGAAAGTGGCAATTGAGGACTTTGCAGCAAGAGGGGGGCAGCTTCATCTTTACCAGCATCGAGTAAATTAGAAAAACTTGTTTATAAAATTATTGCTTTTACTTCAGGGGCAGTCCTATTTAGGACGCTAGGATTAAGGTGATCCTTGGGAATTTTTTTCTAAGAAACTGTTAAGCGCATCTTTTCCAAACTTTCAGGGTATTTTAGTTCACATTCAAACAATAGAAATGAATTTTTTCGTTACAAAGTGTTCGGTAGAAATGAAGATATACGGAGTTGCAAATTTACGAAACTAGGTTGTAAGCGCCCCGGAGCAAGGATTCTATTTACCCCCCCCCCCCCCCCACAACATTTTGCCACCTTGTATTGCCCACCTTACGAGGTTGACTCCACACTTTACATATAAAAGGCATAATAAACGTGTTTATTAACTAGTTTCAAACATATTGCAGGTACCCTAATTTGTTTGCTGTTTGATAACAAATCAATAAATTTTAAATAGATAAATTTTAATTACTGTTTCATAAAATGTGTATCTCCTTTATTCCCAATGGAATAACGTAATATATAAATTCGAATAAGGCCATTGACGTAGCTTTACCAAAACTATGTATTTTCTCTATAAAGATTTCTCATTTGGCGCCCCCCGCAAATCGGCGCCAGGGGCAGAAACACCCGCTGCCCCCCCCACCCCCCACTTTCGTCACTGGCCCCAATTCTTCCCTGAAATAAAAGAACCAAGGTTAAAAAAATCACTATTTTTCATTTCAAAATAACAAGATACAGCATATGTATCAGTCACACAATTTTGAAATAACGATTCAGGGGTCTGGGCGTTAAAAGGTTAACATGAAAAAGAGAACACTAATTGAAAAATCTATATTTCCACAGAATAAATAGTAGTTACCGAGTTGATAAGTTTTTATTTCTATTTTTGGTGAATTTTTCAAACCAGGAGCTGCCCAAAACAAAAGTATTTAGTAAAATTTGCAATAAATCGCTTGTTTGTTATCGGATTTCCGTCAAACGTACACCAACCGATGTAGATTTTTTGTCACATATGCGTCATAATTCAAAAACTGTCAAAAATGGAGTTGGACCCCTCTTCCTGCAAGGTTCTCAATTTGAGTTTGGAATACAATTTCGTAAGAACTATTACAGTTACAAAAAATTGTTTATACCCCAAGCTTACATTATTGTCATAGCAGTTTAGCTTTGTGATAAGTAATATCAAAATTATCAATAAAAAATGGAAGTAACACTGTAAGGGTTCGATAGAAACTCAATTTTAATTTTAAAAAAATCCAAATATCTGGTCAAGTAAATTATAATAAGTGAAAGGAAAGTAAAATATTTGTTTATAGATAAAAAAAAACTAAAAATAAGTGAAATTATTTAAACATTACGAGATTTTTACTCGATTGGAATTGCTCTGTGTCACAATTGTGGCTAGTGTGTAAATCATTTTGTTCTGTGCATTCTTCATGTGACCAATCCTTATACTTTATGCATTGTAGGTATCCATTTTTCGCTTGATCTACATTCTACTTCTACCAGGCAAACAAGGCAATAATATTTCGAATTTTTTTTAACACAAGATATATCGTTTCCTGTTCTTGTTTTTTGGGTTAGCCGGGGTCGGCTGTAACGTTACATTCGGCCCTGGCCAATAATGTCACAATGATCCCCGACCATATTTCTGAACTTTGATTACATATTTTCACTCACAAGATGCTTAACCGCTTAACGCACGGTGCTTTTTAGAAAAATCGGCAAAAAATCTTTTTTTATCTTGTAAATCTTTTAATTAGATAAGGAAAACAGTTATGAAAAACGACATTTTTTTTTATGAAAAAGTTTACATTTGAAGATTTTCAAGTGCAAAATAAAATCACCTTTGCTCAATTTGTTATTTGATTCAATTTTTGTATTTTTTTTTGTAATATCCAATGGGACGAGACATGTTATCAACATTCATGTCTAAAATTTAACACCTGATCTTACGTAGCACTTTAAATATTTTAAGTGTCTTCCTACAAATTTTGAAAAAAATATTTTTTTGTCAGGCACTTCTTTTTAAACTCTTCAAAATTTTGTAACGCGAGTTTGCAGCGCTTATTGTGCCATTAGACTTTTGTTTGAAATTTTTTTCTCTGTCTCTTCTACTTTAGGAGTTATACGCGAAAAAGCGGGAGTGCCTATTTGACTTTGAGGTTAGTTTTTGACACCCTTAAAGGGCGATTGGACACGAATGAAACATGCCGTTATTCTTGTCTTGAGTCGCTCTATAAACACGCAAAGTTGCGTTCCAATCAGTGAGTGCGGGTTCGCGGTTTTCCCTTGTAAGTGAAACTATATATATTTTATGTTTGTCAGCTTATATAGCAACCTCGAAGATAGATTGGCTGTTAGACTCTCGAATTTGGACAATTCTTTTCCCGCACAGTAGGGAATATGTGAAAGGGCTTGTCAGCCAATTCTGAGCTGACATTTACGTGCTCTTGCTGCCAGTCCTTTCCATCCAGTGTCTCGAATATTTTGCACATTTTTAAAGAAAATATTTTCAATGCCACTCTCCTACATAATTTTTTTTTTAATTACCTCACGTTTTGTTTCTATAATTACCATTGCGCTCTTCTACTTTGATGCCGCTATCAGTTTCACAGTGTCGTTCTGCTTAAAAGTAGTTTCGATAATTATGAATGATTATAGAACGTTCAGATAGTAGAGCATTTGGGAAATGAATGTACAAACGATTTTGAGGTTTTGCTGCACAAAAGAATGCTGATCCATGTTCCCTTGGCAAATCATTGCAGACCGAACTCACTTTTATTTCATCTTTTCAGCTGAAAACGATCTGAATTTTTCCTTCCAGATAATTCGCGCCACTATATGAAATTATTCCCGCATGGAATTCGTTGCTGGACGAGTATTTCTGCGTACAGAATTTCGAGCGCAGGGTTAAGAGCTTTCGCGGTGGCTAAATGCGTCGAGACGGTCGCCACCACCGAAGGGTAGAAGCTATTTCCGGTACTCCACGTGTGTGGGGGACAGCCGAAGAATGTGAAAATTCAAAAGAGTCAGGCTCTACAGGCTCTTCTAGGAAAACATGCGCGTATTCCGTTAATGGCTTCTAAAGTTTCCTTCAAGTGCTTGATGCTTTTCTTTCAACATTAACATACTACCAGAAATAACAAATCTGAAGTGACAACTCCAAATAACGTCTTTTTTATGCATTCTTCTTCGGAAGCAATGGAAATATTCAGGCGATGAAGACAAACGGATCAGCTTGTATATGTATGTACATGTAATAAGTAAAGGAAAAGTAAGATTAGTTTCAAAGGAGGGGAGCTAAAGCTAATCTGGCTTTCGAACTTTGAACCTCTCTCGTGACAACTTCGAACATTAGAGACACGATATATGAACGTTTAAATCTCTCTCTCCCCCTCCTTTTTGTTGCTAAAAATGGCTAACTGAATGCCCTTCAAACGTGTTGATTACTCAAATTCATCAACTCTCATAATTGCCGCTAAATTTTAAAAGACTATCATTACTATAGCACTCTCTACCTGCCAACCTACACTTACAGCTCATCAGTATTTGCTGCATCATTCTTTTCTCTATTCCCAAGAGTACGAAAAGTTTTTGGGAATACCTATAACGTTCTTCAGAAGATTCCAAAACGAAAAAAAAAAAACAGAAGAAGGAAGACTGTAAGCATCTTTGGATGTGTGCAATTATTTGTTGTTTCATAAGTGATTTCTTCCTTTATGGCAAACTTTCTCTGAAATTTTGACTCTATTACTGCACATCTGTGTTTAGGGGATTAGGCAGTGAAATAGCATCGAAAATCAAGTATTTTTTGCGAATTAATTACAAGGAGATGAATACAAATTGTGACTAGTACTTTTGGGTAATGTTTATTAGTACGTACTATAAACTGTAAAAAAAAATTGTTTTATAATATACCAATACATATATATGACGGTATTACAGTCGTCGTATGTGTAGGCGTTTTTTCTGTGGTTAGGGAGTGATGATAAAAAGACGGAGGCTCGGTTCGACTTGAAATTTTTATAGCTAAATTTTTATACATATTTTTATTATATTATTATCAAAATATATTATTTTCTGCACTGAACCTCAACATTAAAGTGTGAAAACTATAGTTTCCGAGATAAAAAAAACAGTTATTTGTGCACCTTGAAAATTGACATTTATTGTGAAAATCGCCATCTCCTCGTCGCTATTTTAATAATTTTAGTTCAATTCTTTTTTCCGAGATTCAGACCGAAATTACAAGTTCTAGGAGAAATATATTCCGAGGAAAACGTTGTATCTCTATTTTTAAGCTCAATATCAGTGCAAAACCAAAGATCCTTTTTCTAAAACATTGTATAGGGTAAATACGGGAGACGCGATCGGTCCGGAGAGTTGGTCGAGTTAAAAATGCGTTAAAGTGCAGGCTGATTACTTCTCTAGAAGCCAAACAGTTGAATGAATAGTGTCACTTCGCTTCCTTCTGTGTTTTTCTGGATTTTTAGGCTTTAAAAGGTAAATTGAGGTTACATTTAACCTCTTTTGTATATATATTTAAAATATATTTCTAAGTTTATTTTCGTTTAATGTTTGGGATAATAAGATAGTAGAGATATAGAGGGACAATGCAGCCAAAGTATTTGGTCATATTAATCGTTCCTTTCAAAGCTAACGAGAAGACCATCTCTCGCTGCAAAAAGGAGAGATGGTCGAGTTATGATTTTTTTTTATTTTTGTTCATTTTTTTATTTTTATTACTTTATTATTATTATTGTTTATTTAGTTTATTTATACACTTTTGTATTCATTTACCTTGCTAATCGCCAGTAGGTAGTTCACTTTTTCTTTGATGTGTTATTTACTTGTTTAGCGTAAACAAATTAAATATCAATGAATCTGTAGTTGTTTTCACTCATAAATAATTTTGTTTTATCCTTCGTTAATTTTCCACGAATAATTATGTCACGCTTGAAGCAAATATCGACCAGTTTTTCTGAATCACCATAACATTCTGAACATATAGGTTTGTTCTGATAAAATAAGTAATTTCTATATTAGTTTTAATAGCCATTTTATATTAGGTCGACCGCATATCCCGGATTTACCTAATCAATCTCGTGTGGCGCCATTCGTAAAATAGGTATCTATAAAAAAAATCTTTTTTTACTCTATGTGATAGTAATAAACATTGTATAAAAGGAGAAGTCTGTGCTTGTTCTCATCTCCTTGTAATTAATTCGCAAAGAATTCTTGATTTTCCAGCGATTTGACTGCCTACTTACAAGGGAAGATCCCGAACCCGAAAATTCAAAACATTCTGAAACTGAATATGTAGGGAATTTCCTCCCGATTAAAACGCAATTTTTGTTTGCTGTCCAAATTCACTCTAAGGGGGTGTAATTGACCCCTTGAAAAATCCGGTTATTTTCCGATTTTGTGTTATAATTCGTGAACTGTAAAATAATTTTTTTTACCAAATGATAGATCTAATTAAAACATGTAACTATTGTCTTGAAACTTTTTTCTATCTTTTACAGTTCGCGAGATATAACACAAAATCGGAATATAGCCGAATTTTCAAGGGTTAATTTCACCCCCATCGAGTGAATTTGGGCAGAAAACAAAAATTGCGTTGTAATCAGAAGGAAATCCCCTACATATTCACAAAGTATCAGAATTTTTTGAATTTCCGGGTTCGGGATTTTTTCATGTTAGTCCCCTTAACATGTCCCGATGACCTATGGGATTCTCCTTCCTGAAGAACACCAAAAAAAACAACGCCAAGGAAAAGGAAAACACGGAAGAATCAAAGTCGCAACGATAACACGTCTCTGTCAATTTAATATGGACGCACTAACGGAGACTTGTTGCACAAGGAACTCGATTCCCCAAAGTTGCTTCTAAACAAATAAAACCCTCTTTACGTTATAGCTTTCATAACCAGCCATACTTCGCGTCGACTCCTAATAGTGCTAAATCCTGATTGTACAAGTGGATAAATATTTACCAGCAGAAGTGTACACGCTAAATTTTCCAAATCCCCTCTATCTCAACCAAACTACCTATCAGCAAAATCAACATCAATCTGATTTCCTCGCTGCAATACAGACGAATCGTCGGTTCCCCTCAGAAACCCGAGAAATCATACACAGAGACGAACCTGAAGAGAATTAGCTTGCCGACAAAGAACGCGCACTTGAGGATCCAACCGGAAACGATTCGCCCATAGGAACGCGGCTCAATTTGTGATTCAGACTTACTGTTGGCTGGAGACTCCACGCGACCGTCGTCCTTCATCTCGGCTTCTTCCTCGTTCACGTTCTCCTCGATCTGCTCCCGAGCACCCTCGCGTATTTCTTCGAGAGTCTGCACGGTGGCTTGCTCCTGGACCACTACTTTGGCCGCCATAATTTCATCGAGAAGCTTATTCTCATCAGCCCCGCGCAAACTGTCCTCAGCATCAGGCTGGTGTTTATCGTTGACCGCCGTTTCGTCCACGTCGCCCAGCACGTTCGAGTCCTTGTCCGGGTGCTCGTCGCCGTCCTTGTAGAACTCGTAGGTGAGATTCTTCACGGGAGTTGTGGCGACGTCGTCGATGGCGTCCACGTCAGTCTCGGGGCCCAGGTCCGAGTAATCGTAGTCGGCGTCCCCGTTCTCGTGTTTCCCGTTGCTGGCCGCCAGGATCCCGTCCTCTTCGTGGTCCCGCGGATCCTGGGAGATGATCGCCTGCTTCAGTATGTTCGAGTTGATCGCGTTGTGCGCATCGTCGATTTCCAGGAACAACGGTTTCTCCTTCGAGTTCATCTTCTCGAGTATATCATTCACTTGCGAGCTATGGAGCGGATGAGAGTTTGGCGGCCTGGCTGCGATCTCGCTGGCCGGGGTCAACAGGACCACGACCAAGGTGATGTTGTCCTTGGAGCCCGCGTGCTTCGCCCACTGCAGCAGGATCTGATGCGCGCGTTTCAGTCCGTCTGCAACGAAAAAGCACAACTCTGTTGTAGGACATATGTGTGTTTTTAGAATTGAATTGGTTATTTCGGAGACGACATGTGTCTCATTTTTGGCGGCTTTGAGCGGGGAACATATCATTATTCAGGTTAGCAAGATGAATCGTTTGGTACAGAAATGGCACGGGCCCCACCTACACTCCACTGTTAACCCTTCGATGTCACACTGGGGGTGAATTCCACTTACGCCCAAATCGACCGTGATTTTCATTAAGGTAGGTTTTCATATACACGACAGGGCGCAACGTGAAGAGCTTCAAAGTCGATTTTCTCGAAAATGAAGCGCGATATCAAGAAAAGTTACTCTTTCTTTTCGACTCATAACGAGTGAATAAGTCGAGAAAAAGGAACAAAATTTTTTCATATTGCGCTTCATTTTCGAGAAAATCGACTTTGAAATTCTTGACGTCGCGCCCAGTCGCGTACAGGAAAACTTACCTTAATGAAAATCACGGGCGATTTGGGCGCAAGTGGAATTCGCCCTGGGTCAAAATGACCCATATTTTTATTTTGAGGTGAAATAACTTTGAGGTGAAATAACATTTTTCCACGTAATTTTATTTACTATTTTAATAACACGTGTATTCAAACTAATAAAATGTGGAGTTTCACCTTTCAGCTGGAAGGTTTGAATAAATAAAAAAAACAAAATCTTGAAAAAGTAGTTTGCTACAGAAACAACACATGTGAACATTTTTCCCAATTTTTTTGTTAATTTTCTAATGGAAATTTGGAATGTAGAAACTATCATTTTAAAACATATTTTTTAACTGATTTTTAGGACACAAATTATTGGGATGAAATGTCACATATATCGTTTCTAAAATAAGCGACTCAATTATCGACGAGACCATCTTGGCTAGCGATGATGGAACGATAAGATAGATTTAACGTAAAAATGTCTTTTAACCCTTCCTGCTCTAATTTATTTGCGCAGCGATCGATAAAATAAAATATTTTTGTACTATGTTGCGCTTACGGAATACAGGGTTTTGAAGTGGGAAATAATATAGTTGAGTAATTACAAAACCAGCAGTTCACTCAACTCTGCAAATTGTAGATTCTTTAATTCTTGCGCCAGAATACCGATAAGTTGTATATTTTTTGTTACATAAGAAAATTAGCGAATTGTGATTAAAAGGTGAATAGCAAAAATTAAGGTTTGATTTGAAAACTCACCACACTCAATAATTTTTTTTTTATTCTGGTTCATCAAACTGAAGCTACATGTGAGTAAAATAAAACGCCCTGTCATTTTTCTGTTTCACATTACCTGGAAGATAACATTTCACGACGAACTTTGTGCAGCGTGATAGTCGATCATGCATAACTACTATACTAATTATTAAAAATCAATAAAAATCAAACACTGCAACTCCTTCAAAGATGCATAAAAATATGGTCCAAATTTCAGTTGTATCGAATCGGCAGTTTCTTAAAAAAAAAATCCCAAGTTTTGCTATGTTTTTAGCCCAAAAATTAGGATTCCCCTCTTAATGAAATCAATATGTAACGTCGATTGAAACTTCAGTGTGTCGGGTAAGCATACTCGAAGTGAGAAAAGTTAGCCTCTTAAGCAGTTCGTTATATTGAGCACAGTGTGATTCTAGGCGAGTATATGAACATGACAATTAAAAAAAAAAGTGTGTACAGCTCCACGACTATTTATTCGACGTGAATATATCCAGCTTAAGTGCTCCGTGATGCACAAGTACATGACGATTATATCCGCCATAAGCACTTAAGAGGTTAAACGATGCAGGAAGATACAAGGTGTGATGGAGAAAGCAAGGGAATGGTGATTGCTTATGGTCGGGCGCACTTTGAAAACCAATGTGATGGCAACTATTATTCTTTGTAGCTTTTTCTCTCGCCTTAATGTGTGTTACAATGAATTTACTATTTCTTCCTTTTAAATTCCTGAAAATACACGTTTTTTCTAAACCTTCAAAGTAGAATCATCCTTAAGAGCTTGTATGTAGCTAGAAAACGTGGTTAACTTATTTTAAGGTACTTTTTCCCAGGTGTAAGCTCTGCCCTTTTGGAATACTGTTTCGAATTTGAATTTTCTTTAAGTGTTCAAGAACAAAATGAACGTGACATCCTTCTAGAATAGAAATACAGGGGCGGGTAACTCGCGGTAGATTTCAGGAGCACTGTATTAATGTTGATAATAACAATAAAAAATACGACACAACTTCTAATAGTACTCGCTTTTAAATATTCTAATAACAATACTCGTTAAAACTTTCGTAATAATGTTAATTATCTCAGGAAAATAATGTTTAATAATAATCTACCTATTAAACATTTAAAAACTCACAATAAACTGAATAAACTTGTTCAATTCTAAACTTGTTCAATAATCTTGTTCATTCTTTTGTCCAATTATAATAAATTTTAAAAAGATTATTAAAATGACGCTACGATCTGAACGAAGGATTTTTTTAATGGGATAAAATCGATAGTTAACACAAGGGTTCACACCTGTTTGTAACCACAAATAGGTCACACGAGGTTCACTGCACCCCAGCGTTACTTACAAGTTACCATTTCCGTATTTTTGAATCTTTTAACTTTTGCAATCATGCTCTAATAGTCTTTTCCTACAAAAAGTTAAATTTCGATGGGTTTAAATTTGTGTTTTGAAAAAATATTTGTGAATAAAAGCGATGTTTTTGCTTAAAATTCACCAAATTTTTCAATTTTAATATTAAAGTCTAACTTACAGAAATATTGAGCCGCGTGACCACGAAGCGTTGACACAAGGGATCATAAAATAGTTACTAATGTGACGTGTCTATATAAAATTATAAACTAATTAATAGACAAGTCAGCTATTCATCTTTATTGGTATTCAACTTATTGGTTTTCATATTCGAATTACGTTCTTGAAGATGAGATCGCGTTTCTACTGTGTTACACAGAACACTAATTCTGGTATTTGAAATCCGATTTAACCGTATTGTATAGTGACGTGCATGGGTGGGGCCCCTTACGGGCCTTTGTCACCCTCTGTATGTCGTATTTAGTTTGTACGGGACGTGCGCATTCAGGGCAGCACAAACTAAGTAGAGTCAATATTCATGGCAACGAAGGAAGAGCAGGAGATGCTGACTAAGCTCCGCAGCTTAGTTTGAACATCTGTGGTATTGTCTCTTATATCAACTTATATACAGGCAGTGACGATTGTAGCTTCGGATCTGTATCATCCGACATAAATACTATAAAAAAAATTATTATGCACATGCACATTGATTTTGACTAGAAAGGAAGTCACTACTTAGAATAATTCCATAATATGTGCAATTTCATTTATGTATACATTATTTTTTTTAGTTGTGAAAGTTTGTCATGTCGGATTTTTTACAGTTTGTATTTCGTTTACGCTTCATACAATTAAATATAAATTATTAGGAAATGTAGTTTACATATATGTTTAATATATTCACTCGCCCAGTGGCGCCCACAGAATTTCATCTTGGGAGGAGCTGAGTTAAAGGGATAATAATATTTTTAAGGCAAATTCAATAAAATTCATTAGCTGATTATGAAAATTTATTTAAAGAATAAAATTCGGTATTCTTTTCTTCTTACAACGTCTGTTACAGTATATTCATGAAATTTATTAACTTTTATCTTGCTTGTAAACTGAAGAATATAATATGTATTCTCTCTATTTGTACTAATGTCTACCACTGCTCACAGATTTTGCCATTTATTCCCATTTGCATTTCTTGATCTAGTGCCACCGGAGATTTCCTACCATTTTGCTTATCGCTCTAATATCAGTTAACGATTACGGTCCTTTATATTTTTCGTCTTACGATTTGCAATGTACAAAAGCTATTTGTGGCGCATGAATCAGAAACGATAACAGTGATTCATGTGCCCGAAGCGCCTCAACGGAAAAATTACGTAATTGTAATTATTACATTGCCGGTCTGCCGCCCGATATAATATTACGCGCGCAACAGTGGAAACGTAATGCAACAAGAAGCACTGAAACCAACAGCGACTGCTGCTATATAGTTCTCATAAAGCTATTTCAATTTAAATAGTATAACTTTACGTAATAGAGAGGCCGAGAGGAAGTAATTATATTGCCTTGGAATTTTACATTTTTAATTGGCGAGAGGAATTTACACGGAAGATTAAAAGAAGTCTAGAGACGATCGTCTTACATCACAGCGTGGAACATAAAAAAATGTTACCATTCAAAAAATTCTTTTTGCCATCGGCGATAAATCAACCTGTCTGAAAAGACAATTTTTTGGATGCAAGAGATAAATATTAAGAAGATGATTGAGACTCCTTGAAACGGGTCTGTGTACATATAGTTTTTGTGCGTATGATTGTTTAACTATAATAAAAATTCGATGTAGATACTATAAGGTGATGTTCTGCTATCACAGATTTTCCACCGAAAACTGAAACTGTTACAGTGTTGAATTTGTCTACATATCAAGTAGAGTACTTTATGAAGAAACATGCAATCAGGTCTGAAAGATATCCATGACCTTCGAATCTTGAACAGTATGACACCGATAACAATGATTTGCTAATCTTAATACTTGGCCTTTTCATCCACTTTCTCCTGGTTCATTGGGTTGTAACCAGAAATCATAACTGTCCAATTTTAAAAATTATGGTGTAAGAGTGATTGTCTTTAATTAAATGATGTTGGTTACGAATAGTCATTATGACTGATTAAAATTTGTTGGCTTTCAGTAATCATTATCGATGACGGAAATTTAATTTTGTTTACCAGTATAAATGACCGAATTTTTTTGTGGTTCATTATTCGTGATGTGGATCACCAGTAATCATTATTAATGACCCGATTTTTTTGTTACCGATAACGAATATCGACGGCAACATTTTTTTCTTTCCCTTTTTTTCTGAAGATAATTTATTCGACGAATAAAGATAATTTTTTTATTCCTCGAGTAAAGTTAACCCGGTTTAACTTTATTCGATTCATATTATTATCATTTTCTTCTAATTTTTTGTGACTTATATTATATTATTATCTTCTATTTTTTATCATTCATATTATTATCATTTTTCTTCTATTTTTTTTGTGATTTATAATATTTTTCTTACATTTATATTACTTTCTTCTATTTTTTGTGATTCATTTGATAAAAATCTTTTTCGTCCTCGACTTTTTCATGTACATTTTATGAGGCTAAAGTTAACCCGGTTTAACTTTATTCGACACATGAGGAATTTTTTTTTTACCTTTATTCTTTATCCGAAATTTTCATTTAAATTAAATTTTTGCCCCTCTCTGTTCCATTGATATTAAAAAAAAAGGACACTAAATAATACAGAGTATTCCGTTATCGATGGTACAGCCGCCATAGCAGTGATTCTTTATAAAAAATTATGCCCAAAAACAATTTTAAATATCAAAAAAATCTCATTATAAACTATGCCTCTCTCGTTATATTTACAAATGGCATTAGTACCAAAGTACTACAAATCCGAATTTGGGATAGTTTTGCACATTTTATGACAACACTTCGCACACATTAAGATACATTAAATATGTATAGAAATTGTCATTGCATACGCAATTCTGCTCTAGAATCTAAATTACGAATTCGTTTTACTGTTTGTAATATTTGTAAAGACGAGCAAACAAGATATGGCCCGTAACAAGTTGCGTCACAGTAATTTCCAGCTCACAATCAGTGCATGAATATCCAATGGATCTTCGAAGTGTCCCCTTTATTAAACACGGCAAAATCATTTACAAAAACTTTGTTCTACATCTCCAATTTATTTTTACACAATGCCTTTCATCAGGCCACGCCGTATTTTCGATTGCATCACAATAGCAGATTAATCCGCAGATGAAAATAAATTTTAAAAAAAAAAAAAAAACAAATGCCGAAAATCGTTTTCCCAAAAAATGTAAGATTTGTCGCAATATAATTCTAACAAGCAAGCTCGTTTCGTATCGACTAATTGCAATAGTAAATGTTGCTCGCAAGCATCCGAACAATTACGGAACAGTGGTGTGTACCTATGCGTCTCCGAGAGCAAGTGCAACGACCCACGATCCCCGCCTGCGTAGGTTTCCCTTCCCACCCTCTTCTGCACCCCATCCTATTTTTCCTATTTTCCCTCTGCCAGCTCGTCTCAAGCTCCCCTATTTCGGTATTTCGTTTGCAGACGTGACTCCGCCGCGACGGAAAGCATCAATCCACCGCCCTTTTCCCATATTAAAGGTGGACTTACACTACCCGCCTAGCCGGCGGCAGATTACCATCCGTCCTAACATTCTTCAATGGGTTTCGCCTGGCGACATTCACATTGTTCCGTCCGACGACCATTTAACGTCACCATGTAAAAGCTACCGAAGAATGTTTCGACGGTCGGTGCCCTGCCGCCGGCTAGACGAATAGTGTGAATCTGCCTTAATTCTCCTTTGGTCTGCATTTTCACCGTCGCGTCATCCAACCCTCTCCTTTCTAGATTATTCCTAGCCAGACTCGTCCATTTCTCTTCCACACACGCCTTCGGAAATATGTACATACACAGTGAAATCTCGGCTATCCGAATTAATAAGAGGACATAACTATTTGGAATTTAGGGACTGTAATCAGGGGTTGAAATGGTTCCGAAAATAACTGTTTCAAATTATTATATATTGGCTCTAAATGAAACAGTTACGGGGAGGCGATATTATGAATAATTGTTATAAGGAACCGAAATTTCTGACTGTATCGATTTCGGTTACGGTTCTACAGAAATGATATTATATCGGTTCCATAAGAATTGTATGTTTATATTTTATAACAGTAATGGAGTATGTATCGGCTCGAAGAGTTTACTGTATAATCGATATATAAACGTTATGGAAGAATTGAAACCGAAACCGATATCGAACAGAACCCTTTTCACTCGTAACTGTTTCAAGATTATATCGGTTCTCATAAATGTTTCGAGAACCGAAACCGATATCGTAACAGTTTTCAACTCTTGATTGCAATACCGAAAAAAAAATGGTAAATCGTTAGAAATGCCCTGAAATTTTTATCGGTAATTCGCCCTTTTTTTATCGGTAATTTGGTAAATTAAATATAAGCAATACAGCGCGTAAATGCGTTCACCAATTACTTCGACACCTACTACGTTATCCATGCAAGAAAAATGTAAATTCCTAATAAAGACAAAAACCGAAATATCCCATCCTTAAATTATGTAAGGCTGGGGGGGGGGGGGGGTCGCGAATTTCTTACGTTTTCTTACACAGGGAGGGGGGAGTCAGGTAGCGTCTTACGTAATATTTTTTAACTTAATTTTCAATAAATACAAATTCTATCCATAATGTTCCGGAAAAGTAGTTTTAGTTTAAATTTCCTGGAAGAGAGTTAAATGAATTATATAAACCTTTAAAAGAATTTTAATAACTGGAAAAATTAAGTTTAAAAAATATTACGTAAGGAGGGGGTTTGGAATATCAAATCTTACGAATTCTTATAGTGGGAGACGGAGGGGGTGAGAATTCGCCAAAATTACCCTTACGTAATTTAAGGGCAGCCCCCATGAAGAACTAATTCTGATTCAAAAGAAAACGCGAAATTTGTAGCAAGTCATTAAAAAAGAATTGACGTATCTTCAAGAAGAAAAAGTAAGGGGAATATATATAAAAATGGCATAACTATGATTTCCTAATGACTGCCCAACCAACAAGTGTAGAATCTGAGAGCTTTTTCCGCGACTGGATTATTTTGTACAAAAATTGGGTCGTAATTAAGAGACCAAAGTTTAGACGAATTATGTGTTTTGTGTGCTTATTTGTTAAGAAGAGTTAATAAATGAAAAATATTTAATTATGCTCGTAAGTTATGAGTCATTACATTGCTTTCGTGAAGATCCATATTTAATAAGTATTGTCAATAGCTTTACAAGAAACCAAAAGCATTTTGTGGTATTTGTAATTTATATTAATGCGGATAGATTGCTAATATAATGGGTGTCTATTTTATGTTCCGATGAGTTTTATTTACATGTTTATAACGCTCAACTGGATTTCAATAAAATGTTATTTTTAATAGTTGCTTTGGCGAATACAGTGTACTACAGATAGGTACGCTTATTTTCTATTTGAAAACGGTTATAATAATGGTTATAATAGTGGAAAATAGTTAATCAAGTCAATTTTAGCTTTATTTGGATGAAAATTAAAATCATGAAATATTAAAATAGGAAGTGGTATTATACCTAATCAAATGAACAGATCAATCTTAAACGGGGTCTAAAATATTCACGTATTTTACGGAGCCATTAACCTTTAAATGAATGACTAAAACATTTGGAAAACGGTATCCCAATGAAAGTCGTGCATATTTGCTTGCTCGGGAACGCCAGAAACGGCTGCAAATTGGGTGTAATCCAATTGAATTCATGAAAACGAGCTGCCACTTTTGGCGATCAAACCGAAGTCGTGACTCAAGTAATAATCGCGAATTATCCGACGTTCAGTTGCACTAAACGTCTCATCCTCTGAAACGTCGAACACCGTCATCAAGCAAGTTGAAACGTGTGATCAGAATCAATTCGCGAATGCGATTCCTGCGATTTGCGAATGAATACGGTGCGCCTCGGTGTGCATCAATTGTGGATGAAGCATCGAAGAACAATGGGAACGTGAAATTATCGACAGGCTTTCTGCGAAACAATCGTTTATCGAAACGATACGCCCACCTTTGCAAATTAATCTTAAAAAGAAGGTGTTGCTTCTTGTTTTCTATTGTTCTTATGACAGAGAGAGAATTATGGTATTTTTTGTCATCAAAATAGATGAAAATTTGTTGCAAAAGGAAAGAATTATTAAGTATTATGTATTAAACATAGCAGTGAGTAATATTTTTATGATATTAATGTTAATGGTGAAATTAATCAAACGTCAGGGGCTTTACACATTGAACATAGTAAAATTTGATAGTGTATAATTTAACGTAAATTTTTTACTCTGTATTATTCATCGTCATTCTTTACATTCTTTACAAAATTGATAACTTTTTTAGCAATTAGTAATGACACGATATCACAATGGACATAATCAATATTACACTTTTTATAGTATTTTAATTAGGTTTTGACTACAGAAATTAAATTTGAATCGACAGAAAAACATTTGTTCAGTGTATCAAATTTTAGTATCTTTCTAATGTCCATGGTGGTGAAAAGCTGTAGGGTAAAGTACCCAATTACTGTGCCCTGTTGCAGGACTTTCGGCGTTTTCTCTAGTAAAAATAACTTTAGTAATGAAATTGACTTGTCTTAAGCATTTAAAGATAAATTTCAATGTTTCTTTTATCGATATAAATTTTTGCATGAAACAAATATCACATCTTCTTTGGATAATATTAAATATAAAAAAGAAGTTCTGGAATCAGTTACTGTGTGCCTATAATCTCCAAAAATCGGTTACTGTGCCTCAGTTACTGTGCTCCCTTTCTGAATACTGTGCTGCAATTACTGTGCTTCCTCCTTGAACACTGTGCTGCAATTACTGTGCTTTTTATTAGGTACACTCATTTTTAAGTTAAATTTTTCTGTAATAAAAATGAAATATAATAAGTCACTTAAAAGTTCACATTAGAGATGGCCACTTTAATAAATTGTTCATATTTACCGTACTTTTCTTTCCAAATATAACCGGACGTGCGTTAGAGGTTACGAATATTTAACACGCGCGGCAGTGTAAACGATACAGTAACTAACGCAACGTGCGAAAACAACTCCAGTTATCGTATACAGTAAATGACGCTACTTCCAAATTCGTTTCAGTTACTGAATTTGTTGAAAATAAATACAGAAATTCAAATAAATAATCGCTGTTTTGTTTTTCCGTAATCTAAATATGTTTTACTAATATAATTAACGTTGTGAATCTTACCTAGAACGATTTATTTTACTGAATATTGACCTTCATTCGTTCAGTATTTTCTTAAGCTTTTTCATAAGTTTTACAGAAAATTTTGCGAATTCATTATCAAAAAAGTAAAATAATTTTTTTCGTCTTTTAAGAACTTCTGTGTGTTACATGATTAATTTGAACAAATAAATAATTAACTGAATTTAAATAAAA
Organism: Andrena bucephala; assembly: GCA_947577245.1. Taxonomy (NCBI): domain Eukaryota; kingdom Metazoa; phylum Arthropoda; class Insecta; order Hymenoptera; family Andrenidae; genus Andrena; species Andrena bucephala. Next base: position 110,752,655 of record OX387715.1, read on the forward strand.
AAATTTAATATCTTTTATTCGAGAAATATAAAGTTAATTATGCTTAATGATAAACTAGAGGCACAGTAATTGGGTACCCCACAGTAATTGGGTACTTTACCCTAATGCATTCCAACTAAAAATTTTCAATAAATCCCGACCTAGAATATTTAAAAAGTGATAAAACCTGGCGATGTATTGAGAGTATTTTAAGAAATAATACTCTATTTTACTATGTCCTGTTTTTGGGTTTGTTTTATTGATAACAAATAGTACAGAATATATATTTTATAAAAAACAATATATCTTTTAAGTAAGCTTATCGGTTTAGAAAAAATGACCACTCATGTGGGTACAAAAAATTGATCTGTTTACAAAAAAATGCAAAGAAAAATCTTTGAAAATATTAATGTAAGGGATGATTGTAGACCTCTTTAAAAAAATATTCAACTGCAGGGTGGTGGGTGGGGTGACAGTCACAATATAGCTTTCACTTATAAACGTCTCAGAAGAAACGGTTATGTGCGATTTTGATCCTGTTATTATACAAAATTCGTGTTTTCTTATAAAAGTGATATTCATTCCAATTAATAAGCAATAACTAACGTCAGCAGGTGGGTCTAAATGGATTTTCTGAGCGTGAGATCTCCCCTACTCGAAAGATTGAATACTCTTTGCGAACTTCTAAATTTTCAAGCAAAACGAAGCAGGAGCTGGAAACTTTCTGCAATTGAGAGGACGTGCCAACATCACGGTGAGAAATCGCCAGTTCATCGTGCAACGTACTTTACAGTCGAGGAGCGGTTTATATTACACGGAAATATTGGATTACACACACCACGATATTGCAACAGCGGTTAGACAATAAACGGCTATGTTAACGCCCGCGTAGCTCCTTTTATTCTACATTACTTTTAGCTTGGAACTTCGTAAAATACGCCTGCGAAGTCCAACTAAGAATAAGAGCAGAAAACTCATGTCAAAAAATTCTACACAAAGAAAACTTATATGCATACAGTATTTAGAAAATATGTTTATAAATATATTCACGGAAGTGGCAATTGAGATTTGTTTAATATATTCATAGAAATCTGCATTTTTTTCTGTTATTTTATTTCCAACCTTCATCTTCTTCCTAATAGAAAAATAAATTTTAGAATCTGATAGATAAGTACGTACATTTTGTCGTTTATTATTTAGCAAGGTGAACGTCTTAATTTGAATCTTTAACTGTGTACAGCTGTTAAACGAAACTAAAATATTCACTACACACTGTTATTATGCAGGTTGGTGTTATAATTGTTTGATACAATTACTTTTCACGTAAAAGCAAGTAAAAACGGAGAACAAAATTGTTTCACTATAAGCCTTGTTTCCAGCAAACCGGCTACAAAGATTTCAAGACACGTCAGTAGATTAGAAGTGAAGTAGGTAACCTATTATTCACACTTGTGTGGCAGTTCTTTTAAACATGTTAATGATCCTGACGCAAATAATCACTATTCTTTTACATACATAATATTTTAATACTAATTTTTTTTATATGTGTGAAAAGAACCAAAGCGCAAGCTTGCGTTGTCTCACAGTAGTTTAGACCAGTGTTTCTCAACTTTTTTTGAGTCGTGATCCCTTTTTATAATATTCAAATAACCCGAGTCCCCCGCCCATATAAGGTAAGGTAAATATTTCCTTCATTTCATTTATGAAAAATTAATGTTGCATCATTAATAAAATATGGCAATGTAACCATATTAAAATAAATAAGTGCTAAAAATCGTAAACTAAAAATAACCGTGGCGACCCCCCAGAAAACACTTCGCGACTTTTAATTGGGGGTCGCAACCCACAAGTTGAGAACCACTGGTTTAGACTATATGTCTCTAACGCGGAAAAAGTCCTGAAAGGAAATGTCTTCGTATATTACTTTTGGATATTTATTAGGGTTATAAAGACTTTAGGGTACTGGAAATCATAAACTATTTCAATAAATGCCAGTCAGGAAAATTCTGGGACAAAGGTAGGTCAATTAGCGTAAGCCCTCGACCTCACAATCAGCTAAGCGTAGGTACTCATCAGTTGCTATCAGTCTTCAACGGTGTAAAGACTATGCCCAATAAATAACAAAAAATTTTAATGAACTTTTTGTTGATTGTGGACCTAGATTAAGGTTGAAATTCTTTTCATTTGTTCTACTATCAGGGAATCGAAGTTTGTCAAAGTGTTCCAAAACCTGCAGACGTTTGCAGATATTTATTCTCCTATAATTTACAACACAAATCATTAAGAAATTAGTAACGTAAAAATAATTTCAGTATCTGTGTGATTAAGTATTTGAGTTAATAGTCTTCTTTCAGGGACATCTCATAGTATAGGCCATTTGAATTTATTTTCTGGATGGTAAGCGCACAATAATTTGAAAAGGTAAGGAGCTTCTGTTTCACCTAAACCACTTTTTTCTTATTAAATCTGTCACTCGAGGACGATGCTGTTGAAGAAACATTAATTAAATTATAAAAAATAGCGAGTCGTCAGAAACATAAGACTGCTTACATGTACTTATTATAAAATGTATACGGTATATACAATAAAAGTTAAAATATTAGTTAAATAAAAGATAAATTATTAGCTCAACTGAGAAATTCACCTCGTTTTGTAAATAAACAATAATATAAATCTGCATTTTTGTTATTTCGCCTTTCTAATGTTCTAATATTTAAAAATATCGTAACCAATGAAACCATTACAGAGTTAACAATTATTTCGCGTTAGAAAGCAAGAGTATTTAGAAACTTCTATGCAACGTGTGTACTTCCTCATATTTTACATAGACTAAGAATCAATTGAGTGTAACATATGCTTTCGGTTTAGTGCACCGATTTGGCGAATTCGTGCTTCCGGCTTTCATTGTCCGTAGTGCGTCTGTCTCGTCGATGGGAATTCGTGGGTGGCACTGAACTATTATCGATTGGCCCCCCAACGAAACGGGCTTGACAGTCGGCTCTAGCACGCATCCCACCGAACCGGATGGACATTCGACGGATCGATAGTTTCCTTAGTTGGAAAGATCGGTTTGAACGTATTTATTGCCACGCCATATTCACCAATTCCCAGCTATTACGCGATATCGAGGAGTATACGAGGTGTCTCAAAAACATCGGTAGAAACTTATTGTTAGTTCGGTTATAGAACTTGGAAAAAGGAACAGAAATAGCTCAACTCTTCAACTATTAACTCAGATAATTAATCACACAGATACTGAAATTATATTTACGTTCCTAATTTCTTCATGACATAATTTAGAAACATATTTAAAATAATATTTAAATAATCATGAGAAAGAGAATAATGCTCGTGCAAAATTCTGTTCATACATTTCAGTTTAAACAATTTTGTAATTCAGGGTCCATCGATAATGGAGGCAATAATTGCAGAGTCCTTGTAGAAAACACTGTAAATGCCAAAAATAAAATTTTATATTAAATCATTACCATTGGTACGTGGAACATTTTCCGATAATTTTTTTTTTAATTTTGGCACTGACAGTGTTTTCTACAAGGATTCTTCAATTCATCGATTAATAACAAAAGAGATTCACAAACTTTATAAGGTATTCAGTTCTAAGTGGACTTTACAAAGACACTCGATTTTTGATAAAACCTTCTAATGATGTGTATAATATTAATAGCTTTTTCATTTTTTGACTAAAAGTATTAGAAAGTTTCTCCTTTTAGTAAATTACTTTGTCATCGAAATAATAATAATAGGATCCAAAGTAGTCTATGACACCCTGTATATGCTGAGATTATTTTATCAATCTCTTGCGCTGTAACATATTCGCTTCGTTGACTGACCAGAAATATTTTTCACCAATGCTGCACTGGTCAAATTCGGGACTTTGGAATAGAACATAATATATTAAAAAAATAATAAAAAAAATTACTGGTTTTCAAGTTACTCTGAAGATGTATGTGTCCGTGTGTTACGACAAGAAGAATCGTTTTTCGGATCAATTGTAAACAAGAAAAAATATGGTGAAGCCAACAATTTCGTTGTTGCGAATGCATTACAACAGTATACATAACTGTGTTTAGAATTTTGTCTAAAGTTATTTGAAAATGGACTATGAACTTCATTAAAATTTGTCATTAAGTTTATAATACTTTCAGTTGATTCTATTAAATCATGTTAACATACTAATACTATTCATAATAGATTAAATGAGTTTGTTAACCATTTATATTCGACACGGTATAAGGGTGTAAATTCGTTCCGGACGAAGGGCACGTGCAATTTGGGATTAGTCACGATACGCGGCGCACAGGGGGAGATTGTAGAGGGTTGGGGATTTTCATGAATCTTGTCCAACTTGTTTCGATCAATATAATTTGGAAAGGCTCACAACCTATAATCCTCCCCCCTTCAGAATTGGCTAAGGGGGGAGCTTTGTGCAACTAACTGAGAATCGAGGGATTTCCGGGAAGTTTTTTTTAAGGAAAGTATTTAATCGATCTTTCCGAAACTTGCAGGATATTGTATCGTCAGATTAAGGTAAATAAAATAATTTTTTTATTAAAAAAGAATGGCGAATAACAGAGTTATAAGGACTAAATTAATATATGCAAAAGTGAACAAATGGCGGCCTCTTGAAAAAAAGTTCACTTTTACGAAATTTTCCCTTAACAAAACACGAAACTGCCGCAACTTCGAAATTGTTAAAACGTTTTGTTCAATCACGCACCATTCGTACAAAAGACATAATCTTATATAGAACTAAAAAATTTTGGGTTTTTTGTTTTAGGTCAAAAATTGAAGGAGAAATCTTTCCGGCCGCGGAAAAGCGTTTCTCAGAAGAAGCTTCTTTTGTTGAGCTGTGGCGGCGCCATTGTGTATTAAATTTTTTTTTTAAAAATTGTGATCATACTTCAAGGTATGTACAAAAAAGCCCTCCAAACAGAATTTGTATTCCATTCACTATGCACGCATACAAAAATTCTCAAAATCAGGCTGCCTTTCAGGGCTCTACAGTGCCATTACCCCTTAAAGTTTTGACAGAAGTTATTTTCTGCAACTAAAAGATCGTAGATGTGTACGATCTCGTCGTGGCCAATGATTCTCTGCCTAGTTCTAAACAATATATGAGGCAGTCAGAGCAACAACGGACTAACCCACATTTTTTTCGAAATTAAATTAGTACCAATAACGTATTCCAATAGGCTACTCTACTAACCATATAAAATAGGGGGAAATTTTTTTTTTTAATGTGGATTGGTCCGTTGTTGCTCTGACTGCATCATATAAGCTCATAGCCCCTCTTATTAGATACATTTGGATTCTTGGACATAAATTTTTCGGGCGATTGACATCAAGTTGCCTATGCGCGAACTACATATTGGGAAACCTAAATTTCGATACGCCAACTAGTGACAGAAAAGTGAACTACGGTGAGTAGGCCGAAATCCGTCGAAGTACATATGATTATCAGTGTACATTAGGGTGGCTCTTATTTTCAACTTTTGAATTTTCTTCGGGGCACCCTCCAGAATAGTTCCAAATAATTAAAAAAAAATCCGTGTAAAGATTGAGCTCGATCGGATAACGGGAAAGGGGGCCTAGGGGCCCTTGAATATTTCATATAATTATTCAAACAGCTCGCAAAGTCGCAGTTGTATAATATCCTCCGAGTTATTGATTAAATAAAGAAATATATTCAACAAAAGTTGTAAATCCGGACAAGGAGCATCTTTTATGTTCTATTACTTTTTCTCGTGCGACATACGATTTTCGAAAAAAATTCGAAAAACTAAAAAAAAAAAATATTTTTTCCTCAAATTTTGAAAGATTAAATGCTTCTGGAACACTTTTTATTTATGAAGACGAACAAAAAAAATGAAATTTTCATTTTCGGGGACTATTTTTTAAACATTTAAGAGGGAGGCATATACCGAAATATACGAAAAAGATAACATTTTTTTTACTTATTTCCAGTGTTTGATATGTCTTGAATGATTCCTGAAAGTTTGGGACCGAAATTCGCAAAAATATCGAAGCTGTAGACTAAATTTTCGATATTTTTGCTAATTTCGGTCCTAAATTTGAGTCTATATCTTCGATATTTTTGCGAATTACGATCCCAAATTTTCAGGAAACATTCAAAACATATCAAACACTGAAAATAAGAGAAAATCTTTTTTTTATCTTTTTCACATACTTCGGTATATGTATGCCTCCCGTATGAGGATCATCTCTTAAATTTGTAGTTTGTAGACAAAATGAAATAATTTGGACAACATCATTGTTATCTTCTTCATTCACTTTTCCACAATTCAACAGGTGACCACTATTAATTATATTTTCACCACCAATAAAATTTTTGCTCTGAGGTGTAGCACACCCGAATTTACAAATTTCCTGAATAGAAATTAGCTTTTTTTTTAATTAAGAGAACTTTAATTTGTTAAAAGCTATTACTGCTGAGTACTTATTCGGAATGTTTGCTGGGATCCGGGCCTACTTTCAATAGTTTGCCAACTGACCACCACAGCGCTGAAATCTAAGCCACGCCTCCTCTAGGTTTCCCAATACAAAACCTTCCGTAGCTCCCAGAATTTCTCGAGATCCACTTTGAAATTGTGCAGGTATATTTTTGAGACCCCCAATATTATGAAAATGCACAAAAAGAAAATCGGAAAAAATCACAGTGGCTTCCCCCTTAATAAACGTAAGCAATCTTTTTCCACTATTATAACTAAAGATTTACTGGAGAAAGGTATCTATGCTACAATTACGAGTAATGTTGACAGTTCTAGAGGAATTTTCTAAGAGACAATGCGATGTTTCACAGGACCATACTCTGTTGAATACTAAAATGACTCGATAATTGAACACCCAAATAAAGAAGAGTGTACTATATATGTATATTATATTACTTCCCTACCTTTAAACAAAAACTTGCGGACATTTATTATTAACCAAACTTTTTAAGAACGAGGTTTAATACAGAAAAATTCTACTGTATAATTTCTGTTAAATATTCTCAATACTATTATGTAACCCGTGTTTAATTATTCTCGAAGCGCAGTAGAATCAACCTTTTTAAAGAGTCTATCATACATGGAAATGAAAATTTTATTCTCACTATGCTTGATGCAGGTAAATCAACACGATAATTAATTCAGCAGTTACTATTTATTACCCATTCAAATTACCATTCTTCTTATTATCATATTAGTCAGAACCTACTTCCGAATTTGTTGCAACAGTTGAACGGGATTATTAACGCAGTGTCCAGGGAAAAATCTGAATAGCCGCGACTTATTTAAATCAATTTATTTGTTAATGACGAAAAGAAATCGGGCCAGTACGTTCCCGATCGTAGGCAAAGCTTCCTGGCCCCGGAGCTTTTCTGCTTTCGAATTGTTACTGTATAGAAGCGATATGAATTATGTAGGTGGTGCGTGCATAAATCAAGGTCTGCTCGCGGAACGATCGTTGAACCAATGCTCATCGGCCCTGACCGTCGGCATCGCGAGCCTCCTTCGCTATTTTTCCATAAGAATCTCACTACTTACGATCGAGCGTGTTCGTTTCGTACCAATATCGCCGCGGTTTAAAATATTCGAGCCTTAGGCAGAGCTTAGCAAAGCTGAACGAGAATCGTGTTTTAATGTCAGGAAAGTTCTCTCTCTCCCTCTCTCCCTCTCTCTCTCTCTCTCTCTCTCTCTCTCTCTCTCTCTCTCTCTCTCTCTCTCTCTCTCTCTCTCTCTCTCCCCTCTCCTGCTTTAGATGCTGGAGGTTTCACTTATCCACTAATTCGAATAATGACCGTTTTACTTCCCTATTTATTCCAGTAATAATTGAGGTATCACGTTTCTACTAATTTCAAGTAGTTCGCATACACCTGTATCAGTTCTAATCGTCGAAATCCTGCTTCTCCCGAGGTTCGAATAATGAAGATTATCTCTGTAATTTGTTATAAATAGTTCATTGATGTGTAAAATGGGGTGAGCAAATCCGAAGCATATTTAACGCGTTCACTGTCCATGCGTCACATCTGAGTCATGGTCACCGTACGTTCATACGTCCATCTAGGATACGTGATTCATTCGGTAGTTTAAAATTAAACATACCTGCGCAAGGTCGGCGCAGGGTGGATTTAAAAAAATTAGCAGACGACGAACGTGTTGATTTCTTTGAACCTGAATGTTTAACAAAAGTCTGACAGATATTTTCAGGTTTGTAGCTAAACTAATCCTTTTTATTTCTAGGGCTTCTGCTGGAGTGAACAAATTGTTACTAAAATAGTCAAGAGCTTTTTCTTTATAATTTAGATGCTACATATTTTCGATAACAAGTTTTTTGTGAACTTGGTTGTATCGTTTTTAACTAATATACTTTGCAATCTTCTGCTTACTTCTGTATATAAAAAAACATTCTGTATTGTGTTTTAAAAAATATCCCTTCATAGCATGCTTATCTGCAAGTGAAACACTAATGTTTAATCCCGAGGTTTCGAGACTCGTTTTTATCAGAGAATTTAAATCCAGAGACAGAATCTGGATCAGTCACGCAACAGGGTACCCTGAATTCGCACTACAAAATTAATGTGACGTATAAAAAATTCGAAAGTACAGTCCGGTGCATGTTCGAAAGTCCATTTAACGAACTGTTAACAACAAACTATTATTGAGTTCATTAACAAAGCCGCTGACTAGAAGCGGTTGATTAATAATACCATTACTTCCATTATCTCCTTCTTTGACGATAATGTTCCCCAGATTTGCGTTATAATCCAATTTATCTTCGTACAAAAATTTATTTCGTTCACTTGATGCTTATCCGCTTATTTGTGTTTAAACGATTTGATGTTTCTCGTGATAACAACATTTATGGCTGCCAAAGGCTATCAGATCTACTTTCATTTATAGCTACAATGCGTATTCCATTCAATGGCACAAAAGTCGTTACGGCCATAAAACGACTCTTTTTAATTCTTTTAATACCAGTGAGTCGACATATCGTGCCTCTGAAAACTTGCCGAAAAATCCTATTGCACGTACAATATTAGACAAAAGTATATGAAACTTGAAATACTTGAATACGTCTTACGCACAATAAATCTAGATGTAAGGAACTCGAACGACAGTTGGAGTCTTATTTTTACTCTTAGAAAGGTATTCTTCACTTTGCAAATGCATTTTCAAGCATTATTTGCTAAACTTTTGGCAGAGAAAATACCCTGAATTCGCAATTTTCTCAAGTTATAATTTATTTCTTCGAAACGGTGTAGTGAAAACAATTGAGAATCGGCAGATATTGTCATCTATCCATGTACTACACGTAAAAAAAAAATTGAAAACATTGGTACAATTTCTTTAATATTTCCCCAGCTGTTTTATCTGTCAAGATCGTCTCTTTCCATAAGAGTACGTGTAAAATCAGTGAAAATTAAAATCGTTATAACTCAGCAACCGTTTAGTGAATTCGTTTAAAAATTTTGCAGCACATCAGGAAGATTAAAAAGCACAATCTCACTAATTTTATTCAACTTGGTACCGCTTTGAAGATAGGACAAATGGCAAGTGTAGCGGTAACATTATCGCCTGTGACGTTTTAGACAGCACTACGGTCTGACAATATTTGGACACGCCTTCGATCAATTGTGTCACTGTGGATGTGTATTGACCCGGATGATACTGTACGACTGCGTAGAGTAAATGCTTTTAGCCCCTGCGTACAGGGGGAATTTGTGATAAGGGAGGAGCATATCGAACCCGCACACGCCGATTTTGATGTGACTCTGCAGATTTGCAAAATCGCGAAATGTATTTGGCACGTATTTTTTGTTATTGGCAATCGTCCATGCTGAAGGTGTGAGAAGACTCAGTAAAGTTTCAACTTCGACACGCGGGTAGAAAACATATTTTCGAAAAATTTCTAAAAACTGAGAAGAGGCCTGGATTCGCTTTTTTAAAGAACTCAATTTTAAAAAAAAATTGTCCTACGCTTAATAGTTCTCGAGATATTCTAAAAAAAATTGTCTTCACTCATTCAACACGGACGATTGTTGATAACAAAAAATACGTGTGAAATATGTTTCACTATTCTGCAAATCACCAGAGTCTCGTCAAAATCGGAGTTTGCGGGTTGGATATGTTCCCTTTAAGAAATGGCAATCGATTGCTGAACTCGTGGAATTGTAGGTAACACTATATTCCTACTCCCTTCTGGTCTTGTTTTCCCCACTTACAAGGGAACATCCCGAACCCGGAAATTCAAGAAATTCTGAAACTTTGTGAATATGTAGGGAATTTCCACCTGATTACAACGCAATTTTTGTTTGCTGCCCAAATCCACTCTAAGGGGGTGTAATTGACCCTTTGAAAAATCCGGTTATTTTCCGATTTTGTGTTATAACTCGTGAACTGTAAAATAATTTTTTTAGCAAATGATAGATCTAATTAAAAGAAGTAACTTTTGTCTCGAAACTTTTTTCTACCTCTTACAGTTCGCGAGTTATAACGCAAAATCGAAAAATAGCCGAATTTCAGGGGTTAATTTCACCCTCTTTTTGTGAATTTGGGCAGCAAACAAAAATTGCGTTGTCATCAGGAGGAAATCCTCTACATATTCACAAAGTTTCAGAATTTTTTGAATTTCCAAGTTTGACATCTTCCCTTGTTAGTTGAAAAGAACACCTTATTTCGTACTTAATGTCAGTAGTTACTAAAAAAAGAAACAGAATATGTATGTCGTGTTTCTAATGGGACTCTGTGACCTTGCAGAAACAGTAAAATGAAAGTCGCGGTGGAAAACGTAACGTACCTTTAACGACGAATCGGCAAAAAGTAACAAGAAGAAACTGTTTTTTATAAACGGTTGCAGAATAAATATCTAGTCTTGTCACCTATTTCCAAACTGTTATATGTGCAATGATCGTTTATTTTTGTACACTATTCGCTGCGACAAAATGTGGTCTAATCAAGATAATATTTTTTGTACCAATTTGCGGCTCTTTTCGCTTGTAGTGCTCTACTGTTTTCTAGTATTAAGCCGGGAATCCACCTGAAAGCTAAACTATACTAAATTTTAAAAAATTGGCTCCAATACATCCTTATGGAACTATTTCCACCAAAAACTAAACTAAACTGTTTTTTGTTTTATAGCACAGCATAGCATAGCTTAGCATACAAGTGAATCCCCGGCTTTATAGTAGCGATTAGCATTAGATATTGTGTTTTACTAACAACGAAATCGTGCAATATTTTTTTAATTTACACTTAACTTATGTAAATTGAATTTTTTTCACTATTGAGACTAGTAGTACGATAGTAATAAATAGTAGGATATTTATTCGTGAAGTGTGAGGAAGGAGAAGACTTTAAATTTGTTTAAATACATTTCTTTTCATGGCTATAAATGTTGCGCTTGAATAAGGAGCGGTTACGCCATGTGTTATTCAAATTTGATTTGAATCAAAATTGCTGCCTGCGTTTGGATCTATTTTTGCATTAGCGATAATAAAAACGGTTAAGTCTTCAAACTGAATCGCGCGCATCTATGTAAAGCCGCGGTCGCCGCGCCCCACGCATCCGCCGCTATGTGCATAAATTTTCATAAAAATGCGGAGATCCGCTTTCTTTCCTGTTACACGGTGCAATGCGATACCACGCTGTCCATTGCGCTCTCATGTTAATTCCGGCAATAAAGTCGGACGCTAAAAATGATCGTTCGGTCGTGTTTCACGCATTCCTGGACCACTTAGAGCCGGCAGCTCGAGAGCATTGGCTTTTTGAATGAATGCACAAGCAATATCGTAGAAAACAAAAATGTAACGAAGCTGGGAGGACTGGCAGCAGTTTATCCAGGCTCGATTTCGAAGCTGAACGATCGACAGCAGTCGAAGCGTGGAAGAAGTGATATCGATACAGTGGAGTGTTGTCAGGAAGAGAAATCTAAATTGGGTGGGATGAGCAAGGGGAAACAATGGCCCTGTTGTGTGATTTCGGTGAGGTTCTGAGAAATATGATTTTGAGAAGACTGTAGAATTGAAATACTATTTAAACATTAAGTGCAATAGTATGGAGAATTTGAGGGGACATTTTTTGCATCTATCTGTAGTATAGTATCTGAAGAATGTTCAGTAAAAGTTAAAAGACGAAATACGCAGCGATATAAATTCTATGTATAACGATAGAAGCGACTAGACCTTCGAATGGCCGCAACATACAAGCAAAACTTTAAACGCATTTATCTTGAAACTGTTCTTTTTCGAACGGTAGCTAGCATCACAAAATAAATTATGGACCAAAACAATGGTAAAAAAAAGTTAAAACCCTCGAATAACGAATAAATAAAGGCCATAAAGTTTTTTTACTGCAAGTTGTGTACTTTTTTTATAAAAAAAATACTAAAGATTACCTAATTTTTTAGCGATTTGTTGAGAATATCCTCTCAATAGAAAACAAGCAACTTTGAGTTCTATCTAAGCAAATCTCATGGAACTATGTTTAAACTTATTTATTATCAAGGAATTGCTGATGAAGGTTGTTATATTTGCAAGATCTAGAGTTATAATGTATTTTAAAGTTCAGATATTTCAGTAATTTATGTTCCCAATTTCCCCAAAAGAATTTAATGGTATAAAAAAAGAAAGGAACCCGAATATACGCAACGTGAAGTAGAGCAAGAAATAGTTTTCATAAATACCTACTATTTACACAAACTATTTCGTAATTAATTTCTTTCAAAATAGTCAAATTTTTGTTTTATGCATCACAAGAAATAACATTTCGAAAGTAACACATGCCTTTCATCCAAGTTGGTATATGAATGGATGACCGGGTATGCGACTTACATATTACTTAAAACAATTCGAAAACCACAGTGAACAGTCCTGAACTTATTTTTTAAGCAAGTTAGTAAGCTTGAGCAATAAAATGTTGGAATAACTTCGGTTGTCGTATCGTCTCTAACGTCCAAAGGAATATTTCTAACCGTTAATAACAAGTTTCGGGATTCCAAAATATATTACATAAAGTACTTTAGTAAATCGTTATCACTAATTGAAGAGTCCTTGTAGAAAACACTGTAAGTGCCAAAATTAAAAAAAAATGTTATCGGAAAATGTTCCGCGTTCCAATGGTAATACTATAGTATAGAATTTGATTTTTGACACTCACATTTATTTTTACAAGGACACTCCAATTCTTGTTCCACCTTAAATTTCCAATTGAATTATCACCTTAGGTTTCATTTACATTGCTGAGACAGCACATTTCTAGCCAGTCCCCAATCCAATTTGTTTTACACGATAACACTGTGCAGATAATCGAATATTCATTTGGACGATGCTCGTATAACAGACGCTCTAGTCTAGTCGATCACATTCTCCGCTACAAAAGGAAACCATGCAAGAAGTGTGTTATTCACGGTATCCGTTTCTTTTTCTTCTTCCTTCGAGGCGCTCTCCGCTTCAGAGATCCGACACTTTTCAAACAGAAAGTCCAGGATAGGTTTTTCGAACGGCGGTCGGGCGGTTTTTTTCTCAGCTTTTGTCCCGGTGCACGGGTGTTACGTTACGTTGCAGGGCCTGCGGCTTACCGCGTTCGCTCTGCTTTCGTCCCTGCCTTTGCTTCCCCGCACGAAACGCAATTAAGCACGGCGTCTATCGTCGCTCTGCGGTCTACCGAGTGCGCGCCTAGAGTTACCGACCGAGGAAAATTCACGGCCACCTTTAGAGGCTCGATACTACTTCCGCTTACGCGCTATACCGGCCAGCTAATTGGGGAATTTCGCGGGGACGTTTAGTGATACGAGACGCGACTTCACTCATTCGAACTGTGCAATCGTGGAAACCCGTGCTCCTCCACTCTTGCAATGGGTTCCCATTAAGGACGTGCTGGTACCCGAGATTACGGGCTCGGGACGGGTCGGAAAAATTCGGGCGTGATCGGGAGGGATGCCGATACACACTCTCGTCTTGCTCGGGATCCCGAAAGTTTCGGAATCCGGCTTCGGGTCGGCTCGCTAAAAATCGGACGCGATCGGCTCAAGAGCCAGCTATTAATGGAGACGGAAAGGCTTATATATCACCTTCCTGTCTCCTGTTAAATCATAGTTTGTATCTTATTATTCATTTACATATATGTATATTTTCATTGTTACCAAATAGTCTGTAAATACTGAATATTTCCATGTACTTAAATAAATACCATATTAAAAACTTGAGAGAAAGACTATTTTTATTTCAACAGTATTTTAAAATATTAATAAAATACACTTCGTAATTGCAATTAATACTTTATGTAAAGGGAATATTTGCGGTATTATGCTTTTCGGGATAAGTAGGGTACATGCAAACAACTAAAAGCACACAGAAATTAATGTTTCCTGGATATTTCATGGGGACAAAAATATACAAGAAAGGGAATGCTTTCCCAGGGGGAACTATTCTGCATTCCCAGGTAACAATTTTGTTCGGTTATTGCTGAGGATATTTCCAGCAGTCGAAAAGAAGCCTTCACTTGTTTGTGAGGTGGTAATTGCAAGTACATATTTTGCCGCAAATTGTAGGAGCGGATATCATTTTTTTCATACAAATAGGTTTGTATCTTCCAATTTTTAGGGGCAGCAAAACTTTGAGTATTTTCTGTTGATCCAAATGTTTCGCCAAGAAAGTTAGTCAAGTTCGATTTTCTTGCATGTAATCAATAAGAAATACTTTGGAAATTCATTAACATAAGTGATTCGTCCCAAATTTTGAATATGGTATTTATTTCAGTACGTGTGTGGACATATTCTTAAATAAATAATAAGATACAAATTATGATTTAACGGGAGACAGAAAGGTGGTAAGTGTATTAGCCTTTCCGTCTCCATCTCCTCTTAATAGCTGGCTCTCGAGCCGATCGCGTCCGATTTTTACCGAGCCGATCCGAAGTCGGGCTGCCCGCTCATGCTTATAGCCCGAATCGAGTCTCGGGATCCCGAAACTTTCGGGAACCAAGAACCAATATACTCAGAAATATCAATCAATTCGATATCTGAGGATTATTTTATTCGACTTGTGTAAGTCTAGTTTGAGATATTAACATCTTAAGTCGCGCAAGGTTTTGAAGAATGCCTCGTCTGTAATTCAACCAGGTCTTTCCGAGAACTCACTTCTGCCGGGAAAGTTTTGTACGAAGCGTGCAAAGCGAACTCGGAGCTTCGTTGGGCTTTCGAATAAAACAGTCGGGGGCTCCCGAACAATACTTTCGACGCTCTCCAGAAAATGTCGACGCGTTTTCCTGTCGATGTCACTCAAACTATTAAGGGTCCTACAGACGCTGATACATGCATTGACAAGATGCATGTATCAATTTTTCACTACAACATGTATCAGCGTCTGGCGGTCCCTTTAAACACGTAGGGATGTATATACTTTGTATCGTTCAACTGTCTTCTATACTTACAATGCATTCCCATTGAACCCCTGGTGAGCAGCATTCGAACCTTATCGAATTTATTAAAATATATGTATGTATAATGTGTTTATGAGTGAACGTGTGAGAAAGGAAAAGAGAATTTTAAATATATATTCTGTAAAAGCGAGACACTTTTGCGCCTAGGAATTGGTGCTTCGAATATTTTCATGCTTTCTTACACCAGCTATGAAGAAGCCCTAACAGTTCGCTCTGTACTGAATAAGTGTTATTTTTGTTTCTAAAAATAATCTGTGACTGTCAAATATATTGAATCAGGTTTTAGTACTGTGATACCTACTTAACGTCTTTATTACGCTAATTTCGATAAGGTATATTCATTCGATATAGCTTTAATGTAAGCGTAATTGGTGAAGTGCAGCAGAGATGCTGTATTCAAACCTAGCCATAAGTATTTCTGTAGGTATGTACCTACTTTAAAAAGTATTCGGATGATATACTTCACTGCCCTAAGGGTGAATAAAGATTCGAGTTTTTAATCAAGGGAAAGGAATACTTCCACTCGTTTTATTGTTATTTACTTGAGTATCTACTATTCGATTCTAACGAAATGAGCCTTGGGTATTAAATGGATTGATACTTGTGAATATAGATTTTAGATGATACAAACAGTAAACAGAAATTTTATATAATGATCTTAGAAATAAAATACTGCACAGTTTTTGTCACCATTCGTTCGATAAAGTGGTTATTTTTTAGAATCACAGAAGTAATTGTGCTAGGACATCTATCACAAAATCAAAATACTTGTAATATCTTCGAGCCCATCACTTCTTTTACCAAACAATGCTCAACTCCTTTTGATATATACTTTCCCAAACATCCTGTTCAAATTTTTTCTTCCGTTAAAGTTTCATTATGTGATTCCTCGATATTAATTTTTTGCCTAAAATTTAAAAACCTTGACCTTTAGTGCTTGTCTAATAAAAAAATCAAGCTTTTATGATTGCTCTTTATATCCATATAACTGTTTTTTACGTAACGTCTGATGCTTTATCGCTCCTAAATTTCGTTATCTAAAGAAATGCTATTCCAAGACATTCAACGAACCATGAAAATCATTCGCATTCATATGCTGCGTATCAAGTATGAATCACCTGGTTAAATTTGAATGACCAACAGTGCAGTTCTTACAAAACCAATTCTTGATTGAAATTCTTGAAAATGAAATCATTTCAATCAAATAACATCATTTCAAATTACTAAATATAAAAATTTCTCAAATTTTTAATAAATAACTCGTGTACTAACATTGGCAGTTAGTGTTAATTTAATTTATTCTTAATAAGCACAAATTACTCCTTAGAAACACTTTTTGAAAAGACTATGATAACGGCAGCGACAACAAAAATTGAAATTAATGTCATTTATTATGAATATTAAAATTAAATAATATACCTAACATAGTAATCGACTTACATGTATTAAATATTAATAATATTGAGATATTAATAAGAGGAGAATTGTTATTGTATTATCGGTGAAATAAAACTCTGCAATATACAAATTGGAAAAATTATTAAAAGTATTTTAATAGAAAAAGCAAACTTTTGACGTTATTTAATCCCGCCCAAAATAAAATTTACTTTTACAATTCAGTTGATCTTTTAGTTCTATTAAAAAATACATTCGACACAAAAATAAAAAATGCAAACTCCATCGACTAACGGATCTGTCAGTAAAAGTTCTACATACATATTGTGTAACCAACCGGGAACAATTTCGAATAAGAATGATGCAAGAGATATTATTTAACCTAATTGCCGAAACCCATTTTAATCAACTTTTATTACTGCTGATGTTAATTTGCCTACAATTAAAAAAGTTTTATAAACATGAATATTCTAAAACAATTAAGAATTCAAACAAAAACCTTCAAAAATTATTTCTAATAGTAGATCCACTGATCACAAAATGTTTAGATTATTAATTTAACAAAATTTAAAGCATCTACCAATAACGTTAATCAGACAATGCAATCTAATTTTTTAATTTCTTAAATATTCAGGTAAAATCTACATTTTTAATCAAAGTGATCATCTATTGAATATCAAACTCATTCATTTGGCAAAACCACAATTTGATAACGTTATATTGTAGACAGAAATTGTTATTACGAGGTAGTGATTACAGTACTTACCATAAAATCGTGAAATTTGATACGAAACTTTATACAGACTATTTTTCTCGATATCGTAACAATTTCGACGCGTGTTCGTTTGGTGAAAGCGGATATTAATGGAGTCGTAACTCTAAACGATATTCGGAATAAAAATTGTATACTCGCGTTAATAGTAAAAAAGATTCAATATCCAAATAAATCGGTGCAAGGAATTGTCACTCACTATGATTAATTTGTCAAATGTAAATTGACTAAATTCTATCGAGAAAAAAACTAAAAACACGGTTTAAAACAAAATGATTTACAAATTTTCTTCTATTTTAAATTGATAATTTTAGATCAACTCATAAAATATCAAAAATTCTTGGGTTTCATAGAACTAGAATTAAATGTATAGTTTTAACAGAAGTCACTTTCGAGAACTTTTAATCAGCTTTGCCTACAATCGTCTACGCATGTTCGAAAGCCTGATTATCGATAGCTATCCTAAAAAATTATTATTATTATTCCTAAATCTACCCGAAGAAAATACTTCTTTTCATATATCGAATAAAACACAAAAATAAAGCATAACTTCATTGCCGCTTGTCAAAATAAAATCAGGTAAGTAAAAAAAAAAAAAATTATACATAATATGTTCAGGCGCCATTTATATGTATCCGACGAATATTAATTTCTGGTTTGAAGTACTTTTTCCGTACGCCAGCGCCGGTGGCAAATTGCCGTTACTGTATAATTACTTCCGGAGAAAATCTCAGAGAGTTAACATCAATCGATAACTAATTCCGAACTTCAGACAATCGAGTCGGTAATTTGAAAAATATTAAGTAAGCAATTTTCCTTTGCGCTAACGAAGTCCTATAATGTCAAAGAGCGACGTGATAGCTATTATAGAAAAATTTTCATTTAGTTTTTTTGTTCTCAATGAAAATAAACTTTATTCGTTCTTGAACAATACACTAAACATTACACAAAATTGACCACTCAATTTGCAAGTGTGAAAAGTAGAATGTCTCAATGCTCTACTACCTTTTCCAGTCAAATCTGATAAACCATCTCATTGCTATAGTAGACGTCACAAGGATGTGAGAAACAACCAAGAAAATTCGCTCGTCCAATCGAAGAATTCGAACCTCTCCCCCAAGCAATAAAAAATCCTCATCTTCAATAAATCCACGTAATGTGAGTGAAAGAAAGTCCTCTATCCACGATACATACATATAACGGGTGGAAAAAATATAGTGAGGCAGTAAAAACAGTACGAAGTGGAAACAGTAGTGCACTAGAGCAGAGATGGGCAAAATCTTTATTTAAATAAGAATTTAAAGTAACGAATAAATGATAAAAAAAAAATCAATCGTCACGTGTCTAATATTGATATTCCGAGTTATCTGTATTCGACGAGTAACGGATGATTTTTTATATTGGTTACTGTTAAAACTAGTGCGATGTATATCGTGTTTAGTCTTATTTCGCCGGGAAATTTTCACCAATCCATTGCTACTATTTTCAACAAGATAGGAGGAAAATTATGAAGATTGAAATTTTGATTATAACGCTGGTGCCACAAAATCAGTCAAGTTTGAATACACCTTCAAATAAAAATGCAGATACCTACAGCTGAAAACTTATTGGACACCGAAGGTGAAACACTCGACGAATAAAGAAAATATCGAATAAATCCATTAATCCGTTGCTCTATGAATAAGGATAACCATTATTCGAGCCTCGAATAACGACTATAGGATAATGCAGTGTCTTTCATTCGATTTGTTATTTAAATAATTTATTATTTATATACTGCCCAACTCTGCACCAGTGTATCGAAAGTCAAGGGCTCAGGGACGCCGTTCGTGCTATATCTCGACACCATACAACACAAAGGACCTGGACACACCAAGGTAAACAGGCGTTTAAAGCCCGCAATGAGGTTCGAAATTACCCGCTTGCATCCTCAAGGTACAAAGTATTATCGTTTTACACATCACTTAAGTATGCCCCAAGTACCTCACTAGATTTCTTCCACCCACTGCGCATTCCAGTCCGAATTACACGATTAAAAATTCTCGGGCCACTCACACCGGCGGGATTTCAGCTGGGCGGCGAAGAAACGACAACAGAATCAACTCACTATCGTGTACCGGCACCGGGGAAACGTGGTCCAGGCAGGCGGCCGTCACAGAGAGAAACACCACTCGACGAGGAAAGCCGGCTACTCCCGGTCAGCTGGAGAAATCGTTCTCGTGGCCGCTCGTGTTCGTCCGTTTGCGTGCGCAGACTCTCCCGGCCCGGTTTCCCTCGCGTTCACGAAACGATCGTACGAGGGCCCTGTGGCTATCGGAACACACAACACACACAGAGGACCACGCAGAGAGAGATAAAGGAGTTTCTCGCAGATTCGAAACGGCGGGCGTGGCGTTTCGCGACCGACTGGCGGATTGCCGGCCACCGGATGTCGCCACCAGACCGTTGCCGATGACTCACGCCACCCTCCTCGAGCTCTCGGCTTGATTGGTCCTTTCGCAACCCCCACCCCTCGACTCGGTCATCGCTCGGGGTCCCCGTTCGCCCCACTGGCCGCCGCGTGCTCCGCTCGCCGTCTGGTCTGCCCTGCGCGAACGAGAAGATAGCGATCTGGTACGTGGCGTACCAGGATCCGTGAAATCGCTTGGATCTTCGAGGTTTAGAGACGAAAGTTGGAACAACCGTGGCGAGTATTTCGGTGGTAAGAAAGCAGGAGTGCAGAGACTATGGATTCCTGTTTGCTTTTCTTTAAGTCTGCGCCTGTATACCACTCATGCCACTGATTACTGAGGTAACTTGAGAGGACAGATCCTGCGTTATTCCTTTTTCAGGTTAGTGCACACGCTATAGGGTGAGCCTTACTCAAAGTTATGTGAGAAAATAATCCTAGAAGATATGTTTCTTGACCTATTGTAGAAAGTAAACGTAATCCAGATTATAATTAGGGGAATATAGACACATTTCTGAGTGAATTTTATCATTTTATGAAGCAGGGAAAGTGTTGACACGCCAATGTCCGACTGCGCGTGTTGCCGGCGAACTTCTGCGCATGCGCGTCAATATTACATGCTTATAAAAGTCGCCATAACTTCGAGAACGCAACGCGTATCGACATGAAAACTTGGATTGGCGCACTTAATAAATAAATATTTTCTGTTTTCATAAATTATAATCCTGTATTATACGTACTAGGTTCCTATCAAGGGGAGGTTGTCGACTGGAATGAGCGCTTTCTAGGTGGAACCGAAATTGAATATATAAAATGAGTATAAAAAAGTATATACTTGCTTATAATTCAAAAAACAGAAAAAAAACATTTTTAATTAGTAATACAATTGCAAAAGGGGGTACAATCAAAACGCACATATTATTGTACGTATTATGAACAGTCAGTAACAAACATTGTCAGTAACATACGACGATTACCAGGAAAATTTTTATACAGCCACTAACTTAATATGCCTGTAATGTTAGTTCTTAATATTATATCGAAGAAATATTTTTTTTAATATTATTTTCAAGAAATATTATTTCTTAATATTATTTTCAAGAAATATTATTTCTTAATATTATTTTCAAGAAATATTATTTCTTAATATTATTTTCAAGAAATATTATTTCTTAACATTATTTTCAAAGAAATATTATTTCCTAATATTATTTTCCAGAAATATTATTTCTTAATATTATTTTCAAGAAATATTATTTCTTAATATTATTTTCAAAAATATCATTTCTTAATATTATTTTCTAGAAATATTATTTCTTAATATTATTTCTTAACATCATTTCAAAGAAATATTTCTTTGCAAAATTGTGTAAGTAAATTCAGGGGGAAAGGAAGAACTATGATACTTTCCTATAATGAAATAGGTACTTCATTCGAACTTTTTTATCAGATATTAACTTCTACCTACCTAATACCCGAAAAATTGAACAACATTGCATGCGATAAGTTTCTTTCGCTCCTTATTACAAAAACATTCACATGTAATAAATGTTCTTGGTAAGCAACCGCGAATTATTCAGAGCAATGATTATTATCGGAAAAAGAAGGGCTAAAGTAGGTGAACGGGGGGCCTATAGAAGTCACGATGTCCCTTTCTCGAAGGCGGAAAACTCGATTTCTGGGGCGGAAGATGACCGGAACCGCAGAAGTCACGTATGTATGTACTATACCATGTCACCAACCAGCTTCGTGAATATTGATACGCGCGTTATGTACGCCAAACAACTTTCGTCCCCTCGCTGCTTCTTCTGGATCAGTAGTGAGGGTCTTTAAACCGCTTCGAGTCGTTTCGATCATTCGAAGAAAATTTCGAGTCATTTTGAATATCATTCGAATCTCAAAAACGTTAAAAGTCTTAACGAGTTTTAAAAGCTCTGACTCTCTTGAAAATTCGTATTTAATTTTTATTCCGTTATCCATCCGAATATGTATGTGGAGTTAGAATTAGAATAGCAGGACTCCACATTAAAATGTTTCTCATTATCCACTTTTTGTAAATCAAGTAGTGAACAAAATATTAATCCAGAACTTTTAAGACCCTTTAGGACTTAAAATTTTTGGGATTAAAAAATTATTCACCGGAATGATTGAATGGGAATGTCTTGGAGGCATATTTCGAATGCAAATGTTAAATTTACATTTATTGTTTTAAAATTACCCTTCGTAATTTTACCTAATAATACGTGAAGTTTCGTTCTTTGTTTTTGGAATCAATTAGTAATATCTTGATAGGCGCAAATATTTGTCCGAAGCGAGTGAAAATCTACTACGGTCAGCACTATGGATCAGCGTTCGACATTCTCGACGCGTTAGGGGAAACAATGCTCCGTTCCCTTGTGTGTGCCCCACGGCCCAGGCGTTACACTACCTCCCTTCTTCTTTCAATGCACACATCTACTAAACCCCGGCATTTCTCCTCCCTCCCACCCCTCCTTCCCGGGCACCTTCACCATTGCTCATTGTTATTATAACGTTCCGTTTATTCCGCGTCTATTTACATATACATGGAGGAGAGCCGTGTACGTGCACGAGGCACGTCATCTGGGACGATGAGCTCTGTGAAATTTCGCGATCGCCATTTTGGATGCTCTTACGGACAGATTAATAGAGCGTGGAATGGCGAAGCATCCACGACAGCAGTTTTCTTCGCCGAGGTGAAGTGCCCTCTGCTGTCGTACGAATTATGGGCATTGGAAATGCTGGGATCGCAATAACACTTTCAATTACTATATATGGGGTGTCCTTGAAAAATATGGTCTTCTGAAGACAGATGATTGGAAAGATGGAATGAAAATAGTCCTAAACATGGTGTTTCAAATGTATAATTTATAAGATAAACTCGTTCTAGCTTGGCATTCCAAATTTCATAAAGCTACAATAAATTCCCGAAATGGTCATAATTTTCTTGTGTAGGGTTTGTCGGTTTTTAAAAATCGGGTTTAAAAACCGGGTTGGTTTTCTGATAAATTTGTAAAATTCGGAACCCGGTTTTTAAACAGGAAAAACCGGTTTTAGACACTAGAATTAATATGTAAATATTAATTAATTATTTCATTAAAAACGTTAACATTTTTACTTAAAATCGCCCCGGGCACAAGTATATTGTAGTAAAAGTTTACTGCAAAAATACTAAATAAAAATAATAAATAAAATATAGATTTATAATTTATATTTTCAGCGGATTTTAGTTACTTTAGTTTGCTTTTATTTGGTTTTGCATGGAGTAGGTATATTTTATTTTGCTATATTTTTGTAATTCCAAATTTTAAGATAAGTAGAAATATTTTTTACTGCTTTAATTATATTTTTTTAAAATTCGAAAACAGGTTTTTGGAATACTGGAATTTGAAAACCGATTTTTGCAAAAGTCGGTTTTTGTATAAACCCTATTCTTGTATGTACACATATGTCCGTTCGATAGTAACAAAATCATTACTGTTTAAGTATTAGCTTACGATCTAGTCCTTCTGGTAATTAACTTAGAGCTAGTTTAACGTAAGTAATCGATCGCGCTATAGCTACCGTTCCTGAATGTATTAAACTCGAAATAATAAAGATCGTTCTGTCTTAAGAGAAACAGTCAAGAGGCCAGGGTGTGGGAGCTAACCATCGACAACTTTTAAAATTATTATCTATTAATGATCAATAAAATTTGTAAAAAAAATGATTCCATACAATATCTTTGTCAGTGTTTTACATCTTAGAAGTATTGACTTGTCTCCAAGAAGTTTATGGAGGAACTATACTGTCTCCTTTCCATTTAAATTTAAAGACATCAATTTAAATTTTTCTTAAAGACGTCTGTGTGCTATCTGGGAAATCACGGTGTTGAGTAAATTATATATGTATTGGTTGCACGATTTGGAAAAATTTGAAAGTCATACAATTTGGACATTTTATGTTTTTAACTCTGGAATTTCCAAATCGTCAAATCCTTTTGATAAGTGACACCATTTCGATCACAGATGGTCCCCGTCCTACTTCGTCTCTCATACGATGATTTAGGAGGCAAACCTAAATATCTGCACAGTTGAACTAACAGTGAGTCACTAATTCCATATGTTGAAAACTGATCATTCCCCCCAAAGTAATGCAGGAGGTATTAAGGCCTATCGCTGAATAAATAGAATTAAAACTGTTTAATTTCCTCAATCCCAGAATTATATGACATTGACTTAAAAATAGTTTGGACAAGATGTAAGATGCTTAATATACACTATCGCTGAAACATCTAGAGCAGTGATGGCAAAACAATGGAACGCGTGCCAATTTTGGCACGTAGCAAATTTATGCACTCAGCCTCAGGCATATTTCGTTCATTCGATTTTTAATTTTAATACAGACACCGAAATATTCAAACTATAACAAAGTGTACGAAATTTCTGTAACACGAAAAAATTAAGATGTTTTTCCATTAACAATTTTCTTCGTAACATATTTATGCCAGAGTTTATTTTCAACAGTGAATCATTTGTATCTCTCCAAAGACTAAAGACACCAAAAGTTAAAAATTAAGAATGATTTCTTCTTTAAGAATGATCCAATCAAAATTAAAACAGAGCTGATGTATTTCTAACTATAAATTTATCTTTTGTCTTTCATTTAATATTGTTGTCAAACTTCACTTTTGAAGTATTGAATTTTGGGAATAAATGAATTACTCCCATTTTGTAACTTTTTTGGACAACATGTATTTGATGACATATCCTGATATAAGTATACCCTAAGTCTTACACTGTTAACACGCGAGCAGTTTCAGATTTGTCATCACTGGTGTAAAGTCATCGTGCTTCTGTTTTGTCAATTAGTTTTTAGCTTCTTAACACATGGCGTGTCCTGTATCGCGTATACCGAGTTTCTTTAGTTTATTTTGAACTCTTTAGTATATTTAGACTATAGTAGAAAAAAATAATAAAATGTCTAAATACGATGTTATTGTACAATTAGCAATATTCTCATAATTTTTGTATCATATTTGATTTAATAAATTTTGTTCGTTCTTAAAAAGGAATTCGCACAGTACGGAGTCAATTTAATTGTATGTACCTATTCAAAAAAATAATGCACCAATTATCGAGATGTTTCTTTTTAATCAATCTACGTGATTATCTGCAAAATTATTAACTTTGTAAAAGAAAGCTTCAGATAAAAGCTGGAAGATTTTAAAAGGGACATTATGTAGTGACAACTTTTTTCATATCAAATTAGTTTCATGTTAATAATCATAATTAAATTTTCCCATTGAAAAAATGGGATGAAATCCTTAAATAACAAAATTTTCGGGACTTTTCAGTACCTTGGGCTGATTTTAATCCTTTAACATATAATATATAGTCGATGAATATTTAAAAGATACTTATACATATACGTACACAAAAACTGGAAATCGCACATCTAAGTAACTGTAAAAACACTTAGAAATGCTCTGAGAATTGTGTTTATTATAATAAAAAATGAGAATTGTGTTTATTATAAATCGGCAAGTGCATCTTAGTGCATCATTCACAATAAATCTGTTCATCGACCGAACGAGAGTCATACGTTAAAGTCTGTTAAGTAAAATGATCAAGGACATGAAGTAAAAGATGCCCAAGGACGACTTGAAATTTCACATAGTTTTTACGAATCGCCACAAACGCAATGAATCATAAATGGTGGTTGAAGAATTACTTTCGCCCTTTAATTTTTCGTATAATTTACTAATGCAAGTAACAATCTTTCTACTAAAACAATCTGACCACGAAAATAATCAGAGGTTCCAAAACATTCATTACTCATCAAAGAAACGGGCTTTGCAAACAGAGAAACTATATTCTCTGTAACTTGTGCGAATGTTATTATGTAATAAATAGCTTTCACAACAAGCACCTACTGTGTAGGAGATAATAAGCATTAAAAGAAAATTTAATTAAATTTAATTAAAAGGAAAAAATATCATGTAACATTGGACTTGACTTTTTTTCCAAGACGATTACTTTTAAAGATTTTACTGTCGCCTCTATTCTTTTTAAATACTACTACATGCATATTTTGATCACACCCACTTTATTGTGCGTTCGAGGGCACCCTCGACGATGTAAACAAAGTGCTTTTTTTATTTACAGGTTGACTGACACGTGTATAATTACTGGCTCAGATTACTATTGGCAATCCGTTACTAGTAGAACCACTTATAAGATCCTTGTGGTCGTCATGCTACAACTTTTTGCCAAATATCAACATATAACTAACACCGTATCACTTATACATATTTATTTAGGTTATATAATACTATATGCATACAGTACTACATCAATTCATAGTACCAATCCACTTTCTGAATTTATTTTCAAACATATACCTGCCTAAAGCGAATCAGATGACTGTTTCTGCGTCGGCCTGCATGAAAAGGAGTTTACCATTGAATCAATGAATAAATGAAAATTCATAAATCTGCTTGTAAAATCAGCTGGCGCGAATATCAAGGTGGAGACATCGACAGGCAGCGTCCCCGAGCAACAGCCGCGAAAAGTTTTGACGGGCCATCGAGTTTGAGCAACGTGGTAGACCGGGTCAAACGTGACGTAATATCCGGACGACTTCTGTCGGCCGAGGTGGAAACACTGGAAACGCTCGAAGGGAATCGACGGAGCGTGCAGACACCACGCGTCGATCGCTTCTTCTCGCCCTCTCCCCGTTATATCCTCGCGCCTTCCTCCACCGTCTGTCTCTCGCGTCGCCCTATGGTGCATTGCCAGTTGCCACATCGCATTCCCCGCGAATGAATCACTAAGAACCTGACGTTGATACGCGAAAACACACCATCGCCGGACTCTCTGCTTCCTCCAAACGCCTCGAGACTCGAACGCCCCTTCAAAGGATAAAGTTCGCGGGAACAAATCTTCTTTTACTATTCTCACGACTATAAGAGAGATCTCATGATCGGTATGCTGCTACACTTAAAAATCAGCGCATATTATCGAATAACTGGAAGGCGTCTCATAACTGGACTAACAAGGGAAGATCCACAGGCCGGATATTCAAAAAATTATGATTTATGAAAACTTGGGTATATGTAGAGGGTATATAAGTATGTATTACAATCTTTTTTTGCTGCCCAAGTTCATTCTAAGAAGGTGAAATTGACCCCTGAAAATCCAGCTATTTTCCGATCTTTAACCGACTTCAAAAAGAAAGAGGTTCTATGTTCTATGTGTATGTATGTGTTATGTTTGTCCGCGAATTTCTCCGTAACTACTGGACCGATTTGCGTGAAACTTATTGCATTTAATTTAGCATCAAACAACTTAGGTCATGGAGAAAGAATTATTAAAATCGGTTAAGTAGTTTTGAAGTTACACCAAAAATAAGAAATCTGTTTCATTATTATTATTATAAAGTCACTTATTTTTGGAATCTTCTGTTTTCAGCAAACAGTTATTTTTTTATGAGCAGCTCTTTTTGTAGGCCTACCCATATTTTTTTTAACTAAATGTAGTTGTATAACTTAAATAACTAAAAAGTAAAAAATAAAAAATATTTAAAAACTAAGTCCGACTGTAAAAAAAAATAAAAATGCATTGGAAAGTAAAAAATACGTTTTTTCCTTATTTAATCTATGACTCAATTTTTTTAAGTCGGCGCTGACATAAAAAAATGAGGCGCCGACATGAAAAACGCGAGAGTCATAGATACAATAAGGAAAAACTATATTTTTCACTTTTCAGTGCATTTGTATTTTTTTGATGGGGGTTTTCCTTTTTTTAAAATTTTTTTTTGTTATAACTCGCGAACTTTAAGAGATAGAAACAAAGTTTTCAGACATAAGTTACTTCTTTTAATTAGGATTATCATTTGGTAATTTACAGTTCGCGAGTTATAACACAAAACCGGAAAATGGCCGGATTTTCAGGTGTCAATTTTACCCCCTTAGAGTGAATTTGGGCCGTAAAAAAAAAATATATAAAACACTTACATCATTTTTTGAATTTTCGGGTTGGGAATTTTCCCTTGTAAGCAGTATCACAGATACAGCTACGTAGAGAAGAGAAAGTCATGTATTCTTACAATTTTCCTTGTTAAAGGACGGTGATAGAAAATGCCAAATTAATGATTCTCCCCACACTTAAAATATTAGTAGGAGTTAATTTTACGAGTCCCAAGGAATTATAAAAGCTCAATTGTTTATGACAAATACAATGAGTGAGTTGAAAAAATGTAGATACAGAAAAGAATGCATCGAGCGACAAATTCGAAGCTGTTGGCCACAGTACGAAGCGTGAAACCCTCAACGTAAATAAACACGCTTGACGAAAGCTTGTTATGACCACGATGCACCGTCCTTCACGCATCGCTTACTGCATAGATTCACTATAATTCTTTCATTGAGAATATCGAATTCCCTATTAAATAATTATAATGCATAAATTGTGGAGTGGATAATCCTTTTTAATTACTATATTGTTGGCGTCTTCCTCACGTCTGACATATTTAGGCAAAGCGTGAACAGGATATCTTGTGTCCCTAGCACAGTGAAACAGAGTTCGGCGACAGCGAAGTGTGAAACCTTTGTTCCGGCTACTGAACTCAGCCGGTGCGGGTAAACACAAAGCAAGATGTGTAGAAGAAGGCTAGTCTATCCTCTGTTCTCGACGTGCACGCCTGGCAGACGGTTGGCCTATTTTGTGCGTGCGGCTTCATAAAATCGACCCTTCCAAGTGCTCGAAATGTCGTGCGCGGCGCGCAGTTGCACAGATGAGACCCTGCCTTTACGGGGAACCCCAATCGACGAGCGCAGATTCATATGAAAATTTGTGTTTTTTTTTTCGGAAACTAAGCAGAGGATCCATTTCGAATTGTGAGAGTATTTTTTTATACTTGTGAACAAAAGAAAAAATCATCAGTTAACCAAAAAGAATACTAATTCAAAGAATTATTTGTGCAATTGTCAGGCGCCGCGTTTCAAAAGTTGCTGCGCGGCGTGCAGCATACCGGCTGTTCTATTAATCTGAAACAAAAAACCAAAAGGGTTTTTTTTTCAGGTTTTTTTTTTCAATTGCACAGGTAGTGAAGCTCGATTCAGAGGAAATATTAAAAAATTCAAAAAATGGCGGCAGTTTGAATTAATGTATCGATTTTGACGAAACGATAATTTTGTACCAAAGTAAATAATTTAGTGAATATTGCAGTTTTTCTTCCGAATCAAGCTTCATTACCTGCGTAATTTTCTAAAGAAAAAAAATCTTTTTGGTTTTTTTGTATGTGTGGTTCCGCCCTAAGGCTTAAGGTTTGGGAGGTTTAGAGTGTTTCAAAGGGCACTGCGTACTTTATTCAAATAAAATCCCCATTACGCGTATCTGCTTATATAAAAATAAAAGCGTAGCTTAACCGTCATTGTGTATTTTAGTGAAATGGCATTAACCTTGACGTGCTTGAATAATTCCTCGTACCCAATACTCTTCTACATGGTTCTGATTGCATAACTATCTTGTCTATATCAAAGAAATTTCCATCCAGTCCACCATTATCTTCACTTTGTAAATCTTATGCGTAAAATGATCTTTGAATATTGCAGCGGGCAGGAAATTGGAGAGTATGGAGAAAGGCGTTTAAACTCGAACGAGCTTACTCATTCGGCCATGAATGGCAGTATATTTTCGAATCCGTTACCGACACGCGGTATAAGAGAGAGAAAGAGAGGTGACAAGCAATATTACGGCCGTTAAACTGAATAGAAACGCGGTTGGCTAGAAAATATGATGCAGATGAATTGCAGTTCTGTCGATCTAATATGAATCTTCTCATCGAGCTGCTGTAAGTCATTTGAACCGCTGTGAGTGCTCTTCTTTTTATGTATATAGTCTAGTAATGCATGTTGGTGGAATTGTTCGGAGTGATATTTTAAGTCTTTGTTTTAATTTTATTGAAACTATCGAGTGCCCCAGGCACGACTAAAAAAGAAAATGATGTTTTTCGAATTATGTAAGGAACAGATGTCAAACTTTAGGTGCTTGTTGTATGTACTTTAACTTTTAGAGGACCGGCTTGTTTTAAAAAAATAGTGGTTTTCAGTTTCCAAATTTTGTTATATATATAACGTATATTTTGTGCAGAATTAGAAGATTTGCACGGAACCCCAAAAAGGGCTTCGCCAGTCCGGAAGAGTAATAAAATTTTTAACATTTTTTAATTTCAAAAACACGGTATGTCTGAGGTTTTTTGATACTGCTGATTACGAATCTGTAGTCGGATTGTAAAAATGTTTGACCTACATGGCAGTTTTACTGACTTAAACGAATGAACATATACCAAAATTCGGAAAACATTGTTTTAACATTACTCAGAGCTAACGACGTAGACATAGAAAGTTTTTGTATCAGATTTTCTTTTTTCCATGTTTTTATTATTATTTTTTATATTATTTTTTGTTTCAGGAATTATTTTTTTGTCGTATTTTTTGTGTTCTTTTGAACAGAACGAATTTATAGCTCGAAAATACATAAAAACACAGTCGGACACTAAAGCCCGGAATCCACCGAGAAGCTAATTGTAAACTAACAATAAGCTATGCTATGTTTTAACTTAAGTTTTGGTGGAAACGGTTCCATAAGAATGTATTGAAGCTAATTTTTTTAAAACGTGGCATGGCATAGCATAGCATCGCATAGCATAGCTTAGCTTCTAGTTCAGATACATTATACTGTAAATCATTTTTAAGTAGTGTGCTTACTCAAAGCCCCAAAAGGTCTCTGCCGGTCCCCTAAAGGTTAAGGATGAAACGGGTAAACATGAATCCATAAACTCTTCCCTGCGAGACATAAACCCTTTATGTTTACAATAGAGTAGGGTAGACCGGGGGCGGTAGTAACACTTTGACTTTGGAATGCGATGACGCAAGAACTATCACAGTTAGAACAAAAGTTCTTATAGGAAAATGTTACTTACTTATCTAACATTATTGAGACACAACAGTTTCGCTGTATGTCAAGTAATATCCAGGTTATTAATAAAAAATGAGAAGTGGAGAAAGTGTTACAACCGCTCCTGACCCGGGGTCGGTTGTAACACTTCATGGAGTCGATAGTAGCAGAAATTTAACTTTACAAAATTGAAATATTTATTGATTTTAATTATAATAATAAATGCAAAAAGTAAAATTTATAACCAATTATGCGGTATCGCATTCTCCATGTGATCAATTCTTACATACAGTACATTGCACCCATTTTTTATTCGGTTTGCTGAATTAGCAAAATTCATAAGAGAATGAATTGGTTGCAAAATACAAACACTAAAAAGTGAAAAATAAAAAAAATTAAGTTAAACGATTTCATTTAACTTGTTCAATAATGCACTAACAAATAAAAACTAATTAATTTTTTGTACTACAATCTCGGCGGTGATATGTGACTTTAATTAAAATCGTCGGACGCCTAGAAATTAATTAATTCAATTAATAATGTTTTTTTTAACTTTCAAATCAATTGTAAAAAAGCTAATCACAGAATTTTTACGTAGCAGTTTAAAATAATTTTTTTAATCAAGTCGGTGTACGTTAACACTCTGTGACCGATTGGATTACTAAATTATTCTGCCCCACGATTTTATTTAAGGTCACATATCACCATCGAAATTGTAGTATAAGAAAATAATTATTTTTGAATTTTTAGTGCATTATTGATCAAGCTAAATATAATCGTTTCACTTAAATTTTTTTTTATATATTTATGTACTATTATACCTAAAAAATTTGTGTAGTTTAAATGCCTTAGTTTCGCATTTTGTTCGATTGCAGTGGGTTTCTAGACTTCTCGGTGAAAGTATATGTACTTATTTTCAGCAGCCGAGCAGTTGAATCGAATCTACTCGGCCAAATTAACAGAACTAGGAGACCCCGACGATCCCGAGCGATCGTTAGCCGGCGTCTGGAGTCGTATCTCTTCAAATTACCCAGTGAGTCATCGTCGCTTGTTGCCACTGAAGCGAAACCCATTAAAGATCGAACGATAGAACGTATCAGGATCTCGGAAAGCATGGATCAGATCATTATCTTGTCAGTCCTAAATGCGGGCTGATTCGAAATTGATGTCTGATGTATACTTAAGCTCGAGAGCAACAAAAAGGTCTCAATAAACACGAGGCATTTATATACCTCTAACGTACGACCAATTCAATCTTCTAAAAGATAATTTAGTTTGCACTCTTTTAATGACATAGGCATCACATACGATTTTGTGATTATTATTAGTTGAAGAGCAAGCAGCCTAAATTTCTTCATATGAACTTGTATTTCTGCTTATGGTTAACAAAATGAAAATAAAAAATAGAACACAATAATTTGCACCTGCATTGTTCTTTTGTAAACCATGGGTATTTCCCGTTAACTTATTAATAATAATAATGATAATAATAATACACTTCTTCGATATTATCAGAATAAAATTTGGATTATTGATAGCATTCCTAATAATTATAAAAACACTTCCTCAACAAATCTTCTATATTAAAATTAAATAAATAATAATAGAGGATGTTGGATGTTCTTAGTTCAACTTCGCTTATATACTTATGATTCCCATCCACAGTGGCTACCATAATTTAGTTATACTAATTTAATTTAATTTAAAGATTTCAAGGGTGTGGGTTAGATAGGAACTTTAAACTAAAAATGGGCTTATCATTGCCTCTACCAACAGTAAAAATTTAAGGGGTTATGCCACTCTGAGACGCTCAAATCAGCACCAAATTTCACGATATTTTTTTTATGATTATATGAGGTTTAAAATTATTTCTATACTTCTTATGTTTAGGGCATGTATTAATGAATACATTGTATAAATATTGTACAGAAATATTAAAAAATGCCCGAGTATAGAAATAATTTTCAATCTCATAGTATCATGAACAAAAAAAATCGTGAAATTTGTTGCTGGTTTGAGCGTCTCAAGGTGACGTAAGCCCTTAAACGGATCTGTAATTTTTCTATGACACTATGAAAATGTGGAAGCACAAGTGCTCCTGTTTACAAGAAACCCCTGTGAGACATTTGCATCAACGTTGACACATACATTTTCGACCGCTATATTGGAGCCACCCTGTACATTAGGCGTAGACAAAGTCAGCAAAGCACAAGACACACCCACGGTGTTTCATTACGACGTTGCGATCATGCGCTTAATTAATGCCAAAGCCTTCTTCCCTGATGTGCTACGTTTAACTACGACACGAACTTTCGACGAATAATTAACGTATAAATTCTCTGCCACGGGATATAATTAAACACATAATGAGCGTGTGACTGTAATTAAATAGCTGTAGAAAAACGTCGTGCAGCGATGAATATATTTTGTTTATAGTTATCAGTGTCAGTTTAGAAAAAATAGTTACAATAATGGGTACTCAGCTACATGTTAATTGGTAAAATTTTTAAAGGAAAGAATTCCTATCTGCAATTTTAGTATTCTTTCTAAGCCCTTAGCAATGACAGAACACTTTGTGACGTTGTGTATTCCATTAATGTGGTCGCATAGAAATTTTTTACAGTGCTGAATAGCTTCTGATACTGCTTTTAAAAACAAGTAACAGTTATTACAAACATTTCTTTATATCTTAGGTAGTTGAGAATATATTCTAAAACGTATAATCCACTAAAAAAAAATTAAGGTCAGGATGTGACGTTTTATTATTTAAAGTGTATGGACATTTTCTAAATCTGATGACTAATGTGCAAGTTCTGAAAAATTAAATCTTGCAAACATTTTGTGTTGAAGCTTAGTCGCGCGCATTTTGGGACTCGATTTTTTCAAAAACACGGGTTCGTATAAAAAAAAACATGTTTCTAAATTTTCGATGCGTTCAATTACACTGTCCAACACGATTTTTGGTCCGCAATATCCGCTGGGTGATTCTTGTATAGTTTTTCGTCCTGAACACGAATCCACAAGCAGAATTGCTCTATCACCCTCAGTTTTTGAGAAATTCGATTTTGAAGAAAACTGCAAATTTTCAACTTTGAACATCTTTTGTGTCGAAACGATAATAGTTATTTGGTTGCTCGTTGCGTCAAATTATTCTATGAACACCCATTTTTAAAGATATCTTTCAATTTATTTCCAAAACTAAGGATCTAGGAGAAAATCTGACCATTCCACGCGATGCAACAGACATTTTTCCATCGGAAATCATCAACGAAGGTGGTGAGTCACGTTTTGTTTTCAATACAGAAGCGAAATAGTTTGGCAAAACACGCGGCGTCGACAGTGGTAGTCAACGGCAGCGCGCGATCCACTGCCGCTCAGCGTAACACAATCGCTCAACGCGCCTGACTACCACTGTCGACGCCGCGTGTTTTGCCAAACTATTTCGCTTCTGTATTGAAAACAAAACGTGACTTACCACTTTTGTCGATGCTTTCCGAAGGAAAAATGTCAGCTGCATCGCGTGGAATAGTCAGATTTTATCCTAGATCCTTAGTTTTGGAAATAAATTGAAAGATATCTTCAAAAAGATGACATTTTGGGTATCCTTTTCCTTATGAGCGTTGTTTAACCATATTCAAATCTTCATAATGCAATAATAACTTATATCGTTGTATTCGGGAGGGTTTATAGAATAATTTGACGCAACGAGCAACCAAATAACTATTATCGTTTCGACACAAAAGATGTTCAAAGTTGAAAATTTGCAGTTTTCTTCAAAATCGAGCTTCTCAAAAACTGAGGGTGGTGGCGACAAACGGTTTGCGGATTCGTGTTCAGGACGATATACTCTACAAGAATCGCCCAGTGGATATTGCGGAACAGAAAAAAAAGTTTCATTTTGTTGGACTGTGTTATTTCCTCCTAGTTGTGCCACTGATTGTGGAGCACTCTGTACGATTGAGGCATTTTTCAGTCACGTTGAATTTTTTTATTATGAAGCCAACCACAAATAAAGGAGCATTACGTCCCTTCCGTACGTTGCCATAACTGATACGGCACCATAGCGTGCTGCGACGAAGCTACGAACGGGAACCTGTTGCGCCAAGATTCTCCCGGCGTCTGCGCTGAGAACCTCGAAGGAGGAAGGAATCGCCGAGTGCAGCGCGTAGGTGTGGCAGACGCAGTCGGTTCCCAGAAAATTGTCATTTTTACGGCAATATATCTGGCTCCGCCGAGACGAGAGGCCTTTCACCTGGAGAATAAGATTAGTTCCGTGCATCGACCGAGGCGAGCAAAGATCAAAAGGGCTTGTGCAATTCGAATGATCGGAATCTGCAACAAGTGCAGCTGGCATTGTTATCCTGGTCCGAAGAGCAAACGAAAGGTCACGTCTTCGCGGAAGCAATCGGGGGAATGGTGTTCAGAGTGGATACACCCGAGAAATTCTATTATTACCATCGTTAAGACTGGCATAAAGCGCCTAGACATGTGCGTTTGCAAGTAATGGTGCGATTCGTACAGCACTGCTCTGGGATTATAGAATATCATATGAGAAATAAGAGGACAGCAGTGGAAAAAATTTAATATGTAATTAACAGATTCAAGGAAATCGTTATCGTACAGTAAAATATCTAAATAGTGTCCAAATAAAGAATATCTTCACAGAACATCCCTTTCACCTATTGAGACTTCGTTTAAAACAACTAAAACTGCAATAGAATATCGGTTGTTCCAGCGGTTCCCAACCATTTTTGAGCTGCGCCCCCTTTTTATAATATCCAAATAACTTGCAACCCCCAAACCCATATAAGGTAAGGTAAATTTAATAAGGTAAAGAGGACACATTAAAAGTAGGTGTTTCAGAATATTTCTAACTTAATAATATTTAATTTACTTAATACTTAAATTATATATACTTATAGATATTTAATATATATTCAATTATCTTATTTAGTGTGAATTTTTTTATTTATGGGGACCTTGGGGGTCGCGACCCAAAGGTTAGGAACCACTGGGTTATTCGAACGTCGATTACCCGAAACATCGATTAGGAGAAAGTCGATTATCCCGAAGACTGAATTAAATCCTTCGGATAGAGTTTTTAAACAATAGCATTGTCTGCTAAGGTACATAATGTCAACCATTCAAATGTTTGAGTGTGTTGTTAGTCTCGTCTATGTACTGGGAGTAAACAGTTCTAAATTTGTGGAATGCGAAATAAATGGAAAAGAACAGTACTACCACGGGTAGAGAGGGTGAAAATAATTAAGGATGTATTGGACCTATTTTCAAAATAGTGCCAAGTTGATAAAAATTTGTGAGATTGTTCTTTTTAATCTTCCTGATGTGCTAAAAAATATTTAAACGAATTCACTAAACTGTTACTGAGTTATAACGATTTTAATTTTCACTGATTTTACACGTACTCTTATGGAAAGAGACGATCTTGATGGATAAACCATCTGAAAAAATGTTGAAGAAATAGTGCCAACGTTTTCAATTTTTTTGTACATGCAGTATATGGGTGGATGAAAATACCTGCCGAGTTTCAATTGTTTTCACTACACCGTTTTAAAGAAATAAATTATAACTTGAGAAAATTGTGAATTCTGGGCATTTTCACTGCCAAAAGTTTAGCAAATAATGCTTGAGAAAGCATTTGTAAAGTGAAAAATACCTTCCTAGGATTAAAAATAAGACTCCAACTGTCGTTCGAATTCCTTACATCTAGATTTACTATGCGTAAGACGTAGATATTTAAATATTTCAAATTTCATATACTTTTGTCTGATAATGTACGTCCGATACATCCTTAAAGGCTTATAAAATGGTGAAAGTGCGTTTCACAATGTAGCAAAGAAATATAATACTGGAAATTCGTAGTACTATAATTCGAACAAAAATCAAACGCACAAGTCAAAGAATGATAAACTACAAGACGCTGTGTACGAACGGTGACCGCAAAATGAAAGTCTCGCTATTCCAATTATGAGATCTTTGCTTTAAGAAAAAAGCATTGAATCTTTATTAAAAATTGGTACTGTTCACACTAATTGATTTATCCATTCTCGTGTGACAAACTTTCCATTTTTAATCTTCTGGATCGACTATCTGAAAATTCGTTTAGCGGAAATCTTTTCTATCCCAATTCTCTCAGGTTATTGACGTACGTACCACTGTAATTTTAATCGTTACAATTTAATGTGAAACTGTCTGTGTCTTATCTAATCACCTAAACAAGGAACTTACCTAAAACGAATGAAAGTACAAGATAACGTAATGATCAGTGAAATAATAAACAAATTGATCAATACGTGTCACGCCGATAAAAATCACTATCAATACTTGCGAAAACATTAGAACACCATTAAAAAGAAGATAAACTTTTGTGTGCAGGGAAACATAAATAAAGGCGGATTTTAAGATTTGACGCCCTAGGCTAACAAGCGTCTGCCGCCCTTTCCGCGAAATATCATAAAATATTTTAATTTAAAAGAATCGAGACAATTTCAAAATTATTTTAATATGGCAACTTACGTATGAGGCATTGCTAATTCGCTGCATGAAAAAAAGTGAATTGTTTTTAAAGCTGTTCCAAGCCTATGTGTTTAAACCCTTTCCAATTTCTTTCGCTCAAAATTTGTTGCTCCCCAAAATTTGCCGCACCTCAAAATTTTCCGGTTCCCGAAATTTGCCGCTCCCTGAAATTTGTCATTCCCCAAAATTTGTTGCTTCCCAAAATTTGTCGCTCCACAAAATTTGCCGCTCCACAAAATTTGCCGCTCCTCAAAATTTACCGTTCCCCAAAATTTATCGCTCCCAAAAATTTGTCGCTGCCTAAAATTTGTTGCTCCCTCAAAATTTGCCGCTACAAAAAATTTGCTGCTCCACACAATTTGCCGCCCTTCAAAATTTTCGCTCCCCAAAATTTGCCGCTCCCTGAAATTTATCATTCCCCAAAATTTGTTGCTCTCCAAAATTTGTCGCTCCACAAAATTTGCCGCTCCACAAAATTTACCGCTCCTCAAAATTTACCGTTCCCCAAAATTTATCGCTCCCCAAAACATGCCGGTTCCCGAAATTTGCCGCCCCCTGAAATTTATCGTTCCCCACAATTTGCCGCCCTAGCCTACAGGCCCTGTACATTTTATTACATTAATTATTGAATTGATAATTATATTCAGTACAAGAATATTTAAAGAAAAAAATATGGTGCTATTTACAAAACATTTCCAGAATTTCCTTTACTTCCATAAATTCTTCATTTGATACCAATGGATTTTTGTTTGCAACATTTTTTTGTTAAACTATCAGAACCATCTGAAATATCGTGGTAATCGATTCACAGACCACGCTGTAAACATTCAACATTTCATTTTTGTTGCTAAAAGAAGTTAACGAAACTGAATATGTAACAAGCTAATCGAAGTTATAAAAAACTTTTAGAGCATTGCGTAGAATATCATGTGGAGCAATCTATGAATGAAGAAAACGTTTCGATTTAGTTTTTACGACCAATTTAGACGGAAGTCGCTACCGGTTCAAGTACAGTTAACATCTACATAATTCGTGACTGATTGACTAATAGATGGCCTAGAAAATAACTAACTACAAATAGTCTATTCTGAATACAAATATCTTCTCCGTTGACATATTTTATTGCAATGATTTGTGTTTCTAAAATACACGACTAAACCGCGATACTTTCACTACCTATTTAAAGATGCATTTCAACCTGTATCAATTTGCTTGTCATCTACGTCCAGTAATAGAAGTTACACAAGTTTCATGACCAAACAGTTGTTTATATGTATGACGTGGGTTATCGGGTGATCCTGCTGCGTCATATTTATAGTGTAAATGTATATCAACCAGACCGAAGACTACATACTCAGAGAAATTAGAAATTAAAAATACACTGTATAAAACAATGTAAAAAAAGACGACAAACTGTCACAGCGTTATTAATGGTCAATGCCTATACTA
This sequence comes from Andrena bucephala, assembly GCA_947577245.1. NCBI lineage: Eukaryota > Metazoa > Arthropoda > Insecta > Hymenoptera > Andrenidae > Andrena > Andrena bucephala. The sequence goes on from OX387715.1 coordinate 110,791,655, forward strand.
TGGATAAATGTAGTCGGAAATGATTTGTGAAACAGAAAACTTGTAACACTTAGACTTCCAAGACAGGATTTGTTGCATAATGTTTGAGAGTAGAACATTTTTTTGGGAAATCGAACATTGAGAATTCTTATAGATTAAAAACCATAGAATAATATTAATACTTCTCTTTTTATTTTGTTCTATTACCACCCTTTCGTTCACCCTGTTAGCAAAATTCCTTTCCAACATTAGTTTTTTCAAATCACAAACATTTCAATTCTAATTAGTATCGTTTAGTAAATTGACTTTATCGCGAGATATTATAGGTAAATAAAAGCGAGAAGTATGTTTGGTGTTGGAATATTTTTAGAAACTCTCACGTTTATTGTGGCCATATGAGACATTTCAGTTTCAAACTCTATTTTTTTTTATAAACTTCCGTCAACTTGAAATAACTAAAAATGTCAGAAGGATAGGAATAGAAACGTGTCGACGGAAAAAGACAATTTCTTTAGTCAGAATACAGTCGAATGTTAACACAGCGACAAATGGTTCTAAAAAAATGATAGAAAAAGTAACTCAGATAAAGAATGATATTAGGCATTTAATCTGTAGTAACAACATCATGGTAGCACATTCTTTTAAAAATATTTTCTCTTATGTACAAGTTTACTGCCTCTAAGTAATTGAATTAAAAAAGTCCAGATTAAACGAAAGAATGGGGGTTCAGGGAGGTACATGTATATCCCTAGAAAACAGAGTACAGGAGAAGAATAATTATAGAACGATAGGGTGACTGCTCCGGACTAATTAACTAAGGCCGTGCTCGACATACACGTAACGCCAATAAAGTCGCGACAAACAATTCAATTTCCGAGCTCCTGCGGCGTCCCGTCTAATTAATCGGTAAAATTAGCAGACAACGAGGCGCGATATCCCCCCTTGCCACGAACGAACTTTTCATTCATCAAACTGCCATGACCCCATACTGTCTCATTAACAGCTGACCGTCTAACGATAATGGCACAGAAGCACGCAAACAAAATTTGACGGAATTGTCATTTTTCAAGGTCTTTTTCATTTCTAACGATAACTTTTCGGTATTAAATTCGTGTTACGGCAGCTGTGTGTTATGCGAAAGCTGCAGGGGGAAAGTTAAATTTTGTTGGATAAAGGATTGCGAAAAGCTAGAACGACTGAATTCTATTGAATCAACGATTGAACGATTGAACGTCACAGAAGGATAAAGTAACAAAGTGGCTGACGATGAGATGGTTTGAGAGGAAGAAGGAAAGTAGGAAAAAATAGAAGACCAAAGCGGAATATAGTTCCTGTGTAGAGTTACCAGGCGAATATAGGTATAAAGAGTTTAATATATTGTGAAAATAAATACAAAGAGTGGTCACTAATAACCTTAGAAGGTGCATGGGACCTTTAACTCGCAATAAAAAAAAATACAAAGAGTAGAGTAGTTGTTAGAAATAAGGTAAGTGTAAGATGGGAGCGGGAGTGAGCGAGAGTGAGTAAGCAGGAATGAGTAAGAGTGAGTAGGCGATGGACTGATTAAAGACAGTATTGTAAACCAAAGCTGAAAATCGAGGCATTTGTCGGGATTTTTTTTCAAGAAAGTGTTTAATCGATCTTTCTGAAACTTTCGGGATATTGTGTTGTCAGATTAAGGTAGATGAAGAAAAAAATTTATTAAAAAAGAGCGGCAAATAACAGAGTTATACGGGATAATGCCCAGTTCGTTGGCGACGCAATTGTTCCACTGCGGGCAACGTAGCGTCTACTGTATTCATGTGAAACTAAAAATCGAACAATTTTTGTTTAGTTTATTTTAAATTCATAACTTAAAAAATGCAAAATTGAACAAATGGCGGCCTCTTGAAAAAAAGTTCACTTTTTGCAACGAAATTTTGCCTTAAATGTGTAAAAAAAGTTATTTATTTAAACAATATCATTATACCAATAACTAAGATCTGTGAAGAAAATGTTCACAAATATTCGTGCACAAGGTCAAGTCGATCGGTTGAATATTTTTGGAGTTACATTGCCCGCAAATTGTAAAACTGTCGTTTCGGGAAAAACACATTTAAAGTTTTCTGGTAACCTGATGCTCCGTAGCCAAACCGGCTATATCCGCTTTAATTTTTCGAATTTCGTTTTGCGGCTTTGGGAACATATTATCGTGATGTTCACCTCTTGATTTATGTAAAAAAAAAAACGGTTTCTTCGCCCCGCTACACCAGGCTCCCCCCTTAAGTCACCCTCGCTAGCCCTAAAACAGGTTTTTTTTCAAACGCAAATTGTTTAGTGATAAATAACAATAGAGACAACATTCTTTTTTAGTTTTAATCGTTATTATATGAGCTTTAACACAAAAAGAGAAAAGTCTAAATATCTCTGAGTACATAAAAGTTGTGAGCAAAAACGTAAAGGCGTTTACGCGGTGTACCGTTTGATGGTGAACATAAAATCTCGAAAACCGCTCCAATGATTTGGATGAAAATTTAATGAGAGATGCAGAAAGCCATTCCCTACAATGTGTCGGGAGCAGAATTTCGAAATAAATTTAAATAAAAAAGGATAAATATTTTTCAAACAACAAATCGATAAAATCGTATTTTTCAACATAAAAATTGTATATTTTTTTTCGAAAATCTGCTCCCGACACATCGTAGGGAATGGTTTTCGGGATCTTTCATTAAATTTTGATCCAAATCGTTGGAGCGGTTTTCGATATTTTATTTTCACCATCTCTGTGTTTAAACATTTTCCAATTTCTTTCGCCCCAAATTTGTCGTTCCCCAAAATTTGCTGCCCTAGGCTGCAGCCTACTAAGCCCCTGAAAATAATAAATTTCTTTCAACAAATATATGTACATTGACAATTCAAAGTAGCAAAAAACCCTTTTCAAGTTTTTTCGTGTTTCTTTTCTACAGTAATAATTGCATTGGAAAAATGAGGCGACATTAATAAATGGAAAGAATTAAGGAAACCCATGACAGACATGGAAATGATCAGATCTCAAGAAATAACGTTTCCATACACTTTCAAGCGTTCTTCAGACACAGCTTGTGACTCAACTTGTGAAAACACTCGCTTTAAAAGGAATATGCGACCAGATAACCCAGAAAGATTGAGTAACTATATTCAGCGTAAGGTGAAGGGAATCAGTAAATTTCAATGATGTTTCTGATTTACATATCTAAGGCTGCGTAATAAATTATTATTGCTGATGTTAAAACGCAATTGTTTAATTATTCGAAAATCTAATTCTTTGAAATAATTGACGTCCTGCGGCGTGTATGTATAAGCAGATAAAAGGAGAATACGACGGAAAAGAGAGAAACGTTCATTCCTCCCGCTGGTTATTCCCGTGAATGATGTAACACGTAATAATGCGGTATGCTAACGGGTGTGAGTCACTCGGGCACACGTACATAATTCTACTAGTTTTACACATTCAGCACGTGACACCGGTGCAATTTTCCTATCAAACGATTAACACTCGCGGCAACGCCTTCGCGATGCCACTGTCAGACGAGATTAGTCTGCATCCTTCCGACGAAGAGGCGTTCTCGTGGCACGAACTTGTTTCACGCTGCATTTTATTTATCCACGTATGCAGGGCAATTCTCGCCAATGCAGAACTGATCAAGGGGGAGAAAGTGTCGCACACTTGGGGCGTGACTGAAAATTAGGGCTGGGACTATTTGTCGAATTTCTCGGTATTCAAATATTCGAATAGTTCAGTTGCTCAATTATTTGGCGAATATAATTCGAATATCCAAGTGTCGAAATACTATTCGAATATTTCAGTATTTGAATACTGCTGTATTCGAATGGTATGGTGTGAACAGTGGCGGATTTAAGAAAAAAAGGCCCAGTTGGCAAACTTTCTGAAGGGCCCATTTTTCGGGAAAATGAACAGGTAGCTTACTAAAAGGGGGTAAGTGTACAGAAAAGTATAGGAAAAAAATACAGTGCTTGGATAAAATCATAAGTTCTTTTTTTAAGACAGGGCCTTAGGGGGGCCTTCTGAGCAGGAGTACATTTTTAGGAAAAATAAAGTGGTAGTTTTCTAAAAACGGGCTCAGTGTAATAATATAGAGAAAAAAAAAATGTACTTTGGATATAATCATATTTTTTTTTAAAGATGGGACCCTGGGAAGGGCCTTCTATGCAGGGGCCCAGGTGGCAAGTGCTCGTCGGCCGCCCTGTTAAATCCGCCACTGGGTGTGAATTATAAATCATGTTCTTTAGGTTCATTTTTTCACAAGCTTTTATGTAGATTCAGTGGTGAGTTCGTTAGTTTGTCAGGGTGTAATCTTGTATGTTAATTTTCACCCACTTCAACATATTCAATCGACTTGAAACTTTGCACACATAAGTACATAGTTCCGATGGCAATACAATATTTTCACTAAAAATCTTGAAATACTTTATAGTAAATTTTTTTTTTAACCGGTTAACTGACAATGTATCATATATGATCAAAAAAAAATCTGACCAATTCTGCTTATGTATCATATATGATCAAATGGAATAACTTTTTTGATTTTCAAACGATTTGAATGAAACTTGGTATGTAATGGTTTTTGGGGTCGCTGAATCTGAATTTGGCATTGGAATTGTAAAGTTCAATATGGTAGACTCAAAATGACGGAACCAAAATGACTAGCGAATTGTTGGGATTTGTATAAATTATTCGTACTGTATTCAATTTCATAAGTAAGCTCTTACTCCCGTAGTTAGCTAGTGAAAATTTCACGACCCCAGAGTGTACCGACGAGGAGGTTACGGAAAGATTTCACACTCCACTTTTTTTTATTTTGTTTTTTATTTGAAAAAGTAGCTGCTGCAATAGAAAATTTTTAAATAAAAAAGAAGGTTCAGTAAAGAATTGAAAAAACTCACCCTAAATCCTATTTTTTAGGGGTTGAGGGTGTCAGATGAAAAAAATAACCCCCGGAATCGATTCAGCGACTCAAAAAATCCCTGTATACCAAATTTTGTGTGATTCACTTAATTTTTCGATGTTGCCAGTTTGGGCACGAATAGTAAAAAATGCCGTGCCATTAACCGGTTAAAAACAAGATTTTATTAAAATATATTAAAAAGGAAACAACTGAAACTAAATAAAAGCTTGTAAAAAATTAAACTAAAGAACTTGATTTATAATTCACACCATACTGTTCGAATATTTCAGTATTCGAATAGTATTAAAATATTTAAATATTCGAATAGTATTCAAATACTTAAATATTCGAATCGTATTCGAATAGTTAAATCTTCGAATCGTATTCGAATACTTGTCATATATTCGAATATTAAATTATTCGAATAGTCCCAGCCCTACTGAAAATCTATTTACAGCTCGATTTACAGAAAATACTGTTTCATTCTTGACCATAAATAATGAAATGTAATTGAAGACCATGCAGCCAGTGTTTTTTTTGCAGCCGCATTTTTGACAGTCTTTGACTTATGACGTGTAATATATATAAAAAAAAATCTACATCGTTTGGTGCACAGTTGATGCAATATTCGATAACAAGTAAGCAATTTGAATACGCATGCTCCAGGATTTGAAAAAATTGCCAGAAATAGAAATAAAGACTTATCAACTCCAGAACTACTAGCTTCTTATTGTGTGAAAATATTTATTTTTCTATTAGTGTTCTCTTTTTAATGTTAAGTCAAAGCAACAATTTTACAAACAGTTTTTTCTAATTTACTTGAGGTTGGTAAATATGGAGCTGCAACTCAATTTAGGTTCAATATATGAAGTATTCTTTCATTCTTTTTTATGAAACAATTCGCAATCAAATCATCGAATATTCAAATACATATCGCTAAAACCGGACCGAAGTTTATGATAATATAAAATATGATACACTATTATAATTCGCAGTCGTGTTGTGAATTTTTATTTTTTGCAACACTGTTTCTTAGTGTAATTAGGATTCACTCCTGTTTGCATCCTCCTTACGAAATTTCTGAATAGAGTTATATCGAGTACCAGTCTTGAATTGCTTGAAATTCCTCGGCAGGTATTGAACTTGGTCTTTAGAAAGACTCCGTACCGTACAGGTCGAGGACAGACTCAACGGCGAGAAAATTAGTAACGATGTTTGGACGAGATCCAAGTTATTTTCCTGGCATTCGACGTTGCGGTAGGCTAGCCTGTGCACCAGACTTAATTTATTAGGGAACGTTTCGCTGCACAGATTTCCCGACCTTTAAATGGAAGGCTTTCCTCCCCTTCGTGCCAGTATCCTGCCTAATTTGTACGGGCAACGATAGTTGGCAAGGAAGCAACTTCAATTACACCTGTCAGATTGATATTGGTGATTGCATAACTCTCCTTAATTATTATTAGGAGGGTAAGTGTCTATCGTATTTCCTCGTGCCCCGTCTTATTTATAAGTAACATTGTTATTGCGGTTGCCAATGTTTACATTTTCAAGTTATTTACGTTATGTGACTGTATGCTTCAAACATTAATATATAAATAAAAATTTATTATTGATTATGTCAGTATTTATAAATAAATCTTTCGAACTTGATAATACATATAGAATCTATGGGTTCATCGAATTCTTAATTAATTGTTTTCAATATAATCCATAAATCTATTAATAGTAATTTAAATATTGTTATTAATATATATAAAGAATAATTCACTGTATATGCAAAATGTGATAGTCAATGAACGGTTAGGAAGAAAATAGTTACAAATATGTCACAGTTTGATAAGAAAGAAGTACCTAAGTAGTGACAAGAATTTGTAATGCAAACAATAATAAGAATAATATAGTTTTAAGAGACCTATCACAGAGATGCATTAGCTGTTATATATCACTATTATAAATCATTACTATACAGTATCAACATGATACATAAAGAATTTATATGATAATATACTTAATCTACGGATTAAATTTAAAATGATCTAATTTTATTTTGATTGTAAAGATTTATATATATATTTATTATTTATGATTATTTATTAATTTAAATAACTTAATTTAAAGAGTATAATATTGAAAATATTAAAGTGATATTTTATATCATTAAATAAATTTATAAATATGTTTTATTAATTTCATATTGAAAATATAATGTTTTTATTAAACTATATAAATTACAGAAATATAAATGATTAAACATTTTATTCAGAATTAGAAGTTCTATTATTTATTTCTAATTTAATTGGATTTTTTTCAACAAAATTATTAACTATAATTTACCTTTATTTTGATTTTAATTAATGATAATATATATACACATATATATATATATATATAAATTTTTAACTTTCTCTTAACCACCACCCTACCCTGCTACCCACACTGCACAGTGTCAGGGGAATCTAGAAAGTAGACTAGCAACATGATACACGAATTTAAAAATTTTCTCTTATCACTACTAAAAAATGTTCTGTTTGCACAAAATGTTTTCGCTTCAATTCAACTATTCCTTACTTTTGTCTTCAACAGCCATAGGCAACACGTTTCCACTACCTTTAGATATTAAAATACAAAGTCTCCGGAATGCGTTCACTGTATTGCACAATGTTGTTCGTTATAAATAGTATTAACAATGAAGTAACTAATTTCGAACAACGAATTTCAATATCTCCTGGTAATACCAGCAAATAGTAATAAATTATGGCGAAAGATTATTTCAGAGTAATCTACAAAAATATACACAAAGGAAAAAACAGCAGGTAAATTACATTCAAAAGAGAACGAAATGGAAAATCTACTACCGATCAATCTTGTATTAACCTTGTGATAAAAAACTATTACCGCTATGTTTATCCACACACAGCAGTCTGTCAAAAGTAAACAGTGATATTTTCATAATACAGCGATAAGATCGATTATCCTTGTAATACAGTTTAACTTTAAATCGCGTGTGTAGTATGAATGCCATGCAAACGATAATACTGCCTCATAACGTAGATAATATCTTCTTGCTCGAATGTCCCTGCATATCGTTAGTTCGCTGCACGTATTGGCAGCAGGCGTTTCTAAACACGTTGCAAGATGCGTGATAAAAGCCAAAAGGAAAACGGTAGCGCTATAATTGGAAGGGAGGATGGGTACCTATTATTAAGAACAGAAAAAAAAATGAAAGTGTTTCTGCTATACTCTATAGTCTATAGCAAAGAAAACACAATATTGGAAATTCGATCGGTATCGGGTGGACCGAGAGCGTTCACGAACAGACATTTTTCATTTTCATACAAAAATAAACAATTAAAGAATTTAATTTAAAAAGAAAGTTTGGCATGGGTAATTTAAAAATGTGGTACTGTGCACAATCTAACATTGCATTTTATACAACATTTTATACAACGTTTTACCACGTACGACGCATCTTTTTAGTGGATTTTTTATCCTCCTCATTTTGTCATTCCTGTACATAAGCGGAAAACTTCTTTTTGCGAAGCGAAGGAAATCACGGATATCGACAATCAGTGGCGCGCTGAGGATTTAATAAAAATATTTAATTAGAATATTCTTAACGCAAATTGAATAAAATTCATTAGGAGAATTATGTGAGAAAATTTTTGACGCCTCCAATTTGTGGACCAGTTTTGCACCAGTTTTCTATTTAATATGTTTTGCCTTTACGGAGTATAAAAAAAAAATTAAATTTACATTTTGTTTATGTGGGAGGTTGGATTCCTATATTATTAAGCGGGCGATATAGTTTTTTTAGCGTCCTATTTATGGGGATTTTCGGATTTTCGGACTCACTTCCTCCATTATGATTATTCTAAATTCCGGAAGGAATAATACAAGGAACAGTACCAAAAACGAAAAACAATATAAATTTACTATCATCGATTTTCCGCCGTTGCAAACTGTTGCTAATTTTCCGACACTCTCACCGTTTCCTAGCTTCTGAAGCATCTCCTGTTCCGTTCCAGCAACTAATACCACCCATTTCCTCTTTGATGAAAATTTAAAATTGAAATTTAAAAATATTCACATTTGTCACACTTAATAAAGATTAATTTTTAAAAGTGACCTACTTTTTCACATGCCAGGGGGACAACTGCCACCCTTGCCCCGGAGGCGCATGTATCTAATTATTAAAGGAAATATATTAGATAATAAAGGTTCTACTGTATTTGGAGAAATTCTAAAATCGTAGAATTGGGAGCCTAGTTCTGTTTGCATAGAAAGGACGAAGCAGAGCACAGGTTATGCTTCCGTTTCACTCGATTCTAAACGTTTCAAGCTAAAGTCGAGTTGGGTAGGACAATTTTCGACGAAGCGACTTTACGATACCTGGAATGTGTCTCTGCGTGAGTTCACTTGCCAACGGAACGCTCGGGGAAACGAGTGTAAGGCCGGCGAGCCGCCACTTCCTCGATGAGAAATGCCTGTCAGCTGTTGGAATCGTTCAAACGGTGAAATAGTCATGGGAGATCACGCGAGCGATCGTATTTTCGGCGCCAAAACGTACAAGGAAGTAGCTTGCGAGGGGACGTCGATGCTGCGAGTTATTCGTTCACGAAACACATTTACTACTGAGATTCCGAAGCGGTGTTAATGCATTTCGAATCACTTCAAACATACGACAAGAACATTCAATCACTTTCAATAATATTCGAGTCTGAAGAATTATCAAACGCTTGGCGGCTTTTAAAAACATTGCCGCGCCTCTTGTTCCCTTAACAGTGTAATCAGACTTGTGAGGTTGAACGTGAAATTTCCAAAATTCGCGCGACCATTTCTTTTAAAAATATTTTCCATTATTTTCGAATGACAAACAAAAGTTCTATTTGGGTTCTCAAGACACAGTGTGACTTTTAAAACTGTAAAGTGTCAAATAATATTTCAATGTGATTGGAAATAGAACAATGATCGTCTTGATTGAAAGCATGGGGGTAACGAATAAGAGAACTACAATAGGTTTCTTGATGACTTCTATTAGGTAATACTTTAATTAAATTTCACTCTTCGTTAAGCAATTTTTGAACGACTGCCATTCTCATCTAAAGAATACAATCGTTATGAAAAAAATCATGGGCCAGTTATAAGGTCTCTAGAATATATTTCAATAGTTTTTTGCCTGAAATTTTATCACAGTTTATGTAAAAAAAAATCTAGATTACCATGTCTTTAAAAGACGAAGAAAATCTTTAAAAAATTATAACTCTTGCAAATTTCCATATTAGAAGCTAAAAATCTAGAGTTGTTTTTCAGATATAATATTTTAATAAAAAAGAAAATTATTTTCAAGTCAGTTTTAGAAAAAAGGTATTCATTTTGCATATACTTAGAAGGTAGGCTATTTCGGTAATTAAAAAAGCAAAGATATTCCACGAATATCCAGGATATTTTACGTATTAAAAAAGGTACAGAGCGTCAATATCAGCTTATGAGTGGCGCACACCCAAAGAAGGATTAAGGTGGGAAGATTTATAAGTTAATTCTCCTCATAATTCATAACATAAAGTACTTGCAAGTTAAGTTTTGCTTTGAGATTTAAAATCCAATTTGTTCAGTGTGTCTTTTTATTTCTGTTACTATAACAACGTTTTTTAATTTGATGTGTTATTTAGTTGCTGTTGGGATACTCGCCAATTTTTGCATATGATATTTCATCGATACTCCTTCTTTTAAATAAATGTTTGCTGATATTGGGATCTCTCCTCACTTTTTAACAGCGAATGAGGTGGCATATACATGAGAAGCCAGGGGCGCGCACACGGACTTAATATTTCCACACTGATGGGCACGTGCAACATCTCCAGAGTGCTTAGCTACATGTCTTCTGTGGCAGAGCTGTGCAGGGCACATGTAAAATGACAAAAAAAAGCAGCTAAAATATCCTTCATTAGCGCTTCTACCCTCTGAGCTTTTACCCAGCAACCTCTCAAAACAGTTTTAGTCGTGTTTTCATTTTACCACAGCTTACAAGAATTACAGGGTTTAAAGAAAAAAAGACTTCCAGCCTCTTAGGGCTCGTAGTGTTCATTTAAAAACATATATCCTAAAATTAACACTTCTTGAGATATGGAAGCTTATATATGCAAGTACAATATGTTACCTCTCAACCAGAAGTTCTATATGAGTTCCTTCCATCTCTATTTCACAACTTTGTAAGCAGTGTTGTTTACCTGAGGTGACTTTTTAGCAAAACTACTCTGCTATAATATGTTTGATAAATAATTGAAAGCAGGCTGAATACGACGAATCTTATTTCCATTATCCCTTACATCTTAATAAGTATTAATTTTAAAATATGTGTCTACAAAAACTATCTTACTTGTTTGCATATCAGACTTTAAAGTATGTACAGGCTGTTAAAAAAGTGGCGGTCACTGCTTTCAGGGGTGAATCTATATATGGATTGGTGGAGATTTGTAAAAAAAAATTGCTGCAAAATTGTACATGACATTGAAAATTAATGTTAACTTTTTTTCCTTTACATCTACATATTCTGATCGCTGAACGCTGATGTTACAAACGCAGCGTTTTCGCAAAAACAGAAAAATGGTTTTCATCAAATACATGGAAACTCCATTCCAAAACTATATCAATTTTTTTTTTGGAAACGGTGCGTTTGCGACATATGGTTCGTTGTAAACCTTTTCCCCGTCATTAATTTTCAATATTAATTTTCAGTGTTATAAACAATTTTATAGCAAGTATTTATACAATTCTCCTCTAATCCGGAGGTATAGATTCACCCCTTAAAGCAGTGACCATCATTTTTTTAACACCCTGTAGCATTGTATTAACTGAACTTCCAAACTGCATATCAGAACTTGTACTTGAACTCCAGCATTTTCTGTAATCCTGTATATCGAACTTTCACACTCGCACTCTAGAATTCTGTGCAATCCCGAAGTTGAAACATTTTAGGATTGCTAGACTAGCCGAAATCTTATTTGCAACTGCGTTTAAATTCGTACGTATCGCTACAAGAAATTGTTGTGCCGGCAAATAAAACTTTCCTTCGCTACATATTCGGCTCGACGAGCCGAGTTGGAGCCACCGCCAAGCTTCCTTTGTTCGCACGAAAATATAACCAGTGGCATCGTGGCCGGTGCACATCTCCAGGAACCGTGTCTCGTTCGTTTTTGTCGGGCAAAAATGAAATTCATCCGGCAAGTGATGCGAGGAATGTCGTCATGAGTCAGACTCGAGCGTACGCGTACGCGTTCGCGCGCCCGCGCGCTAAAATTGGAACCGGCCGGCGTCATAAGCGCAAAAAGCCGCGTGGAAACGCTTGCTTTCCGCCATAGTGGATATCTCGATTCGTTCTTCAAGCGCCAGCTCGGCGAACATTCGGCACGAACGAAAAGGACGGATCGCGCATGAGCGGTATTTCATCATTCCGAACGGAAATCGTGTTTCGGCTTTTAACAGAAAATAGAGTAGATATAGTCTCAAAGGCTCTATATAAAATATAGAAAATCATCTACTGTTCAACTAACACACAAGGGATGTTCGGTAACTCGAAAATTCAACAAAATTTTAAACTTTGCAGAAATGTAGTTTAAGTGACGCTAATGACGCAACCATTTTTTGTTTCGGCAGTGAAACGGTCCTAGGGGTGAAAACACCCTCTTAAGGGGGTACACGGGTATTTCCGGGTCAAGAAATCGATTTTTTTTCTCGGTTGTTTATGATAGCCACAAGTCTTAGAAGTATTTTAAAAAATATTTCATTGGAAAATTCGAAAAATTAAGAGAGTTACAACGTAATAATGTAACGGACGGGCCAATGCCGGTAAACGCGTCGCGGCGGGCTTTAAAGCCGTTTTTCTCAAAACTTTGTTTCTCAAGACGGTGAACATCGTAACTCGAGAACGGATCAATATTTTTTGTTGAAATTTTAACTGAACCTACAAAACAATTTTCTCCACAATGTGGAACTCGCTCACTAAGATCGTATAACTTTAACAATATTTAAGACACTATTTATCACAGGATTACTTCAGTAAAATCCTTCAAAGTTGATATTTGTTGTAGAACTTCGTGAATTGTTATTAAAAATTTTCGACTGAGTTCCACATTGTGGAGAAGAGTGTTTTGCAGGGTCAGTTAAAATTTCAACTAAAAATATCAATCCGTTCTCGATTTATGATATTCGCCGTTTTAATGCGTGCATTGTGCAGCGCCCACTTTGACGCTTTGTAATTCCTTTAATTTTTAATATTTTTCTGGTTTCCTGGTCTTAAAATGCGTGATATATCCACAATAAAATATTGTAAAACGTGCAAACAGAATGAATTATTAGTCGTCCTTCAATTCAATCCAAAAGGAACCGTTCATTTTAACAGTCTAATACCCGTGTAGCCCTTTAAAGGAATTGTGAAAAAAGTTTAATTTAAAGTTTTATGGTTTTGGATATTCTACAATATGGCGATAAAGAATTTTCAAAAAAGGGAGGTGGGGATAAATTTTGATAATATTAATATTTTTATACGGTTGGTGCGAATTTACACGTTTTTTCCATTAAAATTTTTCAGTAGTGATTCAGTAGTCATCTTTGAATAATATATACAATTTTTTTTTCAAATTTTCTTTAAAAGCAAATATGGCGGTCGAGAGTATACCATAACGTGGGCGGTTGACCGGTGAAACAAAATTTTAACAACAGAATATTAAATAAAACTAAGTTGTCTATCGATCGAAGTACAATTTTTTCGATTGGTTGAAAATTAACGAAATAGCTACACTTTGAAGCAAAAAGCTCAGTTTCATGTGTAAGAAAATGGACTTTTATCTACGCATAAGTCAGGTGAAAATTAAAATATCGAAAAAATTGCACGTCGACCGATAAACAACTTAGTTTTATTTAATATTCTATTGTTCAAATTTTGTTTCAGAAACCTGTTCATCAGAAATAATGTACACCGTCCAATCGTGCACAACGCCATGGTAGTATACTCTCGACCGCCATATTGGCTTTTAAAAAAAACTTGAAAAATAAAATTGTATATATTATTCAAAGATGTCTCTATTATTATTGAAAAATTATAATCGATAATCGTATTTTTGTCACTTAGAAATAAATTCCCAAAGATGCGGTATTTCTTGACCTGGCCAGGGTGACTAACCCCTTAACCGGTTAACTGTCAATGTATCATATATGATCACACAAAAATCTGGCTAATTCTGTCAATGTATCATATATGATCAAATGGAATAACTTTTTTGATTTTCAAAAGATTTGAATGTAATGGTTTTTGGGGTCGCTGAATCTGGATTTGGCATCGGAATTGTAAAATTCAATATGGCAGACTCAAAATGGCCGAACCAAAATGGCTGTTTGCCACCTAGCGGTGACTTTTAGTACTAAGCCGAAACTTGCAGATCAAAAAAAGCTCTTGCGGTAGAATTTATGGATGAAGAATTCAGGTATAAAATTATTCGAAAATTTTTCGTAGAAAATAAAAAAACTAAAAAATTAAACCCCTAAACCCTTATTTTTCAGGGGTTGCGGGTGGCATTGAAAAAAGTAACTGCTGCAATCGAATTATAGACAAGAAAACTTCACAAATAAACAATTTTTAAATAAAAGAAAGGTTTAGTAAAGAATTGACAAACTGACCCCTAAATTCTATTTTTTAGGGGTTGGGGGTGTCAGATGAAAAAAATTACCCCCGGAATCGGTTCAGCGACTCAAAAAACCCCTGTATACCAAACTTTTTGTGATTCACTTAATTTTTCGATGTTACCAGTTTGGGCCCGAATAATGAAAAGGACCGTGCCAGTTAACCGGTTAATGTAAATTTTAAAACTGTTCCCATCTGATATTCTGGACAGAAATAATATTTGGTTATCCCCGGCGAGAAGTTTCCAACAACCGCGGCACGCTTGTCGGACACAAGTCACTCCGCAGATTTCACATTGTCGAAGCTGATGAAATAACAGTATCTGGTGGAGACGATGAAGAAATCGTACAGGCAAAGCGTGTGTTTGGATGGTCATGGAAGTTCAGATTGAGTTTGCTGTCTTATCAGAAGCTCCGTAAGTATCTAGAATGTTGCAAGATTTCCTGGTACGTTTCTTTGTAGGAAGTGGTAAAGAAGAGAGAGGACTGTACATTGGTAAGGAGGAGCGACGTGCACTGCATGGTTTGTCGTGAAATCTTTGGACGACGAAGGAATCGCGTGAGAATAAAGTGGGACAAAATCAGTCGAACCACGACTTGCTGCCGCGGAATTTTTTCACAGCATTTTTATTCCCTCAGGTCGCATTAATTGCTCTGCGCTCGTTACTCATTCGACTTTGCGCAAATTCTAGAGTAAATTCATAATTACCGCAGCACACTAGAAGCTGCCCGTCGAATTTTTCCTTCACCTTTCTCCAGTCGCGAATTAATTGTTAAGCTTTTATGCAAAACTCGTGACTTTGCTATCCGGCTTTACTGTTGACCAGTCAGGGTGACGTGATTGGCAGAAGTCATTGCAACTTGCGGCTGAAATCAATCAATGTTGCATGACTGTGTTTGTTTAAATTTGTTGGTGTGCCGCGGTTATTATATCATTAGAAGGTGTTTACGGACGAAACGTATCGCGGTCTTCTTTTTTCACTGATACCGTTAAGAATTTGCTAGAAAATCGCGCCCCGGGAACGAAAGCGGTCTCGCAACATCCTCCCCGTTTCTAATTAGATCAACAAGCCGCGTTGTCGTTTCCTGCCCACCTTTCCAACGTTCTAAGGTGATTCGTTTGAACCAGAGCGTTGGAGCGGAGCTCGGAGCTGGAGCGCGGAGCAATAGGGTTTTGCCCGGAGCAGGAACGGAGTCGGAGCACGGAAAAATTTTACTGGTCCACTGCTCCATTTTTCTTCTTATTTGAATTTTATTTTATTTTTCTATAAAAGCGGATGAAAGATTTTTTTTAAAATACTGATTCTCAATTTTTCATCATTATAGTTGACACTTGGCAACACTGAGGTTATTTGACTTGGCAACACTGGGGTTATTTGACTTGGCAACACTGGGGTTATTTGACTTGGCAACACTGGGGTTATTTCACTTGGCAACGCTGAGGTTATTTGACTTGGCAACACTGGGGTTATTTGACTTGGCAACGCTGGGGTTATTTGACTTGGCAACACTGGGGTTATTTGACTTGGCAACGCTGGGGTTATTTGACTTGGCAACACTGGGGTTATTTGACTTGGCAACACTGGGGTTATTTGACTTGGCAACACTGGGGTTATTTGACTTGGCAACACTGGAGTTATTTGACTTGGCAACACTGGGGTTATTTGACTTGGCAACACTGGGGTTATTTGACTTGGCAACACTGGGGTTATTTGACTTGGCAACACTGGGGTTATTTGACTTGGCAACGCTGGGGTTATTTGACTTGGCAACGCTGGGGTTATTTGACTTGGCAACACTGGGGTTATTTGACTTGGCAACGCTGGGGTTATTTGACTTGGCAACACTGGGGTTATTTAACTTGGCAACACTAGGGTTATTTGACCTCACATTTATTTGGCACAATCAGTTAAAAAGTTCGCGTGAGGTTAGATAATTTTTATTTAGTAATTAAGTATTCACTAGCATTTAAAAACAGATGAATGTATTTGTTTAAATACATTATATATTAATTTGTAACAGGTTGTAGTACACACGCGTGGATTCAGCAATGGCGTCCACAGAAATAAAATCAAGAGGATATGAATGGCATCTACATATACAGTTAAATTTGAAAATAACAAGAAGTTGGCAACGTGCAAGATGCAAAAGGAAGTGAATGGTGAGCTACGTCAATGCAACTTCAAGGCAAGCGAAACTAGCGCAGTGAAAAAATTTAATCATTCGCGGCATGTCAAACGTAGTCACCTTGAAGTGTATGAAGCTCTGATTAAAAAGAGGGACAATGCAGGTAAAGCTGCGGCAAAAAACTTTTTTGGTTTTGAAGAAAATAGTATTTGCGGAACTCCGTCCAATAAGAAATCCAAAATGGACCAACCGAAAATAAATTCTTATTTTAAGGGGACAACCCTATTTTTAGGATGCTACGAATTTTTTTAATTAAGAAAAACAAATTCAATCTTTCCAAAACTTTAAGGGTATTTTGATATATATTTAAACAATACAGGCTCGAAAAATTTCAAGTTTGTCGCGCCGAAATTGATTAATTACGATGCGCGTCGCCACTGGAATTGTGAAATGGCGGGAAAAATGGGGCCTTTAATTCTGGCTCGAAATAAAGAAACTGAAGTTTTTCTGAATTTTCGTGAACTTACATCGTCGATGAACTAAAAGAATGAGAAAAAAGTCTCAAATTGATAAAACTGTGGGACTTTAAAGAATTAGTTACGATTCAGACCAAAAAAATCGATGTTTTTATGCAAAAACATGGTTTAATTTAATTTGTACATAAACGTTTTTAATTCATCGACGAAGGTTGGTCATTATTTAACTAAAAAGCCCCGGGAAAAGTCGTCAAAATAATTTTTGTGCTACCTTTTCCACCATTTCGCAACTCCAGTGGCGAGGCGCATCAATGATTTCGACGTGACAAACTATAATATTGTATAAACATATTGTATAAATATATATTAAAATACCCCTACAGTCTTGGATGGATCAAATTTATTTTTCTTTGTCAAAAAAATCGCGAAAATCACCGTTTTTCAGTCTTATAAACCAGGTTATCCCCTTCAGTCCTCAAAGATTATAGTCAACATGGATGCTGATACTTTCGGTGAAAGTCTTATGGCTTTGCTTGAGTACAACACCTCTCATTGCATTCAGACTCAAGAATAAGGGATTCCAAAAAATTGCAGGAGAAATGGCTCGACAGCTTGGAGTTTCGACAGGATACGACGATGTTCGTCATTTGGGGCATTTAGTAATCAGCGTGGCTGAGTCTAGTCGCGTTAATCTCAAGAAAGTTTTAACGGGAAAGTTGTGCTACCTGAAGATGGACGCGGGAACCCGCAGAAATAGAAATTTTCTCGCAATCAATGTACAACTCTGCGACGAAAAGAAAAATAAAGCTGTTATAAAAACATTGGACATTGTTGATACTGATATCAGGTGAAGGTAATTTTAGAACAATTCGGAATCAGTGGAACGCGGGTTTAGAGTATCTGCATTGACAATGCAGCGAACATGACATGTGTCGTAAAAAAAAATCAGCAACAACGAAACCGTTTCTAACTAAAATGATGTAAATAAAACTGAATCTCCATTTCACTGGAGGAAGAAACTGAAGGATGTGGTGACCGAAAACTTGGCAAGGATGTTTTTGGACAATGGATTGAAGATCCTAGCCTCACGCTGCCAACATGTGTACTTGAAAATGGCTCAAAAGTTCAATTGATGAGATGTGGCATTCATTCCCTTCAATTGGCAATCTGGGGTGGATTAAAGAAAGAGCAGGCAAACAAATTCCTGGGAAAATTCGACAAGTCGTCAAACTACGAACTCCGAATATTCGCAATATTCTACATGGGCTAACTCATCCACTGGATACTGTAACTCAATGGGGGTTTAACATTTGCAATGATTGATCCACTTGGCTTCTCTCTTTTCAATATTACTTTGAATAAGTAGCTGCTGCTGGAACAAGAGAACTGCTGTTAACCGAAGCTGAATGGGATGAGGTGAAGAACATGAGAGATCTCTTGGCACAGCCAAACTATACAACAGTAATCCTTCTAGCTGCCAATGTAATTCCAGGAGTTTTTATGAAAGAGCAGCATAAACACTCAAAATTTTTGGAAGACTTTGGAGGACAAATTTCACTGGGAATCCTCTGTGCGAAAACGCGAAGACAATCTTTTCCAAAACACACATTTTCATTCCGGAGTTTATGTGAATCCACGCTGTAGGGTTTTACTGGAGTCACAGAAAACACTGAAAGAAAAAAAAAAGATTCTTAGATATTGTCCGACAATTTGATAAACAAAAGATTATTCAACGTCTCCAGAATCGAAACAGTGCGGCCATCTCTAGTAGCAAGTTTTCAGTCATCCAAACAAGGAGATACGGATTTTTTCATAAGCACGAATTCCTCAGGAGATGACGATTTGGGAAAGGGGCTGGGTAAACAGTACCGTTTATACAAAAACCGACTTTTGAAAAAACCGGTTTTCGAATTTCACTATTCCCAAAAAACCGGTTAAACCGGTTTTTAAACTTTCACAACAAAAAAATGTAATTAAAATGGTAAATAAATATTTTTACTTATTTTAAAAAAATTTCCTTAATATTATGGAATTACAAAAATATAACAAAATAAAATACACTCTATCTATACAAAGCCAAATAAAAACAAAATTAAAATAGCTAAAATCCGTACGAATACATTCAATTTTTGAGTTCATCTAATATTTATGGATCTACAAAATTATAACGCAATAAAATAGACTGCATACAAAACCAAATAAAAAAAGCTAAAATAACTAAAATCCGTACAAAATATAAATTACGTTTTGTACATTTTTATCAAATTAAATAAAATCGTTTAACTTAAATTTGTTTCCATATATTTTTTTATTATTTACTTTTTAGTGTGTAAGTTTTGATTTATGGTGATAGGCTGATTTCATTTACGGTTATGCGTGTTTATTGTAGGGGATGTAATTTTTTCCACCCCTCGAGGGTGAGTATTTTTTTTAAAAGTTCGTATTGTCATCATAACTAGCTACGCTTGCAAAGTTGCAAGTTTATTGGATTCGTGGAAGTGGGTTAAAATTAATTTTCAAGATTTGAACCAAACATGCAAACAATCAAGCAAACCAACATACAAACGAACAGAGGAGTGAAGCTAATATAAAATCGTTTTAAAAAAAAATCCGCGTCTGCGGAATTTATAATGCCTTGGAGAATTATCTGAAATCAACAAACCGAGAAAATTCTTAAAATTTATAAGATTGTTCATGAAATCATCTACGAGATTCTATCATCTAAAAATGACCAATTTCTGGAGCGATTTGATGGGAGGGTACCCTTAAACTAGAATCGGAGTGAAGCAGACGTCTGCACCGTTCTAGTTTCATGTTTATCTGAATTGAGTGTGCGACAATCGACCAAGCATTTAAAAATACCTGAATTCTAATTAAAGATAGACAGTTTAAGTGCTGATAACGCAGAGGAAGAACAGATGTGGGTATTTTTGAATCTGAATATTTTATGTGTCGTAATATCTCCTACTTTTACCCACGCCATCCTGATAGGTACTTATTCTAATTACCCTACCACTTTGCTCGTTTCTTCACTTCACACGAATATCACTCGAATTAGGAGACATAACAGGCGAAGAAATTAAATTGATGACAATGTGCAGTCGGATAAAAGTTCAAGTAGACGAGAAAACTAATAGCTTGATGAATACAGAGCTTGGTGGAACTGGATGCAAGAAAACAAGCGTAGAAGGCAGTTTTCACAAAAGCTTACAAATATCATTCAAAGAAACATCAACTTTTTGGGAAACGAAGTGACTCACGAGCCTAGATCTACGGTGAAATCGGAAATACAAGGAAAAATTTCAAGTGAAACTATGACACTGTGAAACTAAGAAAAAGGATTCTTGACACATCATTCCTAAGGAGACAATTTGTCATGTCTAAAAGGGATTAATTAATCGACGCAGAAGCTTCAAATCGTTTCGAATCATCGATACCAGAATCGCGAAATCTCGAGAAGCTTTGAAAGTTTTCGAAATTTGTGAATGTTCTGATGGTTGATAATTCTAAATAAAATGTGTTATATAATTCGTATCCTATTACAGACACATACCACAAATATCATATATACATAACAAGTAAATATTTGAGGGGCCTTTCCACTGTAACGCCCTAAAAAATTACCGTTGTTTGGAACTTCTGTTTGTCACAAAAAGAATTTTACTAAATTGAAGTTTTTTCAGAGATTCAAAAAATTTCTTATTTTTTAATGCTTGCTTTAGCCAAAATAGGTGGGTGTAATATGCGCTGTAAACAAATACTCCTCGATTGCGCGGTGGATTTTGGAGGAATCATGTATCTAAAACAAAAAACCCAAAAAGCTTTGTAACCAGTATGGCTGTCCCCCTACAGCACACTTCGTTGCAGGAACGTTGCATAACCGTTGCAGTACATTGCAATGTTGCCGTTTGGTTGCAGGTTGCATTGCAATATTACTGCAACATTGTGGAAACATTGCCGTGGAATATTGCAATGAACACGTCTGTGCAATGTTCCTGGAATATTGTGCACACATTGCCGTGCAATATTGCAATGGCTACGTTTGTGCAATGTTCCTGGAATATTGTGCACACATTGCCGTGCAATATTGCAATGGCCCCGTTTGTGCAATGTTTCGGGAATATTGCGCACACATTGCCGTGCAATATTGCGCATATATTGCGAAATAAATTTAATTGTATTGATGAAGAATTAACAAAATGACGAACGTTCAAAGTTGAAATATCGAAATTAGCTAAATTTTTTAATAATTTTGCAACGCAAAAGATGAGGAAAAACAACGAAAATGTGTGATTCCATTTGCACCCATAGCGACAGTCATACTGATTACACACCTCCCTGATTTCACTGCCCCAGATACATGGTTCCCCCAAATCGATCGCGCAATCAAGGCGTCTTCTTTTTTACAGCACATATTACACACACTTATTTTCTCGAAAGCAAGCATTAAAAGAATATGATAAGAATCCCTTTGCATTCCAAAAACACGCATTAGCAAACAGAAAAATCATCAACCCAGCAAAGCCATTTTTTTTGCGACGAAAAGCAGTTCCAAAGAACGGCAATTCCCTAGGTGGTTGCAGTGAAAAAAGCTCTTAATCATCCACCTAAGTTACTTGAGCAAAACTTTATTTCGTCACTCACGAAACAGAAGTTATAAGCATAAATTATGCCCAACACTTTTTAACAGTCGTACTACCTACATTCGGCAACTACTATTAAAATTATCTAGCAATAATATGAGACGCTGTGCTTTTCTTAAAAAATCAAAGCATTCGATGCTTTCAAGGCTTTCAACATTATCACGACCTTCGGGACTTTCTAAAATATCTTCTCCGGATCAAGATTCGAAGTGGCTCGAATCTTCGTGGCATTGAATTGCTTGGAAACTTTTTCAGAATCGAAATTCCAGCAGCCGCGGCTACTCCTCCACCACTTTCTTTAGAGGCTCCTCGATCAGGATTAGTCTAGACTTTTTCCGTTTCCACGTTGGCAAGGAAGAAAAGTCGGATTGCTCGGGGTTATTGCGCGGCTGGAGGATTCTGCCGATCCCATCCTGAATATCGCGGACGATGGATGAACAGAAAAATAAAAAGGTACGAGACGGCTATGAGGAGACGGGGAGAGAGCGTCCTTCGGGTGATTCACCGGGTTTGCGGTTAGGTTACTCCAGTCTGCACGTTGCCAGACGAGTACCAGGCAAGTGGTTCTCATCGTTGATGCGAAGCAGTGATCATTTGAATTTTGAGAGGCTGCGAGGGACGACTCCTTCTGAATTTCACTCCGCAACGTCGTCACTGCAAAATCCTCTCGCCCGTAGTTATTGATGATGATTACGTTCGGGCGAGAATCTTCAAAGTACCCGAAGGGAAAATAACACGCACATAAACACGAAAAGGTTTCCGCGATAAGAATTCAAGCCACTTTCAGGAGCACAGTATCACATTGAGAAAAATGTGGGATTTCGGTATCCAGATTATTGTAAAATTTATTTTAGATCTAAAATTTATTGTGGTTCGGGATCTTCCCTTGTTAGTTAATTTTAATTAATCAGTCAAAAAATTCTGAAATTTTGTGAATATGTGGGGGATTTCTTCCTGATTACAACGCAATTTTTGTTTGCTGTCCAAATTCACTCGAAGGGGGTGAAATTAACCCCTGAAAATTCGGCTATTTTCCGATTTTGTGTTATAACTCGCGAACTGTAAAAGATAGAAAAAAAGTTTCATGACAAAAGTTACTTCTTTTAATTAGACCTATCATTTGGTTAAAAAAAATTGTTTTACAGTTCACGAGTTATAACAGAAAATCGGAAAATAACCGGATTTTCAGGGGTCAATTCCACCCCCTTCGAGTGAATTTGGGCAGCAAACAAAAATTGCGTTGTAATCAGAAGGAAATTTCCTACATATTCACAAAGTTTCAGAATTTTTTGAATTTCCGGGTTCGGGATGTTCCGTTGTAAGTAGTATCTTAAATGTTGAATATTTCTGTCTAGCTTTGCTGTTTTTTCTCCGAGCGCTACAGACATTATTTTCTGTTACGCGTTCCAAGTTAGATATTTAAACATTTTTGTGATAACTACTATGTGTATAAGATAATAAAATTAGTGTAACACACCCAAGGATCCGAAATAAAAATATACAGAGAAGAATATATTATAATAATGAAATAAAATGATTTTCAAAACTTTGGTCAACTTACATTTTAGTTCCGCGACATTTATTTTTGCATGATTTTCATGTTGTAGATATTTTCTGAGATTGCTACCGAGATCTATGATAAAACTGTTCCGAAAAGATATGCTGATCAAATGTAATAGTTGCGTGACCATTTTCCTATTTTCCTTAAAAATGAATAAGCTTATGTTAAAGTAGTAGAAAGTAGTCGACCAAACAGCTTTTGTTTACTCAAATTTGAGGAACCATAAATGCCTGTAAAGCGGATGTTGGCAGTAGGGTGAAACGAAATTATTGCTGCTGGAATGAAATATCAATAGATAATGTTAATAACGCAAAGTAATATTAACTACAATAATGTTATTACTGGTGAAATTAAAAGAAACACGAACAAAACCAAAGGAATAATGCAGTGTTCTCGAGTCGCTGTTAAACTACTTTATTATGTAGATATTACTTAGATGTAATTACTAATATGAATATAAATTCAATATTTTTGTAATATTACAACACACCTCTTATTGCTGAAGAATTATATGAATTACTATTTAGCCTTATCGACAATGGCGCACCTCGAGAGAAAGCCGAGGGACCTCCGCACTCCCCAAAAAAATAAATTTTTATAATCACCTAATGAATTTGCATTAAAAATATTTTTATCCGTTTAGTTCAGCTCCCCCCGAGATTAAATCCTGAATACGCCACTGGTTATCGAAAACGAGCCACATCTATTTTTTAACCAACTTAAAAAAGGAGGAGATTATAGATTCGACCCGTATGTATTTTTTAATAAGTTTAATTTTTCGATGTATGTTTATCAATTATTTTTTTTATTCAGTTTAGTGAGTACTATGAACCTCTTAAGTCTCGAACCCCCCCTTTATTAACAGATTATACTATTAAGCATAGACATTCATACACGCTTAATTCTGAATTTCAATTTCGATTTAAAAAATATATAATTGTCTCAGCGTAAATCATTCCACAAACTCAAAATCACTTTCGCGGTTCTAAAAACTTTTCAGAGAAACGAATTAAGACATTGCCACTCAATCGATGGGACCCACTTCAAGGGTAGACGGGGTACAAAAAATAACGATGAAGAAAGTCCATGTAAACATGTGCCCTATTTGACCTGGTTCCCCAGTTTTTTGTACTCCAATAATTCTTAATGGCAAACAGAAATAGTGTAACTGATTCTACTAAATGTTTGTATTCATTGTATTCATTGTATTGATTTAGTAAAATTTAACAATGTTTTTATTTGTATATTTTTTATAAGAAATTGTAATAAATTAGAAAACTGATTTCTAAAGACTGATTTTTTAATTTATATTGAATAAGTAGGTACTTTTAGTTCACCCATAGTACTCTTAGGAGTAGCCACTATGCACCACTAAATTCCGAATACTAAATACTTTGCTAAATACTTTGTGGGCAAAAAGCGACACTGTAAATAAATCGTGACAAATCAATTCGATAGGAGGTACGAAAAACGCGGAAAGAAGACACCAGTAATGAGACGAATAAACAGGAAGGTAGGGAAATCGAAGAGAGAAAGCAAACGTTACGGAGTAAGTACAGAGTGTCTGTAAAGTCATTGTACATTTTCTCTGCGAATAGCAGCTAAAGGAGAGGTGAAGGGAGGGACCCGCTATCTGCGTTTGCGAGCACGGTTCTCGGAATTTTAGTAGCCATGTCGCTCTTCACAGGAAAGCAACGTGCTTTCGGCGTACGCGCTTACTATCAAAACAACAATTGAAGAGTCCTTGTAGAAAGCAGTGTGAGTGCCAAAAATCAAATATTTCAGAAGAGAGAAAAAACTTCCCGGCTTAAAATTATTTACGAAATTTGATTTGTTTTGATTGCTAAATATGCTTAAGTATACAATAACCCAAATGCGTCGCAAAATTTTTTGCATTAATATAGTCCAAATTCATGAAAAAAAAGAATTATATTTGCAGAAAACCCTGTATGTGCCAGCTCTTAGTTATACAGAATACTGAATGTGCCATTCATTTAAATTTGCAGTTAGTAAGGGTCATTTCTGTCCACTATCTTTTAACACTATTGGTAACTTATTTACAAAGAAAAATTGCATTAAAATTCAATATTATAGTATTACCATTGGCACGTAGAATATTTTTTAATAATTTTTTTGGCGCTTACAGTGTTTTTCGCAAGGACTCTTCAATTATCTCATTACAGCTCAATGTAATGGTCACGCGAAAAGTGACGAAATTCCTGTAATGTAAATAGTGTATCATCTGATACATAAATGGAATTGTTTTAAATTATCAATTATTAGTTAGAAAAAATGGATTATTGTTTCAAACTTAAGAATCAGTAAACAAGTGACTATTCAAAGCGACAAACTTTATCGTAAAAAAAATGTGTCGCAATAAATTAGCCCTCATTATAAATTTTCAAAAGTTGTATGTAAATTACGTGTATTCAAATTGTTTTCTGTGCTTTATTTACTTTTTACACGATTTTTAATGCCTTTTCGTGGGCATTTATGTTTCAATTATTGTATACATAATCATATAGTCGGCAAAAAATAGTGTCGAGCACTATATACACCGAGATAACTGCAATTTACACTGTGTTGGATTAGCGTCGAGCAATTCTTTGATTAGGCGCCGGATTAAGACATTTAAGGAAATCGAATCGACACTCGTGCCTAAACGTTCGGGTCGATCAAATTCATCGAGAGACAATAAAAATGTAAAGAGTGTGGTACGCAGTACACGTAAGATGCATGAAAATTCTCTAGCCTTCTATAGCCGAAATCCAATATTGAGGAAGAAATTAATAATATTTCATCACACCTTTTATGCCACGTTTTCTATAATTTACAATTTACGGTTACGATTTGGAGAATGTCAGCGACGTGACGGGGGACATCTGAATGATGTGATTTTTCAAGAATAATTTCCCAAGTATTTATACCACAGCTTAATCAATAAAAATGTCGTAGGTATCACTTACAATTCCCCGATTAGTTTTCCCCAAAATTTACAAATACATTTAACACACCCTATAGTATACAGTAGCGGACAAAAAAGTTACCACTTTTTCGAACCACTCTGCTTCTATTACTTTTTAATATCAACTCAAAATTGCAGTATGTGCCTAATATACATATTCCGATAGAAAATTTAAAGCTGTTTAAAACTTTTTCAGTTACAGTTGAATTTATTTGACTAACAAACAAAAACATTATATAACATTAAAGAAGACAACAAACTGTTAGAGCCAACAAGAAGTTACCACTTTTTGAACATTAATAAAAAAATCTAATATTTTATGGGGGCACCTTTTGCTGCTAAGACAACTTAAAAAGTTACCAAACAGTAACTTCTTTGTCGGCCCCAAAAATGTGTTGCCCCGTTCAATGTTATATAACAGTTTTGTTTGTCAGTTAAATAAATTCAACTTTAACTGAGTATTTTACAGCTTTAAATACTCCATCAGAATACATTAAACATACCACAGCTCCAAATTTATGCTAAAAAATACCAATAATAGATCAAATAAAAAAAGTGGTAACCTTTTTGTCCCCTAGTGTATATCACTCCTGAAGCTTTCCTTCAATATGACCATAACTGTTCTCTCCCGTTGTGAAAATCTATTGACAAAATCTCGCAGCCGTTTAAGGGACCTTCCGGCCTAGAGCCCAAAAAAGTAGGTGATATTTAGGAATTAATTAAATGAAAACTACTATATATAATTTAATGGGACTTTTTATATTGTATTAAGGATGTCTTAAATTATAGAAATATATTTTTTGTTTTATAATTAATCATTGTAAACGGCCCTGGAGAACCGTTAAAGTCAAGGCGTCAAAAAATTGATCCAAATCGGTAGGACCTGTATCTCCAAAAGTTATTATCCGATTCGACTGAAACCTTTTGTTATTTTGAAGATTATTCTTCTGGCTAGGGGGAATTAGAAAAAATTACAAAAATTACATTTTTTTAGAAAATAACGACACTTCAAGTTTGAAATCACTTTTCCTTTCAATGCCTTTGAAAGTTATAAGTTTTCAATTTTTTGTAATTTTTTCTAGCCCCCCCCCCCCCTAGCCAGAAGTATATTCTTCAAAATAAAAAAAGTTTCAGTCGAATCGGAAAATAACTTTTGGAGATACAGGTCCCACCGTTTTGAGAACACTGTTTCGAGAAAAACGCGTTTAAAGTTTTACGCGAGCGCCGAGTGGCCGGTTGTGACCCATGCATTCGCCGCTATTCAAATGCCTATAACTTCGAGAATTTTACGAATTACAACAAATCCTATTAAATACGTATTCCTAAAAGGTTGAACATTCGAAAAATGAATTTAAAAAAAAAATCGACTTTTAGACCGGAAGGTCCCCTTATGCAGAGAATATCAGAACTACCAAAACTTTGATGCCAAGAGGAAGTGTCTAAAGTATTACTCAAAAGTACAGAATTTTCTATCCGAAACCTAGATGACAATAGCCTTGGTATTTCCACTTTAAGTTTCAAATGACAATAGTACGAGCCAAAATTGTCAAGATACTTATGTTACCGTTCAAGCTGACGTTCGAGGTTCATTCTGCTGAACGGAAGAAGAAGCAGTTTAAAATTTAAACGACCAAAACTAGGGGAAATCTCGGGCTCTCACGGCCTACGCGCCGTGCGAGCAATCGTTACGCGCGGCACGTAACACGTTTTGATTAAGAAAACAGATCTGCCGTGTCTCGATTAAGAGGCTAGATCGGGTTGCCACCTAAAACCAACGGCGGTAAGGACTCGGCGAGGCAGGGATGCGGGGGGGGGGGGGTAGGGGGCGAAGAGGAGCGGAGTGTTGTGAATGGAAGACTCCGAGGAGCGAGTCATTTCAAGCCGAAGAAACACACCAACACCGGCCGTTTCGCTTCAGTAACCGCGGTCTCGCTTCAGCTCCTCCCGGATTCCTTTGTTTAATGCCTTATTGCGATATTTTAACACGGTCCCGCTGTTGCCATGCGGCTCCATGCTTACCCTGCTCTCGTCGTGTGTCGCCACAGTCGAGGAGGAATTATCGTCCTCCGCCTTGATGCAGTTATGCAATCGGGCCCCTGTTTTTCGTCTGGGATTCCACCTGACCTTTTTAAGAGGATCACTAAGGTGAATACCCCCACCGACGACCTCGCCCCACTATTTATCGACCGACTGTTTTTATTTTTCTGTCGCTTCTTGGAAGGCCAGGTTTAGGTATATGACGCAAAAGACTGAAGCTTTCTGGGTCTGCGGTGCGTGTACATAATTATAAGATATTCTGCGTGTAGCATTACCATATGGCAACAAAGGCTTTAGAGTTAATAGCACTTGCGTGTGAAAAAAATTACGCGACATGCGGATGAGTGGTTTCGGAATGTTTCAAGATTAGAAATAGTACTTAACGTTCCACAGTTTTTGTGGGCATTTGTAACTATGTAGATGGATGAAAGAAAAAGTAGATTTTATAGACGCAACTTAAGATGCTTCTCAGGAAGTACTTGAGCTAAAAGTTTGAAGCTATTACTACATACTGAGAATGCACATGTGTAGGTTATGCTTAAAAGAAGACTTTCTATACAAATAAGTTTTGTACATACGTACATTTTTATACATAATCTTGGTTAAATATGTTTAAGCGGTCATTCCTGGAATCACTTTACTTCAAGCAAAAATGGAAAATTTCGAGACTCGACAGAGGCGATAGCTTGGAAAGACCTAACCGATTTGAAGAGGCATTTCCCAAAATATTGCGTCACTCAAAGTGCTAATGCACTTTCACACTGATTCCTTCCGTTTACATTCAATACGTTGCGAAAAGAGTCACTTACGTTACCGAATACTTGTAAACACTAAAGTAAATTTTACACAAGAAGGAGTGATTTTAGAACCTATTTCCATGAAGAATTTTTTTACTCCTCTCGCCGAGTAGAATAAGGGGCCGTCGTTAAATTACGTAAGGGTAATTCTGGCGATTTCTTACCCCCACCTTGCGCAAGTATAAGAATTTGTAAGATTTTATATTCCACCATCTCCCTTCTTTACGTAATATTTTTTACATTAATTTTTTACATTGCATTTGTTCTTTAACCCTACTGGGTTCTTTGAAGCCTTCCCTGTAAATGGAGCTTTTCAAAAAGATGGAGCCATTTCACAACACTATTATCCGTTGTAGTTTCATTACTTATTTCTAGGGCACCCTAAATATTTTCGTAACCATCCGTTTTATACTTGTTGATTTCAGTAAAGTTTTCTAAAAAAACGTTTTAAAAAAAAAATCAACATTAAAAGGACTTAGGCAGTCGACGTTCAAGTATTTTTTTGCTAATTAATTACAAGGAGACGAACACCAGTTGTGACTTTTGGGTAATGTTTTGAGTAATGTTCAGTCAGGAGGCCGAAAAAGGTATGATTTTTGGGAATTTGTTTTCTTATAAACTATAAAACTTTATTTAAGAAACTTTTTTTGTTTGCAAGATAGTACGTTTAGCTATGTCTCTGAATTTTGGCGTTAAAAAATATTTATTAATAACAAAGTTATTTACAATCTCCTAGATGTCCTGTTCGAAAAAGGGGTTTGCGGTGACCACGATTATTCGGAAGTGGATTATCTAAAATCGAAAATTAAAAAAAAATTAGTTAATATATTAAATTACCTACTCCTTGGACGAAGGATTTTTCGAAATATTGATTTAGGACAAAATGACAAAAGTTCAAACAAAAATCCATCCGATGAATTTCGGACATTGAGAATATATTTTACACATGTTTTAAAAGCGATTTATAGAAAAAAATTCAGAACTCACATTTTCTATGAAATCACATATCTACAAGTTGTATAATTCATAGACTTCCACGATTGACTATTAATTCCCTTCTTATTGTCAGTACCAGTATTTCGAATTTCAAGAAATCCAAGCTATCGAATGAAATTGTCCATTTATATTATTATGCATGAACTTTCACGTTCGTTTAAGTTCAACTTATGCACAGCGTATCGTTATTGTCTTCGGGGAATTTCCAATTGTAAAGAATGCATCGAAGGCGATGAAATGAACGCAACGAAGTACTGAAGCCCTGTCAGTACTGTCATCCAGGTAGTTCCGTTAGCAGAGAACTTAATAACACCGTTAAACAATGTAAGCGGCGTAACAAGCAATTCGAACGAGCGACTTCGGCTTCTTCGACCAGCGCAAATAACAGCGTACAGGAATCGCGGATATCCGGCGGATATCCGCAACCAAGGATCTCTCAAGGGTCTTCGTTTAGACATCATAGACAAATCAGCCACTTTGTTGTACACATTCAAAATCCTTTACACATCTATGTACGTTTCCTCTGCTTCCGTTACCCGGAAACAAACGCGGCGCAACAACAGGATACGCGGCCCGCGCGAAACAAGCAACTATCGAGGACCATGCAATCGATTTTCGTAACGTTCTTTAGTAGCAAAAAGCAGGATGATATTTGTAAATTTTTTTTAACAATTCAAATACTTTATTAGATTAATATAATTAATAACCCCACGTGTCTTGAGAAAATATGAAAATATGAAAATATGAAAATGTGATTATAATTAACCTACTTAAAAGGGATGATCCCGAAACCGAAAATTCAAAAAATTCTGAAACTTTGTGAATATGTAGGGGATTTCCTGCTGATTACAACGCAATTTATGTTTACTGCTTAAATTCACTCGAAGGGGGTGAAATTGAAGGGTCGGATGCAATAAGGGAACTAGCGCTCGAAAATTGGAAAAATTATTGTCCAAACGCTGAGGAAGATTGGAAAATTAAATGTTGTTAAACTGTATTTTATAAAAATATAGTGTTGTAAATCTTGTCACGACACACATTTTTTTCTATTTACAGTTTGTTTATCCAATCATTACTATTCGAGCAAGAAATTATAAACGAAAAGTTTTTCTTTAAACATAAATTGCGATAACTTTGAGTAAATATTAACGGATCGTTGGAGACTTGAACCATAACTTTAGAAAACTCTAACGAAGCCGGAAAATGTATATACAAAACCCTTATGTTAAAAAATGTAATAATATTTCATTAAAAAGTAATACTGGACATAACCCATGTTTTTCAACGTTCGTCGTTAAAAAGTATCGAGGCAATTTCGAGATACATATAACTTGCAGCGACAAAGTTTTTCCTTATTATACAAGGAGGATTTTCAATTAACCCCCTGAAAATTCGGCTATTTTCCGATTTCGTGTTATAACTCGCGAACTGTAAGAGATAGAAAAAAAGTTTCAAGACAAATGTTACTTCTTTTAATTAGATCTATCATTTGGTAAAAAAATTATTTTACATTTCATTAGTTATAACACAAAATCGGAAGAAACCTGGTTTTCAGGGGTCAATTACAACCCCTTAGAGTGAATTTGGGCAGCAAACAAAAATTACATTGTAATCAGGAGGAAATTCCATACATATTCACAAAGTTTCAGAATTATTTGAATTTCCGGGTTCGGGATGTTCCCTTGTTAGTTGCTAGGTATACCTATTTCATTCTCATTTTCTATTAATGTCGACTCATCTGTGAAATAATAACTTAAGAAATCCACAGGTATCTTTACAGAAGCTTGACATCGAGTTAAACTGAAAAATCATGAAATTGTGTAAACTTCTGTTGACACTGGCGGTTAACATAGCTACCAAATGTTAAAAGTGCTGGAAATCACAGTTTCCGGCGTATAAACCCGTCACTTGTTTCTGCATCATCCGATGAAATTTCTAACATGTATACCATTTAAATTTACAAACGGAATTTTTAAATTTTCAGTACAGGCTCAGATAAAAAGTTTGACAAAGCAACCTTCTCTATTTTCTTCGCCGTTCCGACCAATTACAATTTTTTTTCAAAACAACGAAACACGTCACCTAGAAAACGAATCCTTCTAGTTTCACAAAAGACTCAAGTCGTTTGGACCAATTTTAAAAAAGTTATT
This sequence comes from Andrena bucephala, assembly GCA_947577245.1. NCBI lineage: Eukaryota > Metazoa > Arthropoda > Insecta > Hymenoptera > Andrenidae > Andrena > Andrena bucephala. The sequence goes on from OX387715.1 coordinate 110,823,986, forward strand.
CTGTTTTAAGGGATGTCTCAATACTTTTATCCAGCATTGTATAAACTTGCCTACGGATTTTCGGAATGATTATTTGCAGATTGGATCGTGCTCTGCAGAAAGTGAAGGTAACGCATAATGACTGTGAAGGTAAAATCGAAATTGCATCCTCGTATTCGCACCAATTTCTACAACTTTTCCATCTCATGTTGGATAAATAAATGTAGTATTCTGATTCCCTATGAATCATAAGTTGTAAATTATAACTTCTAACACACAGATGCATATTTGTAACCCGTTTTCTGTTGAGGCAAGTCCAAAATTGGCAAAATTGTGGCAAAATAAATAATATTCTACATATAGTCTTTTGCAAAGGTTCGCAGGTATAATTTTTTATATTGAAGCAAATATTATGCATTTCATGCTTGATGGCTCTTTTCAAAGATTTATTCTATGAGCTATAGTTCATGTTTTATAAAACATGAAAATCAGAAAATTTCTTCTTGCTTTAACGAGTGCCTTCATTTCTCTAATTTCCTGGTTCTTGCGCACTACTTTTGCATAATTGAGGCATTGACAGCAATAACAGACTAACCCTAGTACACGATAAACGAAGAAACAAGGGATCTAAAAAAATAGAGTTTGAACCGCATTTTGTTTTGCAGGCGTTTTCGCCAGTGCAATCATAAGTTTTAGCTTCTGGTACTTAGCTTCTGATTCGAAATGCTTCCTAATCAAGACATAATTATTTTCCCATTTAATTGTAATAAGTGTTGCACAGAGATGTCACCACAAAATTTCAATGCAACAAATAAATTTATTATGCCATATGATTCTAAATTAAAAAAAAAATTAATTTTACCAATTTTATATAATTAGGAATACATTGGAATACATTTCTGCTACTATCTCAATTTCACAAACAAATGTGGGTTGGTCCATTTTTGTTCTCAATGCCTCAGTTTATATGTCCTATAGGCACAGAACTGAACTATGGTGTTCTAGATGTCTAGGATGTCTTATATACCACTTATTACTATTATGTATGTACATCAGAGGGTTCCTCCTGTTTATTGAAACTGTAATACGCCCCTCCTCGCTAGTCTAAACGTCTTCTCTGAACCAGATGATCTCAAACCTTTTCGTATATCTATCACCCGAATCCTGCCCCGTCCAAATATTGTACAACTCTTGCGAGCAAACCTGAAAAGCCTGGGAAAGGAAGAAAAGTTCCAAGCGCTTTCAGATATACTTTCCTAACCCGTGCACCGTCCAAACAGGGTAATATCTTAAACCCCAGCATCGCCTGAACACTGCACCATATCATTTTAGCCCTCTCGCGCCATTCAAGACATGGGATGTTTTTTTGAAGCTGACTGGTGAAATTTTACTTGTAGAATATTACTACTAATATGTATAAAAACACAGTCGGTCCCAGGTTCGTTCACGTAAATACAGAAGAATGATTGAACAGTCTTTGTAGAAAATACTGTAAGTGCCAAAAATCAAATTCAATAGGTACTTTAATATTACCATTGGCACGCAGAACGCTTTCGAATATTTTATTTTTTCAATTTTGGCATTCACAGTGTTTACTACAAGGACCCTTCAAATAATTGTGAAAACTGCGCGAATGTTTGTGATTATTTTTTTTTTTTTGAAAAAGCGGAAGCATATATTTTTACAGAACCTTTTGCACTTAAAATAACAATATTTAAAGAACATTTGGTATTTTTTTTTGTAGAAAAATATTTACGTTTATAATAAAAATAGAACGACATCCAAGAAGCGTTTTTAAAAACGGTGCGCAAGATATCTCAAAAAGTACTGCACCAATCTTTCTGAAATTTTGTGGGCTTATTTTTTATGCAAAAATCTACCGAATGACGGAAGGATTTTTTCCATTATATAGTTTTGATTTTATCAACGAAAACCTGCCGTTGATAAGTGATAACCATTTTTCGTTGATATAATCGACACTATACATTAAAAAATATCCTTCCGTCATTCGGTAGATTTTTATATGAAAAATAAGCCCACAAAATTTCAGAAAGATTAGTGCAGTATTTTTTTAGATATCTTGCTCGCCGTTTTTAAAAAGGCTTCTTGGATGTCGTTGTATTTTTATTATAAACGTAAATATATTTCTACAAAAAAATTATCAAATGTTCTTTAAACGTTGCTCTTTTAACTGCAGAAAGTTCTGTAAAAATATATGATTCCGCTTTTTCAAAAAAAATTCACAAACATTCGCCTCGTTTCGGCATCCTGACTAAATATAACCTCTTAAATCTTTCTACCCTACTGTCGTCTAATTTTTCTAATTCCAACAAAAACAATAACACTGTCGATATAATCTCAATGTTTAAATGTAATAGTACTTCGTGATTAAATTTGTGACTTCATCCACCATGGAATATTTCCGTTATTTTTAGAGATATGAAAAATGTTTATTTGCGGAAGCTGCGGCGTTCCAAGGGGCTCATAACATACCAGTAATAATCTTTTTGTGGGTGGAGGCGTTTCGGAGATTTCAAGGTCACCTGCATTTTTTTAAATGGACGTGTTCCCCTCCTCCGCGTGGCCATCAGGCGCCTAAAATTGTATTTCGGTGCACGCACACTCGGCTAAAAGTCAATGTCAAGTTTCTCGAAAACGATGCGCAATATTAAAAAATTCCATTATATATTTTCACCACCAAGTCAGATAACCAAGTCCATCATTCAATTCTAAAATCCTTAAGTATTAATGGAAGCAATTATTTTCTAAGTTTTTTACAACAAAAGATTAACAAAAATCGAAATTTTGCAATCGTTTTCAATTATCAATTGAAAATTGATTTATTGTAATAGATTGAACTTTAAATTCGCATTTGCCGAAAATTAAGAAATGTGGACTTGGTCAGTTTTACCACTAAGCCAAAGACCTGCTCTTTTTACACTCTACTCTACTCCAAAAAGCCTTAAAATACGTATTTTCGTAAGCTATAGCTATCCTCGTTTTAATAACAGAAGCCTGCGGCAATCAGCTTTGGACTCACTTTCCCTTCAGCGGTTTTCAATTTTAGAGGAAGTAAAAAAATTACCGGCTGTGAACCTGTTAATAATAAATAAATAAATAATGGAAATGATTCGAGTTTGTTATACGTTCGAAGTGATTCGATACGCCACGAATCAAAGTAATATTTTTATTAACTAAATAAGAAATGATTTAAATAACGGATCAAATAAAAATTACTTTAACTTTGGATTATTCGATGAATAAAGTTTCAATTTTTTTATTCGTCGAGCGTTGCAACTGCAGCGTCGAATAAATTTTCAAACTTTAACTGTAACTTAATTGTTAATTTCATTCGAAAAATTTATTCGACGTTGAAGTTGAAACGTTCGACGAATAAAAAGATTAACTGTATTCGATACATGACGAATAATATTTTTAACTTTCATTCGTTATTTTATTTAAATAAAAATTGTACCCATCTCTGTCACAAAGCCCTAAACTCTCGGCTGGTAACTGAATCCTAAATGGTCACAGCCTGTCCAGTATTCTGAATACAGTATGGGTTATTAAATACACAGACTCCCCAGGAACAGCTGGTAAATTTCGCCAGGCAAATACCGCGAGTGCTCGCGCGGATGCTTTAATACCCGCGTCATGAAAACAAGAAGAAATACAGCTCCGAGTGACATCGGGCGTCTAAAGTGCAGCTGCAAGTGGACGAGCGTGCGGTGAATTCCCAGCGCGTCTAATTAAAAGTCATCTGCATATTTATGGAAGGGGAGAGACGGTGGATGAACGCAGGGGAAAGAGCAGAGAAGAGGAGCATGGCGTATTAAAAACTAAGGGGCGAGACAAAGAAGCGGAAGAAACCTGTGCGTCTGGTTAATGTGGACGAGCATTTGCTACTTTTCGTGTCTCTCGTTACGCACCGGCGCACAGTGTCGCGACACGTGTTCAAAAAGCAAAAATTTGAGTTTTGAAATTTTGTATTTCATTTCATGGAATTGATAGTAAACAGTCCTCCGATATAAGAACATCATAACTTAGTAGCATAAATAACGGATTTAATGTTAGTAATTACATTCAAAGTCGAATAGACAATCGGAAGCTGCCACAAACTACACATAGGAAATATTTACTCACTGTATTTTTGTTGTATTTATAAGTTCTTTTTTTTTTATTTATTTATTTTTTGTTGGAAAATAAGCAAAATATATCCTTTTTTCGTTTTATTAATTAAAAATTCTTGCATTTAAAGATATGGATACGTACCAGTGGCTAAAATTATTACCTTTTTTGTCGCATCTTCTAAATTCTGGAGAGAATTAAAAAAAAAACGAAACATATCGGTTCTTTCATTTTTTTACTATAATTAGTTCTTTTTATGCCCTTTAATTTGGTATAAATTTTATCTGCTCCCCGGTGCCCCCACATAAGAAAAAATACACATAATAAAACGAAAATACTAGGCAAATCTGTGCTCGAATATTTATTTTTAAAAGACACTGAGCTTTGAATTCCTTCAGATTCAACTGATAGTGATAAAGATGTATAATAAGAATGAATAATTTAAAATTTATTATAAATCCGAATTATTTAAAAAATTAATTTTATTTTTTTATAATTGTTTCATATGTTTGTTATTAATTTGTGTTTAAATGTATTTAAAAAAATATATATTTTATTTGTTTCACTTTTATTATGTTCAAAAATACATTTTAATGAAATATTTTATGTTAAAAATTAATTTTTTGGGGTATAAATTTGATTAACATATCAATTACGTGTAAATAACTGTATCTTAATGGAAATTTGATTTTTTTTCCTATATACTCGTTACACTGTGCGGCGTTTCCATTTCTCTATGAATCTTTGTTTCCGCGACACTTGACCATCTCGAAGAACCATAGCGACTTGGCGAAGAACAGACCTCTTTTACCAGAGGAAATTGGGCAAATTAAATGGCTCGAGAGTTAGCAACGTTGTTTGGATAAAGTGAAAGGATAAACACGTTAACAGAAGCTATTTTTCAAGTTATATTTATATCTTTCTAAACATTATTTTACTGTACACTGAGACGTCTGCCTTCGTTACGATATAAAATAGTTATAAAATCCTTGGAGCACCACCCAAGTGGTTACAAGTTAAAATCAATATCTGCTAAATGTAAATTAGATGCATAAATTTCGAAATTTTTTTTTTTACATTCGCATCCATTTCTGTCATCAGTGGCACACTCAGGATTCAATTTTTGGGGGAGCCAAGTTGAAAGGATAAAAATATTTTCAAGAAAAAGTTATTTTATGGGAATTTAATAAAATTCATTAAGTGATTATAAAAATTTATTTAAAGAATTAAATGCAGTTTTCTTTTACAAAGCCTGTGTGTTTAACACCTTAAAGGTATTTAACAAAAAAAAGAATATAAAACAGTATTATGCTGATGCTCAAATTTGTTGAACAATTTTTTCGTTACAATTGAAGAGCGTATCTTCAAAGCGTCTTAAATCCAACGAATTACAAAACTAAAAAATTCGGAATCTTTGCTTAAATATTTAGAATTGTTTGAACTAATTATAACTTTTAATATAGCTACTAAATAAAATATTATGTCCATCGGTATATATTCAAACCGTGTAACTGTTTGGGAATGTATTACTTTATTATCGTTACGATATTGGGCATCGATACACAAAATATGATTTCTTTTTATATACCCAATACATTTATTTGCTTGCGATGTTAAATACACAGTAATATGCACAATTACAGTAAATTTATGTGGATGTTTTGTCAATCTGCTAATTTACATTTAGCAGATGTTGATTTTAATTGTAACCAGTTGGGTGGATGAGCCAGGATTTTTATAAAGGAAGTAAAATGTGATCAGAATTAATTAATTAACTTCTTTAAGAGATGAGATTTCCCTAATCCTACTGTTTGATTACATTTGTCTTATAAACAGTGTTAACGTATAAATACTTTTTCCCACTATTTTCTGCATTCCACATCAATCTTTTTTATATGTCTGCTCTAAAATATAATACTATTACTGAAGAGTGTCTCGTGAATTTCCATCCACTATTATAAAAAACTCAATATAAGACATTTTGATCACCACAGAGGGGGCAAGATGTGTTGGAATAAACTATTGAAAAATGTCCAACTGAAATTATTGTATATTCTTGTTTAAAATTGTATACATAAAATTGTATACATTAGGTAATCTTGCTTTAAGCCTGAGATGGAAATGAGGCAAACGGTATGACAATTTCAACCAATATTATCGAACTTTCATAAATTCAGAGGCGAGGAGAATTGATCGTCAGCCGTGAAACAAAAAGGGATCCACTAACGCTTCGTCTAAGAACGATAATTACACGGTTCACGACCGAGAAGTATATTTTCACAGGCGACCGTGCCGGAGTTTCGCGGAGAAAGAGATTTCCGGGCTCCTTTCAATGGGCGGCCAACATTCTCTCGGTGAGAAAATATATTTCACACGACGATGATCATCGTCCTCGCGTTTCTCTTCCTTTCCAAAACTTGGTAGGCGTACACAGCGAACTCGTGAAATAATGAGTTGCGTCACGTCTGAAAATTGTCCATTGACAACCATCAACCCCGACTTTTGACAGTTGGTGCAGAAAGACCTCGCAAAGTAACTGATATGTGGAGGGTTTAGAAGCCGGTCAGTGTAAGTCCAGTAGCATTAAAACCGAGATAAAAGAGGTTCTTACAAATTAGTCGATAAATAAAAAATATATATAAAAAAATGTAAGTTACACGTTTTTAATTAATTTGATCGAAAATGCACTAAAAACTTAAAAATAAGTATTTTCTTTTACTGCAATTACGATGGTGAAATGTCACCTTAAATAAAATCGTGGGGCAGGATATTTCATCGCTTTTTATCGCTCGTTTCGACCCTCGATTTTGTATTAAATTGATTCGTATCCTGTTATGAAATATTCTGCCCCAAGATTTTATTTAAAGTGACATGTCACCATTGTAATTATAGTACATGAAAAGACTATTTTTTTAGTTTTCAGTGCATCTTCGATCAAATTAAATAAAATCGTTTAACTTAAATTTTTTTTATAAATTTTTTGATTATTTACTTTTTAGTGTTTAGAGTCTCGCGAACTAAAAAAACTTGAAGAATTGAAATATTTGTAGGTGATGGATCATTTCTCAATGAATTGTGTATTTACGAAATTCGCGATGCTAATATTCAGTTATACTTACATTATTTATTATTCAGCAATACTGAGAGGCTGATTTCAAGTCTTTTGGATTTGTGGTTATGTGTTTTTATTGTAGGGGATGCAATTTTTTCACAACCCCGACGGTGTTTTTATTTTTAAAAAAATTGTATTTCATCATAACTACGGAAGTACGCCTCCAAAGTTCCAAGTCGATTGGATTCGTGGAAGTGGGTTAAAATAAAGTTACCAGATTTGAAATCGTCTAAAAAATGATAATGCTAGTAAAGATACAAAAACACGATTTTTATTATCAGATAACATAATAATAATCTTAACTGCATTAAAAGCAAACGAAACTCGCCATGGTTTTTTAAAATCGAGAAATCAAATTGTCTCCATTATTCTCTAATCTAACTCGACTTCACTATTTGTAGCAAATTTAAGAAGTATCTTAAAAATATACATTAATATTATCATATTAAATATACATTGAAGATTTATATTCAAAATACACGTTAATAATTAATAAACAATCACATAAATTTTGTTCATTATCAGGTAAATATTCGAATTCACTATCAGAGAAGGGGTGATTTTCGGATAACATAGGTAGAACGCGTATTTTCATTTCCTTCACTCATGGTGTAATGAAGACGGCGTACAATTATTTTTTAACTAACAAACAACAACCCATAAACTTGACGCGACTTTAAAATGACTTACACTGAAAGTCATCTGTATAGTTTTTCCCAGTAATTCCGTGGTCAATATAAGTACTGTCATCTATTGCTTAGGTATGAAAGTAGTGACTTAATTGAGTTACCAACTGAAAGTTTTAACAATAAAAAGGTTTTTAAACTACGTAACTCATTTTCTGGGAAAGTTGGACTTACACTAATTAGCTTCTGAACCTTCCATATGTACTTTTATAATATATATGTCTGTCAGGTGATTTTCAAACAAAACGGTCACGTACACTATGAACGTATTATTTGTACCGTCAAGTTTGTTAGATATCGATTGAGATGCAAACACTATTTGCTACGTTTACGAAGGGAATGCGCCAGGTCAGATGAGCAACTTTATTCCAACTTTATATATAATTAACGTACACCAATAGAATTATATGATTCACTGAAAGCATACTGAAAGCATAGAACACTATTCAAAATTTCACGAAGAAATCAAGTTGAAAGTTCTTTCTTTTTCAAAGTCTCCATATAGAATGTGTTTCAGCATTATAGGTGAAGATTGAACTAGCTAATAAAAACTGACAAAATAAATTAAAAAAAGTCTGAAATAAACGTAGGGGTGCAGTAGGGCTGTAACGAATATTCGAATATTCGAATAATCCAAGAATTCGAATATTCGAATAATCTAAGAATTCGAATATTCGAATAATCCAAGAATTCGAATATTCGAATAATCTAAGAATTCGAATATTCGAATATTCTAAGTATTCGAATATTTGAATACCGGAGAATTCGAATTTGAGATTTGAATACCAGAGAATTCGAATTTAAGATTCGATTACCAGAGAAATCGGATTTGAGATTCGAATACCAGAGAATTCGAATTTGAGATTGGAATACCAGAGAATTTGAATGTGAGATTCGAATACCAGAGAATTCGAATTTGAGATTCGAATTTGAGATTCGAATACCAGAGAAATCGGATTTGAGATTTGAATACCAGAGAATTCGAATTTGAGATTCGAATAATCTGAGAATTCGAATATTCGAATATTTGAATACCAGAGAATTCGAATTTGAGTTTTGAATACCAGAGAATTCGAATTTAAGATTCGATTACCAGAGAAATCGGATTTGAGATACGAATACCAGAGAATTCGAATTTGAGATTCGAATACCAGAGAATTCGAATGTGAGATTGGAATATCAGAGAATTCGAATTTGAGATTCGAATACCAGAGAATTCGAATTTAAGATTCGATTATTCGAAGGAATTATTCGAATTATTCGAATATTCGAGTAATTACAGCTCTCGTCTGCACTGCAGACTCTACAGTCAGTCTTTTTTTTAGATATTCAATCTTTTGTTTTGCTAAAATCTTTTTTGTTCCTTTTGTTTCCCCTTAAAACATCAACATATACATGTAAACGCGTAAAAAAAAAATAAAATTTTCAAAAATAATTGAAGAACAGGTTGAAGCACTACGCTCGCAATGAGCTGTATATAAGAGAATGGCAGATATAAATTTACTTTGTTTGTATAAATAACGAAATAAATACACTTCAAGTACTAAAATATTCATTATTTTTCACTCTAATTCATTTAAATGTTGTATATTCACTTAAGTTACCTTAGCTCACTGTCAGTAGTTCGCAAGCAAATGAGAGACACTTTTGCGAAAAGGAAATTTTTTAAAAATTGAAAACTTGATGGGTTAATCCTGTTTTATTTTTACGACATGGAAAAAAAAGAACCGTCGATGGGTGAGGAGCAACGATCCTGGACAACAATTTTATTCCAATCACGCATACACAAGCGCATAATTGCATGCCCTTCGTTCGACGCTGGAATACGAAATACCGAGAAACATTGTCCGCAAACTATCGCCGATATTAATTAGAAAATCAGCGTCCTTCGCAGGAAGCAGGGTCGAGAATATTTATCGTCGCATTTCACCAAAACTATCAACGACCGAATCAGCGTCTCATCGATGCTCGGCGGAAAGCAAGAATTGTTGTCGACGTGGGTGTGGTGTTATTACATTCCTTATAATAAATATCTAAACGTAGTGTCATACCTTACAAATGATAAAATAGAACTGCATTATCGAATTTCGTTTTAAAATATCAAACTGTACGAATAATCTATAACGTTAATCATTAAATGGAATATTTTAGTAATAAATAATTTCCCTGAAAATGTTATGGTAAAAAAACAAAGTTGCTTTTGTGCTCCACCAGGCAGGCTGTTTTTAATGGAAATAGAAATATGAATTTGAAGAAGCAAATTAACTTTAACAAAAATGGTGACAAAATTTTTATCTCGATTTTTCAGAGGTTTTGTATAATACGCATTATAAGTGTAATGCATTATTCTCAATCTACACGATATGCACTATGTGCAAACTTAGAATTCAATCGGTGTGAAACATTTCGTGACACCGGAGTTTACCTACCGTTCGAATGTTTTCAGCTGGCAGATAAACACACAAACATATAAACTTTCTGCTTTATATATTACCAAGTGGATAAAGGAAATGTTGTCAATGCTGCGTTAAATAAACTGGCGAATTAAGAAAATAATATGCAGAAAGGCACATTGAGAACCACCTCTGAACACTGTCTCCGATCACTGCACTCGGAAGGGAGGCGCGCGCTTAAGTAATTACGGTGATTAAAGCGGACGAAAGACCGACATCTCGACCAAAACTACGCGCATTTATTCACAAGAGGAAGTGACGTCACACGGAAGTCCCCCGACACGGCCTTCCTAGTGCGCTCAATAACTCAATGCGATCGCCTTCGCGAAACTTGTTTTTGTTATAAAAAAATATTCGGAGCAAGAGCCCAAAAAGTGAGCATTTGAATATTTCTGTTCCTTCTACAGTTTTGGAAAAGTGACAAGAATAAAAGTTGCTTAGTCCGAAGAGGGAAATAAAATAGGATTTTTTTTCTCTCGTGATTAGTTTATTTAGAAAGCAGAACGAATATTTTTTAATTTCAATTTTAGTACGCAAAATTTGTACTTTTATCGACAATTTTGTTTTAATCACATTTGACACTTTCACGCACGATGAAACTAATGAAATAGAATTTTTCTTATTGTAGCCAAATTTTAAACCTATTCTTTAGTTCATTTTCCGTGAGAATCCGGCCACCCTGTGAAATGTTACAAATAACAAATTTGTAACTTTTTAAACAAGTTAATTGTTTGACATAATCCCACAATGGCGCGATACACAGGGTTTCGACGTCAATGAGATTTCCATAATTGTTAATTCTGATCTATTGTTACACAGACCGTGTAAAATGGCCCAAAGGAAAAACTAATGTCTAACTGTAGTTCTCTTGTGTTACAGATGCCTTTAGGAAGTAATTATAACTGCGAGAAATAGATAAAATCAAGTGCAAACCCCAATACTACATTACTTTTTCATATAAACAAATTGAATTCTTCGTGAATAAAAAAATATTTTTAAAAATGTCCCCAAATGAAAATTGAAATTTACATAAAGATTATGAAAAAAAGCACTTTGACACATGATTATGTCATATGTCACATAACGATTTTTTTAACTTTATTTTATACCGTGATTATACCCAACCTCGATTAAAAAAAGTTGTATAAAATTTCAGATACGTAATTCTGTACAACTATCATGCCATTTCTCATCCAGCAAATTTCTTCTATATTCGAAAATAAATTCATTCAGTTTGGAGATAATGCACCTTCACAGAACTTCACTTCTGCTTTCTAAAACCTTCGGAATTGAGACTTACCAAGGGAACGGAGAATTTGTAGGAAACGATGAACGCGAACGATATCCTCTTCCTTCCCCCAAGTCGATGCACACTACAGATCACTGTGAACCACCAAATTCGACTGACGAATAACCTGCTTCGAACAACTCCAGCAAATGCGATCTGAAATTCTACAAATGAACTCTGTCGTTTGCCGATAAAAAAGTAACTTGCTTATTAGATTTAGAAAAGCCTATCCACTGTTTGCCTTCGCGACCCGTCGACCTCTGCCGATCCTCTTATCAACCGCGAATTTCGCTCGCAGTTTCGGCGGATTCTGCGTGCGGCGTAAAATCGCTGGCAGGAAGTTGAAAGTGCCGGGCGCGAGACACCGGAAGGAACGTGACCGACCGAAAGGCGAGGTGTGCCGGCGTGGCCTCTGACAGACAACTTCGCAAACGAGTGACGAACGAGCGAATGGTTGGAGGATCCGTGGGCATCGGCTCTTTTGCCCGAGGATGAAGGAAGAGGCAGGCGCCGAGCCATGGCGCAGCCTGGAGCAGCGACACGTTGCAAAGAAGCCCGCCTCGCATTCGAAAGCTTCACGGCAAGAAATACCCGACAGCTTTATTAATTATCGACGCCTCTTTAAGTCATCAGATGCCAAACTATCTGAAGTTGAGTCAAAGTGAGACACAAAATTATGAGGACATATGGAAACTCGATTAAGAAAATACAGGGTGCCGCGGCTAAAATGGTCCAACAATTTTTTTTTTTTTTTTGCGAGACGATTAAAGACGGCGATAAAATTTTTCTGGCACATATTTATGTAAGTGGTCGCTGGGGTTTTAGAATAAATGACAGATGGAATGTCGGTGTTGGGCTGCTTTACTTTTTTACGCGGAATGGTACACGAATGTGTATATTTTTTAATACCACTCTGCAACTCTAACATTTATCTGACAAGGAGAGTATTTTAGGTGTCCGCCTCCGATCATTTCGATTTTTGGATATGTTATAGAGGACCGAAAAATAAGTAATACGTGTTTTTTTATTTTTCCCCGTTTTCATATTTGGGGGGTGAAAACTGCGTTCAAAGTTAGGGTTGAAAAATCATTTTTGTGGAATATCTCGAGAACTATTAGAGATAGGGGAATAGTGTCAATGGACGAATTTTGTGTCTTTGAATGCGAAATATGACTGACTCACCAGATTTTCAAAAAGTCCATTTTTTCCACAAAAATGATTTTTCAACCCTAACTTTGAACGCAGTTTTCACCCCCCAAATATGAAAACGGGGAAAAATAAAAAAACACGTATTTCTTATTTTTCGGTCCTCTATAACATATCCAAAAATCAAAATGATCGGAGGCGGACACCTAAAATACTCTCGTTGTGAGACATGGTTTTTATTTTGCATATAATTGCATTGTTATGCGAAAAAAATTGACACTGTATTTAAAAGCTTTAGAGAGGAAAGCTTGTACCAGCTTAGTTAGAACACCCTCTATAAACTAATCCAAAAATAAACAGCTGAAATTCAGAAGTCTATCTACTGACCTTGAGGATAAAGAAGCGTTATACGATCATATGCCTGGAAATACTTTCTCATCGAGTTATAAGAAATTTTTGCTGGGGTTAGGGAGCAGTGAAATTTTTTTAAAAAGTTAAGGGGCTACATAGGTACGTTTAGCCGCGGCGAAAATGAACGATTTTAGGAATTTTTTGGAGGTTTTATTAAAAAAAGTAAAACAAAATACTTATTACACATGATTTATTTTTCCATAACGTGGACGAAAAAATTTATTTACAATAATTTGTGTATTAAAGTATTTATGATTTTTGAGGTTCTTTAGACCACAGCAGAAAAAATGGTCAACGTGACATCGCCTTTAAACATCGATGGGTCTGAAAAATAAAATTATATTCTTGTAAAATAATGATGCCATTATAGGCTGACGGGCCAACTTTTCTAATTTAAAAAAAATAAACAATTTATGGCACTTTAAAGTTGAATGAAGTTTTTTCGTGCCAAAGTTTGCTGTGTAATTCTGCATATATCTGCACAAAAATGGGTCGTCGGCCAATAATGGCAACATTATTTCCATCGATCCATCGATGTTTAAAGGAGATGTCATGCTGACCAATTTTTCTGCAGTGATCTAAAGAACCGCAAAAATCATAAATAATTTAATACAACAGTCATCGTAAATAAACTTTTTGTGACACTTTGTGAACTAATAAAGCATGTGTAATATGTACTTTTTTTTATTTTTTTTATTAAAACCCCTAAAAATATTCCTAAAATAATTCATTTTTGCCACGGGTGAAGATATGTAACCCCGTAAGTATAATAGTCATGTTTGATGTCGTTGTCATCGCGGCGATCGTCTGAATTTATTAAAATTATTTCAAAGAAAACAAATTGAAAATGTAGATATTTCGTTTTTAACGTGCTGTTAAGCACTTATGTTAAGTTGAAGGTTTGACCGCTTAGGTGAGTCCCAAAAAGTGGTGGTGGTCCCACTGTAATATTAATCTGGGATAAAAATAATAGTTATACAGCTTTTATCTAATTAATTATTAAACGCATTGAACGCATGAGTTTTTAGATTAAGGATAGTAATGACAAGTAGTGAGTGACTGTATTTTAATTCAACAATATAAAACAATTCATCTTACAAATTTTAAGAATGGAATTTGTTTTCAGTACAAATTTAAAAAAATATTGGAGTTTTGACACACCGAAGGTCAATTTTTTCAAATAAAAGTATTATGAAATACAGAGTGTCTCGAATTGTAAGTGAAGAAAACTGCTGTTGATACAACTGGACTTTTTGCAATTTCTAGCAAATACAATTTTACAGAGTCACCACTCTATCAATTGCAAGTTTCATCACTGAAAATGTAATGCATGAGGCAACCTGGCCCTCGGTGTTTAATTCCTCTTAATAAATATTCGAACACACCATCACGGCCCATCGCTAATTTCGTATTGAAATAATTAATCCTGTCAGGATAGAAATAAAAATTTATTAGTCAATCCGTTTCTGTTTTTAAAAGAAAACAAGTTGTTCTATCGAATCTTTTATTAGGCCAATTTCATGTTGCAGTCATTAGTTTAATAAGAAATTCATTAGCTTCGCGAGACAGAAACTAATTTTATCGCCATTCTATAAACCCCTCTGATTCGCGTCAATTTCGTGCTTGTAAAAAGGGAGGCACGGGAACGTGACAACTTCTCCCTGCACATCCGAGGTCCCTATCCCACCAGAAAGAGAGAGCTTCCTGCTAGGATGCACTTGACGGCCATGCTGCTTCAGACATTTCCATCTTTTTCCCTCACGGTTGGCCAAGCCGCCTCTCAATTTTATTTCGTTCCTCGATCATACACCGTGCTTCGTGGATGCTGCAATGCGGCCCTCCTGGCTCCCATCGATTCCACGAACGTCGCTTTTCAACGAAGGGAAAAATAATGATCGGCTCAGTCTATGCATAGGGTGCTCCTAAATTATTCGGCCAAATTTTGCCAGTATGCTGTACTAATTATACTAATGAATAAATATATATTGATGGAAATTGCCGTATAAAAATGAACCTGGAAATACTTCGAAGTGAAGCTTTTCTTCAGAGATGGGCAAAATTTTTATTGAAATGAAATTTCGAAAAACGAATAAAAGTTAAAAATATTAATCGTCATGTGTCGAGTAAAGTTAACTCGGACTAACGAACGGATGACGAATATTTTCTCCACTTTTATTCGTTATTCGAAATTTCATTTAAATAAAAATTTTGCCCATCCCTGATTTTTTGTACGTTGGAGAAACTGGTCAAAGCTGCTGAGGAATTTTTGGATTTCCTAGTATAATGTCAAGCGGTGGCGAACTGGGTCCAAAAATATTAGTTTTCAGGAGACAATGGCCAACCCACAAATACAAGGCCATCATTTAATTTTTATAAGAAATAAATAAAATTTTCAAAAAATACATAAGTGGCAAAAAGTACAATTAATATTCTTGTAAAACAAACGTAGGTATATGCAAATGAAAAGGGTGAATTCTCTCCAAAAGGCCTATCAATTGCACGTTTCTTGATCAGTAAAATTTAACCAAACAATTGAACATCTAACAACGTAACCGGCAAATAATTTTGGTTGAGAAAAACCATGTGTCCCGAAGAATTGGGATAAAATTTACACAACGTACTCGTGAGGTTAAATAAATGAAAAAAGGTTATACGAACCCATGCAAAAAAATGCTTTATTAAGGAGTTATAAGAAATCAAAGATGCGTTGTTCATTAAGTGAAGGTTGTTAGACTTGTTAACTGATAAAAAAATACTAAGAAGCTAGAAAATTGTGAGAGCCCAAAATTAGCACCAATATACAAAGATGGAAAATCTATGATAGTGATTTATATATTTTTTATATTTTTGGTATTGCTACTTGTGTTATTCTTTCTGAAATATAGAATGATCATCATGGGGAAAGTGAGCGTTGTTTAGTGGCTCCATAAATAAAAGTCAAGCGGCGTTAAACCCGGTGACTTACAATTGGGCAAAGTTATGCAGAAAGCTACCAACTCTCACTGATCTGAAATTTAGTAAATTTAGTTTGAAGATTTTAATTTTATTTCTTGTTCAATAACAATTTTTACAATATTTTTTAATCGGTTATTTAATAGTGAGTAGTATAATTAATATTATTTTAAATTTTCTGTAGTTTTTGTGTTTTAACCCTAAAACGGAACTATGACTTGGTAGTTTAATAATTGCATAAGGTAAACGTTGTTCTATGGATTGGCAATTTTTTGCAAAATAAACATCACAAAATTATGGGATGCGTACTGTGTTTAACTAATTTATTGTCATTTAGCGGGTTGGTAGGATCTGCATAACTTGGCCCATTTAAAATGCTAAATAATTTATTCACAGCGACCGATCCAACAGTGAGGCAATTTTCGCTGGAGGAAATTACGCTAACAATCAACGGAGTCATTTGTTTATTACCATTGCACAACTTTGCTTAATGGACAAAAAATATTTGATCGTTGAATACAGGATCCATATAAACATTTTTCATCTATTTGAGTTCCCGCATACGCTGTATCAATTTGTTCTCAATCCTTCGGGACACCCTGTACATGCAAATACAAACATTGCAGTGCAAAGTGCTTGTTCGGAATACCAATTAAGGCAAATGAAAATTTTCTTCAGCGATTGCGAGCAATTGAAGACTTTGCAGCAAGGAGGCACCTCCAAATCTATTAACTTTTGGAAAACTAATAAAAACAGTGTTAACAAAATATTTGTGGACATATGTCCAAAATATGTTACTCACTTAAAATCCACATATGAACACCGCATTTAGCACTATTACTCAGCAAAAATATCTTTTCTCCATGCCACGGTGAATTTTCAAAATTTGAATCTGCCCCATTTTTGCACGAAATTGTATAAAAATCCACTTATCTCGGGTAAATAATTGCAACATCAGAAAAATCAATCTACACGGTATTGGAAAAATTATAGTGAAATCCCTTCTTTCACTAAATCCAAAAAGGGCGAAGTACTAGCACCCTTATAATTTGGGACTGGATTATTTATCAGATCTGCCCCTTTCTTGTAGCAAAGTCTTCAATCCACGAAAGACAGAGTATCTTTCACGGACAAAGGGATGATCGATCGAGGCCGTTTCAACGACACAAACTTTCCTGCACGCGCCAAATACGGTGGTTTCATTAGTCGATTGATTAACATCCACATGGCACACGATTCTTATCCGCCTAATGGATCTTAGAAAACGCGAAATAGCCAGGAACAAGTGTTTCATGGCTGATCAAAATTCTCATCCGCGATCGCGTCAACTCGAGCGTGGGTAATTGCACTTGTCCAGAGTGTAGCTAGCGATGGGATCGAGTTCGATACGAAGGTACTCGCGGATCTTGTATTTGTTCAGGAGTTGCACACACCACTTGGACAGTTGAAGCAACTAGAGATTTTCAGACTTTTCTTCTCACAAACTTTGTTCAGTGCACTTCAAATACAAACATTCGTAATTTTTGCGGCATTCAGACGTCTAACAATGACACGAATCATATATTTATTAATATTTTTATTGCGAATAACGTAGTACTACATATGTATATTTTTAAATTTTTAAAATTGAGAGTTGATGGCATTGTACTATATTTTTATGTATCTGAAACATAGACCAACAAGTGGTCGAAATTATATTTTTGAAAACGTTTTCTAATTATTATCTTTGCTGCAATAACTGATTACTGAATACTGCAGCTGCTAAATTGAGATTTTAATTAAACACACGACGCGAATTTCCGATTGCGAAAGTATTAATAACTCTCACAATAAATAATGTATATACTTAAAAAACAGCCTTTTGGGACACTAGAAGCTTGGAACACTTTGCTTACAAAAGCAAACTTTGCTGCTAATTCTGTTTATATTATGGAGACAACATAACTTGTAGGTGAAATCTAATGTGAATTAATATTAAGGTGGCAAAGTTTGAAACCGAAACTAGAATACAATAATACAAATATATAGACATTAAGACGTACGTCATTGAAATGAGAGATAATAAGGTTATAAACGTTCATAAAACTGACAAGGAGAATAACGACTTCAGATTAAAGTTAATTTTCACAGATTGGAGAGAAATTACTGCTGCAAACAAATCTCATAACGTTCATCAGTGAAAACTGGAAAACAAATGAAAACTTGTATGCCGATCACGCGATTTCTACACAACAGTGAGCAAGTAGCAATCGTAAAATTGATGATGACTTGTGTCTTAGGCTTAACGTACGAATTCTTGAGATCACGATCTCAAAATATACCTTGAAATCTATTTAATTAATGAAAATATAATAATTTAAATAAAACCGCTGCTACACAGGTCAATAGGATAACCAATTTTGTTGTTACCTGCACATCTACTATGCACACAGTTACCTATCACTATATTACAATAAAATGCAATGTACCGTGGCGTGCAAAAGTATTCGGCCCATCCTTTAAAATCGCATAACTTGTTTCAAATTAATCCAAACGACTTGAGTCTTTTTGAGAAGTTAGAGGGATTAGTTTGCTAAATGATGTGATTCGTCGGTTAGAAAAAAATTCACTTGGTTGGAATAGCAAAAAAAATAGTACAGGTCGTTTTTTAAACTTTTTTTGTGAGCCCTTAATGCAAATTCAAAAAACCCGTTTGTAGATTTAAGTATGTTATATACGTGCCTAAAATTTCATCAAAATCGGTTAACGTTGCTCTGAGCTATGAACGCTTAAAGATCGCAGAATAAGGTCGAAATTCGCGAAATTCCCGAAATCAGAAATTCCTGAAAATTCCTGAAAAGCATCTTATCGATTTACGTTTTCTTACCTCCAAATTGTTCTATAATTCCTTTCATTAGAAAAAGAATTGACATTTAGGATTTCAAGGCCTTCTACTTCATTTTAACTAAAAATTTAAAACTTTTGTGAATGCAACCAACTAAGTACACGATTATACTTTAAAAACTTGTTTGACTTTCTTGTTTACAACATTGAAACATTTGAGGAAGGAAAAGTTTAAAGAAAAAGAATAATGGTATCAATATATCAGCTTATCAGTACATCTTGAATAATGTTTATAAAGTGTAGACGTTGCTTGTTGCACGTCTGAAGAAAAAGAGAGATGAACAAATTATACTAATGAGTGGAGTAGTAGGAAAATGTTCCCTAATATTTAAAAGTATAACATGAAGGACAAAGAAATCATTTTCACTTATCATGAAAATAGAGTTCGTCATACTGACACTCATGATTGGTACAAAGTAGTTGGTGTAAATAGAAAAATGGTATTCCCATGTAAATAACATTAATAAATATGATATATTAATTTAAATAAAACAAATCGTATACTTTGTGACTCGTAACTGTCGTCCTACTTTCTGAAACGTGGCAACCCTACTCGCGATACACTCAACTCCATCCGTAGCTGGAACAATCCTGAATATCTGACGAAGGAAGCCACAAACGCGACCGACGTGTACGTGTGCCACGTGCCCGTAACACGCTCCTGCAATTAGGCTTAGGAATCGCCATTGTGTCCAGAGGCTGACCCCTCTCAAACAGAATCCCGACGATGAGAATGCCAGCAATTTGCTGAGAGCAACTGGCCCAATTGCAGCTTGATCAGGGAATCGGGCGAGCTCGAGGAATGGGCTGCTCCCCCTCCGAATCAGCATCCAATTCTACTTCACATTGTTGTTCAATTAAACGAAAGATTCCTCGGTTCTATTTTCCTCCCTGCTGCCCAGACGGTTAATTAATTACTGAAATGAAGGCGTCAAGTCGAGAGTAATCCTTTTCTCTTGCAGCGTATAGCCGGACGATGGTCCTGGATCACGAAATGCATATCGAGTACGAATTTCAGCGAGAGCCAGAATATTCGCAAAATGACTGGACAGCTCGGCAAGAACGGTCAACGAACTTTCCATCGCGGAATTTCAAGCAGCAACAACGGGGAAAGATTTTCTTTGGGATGAACGGACGTACGTGAAACGGGCACTGGGCAATCCGTTCCGTTCTTCGTCCCTGAAGCAGCAAGAAGCAGAGCATGACAGCGCCGCGAAGAACAACTGGACACAGTTTGTTGGCAGCCGCTTCTAAGGAGTACGAATCGTTACGAGATTCGCATTTTCCACCGCGAAACTCCTTGCGAGACGGCATTCCCCTTACTTTCTAGAACCATCAGACGTTCGTCATCTTTTGCTCAACATTCGAGCTGCCACGAGAAACTTCAGCTTTAGGATCTCCCGGCGGCGGCGGCGGAGATAATAAGTGAAGGATAAGCGAAGCTAGTAGTGTCATCGTGAATGGAGGTCGGGATGACATTCGACTACGAGAACAGAGAAATTAACAACCCAACTTCTAACGACTACGTTTTCAATCACTCTCTCAAATCTTCCTACACTTTGTGATTAACAGATTCACGCTTATTCACTGGACTATTTATTAACGACATACAGGGTGTCCCAAGTAAGTGTCGCTACGATATACCAGGACTTTCCTTGAACTTTGCAAAAAATTGTTTTAGGCAAAAATTGAAATATGTGTATATATTCATGCGTGCATAACTTCAGTGAACCAGAGTTTCTGTATTTGCATTTTTTCGGAGATATGGATTAGGGTTGTTACGAATATTCGAATATTCGAAGTATTCGAATACCAGAAAGTTCGAATATTCGAAGTATTCAAATAAAGGAAAGTTCGAATATTCGAAGTATTCGAATACCAGAAAGTTCGAATATTCGAAGTATTCAAATAAAGAAAAGTTCGAATATTCGAAGTATTCAAATAAAGAAAAGTTCGAATATTCGAAGTATTCAAATACCAGAAAGTTCGAATATTCGAAGTATTCGAATACCAGAAAGTTCGAATATTCGAAGTATTCAAATAAAGAAAAGTTCGAATATTCGAAGTATTCAAATACCAGAAAGTTCGAATATTCGAAGTATTCAAATAAAGGAAAGTTTGAATATTCGAAATATTCAAATACCAGAAAGTTCGAATGTTCGAAGTTTTCGAATACCAGAAAGTTCGAATATTCGAAGTATTCAAATAAAGGAAAGTTCGAATATTCGAAGTATTCGAATACCAGAAAGTTCGAATATTCGAAGTATTCAAATAAAGGAAAGTTCGAATATTCGAAGTATTCAAATACCAGAAAGTTCGAATATTCGAAGTATTCGAATACCAGAAAGTTCGAATATTCGAAGTATTCAAATAAAGGAAAGTTCGAATATTCGAAGTATTCGAATACCAGAAAGTTCGAATATTCGAAGTATTCAAATAAAGGAAAGTTCGAATATTCGAAGTATTCAAATACCAGAAAGTTCGAATATTCGAAGTATTCGAATACCAGAAAGTTCGAATATTCGAAGTATTCAAATAAAGAAAAGTTCGAATATTCGAAGTATTCAAATACCAGAAAGTTCGAATATTCGAAGTATTCAAATAAAGGAAAGTTTGAATATTCGAAATATTCAAATACCAGAAAGTTCGAATGTTCGAAGTTTTCGAATACCAGAAAGTTCGAATATTCGAAGTATTCAAATAAAGGAAAGTTCGAATATTCGAAGTATTCAAATACCAGAAAGTTCGAATATTCGAAGTATTCAAATACCAGAAAGTTCGAATATTCGAAGTATTCAAATACCAGAAAGTTCAAATATTCGAAGTATTCAAATAAAGGAAAGTTTGAATATTCGAAATATTCAAATACCAGAAAGTTCGAATATTCGAAGTATTCAAACACCAGAAAGTTCGAATACTCGAAGTATTCGAATACCAGAGAATTCAAATTTGAGATTCGAATATTCTAAGCATTTGAATACCAAAGAATTCGAATTTGAGATCCGAATATTCGAATCATTAGAAGAATTCGAATAAATAACAGTATTCGAATAAATAGAAATATTCGAATAAATAGGAGTATTCGAATATTGGGAGATGATCGAATTTCGGATTGTACCGAATAGGAATCTGAACATAAAACATTTTTTCACACTTTATCGTGAAATTCTCTTCATATTGGCCCTTACAATTAGTTGCTTTTCAAACGATAAATTTGAAACCTTATTAATCTTTGGTAAATTTATAAATTTTCATACGAAAACAACCATCAGTTATTAGTATTATCATTGCAATTATTTTACAATCGTTATTCGAACACATTCGAATAAAAGATGATGAATTATTCGAATAAATAGAAGAAATAATTTGTTCCAAACAGTAAGCAATTATTATTTAAATAAAATATTGTTCTAAAAAGAATTTATTTGGATAATTACGTTACAGACGTAAACATTTACTCGAAACAATTGGAATACTGCCCAATTTTGCTTCGCAGTCGATCTACACTACTTCATTTTCAACATAAAGTTTGAAACATTAGCATAAGCAGACGTTTTCGTAGGAAGCTAAAAATTGACCAAAGCTTAGTAAAGATTCAAATTTATCGTTTGAAAAACAAATAATTATATACTAAAATATATTTAACACTCCTAATTATTCGAATATTCGAATTATTCGAAGAAACTATTCGTATTAGAAATTATATTTACAGTTCTAATATGGATGTTACCTTCTATTTTTTAAATTAAATTATAGTATTTTATAATTATTTTTTATTAGAACATGACAAATCCAACGACTCTACATAAGTTATAAAAAAAAATCTCAAATAAATGTTGTGACAAACATTTAATACTAAAGGAATATTTGGCAAAATAAGGGATTCTAGAATAAAATCCATGCTTTATCCCCACCAGACCAATTCTTATTCCCGGAAATCAAACGCACGTCAAAAGGGAGAGAGAATTTCGAGACTCGCAGGATGTTGCAAGAAATGTGACAAGCAATTCTTGTCATCGTGTGTGAGTTACAAAAATGTTCAGACAGTAAATATTTTCAAAAAGAGGTGGTAGTTACTCGCTATGAAGATGGGGCTGTGCAAAGGGTGGTCAAAAAGTTACCACCGAAACAATTTAATCATTTGCACTGCGCGAGATGCTATATACGGCCATCCGTTGTGCAAAAAGAAACAATCCATGACCTTAATTATAACTACCACCTCTTCTTGGATTTAAAGAAGTGGCTTGGCTCGCAACACTTCAGAGATGCTGAAAAACTGAGATCAGCAGTGATAAGCCAGCTTACCACGCACAGTGCGAACTTTTATACAGACGGCATAGATAAGATGGTGTCTAGATACTCTAACAATGGACAATCATCAATTTTTAAGAAACTGGGACTTTCAGATGCTCTTAAATAAATATTTGACACGAATCAAGTTGTACATAGCTTATGATAAATAGGAATTAAGTAGTTTATTGTGGTCTCTATCATTAACACTCGTCTGGGAGGTGCAGGGTCCATTTCGACCCATCGCAACTATCAAACTATTGTACATAAATTTCTTGCCATTAGCATGACTTCTTCAAGAAAGTAAAGATTCTAGATTAGGAATAATTAAATAAAAAAAATAAAATAAATTATAACGCGATTGGATTCTAATCTGACAACTTACTCTGAGATGTGACAAATTATATATGTATATATATATATAAACCATAGTTTGAGTTTGAAGATATTAAATTTGTTTATAATGAAGGTAACCTACCAAAGGAATTTTTTGTAACAGGGAAACCCTCTATTCTCCTAACCCAGATTTTTTGTTTTATTTACTAAGTTGAAATAATACACATTATACAATTTTTTGTACGGTGGAATTGCAGCAAATTCCGTTAAACAAATCTCCAGCAAATGAGTAGCAAGTTCCAGTAAGCGTAATGGCAACACGATTTAGGAAAATGTGTCGTAGAAATCGTCGGTAAATTGATCTGCCTCGTTCCAATTGTTAGAAAGTGTTTGAATGAACAAATACTTGATGAATACATAAAACAAGACGAAAGTATTAGAAATACATGTGTTGGAGCAGCAAATGAATTTGCAACCTGGCCAGATTTTTTCGCATCGTTCGCAAGACATATCTAATTAGACTAATAACGACTGAACGGGCCAAGATAATTTCGTATGGATCTGTTCCATCGCGGCTCTGTAATTATTCGCTTCGATCGCTCCATTCATGACGCGTAAATCTTCTCCGCGTTCCAGCGATAGATCAACCAAATTAATGGAACACAACTAAGCACGCTGCTCGAACGACGACTCATAGAAGCATCGTTTTCTCTTCATTTTCTCTCGAGTGGGAATAATAAAATTACATACACTGGAATGGTCGCGATTCTCGTTTAATCTATTCCCATCACTTTGCTCACGTTTGTGTACTAAAATGTTTTTGTTACTCCTAATATCCTCAACATTGTATGATCTTGCTCAGATATTCAACACTTCCAGGTAATTGTATTGTATCGTACAAACATTTTTCTGTTATATAATAAATTTATTATTTTGTTATTTCATCATTTTGTTATTGCGTTATTTCGTTATTTCGTTATTTTGTTATTTTCTTATTCTCGATGTATTCACTTGTTTGTTATACTGTTTGGAACGGGGAATAATACTGACAGTGCAAGTTAACATATTGCAAACCTATTGGAAAAAGCATAGTTGAAAGTGGAGAAAATACAACTCACATTAATGAACAGGTAAAAACCCATTTCATTGTATAAAAACGCATACATTAAAAATGGTACCTACTAGAAAATCATAGTAAATTATCTCTAGTCCACTAATCTTTTAGCTACAAATTTTCAAGTCCCTGTCCAAATTTTGTCTTTTGTACAATACAATTTCTGCAAGGTTTTGCTCATTGTTTATAAATTTTTCGTGTCTTTCATTATTCATCTGCAAGTTTCCATTTTTCCTATGTAGATATATTTAAACTAACTTTTACACCAAACACAATGTACAATGTTTTTCTTAGTAAATCTGTAAAAATATTAATTTCTTGATGTACCTACATCACTTTTCATATTTATGTCTTACCATTTTCGTAAGCGTAATTATTAAAGCTCAAGGAGGATCGACTAACTATAAAAGCGAAAAAGAATTATGAAATTTAGCGACTTTAGTCGTCGTGCTTACTTCGCACAGCGACCTTTCTTGTCATAAGTACTTATCGTTTCCGACTACACTTAAATATGTTATAAACTAATCATTTAATATACCCTATAGCCATTTGGCAGAATAATAAATAATATGCTGCGGAGCACAATGCCACGTGATTTGTCTATTTATAACGAAGGGAGATTAAAGACTGTCACGTACGAAAAGTCTTTGCGAGCTTTTAACTGAAAATAGCAGACATGCAATAGCTATGTAAGAAAAATTTTACTCACTCGGGTTTCGATGCATTTCATGGTAGAGAACAGACAAAATCTGCGTAGGTCCCACGTAATCTGTTAATCCATCGGTGGCAATGACAAGGAAATCCTCTGTGCCGTCCAGAGGGAACTGTTTAATTTCAGGGTCGCTTGATACAAACGGTTTATATCGAACGTCACCTGAAACACAAAGATTGCACAGAATTCAGGCCACCTGTGACTGAATATCTGTTAAGAAACCAAAGTGTATGCAAAATAAACATTTCCTTACAATCGTCTCGTTAGAAATGTGTGAAAATAAAACAATCCAGCATTTGATGTAATTCATAATATTAAATTTTTTTTTACCACTTTAACTTTGGTATAATGGCCATTCCACGCCAACGATTTTAATAAAATTGGGATATGTTCACATAAAATTAGAGGGGATATAAGTCATAATTTTTTCACTTTCGTAATTGTTTACGAAATAGAAGCCCCCAAAGTTGACAGATTTTCCCGATTTTTTTGCGAGCTGCCATCACAAATGAATTCGTATCGTTGAAATTATTAAACATCCAGATTTCGTTTTTCTTTCATTTTAATCGCGTAGAATAGGCCTTCCTCGTGGATTTTTTGTTTTATTCCGAATGTCTATTTTACAACATAAAAATAATAAAAACATTTTTATTTTCAATTTCGATCTTACAAACAGAAGGATGTTTTTACAAATTTTTGGAAATCATTTTAATGTAGAGCTGTATCTCCAAAAGTTATTATCCGATTCGACTGAAACTTTTTTGATTTTGAAGAATACACTTTTGGCTAGGGGGGAAACCAGAAAAAGTACAAAAAATTGAAAATTCATCATTTTTAAAGGCGTTGTAAAAAATACGAAAAATATAGAGAAAAAGTGATTTCACACTTCAAGTGTCGTTATTTTCCAAAAAAATGTAATTTTTGTAATTTGTTCTGGCCCCCCCTCCCCCCAGCCATAAGTATATTCTTCAAAATAAAAAAGTTTCAGTCGAATCGGATAATAACTTTTGGAGATACAGGTCCCACCGATTTGGATCAATTTTTTGATAGCTTGACTTTAACGACTCCCCAGTGCCGTCTGCAATGATTAATTATAAAACAAAAAATATATTTCTATAATTTAAGACATCCTTAATACATTGCAAAAGTCCCATTAAATTATATATAGTAGTTTTCCTTTAATTAATTCCTAAAGATCACCTATTTTTTGGGGCTCTAGACCGGAACCTCCCCTTAATGAGCGAGTTCCACCTCGTGGAGAAAAGTGTTTTGTAGGTTCAGTTAAAATTACAACTAAAAATATTCATCCCTTCTCGACTTATGATGTTCACCGCCTTGACGCACGCATGGCGCAGCTCCCACTTTGGTGCTTTGTATTTCCTTCCGGTTTTAATATTTTTAAAGTTTCCTGGTCTTAAAATGCGTGTTATATCCACAATAAGGTATTGTAAAACATGCAAATAGTATGAGGTATTAGTCGTCCTCCAATTCAACCCAAAAGTTACCGTTCATTTTGGCCGTCTAATACCCTTGCATCCCCTTAAACAGCAATTCATGTACATACTTTTTAAACGATACACGACATTTGCCTCGAAAAATGTATCGAAGTAGGCACCCGCCATTTTGAACACCTTCTTAAGAATTAAATTATCAGCGAAAGTACAAAGCAGTTATTCACTACAATTTACTACTCCTCATTTTTCTCCATCTTCGAAATTAGTGTAAATAAACATTGTTACACCCAAAGTCATATGGAGGTCATGATTTTTCAGCACCCATTAAAAAACAAGGAGAACTCTGAAAGGATAACATTTAGCCCCTTGAAACAAAAATTTCCTGAAATACTTTATATTTAACCCGTCGATGACGCTTTGGGTGTGAGCCACCCATAAGCTAATTTTGACGTTGTGTACTTTTTATATGCAAAATAAATAGTTTTTTCCCAAGCCGACTTACAAACTATTTTTTCTCTAAAAGTATTATATCCGAACAACAATTCAGTATATTTTTAGCTTCTAATATTGAAATTTGTAAAAGTTACAATTTTTTAAAGATTTTGTAACAAAAACTGGCATAAAATTTCAATCAAAAATCTATTGAAATACATTCTAGAGACCTTGAAATTGACCCATGATTTTTTTTCATAATAATTGGATTCTTTAGGTGAGAATAGCTGTCGTTGAAAAATTGCTCTGGGTGTGAGCCACCCTGGTACCTATGTCAAACTTGATTGGAAAAGGAGGGGTGTCAACGAAGGGTTAAAGCTTTTCGTATCATCGAAATCACCGAAAATGTTTAGGGTGGTCACGTTAAATGGAGCATCCTGTACAACACAATGTAACAGAAAATTTATCCTAAGATTATAATATAAGCGTTTTTTCTTTTCACGAATGTTGGCGACGATTAGCCGTTGTTGTTCTCCTTTCGTTCGCGAACTTGCAGGTTTTATTTAGTCATTATCTGTGTACGGTTTCATTCATAGTTGTGGCAAAGCGGTAGAAATGACCGCATAAATTTATAGTAACCGGAAGCGTCTATGTTACGGCGGTGCCATTATTCAAATTAGTCGCGCCATTCATTAAATAGATAATTAAAGTTAATTACGGGCCAGTTGAATACTGATACTCCCCACGCTTCGCCACATCGCGTGGTTTCCAGATGTAAAAAGCATCTCTTGTGTGTAATGGATAACTGTAACAGTTTCCTCGGATTCCATAAAATTGCGCGCCACGGGGAAGGAAATTTTCTATCTGTCTCATTTCTCTACCTCGTTCGAGTACAATCGAAAACCTTGTCCTCAAAACATATCAACCCTTCGTGGCCACACGGGGTGTATCGCACCGCGGAATATGTATTTGCCAATATTTCTGTAAATTTTTAGACCCTAATAATACAATTTAAACATTTAGCGAATTTTAACAAAAAAAAAGGAAGAAATCGCTTTTAACCACAACTATTTTATCAAATACAAATACATTGTTCGTGTATATTCAGAACAGTATTTAATTATCGAATTGTTGTGTTACTTTTGTTCATTGATTTGTGGCATCTCCAATTTTCAGATTCGACAAGCGTCTAGCTTTTTCAATTGTAACATGAAAAGGAGAACTCTGACTTGAATGAAAATTTACAGGAATATTCTTAAGTCTATAATCTAGTACTTGTCGGCGCCGATTTTCAAAAAATTAATTTTTTTAAAAATGGCAGTTATTCAAAGTCAGGCATATGATTTTCGACCTAAGTTTTCATCTTCTTTTGTTAATAAAAAACAAAACAAGACAGTACTCGAAAAATCGCCTCGACAAGTACTAGATTACAGTCTTAAGATTATTCGTAAAAATTTTCATTCAAATCGGTCCACTAATCTCTGAGATATTTACGCTACCGTAAATACTGCAACTGTGAAGAATGGTGCTACAGCACGATTTCTTTACATATCAAACTTCCTTTCGAAGAGAATACAGTTTAATTTATACACAAGGTATATATCTTAATTTTTAAATTTGACGTTTCTTTATAAGAAAAAAAAATCATAAAAGTGTCACCATTTTCCGACCTGTCCAGTGTATGTAACCCATTCAGGGGACCCTTCGGCCAAACGCCTTAAAAAATAGGTGATCTTTATAATTGTTTTACAAGAAAAGGTTATAACATATCCTCAAAAATATTTTTGTGCATTTATTGATACACTCCTTAGGGTGCAAAAAATAATTTTGTTTCATGTTTTCGGTCTTGATGCATTTTCTAGGTGGCGCTTAGTGCAAGCGCTGCCCAAAAGAGATGCCAAAACGGAAACCACGAAATTTACACACAGGATTGTCCAAAATCGAAAATTCAAACATTGTCTTAAAATTTATTTCAATGGCTATCGCAGTACTCCTTTTTGGGGCAAAAAGGACCAAAACTATGATGTGGGCGCACATATGAACAAAGTAGTGTAAAAAAAGCGGATAGTTTTCCGCACAAATAGTATGCAAATAAAAAAAACCGCTTTCAAAAAATTAAATGATCAATGTTTTTTTGAATCGGTTCAACAGTTCTTCTGATATATCGTGATTCGAGAAAAACGTGTTCAAAGTGTTCCCAGCTCATGCCTGCGTTCGGAGTTTGAATTAATTATGTGACTACAGAATCTATACTGTTATTCAATTGAAAACTATTTCAATGTGAAACTTTCACAGGGTATTCTCGGGATGCTATACTAAAAAAATATACATTTAAAAAAATCGAACTTCTGAAAAATTTTAATCGGAGGGTCTCCTTAAGAGTTCGTAGATCACCCCCAAGCATTTTTCGTTTATGCAGTCCAGAGACCCATCATACCCGAGCTTTTCGAGCGCAAGAACGGAGAACCATAAGCTCAGCGCTCATAATGAGTCGCGCACTACTGAAACTTTCAAGTTATCTATATATCATTGCATCTTCATGAAAGTGGCACCAATAGATTCCTGAGATTTTGCTCATTAAAATGAGTTCAAAAACGACGTTATTCGAACTATATCCAATTATGCGAAATGTAAAATTAATTTGCAAAATATAGAAATTATTCCACTGACATATCGTTAAAAAAAATCCAAATAACGTCATCTTTGGACTCATTCTGATCAGAAAGATCTGAGGGATCCATTAGTGCCACTTTCATAAAGATGCGATGTAAAATAGGAAACTTGAAAATTTAGGTAATGCGTGACATTTCAAGCGTCAAGTTATCGCTGTCGGCTCTCGGTTTCCGCGTCAAACGGTTCGCCCATAAAACCCAATCAAGCGTTGACAGATTCGCTACTTTAATCGAGCACTACTGTATCTACTTACATACGTTAGCATACATTTAATGCGATACTATTATCTTAAATTCCGAATAACAGTAATCTAAATAGTACATCCGTTAATAGTAGACTGATAAAAACGATGAGAACTAGAAAAAATATCGTTAGTTACTGGTTATAAAGCAAAGAGAATTAGAATATATAAATATTCCCGTAATTAAGGGGGTCTTCTGGTCTGCCGAGGCGTTTTCGTCGCGTTATTTCGGAATTTTTTTACAAAGAACCCATCAATTTTATTATTATTTAGTTTATTGCTACATGCTTATTGGTATTTGAACTATCTTTACAAATTTTGACAATAGAAAAAAATTAAAATCAAACGCAGTTGACTGCTTTAAACAAAGTAATGGTGAGAAAAAAAACATGGGGTCACGGTGACCATGATTGGGCTCGTTCTAGTGATCAGAAACAAAAAATGTAAAGAGATTCGTTATCTGTATGCCTTTGGCTATCGTCCCTACCAGAATGATAAAAAAAATATTGAAAATTAAGCAAATGACGGCGGTTTGAAAATCGATTTTCGCACATTTTTTCAACTTTAAAGGTCTGTGAAAGTTCAAAAACAAAATATTTTATCATAATTCTGGTAGGGACGATAGCCACATGTGTGCTGATAATATAAGCATC
Source organism: Andrena bucephala (assembly GCA_947577245.1). Lineage (NCBI taxonomy): Eukaryota > Metazoa > Arthropoda > Insecta > Hymenoptera > Andrenidae > Andrena > Andrena bucephala. The sequence continues at coordinate 110,854,929 of OX387715.1, forward strand.
GAACACTTCAGATTATTGACTTTTGTATACATACATTACATCGAACACTGTGCAACGTCATCAACAATCCCATTAATCAAGTAAAAAAAACGTTGACAACTCCATCAATTTCAGCTACAAAATTCTGATTGGTATTCCACTAATTTTGCCTGGATAAGCAGTTACGCCTTAATTATCAATACCATAGAGGATTCAATGAATATCATTTAATGATTTATTTTATAATATCAGGTTGTCAGTGTTACTTCTTTTTAGGGCGAATCCCATTTTTTATTCGCAACTATTTTAGTTCACACAACACGTATCATAAAATTTCCATTAGCCATACACGCTTATATTTATACTTTCCCTTCTTCTCAAAGCAACAACATTTCTTTTCTCATTCGTAACCACTTTACATGTTCTACATAAATCACGTCTGTGCCCGCAGATTGGTTTCTTTATTCATATAATTTTTTAAAGAGTGTCCATATCAAGAATCAAAATGCGAGTGATGCATAATTTGATAATAAAAACAGGGATTATTTCCACGCGTCGTAACTGTTGTTTTTCGACTGCACTGGCTGCCTTCATCCAATCACGATGATGTATCGTTGCTCCTTTTAGCAGTGTCCTAATAAGGAGCACCATTAGCAACCATGCTATCGATCACAGCTATCGAAATTTCGCGAAGGCGAAGAGAAACTCCCGCGTAGAACGGAGAATCGCGAAGACAACAGTCCTCTGGCGATGCAAAAGCGGTGTAATGAGCTGTTAATTATTCCAGGCATGCGATTGTAGCAGCCAGACAGTAAAGCGTGCATTGCTCGGAGCATGGCTGCACGTACTATTGTGTCAGCGGTCGAACGGAACCAACAGGATACCTGACACGCGTCCAGATTCTTTTCTTTCCTTTTTCCTCGGCGATACTTAAGCCATAGTTGGCCGGCTGCTAAGCAGCACGCCGTCCCTTCTCCCTGCTTGGCTTCATCGCGGGCGCGCAACTTTTGGCAGCGCCAAATATTTGTTTATGTATTTATTCGCGGAGATTCGACTTTCTGCGATGTACAAGAATGAAAACCGCCCGAGAATATAATGCCATTTAATATCTCCAAATGCCATGTCACGAGGTCACGTACTTCAACTTCAAAAATACTTCACGAATTATTATACAGGATGTTTTTCGAGATATTCGCAAAAACCTGTGATCGGTGGCTAGGGCCCCGGGAGAGGGGCCCCCAACTTTGGAGAGATTTAAGATAAAAAAATGTGTAAAGATTCCAAAAGTTGGCTGAAACAATCTGACCGTTACAGTGCTTCCCAACCTTTTTTTGAGTCGGGACCCGCTTTTATAATATTCAAATAACCTACGACCCCGGCGGCTTTGAAGGAACGATTTTTGTTTCTGTTGCTTATTCTTTTTTTAATTAACGAAAATTAAGTGGGATTGTGGCCAAAATCGACATTTTACGTTTGAACGTTTGCCATTTTGCCCTAAATAAAAGTTTCGAAGAACACTTCGTCCAAGGAGTAGATAATTTAATATATTAACTAAATTTCTTTGAATTTTCGATTTTAGATAAACCACTTCCGATTAATCGTAGTCCACCGCAAACACCTCTTTCGAACAGGACATCTAGAAGATTGTAAATAACTTTGTTATTAATAAATATTCTTTAATGCCAAAATTCAGAGACATAGTTAAATGTACTACCTTTCGAACAAAAAATAGTTTTTTGAATAAAGCTTTAAAGCTTGTGAGAAAAAATTCCCAAAAGTCACATCTTTTTCGGCCTTCTGACGGAGCGTAACCCCTTAATACATATTTATATTAAATATGCTTAAAAATATTTAATATATTTCATTATTTTATTTAGTGTGATGGTTGCGCTTGCACCCGAGTAACTAGGTTTTCTCTTTTTCATTTATGAAAAATCAGTGTTACATCATTAATAGAATATGGCAATGTAACCATATTAAAAGAAATAAGTGCTATGAATCCTCAACTCTGTGGGTCGCGACCCACAGATTGGGAACCGCTGATCTAACCCCGGCCAACTACCAATCACAGTTTTTTACTACTAGGACCGACCGACGGTTGCATGTATTGAGAAAGTTGTTCAGAATGTTGACCTTGACAATATATTTCAAGGTCATTGAAATCCACGAGAAGCGATCTTCAAGTTATTAATAGAACCGATACTACACCATGAACAAAAATCAACATAATAAGAAAAATGGATTTTGTTCCGACAGGCACCAGTGGCCGTTCGACGCAAAAAAAGGGGAGGCCAAATATAAAATCTCAGCTTAGGCAAATCAGAGGTTCGGAAAATAGAAGTCCCACTCAGGGTTGCCACCTTATCGCCATATGTATAAATCCTAGAGTGTCACACATTCCAACCCGGAGATGGAAAAAGGAAAAAGAATGTTGTGTTCTCGAATATCCGGAAAACAAATGTGCAATTCTTTTAAGCTCAAACAATTCAGAATTTAAAAGTATCTGTTTTTTTTAATTAGTATCTTTTATCTTAACATATACAGCAGAAAGTGTTTGTTTGTGTGTCGCCTGAATACTTTCGAACGGTAACCTCTGGGGTCACGGAATTTGTCCCAGCACATTATGCCTCGCTCTTCCAGACGAATGTGACTATTTTCACAATAAAACTAATTTTTTTTTTATAAAATCAGAATCTAAATTTCGGGCGAAGCCGAGTAGTAAAGCTAGTTGTATATAAAATTGATACCATTGTATAATACCACAATTTCTTATTATCTCTTTTTTTCTACAACCCGGAGATTTTTCCAGTAAAACCGGAGCCCGGAGATTTGCTTCAAAACCCGAAGTCCCCGGGCGAAAACCGGAAAGGTGGCAACCCTGGACCCAATGCCCTTGGAGCTTACGTTAGAAGTGGAATAAAAGTTCACGAAAATTATTGTAAATAATTTATACTCACATTTATATTTTTACTATGATAAAAGGCTCGTCCGCGAGTAATTGTAAGTAGCGCCCTCTTAATATATGTATAACCCACACTCACGCATTGTCAGAATCGTCATTCTTTCCCGTCACACTACGCGTCATATCGCTACTGCGTCATCGACTACTCGACAGTCGACGACGACTACTACAGCGGAGACGGTTGATTAGTAACGTCTGTATAGTCAGAATTCAATTTTTAGTATTTTGGGATAGACTCCCCCCCCCCCTGACACTTCGAAACCCCACATGTTTCATGTCGGTCGGCTACTGGTGCTTGTCGCAACTACAAGCAGAAAATTTTTCTCTGGCGATTACTTTTAACTGTTCCAAGAAAAGTACTTATATTAAAGAACACTTTTCATGTTAGAAAATAATGGTATGTACAATTATTTCAGTTTTTGTTTTGTTTTTTTCGTTATGATGTTGTAAAAAGTATGCTAACCTATACACAATAATCTGCAATCGTAATACTCTAGCAATTTCAATTGCTGTAAAGTCGATACGAGAATCGATTCCAGAATCGTTTTGGAACCGATATAGAACCGAAGAAACAACGGTTTTAGAACCGATATAATAACGGTTTTAGAACCGATATAATAACGGTTTTAAAATCGATATAATAACGGTTCTAGAACCGTAACCGAAACCGATATAGTCGGAAATTTCAGTCCCTTATAACAGTTATTCAGAATATCGGTTCATTATAACTGTTTCAAGAACCGAAACCGATGTCATAACTCTTTTCAACCCCTGTCTTGAATGCTTGGTTGGACGTGTTTAAGACGTCTATATGCTTTCTTGACGCGTACTACCTAACAACCTGACTTAGGCACTTGTATAGATAGTAATCTATTGCAACAGTCATTTGAAAAGAAAAATAAATTTGTAAATAAATTTTAATACACTTCAAACGTCTGTCAGAAAAATCTGTCCGTTTTTTTATACTCTTAATTAGTTACGTAAAATAATCGATTACTATTATTGCATGGTCATTTCTATATCATGGCTATTATCGTGGCCTATCGATCCTTATTTACAACTACCAATTATAAAGCCGGAAAATATCAATTTTCTTTTCAGAAACAGCTTTATTGGTCTCCCCATGAATACTAAAAACTCAACTAATTGAAAACTGATCAAGTTTAAGCAGATTAATGTCAAATAACCTCAAAACTCAGACTCAGCATGAGTTATTTTATGGTTAAATGAAATATAAACTGTACAATTCGTTGCATCTTTAAAGACACATCCTGGAAGTCCATGTACATACATACATAGGGCGAATTCCACTTACGCCCAAACCGCCCGTGCCCACGACCGTAGGATTTTCCCATTTTTGTAATAAAACGAATATCATAAATTATATGTTCCTGTTTTCAGTGTTTTCGAGTCGTAATTTATAGTTGAAAATCTGTATTTTCCGATCATATCTCTTTCACAGATTTCTCTTTCATATTTCAAGAGATTTTCATAAATTTTTTAATGTCAACCACGGGCGTTACGGGCGATTTGGGCGTAGGTGGAATTTGCCCGTAGTTAGATGCACTTGACCAATTGCAAAAGAGTACATGCATCGCCATCTAGTGAATACTAGGTTCCTATGCAGGCGCACAGTGAAAGTAGTGCCACATCGACAGAACCCTATAAAGTGTCAAGTTGAAGATAGAATTGATCGTGCAGAGGTATCGTTCGCCTTGTGTATTATATATGTGTCAACGACGAACGTGAGTACGAAGAACAAATACATAAATGACAATCGATAAAAATCTTCAAGATACGACCACGCCTTAAATGTGCGCAGTTTCCTTGTTCCCCGTTCGACATTTGTTGAAATGTCATTATTACAATTCCCGGACACACAAACGTATTCTTCTAAATTGACGTGGCGCGTTAACCTCGAATTTTAACAGAGATCTGTGACAGTAAACACAAATAAATAATTCACAGAAACATAATCATTTACTCGACGCTTTTATCTCTGAATCTTTGTTTACGAATTAGTATTCATGATATGATAACGCATTTTATCGGTAAGAGGACGTTTTTTAAATACTCCATCGTTCAAAAACAGATTTCTAATACAATTTTATAGAATTTTAATTGCTTCTGGTTATAATACTGTAGCAACAGAATTGTGACATTAATCCCGTGTATTTTTGCCATGAAACTTATCTGTTCTAAGTCGGGAGATATAAGTATTCAGATAAACACGCGTATGTGACGTGCTCCGGTAAAAAGAGGTTAAGGCGCGAAGAAATCGATTTTGACCTTTTTTTTTTTATAGGCAACCCCCAATTTACTACAATAATTATTGACTTCACAATTCGCAATTAAAATGATGCATTAATAATGAAAGTAGACAATCGCATATTAATAAAAATTGCAAAACATTTTTAAAAAAATGAGAAAATTAACAATTTCTTTTGAAGAGGTAGAAGGAACGTAATTAATTGGTTTTACAAACTTCATTACTCAAAAATACTGTGGACTACATGTGCATACATAGTCTGATCAACTTTAATTTAAATACGTAACACCATCCAGCTGGAAATAACAATGTCCAAACGCAAGAGAAAAAGCTAAAAACGAAACAGACAACCTCATTATGGAGTACATAATTTTAAACATATTTTTCTTGAAAAGTTGTTTGCGCGTTAGCCTCTTTTTACCAGAGCACATCAGATATTTTCAAACAGAGAAACCATCCTTTTTTTAGTATCACAGTTTATATGTCACAAAAAATATTAAACATACGACTTATAAAGATGACAAAGCTGTGTTTAATTTTGTTGTATTTCCTCGTTATTTATTTTGTGTTTCGATGAATCCTTACTTGACGGATAAAAGATTCGTTTAAACCTATTTGGAAAACTATTTACGTTTAAGACTTCATTCTAGTGCATTTTATACATCATGGGATGCAATTTCTATCAATTTTAAAGAAAACTTGTGAAAATGTTATTAACAATTTAGGTACCAAAGGTCTATTAAGTTCTGTTTTTAAGTTACCACGCAATATCAAGCATACTAACAAGGAGAGATTCCAGGTGTCCACCTCCGATTGCTTTGATTTTTGGATATGTTTTAGAGGAACAAAATATAAGAAACTGGAGTCTTCTTATTTTGGCCTGTTTGCATGTTTAGGGGATGAAACCACCCCTCAAATTTCATAAGAATGGGAGGTGTCCACCTCCGTTTTCTGCGGTTTTTGGATATGTTTTAGAGGGCCGAAAAATAAGAAATACGTGTCTTTTTATTTCGACCCGCTTGCATGTTTGGAGGGTGAAACCACCCCTCAAAGTTCGTAAGGGATACAAGATTGTGTTGAGTAAAACTTCATGTGAAAAAACATATCCAAAAACCAAAGCAATCGGCGGTGGGCACCACCCATTCTTACGAAATTTGAGCGGTAGTTTCAGCCTCTAAACATGCAAACGGCCAAAATAAAAAGACACCTGTTTCTTATATTTCGGTCCTCTAAAACATATACAAAAAACCACAGCAATCGGAGAGGAACACCTGAAAATCTTAAAACTTTGAAGGGTGGTTTCACCCCCTAAATAAGAAAACGGGTGGCTATAAAAAAACACGTATATCTTATTTTTCGGTCTTCTAAAACATATCCAAAAATTAAAGCAGTCGGAGGCGGACACCTGGGAAACTCTGCTTGTAAGTCTGTGATTATTCACAGGGAATAAAGTAGCTATTAATACGTAATTAATAAATTTTACTATAGCTGATATTTATATCTCATATACAAATCAAAATAAAAAAAGAAAATGGGAGATCATGTTTATTATATAGTAATTGCACGAATGGCAAGAAATAAACGATGGTAGCGTTTATTAAACTGGGACCAATGATTCATAGTACTATTTGGTTAAGAAATTGAAAAGCAATAAGGCCCCTTAATATAGGTAGGTCTCGATTAGTGTGAATTATAAAACGATACGAGGTCACATTTAATGCGAACAGAAATTCAGTTAATACGAGGTTCGTGAGACGTCCTTCATTCGGTACAATTGTGGAAACAATTAGTCTTTTGTGACTGGGACAAAGTACTGCGGATTTGTCACCACATATACAAAGATATGAAGAAGCAAAAGAAAGTGCAATAAACACTATTAAAATAGTTTAAAAAAATAATAAACATGATAATACGCGATCAATTTCTGGGATTAATTACTCGCGCTAATCGAGACCTACCTGTATATAAGCAGTTAAATGTGCATCATGCTAAAAGAAAAGGTCCACAACTTTAGGGACTTATAGTACTCACAAAAGGGAATGGAAAATATTGTAAACGACATAGATTCTGAAATCAATTCTTTCCATGTAAAATCTGAGTTTCTATTCGAGTAACACAAGTGATTCTTTCAAATGTAAATATTACAATCAATATGGGGATCGAACAACTCAACGAGCTTAGTACGTTATTCTATTAATCGGTTATACACAGATATAACTGTTGCGTGGTAATAAAAAGGAGACAAAGTAATAAAAAACATTTTTGAGTTTATACAGAAAATGTTGAATCACTATTGATCAGCATTTTAAACTCGTAAGTACCATACGCGCCATAAGTTTTGGATACCTTTTTGTTATCACACTGTGTACAATACAGTTGAAAGCTTGAAATATTTTATCAGCTAATGACGCTTCATAAGCAAATTGTGAATAGTATCAAAATAATTTGCAAAAAATTGAAATGTAATAAGAAGATATCTACTAACAAACAAAATACTATGTACGTAAATTCTTCAGAATCCGTTGTAAGTACATATAGCTTACTTACCTGCATTTTGCAAATACAAGTATTTTAATTATTGGTATTACTTACGAAGTATCACGTATTGTTAAACAAAAATGTACAAATATAACTAGATCAAAGTTTAATACAAAAACTCATTTTGTGGCGCATGTAAGGGAAACTGAACTCTGTATTAAAATTAAATCTATATTTACCATCTAGTCATCGATAAAATATCCACTGAGCAAGGATTAATATTTCATTGTATTTTTTATACTAAATTAGTACAAATAAAATTAATTTACAACAAAATGTAAGCAATGCGTATATTATCTTATACAGTCGAACCTCGATAACTAGAAAACCTCTATAAGTCGAATTTTTTTCATTCCCTTCCGCTCCGCTGTAAACATCTCTGCATCTCGAAATAAAACTTCCTTAACTTGAACTATATTTTGCATGTTAAATTATGTATTTCACCTCTACAACTCGAATTTAGAAGATCTCCGACCTCTACAAGTCGAAGTTTACTTCTGCATATGTATTACGAAACTTCGTAGAAGGATCTCAAAATATTGAGGAAAATGTTTTCTCTGCATTATTCCCAATTGAAAATGCTATTGATTTACAATAAACTAAAAGACTAGCACAAGGCAAAATCACATTTTTTTAAACGATTTTATTCAGCTTCGATCCTCTGTTTGTTTGTATGTTTGTTTGTTTGTATGGTTCAAATCTGGCAACTCAAATTTAACCCACTTCCAACTATCCAATTGTCTTGAAACTTTGCAGGCTTGCGTAGTTTGGATGGCAATACAATATTTAAAAAAAAAAAAATTAACCCCGAGCGGGTGAAAAAATTACTCAGTCATCAATAAATATAACACATAACCATATAATCCAAACGACTTGAAATCAGCCACTCGCATTCTTTACGGAAACGACAAAAAGCCGCCGCGTTCTGGTCGCCAGTCGCATCGCGATTTGAAATTAAATTAAAAAAACTATAAAATGAAAAATATATAAAAAAAAATTTATGTTGAACGATTTTATTAAAAATGCACTAAGAACTAAAAAATGATTCTTTTCTTGTACTGCAATTTCGATGGTGTTTTTCACTTTAAATAAAATCGTGAAGCAGGATTTTTCATAACAGAATATGAATCAATTTAATACAGCATCAAGCGTCGAAATAAATTTGCTGTGAGATACCCTGCTCCACGATTTTATTTAATGTGAAAAAACACCATCGAAATTGCAGTACAAGAAAAGAATTATTTTTTAGTTTTTAGTGCATTTTTAATAAAATCGTTTAACATAAAATTTTTTTTATATATATTTTTTTAATATGTAATAAAGAGTAATATTTCGTAATTATTTTTATATATGTAGATATATATGTAGTACATATTAAGTTGTAGGTATGCAATATACAATTGACTTTTAAAACTGGAATTTGTCTTGCTTTACAGCTTCACAAGTCGAAAAATGAGCAGTCTTACAAAAACCTCTATAAATCGAATTGTCGTTTGCTGAACCTCTCTTACTAGAAAACTCGATAAGCCGAAACCTGTATAATTCGAAGATTTTCTCCCTCCCCTTCAGATTCGAGTTATCGAGGTTCGACTGTAATAACTACATTATCTAAGTATTATTATAAGAAAAAATACATTTTTTATACATTAACTTACCTATTGCTCTTGATACACTTAAAACTCCATTAACTCTCATAATTCCCATACTTCGCATCACCACTCCTCCCATCTTTCGTATCCTTTGTATTTCGTCCTAGGAGAAAAAATCAATACGTCTTGTACGGTTTATTAAAAACTTTGCAAACACACTATGTCTAACAAATATCATTTGTTTCGTGTACCAGCATCGTCTAACCCAAAATTTTCTATCAAACGTGTCATTCAAACGGAGAATATAATTTAGTATTCGCAAATTATCATTAAAATTATCAATCAAGAAAATTTTATTTCAAGATGACGGTCATAGGAACACAGATCGATAGTGATAAAAGATTATTACAATTCAAAAATTATGAAGACTATTTAGATTCACTGGTAACATTTGTTGATCTCGGATATTTAGGAAATCTTAATGTCGCGCATGAATTAGCTGCGCTTGGGTATCGCTGTACGGGTGAAACTCTCAGTAGACATACATTCTATAAGCGTTTGGAAGCTTTGAAAGCTTTACTCTTCCCAATCTATAAACCATACGAGTTAACATCGGAATTTGTAAGACCAGCTAATAATTTCATGGAAGAACTTGCACTCCGAGAGCGTGCGAACAGACTAAAAATCATATCTACTATTATATTCATAAGAAATCTTGCGAAAGTTCAGTTCGAGGTGTCTGGTTACATTGATTTTAGCGAAAGAATTGAAAAGGAAGATTGGTCAGCATATTTTGCAGGACAGAAAAAATTATGGCCCCATCCATCTGATCTTGCTTACTATCATTGGAGATCGAGCAAAACGTATCTGAACGACACTTCAAACTATCAGCCAATTATAGATCCGGATCGAGGTCTCCAATTCAAAAACTGTCGTGACAGACAGGTTATTAATGTTGATCCTGAAGCACCGTCTCCGGGTGTCGATACCACACGAATAAGAATACATTGTAGGAATTATAACCACATAGTACTATATGATCATGTTATGCGGAGCAAAAGTTAAACAAAGTATATTTCAAAGATTCCCCAGTCTGTGTTTCAGCGTGTTTGCAATGTTAAGTAAATAACTGTGTACGTATACTTACTTCACGATGAAGACGATGAGGATTTACTAATTGAACAATACTGTCACGTTTTATTAGCATAGCTGAGGAATCTCCTACCCAGGAAACGTATAATTTTTTATTCAACAGTAAGGTGCAAACTGCAGTAGTTCCGCCGCATACTTTCTAAACGAAGAAACAAGATATTAATAACATTTTAAATGTTGATCATATTATCTAAGAGGAACGTGCCGCTTTACATCAATTTCTGTTACTCACTTGAGTCTTAGATTTCTCTATGAACTGTGCGTCGGTAGTAACAAAAGCATCGCGTAAGGCACGCTCCGGGTTAGTAGGATAAAATATGCTTTCTGCTAAATACTGATGAAGGTGCGTAGCGCAATATACTGCTGCGTCTTGTCCTGCGTGCCCATCGAATACTGCATAGTAATTTGCTATAGAATCATCCTAGAAATTAGAAATATTTGTTTAATATAATATTCGCGGTGTATCTGTGTATACTATAATAAAAATTTCATGGTAACACTTACAGTAATACCAAACGTAGCATGTAAGTCATGTAAGACCACATAGCGGTCCTCCATTTTTCTTCTGCAATTTTTGTTCCCACCTGCTGCGACTTGTGGCAGCGGTGTTGACGGAGGTGGTGGCAATAATGCCAACCTACTATTCTCCAGGTAGCGAATACATATTTCATTCACTTTTCCAGTAATGGCTTGCATTAATTTCAGCGAAGTATACGCTGTAAGATAACACGTGTCATCGAAGACTTGTTCTGTTTATATATAGCAAAATAAAGGAATTTATTGCGATGAAACTTACTCTTTTCTTGGGACTTGAATCCACAATCTTCTGGCTGCTTTTTGCACATGGATTTGATTTCCTGTATTACTTGATGAGCCAAGTGTGCTTGTAAGCTGCATGGACATTGCCTAAAAAATTGTAAAATTAAATTAAATGTTGTAGGAAACTGTAATCCACTGAAATAACAAACTTCATAAGTTTTAAAAACTATTCTGAACATAGAACATAACCAATACAAGATGCCTGACAGTAAGAGATGTACGTAACTTTGGATTGGAAAAATTCGGATACTGTTTGATATAGTAAAAATTATATCGTCATAGTTGTAATCATGGATTTTTCGTTTCGAAATTCTTTCAACCGTAAGCATAACAATTTTAATTTGTCTGAGAATAATTCTAAATTGCATAGAAACACATCTAACTTTATAGACATGCATTAACATTTAGGAGGATATCTACGATGTCGATACTTTTCTTATCACTTTCCATTTCTGATAATTCTTTAGAAAAGAAGCTTTGACTTCTATTAATGAAGCTATATAATAGTAGGAAATATCAGCAATAAAACATTTAAAATATTATGTTGTACGAAGACTCTTCGTTAAGACTAAGATATTTTAGACTTCAAAACATGTTTAATGTGTAATATAAAAAAAATATGTAAGTAAGGGAATATTAATGACACTTAATTTAATCCAAGAAGAATTTATTTGTTATTTGGAAATAATGTGTTTTTCATTCGTTATCTAGTAAAGGTAAATGAGGAATGACTTATTATTATAATACTTAAAAATGCATAATGTTTTAAAAGGTAAATATTCAATTAAATTTGAAATAATTCATAACTTAGATATTTAAAAAATAGAATAAACAATATTTTATATAGTGGTCATTAACACGACGCTATTTCATTTACATAGTTTTTATTTAATAGAACAAAGAATGTCAATACGTATGTTACAAAATAAGTATCTTAAACGAAGAATAATAAATAATATTATATTTTAATATTTTTTCACATGAAACTTTTACTCTCAAGAAGACGTTGTCAAGGCGATGTCTCACTTTTTGATGAGACTCATATTACTGAAAGTAGAGACTACGTAGAAATTAACGCATTAAGCCTATTGGCTTTCTCTCCCATAGGCCGTTTAAAAAAAAATAATTAAATTCTTCCAACGCTTACGAGTTTATAATTTTCACATTTCTTCTTTGGTGGAATGTTATTAAGTGGAAAATACTTGCGGGAACACTGCATTGCGTTGCGACCAGTTGTGTGACATTTCTGATTTAAAACCATCCCGAGATTCGGCTGGGAAATTTTTGTACGAGATTTCGAGAACAACTCTGTGTAGGTATACAATACCCAGTAGCGCACTCAGGATTTAATGTTTGGGGAGCCGAGTTAAACGGAGAAAAATCTTTTTAATGCAAATTCCCAGTTTTTGGTTCCTTTTTACAACGCTCTTAAATTGCTTCAGTCGTGGTTACATTAATCTCCTTTTTCCTGTTTCTTTGGGGGGTGCCAGGGCCCCTTGGCTCCTCCTCTGGGTGCGCCACTGACAATACCACACAGAGTGATTGAGTACTCAAGAATATCTCAATTATACCCACGTAACCCACATGACAAGTAAAATCTAGCAGTGAAGTTATTTATCACTAGGCTGCGGAAGTTCGTGCAAGTATGATAAAACGTATTTAAGTGCATATTTACGCACTTTCGTAGAAATCACGAAATTCATAAAATTTTGTTTAATCAATATATGTACATATATATGTGTGATTTTGCAAAACTATTATATCATAGGAAGTATTGTACATATCACGTTTGAGAAATAATTCAAATTACAATAAACAACATCAAAGTGAGAATTGGTTAGCATTTGGCAGAAAAACTAAGTTTAAATGCTGAAAATGATCTTTCTATGTAGTCACACGATTTTACTTTAGCATATTGAAATTTACTCCAATGGCTACTCATCTTTTGGAAAGTCATCTTGGTAGCACTTCTAGCATTTGGGAAAACTGTTGTGAAAGCTTTGTTTTTTTTTTTAAGACGCTGCGAAATTTTCAAGATATTTTTTGCCCACAATCATTGGGAATGTAATTCATGTTTAACATCATTCCAGTCACCAGACCCATCGATTCTATTAACCACAGTCTTACTGTCTTTAGTTATTCGATCGTAAATGACAAGCTTCCAAAATGAGCTTTGATTATGTATGCTAAATCCGAAGGGAGAGCATCTTCCTTTTAAATCTTCCTACACCGATGCAATTTATTAAAGCAGCATCGCCGGAATCAAAAGATTTAAGAATATCGTTAATTGCCTCGAAATTAAATTAAATTGCTAATTTGTAAGCAAATATATTTTTATAAAAATATGCGTTTCCATAAAGTTCCGCAATCTACTTATCAATTTTATATTTTCTTCTGATCACCATTGTAGATCTCCACCCGTTTAAACATTTACTAACAATTTGTGAAAATAGGAAAATCTAGTGGACAGTAAACAATATATTCATATACGTATTTTATTTAGATATGAGGAAGTTATGGAGGGGAGAAGTAATTCGGAAACAGTCTTCGCCTCGGGAACAAGGAGACTGCGCTTTCGATAAATATTTAACCGAGATCGGAAGTACACACAACAGCGACACGCACGTCGCGACTATATTAGAATCCGAGTCTTTTCAACTTTTGCATGGAAGTAGGATTCAAGAACAGGCTTTGTTGCAGCCGTTGAAAGCAGAAGATCCTGGAGAATCGCGCGACACAATTCTATTACCAATTTCGGAACATCAAACGATCCAAGGAATGACATCGATCGTTGGCAATTATCAACATGAACGAAACGACAATCTCGACGAGTATTTCAAGGCTGTGGGTATGTTTAAAAGTGCAACTAAAAATGATTGCGGCATACCTTACGATGGCAGCAAAAATAAGTATGATCTGTAATATTATCTTCCGGGCATAATTGTGGACGAAACTAAAGCTTGATTTTATTACTGTGTTCTTCAAAATTTTGTATTTTAACTAAGAAGATATTTATATATTTTTATAACTATTTACGTTCGCATATGGTATATTGCGATTTTGTGCTTATTAAATATTTCGATTATTAAATAAAGAATCAAACCATCAGTCTCAATGAATTATTAATTTGAAGACCTAGTTGATAAGTTACATTGAACAATTTATTTTCGGTTTTACATGGGTAAGTAAAATTTTGTCCCGAGTGGTATCGCATTGAAAATTGCCAAACGTACAAATCGAAATTAAAAAGGATTAGTTTCTAATAATTGTAGATATGCACTCACAGCCTGTGTCACAGGTGTGCCATACATTCCACGGAAAATGATGAGCTTGTCCCATCCGCAACTGCAAATTTCAAACGACGGTGATAAATGGACTATTCGTACCATTTCAATGATACGAACGGTAGAACTGACGTTTACCCTAGGTGAAGAATACGAAGAGCACATGGCCGCTGGGGTTACGTTAAAAGTAACTTTTTCTGCATTTTATTAGGCTTTTCATGTAATTATCTCCTAACATTTAGGATCACATCGCCGCGACGCAATAATATTGTATGTTATGACAGTTAGAGCGTTATAATTTTGAGGAATTTGTTTCTGAAAAACTATTAAACTATTTTCAAAACCTATTTTTGTGTTTGAAATAGTGTATTTTAGAAAGTATCTCATAATTTTTTTATTTAAAATTTGTTATCAATAACGAAGGTGTGGTCGATCTTCCGGAGGTCTTCTAAAAAAATGTGTTTTACGGTGACCACTGCTACTCGGTACTGGATCATCAGAAATTAAAAATTAAAAAAGATTTATTTAGAATATTAAATTGTTTAGTCTTAGAATGAACGACTTTTCGAAATAGTAATTCGATACAAAATGGCGAACATTTTTTTAAGCTAAAGTTTAACTTTTTAACTGACTTCAAAAAGGAGGAGGTTATAGATTCGACCCGTATGTATTTTTTTTTATGTTTGCCGCGTATAACCCTTCAGCATATGGACCGATTTTGATAAAAAAAATTTTATTCGAAAGAGGGCGATGCGCCCCGGTGGTCCCATCCTACACTGCATCAATATTGGCCCAATATTTTGCCAGTTCTGATGAATAATAAGGCTATTATCATCTAACTATTATTATTTTATGTACTATTTTATGTATTATTTTTGTGTCAATATATATAAAACTAAAATATCAAAAATAAAAAAAATTTAAAAGCAATTAAAACCAACTTCAAAAAAATAAAAATACACTAAAAAGTAAAAAATGATTTTTTCCTTTATTTACTCTACGACTCATATTTTTTAAGTCGGTGCTTCATAATTTGCACTGTGAAAATCTGGCGCCGACTTAAAAAATATGAGAGTCGTCGATTAAATAATGGGAAAAATTATTTATTACTTAGTGCATTTTTATTTTTTTGAAGTCAGTTTTAATTTTTTTTAAATTTTTTTATTGACAAAACAGTCGCTCGTTTTTCCGATTTGTTACCCAACAGCGTCGCGAATTCTTCGTACATGCATTTACACGCGCGCACGCACACACACATTGCCTCAAACTACTTCGGGGTAGAGTTCTCCAACTGACCGTCGTTCATAAACAGAGGACACCACAATCAGTCTTGAATTGCTAGGTCGGTAAAACAGTCAAAGTTGGGCCACGAAAGTCCATAAAATGTTAGATCTATTCTGTACCATGTCTATTACCTGACTATGATAAAAGTTGTGTCTACTTAGTAACTAATGAATTGTTCCAATCAAACACAAGTGTAAGATCGAAAACGCATCAGTTTCTAATGCGGATAATTGGTAATGCAGATTCCATATAAGGTGATAAAGAGTTAAAATATAATTCGTTTCAAATACTATTTTAGTTTTTTTACATTAAAAAAAATAGTGCGTCGACGTTAATATAAGAAAAAAGAACTATCACTTTCACGTTTTGTCATTTATACTCACACAAATGTTTCTATGTTTCTGTTTAGAACGTGACTACAATGGAAGGAGATAGCCTGGTGACAGTTTCAGTCGGTCCCGATAACAACAAAGTCGTACGGAAGTATGAAACCACAGAGGATGGTGTGCTGTTGGTACGTTCCATTTTATGACTTTCAACGATATTGGAAAAATACTCCTAATTTATTCTTATTTCTAATTTTGTAGAAATAATTATAAGTATTTTTAAATGAAACAAACAATTTATTTTTATTTTTTAAATGTATGTTAAACAAGGTTGGATACAACTGTGTAGAACTAACGATTGACTGTTAAGATGAGAATTTTTTATTAGTAACTCCAGTGTTCCGAAAAAGTCGCGCAAGATGGGCGTTACGGATGGCTGACTTAAAAGTGGAAGTAAATTCCGATTGATGCGGTAGCCGTAAGTCAAACGTGCCAGCATGCGACAGGGATAACTTGGGTTCGAGGCTTGGTGGGGTGGTTTCTATTTTTACCACGTTTCATTTACTTACTTAATTTCGCGTCACTTTGTATATTATAAAAAATTATATTTGATATTTCTTGTTGGAGTATTTAAATATAAATGAAACTTTGGATGTCATCAGAGTACAAAATTATAAAGAACTCTAAATAATCTGGATTTCCCCTGTGAAAGAGCATTCGAGTACTAGTACTATGTACTAGTCAAAATTTGCTTGGTTGTCGTCCCGCCTTTGTTGCACTTTTGCTTACGTAAAACGAAATAAAAATATTGAACATCCTCCTATAAAAATTGTATTCTGCTAACATTCAAATATCGATTTACCCCCATGTTGAAATATTGAATCGAAAAAAGGTAAGTCACACAAAATCAAACGAGGAAAATATATAAAGAAAAAAATACCCTCCTTACTCAAGCCACCAACCCAAGTTTCCCCGGTTATGATTCAGCACACTTGACCTATGGCTACGGCATCAATTGCGAGATCGTTGTCACTTTCCAGCAATTACGGGTATACGTACATTGCATGATTAATATTATCCTCTATCAGAATGACCAAGGGTTAGCACCTAATATCCTATGATTTGTTTATTCTCATCGACTCCCACGTTTTCTAAAGTATATCGTGACCAGTATATCGGTCCAGATCGTAACCGCTTCCTTTTAGTCCAGTAGTCCATTAATGTTTCTTTTTTCTTTTACATAAAATCAGCTGACTTTGTTGTGAAATCAAAATCGAGCGCCTACAGGTGCTAATAGCATTAATAAGATGAATTTAATTCGGAGATGTGCAAATTAAGTTCCGGAGCTTATTATTAACCACTTTCGCTAGTTGATGCTGTGTACGTCCCACACAAACAAAATACCCCGAGTAGAGGGGAACAAAAACACTTAAGTAAGGGCTCCAGTTGTAGTCATCGCTGATATAAAGAATAATTCATTTTTTAAATTCCATTATAATTTGTTTATCATGCGTAGGGAGTATATGTTTACGGTGTCTTAAAATTAATTTCAAATAAACCTACCTAAACGAATTTTTGTCATTAGAATCGTAACTTAAAGCCTAACATTCGTAGAGGATATTTATGCATTACAATTTTGCACATTTCTATTATTTATAAATACTTTTGAAGTTACAAATGCCTTTGTATTAATTTGTTTAATTACTAGAATCATTAGTACTCAATATTAGCAACAAATATTTGGCCCGTCAAATTTCGTGTATTTATATTACGTAGATATATCTGTTTTCTATATTTTAAAAGTTCGCAAAAATCTCGCAAAATATTAGAACACTCATGTTGCATTCTCTATTTTCAGACAATGACCCACGAAAAGAGCGGCCAAGTAGCGAAACGCTATTTTACACGTCTTTCGTAAATCTTGAGTCACATTCGCAATGGGGAAAAGCGATTCTTCTATTTCTTATTCGCGTCATTGATATTTGATATACCCTTAAGCGCATCGTTAAAAATAATTTAAAGACGGCAAATGTATTGCGCGAGAACAAAAGCATCCCCCAAAAAATGCCCGCGATCGCCGTAGGAAAAAAGCAGCGGATCGATTGTAAACGTTCCCACTGTCATTTAAAGCGTTACAGCCCCACCTACTTTTATTGTCCCGTCACGTGTTGCCCGACACGACGAACGTGTGGATAAACAATAATCGGTGCACGAGGAAAAATAAAGTGACGATTAACCTTTTAAATACTTGTCTGTTATTTCACCAAAAGCCACCAGATTATTTCCCTGGCGCATGAAGATGCAAAGGCACGTGACGAGGTGAAAAGTCGTGAGAAATTGTCAGTTGGCAGTACCTGTACCGCGTCTGTTTACACTCGAAGCCGGTCCGCCATAAAAGCTATCAACGAATAAACACAACCCATGTCTCTGTTCCACGCACCGCTGACACGCACCGCACTATATTATTTGTTTAAAAACTACAGTGACTTACGTCTGGTTGAGATACTGTAGAGTCACATTGATGATCTCACCGACGATCTCGGCGTCAGTTACATTATACGAGTTGACCGAGACGGGCAGCTGATCGTACGGGTTTACCCTGGCGACGAATTCGGCGAAGAAGCGGCTGTACGCTCCGAGATAATCGGCATCGGTGCAATCTTCCGCCATTCTTTTCTATCCACGCGAAAAGTAGCAGGCGAACGAACACTTCTGTCCACACGAAGAGTACGCAACCCTCCGCCACGAAAAAAACAGCGAGTCAAACCGTTCACGAGAAGACGTTAACACGATGCTCGGTGGCTGTATCTGTCGGAGAGTTGGATTACCGCACACGGAAATAGGAGAGCGGAAGTAGGAGAAAAAGTGTGTTTGTAAGTGAGCGAGAGTGTGCGTCGTGTGTATCTCGAGCGACGCAGAGAACTGTCGTTCGTCCAACTGAGCTTGTACTCTGCGATCAGCCTATATAATCGACGATAGGCGATATTTGTATTTAGGTTACGTCACTCATTCAACATTGCTTACGCCCGTCGCACTACGGGCCGCCGGATCGAACGACGCGTTTCTCCGCTTGTGTCTCTCT
This sequence comes from Andrena bucephala, assembly GCA_947577245.1. Classification (NCBI taxonomy): domain Eukaryota; kingdom Metazoa; phylum Arthropoda; class Insecta; order Hymenoptera; family Andrenidae; genus Andrena; species Andrena bucephala. The sequence continues at coordinate 110,874,213 of OX387715.1, forward strand.
TTCTCTCTCTCTCTCTCTCTCGGAGGGCGGTGGGGAGGATTTGCCGCGACGTTTAAAACACTATCTCTCCCGCTTCTTCGACTCGCTTTTTGCGTTTTCCTTTTGCCAGACTGGCCACTTGCGGATCGACTCTCTCGTAACGGAGGAAAAAATGCGTAACGGAATTCACCCGTGCGGCGCAGTGCGCATGCCCGGCACGGAACGCTGCGTTCCCCGCGCGTGCACTACTCCGCCTCTTCTCTTTGTTATGCGATTCTGTCGATTGTTATCTTTCAGGTAACCTGTGCCGGCACACAAGTATACTTCCTTCCGACTTTTACAACCATTAAGGCCTCGTACACGTTGAGATTTGTATCGATATACACGTTGCAATTATCAGTATCGCAATACAAATTCCAACGTGTATTTGACTGCCTCGGTATCGATGCATCAGTATCAGCTGATATCGTCGCCTGTATCAATGTCCTCAGCGTCGATACTTCGAGTGTGCAACTGATATAAATATCGACATGTTTCAACGTATATGTTGCCCTTGTATCGCGCCACCAAAGTTTACTTTTTTCTTTTTCATACGCAACACTTTTAGATGTTCTAGATGCAACAACTGAGAAATAAGTTTAGCATGAATGTTACCAGGAAATTTCATGAAACACGAGTGCAATCGAAGTAATATATGAAATTCAGAATGACGCGCACATGTAGAGTTGTGCTTGTATTTATTGCTGTTTTCTCTGATAATAACGTTACGTTTCATTCCTGATGTTATTAATTGCATACGATTGTATTGGAAAAATATATTTAAACTATGTATATACCTAATAATTTATGACACGTAGACCAAGGCGTAGTTCGGTTTTTTAAGGTGCTCCGTACTGTTATGATCGCCAACGGAACCGATCGACAGTTATAGTCGTGATTTGAACACGGTGTATCGACAACCGTCGCGATATTTTCCAAATCATCCTTTTATATTCCATTTAATTATATTAAATATAAGTTCAGTCAAATTAAGTGTAATTCATTTAAACGTCCAAGATGTGTTGTATTGAATATTTAGTGTATCGGAGAACTCAAGGCCGAACTCGATGTTTCATGATTCCGTCTCAACATGTATGTGTTGTTTGATACTAGACACAAATCTCAACGTAAACAGGGTCCTTTGAAAAACGTTTTGAATTCGATGAAAATATCACAAGTAATGTTACTTTTGAAACAATTTCACGCGCAAATTTTTAATTTCATATTATCATATAAAGTAAAGTATTTCTTTTATTTCACCGTGCGTAAATAACCCACATTTAAGTTTGTCGAATTGAGTATGAATAATGTAATGCACTTGCAAACAGTTGTCTTTCTGTGTATCTTTTCAAGATATTCGTTCCGCAATTTATCATTAACAATCATATGGATATTTGCTTTTATAAATAAAAATATATATGTTGAATAAAAAAGCCAAGAAAAGATTTTTTATAATATATTAATATAATTATGAGTTTTATGTACATTCTATACTATATGTACAGATTACTATACAGTTTTACCTACGAGAAACTGACATGCCAAATGACATAAATCTGTTTCCAGTTTTCACATGTTTTATTAATTAACAGTGGCGGACGAAAGAAAGTTTACAACTTTTAAAATCGCATAACTTTTTTAGAATTGGTGCAAACGACATGAGCTTTTTTGAGAAGCTAGAAGGATTAGTTTGCTAAGTGACGTGTTTCGCCGTTTTGAAAAAAAATGCAATTGGTTGGAATAGCAAAAAAAAATAGTAAATGTCGATGTTTAAACTTTTTTTTGTGAGTCTGTAATGAAAGTTTAAAAAAAAAGAACAGTTTGTAGATTGAAGTAAGTTGTATACATGCCTAAAATTTCATTAAAATCGGTTAACGTTGCTCTGAGCTATAAACGCTTAAATGATCGCAGAATAAGGTCGAAAATTGCAAAATTCCCGAAATCAGCGATTTTTCTTGCTATTCCGACTAATTGCATTTTTTTTCAAAACGACGAAACACGTCACTTATCTAACTAATCCTCCCATATTCTAAAAAAAAACTCATATCGTTTGGACCAATTTTAAAAAAGTTATGCGATTTTAAATGCTGTAAACTTTCTTTCGTCCACCACTGTATTTAAACTTGACTGTTTCCTAAACTTATGTTTCTCACATTGTGTCTTGCGATCAACATTATAAACTCAGTAAATTTGCAGAGGAATGACCGAAACTTAAATTTCTTAATAAAATTGAATGCAAAATGTTAATTCCTTAACACGTATTTTTATAGATTTATGTTAATTAGTATCTCAGTTTCTCATGTTGCGATATTTTAAAAAGCTATATGTATATTCTTTACATTATGGTACAATAACTTTTTGTATTCCCTTCACTTTCTGCTTTCAAGTCGTCGCTCATGTACTTCAAATATGAATTCTCATTTTTTTTAGCTACCCACTTGGGTAACGGTGTGTTCCAATCCTCTGGAGGTTTATCCCTTCTCTCCCAAACATTGTTTCTATAATGACCTTCTAACCTTTCCATTCTATGCTTCTTCTCACTGGTTATTAATTTTTCCTATATACGACAAAATATTTTTTAAAACATTTGAAATATTAATATAAGCAAACCTTTATGGAATATATTTTTGTAGTGATATTTTACATATGCTGCGTAAGATTTGTATTTATCCCAGAGGTAACAGTTTTCGTAGTCCTCTTTCCATTGTGTGCAATCAATTGTTTTTCCAAAGACAAAATACTGATGGAAGCGGGCCCTTATGCTCCTACAGTCGTCGTATTCTTCCTTGTATATCGCGCATGGTCTTACCTGAAATATACAAAGTATTAATTTACTTTGTAAATTAATAATGATGTGACTTTATTATTCATTATAGAAGTTTAAATATTTCATGTGACTATAATGTAAGACTGTACCATCCATATGTTTTTACGAGATTGATTTTCTGGTTCAAGTCCTGTTTCAGTTGTTTCGTTTGGTTCAGGCATTTTATTTTGTATTTTTTTGTATGGTTGAGTTACCCTGCTCACGTTCCCTTTAATTATACAAATAATTATAACAGTTTAAATTAACAATTCCAAACGACCGATGTACTTAGATTATTTAGAAAATAAATTTAGTCAGCTATCATTTTCATGGAATAATAGCAGAAATGTTTAACCGCTACAAGAGGTTAACAGTCTTTGGAATATCCCATTGCGCAATATTCATCGTGAGAAACAATTATGATAATGTCCCAACGCTCACATGACATGTATAAATATTCAAAAACTAGAAATGAAATGTGATACTTGCTTTGAAATATTTTTTAATTTTCATTATCAACTACTCAAATCATTGTTTGAATCACAATCACATCACATGTCTGTGTCGTCTGCAATCGTCTGTATATGTCTATGGTTTGAACCATGGTGTAATCATAGACCTGAGGGACGGTGGGAGCATAGTTTCGAGCTTAAAGCCTCGTTCAGATTAGTCAAGTTACTTGAGTTCAAGTCGCTTGAATTTAAGTAACAAGAAACTACTTTAAAGTCTCGTTCACATTAGTCAAGTTTAGTGGCTTCAAGTCGTTTCGTGACTTTAAGTTCACACTTGTACGTACGTTCGCACTATTCAAGTTGTATTATTTCAAGGCAAGAAAAGTTGAAACACTCTCTACTTCGCTTGAAACTTGAAAGGATATTTCAAGTGAAGTGAATAACAGGTTAGTTTACTGATTTCGAGCGACATGAAGCCAGTAAACTTGACTAATGTGAACGAGGCTTAACAATGTAAAATTGTTATTCACTTGACCTATTCGACTTGACTTGAAATACTCTTTCAAGTAAAATAGTGTGACCGTTCGTACAAGTGTGAACTTGAAGTCAGTTGAAGTAAGCTGACAGCCTTTTGATTTTGAAAAGTTAGGTTATAATCATAAAACAATGACTACTTAAGAATATACTCCATTCCATATAAAAGCGAACTCACGCCCCCTACCGATTTAAGACCGATCTGCGCAGCTCCCACGGATCTGACACACGCGATTGGTCGTAGCACTTTTGCGATTGGTCGTAACACTTTCCCCACCGGTTTCCTACTAATCAGTAGTATATCCCTGCGCGGAGCGAGTCAGCTCTAAAGTGGAATGCAGTATAGGTGGAGTAATGACAAGATTTCTAAATTCTTAGAAATGTGTAAGAAATATAACATTTTATGGAATAACGAAAGAGATCACCTCCTTTGAAGCCGCTTTAGATATCTACTTACTTCGAGTAATCTTAAAAGTAACTTGAAGGCAACTGACACTTCTGAACGCAAACTTGAAATCAAGTTATTTGAATTCCAGCGATTTGAAGTGAAGTACGTTGACTAATGAGAACGAGGCTTTAGACCATAGACAGGATATAAGATGTGCTCTAGGGGTGTGCACTTTTCATATATTTCTGTTGGCAAAATCAGCACTCTCTGGCGGATGTTGCCCCTAACTAAATCATAAAAGGCGGCAAAATTGAAACCTCGAATTATGGTATTGGTTACGAGGGAACACATCAAACCCGCACACGCCAATTGTATTGGGGCGTTTACAAAAAGTAGTTCTCAAAAAATATTTTCTTACAAAAGCCCCATTAAAATCGGCGTGTGCGGGTTCGATATGTTCCCTTGTTAGTTAATTTCATCACACACAAAAAATAAATAACTAAAATACAATTTCTATATATATATATATATATATATATATGACTATAAATAATTATAAGTCATAGTCATACTACCGTTTGTATTTTACTCATTCAATTTTAAGAAGGAGGAATTGTTTGAATATCTGACTTCTATTCTAACAAAATTTCCTCGACTTTTACTCTAATAATAATGCCAATGCGAAAATTATACCAATGCGAATAGAATATTATGAACAACATTCACAATCTATAAATAAATAGTGCTAGAGTCCGATCTCAGCACGCAATCGTGTCTTTATCGCAATAATAAAAGTAGATTTTCTAAATATCAAACAGTTTATTAATATATATCTGAATTTCAGAATGCAAATAACAGTAGAATAATTTTGCACATAGGAGTACTCTGGCAACGTCTCTGCAATTATGCTGTGCAATATTGCAATCTTGCACCGCAATATTGCCGCAACTTTGCTGCAATGTTATGGTGCTATATGAGGTCTGATATTTTTTTGGGGGGGGGGGGGTGTGATTTCTACGCGTGTGTCTCGGTAACACAATTGACTACAGTGGATATAATGGAAACAATGGATTTTAGCGAGTAAACAAGTCTGGTGTAATGCAACGATACCCTTCAATTGTGGATGAAGTGATAAAGAAGAAGAGATCAATTTCGTCGCAGCTTCTCTGAGGGGAGTGACCTCGTGCAACAGTGGCTTTGAGTACCACTGCTCGACCCTTCGCCGGGGTTGCCCCGCGTGCACCGCTGCATACCTTTAAACGCTTATAATTAACAAACGAAGCCTCCACCGCAATATTGTTATTTTTGATTTTCGTCTTAGTCTGGTGTCGAGAATCACCCCTTAAATTTATTCCCACGTGTAGCCGAACACCTGTATTGGTTCTGACTGAAACAATTATGAAGAACCGATATTCTGAATAACTGTTATAAGGAACCGAAATTTCTGACTATATCGATTTCGGTTACGGTTCTACGGTCCGTAACAGTTATTATATCGGTTTTATAATAGTAACGTATGTATCAATGTCGTTTCTATTCATTAATTATTAAGAAATTGATGAGGTACCATTTAAGCGACCAGTACGATACTGCCAACTCTCCCCTATAAAAGGGGTCGTCCTTAAATTACGTAAGGCTTTTTAGGGAGGGGGAGAGGGTCGCGAATTTCTTACATTTTCTTACAAGGAGGGGGGGAGGGAGTCGGGTAGCGTCTTACGTAATATTTTTAACCTAATTTTCAATAAAAACAAATTCTATCATTAATGTTCCAGAAAAATTGTTTTAGTTAAAATTTCCCGAAACCGATGTAAATGAATTATATAAACTTTTAAAAGAATTTTAAAAACCGAAAAAATTCAATGTAAAAAATATTACGTAAGAAGGGGTTTGCAATATCAAATCTTACGAATTCTTATACTAGGGGAGGAGGGGGTAAGATATCGCCAAAGTTACCCTTACGTAATTTAAGGACGGCCCCTAAAACAGAAACGAAGAATCTTCTATATAAATAATCTATATATCTATATATATCTTCTTCTATCTTCTATCTTCTATCTACTATCTATATAAATAAAAATGTAAATTTTCGTTTGTTAAAAATCTTAAATCTCCGAAAGTTCTTCACCGATTGCTTTGAAATTTTCACACAACGTTGCATTCGAATACCGGCGTGTTTTTATATACCTACTATTATGTAGATGTTACACCTGTGACAGGTAAAAACATGCTTTTTTTGAAAAACAGCGCACCAGACTGAGCCACAGCAACGCGTGGCCGGGTACAACTAGTTTTTCATAAAGTTCGTGTTACCTAGAAATGGATTAGGTATCCCGAGTCCTTAAATTTAAACAAATCAGCCTACTTAATTTCACTAATATTAAACAAACATTTACAATCGATATATATTCCGTGATTTGCTACAATCGTACCAGACTCATACATAAAAATGCAATCAGGAAAGTAGATAGGGAGATTGCACACGCATTGGCGGCTAAACGCGTAAGTACACGGCGCAATCGCGACCGCGATGCGTCCCTCTTATAATGTTTCTTACAACGTCGTCGTTTCGAATTACATCGAAATGATATTTTCAAACAAACTATGAACAGTCCCGCGTCTACGTCATTGTACAGTATGCTTCTAATTTCGTTATATTCTGCGTTACTAAAGCAAGATAATTGTCGTAAGCGTTGTCGTCGGCAAGAACGGCCGCTACAAGACCATGCAAGGCGCCGGCGGCCGCTCCCCACACAAGCAAACTCTGGGAAAACAATATTTTAAACATTTAATGATGTATTGTAGCGACACTGTTGGTTCGTCTAAAAAGAAAAAAAATATGTCTTTATGTCATTATTCGAAGAGATACTTTAAACTACACGCGCTAATTTAAATTAATAAGATGGGGTGTGGTTGGCCGCTACAAGGGCGGCTAACACGCAACGACGAAGGCGGCCAAAACGGCGGTGCCCTTACCGGCTTGATACATAAGGGACTGGGATAAAATGCGAGCTCAGTCCACCTCGTCCACACGCTCAGTTACAACGCAAAATTTTTTCATAGTTCTGTAGAATTTGTTCACATTCTTTTTTTAATATCAAATAATATTCTGGCACGAAAAAGTACGTCGGAAGTATACATTGCGTTTTTAAATTTTGCAAATGTATCATCAACTGTGTAATTCCTTTTTTACATCCAATTTCGTTCACTTTTATTTTGCTCAGAAGATATATATATACTAGCTGATCCGTTACCCGGTTTCACCCGGGAATTATTATTAGTTATTATTTTAGTATATTCAAAATTTCATAGAAATCCGTTCAGGCTTTTAGACGTGAAAGAAGGTCAAACAAACAAACAACGTTTCACTTTTATATATTAGTAAGAATAAGGATAAATACTCGGGATAATATTAAATTAAATTGGTGAGTTAGAGTAGGTACGTCTTGTAGTAGATCCGACTATGGCGTAAGTAATTATCACGTGACATTTATAATTCGTTATTCGTTTCCATGATATGTATAAATAAAATTGTGGATTTAAATGTAACTTTACAGGCTACTATGATCTTATAAAAAGTTCGTCATGTTCGTAATAGCATGAAATATATATGATAATTTATACAAAATAGAGGCGAAATTATATCGATATTATAATATTTACACCTTTTTAAATTTTGCTAAAATACTGTTACAAGCTTCTATCTTTTTCAAAACGTTACATTATATTACACTTAATTAAGCGTAATCACTGTTTCGTCTCTATAATTTTCTAATATCATAAAATAATCTAAATAAAGTCGGAAGGAAACATACGGATATTCTCATAATTGTTAAGATACAAAATAAGCAACATAATTTATTAAAAAACTCTGGCACGTATCATCACTGTCCACATGCTTTCATTGCATTTCTATCGAATCCATTTGTCTCTTCTGCAAAAATCCTATAGATGAAGAAAAACGATACTTTGTACACATAAATAAAGATTACACGATTCTAATTAATATAATGTATGTTAATACCGTATTTATACATTATAGAAAATCATGCGAGCGAGCATAATCATCGTTCTGGTTTTCGCTGCCGGAATTGTTGTGGCGACATCTCAACGTCATGATCACTCGATGTTAGAAAAGAGTTATGGAAAATCACGAGAAATGCGAGCAATTCCACCTCGGAACTCCCAGTGGGCGGTCAATTATGGAAAAAGGCGAAGTGTTGTTGACGCTCCGATGATGAACGAACACGAACGAATTTTATCCACGCTTTTCCGGTATTTTCCACAGGGGTACGTATTATTTCAAATAATAAAGACCGAATTTTGATACTGTTTAGCATTACAAAAAATAAAAAAGAACACTGTATTATTAGATAAAAGGGTGAAAATTTATCATTTAAATAATGGTGATGTAATTCTGACGTAATAAATTGTTACTGTTTAAATTATTTGCTTGCCCTATTCTCGCGTGACCATGGGCGTCCGCGGGGGGGGGGGGGTGCAAAAGGGTCAGTTGCCCTCCCCCCCCTCCCTGGCTTTTGAGAAAAAATCGCTTATTTTTCAAAACTGATCTTTATTAAGTTTTATACTAGAAATGGGAATATTTTTACATTTCGGTTTTAAATTTTTAATTAAATTGGCACTATAAAATGGATTAAAAGAAGCGAGAGGGGTATATTTTTCTTTACCATCATCCCAAAGTTGCCCTCCCCCCCCCCCCCCTGGAAAAAAGTCTGCGGACGTCCCTGCGCCTGACAGACTGCATGTTTAGTCTTCTAGATATATTATTTAAAATTTCGTTTATCAAAAATATTTTGTCTCCTAATGATTTCAGATAATCGGCGCTCCACTGTATCAATTTTTTTTCACTTTCTTACTAATACTACGACATCTCTACGCGCCAAAAGGGAATGTAATCATAATTAAAAATCCTGTAAACATTCCATTCCGTATCACATAAAATTTCTCAATTTTAGAATACCCATGGAGTGGCTATTCGAGCAAATGAAAACAAATCCTGCCTTCGCTGTGAAATTAACGCAGCTACTGATGAACGGACCCGTCGATTTGACGCCAATAATGGATCCTTCCAATTCAGAGACAACATGGTTATATTAAATCTATTATTTAACGATTGCTGGAATTTCATTTGCAAGTACATTCGATGGTCAAAACCAGAAATGTTATATTGAACTATCATTCTCGATTATAAGCGATAATGTAAATCTCTATGCGTTACTTAATCATCTAAGTTAAATAATAAATGTATTAAAAATATTTCAAATGAATTTATACTTATTTGATATCCGAATGCTTTGTGAAGAAGGCATTCCGCAGTGCTATTTATTTGTAGTTTACGAATTTTGTTCGTAATGCTTATATTCGCATTATATAGTACCATTTACGTATTAACATTAATATCAGTGTGACAGTCGAAGAAATTTTGTTACAATAGAAGTCATATATTCAAAGGAGTATTCCCACAACTAATAACTCTTATTGCTGTAGAAACTTTAATATTACGAAAAATATGATCTCTTATTTTAACCCCGATATTATTTACAATATGAAAAAGCATTAGAAATTTTTGGTGAATTGGACAATGTTTCTAGTATCTCCTCAGTCTGTTTATTTTATAAAACAGTTAATCATTCTTGTGTTAAAATGTTAATATTAATTTTCACAATCAGTTTTGTCTAAACTTCTTTTTGTTCAAATAAAGTTAATTTGTTTAGATAGCGATCTTCTAAACTTATCAACACTGTAATAAATGTTATTAATTGCATACGATTGTATTGGAAAAATATATTTAAACTATGTACATTCCGAATATTTATGTATCTTTCTGGACGCCACACGTGGATCGACACGCAGCCAAGGCGTAGCTCTGTTTTTTAAAGGTGCTCCGTACTGTTATGATCGCCAACGGAACCGATCGACAGTTATAGTCGTGGTTTGAACACGGTGTATCGACAACCGTCGCGACATTTTCCAAACCATCCTTTGATATTTCATTTAATTATATTAAATATAAGTTCAGTCGAATTAAGTGTAATTCATTTAAACGCTCAAGACGTGATAAGGACTAGAAAAAGTGGGCATTATGTTTTATTAAATATTTAGTGTATCGGAGAACTCAAGGCCGAACTCGATGTTTCGTGATTCCGTCTCAACATGTATGTGTTGTATGATAATAGACACAAATCTCAACGTAAATAGGGTTCTTTGGAAAACGTTTTGAATTCGATGAAAACATCACAAGTAATGTTACTTTTGAAACAATTTCACGCGCAAATTTTTAAACTCATAATGTCATATAAAGTATTTCTTTTATTCCAGCGTGCGTAAATAGTACACATTTAAGTACGGTTTTGAGTTTAATATACATTGTAAAGCCGAATTTTGATGTCTCCTTGGAATCAAGCCACATTTGCCTGAAACGTTTGTATGCTACCACCAAAAGTAGAGCTGGTATAAATTTTTAATTCTGTTTAATTATGTATGTAAGTTTGTCGAATTGAGTATGAATAATGTAATGCAATTCCAACCAGTTGTCTTTCTGTGTATCTTTTCAAGATATTCGATCCGCAATTTATCATTAACAATCATATGCATGTTCGCTTTTATAAAAAAATATATATGTTGAATAAAAAAGTCAAGAAAAGATTTTTTATAATATATTAATATAATTATGAGTTTTATGTACAGATTACTATACAGTTTTCCTTTGAGAAACTCACATGCCAAATGACATAAATCTCTTTCCAGTTTTCACGTGTTTTATTAATCTACAGTGGCGGACGAAAGAAAGTTTACAACTTTTAAAATCGCATAACTTTTTAGAATTAGTGCAAACGACATGAGCTTTTATGAGAAGCTAGAAGGATTAGTTTGCTAAGTGACGTGTGTCGTCGTTTAAAAATAAGACTTCAACTGTCGTTCGAATTCCTTACATCTAGATTTACTATGCGTAAGATATAGATATTCAAGTATTTCAAATTTCATATACTTTTGTTTGATATTGTACGTCCGATACATCCTTAAGGGTTCGAGCCTTTAGAGTTTGAATCGCGACTCGAGCTCTCGAAGCTCACGGCTCGAAGCACATTTTAACAATTCTTTGAACCATTGAACCATGGTGTAATCATAGATCTGAAGGACGGAGGGAGCATACAATACACCTGTATTGGTTCTGACTGAAACAATTATGAAGAACCGATATTCTGAATAACTGTTATAAGGAATACTTATCAATACGGCAAGAGGGCAAGATGTACTAACGGATCGCTCCCAGCTTTTGTGCTAAAATCGTTGATATAGTGTTGTTTTTTTTTTTTCAATTTGATTGTATAAGCGTCTGCGTACAGTTAATGGGCATCTTTTTTCGGTGTGCGGGACTCTTGGTGTTTTTTTTTTTGGCGTAATTCTCTATAGGATTGCATTTTATAATCGTGCTGTGAAGGTTTGTCAGCTGTTCGGCTTTGTTTTCATCGTGAGTGAACAAGTGTGCGCGCACATATACACGTATACACGTATCCTGGCACAACATAACACCTCCGTGGTTGTCAACTTGATCTTGCACATCTAACACAGGTCTGGTATCTCTGGGTTCGTCATTTTCATGATGTCAACGGGTAAAAAACAAACATGTAATGGTTGTTCAGCTCCTGTAGCTAAACCGGTTTCTTGCACTGGATGGGCATGGTTTCAAACCCTGGAAGCATTTGTCTGCAACGCTGTGGTCACCCATGGAAAAGTGGAAGGCTTATTGACTGCACCATCAATGACTTGACAACCTCTGTCCCCATGTCAACACCAACTTACGCTGGAAGCAATGATGGTCTTCTCGACAGGATTGAGGCCTTGTTGGATTCCAAATTCACGAAACTAGAAAACGAGCTGAGTGCTTTCAAATCCAGCCTCGACTTATTCAATGGCACTCTGATGAGTCTGAACGACAGAGTCAATAAGCTTGAAGCTGCAGCGTGTGCCTCTGAAGTTGAAATAATTGAGGAGATAAACGACAGAAACAGACGTGCGCTCAATATTATTATGTTTAATCTTGATGAAGCTGATGCCACCACTGACAAGATCGCCGTTACTGAGATTCTTCGTAAAATTGAGACGGAGGATGTCCTTGGGACTTTTTCGGTTAGGAGACTAGGAAGGAGAATTCCTAACAAGCCGCGACCGACCTGCGTAACCTTCAGCTCTGCCACGATTCCTATTCTAATATTGAAAAAGAAAAGTAAATATGATGGCCTGGTTAAAATTTCGCAGGATTCCACCCTGAAACAGAGGAACCATCTTAACTCGCTTCGTAATGAACTTCGGGAACTGAATAATCCGAACAAAACCATCAGGTATAGGAATGGGATACCCAGAATAGTGACTCGCGATCAACCTTCCTCAAAAAACGATTGAGGGACCTGTCAATTTATTACCAGAATACCCGTGGACTCCGTACAAAGTTAAATGCTCTGCAGCAAGCCATTGCATGCTCGCCAACCGCTTCCCACACAGCACACTTCGTTGCGGCAAAGTTGCAGGATGGTTGCTGCGACGTTGCCGTGCAACATTGCACGGAGCGGACATAGAATTGTTGCTGTATAGTTGCTGCATAGTTGCGTTGCAAAGTTGCACTGCAACTTTGCCGCAACTATGCCGCAAATTTGCCGCATCTATGCGGCAACTTTGCTGCAACTTTGCCGCAAATTTGCTGCAACTTTGCCACAGCTTTTGCCGCAACTTTGCCACAGCTTTTGCCGCAACTTTGCCACAGCTTTTGCCGCAACTTTGCCACAGCTTTTGCCGCAACTTTGCCACAGCTTTTGCCGCAGGTTTGCCGCAACTTTGCCACAGCTTTTGCCGCAACTTTGCCACAGCTTTTGCCGCAGCTTTTGCCGCAGCTTTGCCGCATCTATGCCGCAACTATACCGCAACTTTGTCAGAAATTGTTTATACTTAGTGTACGCGAAGGTCTTCACTCGGATTTTAATTTTCCAAAGTAGTAAGAATTCAGCCAAATTCGAGAAAATCGACTTTGAAAAATGTGGAGTGTACATATATATATTTGATTGAAAGTAATCACCAACGAATAGCGTGGGCTTGTGCCTAGCGCTCCCGACTAGTAACCATGAGGTCGTCAGTTCGCATCTCACTGTAGGCATTATTTTTTTTTTTTATTCATTTGAATACCTATTGCCTCAAAGTTACTGTGCGAAGTTGCCTCAAAGTTGCCGTGCAAAGTTGCCTCAAAGTTGCCGTGCAACTTTGCAGCAGGCGGACATAGAATTATTGCTGCATAGTTGCGGCATCCTTGCGTGGCTCGTTGCCATCTTGCGCCGCAACTATCCTGCAAAGATGCTGCAACGAGAGTGTGCTGTATGGGTTGGGATAGTCTTGGTCGAGACTTGGCTGGATGATAAAATTTTGGATCGTGAATTGGGCCTAAATGATTATTTACTTTTTCGCTGCGACAGATCCTCTAAAACCAGCTTATGCTCTAAGGGGGGAGGTGTCCTCATTGCGGTCAAGAACAGTCTCTGTTGTTCGAAAGTCATGGTATCCTCTCACTCTGTGGAGCAGATTTTTGTTGAGTTAACAAATGGATCTCACTCTACGATATTGGGAGCAGTCTACTTGCCACCAGCGACTCCGGAACCACTATATGAGGAACACTGTAGATCTATCTCTGAGGTATTGGATCAATGTCCGGATAGCTTTTTCTACATCTGCGGGGACTACCACCTTCCCCATGTTGACTGGATCTACAAAGACGCAACACTGGATTTCACAACCCATCCTTCGACTACCTCATCTGAAGCCGCATCTGCTGGACATATTCTTGAGACCTTCAATTTCTTTAATAGTAACCAGTTCAATTCAATTCCAAATTCACATGGCAAAACACTTGATTTGGTTTTCTCTAACAATAATGCTGTGAGTGTTGCCCCCTCCATTGACTCGCTTCTGCCTTGCGACAATTATCATCCGGCACTTGTTATTACCGCCAGTTTCGCTAAAAATAACGGCACGCTGCGAGTTAACCATCTCTACTGCGATTTCAAGCATTGTGATTACCGCCTCGTTCGGGACTACTTAAACAGTGTACCATGGGATGATTTTTTAACTAATGCGAACCTTGACCTAGCGCTTCAATTCTTGTATGGTCACTTATACACAGCCATTGACTTGTATGTACTAGAGCTGTTGATACCCGGGAGAACGGGTACCCGGGTACCCGTGAGATACCCGGGAAAAAAAAAATTCCCGGGTAGGCGCTACCCGGGTAAAATACCCGAGATACTCGAGAGTCTCGAGATCTCATAGAGTACCGTTCCATAATTGAAGCCACACTGAGCATCATGGCCTTCGGGTCGAAGGCTTTGACCCCCGGGGCGACAGGAATACCTATTAAGAAGTGAGGAATCTCCAGTTCCGAATTTCTCATCAGATCTTTGCGAAAACTACGCCAATCGATTCCTTCTGTTTCTCCGATGAAAATAACATCAAGAACGACGTAATTCGGACCATAATGAAGGAAATTCCATGAACAAATGTTTTGCATAATTTCAAAATCACTTCGTTAACAATAGTCCGCTTTACATGAAATTTTGTATGATTTTCATCGGAAAAACATTAGAAATCCATCGGTGTCACTTCCATATCGATACGATAAAGAGTTAAGAATTATTTTCCTTCTGAATCAGGAATGAATCTTTGGCCGACCGCAGCGAATCGAGGTCGGCCCCCCGTAGTCGAGGGTAAAATATTCATTACAGTATATTAAGAAGTTCTTTATTGTTCATCGTGTCGATATGAAAATGACACCAATGGATTCCTGGCGTTCTCCCGATTAAAATTATACTAAATGTCATGCAAATCGGACTACATTTACATCAACAATACAATTATAAGACGAGTAGACTATTTTACCACACTCTCTTATTTTAGTGAACAGGGAAAGGATTAAATATACATAAAATTGGATGGAAATGTTAGAGGGGTTAAAGCAGGAGCTCTCCAGCGTAGGGGCCCCTCACGCGCTTGCTTCCCCTTCCAATCTTTCTTTCACGCAGCGTGCTTTCCGTTGTGAAGGAGACCGCGCGACGCTACGAAGGCTACCATGCCGGGCTAGCCGGGCTAGCGTCTTCGCGGTTAACGTCGCGCTGTATCCCTGACAACGCGGATGAGAGTGGGAGAACCCCGAGCTTACGCGTAAGCGACCTTGGCGAGCCCTGGGTTAAAGAATCAAATAAAGAGAAGTGGCAAGAAGAAAGTGCGAAAGCCGGCAAAGTCGCGAACAGGAATGACCTGAAGGTCGTTTATGATTTTATGGGTTTATGACTTTTTGGAGGTATGTACGTTACGCACGGAGGTCTGCCGTGCAGATGTGCAGTTGTAGCGCTCTAGCTGGTAATCCCAAAAAGTTACTGTTAGGCACGTAGAGAAAATTACAATAGTGAACGAAAGAAAACATTCGACGGTCAATTGCTGCGGCCGCACACGAATCTACTGTTACGATGTAATTTGAAATAATGCAAAACATTTGTTCATGGAATTTCCTTTATTATGCTCCGAATTACGTCGTTCTTGGTATTATTTTCATCGGAGAAACATAAGGAATCGATTGCCGTTGTTTTCGCAAAGATCTGATGAGAAACTCGGAAATCCTGTTCATTTCTCAATTCATAATGTTATTCCAACCCCTTCGAGGTTCGAAAGCCATAAAATTCGGTGAGGTACCGTAAGGGGTTGACCTCGCCACAGGGTGCCAGACGGCATCTTTCTGACAGGCATCGCTCCAGAATTACGTTCTGTACTCTGTAAGTTCTCCAGATTCTCGAGAGTCTCGGGTAGTTTTCCCGGGTAGCGCTTATCCGGGAATTTTCTTCGTCCCGGGTATCTCACTGGTACCCGGGTACCCGGGTATCTCGGGTGCTCGGTCCACAGCTACAGCCCCAGTCGGAACCCTGCGCACACGTTCCCCGGGCGCCACTCAGGCGCATGCGCGAGTTTATTTCGACTTTACGGAAAAAAAAATTTTTTCCAAACTTTTCCATCTTCCGCGGTCTGGGCCCTGTGCGCACGTTCCCCCGGCGCCGCTCGTGCGCATGCGCGAGTTTTTTTCGACTTTTCGGAAATTTTTTTTTTTTTTCGAAACTTTTCCATCATCCGCGTCTTTCGGCATAGTAAGTTTCTCTTATACGCGGACGATCTAAATGTATACAGCAAAATTTATAGCTTTCTCGACGCGTCTCTTTTTCAATACGACCTTGATAGATTCACCGATTGGTGTATGCGCAATGATTTGAATCTGAACATTGGTAAATGCCACGTGATGAGATCTTTTCGCGGTATGGACCCAGTAATTTTTCCTTATCATCTAAATAACTTTGCAATTTCGGTGTTATATGAGGTCAAGGATCTGGGTGTTCAGTTTTCGTCCACTCTAGATTTTTCCAAACACTGCGCTACTGTTGCAAACTCCGCCTTGAGGACTCTGGGTTTCATATCGCGTTTCTCCTCTGACTTTCAATGTATTAGCACAATCAGATTGCTTTATACCACATTAGTTCGTCCATCGTTAGAGTACTGCTCCATAATTTGGTCGCCGATCCTTTCGAGAGATTATCTAATCTTTGAGAGGGTCCAACATAAATTCCTTAGGTTTGCCGCTTATAAACTGCGATGTCCAATGTCACGTGATAATCACAATTATGACCAAATATTGGCGTCTCTGAACTTGTCTACGTTATCGGAACGCAGGCGTATTGCCGATCTCTGTTTTTTATTTAAAATTGTTAATAGTTGCATCAACTGTCCTTCACTTTTGCGTGATATCTCTCTCTATGCACCATCCAGAATTTTAAGAGTAAGGGCATCCTTTTATTGTTCAAGTACTAAATCTAAGTTTGGCACTCGTGATCCTGTAACTCGAATAGTCAGTGCTGCCAATTTATACTCAGACTACATTGATTTTTTCGGTGGATCCCTTCAAACGTTCAAGAACAATCTGCGCAAAATAATCATTGATAAGTAAGTTTTTCTTTGTTCTCTTGTACTTTGGTTTCTATTCTTTTTTGTCTAAATTGGGCTTGTCCCATAATAAATAAATAAATAAATAAATAAATAAATAAATAAATAAATAAATAAGGAACCGATATTTCTGACTACATCGATTTCGGTTACGGTTCTACGGTCCGTAACAGCTATATATTGGTTTTATAATTGCAACGTATGTATCAATGTCGTTTGTATTAATTGATTATTGAGAAATTGTTGAGGTACCATTTAAGCGATACTGCCAACTCTCCCCTTAAATTCCGTAAGGCTTTTTAGGGGGGGGAGGGTCGCGATTTGTTTACGTTATTTTACAGGGGGGGGGGGGGGGGGAGTTGGGTAGCGTCTTAGGAAATATTTTTTAACATAATTTTCAATAAATACAAATTCTATCATTAATGTTCCGTAAAAGTTGTTTTAGTTTAAATTTCCCGAAATCGATTTAAACGAATTATATCAACCTTTAAAAGAATTTTAATAACTGAAAAAATTCAATGTTCAAAATATTACGTAAGAAGGGGTTTGCAATATCAAATCTTACGAATTCTCGTACTAGGGGAGGAGGGGGTAAGATATTACCCAAGTTAATTACCCTTACGTAATTTAAGGACGGCCCCTAAAACAGAAACAAAGAATTTTTAATAAAATTTTTGATTCCCAGAAATGGATTATCCCGATTCCCGAGTCCTTAAATTTAAACAAATCAGCCTACTTAATTTCACCAATTTTAAACAAACATTTACAATCGATATATATAATCCGTGAGTTGCTACATTCGTACCAGACACCTACATAAAAATGCAATCAGGAAAGTAGATACGGAGCCTCATCATCAGTATCTGCATCGGCAGATTACATACGCATTGGCGTCTAAACGCGCTGCACAGCGCAATCGCGGCAGCGATGCGTCCCTCTTATAATGTTTCCTTCATCATCGTTTCGAATTACATCGAAATGATATTTTCAAACCAACTACGAACAATCCCGCGTCTACGTCATTGTACAGTATGCTTCTAATTTCGTTACATTCTGCGTTACGGTAGCAAGATAATTGTCGTAAGCGTTGTTGTCGGCAACAACGGCCGCTACAAGACCATGCAAGGCGCCGGCGGCCGCTCCTCACACAAGCAAACTCTGGGAAAACAATATTTTAAACATTTAATGATGTATAGTAGCGACACTGTTGGTTCGTCTAAAAAGAAAAAAAATATGTCTTTATGTCATTATTCGAAGAGATACTTTAAACTACACGCGCTAATTTAAATTAATAAGATGGGGTGTGGTTGGCCGCTACAAGGGCGGCTAACACGCAACGACGAAGGCGGCCAAAACGGCGGTGCCCTTACCGGCTTGATACATAAGGGACTGGGATAAAATGCGAGCTCAGTCCACCTCGTCCACACGCTCAGTTACAACGCAAAATTTTTTCATAGTTCTGTAGAATTTGTTCACATTCTTTTTTTAATATCAAATAATATTCTGGCACGAAAACGTACGTCGGAAGTATACATTACGTTTTTAAATTTTGCAAATGTATCGTCAACTGTGTAATTCCTTTTTTACATCCAATTTCGTTCACTTTTATTTTGCTCAGAAGATATATATATACTAGCTGATCCGTTACCCGGTTTCACCCGGGAATTATTATTAGTTATTATTTTAGTATATTCAAAATTTCGTAGAAATCCGTTCAGGCTTTTAGACGTGAAAGAAGGTCAAACAAACAAACAACGTTTTACTTTGATATGTTAGTAAGAATAAGGATAAATACTCGGGATAATATTAAATGTTCTAGCGTAAGAAAGATAGAAATATCGATTCTTCTAAAGTGAGTATTTGTTGAGTTAGAGTATGTCTTGTAGTAGATTCGAATATGGCGTAAGTAATTATCACGTGCCATTTATAATTCGTTATTCGTTTCCATGATATGTATAAATAAAATTGTGGATTTAAATGTAACTTTACAGGCTACTATGATCTTATAAAAAGTTCAGCGTGTTCGTAATAGCATGAAATATATATGATAATTTATACAAAATAGAGGCGAAATTATATCGATATTATAATATTTACACCTTTTTAAATTTTGCTAAAATACTGTTACAAGCTTCTATCTTTTTCAAAACGTTACATTATATTACACTTAATTAAGCGTAATCACTGTTTCGTCTCTATAATTTTCTAATATCATAAAATAATCTAAATAAAGTCGGAAGGAAACATACGGATATTCTCATAATTGTTAAGATACAAAATAAGCAACATAATTTATTAAAAAACTCTGGCACGTATCATCACTGTCCACATGCTTTCATTGCATTTCTATCGAATCCATTTGTCTCTTCTGCAAAAATCCTATAGATGAAGATAAACGATACTTTGTACGCATAAATGAAGATTACACGATTCTAATTAATATAATGTATGTTAATACCGTATTTATACATTATAGAAAATCATGCGTGCGAGCATAATCATCGTTCTGCTTTTCGCTGCCGGAATTTCTGTGGCGACTAATGATGATATCTTGAATCAACAAAAATCACCAGAAATGCAAGCAATTCCACCTCGGGTGTACCAGATGGCGCACGGTTATGGAAAAAGGCGAAGTGTTGTTAACGCTCCGATGATGAATGAACACGAACGAATTTTATCCACGCTTTTACGATATTTTCCACAGGGGTACGTATATACATCTTCGTATCACCCGTGCAACTACGATTATTATAAAATCTATTATTTCAAATAATAAAGACCGAATTTTGATACTGTTTAGCACTACAAAAAATAAAAAAGAACACTGTATTATTAGATATAAGGGTAAAAAAATTTATCATTTAAAAAATGGTGACGTAATTCTGACGTAATAAATTGTTACTGTTTCAATTATTTGAATTCCCTATTCTCGCGTGACCATGGGCGTCCGCGGGGGGGGGGGGGACAAAAGTGACAGTTGCCACCCCTGGCTTTTGAAAAAAACTGATCTTTATATTTTTACATTTCGGTTTTGAATTTTTAATTAAATTGGCACTATAAAATGGGTTAAAAAAAGCAAGAGGGGTATATTTTTCTTTACCATCATCCCAAAGTTGCCCCCCCCCCTCCCCCTGGAAAAAAGTCTGCGGACGCCCCTGCGCGTGACAGACTGCATGTTTAGTCTTCTAGATATATTATTTAAAATTTCGTTTAACAAAAATGTTTTGTCTCGCAATGATTTCGGATAACCGGCGCTCCACTGTATCAATTTTTTTTTCACTTTCTTAATAATACTACGACATCTCTACGCGCCAAAAAGGAATGTAATCATAATTAAAAACCTTTAAACATTCCACTCCGTATCACATAAAATCTCCCGATTTTAGAATACCCATGGAGTGGCTATTCCAGCAAATGAAAACAAATCCTGCTTTCGCTGTGAAATTAACGCAGCTACTGATGGACGGAACCGTCGATTTGACGCCAATAATGGATTCTTCCAATTCAGAGACAACATGGTTATATTAAATCTATTATCTAACGATGGAGTGATGCACGCGATTTCTAGCTTTCTCGTTTGCTGGAATTTCGTTCGCATGTACATTCGATGTTCAAAACCAGAAATGTTATATTCAACTATCATTCTTGATTGTAAGCGATAATGTAAATCTCTATGCGTTACTTAATCATATAAGCTAAATAATAAATGTATTAAAAATATTTCAAATGAATTTATACTTATTTGATCTTTGCTCAACTAATAACTCTTACTGCTGTAGAAACTTTAATATTACGAAAGACACGATCTCTAATTTTAACCCCGATATTATTTACAATACTTATAAAAAAGAAAATGGTACCGAAGAAGCATTAGAAATTTTTGGTGAATTGGACAATGTTTCTAGTATCTCCTCAGTCTGTTTATTTCAGAAAACTGTTTATCATTCTTGTATTAAAATGTTAATATTAATTTTCACAATCAGTTTTGTTTAAACTTCATTTTGTTCAAATAAAGTTTATTTATTTAGATAGCGATCTTGCAAACTTATCAACAATGTATCGTACTACGTACATCTTTCGATGATGCTCGCTAAGGATATTCTTTGCTTCTTTAGAATTTAACTCCCCTAACAACTTTTCCGCCGAGAACAGATTCTTAAGCACAACTTTAGATTCTTCAGCCAATTTCTGTATCAGTAAAGTTATCCGATTATGCGTGTAATCTATTAACAAAAACAGAAACATACAAATTAAAGA
The DNA here is from genome assembly GCA_947577245.1 of Andrena bucephala. Classification (NCBI taxonomy): domain Eukaryota; kingdom Metazoa; phylum Arthropoda; class Insecta; order Hymenoptera; family Andrenidae; genus Andrena; species Andrena bucephala. The sequence goes on from OX387715.1 coordinate 110,895,706, forward strand.
AAAATTTATTTTACTCGTAGTACACTAGGCGCCAGATTCGGCTTCTCTTCGGAAATTTGGCAACGTTGCATGTCACTAGGCATAGCTCAATGGTTCTAGTGACATACAACGTTGCCAAATTTCTATGTATTTGAAAATCAGTGATATCTATGTATTTGAAAATCTTTACCTTTCCCAACAAGATCATAATACGGGCCTTTAGGATCCTGCATTAGTTCAGTCAATTAAAACTCCAGTATCATTAGACGTATAAATAAAAATCACAGTCATTGTTTCACCGAAATGAAATAGTACATTTGCGATATCTTTAATATTAAGTTCTAATGGTACAAATCCTTTATCTGTAACGCGTAGAAATATTTATGTAAGTACCTGGAAATATTTATGAAATCGCACATATAGTATTACATTCGTGTATTCCGATTCAAACTTCGCGCTTCTAAAGTTTATACTACACGCCGCTAGACGGGAGTTGCAACAATCTGTTGTTGCGGGGCCGGCTGGGATTTCTAGTGGCTTAAGGGAGTTTCCGTGTGGTCCGGTGTCCGTGGAGCCCTGAAGGACTCTGCTCGCGAACGCGTAAAGTTAAATGAACGAGATAACGGAATGTTTTGTAAAGAATAACTTGGAACACAATAAAACTGAATAAAACTTATTAAACTGAACTGAATTAAAATGTCAAACGATTTAGAACTACTATTTAAGAACTAGAAACAAGACAAGGATATTTTAAGATTGATCAGAATTGGATTGATTTTATTGCGACACGTCTAAAGCGTTACAACGTCGGAAATCAATTGCGAGGAGAAGAAACAGGCTTCTTCTTACGTTCGTTCTTCATTTCTTAATCAATACATAGTTTTTCGAGCGATAAGGAAGGAGGCGAAGATAGATTTCTAATGTGATAGAGTTCATCTTAAACATCGCGCTTTAGGAGCTTGCGCTGAATACCGCTAGAGCGAGGATCGCAATTCGCAACACTGGGTGCGTTCCAATTCACGCAATGAGTGCAGAGATCGCAGCGTAGTCGTTGTGCGCATTCATATCGTTCCGTTTGGTTACTGCGGTTCATGCGTTTCTTGGAATTTGAAAATGCTACTATGGAGAAAGAAACGTTGTTTACAATAACCTTGACACTATTAAATAATAGTGATGAAAGCGAAAATGAAGATGATTAGAAATAGAGAAATTCAAATAATCAAAGATTGTAGAAACAAACACGCATGCGCGCTGCGCAGTGATGCTTCACCTCTGAAATTTCTGCGTTTGCTGCACGCTCGCTGCACTGGAAGTGGCATCGTATTGGTGGAAAGTGAGAGAAATTCTAGGGAATCGTACGATCCCACCAATACGATGCCACCAATTTCATGCACTCACTGCGGTAATTTCGAACGCACCCATTGTCAAATGAGCACCACTGATTTCCGCCATTCCTGCCTGCGCCTCCGCCTCTGCACATTATCAACTAGTCGCGTCGCCTTGTTATCATCGTAGTTTTCGTTCTTCCCTCGAATTTCGAAGACGTTCCGCGATTACAACACAACTCCATAGGAATCCCTACGTACCTGCTGTCAGTTTCCTAACCTCTTCACCGACGACGAATGTCCCGGTATTCCGTGTTCCGCTGAATTGTTAGTGAATTATAATCGCATAATATGATGTCGCGGTCAGTGCGTGCAGAGACTCGTAGTCGTGCCAAGGATGATATTAAGCGTGTAATGCAAGTTGTTGACAAAGTTCGCCATTGGTAAATCTCTTAACACATTTTATAGATGCACGAGGAAACATTGAAATGTCTTGCTGAGAAAGAGTCAAGAGAAAAGAAAGAAAGTAGTAGAACCGTATGGATATGTGTCGGGAAAATCAATTAACGTTTCTGCCGCTTGCCGGATTAATAGAGATTTTGCATTACACATTTATCAGCTGTTTAAACAAACCTCTGTAGCTCTGATATTTTTCGATGCGTGTTGATTCAGTAATAGCTGTTCTCTATGTGTGCTTTTTTAATAACAGTAAAGAAGGTAGCTTCTCTATCTGTTGCTTCGATATTTATTCGAGGGATGTGTCTTTCATGCGGACACTTTTATAGGGAAAAGAAATGGGTTACGATAGGGGAAACCACTATGAAAATTTACAAGTGGGTGCCTATATCGACGCTCGATCAGGTGAGTAGAAACTGTACGGCGCACTGTGCGTCGACGAGAAGGTGGTTTCGCTCACGCAGTCTGCGTCCTGTTCGCTTCCTTCGTATTCGTTGACGGTGTCGCGTCAGCCGATAGCGATTAATTGTATTACAGAATGCGAATATATGAATCGGACCTTAGAGTTTCTCGAGACAACATCTCGTCGACGCACAGAACTTAAGGACGAAAAGTAAACACGAATGCCTTGTTGTCTAGAAGAAGAAAGGAAAAACAGTTGCGGATAAGGAAAATGGTTTGCCTAGAAAGTCTGGCCTAGATTCTTCGAATTCCAACTTCGGACTTACGGAAGATTCTAATACATGTGAGTAGAATGTTAATAATTACATGGAGTTAGTAGGTTTTGATTAATGAATTATACGTAACATGAATTCTTTGACGTACCAGGTTTCTCGACAGTTAGCGACTCTCAAGGGTTAACCGATTTCTCTGCGCACCTGGGATTTTCAGAAGATTCGAATTCGCAGAATAGCGAATCAACGCCTAAAAGGTTAAAGACTGATTAATATTTGTTCTGTGACTGTTATTTCGAACATGGGATATTTAGGAAATCATTTATATCTTTTACCGACTCGCACATAACAAAATTCCGAAATCATAGTTACGGATGGATAGATTAAAAGAAATTTCTTCATTTCCCACTTTTGCCTATATATTTAGCAGAAACTTAATGTATCGGAGAGAAGAATAGTTGTACGAAATGACTCGAATTATGCGTAGTGGAATTTATTTTTTTATACATGAATTTATTATAAAGTTTCAAATGATTCGGTTCGGAAGCTAGAATCAATGATAGCATATAAAAAATTTGTGTTGAATGTTCAGTCCGTTTACGCGCCTACTCTGAAGAAAATAAAAGATCATTTAAAACGGATTGTACGTTCTAAAGAATCTTCGTTCATCACAGTATTATTTCATTCTTCAGATAAACATACAACATTTTCATTCGCTTCACAGATATATCTTACAAAAATGATAACAAAATATTGAAGCACTGTAATCTTAAAAATGTGTGATATACAACATGTTCGCCTACACGCGGGAGGAAAATTTAAGGGCCGATTCTACGTGGAAATGAGACGATTAGGTGGAATGAAATAATGGTCTTTTAATTTGCCGAACAAGTAAATATATTTTCGCCGAATACTCCGCGGTAGAAAATAGACAGCCACGAAGCGTACAGGCTTGTGTCTCGTCGCTAACTGCACCGTCCTTCCAATCGCAGTGTTTTCTTTCACCGAAAACGTGGCAAGGTATTAATACAAAAGGGAAAGTCCCGAAACGGAGAGGCTGAGAAAGTTTCCTGGCTGAAAGCCGAAGGCAAACGTCCCCAGTTGCAAAGCAACTGTTTTAATATTTTATGGCTTTTGCCATGGCCCGTTCCTTCCCTAAATGGAACTTCCGTCATCCGCCACAAAAAAGTAAGAAGAAAATAAGAATAAAATTTTTTCATATCGCGCTTCCTTTTCGGGAAAATTCACTTTGAATTTTAATCGAGTACGTGTCTATCGAAGTAGAATTTTAGGCACCTACGGACAGCGCGATGCATTCTCCTTACCTCCGCGTGCCCCTCAGGCGTCCAAAACTATTTACTTCGGTGCACGCGTACTCTACTAAAATTCGAAGTGAATTTCTCGAAAACGAAGAGCGATATAAAAAAAATTTTATTCTTCATTTTCTACTTATTTTTTCACGTAGAAAATACCCCTTTAAATTTCCCCCCACGTGTAGCCGAACACCCTGTATAACGGTACACTTACAAGGAAAGATCCTGAAGCCGGAAATTCCAATAATTCTGAAACCTTGTGAAGGAGATTTCCTCCTGATTACAACGCAACTTTTGTTTACTGCCTAAATTTACTCCAAGGGGGTAAAATTGACCCCTTAAATTCCGGGTATTTTCCGATTTTGTGTTATAACTCCCGAACTGTAAGAACTGTAAGTTACCAAATGATAGCCATCGTTAAAAGAACTAACTTTTGTCTTGAAACATTTTTTCTATCTCTTACAGATTGCGAGTTACAAAATAAAATCGGAAAATAGCCGAATTTTCAGGGGTTAATTTCATCCGCTTAGAGTGAATTTGGGCAGCAAAGAAAAATTGCCTTGTAATCAGGAGGAAATCCCCTACATATTCAAAAGTTTCAGATTTCTTTTAATTTCCGGATTCGGGATCTTCCCTTGTTAGTTTTGCTGTAAAATACTATCTTAAAAATACTTATACATAATGCATATTATTACATTTATCTTCAAGGTATTTATACCTCCAACCATGGTCATGTATTCGATAGTTGCTTAATAATTCAGGCTCATTGTACATATATCAAATATCATTTGACAATTTAATATTCTAGAACAAATTTGCATTCCTTTAGATTATGTGATAGCACCGTGACATGTACAAAATAAGCTTTGACACGTATAAATAACTTAATACAATTGCGAGCATTTGAATTCATGCCTGTAAAGGTTTTCTACAGAGGAAAAGGGCCTTCGACGAAATTATTAATAAATCGTTCTCATTTGTTCCAGAATAATTGTACTTAAAGTTTACGATCTCGAAATACCTGCATCAACATTAAAATAAAACAATATCATCTAAATATTATAATTTCTGTATGATGGCTGTATATATGAATTCTTATTGATTATTTTAATACTCTCTGTTTGTTACAGAATATATACAAAGGAATATGTGAATATGAAAAAAGTTTGCTTGTTTTAATGCCTCTGCTTTTTCTATAATTAATCGGAATTGTATGTAAATTTAATTTCGCTCGACAACCTTTAATCATTAACCCTTTGCGCTCCGCAATGATCTGGAACGAAGTATTATATGGAGTCTGTGCAACATTGGAGTTTTAAGGGTTAAGGATGTAAAAGTCTGTTATTAATGTACATGGTTTTTTCTCGATAATATTAATATTATTTTAAGTCGTATAGCTTCATTAAAAGAAATTTATTTGTACAAATAAACTTCAACAAAAGTGCGAAATAAAAATCTGTTGATCGTAGCACTGAAAGTTATTCCAAATTGTAGTGATTAATCGGAATACAAAAACCATTCACCAAGGTAAACTGCTCCCGTCGTGTTGAAGGAAGCAGCCTGTGTGCTCCTCAGTTAACGAACCTAGTGTACGCAGAATGTTACTGACACTGGTATCAACGTCCATGGGTGCATTGCTCCCGCCCATATCTGTCCGCACCCAGCCAGGATGTAAGCAAGCGACCAGGATCCCATCTTCCTTCAAATCGATGCTCATTGACTTAGTTGCTGCATTGAGTGCTGCCTAGAAATTAGACATGCTTCATCAACCATAACGTAGATTGCATAACAGCTTCGCTTAAAGCATTCAGTATTGTATGAAATTATACGTTTTTAGTAGACACTTCTAGGTAAAGATCAAATTATCGTATCAAAATATTTGAATCTGTAACATTATCCATACAATAAACACGAGTGGAATCAAATTTTAGATTTGGGAATACATACGATTTAAATGTAAAAATTAAAGATTCTTCAAATGATAAATGGAGAACATAACATAGAAAATACGTTGATATTTATGGTTTTCTTTAAAGAAGGTAATATTTGTTATTCGTACAATAAATAGTATCAAAAATTTTTATATCGGATTACAGTTTTGTATTTAATTGTATAAAAGTTTCCTGTACTTCTATTTTCACTTGCCTTTTTTTTTTTAATGAATGATTCGTGACATTAAATTAAATAGAGAGGGGAGGATGGAAGAAAATAATTTCTAATGAATCAAATGCAGGGGCGGATTTGGGTATAGGCTAACCAGAGAACATCCCGAACCCGGAAATTCAAAAAAATTCCGAATCTTTGTGAATATGTACGGAATTTCCTCTTGATTACAACGCAATTTTTGTTTGCTGCTCAAAATCACTCTAAGGGGGTATAATTGACCCCTGAAAATCCGGTTATTTGTGATTTTGTGTTATAACTTGTGAACTATAAAATAATTTGTTTACCAACTGATAGATCTAATTAAAAGAAGTAACTGTTGTCTTGAAACTTTTTTTCTATTTCTTACAGTTCGCGAATTATAACACAAAATCGGAAAATAACCGGATTTTCAGGGGTTAATTTCACCCACTTCAAGTGAATTTGGGCAACAAACAAAAATTGCATTGTAATCAGGAGGAAATTCCCTGCATACTCACAAAGTTTCAGAATTTTTTGAATTTTCGGGTTCGGGATCTTCCCTTGTAAATAGGCTGCAACCTGGGGCGACAAATTTCGAGCGAAAGAAATTGAAAAAGCTTTAAACACAGAGGCTTGAGACAGCTTTAAAAACAATTCACTTTTTTTTTCATGTGGTAAATTAGCAATGACTCGTGTGAGTTGCCACATTGAATTAATTTTGAAATTGTCTCGACTCTTTTAAATCAAAGTATTTGATAATATTTCGCGGAAAGGGCCTAGTGGCGTCAATCTTCAAATCCGCCCCTGATTAAATGTGCTAATATATTTGACCGTATATTACCTTGCTACATCTGTAAGCATACTGTCCACCCTGACTGTTGTCAGTGATACTTCCAAGTAAAGAGCTCATGTTGATGACTGCTGACCTGTTGACGCTCATCTTCGATTTGTCTTCAAAATTTTTAGACGCTGTTTTCAACAGTGGCAAAAATGCCTTCAAATTTACAAAATTATTAACATTTCTTTTTATAAACTATAGGGATTCAAAGCTGGAGCCAGAGTTTATTGAAATATACAAATTAATAAGTGATATACAAAGTAGATAACATCTGACAAAGAAACAAGTCTGATTCCATTTTACAACAATCTTTAAGTGATTTTAAAAGTTATAGAAAATGTTCAATCAAATTTGTCGAAATTAAATATCTTGAAAGCTTTTATATTTGGCCAAAAAATGTAATCCCAACTCATTTTAAATTTGCCTAATAACATTTTTGCTGTTACTAACACATCTGAAGTTTTTTTACTTCGAATAATTTTTGTGTTTTATCTTTAATTTTAAAATGGTATTTGAGGATAAAAAGATAAAAGAAAGCAAATAGAATGTTCTGTCATTGAGAAAGGAAACTTCGAACAGAATATAAATTCAAATATAAATAAGATGGACTGTTATATCCATTACAGATTATAAATTGTTATATCTATTTTATGTGTCGCGTAAATATGTAGCTTCTTAGCTTTATTTGTTACTCTTTGTTGAGTGATTATTAAATAGCGATTATTCTTTTCCAATTTTTATAAAATAGACTTACTTTTGTTAAAACAATTGGCACAACAGTATTTACAAAATATGTATTCGTAAGTTGGTCTGGTTTCACGAAACCTAGTCTCGCAAATTTCGGACTGGTCCCGGCATTGTTAAACAAAACATTCAACCCAGCCTCGCCCACTTTCTCACTCACAGTTTGCACTATTTCCTTGTACTTATCTATGTTCCCTAAATCTGCAAATAAAAAGACGAAATGAATTAGAAAAAATATTCAAAGTGTCACTGTCATTAAACGTAAATTAGATGCAATTAATTAAATGAAAACCTTTGAAAAGAAGTTGATTGCAAATTCAGTAATAATATAGAATAGTTCCTATATCTAATTACCATATGAGAGAAATTAAATTAAAAATTTTTGCTAGGCTTGTTAATATAAAAACACATATTAAATTTATTTCAACTTAGATATAGATTTTTCAACTTAGATTTCCAATAATAAAAACGATGACACTACAGCTGTGCATATGCTATTACACGGGTCGCAATAGAATTCCAAATTCCAAGAATCTTTTTTCTAAAAACTTGTTTTGTTTATGATATTGTAAAAATGTAAACGAAGTTGCGTGCTTCGTACTAAATTGTCATAAATTTCAGCATGTTCTCGTTCGTGAGTTTCTCGAATGTCGAAATAATTATTTAAAACTTATTTCTTCGGTGTAAATAATCGTTCTCATACGACTGCAAATAAAAGTCGACAAATAAACAAAAAGCAAGGTCTTAGCGAAATAGTCGCAAAGCAGTTTTATGTCCAAGATTATCTTTTTCAGAAACTATCGCGACTAATCGAAAAAATTTAATGTATATTTTTTTTCATGTGAGGAATCACTTGCTGTTCGTTTCTGCCGCAATTTTCTGGACATCCTGTATGATGCGAATAAACAGCTTTGCCGGTGATCTCGGATTCTTTAATGTTGTTCTACGTTTGCACCATAGCAACTGTTCTAATCAATGTACCTAGTAGTATTTTTCATAGAGTGACTACGTGGACCACATTTAGGTACTACATTTTTTCGCAAGTTTTCGAAATATGGACGTTTCGAGTTATTGCGATTTGCAGCATGTACATCATCGTTAATTTGGTAATAATCTACATTCCCCTCCTTTCGTTTGGATCGAGTGATATTCTGGACATTCGTAAGTCGCCCTATTTTTTAATTAAATTAATTTAGATAAATTCCTCGTTATCTACTTTATTTATCGTATAATATTCTTTTCACGTTGCAATGCATACTTAATTAAATCGTCTTATTACCAAAGATTATGTACTGTAATAAAGCACAAACAATTACATGAAACATAAAAGACTAGATTGTATCTTATTCTTGTTGCCTTTTTGCAATCTTATTTTGCCAAAAAATAGAAAGCCTCTCAATTTTCTGGGTTGCGAGATAAGTATATATGTAAGTACCTAAAACGTCCGTGTTACATTTGTTTTTTTTTAAATCGAAATCTAATTTTCTTTTACGAAAACGTTAAACGTTTTACTTTATTAATTTTTCCTAGAATTTGTTTACCCTTGTGACGTATTTATTGTAGCGAGTTAAAAACATTGTTTCTTAACTTTTCTCAATATACTATACAGTAAATCGATATTCTTAATTTTTGTTGCTTTCTTCATCCCACAGAAACACACTATTTCCCGATTTCTTATGGTTTTTCATTTCGCGAAATCTTCAATTCTTAATCACTTAATAGTTCTCACGGCACAGAGTTTATATCTCAGTTTTTCCTCGATTGTTTTCTAGGATTAGAACTTTTCCTCTTGCGCAAGATTTACAATACTTGACATTCCACTGATCAAGGTGGAAAAAATACTGGAATACTTATTATCAGATAGCAGAGGCGCGTATCGATCAATACGGTTCAGCAGCTCTAATGAAATTTCAACGTTTCCATATGGGAAAACACGACTGATCGAATTCCTGCCTGTTTGAGCTGTGGCGCGAGTGTCTGTCAATCGATTTGCCGAACAACCCTCTTCCTTCTGACGCGATATGAAATCTCGTAGCTCAAAGAAGAAGAAGATATCGTGGTGCATGAGCTGCCGAGAAAAGCCAGAAACTGTGCATTCAGATTCCAGCGATCAAGAAACTGAAGATAACACGAAACCATTGGAGGCACTCGCAGAGAAACAAAATGATTCCTCAGGTCAGTGGCGAGTCATAACTATTGTTATGACCTATCGATTTCATCCCTAAGTTCCGTTGTTTTCTTTAACAATAAACACTCGCGAAATGCCCGGCGTTAATTTTAACAGAATTTCGCGAACTTGTAAAAAGGCAAAAAATGGGGGATTCGTTTATTTGTACAAGTTACAAAATACCTATAAACTATATTCCAGAATTTCACCCCCCCCCCCCGCCTGTACCATCTTAAACACTGTTAAAAGCACAAAGTTAAGATGTTTTATAATTCTCGACGCAAAATAACATGTACATTTCGGTAAAATTATTTAACAAGAAAGTTAAAACATGATTTGGGCAACTTTTATTTTCGAAGCTATTATAGTTATTTTTACCTTAAACTGTATACATGTTGACATGTTAGGAGGGGAATCCTATTTTTTTTAACTAAAAACATAGTAAAATTTAGGATTTTTTTTTAAGAAACTAACGATTCTGATTCGTTTGAAATTTGGGATATATTTCCGAATGACCTCTGTGGCCAATCGACACGAGGTTAGAGGAGAGGGATGAGACCCTAAATCTAAAATTATAGCTTCGGGTATTTATTAGTTTCCGAAATATAAATAAAAAATTATTGTTAATCTTTTTTACAAATTATTTTTTTGAACTGCATACACGTAGCGCTAACTGGACGCGTTACGTTTACCTCCGCGTGCCCCTCAGAGGCCTCAAAGGCATTCGTATTTAACTGGAATTCAAAGACAATTTTCTCGAAAACGAAGCGCGATATTAAAAAATTGTATTCTTTATTTTCGTCTTATTTTGGCCCATAGAATCACTCCCTCCCCCTCTCCCCTCTCTAGAGTGTTGACTATCAATAGAGTAATAGGTATCCACCCTGTATAATAAGATGTGGATCGCATCCGCAAGTTTCTGGTTCAAATCTCCAAACTCATAGCGATTGGTTACCATGCTTTACGCGCCCACCACTAATCTAGCCATAGGCGTCCGGGGGTGGGGGAGGTGCAAAAGGGGCAGTTGCCCCCCTGGCTTTTGAGAAAAAATTGCTTATTTTTCAAAACTGATCTTTATTAAGTTCATACTAAAAGAGGGAATAATTTTTAATTTCAGTTTTAAATTTTAAATTAAATTGGCACGACAAAATGGGTTAAAAAAAGCAAATGGGGTATATTTTTCTTTACTATCATCTCAAGATACGCCCCCCCCCCCCCCCCCCGCTCAACCCTGGAAAAAACCAATATTAATATCCAGAACAAGTTGAAAAATGGAATATGTAAACAGAAATACTAAATGTTTTTTATGAATATCTCGGAAACTAATAAATTCCCGAAGCAACAATTTTAGATTTAGGGTCCACTCACGCTCCCCACCTCTCCTCTCAAACCTCGTGTCGATTGGCCGCTGGGACCATTCCGAAGTGCAGCTGAAATTTGGACAATGTTTTTATGCATCATTGAAGAAATCGCAGTTTTTTAAAATTAATTTTTAGTAATAAATATAGGAGCTATGCGTGATCGACCATCACGCATATTTATCATCCAGGTAATCTAAAATAGAAAACTGAAACGGCGTTTCACTTTATACATACTTATGTATAAAGTAAAACGCCGTTTCATTTTTCTGATTATCTGGAAGATAAATATCATGCACACCAACGGACGACGAACATTGCGCGGCGTGATGGTCGATCATACATAACTCCTATATTTATTAATAAAAATGAATAAAAAAAATGCAACTTCTTCAAAGATGTGAAAAAAATGGTCCAAATTTCAGATGAATTGACTCGGTCTTGACTTCTTAAAAAAAACATTCCCAAATTTTTCTGTTTTTCGCCAAAAAAATTAATAAATTCGCGTACAAGTTGTTGTGCAGATAGAAATTTGAAAATATGTACTTTTGCATGATTTTTTATATTGAATTTAATGGCGCAAAAAAATTTTTGAGAAAAAATAATGACTTTTATTATACATCTTCTTAAACTTTATACTATAAAATTAAGTAAAATACTAATGATAAGGAAACGTTTCTAATAATCAGGAAAGTAATCTTCAAAATCTCAATCTCTGTTTTCTTTCCTTCATCTTTGGATTTGATGTTTTTTCCATTGAGCCAATTTTAAAGCAACTAGAATGCTTCATTTGCATACTGCCCAGAGCATCAAACCGAAGGTTACTTATGGTCAGCTACGGTGGGGGAGCACCAGATTTTGCCCCGATTCGCTTCAAAGCATTCCCAGTCGCTTCAAAATTGGCTCAGTGGAAGAACTTCAAGAGCAAAGATAAAGGAAAGAAAGCAATCCAGTAGATTTAGGCTTCTGAATGCAAGGAATAACTGATTTTCCAAATCAGTGATTCTTAATAAATTTACGAATTAAAAAGTGATTACTTTCCCGATAATTAAAAATGTTTTCTTATTGTATAATAAAAGTGCACGAAATTTTGGAAGAACCGAATAGATAGTAAAATAATAGCGTAACGAGGGTAAAAATAAATTAAAAACTGCCAAATCCTAACGCTGAAACTAACGGAGAGTCAGAGCGCCACATTCACATCCCGATTCAAGACAGAACGAAATATCGCTTTACGAAAACGACTCCTTCCTCAAACAGTCACCTAATCAATCGTTTCACTGTTCCTCCTAATTTTTAAATATACTTTGTACAGTAGGGAAGATCTCCAACCCGGAAATTAAAAAAATTATTTTTTGCTGCCCAAATTCACTCTAAGGGGGTAAAATTGATCCCTGAAAATTTGGGTACATATTTACAAAATTTGTGTTATAACTCGCGAACTGTAAGAGATAAAAAACAGTTTTCAGACAGAAGTTTTCAGATGTTACGTCTTTTAATTATGTAGGGCTACCATTTGGTAACTTACAGTTCTCACAGTTCGCGATTCTGTTTCGTATTATCGCAAATGAGGTATAGAGATCCATACCCCGTCTGTAATATTTAATATGAACGTTACAAGGTATCCTCATCTATATCAACACTGAAGTGTTTTGAATTATCCCTCAACGATAAATATGATAATAATCCGTGGAATATTTCTGACATTTTTCAATGATACACTGCTGTACTTACCTATTTCGATAATGTGTACATTTTTTGACTCCTGAGCCAGCGCAGTTAATTCCTGAAAGAGATTATACAATTCTGTTACGATCTAAAAAAAATCGATTGCAACAAGAATTATCTTGATCGCAATACTACTTAATTGCAAATTCCTCCGTAAAAGTGAAACGTCCCCGAGCCTTTGCAATTTACGATTTAATTGAAACAAGTAATCAATTATTTTTAAAGTTGCAACGCCTACAATTCCGAACCGCAGATATAGGAAATATTTCGAAAAGCGACCTTTCGAAATGTGTACTTTGCAAGCAGAAAAAAGTACCATATGCCATTTGCGAGAATTTCTATGAGCATCGATCTTTTGGATATTTTAGGTTTATGTTGTCATACATCGATATCATTCCGCGAAACCGGTTGTTAAAACTCATTCTATAACGAAATCCACGGTGACTTGCACGCCATCGTTTTCTTGCGTAATCGGGGAATCGCGAATCGCATGAGTCACTATAAAGCAGACTTAACACTCGTGCGTTTGTAGCAACCGTATAATAGATGGCAGTGAACAAACCAAGTAGGCGTCAGTTCGTTCTTGTCTTTCAGTCGTGGGTAATCGTTCGAGTGTAGCGCATCGCGCGACGTTTCCCCTTTCTCTCGTTCGAGAAGTAAAGTAAAGTATTATTCGTTACATTCCTTCGAAACGTGGATTTCGTTAGCGACAATAGAAACCAACGATGGCACCGATTTGTAAGTAGAGCTTGCGAAACGTATCCGGTTATTGCGTAATATCCTTTCCTGATTTATTTCGGGGGCCGATCTTACCCTTGCTTTATTCACATCCCGACAAGTCGCGAAGATATGCTGCGGCGGTTGCGGAACTTTTATCAAGTGTTTCACCAAGCCTAGACCGAGCCCGCGATTACAACCGGTGATCAGTATCGACCTCATTTTTTCCCTCGCGTCTTCGGCCCCCGGGGGACTTGTTCTCGGCGCGATTCTTTCACAACGTTACGGGTACTCGAGTAATCTTTGTGAAAAGTGTGTGTGTCGAGAAACTCGAGTGTCACCGGGGTGACGTCACGTGGCCGTGATCGCCGGGCAATAATCATGGCGACGTTAACGCTGCTCGCCAGGCTTGTGTCATTTCGTTCCGCTCACGCCAAATTGCTCGAGTTCCCATGGACCAGGTGCAACGCGGTTCCCTATGGTAGAACTGCGATGGCCTGCATGTGCAGTGAGTCTCGGGATTTCATCATATCTATATGTGCGGACGCGGCTTAATTCTGTTCTCATTGACGACGTTACGCGAGAACTGTTCAGCGTATTTGACAGATTACCATTACACCGGCTAGGTTAAGTTCGGTCGAGTTGATTTCACGTAGCTTGATGATTTATATAGTGGGATACCGGTCTACGTGCATACAGTGTGTTCTTTTTTAAATTGGAAACGCTGGAATATCTCGTGGGCCGTTAAAGATATGAAGAAATTGTTGTTATGAGAGTTGTCGGTACGGGGGGATCATTATACGGTGTAAATATTTTCTTATATGAAATTGTAGAGGAGATTTTAAGATCAATTTTATTTTTTTTAAATGGAATACTACACGTTTTTATTAATAGTACGATCGCGTTTATATGATAAGTTCAACACTGTCACGTAAATTAGTGATATATAGTCTTAAATTAGTGAGATCCCAAGGAGCAGGGGTGGATTTGTGTATAGGAAGGAACAGGGTTGCCAGATGGTTTTAATGTCCGGCCGCCAGATCGCGTAGGAAAAGTAGCCCAAAAGCGCCAAAGTTTAAATATCTTGAATGAAAAGGATGAAGGATGTTTAAATATTTTCTTAATTTCTTTTACTTACACCAAATAAACTTTATTTGAATAAAAACAATACAATAAAATTAACATTTGTCACAAAACAGAGATAAACTAAGTATTTGATGAAATAAAAAGCTTTAGGCCGGTATTCATAAACGTGTCTTAAGATTAAGCAAATGCTTAAGCATGCGGCATCCTCTACTAAGCTAGTAGCATAGTAAAGGATGCCGAATGCTTAAGCACTTGCTTAATCTTAAGACACGTTTATGAATACCGCCCTTAGAAGCAATTGTCACATTCTAATTCACCAAAAATTTCTAACGCTTCTTCGGCGTCATTTTCTTTTTTATAATTATAGATAATTTCAGACGTAAAATTAGAAATCATATTTTTGGTGATTTTAAAGTTTCTGCAGCAATAGGGCTTCCATCATTTCTAATATCATTTCATTGCGACATTTACTTTTAACAATATTCATGGTTGAAAAAACTCTTTCAACGATTGCATTACTAAACGGTAATGATAATACATTAAGAGCATACATGGCAATGTCTTTAAAAACATGGTTTCCCCCGGCATCTTTAAATTGCAATACACACGACCAGAATCCATATGTATCGGAGCAATCGCAATCAGTGACTGATACCCAATTAACATCCAAAAGTTTATTATATTGTAATGCTAATGTTCCAAGGTCATCGAATTTATTAAAATCACATAAAAAGGGCAAATCTATCAGTTTAGGCCTTAGCTGATTTAAACAAATTTCTGGCGACAAGTTTCTCATTTTTTTAAAATGGTCCAAACTCTTTGGCAGTCTTATTGACAATTCATAACATAAGCTCTTCAGATAGTTAAACATTTTATGCTCCAAAAGTTTCCTTTTTTCAGGAGTAATAGGATATTTTCCCAAATTCTGGTAATAGTCTATTCCAAAATCAGCCCTTTTAACATCTACTAAAGCTAAGTCATTATTTATTTCTCTAATGAGAGTTTTTGCACCGTCGTTAATAAATACAGGTTTGTAGATTTTTCTGCATAAAAGCATAAATAGTCGCTCCAAATTATCATAAGCCTTTGTTACATCCATATTTGTTTTTTGAAAACATAAATTTTCTTGGTTTATCTCAAAAAGTAGGGGTTTTAAAAATTTTAAATACAATAAATTTTCATTGTCATTGAACATATCACATAATTGTCTTGCTGTGTAACATTTTTCTTTTTTAACAAAGAAGTTGAAATGCGTTTTCAGTTCAAGCCAATTTTCTAAAATTACTTTTATAGATTGATACCGAGATAACCATCTTGTTGTGGCAGGCTGCACAAACATATGAAAAGTTCTATTTTCATTGATGTTTATTAAATCATACACCTTTTTGTATTCAATTCTACGATTTGAACTTTGTGAAAACCAAGAATATACTTCTCTGCACATAAATTCAATATGTGCTGGAAGTTCTTCTGTGGACTTTGAACAGGCATTATTCAGTGAGTGACAAACGCATCTTATTAGTTTTAGATTTGGCACATCCTTTTGCAATAGAGCAAATACTGAGTGGTTCGTCCCACAAAGGCTATTAGCCCCATCAGTACCAAGCCCAATTAAATTTTTAAGTTTTAAATTATATTTTGTTATATATTCTTTAATAGAAGTATATAACACATCAGCAGTGCTATTTTCGACAATGATTAAACCCAAAAATTCCGTCACATGCTTCATTTTGGTCATAGAATAATATCTGATGCACAGGCATAAATATTTAACAACAGAGATATCCGTAGACTCATCTATAATAAGAGAATACATGGAATCTCCAATATCCTGAAGTAAATTACTGAAGATGCTAGGTGCTATAACGTATTTTATTAGGCCAGAACATTTAGTACGATGAAGCTTTAATTTATCAAGTTTTGAACCTATAATATAACAGAGGCATGGAACTAAAGTGAACGCAGCGGCCGTTTTTCGGAGGCAACGCCTCCTTTCTCCCGCCGCGCGACTTGGCCCCCGCGGCGGGCCTAGGAGCTTCGAGCGCCTCAGACCCGTACCATATGAACCGCGCGTGGCGCATTGGGGCGACACCCGTATCAATAGATTTCCGCATCACCCATGGGGTACTATTATCGATGCGTTTTTTTTTGTCAGTGGTATCCCCTGTAGGCCTATTCCACTGTGTCACGCGATAAAAATGGATAGGAAAAACGCGTTTTACTATCAAAATTTTAAATACGTTTGGGAAAACTTAATTTTCGCGCACGTTTAGACGTGCTGGGCATATCTAAAATATCAACGGGGAGGCTGGTCGACGTTGTACGTATTAAAGTTGAAAGCGAGGAATCATGGGTGATGCGGAAATCTATTGATACGGGTGTCGCCCCAATGCGCCACGCGCGGTTCATATGGTACGGGTCTGAGGCGCTCGAAGCTCCTAGGCCCGCCGCGGGGGCCAAGTCGCGCGGCGGGAGAAAGGAGGCGTTGCCTCCGAAAAACGGCCGCTGCGTTCACTTTAGTTCCATGCCTGATATAACATATAGGATATATAGAAATATTATAATAATATAGAGAATATATAGATATATTTCTATGATATATAGAAATATTGGAGAAATAGTTTTAGAAGAATTGCACCAAACATAATATTTAAATAAAACAAAGTCCTGAACCTTTTCCGAGATCTGTTAATATTTCACCTAGATGATCTATGGATTTAATCGAACTATGCATAGCGATATATATTGCTAATTTTATATCCCGCATCTTGTCCTCATATGAAACATTAACAACAAAATTTAGGGTTTCCTGTTTGTTTTCTTTAGGATTCAATATTTTCATCTCCTGCTCATGACGTTTAGAAGATCAATGTTTTTTCAAATCTGTGACATGAGCTCTTACAGCCACCTTGCAAACTGTACACCAAGCTTCATTTGTTGTGTGAGGATTAAAATTCTCGTTAGCTGTTAACCAACCTAAAAAGAAGTGTATTTACGTATATAGTTAAAGTTAAACAAAAATCTATAATTATGAAAGGCAAAAACCGTAAAACTTTGAAGATAAGAGTCTAATGTCATGTATAAACGTAGGCCGAATAATTTAATGGTTATCATCACTTCAAAATCTTAATACAGTATTATAATTTATTACTTCTTGCCCAATTTTCGTCCTCCCATTGCTTTTTATATTTTCGTGTATATTTCGCCCACTTTCCCATGGCTTTATTTTAAGATAAATCCGGGAGACGCAGTCGGGTCGGAAGAGTTGGTCGAAACTCGAAACAGTGACGTATCTTTTAACCCTGCCTTTTCATAGGAAGCAAGCAGCAGCACATCAGTTGGGTCTTTCCGCGCGTTGATTGGCTGTGTCTTTTAACGTCGATTAAAACTTAGAAGGCGCAGCCATTCAGCGCGCGGAAAGACCCAAATGCTGCTGCTCGCTGCCCATGAAAAGATACCGTAATTTTTTAATGCCATTTGGTCTTGGGTAGCCCAAATATCGAAATTTCGACCAAAGCAACCCTGGTCGATATTGTAGCCCAATTCAACAACCCTGGTCGATACTGTAGCCCAATTCAGGCGCCAACCGCCAACTGCAATTTTTGAGCGCCAATTGGTGTTGAAAAGTAGCCCAAATAGCGGAATTCCGCCCAATCTGGCAACCCTGGGAAGGAACCCGTTTCACGCATGTAGAATGAGCTCGTTGGCTCCGAGGGAGCGTTGGTTGGGGCAGTGTTGCCAACTCAGATTTTTGAAAATCCGTAGAGAAAAGTTCAACATTCCGTAGAATTCCGTATATCCCCCTTTGAAAAATCCGTTGATCTACGGATTTTCTTCATAAGTGTTAATTAGTTCATGTATGAAAGAAGCTAATTCCCTTGCTCATGGAAACCGTCCTTTCCCAAATCCTTTCTAGAAATCTTGTATTTCGACCCTACCCTACATCCTCAAAAAAATTGTCACAAAAAAATTCACAAATTACGAAAAAAGTTCACGTGCAAAAATTGTGAAATCGACTTTTACTAATTCCACATAAGTACAAGAGCTTTTCCCAAAAATAATGTTTCCCCGAAAGTCGTTATCGCCAAAGACTTTCGTCCCGATGTAAATTCACGAAAAGGAATTAAAAAAGTTTACATGCAAAGATTCTGAAATCAACTTTGCTAATGCCTATTGTACTCGTTCAAAATGCAGGGTAGTAGAACTAGAAAATAATAACTTGAACGCCAGCGATTAAGTGTGATGAAAAGCTCTTGTAGTGAAGTGAAATTTAGCGACCCGCGGTAAATCGGCGGTTTGGATCGTAAAATCAATGGGTCAAATTAAACAGTAAATGATTTCTGTAATCAGAATCAGAATCTTTTGTTTTATCAATTAACTCATGAAAAAGGTAAAAAATCCGTAGATTTCAGTTTACAATCCGTAGATCCGTAGATAAAGTAAAAAATCCGAAGATCTACGGAAAAATCCGTAGGGTTGGTAACACTGGGTTGGGGTACAGCCAATAGTAGCTTCTTCCTGCACCAATGAGCGCTAACATGCGCAGAATAGGTCTAAACTCGTCGGTCGGCGGGTTCCTTCTTATATGACAACCTAAGGCGGGAATTTTTTGGGAGCGGCAAATTTTTTTGGGGGGGGAGGGCGGCAAATTTCGAACGAAATAAATTGGAAAATTTTTGGACACGGAGCCTGAGACAACTTTAAAAACAAATTACTTTTTTTCATATAGCTTATTAGCAAAAACTCGCACGTGAGTAGCAATATTGAATTAATTTTGAAATTCTCTCAGCTCTTTTCAATTAAAATATTTGACGATATTTCACCGAAATGGCAGATGACGTTTGTCAGCCTATGGCTGCCAAATCTCAAAATCCACCCCTGCCACGGAGTCAGGTCAATGCGAATGGCGTGTTGTCGGTTAGCTGTAAATGTTATTGTATCATATCGCAACTGTTGCAGGAAGATAGGGATTAAAATTATTAAATGTATTAGTTTTCACAGCTGTAACGACGGCAGTTTTCAAACAGAGGAAGCGCAAAAATATTTTAAGTAAAATAGAAGTAATTCTTATATATATGTATAGTAGTAAATAGGTTTATTTTTTGCCTTTCGGCCTCAAAATGGGATTACATGTGTTGCGTGTAAGTGTTTCTGGGACTGTGAACTCAAGATTGTGCTTTTGTTTTGACTTCTTGCTTCATCCGGGGCTTCTTTTCTTCTCCTTTTTTTTGTGAACCATACTCATCCACTCCGCTCCTTCTTCTCCCTCCAGTATTCCTCTTATTGTTGAATTTTCTCTTTTCAACTCCTTACAGTCTTGTAGCATGTTACCCAGCGTCTCTCTATCCCAGTGCTCTCCCCTCGCGTGCCTGCTTCCCCTTTCTGTTGTCAAGGAGACTGCGTGACGTTACGAAGGCTACCACGACGGACTAGCCGGGCTGGCATCTTAGCAGTTAGCGTCACGCGTTATCCCTGACAACGCGCACGAGAGTGAGACAACTCTGGGTGTACGCATACATAACCTTGAAGAGCGCTGCTCTAGTCCCTTTACATAGTCTGCGTACTGTCTCTTTTTCTTCGTCTCTTCGTTCCGACATCTGGACCTTGCGATCATGCTTTGGTCTCTGCCTCTGTAGTTTCCGTTTAGGTAATGTGCTCTCTGGTTATCCCTGATTTCTGTGTAATGTACGTTGCATCTGCCTCATAGTATCCTGTTGTATTGCTATTGATCCTGCTCTGCCCTATCTCTTTGCGCTAGTTCCTCAGCAAAGTTCATCTCTTCCTCTCCTTTCTATTTCCATTTCTTGGGTATTCATAATTTTTTGCCTTTAGTATGAGTTTAGTATTTTCTCCCATTTCGACTTTTTCCCTGCCTGCTTTACGTCTAATTCCCTCCAGTATTCTTCTACTATTTTACTCTTGCTCAGCCTTTTCGTTTTCTCCTCAGATTTTATTCCTCTTTTCCTCGCTTTTATCCTTACTTTGTCTGTTTCTGTTTCCTCCAAAATTAAATACGCTGGTGTATCGAAGTCCAAACCGAAAGTCCACCTTATGTATTTTCTCCTGTATTTTCTCCACTTTTTCTGCTTCCGTCCATCCCTAAATTTCTGACACGTACAGCAAGATACTTTTTTCACTATGCTTCTGAATATTCGCATTCTTTTCACAAAACTGTTCTTGAACATTCTTTGTTTTATTCCCCATATTTGCGCCATTGCTAATCTTGTTTTCTTTGTGACTTCCCTTATACGCCTCTCTCTGCTCCCATTTTTCTGGAAATTATACCCTAAGTATGTGAACTCCTTTACTTCATTCAGACTGTTACCCTGCCAACCCCATTCTCCTCCCTTTTTCTTTCTACTTCTTTTATGGAAAATCAACACCTTTGATTTCTCTGCGTTCAGTTGCAGCCCTTTCCTTTATGTACAGTCGCATCGGAAAGTAAGTTGACACTCTTTAAAATCGCATAACTTTTTTAAAATTGGTTCAAACGACTTGAGTTTTTTTTTTAGATGCCAGCGGAATTAGTTTTCTAGGTGACATGTTTCGTCGTTTTGAGAAAAAAAATGCACTTGGTTGGAATAGCAAAAAAAAATAGTAAAGGTCGTTTTTTTAACTTTTTTTATGAGCCTGTAATGACAATTCAAAAAACCCGTTTGTAGATTGAAGCAAGTTGTATACAAGCTGAAAATTTCATCTAAATCGGTTAACGTTGCTCTGGGCTACAAATGCTTAAAGATCGCAGAATAAGGGCGAAAATTGCGAAATTCCCGAAATCAGCGATTTCCACCTTATTCTGCGATCTTTAAACGTGTGTAGCTCAGAGCAACGTTAACCGATTTAGATGAAATTTTCAGCATGTATACATCTTACTTCAATCTACAAACGGGTTTTTTTTTTCAATTTTCATTACAGACTTACAAAAAAACTTTAAAAAACGACCTTTACTATTTTTTTTTTTTTGCTATTCCGACCAAGTGCATTTTTTTCAAAACGACGGAACACGTCACCTAGAAAACTAATTACGCTAGCATCTAAAAAAAAACTCAAGGCATTTGGACCAATTTTAACAAAGTTATGCGTTTTTAAAGATTCTCAACTTACTTTCCGATGCGACTGTATATGTATATATAACGTTACGTTTAATTTTTTATTTAAGTCTACAACAATTGAGAACTAATATAGCAATCAGAATTGCTATGTTCACTAATGTTGGTTCCTCATAACCACTGTTAACATAATTATTCTTTAAAATTGTTTTAATTCTGTGGCCAGAAATGGCAAACTCAAAAGGATTCGGTTTCTTACATTTTTAACAATTCTTCTTTCCTCAGCGGATCAGAAATTCATGTATGATCTCCTTGTCATTGGCGGTGGATCTGGCGGTTTAGCAGCAGCCAAAGAAGCAGTGAATCTAGGTGCAAAAGTTGCAGTTCTTGATTTCGTCACACCATCTCCAAGAGGTACTACTTGGGGTTTAGGCGGTACCTGTATAAACGTTGGTTGTATACCGAAGAAATTATTCCATCAAGCCGCATTGCTTGGCGAAGCCATCCACGTAAGTTATCTGTTAAAATAGACATCGCGAACGTCGAAGAACTATAACAACTTAATGATTTCATTCTTTCTTTAGGATGCAACTTTTTATGGTTGGCAATTGCCAGACCCAAAAACTATTAAAATCGATTGGGAGACGTTGAAAACCGCTGTACAGAATCATATAAAATCTGTGAATTGGGTCACACGTGTTGAACTTAGAACAAAGTTAGTGTCACTGTAATTCTACACATAAGATGTAAATTTTCATTCGTTTGTAATGGTGTTTTTTTTCTTTTTTGTTACTCTAGAGAAATTGAGTATATCAATGCACATGGATACTTCAAAGACCAGCACACGATATGCGGAAAAATGAAGAACGGACAAGAAAAAGTGCTTACAGCAGAAAATATATTAATTGCCGTAGGTGGTAGACCAAACTATCCCGACATCCCTGGTGCTTTAGAGTATGGCGTAAGCAGCGATGACATTTTTAGCTTGGAGAAAGCACCAGGAAAAACCCTCGTTATTGGCGCAGGATGTATCCTTTTCCGCGACAGATGCTAACGTTACTTGTTCGACCTTATTTTCTCTCACATGCACATCTATCGTTTTCTTTAATGAATGATCAGATATTGGTTTGGAGTGTGCTGGTTTCTTAAACGGTTTAGGCTACGATGCGACAATAATGGTGCGTTCGATAGTCTTGAGAGGGTTCGATCAGCAGATGGCAAATACCGTTGCCAACGAAATGGAGCAGCGCGGTGTGCACTTCATTTACCAAGCTAAGCCATCCAAGATTGAAAAACAAAACGACGATCAGCTCCTTGTCCATTGGGTTGATAAAGTATGCACGAGGCTGATTTTCAGTAAAGAATAACTTGCATCTGATTGAAACGCTAAACTTGGTATTATTTTAGGACGGAAAAGTGCATCAAGATGTTTTCGATACTGTTCTCTTCGCTATTGGTCGTAAACCGCTCACGCGGGAGTTGAAACCTGAAAATATTGGTCTGAAACTCGTTCCAGACACTTGGAAGATCGACGCGATAGACGAACAAACGAACGTTCCGAATATATACGCCGTCGGCGATGTCCTTCATGTAAGTTTTGCATTCGTAAATCTATGTAAATTTTAATTCTTGCAAATAGAAAGACTATGCTTTTCTTCCTTCAGTCATTTATTTCAGATACATGTTTACATTTCGTGCTACCAATTTGTGGTATTTTAATAAATGTTTTTTATAATGTCGTGTGTATAATATATCGGGGAAGTAATTTCTCACGAAATTTTCTACAAATGAAAAAAAATACGTCTTTGAAATCCGAATACTTCAAATTTCTATTTATCTGTTTATATTCTTCCCTGCGGAATTTTTGTCCAATTTACGTATTTCTTGGTCCATGAAAGTTTTTCACTTTGTTTTGAAACTTTGAGAAACGCGTTGATCTAATAGCATCTTCCTCGGTTCGATTGTGATTCCTTATGTCGTCATACATCTATTATATTTACTTAATATTTCGATGTCATTTTCACTATTTGTTTTTTTTTACTCTTTTGATTTTTTTATGAGAATAACTTTCAGCATTCATGAATTTCGTTATTGTGCTGTGGATCCAGGATAATGGACTTTGATATTCTTATTGGTACCGCAATTTTCTTAATTCAGGAGTTTTCTTTAGTAAATATTAAAATATTATCGTCGATTTCAAGCAGCTCGGGAAATTTAAACGCTCCATTTGGCTCGAGAAATCGAACCGAGTTCAGCTCAGCTCGTAAACTCCGGGTACTCGCACACTAGAGCTGTTTCGAGTCTCGAAACATTCGAGTAGCTTGAAGTTCGAACCGAGCGGGGCTCGGTTTTTCAAGCCGAGCCGAGACCCGGACGGTTTCGGGTAACCCGAATGTTTCGAGTAGCTCGATTTTTTCGAGCCGCTCGAATGTGTTTCGGGTAGCTCGATTTTTTCGAGTAGCTGGAATGTGTTTCGGGTAGTTTGATTTTTTCGAGCCGCTCGATTTTTTCAAGCAACTCGTATGTTTCACCGGTTGTGTCGGCTGAACGCACCCATTATTCGGGTTACCCGAAACCGTTCGGTCTCGGCTCGGCTCGGTTGTTTCGAGTCTCGAAACAGCTCTATCGCACACCCCTGCTACTTTCTATTGATAAAAGTTTTCTGGAACTCATAATTATATTCACATGCATTGCTAAACTCAAAAGCAAATCGAAATATTGCATAGTTTTAGTTCCGTGTGTATTTCTAAAAGTGACTAATACAATTGCGTAATCAGAAGAAATCATTCTACAGAAGCATATCAGAAAGTCACATTTCTGTCTAACTTCAGTTATGGCATATCCACATATAGATTTTGTTATCCAATAACAGCTTTATAGACGATTATGAAATGCTTCGATCATTACAGCAGATCCTATTTGTAAAAGAAATAAATCTTGTGCGACCATAATTAACGACAGTGGCCATTTACGACAATCTTTTGTACATTTCAGAAAAAACCGGAGCTTACACCTGTTGCTATACACGCGGGCCGATTGTTGGCAAAAAGGTTATTCGGAAACTCAACGGAACAAATGGATTACGTGAATATAGCGACGACCGTGTTCAGTCCGCTGGAGTATGGCTGTGTCGGCCTCAGCGAAGAGTCAGCAATCGCCATTCACGGGGAAGAAAAAATCGAAGTCTACCACGCATATTACAAACCAACAGAATTCTTCATACCACAGAAGGATATTTCTCATTGTTATCTAAAAGTTATTGCTCTTAGAGATGGTGATCAAAGAGTGCTGGGCATTCATTTCATTGGACCGAGTGCTGGCGAAGTGATCCAAGGCTACGCTGTTGCTATGAAGTACGCGTTCGTCTATGTTTCCCGCTACAATATTGATTGCTTTTCGCATTACTATTTCTTGTTTCGTTTTCAGGTGCAATTTAACATTCCCAAAACTGAAAGAGACGGTTGGCATTCACCCGACCGTCGCGCAGGAATTCACACGCGTGACCATAACTAAACGTTCTGGGCTCGACCCCAAGCCACAGAGCTGTTGCAGTTAAAGTGCATAAATTCTGGAGTCGTCGCATCGCTGGTATTTGTGAATATGTACTTTTAAGTACGGTCGGCAGTGTACGCTCGTTCTTGCGCGCAATCATCATTCGCCTCGACGCTAACTTACCAGGAGGAGGGGCTTCAAACTGGAAATATTTTCTTAATAAGCGCGAATAGAAGAATTTTCTTACAACGTTACAGTATTTTGGTCACGATGTCCTAGTACTTAGATTAGTAAATGAATTTCTGACGTGTAACGTCATACGGAGACAGACAGCTGCTTCTGTCGGAGCACATGTTCATACGAATCTAATTCCTAATTTTCTCGTCCAAACTGTTTTACTTGCAGCAACGTTTAGAGATATAACTTTGCCGCGTAACGGCACATTATTCCCTTGTATACATTCGAATGGAAATAAAGAGCAGTAAAGTGGTGTATACATGTTTATAAATATTTATTATTAGACGATAGGTTAAAGCGTGAAATTGTGATCGATAAATTGCACATAAGGGCACCAAAATTCAGCTGTTAATAAGGTACGCTATTGTCATGCTTGAGGTTTCTCTCTCTTTTTTTTCTCAGCCGTCTGATGCTATTAGGTAACGTTTCTCGCGCTGTTGGTCTTCTTTCTTTCTTAAGATGTCGGTAACACCACATCTCGGAGCTGCCATTAACTATAACCAACATTACAGTCATACAACAACGAAGTGTATTTTGAATTTCACTGTTTGGCCAGGATAAATGAACGAAAAAAAACTTTAAACACACATGGAAGTGCGGGAAAAGTGAGAAAAGTAGCGGGTATGCAAACATTAACTGGTCGAAGAAGACAGAAAGACGTAACTTCGCAGGAAAAATATTAGAATGGCCGAAATGAACGTTTGTATGCAAGCAAAAGAGATTTATGTGTGTGCTAGAATTTTTTTTAATTTTGGTTAGAAAGAATAAAGGATGATGAAGGGAAGACTGATGAAAAGCAGAAGGATAATGGAACTCACCCCGCAAGGACAGAGAAGATTAGAAGGCATTAAGAGGAAATCTCGCTGCAGTCTTTAGTCTTTCACGAAAGAACCATGTAAATGCACTAAACGCAAAATAAAAATTCACTAAATGTGCTGTAAATGCACCTCGAGCGTCATGTTATCCAGTTGCCCCGTGATTGGAATATTGCCAAATTTCTGCAAAGCTTTTATGGCACTAGTTATGGCGATTTCCTCGTGCAGCGCATCCGAATCGGCGGTGCCGGTTTCAAGGTACCCGTACTTTTTCATGAAATCCATCTGCAACATAATGTAAATACTTGTACACTTTTATTAATAACACTATAGGCATGTACCGAAATTTTAGGTCTAGTCTACATATTCGTTTATATTTTCTATAGTCACACTATTCTCAATTGTTAAGCAGAAAAATAAACACGCAATTTCGACGAATTTGTAATTCGAAGATAATTATCTCAATTCCTTTGAAGCTGCATTTTTCCAACTTAACGAGGAACAAAAAGTTTTGTACTAAATACATACTTGCAATTCAACTTAGAATTCATTCGAAATAATGAATGCTAAATGCTATTCTTTCGAATTAACTAACTTTAATGCGGAGTTGAACTTAATGACTCATTTCGGACTTATTATTTTATTTTTACCTACCGCAGACAACGATACCGAAGAATTGTTAACTTTCGAACGGACCGGCGCCGATTCGTATTTTCCCGGAAGAAAAAATATACAGAATAAGAAAATACATGACACCTCCATCAATGCAATGGCTCCACTGAACTGTAAAATCACTTCAATTAGCCGCAATTTTATTCTTCTAACTTTGTTTCACAAGAGCTGACGAGACACCAAAGTACTTAGCTCGTTTCCTCTTAAATTGAATGAACTTTCAATCTCCTCGCAAGTAGCTGCTCTTACTAGCTAGGAACGTTCACGGTGCTGTGGCTGCTTAATGCAACAAAGAACGCTTCGGCAAATTGATAAAACGGGTCGATAATGGCGCCTGACCTCTGACAACATAGAAATTAACGGAGAGAGAGAGGGAAGAAGAGATGAGAAAGGGTGGGGGGGAGAATAAATTTATGTAACTATTGAATGACTATTTACAAACGCGCTATATGTGTCGATGATTAATTAGAATTACTCTCGATTCATTATAGAAGGTTCCTTCCTTTATCAGTCGAAAATGTAACATGTAAAGGAAATGTTGCAACTGGACATTCATTGTTAAAATATCGAATAATAAGCTTGATAAGGGACAGAAACCGTTGAATAGCGTTTTGCTAATTTCAGGTCATAAACATTAAGCTTTCTTTTAGATGCATGCATTACCTATTTAATCAAAATGTCATCAAATAATTCGACAAGCTCAAGTTCGAGTAACTCAACGCATTCCTCAGAGGAATCTGATGATGCGGGAACATCTAAAAGAGAGGACGATAAATCTAGTCTTTGTCCATTTGTAAGTGATATATTTCATTGACTCTGATTCTTTTCAATGGGTTAATTTATAGTGTATATTAAAGACTCTGCCAATATTATCACAGAAACTATATATAGGCTTAATCCATATTAACACTTTGAGTGCCACTTTAAGTATAAGTCATGCCTATGACATCAGTAACATTAAATGCAAGGCCGTCTCACCAATGCACGAACGTAACTTTTGTATAAACTTCAATGAAAGTGGTATTTTAATGAAGGTCATCCGTCAGAGCTATTTTTCACTGCTGTGTATTGTTATTGGAGGAAAAATAGATTTATACACTGCTGGACAAAATTAAAGGATCACTATAATTTCCCGAAAAATTTGGTAATTTTCAAATGGCTATGTCTCCGCGAGAAATGGTCGCAAAAAATATTTTAAAAAATCATTTCAACGCTTGAAGTTTCTAGTTTTTGAATCAAGGATAATTTTATTAAAATTATCAACTTAAACGGGCACAGATGTAGTTTTAAAATGTTTTGTCCTAAAAAGAGTTCCTAAGGGCCTGAGGCTTCCATAAATTCTAAATAATATTGTTAATATTATGACTATAGCTGAAGAGCTAGACTGTTATTACGAATGAAATCCAGCATTTCCTTTTATTTAAACACGTGTAGGAATTAATGTGGTCGTTTGGAATGAATGCGGAAGTGCCTCTGATAAATCTGACAACAGAAAACCGGACGATCATCGCTTACGCCTGTTCGCATGTTGTAATAATCTACAATTATAAGTCAAAGGGAGTGACAACTCTTCAGGGTCACGTATGTATCTTCTTTTACAACATTGTAATCAGGGCCGGGTTAAGACCTTTCGGGGCCTGAAGATTTAAAATATTTCGAGGCTTTCTTATACAGGGTGATTACTTCAACACAATGTACGATTTCTTAGGCATTTCCGATAATTTGCCTAGAAAGTGTTCCTAACAAAAGTTAGATATTAAAATTCAGAAAACTTCTATGATGCTTATTTTGTTTATTGGTTAATCCAGTACTGATCGTAATTATTTTCGGCGAATCGATCATCATTTTTTGCGGTTGCAGCAAAATGTAGTTAAAACTCTGTCGATCTCAAAAGATGGAAAATGGTTGTTGTCGGCAGACTTCGAAAATGATCCTGTGGTTGTTGTCTGGGACACCGAAACTGGGTAAATAAAACTAAAAACAACACATAAAGAAAAATCAATTGAATAAAAGAATCTTCGAGGACAATAGAATCATCTTTTGCCGAAATTATGTTATACTAAATACAAGATATTTCAGGGGTGTCTTTTATAATTATTATTAAAATATTTTCTTCAGCGTACCGATTTGCACATTATTCAATTCACACGAAGGGAACGAAATTGTAGCTGCAAGAATTAGTCCGAATGCTAAATACATAGTGACTGTTGACAACGAAAGAAATCAGAAGGTCCATTTTTGGTTGTGGACGTACGGGAAGGATAAACCTGATGGTTAATTAATTGAACTAATTTTTACTGTTCCGATGATCTCAAGATTATTTCAAGTGTAAGTGAACTAATTCAAACATTTCTCAAAGATCTGTTGTCTTTGCTGAACTTGACTTGCTACTGACTGAGATATTAATAAATAAAATCACAAAATTCCATCTAAAGAAACTAAAGATGATTTTGGAAACTTTAAACCGGAAAATAATTTATAACAAATATGCTTTATCCTTTAAAAATGAACTTTGAATTAGTCCACTAGAAATAATCGTGTTGATCGAGTCATGTACAGTAAATTCTCGTTATAGTTCCGTTTTTACCATGCGTAGTACGCCCGGTAACTGTCCTCACCATTTCTTCGAATCCTTCGGTCGAGAGTGAGAGAACCCGAGAACGAGCGAGAGGGAACGAAAGAGTCAACGGCAACTTCGTGTCAACAGTTGCGTTCCCTCTCACTCGCTCTTGGGTTTTCTCACTCGCGGCATTGGCCGCACGGAATAGTGTCCGCAACGCGTTGTACGCCTGCCGCCAGCCTCATTCGTCGGGTTTAATACGAGTGTTTACTGTATTTAGTTCACTTATTATTTTGAAACTCATATTGAATTGAAAAAAACTGCTTTTGTTGAGATTAAAAAAGTTTGGTTATTCGTTGGCGAGGTATTTGGAGAGGCGTTAAGTGAATTTTAAATTCGGCTTCGTTTTTTAGTCATAAATATCTAAAAATTCCGGTCAGGAACGCCCGAAGAATGGCAATTCGGCGAATAGCGGCACACGTTGCGTAGGTCAGTTGCAGGCAGTGGCGGATTTAAGAAAAAAGGCCCAGGTGGCAAACATTCTGAGGGGTCCATTTTTTCTGGAAAATGAAGAGGTAATTTACTGAAAACGGAACAAGCGTTAATTATAAATTTTTTGGAGATGAGGCCCTGGAGGGGGGGACCTTCTGGGCAGGGACCTAGGCGGCAACTGCTCATCAATCGCCCTGTTAAAGGGAGGTTCCGGTCTAATAGTCGATTTTTGATTTTATTTCATTTTTCGAATGTTCAACCGTTTTGGAATACGCGTTTAAAAGGATTTGTTGAATTTCGTAAAATTCCCGAAGTTACAGGCATTTGAGTAGCGGCACATGCATGGGCAACATCCGGCCACTTGGCGCTCGCGTAAAACTTCAAACGTGTTTTTCTCGAAACACTGTTCTCAAAACGGTGGGACCTGTATCTCCAAAAGTTATTATCCGATTCGACTGAAACTTTTTTATTTTAAAGAATATACTTCTAGCTAGGGGGAAACCAGAAAAAATTACACACAATTTAGAATATATAATTTTCAAAGCCGTTGAAAGGACGAAAAATATATGGAAAAAGTGATTTCAAACTTCAAGTGTCGTTATTTTCTAAAAAAATGTCATTTTTGTAATTTTTTCTGGTTTCCCCCTAGCCAGAAATATATTCTTCAAAATAAAAAAGTTTTAGTCGAATCGGATAATAACTTTTGGAGATTCAGGTCCCACCGATTTGGATGAATTTTTTGACGCCTTGATTTTAACGACTCCCCAGTGCCGTCTGCAATGATTAATTATAAAACAAAAAATATATTTCCACAATTTAAGACATCCTTAATACAATACAATAAGTCCCATTAAATTATGTATAGTAGTTTTCCTTTAATTAATTTCTAAACATCACCTATTTTTTTAGGCTCTGGACCGAAACCTTCCCTTAAACCCGCCACTAGTAGCACGGTTGCCAGGAATATCTCTACGCGTAGTAGAAGGGTAACACCTACAGCAATAACGGTATATTTGTATTGGTGACGCGGTGACGTTGCATGGCGTTGATTGGCGGGCACAAATCGTGTTGATGTATGATATGTGTTCTCTTTCTGCTGCGCATAGAGATTTTCCTGGCAACCCTGCACGGTAGGGCCTCGTACAGTCGCTGTAAAAAAAACAGCGACACATTTATGGATATATCTGCACTGCCAGCCAAAAGTTTGGGACCACATCATTCTTCATTACATTTCATAGCATAATTACTGAAAGGTAACTTCAAGGACCATGTGTTTTTACCTGGGTCTGGAAATAAGCGGTAGGAGTTAGTTTATGACTGTGTCTTGTTATTGTACCCTTTGTTTTGCTAATAGACATCAGTGTAAATCAAGATAAAGCCATCCACATCCAATATTTAATAAGTATACAGTGTATATATATATATATACGTTGCATCTCATTAGCACCACTGAGTTATGGCTAATGACATGCAACGTTGCCAAATTTTCGAAGGGAAGTCGGTTTTGACGCCTAGTGTACATAGAAAATTACGTTTTCTTACTATTTAGAATTTAGAGCATTTTACTTTATTTTGACAAAGATACACATGTACTTGTTAAATATCTAGTGAGATACAACGTTGCCAAATTTCCGAAGGGAAGCCGGTTTTGACGCCTTCATGCGGTGCATCTTTATCATGCGGTGGTCCCAACTTTTAGCCGTTACTGTATGTACGAGGTAAGCTGCTATGCGTCTTTGTTTCTTAACAGCGACTGTACGCGTGCCTTCTGACCTACGCAATGCGACCTGCTGATCATCGAATTGTCGATTCGTCGTTCGTCAAGCGTTCCTGACCCAAATTTTTAAACATATATAAGTAAAAAATGAAACGTCCACCGCAATTTCAACTTTTTTGATTTTCGTCTTATTTTTTCACGTGGAATTACCCATTTCATTTTTTATTATCTGTCTAACACCCTGTATAAAGCATCGTATATATTTTCTACCGAGAGATTGGAAGTGAGGGGATGAATTCAATGACATACCAATTCTTCATGATTTCATTAAAAAGTTCAGCAATAAAATTACAAAAGTAGTTGCCTTCAATCGATGTAGTTTTTTCGAAATACATATTATGCATATCTGTTATGGATAACATGTGTCATCTTGTATTAGCTCATTGTCAGTCTTGTCCAAAACTGTTTCACTCAACAATTTTTTAAATATATTTTTTGTAGCTTATTTGGAGCTGACGGAACTTGTCTCGGATAGAGTGAAAGAAATAAGCTTTAATGAAGATTTTCCGGAAGAATTTGCTTTGGTCGCCGATCAAAATATCATATTTCTCACTTGGGTTCGTATTAAACGCTGAAATAAGAATTTCAAAAGAATAGAAAGTCATAAATACGGAAATCACTACTATTTTGTCTTGTTATGAGTACGATGTTCGGGGGACAAGTCGTACCTTCAACGAAGCGGTATGCTATTCGGCTCGTCTTTCTTCTTTGCTGTCTTCTTTCAGTAAAACGATACCGCCGCTATCTCGAACGAAATTTATGGCTTGTTGCTGTCGCGTACCCTCTTGCTCATACTCTGTCTCTCGCATTCCCCGCGGCGACTACAAACGAAGTAGCTGATCGTGAGAGAGAACTGTACTCTTAACGAAACAGGAGATCCATAAGTATATACATATAACGGGAGAACACTCTATTCTTACACGTGCATAAAGAACGTTTATTTTTTTAAAGTACGTGTCAGAGGATATTTTATTTTAATAATAATTTCCGATAAACTAAAAGTATTATGTAACGTTACAAAAAACATTAAGAATATACTTTAGTCGAATGAATTTCGATTCTGATCATTAGGAGTTCCATAAATAAATGATTAAGAGTAATAAAAAGTATATAAATATTATACGAAGTACCGTAAAATCAAGGGCGTCCGGAGACTTTTTTCCAGGGGGGGGGGGCAACTTTGGGATGATGGTAAAGAAAAATATACCCTTCTTGCTTTTTTAAATCCATTTTGTAGTGTCAATTTAATTAAAAATTTAAAACTGAAAATTAATATTCCCTTTTTTAGTATAAACCAGAGATGGGCAAAAAATTATTTGAAATAACAATTTGTGTATGAAATTTTTACACAAAAAAAATTCGTACACAAATTTTAATTTCAAATAATTTTTTGCCCATAGCTGGTATAAACTTAATAAACATCAGTTTTGAAAAATAAGCGATTTTTTCTCAAAAGCCGGGGGGCCAACTGCCCCTATTGCACCCCCCCCCCCCCCTTTTGGACGCCCATGCGTAAAATAATATACACTGTAGTATAATGTGGTGTAATACTTTAAAGTAAGACTTTACTGTAAACATATCGATGTAGTCGCCCGCCATGAGTGGTATAACTGAAGCGGAAGTGATATTACATATGTATATGCAAAAGTAAATCGGAAATGTAGAAAGAATCTGCTTATAGAAGCCTTTATTTTCGGAGAAACCAACTTTAAAAAGTCGTCAAATAAGCGTACGCCTAATTAAAAATTCACAAAACATTGTAATTAATATAGTATGATCGCGCGTAGAATAAATACTTGTGCAAACAGAAATCGAAATTATATAATGTTTTTTTCGAACGATTCTTTTTTGGAGAAAATCGTCTTTGAAATTGTGTCGAGTATCTTAATATATAAAGCAGACAGTGTTTGTGTATTTGTCTGTCGCCTAAAAACTTTCGAATAGCAAATTCCGGGGTCAGGGAATGTGTCCCAGCTCATTAATTAAATAAAAAAAATTTATTGCTCGAATTTTTTTTTTTTTTTATAAATTCAGAATTTAAATTTCGGGCGAAGCCGAGTAGTAAAGCTAGTATATACATAAACACTTCACTAGAAATTGGTTCCATTTTTGTAACCGATTTTCTTGAAAACGAGGGCTTCAATAAAAAAATTATTCTACATTTTAACTTGCTTTTACATGCAACCTTCTTCTTAGTTGTACCACTCCTTGCAGGACATTGTGCATACAAATAGCGTTCCATTATATCGGTGAAAAAGAGTAATTACGATTGTTGTTCAATTAGGAGAACGGCACGTTGAAGTACCATTATCCTAAAATTGTTGGTGATACAAGAAGATACGGGGTATTCAATTGCCTTTGTTACGTGGCGAAAATGAATCAGGCATTAACAGCAACAGTAAACGGTATTGTTCAACCAATATTTAAATATTTAACCCTGTCACAGCCTTCGGTTCATTTATACATTTATGATAATATCAAAGAACGAGAAGCAAGCATATTAGCAACATTTTAATATCGTTCACGAAATTAGATGAATCCGCAAAGCAATGAAAATGCGATTGCTTAAAAAAAGACTCAAGAGACGTAGTAGGGTGAAATGTACAGACAGTAAATTTGAACACAATGAAGACCTATTCCTCCTTGCTACTCACGCCTAAAAGGTGCCGGCTCCTTCACTGTGTGCGTATGGTCGGTTTAAGAGATCCAAAGTCACTGTCTGTATATATAGGGTGTCCCAGAATTGAGGGCCAATCTGGAACATGCAATATCCTGATGCAAAAAGACATCGAAAAGTCCTTTACCGTTTTGGGATCCAAAGCTTCGTACTTGAGATATTAACAGTTTAATATTAGCGGCGGAACTTCCGGGCCGCGCAGTTTAAACCAGAGCGTTGGAGCTGAACTCCTGTGTTGCGTGCCAGGGGTCACTGCTCCACGTCAGCTGTTTCGGCTTTATGTACGTAGTGATGCCAGACTCGTGGGACGTGGGACAAATGCTTACCCCCACTATGACCCCCGCTCTATCTACTAACCAACTAACTACTCACTCCTACTATGACCAACCGTCGTCCCCCACTTTCCTCCTATCGCACTGCACACAAGCATATTCCTATTGCTGTCGTACGCGCTGCCTGTTCGGCTCTTTTCGCCAACAATCCACGTTGTTGAAACTCGAAACCAGTGTTCGGTGCGATGGAGCTGCAGTGGTGGAGGGGGAAACACCTACAGGAGCGGTGGTTATGCGTGCGCCGCGACTGACGCAGGCGCAGTTCATGCACACATTGCCACCGCTCCTGTATAGTGTTGGCTAGAACAGTGATTTGTGAATCACGAGTGATCCGATCACGTTCGTTCCCAATCACGGTGATTTTTCACAGTGATCCGTGATTTTCGTGATCGCTTCTGATTGGTGCAGGCAGAACAGTGATTCGCGATTTTCGTGATCGCTTCTGATTGGTGGAGAGCATAACTCCTCTTTTCACGCGCCACATAACCCCAATTTCTACTTTCTCTCGAAATATTCTTAAGTCCTCACTGTTCTTATAGAATCTCAGTTGTATATTTTGAACCAATGTAATCGTTCTTGATCTATTTAAATTAACGAATATTTCTTCACTTTAGTTAAAAAGTATAATGTATATGTGAATACTTCAGCCAATCAAATCAGTGCGTGCATACATTGATTATTTCTGAATATATATTCTATATATTCGCCGAATTAGCAGGCTTTGACTGTAACAAAGCTACTATATTGAAGTATTTTATAAAAAATAATTCAATCAAGATGAAGAATTACAATCACAGTAAACAATTCTCTCAAGTTAAAAAAATCACAATCACGGGCGTGATTTAACTTCAATCACGACCGTGATCGTGATTTTGCGATCACTGTGATAAATCGCTGTTAGTGATTTTGCACTCCATCCCTACTTCTGTAGGTGTTTCCCCCTCATCAGTGTAGCTCCATCGCTCCGAACACTGGTCGAAACCCCAGCCCAGCGCGTCGGTCGCAATTGCGATGGCGATTGTTCAAATCCCGGTGCGGCGGTTCTACTTTATCTTTTATATATATATTCTCTAATTTCACTTTCTAACTTCTCAATAGAACAAATACTTAAAAATTATTAATTTGCGAAGAATTTTCCAAGTCTGATTTGCCATACCTGTTTCGTTTAGCTCGATTTTTTCAAGCAGCTCGTATGTTTCGAGTAATTTGAATGTTTCGAGCCACCCGAATATATTTTAGGTAGTCGACTGTATGATGCAGTGTGATAGCTTGGTGTAGCTGGAACGTTTTGTAGACACCGAATATAAATTAAGTTAGATGTATAATATGAGATGTATAGATATGAAAACCATATCAAGTTATTTAACCCTTGCCTGGTGGATATTTTAACAACACATTGGGTGCGGGGTCCATTTTGAGCCATTATTTAATTCGTATACACCTCGGGATAAGCTCCTAAATAAAGTTTTCATCTTGTTAGCATCTAGTAGTAGTACTAATAAGAAGTAACACGTGTTAGTTTGATATTTCGGAGGGTCCCAAAGGAGTAGGGTAAGTCGGGGAGATATGGCTCACCTTTTTTTAAAACCGTAAATTACGTAATTGACACCGTAAATTTAGTAGTTGAATAAAGGACAAAAATAAACGTGATCGAGCCATCTCACCCGCAAGGCCATCTCACCCAGAATTACCCTATGAATATATATTAAAGGTAATTTAAGGGTGTTTGATGAAAACTTTATTTAGGAGCTTATCCCTAGGTGTATACGAATTAAATTATGGCTCAAAATGGACCCCGCACCCAATGTGCTGTTAAAATATCCACCAGGCAAGGGTTAAATAACTTGATATGGTTTTCATATCTATACATCTCATATTATACATCTAACTTAATTTATATTCGGTGTCTACAAATCGTTCCAGCTACACCAAGCTATCACACTGCATCATACAGTCGACTACCTAAAATATATTCGGGTGGCTCGAAACATTCAAATTACCCGAAACATAGGGTAAAGGACCCAATTACGGCCACCTACCCAATTACTGTCACCCTAAGCTGTTTTACGTAAAATAACGAATAAATCTTATAAAATTATGCATAAAAAAAATTTAGCATACAGTTCAAACTGTTATTTTTATGATACAAAAAACAGTACTTAATTTTTTCTTCGTTAATTTGAATTAAACGATACAAAATTTTAAGCGAATATTAGGAGAATGGAAACGATGACTTCCTTACTAGCGAAAGAGAAAACAGGGCGTTAAAGAAAATGCTGTAATTGTAATATTTAAGCCATTAACATAACAAAATATAATGTTTTAAATAATATAAGCATCATAGAAAGTAATAAAGATTCGAATTCACCGATTCATTAAGTCTTTTTACTTATTAATTGGGTGATAGTGATTGGTACAAGCGTTTCAAGCATTTTGGTATTACTGCCATAGCAGTAGTTGCTCATGTACATGACACGACGTAACCTTAAAATGGCATAAACAGTATTAGGTTAGCTGGCAGTAATTGGGGTGTCAGTAAATCAGTCAAATACATTTGAAGGGTGTCAGTAATGGATCCTCATATAAATTTTAGAAATTTATGAATTTATACATAAAAATTGAAGTTTTAAGATCCACCAAATTTTTTTCATCAAGTAAACATATTAAACAATAATAAATAACAAGAACAACATATACTTTTAGTCTATAAGTACATAATTATAAAATAATGTCAGCGTCAACGCTTCATGTGTCAGTAAGTGGGTCCTTTACCTTACGAGCTGCTCGAAAAAATCGAGCTACCCGGAACACATTCGAGCGGCTCGAAAAAATCGAGCTACCCGAAACCGTTCGAGTCTCGGCTCGGCTCGGTTGTTTCGAGTCTCGAAACAGCTCTATATACGACACAGTCGGACGCAGTCGGACTACTCGTGAGTTTTCTCGCGCATACGCGGCGATTTTAGCATCAGTATAGTACAAGTTTCGATAAAATGGGGTACCTTGATCACTCTGTTGCTTTCCCGCTAATAACACTACACCTATTAGCTGCGCCCCAACATAGATACGGTACTGCAAACGCCGCACATGCGCGAGAAAACCCGCCCCATATCTCATCAGTGCTACCCGTAGGCCCGTCTGTCCCGGGCCCCGTCCGAGCCCGCCCGACTTTACCCGACCCGCCCCGAGCCCGAAAAGTCGGGTACCCGAACACCCCTAGTTTACGTACGATGTGTCTTCCGCTGTTCTGCATATACACATACATATAAACAGAAATAAATGCATAATTAAGGGGTAAGGCAGGGTAAGGGAAAGTCACAAAACAGCGTTATCGAGAAAATTAAGTTTTAATACTTGAGTCCATTAGTAAAGAAACAAGGTTCAATGGATTTAATTTTCTTATATAATTTTCTGTTTAAATAGTTTCTTGTTATTCCTTGACGATAAGTAGAAGCTTATGCTTAAATAGATAAAGAATGGGGACATTTCGTGTCTTGTTTAGTGCAGAGTG
This sequence comes from Andrena bucephala, assembly GCA_947577245.1. Taxonomy (NCBI): domain Eukaryota; kingdom Metazoa; phylum Arthropoda; class Insecta; order Hymenoptera; family Andrenidae; genus Andrena; species Andrena bucephala. The sequence continues at coordinate 110,933,826 of OX387715.1, forward strand.
GACATTTCCTGTTTTTAGCCACTATACCAAATCTTTACCTCGTAAACCCTCTAGATTGTCTCGAAAGTAGAAACCGTGGTGCGGGAAAAACAAACACTTCGGAATTGTTTATCGGTACCGTCCTTACCAAAAGCTTTTGTCACATCAATGGCACAAGTTTTAATAAATCTTTTAACAACTAATAGAGATAGACGAAAAATTGAAACAAGCAAGTCATAATTAACTGAATTCACTCTGCTGCATACATTTAATTATTCAATTCTTACGTACAGGATACATTTTGATTTGGAATGTAATTTCTGAGAAGGGAAATGACAATGTCAACAATGCAGAAAGGAAGCACAGCAAGACCGTAAGATTGCAAAAAAGCAGCATCACTGCAATACTACATCACAATGGGTATTTTCTATTTCAATTTACTAAAGATTAAATTACAAAAAGGGTCAAACTCTGTTTCTTTTAATAAGTATTAAGAACTTCAAAGTTAAATGTTTCTTGGTTTATTTAGTTTTGAAAGTTAACTTAGGTAATACACATGTGAATTGTGATTTCAGAATGATAGTGACGGGGACTACGGAAGGTCGGATCAACTTCTACGATCTGAATTTAAAAATTCTTTACTGGTGTAAAACTAGTGGCTTGGATTCTATTCGATCAATTAGCTTTGATCTGCGATCCACATTATTGGCTCCTCCAACTACTGCCACTGCATTTGATAGTCAGTTGTTGCTTCTCAAATATTAAAAATGTTGTTTTACTGAAAATATACAAAAACATAGAAAATATAAATAAATATTATGTTATTTAAAATATGTCTGTTACAGATGAAATTGATGAGAATGATTTAGAGTACGAAGGGGAATTCGAAGAATATTCAGATAGCAATATGCAAGACAATATTTGTGATGAAAAACTACAATATTTACAGAAAATGAGGACCAGAACTTTACCAGACGAGCAGAAAGTATCTTCCTCAATGTCTGTAAATATGGAACACACGATCACCCATCGTCGTAAAAATCACGAAACATTTATAAAACCGCTTCCTGTAGATGCTACACTTGAGAATGCTTCATTTCACGCTGACAACTTCTTTACCAGTATGTCTACCTGAATCATTGCATTAATCCTCTATTTGCCATTTTATAAATTGGGTTTAAGTATGTTAGTTTCTTTGTTCTTACGCAAGCAGGGTCGCTGTACCCTTTGCACCCTAAAATAATTCTGTTTTTTCTTTAATATTAGGGAATAATATAGGATTATTCAAATTTTAAGATTGGGTCGTTTATGTCCGGGCAAATTGCCTCTTTTCTAGAACTTCCCTCCGAATTTGTATTTTTCCTAATTAATCCTTTAAACGGTTGACTCAAAGAACGATTTCATATTAAAGTAGAGACTTGAATAAGTACTCCATAATTCTTTCAGATTTTTTGGAAGTCAGAAACTGTGAAAAAACAGTCATGGACATAAACGACCCAATGTGTCCACGGAAGGTGCGAAAATAAGTCGAAAATAACAATATTAGAATAATTTGTAATATTTTTGTGAAGGTACTGCGTCTGGAACAATGGCGTTAATAGAAATTGCCACGCTAAAGTGTCATTTCATCTTGGAAAACGTGGGCGGAGCAATCATCAGTTTGGATGCACATCCTCAAAGGTATTTAGAGATGTTAGAGTAAATTGTAACGAAAGCAAAATTAATGTCGCTTTTTTTATTTATCTTCTGAAAGAATAATTTTATTTTTGTGTTTACCTCTATTCGTGTTCCATGTTCCATAAAATTATATTTTTTCCCAATATTCTAATACTAACTTTTAATTGTAAGTAATTACATAGTCACTGGAAATGCTCAGGGTACATTGTGCTTGTACAACTATGAGACACATAAGCTCGTTGTGCGCAGAAAAACTCCTCCCCTTCCAGATTTGAACGCACTACTTGATACACAGGCAAAATCTGATCATATAATTTACATCACGTGCCCGCAAAGGCACGAAAAATTGACCGCGATTACTGCGCTAAAATTTTCGCCAAAGAGCAAGTATTTCATTCATTTCTATGCACAGGGTGGTTCAACAATTATTTTCAACATAATATGATGCTATTTCTCTATGATAATTAGAGAACAATTTAATTTCTTCCAACAAACACTGCAGGTTGAATTTGATTTTCTTTATACTTTCATACTACTTTCATACACTTAGAAAATCCTTGTTGCAATAGTTCCTCTTTCACCATATTTTTCTCGGACTTATAGCATCAAAGATATCAGAGTAGTAATAATTACTGGATCACCCTGTATGTAAAAGTGTGAATCGTTTAAGTAAGAAGCTTTACGTGTAGATGATATGCTCATGTGTGGTCTCGAAAATGGAATCCTATGGATATTGCATCCCAGCACTTTGGAATGCCTCGATCAAGTTCCTTACAAGCATTCTTCAGAGTCCATACTCAAAATAGTTGTCCCAGAGTGCGCCGAGTACATGGCTTACTCAGTAAATATTAGTAAAATTTGTTATAACAGCTAGGAAATACTTCAAAGTCTGAAATTTTTATTCAACATAGAAAACTAAAATCTATAAATCGTTTGATAACGATCTGTACTATTTTTCATTTTCAATGAGCATTCCGAGGGAAACTGTCCCGAGAAGAAGAAAATCTGGCAATCGATATATTATAAAATAACGTTGTCAATTTTTATTTCTTTGACAAGTAATGAGTAATTGATCTTTCTAGGATAATACATTCATGATAGCAGCGTTTAAGAGAAACCATGACCCAGAAATGACAACTCATGTGTGGAACTTTATTGGAAAATATCGTTCACATTGTGCAGCAATAAGAGATATACTTTTTGAACCTGTTACTTCGCCGAGCGATGTTCCTCGATTATTCTCTTTAGGGGAAGATAAGAATCTAATTGAATACGATCTTAATACTAGGTATGAGAATATTTATAATCGAAAGAAATTTCTTAGCACTTGGTTTGCAATTTACAGCGGGCCTTATCCTCATCCTGGTCTAGTCATACTTAAAATTTATGAAATTGAGTACACTGCGACTCCCCTTTGCTTCTCCTGGTATCCCGAACACGGCATCGAAGGATTTCTAATGGTTTCTAATTCGGAAGTAATTATTTGAAAATTTCTAAATTAAGTTTTATAGCATAAAGAATCTAAAATAGCATCTTCTGTACTCGATGTTACCAAGTGTCATTTATTTATTATGTATTTTGTATATTACACAGGTGATAGATTCTAAAATATACATTAGCATTCGTAATTATTTGAACAACAGTACAATTTATTCTTTGTCGGAAGAGACAGACAAGTTTAAAACAAAATACTTCGTTAACACTATTATCTTTTCTTCAGTATAAATATAGATTGTTAAACGACACATCGAAAATGATACGAGGGACATTTCTAGGACCACTTTTCGGCGCACCAGTTCAACATTTGAAGGTAATCGAACGTATAAAATTCAATTTTATACATTCATTGGAAATCATGCTCTGATGTTTTAAGCAAAAATAAGTCGAACAAATATTACTAATTCTATAGCTATTATCTAGCAGAGAACGCAACAGTGGTAAGCACATAGTGTTTGCGACTGATAAGGAAATTGGTCTCCAAATACTACCTTTCGATGGCAACCCGTACAAAAGTTTGGGAATGATAGGGCATCCACGCAAGGTATTGGAATATTTACGCGTGCAAAGAAAGCCTGAATTTTTATAAACCCGTTTTTAATAGATTACTAACGTCTGCGTTAATCACGATGGAAACATTCTATTCACTTCCGGTTATAACGATCTCTGTGTTTTGATGTGGAAAATAAATTGCAGGTGAATTTTTATAAGTTGCATGTATCATATTGCTCTTTTACAAAAATTGCCTGACACGTAAGAAATATTGATATTTACATTTACATTTTATAGTTATAAAGTCAATTGCACATTTTCCTATAATTTATCTAATATTTACAGAGATCCTGGAGTTTCAATTTATTTTACAACTGTATTTATTCGCTCTAATTGTTAGATTCTTTTCAGTTTCTTCGCATTTCCGAAATTTTTATAATACAATCGATTTGTTCATTTTATGATCATTTTGATATTAATTTCTCTTAGATCTGTCGACGCATTGGCACACATCGGAGGTGAAGGCCTCTCGCCATATTATTGCCTCATCCGGGGTGGAAGGAAAGGTTGGCTCATCAAAGAAATGGAAGATCTGTTTTATTATGCTCAAATTTTGCATCAGGGCGAAAACACAACTGCTACTAGGATGGTATCCGAGAAGGTAGCTACCAACCAGATACCAAATCTCATGCGTGCTATAGGATATTATCCCACCAACGAAGAGGTAAGAATTTTATTTTTTTATAAAAAAAATTCCGTGGATCATTGATTCACCTGCAAAACAATATATTATTTTGTTGTAATATACCTGCTTAATATTTTAGATAGAGAATTTTATGGGTGAGATCTCTTACAGAAGTTATGCGGAAACTGGTCAATTGGTTGAAGAAATTACGTTCGAGGATTTTGTGAAACTATATATAAACCATCGTCCAGCTTTTGGAATCTCTTTGCGTCAGTTGCGAGAGGCTTTTCAGGGTTTCACAAATTCAATATGTGATCCGTTTATGGCTGATGCAAATCCAGTTTTGACTCGAGAACAGTTTATGAGTATATTATTTGGCGATGGTCCTGAAGAGTTATCAGAGACAAGTGATGATGTTTTTGGTTGGTTTACGTTCCATTTCCTACTATCAGTTAATCCGATATAAATTTTGTAGTATTGATTATTTCAATTCCATGACGTCTTTCAGGTGAACCATTAACACGTCAAGAAGCACATATGTACCTCAAGTTTCTTACTGGGTCTACTGACAATTTAGATGAAACGCATCATGATTATAAGAAACGACCTGTGCCCACCGATTTTACATTTTTACCAGAGGTGCCTTTTAATAAATTTAACTTTATAGAATGGTAGTCAATTTATTAGTTTTTGAACTTTAAATTACAAATACTAAAAGGAACCCACCATTATTTGTAGAACAGATTAATGTATTTTTTTTTATCTCACATTACTAAATTCTTATGGAAGGGTTGCAGAGATTTTAATTGCTTCTTACTTATTGAAAGGAAAGACATCGTGTCAGAAAAAATGAAAAATTTTCTGTTATCTGTACATATCCAAATTTATTTCTTGATCTATCCAGACTGTTATTGAAATATTTAACTTCGCTATACAACACAAGAATGCTATAAATGTGATTTTCAACCAGCTGAAAGTCTTGCGAGCCGAATAGATAATAAAAAATTACAAACATCGGTAGAAAACACATAGTTAAATGTTGAATGAAACATTACTATAAAATGTGTGGCGCGTCAGTGCGAAGAAGTTAAAATAAATAGGTGTTAACAGCAAGAAAGAAGAGTAATCGTTTAGGCTCGCCGAAAGTAATGTATTATTATTTTATGATACAGAGGATATCTTACAAAGATTTCATCGCGGACATCATGGGTATTGAATTGTCAGAGGAAACGAGGGCTGACGACGAATAATTAATCCGTGCCATTTTAGTTGCATCACTGGCACCTGAATGTCGATTACTATTATTATTAATATTATTATCTTTACAATGTACTGCAAGTTCTATTAAACATGTATGAACACTAACGTGTTTAGCAATCTTTTCTGTTTTATGCGTTAGAAGGGAACGATGTTCCAGCGACAGACTCAATTACACGAAATTCATTTAACAATTACACGGGCCAGAGAATGCGGACGTCGAATATAATGTTAGTCCAGGAGCGACGGTACAAACGTTTATTCCTGCCTTCAGTACCGACTGATGTTCGTTCCTTTTTCTGCTGTGGAATTTCAATGTATTTAGTTGATATTAAAGAAGTCGGATATAATTCGGAAGTGAAACAACTACAGATCTTGCTACCGAACATCATTTTCTTTGCTGTTCTCGAAAGATTAAAGTATTCATTTATTAGAAATCGTATCGGGTGTGTCGAATTTATATCCGCAGAATATCACGCTAACGTTTTATCGAATTTTGCCGAACAACAAGAGAAGTCAGAACGCTCGTTATAGGCCTGGCAACAGATTTCGATAAAGTCATACAGCTGCATACAATTATTTAGGAATCTTTCGTCGGCAAAAGAGCTGTTGCGAATAACGAATAACTACTAGACTAGAAAATGATAAAAAGATCCGCTCGTTAACTGTTCGATTACTCTAAAAACAAAGCATGAAGAAATCAATGGAAAAGTTTTAACAGGAAGTTTCGCTTTCCGAACGTAATGATAAAAGAAACATAATGGTGGGTGAAGAATGGGGGGGGGGGGGGGGGGGGGAGGAGGAGGAGAAAGGAGAAGGAACAGAAACCTCAATGTGCATAGTTATAAAAATTTTAGCGATTAGAGTAATAAAAAGAAGGAAAATAAGACCGTGGTCTAAATGATAACACGGGGTAGTTTAAAGCTTGCAAAATAATTAAAACTGGTTTTTTAAGGGATGCGATAATCCAACGGAACACAGACACCGCCAGCAGTGCCGACAGTCGTATCAGCCACAATATCGCGATTATTTCGAGTTGATAAAAAACAACACAGCCCTCCCCTCTCGTGCTAGAACCGAAGAATTCTCGCTCTACGACGTAGTCTAGGATTTCGCTCTAGAATGCTACCAACCGCCTATCGGCTCGACTACGTTCAAATTTATACACGGCGCGTTTTTGTCGTTTCAAAAGAAGTACAAACAAATGTACACAAAAAACCTTACTTCATTGTTATAAACTCTAGGGCGTATGTACAAGTTATATACAAATATTTTTTCTTTTTCGTTATTGTATCAGCTTAAGAAAAATATCAACGTGGAACAATATTCGTTTGTTCACTAAGAAGAAAAGAAGGAAAACGCTGAGAGTAACCCGTGACCAATCGATCTTCTTTCTCTTTCGGCCAGACTTTCTGGCATGTTCCCGTACATAATTACGTCGAATGTTGTTCAATAAATTGTGAAAATGCGTCAACGTTTTTTGAAAAACGATTGTTTTCAGGAATTTGAATGAATCGAATGTTTCACGAAGAATTGAGATTTCTTGAGAGATTTAAACTATCGAAGTCTGTAGTGAAATTGTGTAAGCGAAAAGTTATAGTAGATCATAAGATGAAGCTTTAATTGCTGCGCCTCAAAGCGTTTAGGTTTTATCAGGGTAATAGTCATTAATCATGTTAGGTATTTAGAATCTTCAAAAACATCTAATTTTCAATAGTGTCGTTCGTAGTATTTTAAAGCATTCAGTTTTAACACTAGGTAACAGTATAACTAGCGATAGTTGTAATTACTTTACAAAACTGGTTGAGGATCTAAAATTTTTTGGAAGACTTGATAGTATCTACGAATATAAAAAAGTTAAAATTTTGAATCAGAACAATATTTCACCACTGAAAGTTAGAAATAATTGCACGTAAATCTGTAGAAGTTACTACTAACTTTCTTGAAGATAAATTTGTTCGATTTGGAATATATATATTATTATAATAGAGCAACGTGATGAATGACTACTCTAAAACTAATCGTAAATAAATATCCCTATATTTCAAAATTACCTACAAGAATTTCGAGCTACTCGTCAACTTCAATTCACTTACAAAAACTTTCTTTCCAGTCTTTTTTGAAACTACGTCAAATAAAAAGAAAAGTAAGCTGCACAATACTCTCTGAAGTGTAATTTCGATATTGCACATAGTATATACAAAGAGTGACAATAATTAAGTTCCAGGACTGAGATCATTATATGCATTTTAAAAGCATGTAGGAAAAGTAATTGAAAATGCAGAAAGATCTTTTTTGAAGAAAACTAGAAGCTAGTTTCTATTTCAGCACAATGCAAGGCTCACTCTGCAATATTGCGAAAATATTTTTTGAGATTTTTTCTTATTCATCAATGTTCAATCGATGCTGAAAGGCAGAGATTTTGCAAATGCAGAGAACGTTAAAAGAAACGTGATAAAGAAGTTACTTCTTCTGATTTTATCAGTGAATACAAAAGTATGTGGCACTTGAGCACATTTAAAAAAATATTAAATAAGACTTTTTTAAATTTATAGTCCTAGTACTTAATTGTGTAGCTTTGAATTTATTTTTTCCTAAATTCTTATATGATTTTGAAATCATTCTCATTTTATCATTTTATAATATTTCATATTACGATCCATGTATTTTAACATACATTTAGAACTTTAAGACTCTCAAGATATTCCAATGTAACAGATCTTCAAAACCTTCTTCTTCCTCCAGAAGTCCTTAGAATTTATCAAACTGTTAAAGAATTACAAGTTCCTCGAACACTTCCCGATTTGAACAACATTCGAAATAACTCGAACACGCTTCACCGAGTCACTGGAAAACTTGCAAGAGGAAGAAACCCAAATGGCCATTCTCAAGTACGTCTAGAAAGCAAATTTCAACACGCAGACACTGTCTGCTGCTATCAGTCGTAGTAGTCCTCGCTATTCTGCACGATATCGTGCTTCTTTCTACAGTCCGGACAGTACCACTTGCCCTTTGGAGGCACCATGATCCCCACGCACTCGAAATGAAACCATTCGATACGACAGTCCTCTCCATCGCAGGCTATCATTTCCGACACTTCGTCGTATGGACACTGACAGTAGCAGTACAAATTAACTGGTCGCTCAGGTATCTGCGCGTTGCTTTCCGGTAGGTGGGTCTGAATCTGCTGGTTAGTCTCTACTTCAGAGTCACTGGAATCGCTGCTACTTTCAGCAGGTTCCTCTGATTCTGTCGCCGAGGCCGTGGCGATTCTCAGACTCTCGGCCTGGCTTTCCGTCGGCCTGTACGGCATGGTTTTCCCGCCGAAAGAGAGTCTCGGTGGCAACGGCTTGACACTGGGCACTGGCACGAAAGGCGTCTCTACTTTCCTCCACTTTATCGTCGGCTGCTTCTCCACCTCCTCGTCGCTGGAGTCCCCATAAAATCGTTTTGGTACTCGTTTCCGCTTCGATGAACGCTTATTCTCCGTCTCTGAGCCACTGCCACCGATGCTCTGGCTCATTACTTGCATCGTCTGAGACTCAACCCTCGTGTTCACGGCATGCATATCGTTAGAAGAGATGCTCGGCGCCGAAGCTATATTTGGCTGCATCAACGCCGGCGACGAAGCCGAGAAACCCAAGCTCTTTTCGTAAAACGCTTTAGGAATGTTTAGTTTAATGGACTCCACGGCTCCTGTCGCGTTACACTGCTTCGTCCTTTCACCCTTTTTCCGTTTCTTCGTCTTTACTTTCTTCTTCTGCTGTGGCTGATCCTCCGTAGTCCCGGGCATCGGGTCAGGCGAGGGAATCGCAGTGTCCGTGTCCGTTAAACCATTGTTCAACGGGACCGCAGACTCCGTGGACGCTGGCGCGACCGCTGCTAGAAGGAGTAGTTGATTCCGCTTCTCCGCGAGCAGTTTGTTCGCGAGCTGTTGCGGATGCTCGTCGTAGAAGTCCTCGTCCGTTTCCGTCTCCTCAGTTTCCAAGTCTGACTCTCTCAGCAGAAGCAGCGGCGGGCAAACAGGCTCAAGTGGAATACCCGCTTCTCCGTTCTCAATCTCTGCGGAGACTCCCTTGTTCTGAATATCAACGGATCCAACTTCCGCCGGTTGCGCGCTTTCTTTATCTTTCTTCCGTTCCTTGTGACTAGACTGCTTCTTCGGAGAGCCCTCCGAGGTGGAGCTGTCCGAATCTGAACTACTGCTGGAGCTGGAAGAACTACCAGACGAAGAACTACTGCAACTGCAGTTCGTTCCACAAGAACAACTGCTAGAGTCACTGTCGCTAGACGAGTCGCTCGACGAAGTACTTCCACTCCGTTTCTTCTTCTTCGGACTCTTCACTTTCTTTTTGTTCGGATCGTTTTCGCTGACGCTTTGCACTGCGTTACTGCCAGAGGGACTCCTTTGCGCCTTGCTCGTGCAACCTTGGTCCCCGCCAGCGTTTACCTCTTCTTTGTCATCCATCTTAGACCCAGACTCCTCGTTTTTCTCCTTATCCGACCATACAACGCAGTAATCGTGGTCGGCCAATACAATGCTCCTCAGGAATGCTACATCAGTCTCTGTCTCTGGCTCTTGATCTTTGGTTGTGAAACTGCCGACCGAATCTTTCATCTCTAAACTGGCGGTGTATGTTTTGAAGTTGTCCCAGATGCCGTCCATGATTTGTGCACCCTGCTCTTTCTCTTCCTCGTTCTGCTCGACCTCCACTATGCTGTCCGAGGCTGGGTGTGGAGAAGCAGGCTTCGGCTGATCCGCGGGAGACGCTACACTCTCTTCTGTTAACTTAGGCTTCTCGGTTACCTCAGCTTCCTTCATCTCCGTTTTCTCCTCCTCGGAATCCGTGTCACTTTCAGAGGATAGATTTAAAGGCGGCAAGTCGTAAACGTCTAACACTTTCTTCACCGTTTCTTTGGGCTCCTTCACCAAGTCGGAGGTCGCCGTGACGCTGTCGATTACATCTACCTTTTCTTTGTCAGATTTTTCTTCGTCAACCACCAGCTGTTGATTTACCGCATCTGTCAGGCTTGAACTGATGGGGCACGGTTCTCTGTGAGTGTCATTGTGCTTGGCTAACAGCTTCCGGGATATGAAGCGCTCGGAGCAGTCGCTGCAACCGTACGGTTGGTCTCCAGAGTGTAACCTCTTGTGCACTTTAAGGGCAACAGCTCGGGAGAAACTGGATCCACATTCCTCGCAAACGAAAGCAGTGGGTGGTATGCAAAAATGATAGACGTGTGGCCACTTTTTCTGCAAACATTTCTTGCAGAGCACGCTTTCCGTTCCGTGCTTCCAAAACAAATGTTTCGTGATGTCTGGCTTATTTCTGTACGCAATGCCGCATCTATAGCATAGATGATGGAGCTTGTGCTTCCAAACGTGGTTTGAAAGACGCTGCTGATTTCCAGTGGACTCTAGGCAAACATCGCACGCATGATGTCTCTTGCGTAAGTGTACCATTAACCTGAATGCAGATGGAAGGCTCGCCATGGGACAAAGGCAACATCTGTATTTAACGTTAATGTTTGGAGAATACGTGCCGGGGCACAAATGGCAAAGTAATTCGCTGTAACTATAGAATGTGGATTTACACATTATACAGATTAAGATTGTCTTTTGATGCATCTTTCGGTTATGCAGATAAAGTTCCTTGTGCACGGCAGAATGAAATCTACAATGAAAGCACTCGTACGTCCGCACGCTTGGAACGTTGTAGGTACCATTTGTGCTGCTATAAGAGTCAAGGTTAAAATAATGTGTATCCAGTTCGTCGAGAGACTTTTTCACTCTAATGACAAACTGTTCTGCATGGATAATTATGGCTGGGTGCTGCGGTTGAAATTTGTGTTCCGCGAGCATGTGTAATCCTAATTGTTTACCATTGACCGCTATATGGCGTGCGTGGTTGCAGTAGACACAGAAAGGACTGGCTATTTCTATGCAACGTTTCAACAGATCTTCTGCCTCTATACTGTCCAATGTACCATCAACGTTAAGGTCGTTAGAAGGAACATCCTCTCCAGCCAGCATAATTCCGTCGCATTGCTGTGTTTGAAGTTGTGCATCATTGTTCGCCTCATTATAATTTACAGCATCAATTTCCTCCTCATTAATTTCCTGCTTTTCTTTCGCATCTATATCAGGGGCTATTTCTTCAGCGTCTTCTTCGACCAGTTTCTCATTCTCCTCAACATCCATGGTCGATTCAGATCTAACTTCCGCAGCCACTTTAGTTTCGGTAGTTTCTTCGATTTCCTCAGTCTCATCAACCTCATTACCGTCCACTACTGCTAACTTGAAGCTATCAGAATCACTGTCACCGTCGTTCATTTGAAAACTGTTATTATTGTCCCTTTCCCTCTCAAAAACATTAGACTCTTTTTCCTCCACTAACAAACTTTCCGCGTTGTTATTTTCCTCGGACTCTTTCGAAACATCGTGATCCTCTGCATTGTCATTACAAGTTGCAACAGAGAACTGTGAGTTCCGGTTGGTGCAAATCTTTATAACTAAACTTCTGTCGGAAGAAGCGGTGGCGTTGAACGACACCAAAGACTGAGATTCATTAGGTACATCAAGGTTTTCTTTATCATCGCTTTTGCAAACTTCTTCTTTACTCTGCTGGTCTGACAAATGTGATTCGTGTTGCGGGCTGAATAACGACCGGTTGATAGGACTTTGTATAGAACTGTCCGACGCGTGAGAACTAGAAGCGTCTTTCGTTTCCGACATAGATTCCTCGGTTTTGTCGTTAGTCGCATCTTCTTCTGCTATGTGATCCACCGAATTAAGTTCATTCGTCCTAATATTACTTTCATCCGAAGAATTTAAAACCTCCGTGTCAAGCCTGCCCGCTTCATCAGAATCCGATTCCGGTTTATCAGACGCGTCTAAAGTATTAACCGAACCTGTGTCTTCCTTCTTATTGGTATCATCAGAATCTTCTATATTATTTGTACAACGTGATACCTCCATAATAACTTCTGTTATACTATCATATGGCTTATCATGGCTGATCGCATCAGGTAACGATTTCTCTTCAGAATCATTCCGATAAATTTCTCTTTCGCTGGTCTCCTCTTTCTCCTCGGAAGAATCTTCGATATATTTTGAAACTTCCATTATTGTCTCCGAAACTGTATCTTTAACTTCTGCATTAACTTCGCTCCTAGGAGCTTCGTCTACATTCATCGTATCCGCGTGCGGCTGACTTTCATTTAACAGAGACACAGTTTTGTTATTTGCCTTCTTCGCGTGCGTGTTCGCCCTCTGCTGATTCGAAACACAGTCTTCTATGTGCCTGGACCTGTTATTCTTTACCGGCTTCCTCGAAACCATTTTGTTTCCAACAATCACTGCCCTGTCGAGCATATGCGTCGCGCTTGTTTGCGTAGTAGGCAGTAAAGCGGAACTTAATTCTCTACTCGCCTCGTTACTCAAACTGCACGTACTAGCGTGCGAACCAGTCTGCCTGCACAATGTGCATATGGACGCAGTAACGTCTTGCTTGGTGGCTGGCGAACAAAAGTGATTATAAAAATTATCCGTTTCAGAAAAAACCTTCTCGCAGGTACAACAAACTAAATAACACGATCCTTTGAAAGCACCATAAAAATCTTCAACAGACGTAAATGCCATTTCTGGAACACTATGCTTCTTCATCAGATGATACAACAGCCTCTCCGCTTGGCCAAACATTCCCAGGCAAAATAAACATATGTGACGCTTGTGTATGTCTCTCATATGTAAAAATAAATTCCAATTTTCGAAATAGGTGCCGCACGCCGCGCATAAGTAAACTTTCCTCGTGATCTTGAAGTTCGGAGAGTGCGACACCGTGGATGATTCCGATGTGCTCGGCATCGGTGTCATCGTGGAATTACAAGTGCACAGGTTCTGCTTTAACATAGAACACAAGCCTGACGACGAGTCGCACTTCGAACACTTGCTCTTCGACGAAGGCTGGAGACCCAGGTATTGCGCATACTCTGTTATTTTCCCCCGCTTGATATCCGCCCTTTTCTCCTTGCTACTCTTCGACGACGCATTAGAATGAGTCAATTGTTGCTCTGGCGTTATGCTCTTTAAGGTATTCGTCTGCGTCTCCTGAGCCTGTGCCAAAATACGCTTTTTGAAACCTTTAAATACACTTTTCGATCCTGTACTGTTATTTTTGCTCGACGAATCTTTAGTTCCGATTGAATTATACCGCAACAATTGCTTTTCTTCCTCTATTACATCGGCGTAAGCGGCGTCGATCGAAGGCTTCAATGGATTCCCAAGAGATGAGTCTTTAAATTGCTGTTCTCCCAGAATGCTCCACATATCCACAACTTTACTTTCACCATCCTCATCTTCCATAATAGCACTCCTTGGCTATAGCGGTATTACCTATAACAAACAATATATAAAAAAATTAACACAGAATTACTAAGAATTTAAACAAGCAATTTAACAATTCAAAAATCACCGTAGCTACTGTGAAGTGTTAGAAACTTATTATATACATGATAAACATAAACTTTTGCACGAAACTACATCAGCTAAGATATTTAAGAACACATTCGTGTTAACTGAAATGAATTTGCAAGCAGAATGAAGAGCATTACCACGCAGAAACTGATTCTAATTGGTAAACGCGCAAAGCCACCTGTTACACTTGATATACATTTTTTAAGAATATCACTGCAGTAATATCAGTGGGCCAAGATAACAAATCCTTCTGTACACAAGACTTGAGCTACCGTGTCGCATTTTTATAGAAATTAACATTGTATTCTGATGGAAACGGCAACCCAGAAATCGCATCATACTTTATATACCTACATCGTGTCAACAACAGAACGGACATTGCGTTTAAACTACACTCGGTAAGGTAAGAAGCATTCGCTGTAACACCTCTGGTAAAGGTATTAAAAAAACTGAGCACATGGTACGACACGCAAGAAGCCCTTCGCTGTGAGGATCGCTTCGCAACGGTTCAGCTATGAGGTTGCCATGAAAAGCAGATTTCTACGACGGAATGAACGTCGTGGCAAGGCTAACAAGAGTGTGTACGGAATCGTGAGGCCGGGATTAACGTGTTTTACTAATAGAGTGTTGCTGTAAGCTTTTGTTACACACAAGGATGATCCCAGTGCGACGAGGTTCCGTACCTTCCGGTAAACTCCGGCTCGGGCAAAATGTTTGGAATTACGAAGGAGCGTGCGTGAATCGTAAGCGGCAAACGACACGATCGAGACGCCGTGGAAACGTTTAGAAGTGGAGCACCTTAAGCGATTCGTCGCGATCCGCGCCGAAAAGGTTAGTAAAATGGCGTCATATCAATGAGCACGGCTCCGTCCGTGCTTCCAACACATCCCCAGTGATGCCACCTTTCGTCATGTTCCACCATAGCCCGCCGTAGGAGAGGTTAGACCGAAGCCATCGAGAGAAGGAGGATTCGTGGTATTTCGCTTTTTTGGTAATCGGCGCGGGGCTCCGTAGCTTCCTCGATAAATGTGATCCGACTTGAGCGCGAGCGCGCTGTTGCCTGGTCCACGGCTGTTTTGCGAAAACTCGAAACACGAAGCGACGGCATCTCTCGTGGACGTACTCATGTACGCCCAACGTACTTAGTATGTACTAGTGATACCCCCACTCCTTGCCCCAACGTGACCCAGCCATCCAGAGCGTCGAACTTGGGCGAACATCGGCTGACGGAGCTCTTCGTTCTTCTCCATGTGGATCTTGCAGAAATATCAGCAACGCCGTTCGAATTTCTGTCAGGTTACTAACGAAGTAGTTCGGTGTCATACTCAATTATTCTTTCACTATTTACAATTCCTTTGAGTAATGGGGATCTCTTTTCTGCGGCATAGCGGCTCCTTACCTTACGTTTGATTGAGTGAACATGCGCTTTGAATACGATTTCTTGACGCACTTTTATTAAATACGGGATGACACGCGATTTTGATGTTACACGAAATTGCAAAAGACCTACGTTATGTCGTATAATATAAATTAAATATATGTGCTATGATAAAACTTATTGAAATATATTAATAATTAGTTTAACTTTTACTTGTGTATTTTTTTATTGTATTTAATTTGTAGTATAAAGTCTTGTAAGAGAAGTCTGTTTGTAACACTCTTTTTGTCCATTTTTCAAAACACACTTTTCTAAAAAGCTGAGAAAATAATATTAAGATTTTCAAGGAAATTCGTGGAGTATTTGAACTATTTGTCGATTTTAAATAGTTCAGTGCTATTTCAGTTAGCTCTTTGAAATATCTTTATTAAACGAAATTATTTGTGACATGTTTCTAGGAAAATAATTTAATGCCTTTTCAGTTGTTATGCTTATTTCCGCCGACTCATTAACATTTGTAATGCGTTACTGACAGTGAATATTTCGAAATTTTTATCGCTAATGCATATAAAATTTACTTATCGTTTCGCAGTTAACCTATAAATATAATTTAATTGAACATTTATCTTTTTTCTTTAAATAAATTTCTCCCAAATCTAATTTGAAAATTTCTAGTAACGACAATAAAACTTTACTTTAATAGGGCGCGAAGCGGTTTCGTAACAAAAACGATTTGTTTTCCTAACTTAAAATATGATTAAAACTGCAATGATAATACGATATAATAGAATCTGTAGTAATATGTGCTATGGGCGAATTCCACTTACGCCCAAATCGCCCGTGTTTTTCATTACGATAAGTTCATTCCCATACGCGACTGAACGCAACGTCAAGAATTTCCAAGTCGATTTTCTCGAAAATGCAGCACAATATCAAAAAATTGTATACCTTTTTCTCGACTTATTTACTTATTATAAGTAGAAAAGAAAGAGTAACTTTTCTTGATATCGCGCTTAATTATCGAGAAAATCGACTTTGAAACTCTTAGCATTGCGCCCAGTCGCGTACAGAAAAACCTACCTTAATGAAAATCACGGGCGATTTGGGTGCAAGTAGAATTCGCCCTATATTAACGTTGCGTTCCAATTCGATGCAAGTTTGAGAAATTATAAAAACGGAATACAAGGAACATGGAATTTCATGCTTCCGTAATTTTAAATGTTCCCAAAAAATCACGAATAAAGAATTCTAGGCATTTAGTAAAATAAATTGTACATTTCCTTAATATATTACTATTTACGAGCTCGTTGTTTTCAACGAAAGGCTAAATACGGCTTCAGTCTTATAAAAGAACATCCCCGTTGCGACCGTTGGGAACGCGGCGAAAGGTCCAATCGAATTTCGATTGGTTTATGAACACGGATGCATTAAGTATGTGCGTTAGGTAGAATGTGTGAATGCGCCAATGCATAATATATCATCTCATTTATTCAGTATTTCATATATATCATTTGTTGATGCTATCATTTTTTGTGTATTTCTACGTGCTGTTGATTTACGACCGAGCGTATCGTATATTGTACACCGCCGGGGTTACAAGATTTGACGGTTAAAACGGAGCAAGCATCAACGCAACTCGTTCACGGACGGTCGGACGTTGTCATTTGAAAACGGAAGCCATCTTGTGGCCGAGCCTCCCGTATTATACAGGGAATAATAGTTCAGCGACTATTTGTTCCGTAAAATTGTTCCGTACATTTTCCATTACGTCTAGACTATGCATGAATTATTGTATCACATGTTTACATAGCCATGGCTGCGACGAGAAAGTTGCAAGGTGAGGAGAAAATGTTTCCAGCATGTTTACATTTTAGACAAAATTTTGTTATGGCCCTCCACCACTACAACAATCCCTTCGATCTTGCCTTGAGTTCTGCAGTTCTCTACCGGTTAAAACGTTCGTATTTTGCGACTAGTAGCCGCCTATTTATAACCCGCGTTACCTATTTGCATGCAGGCTTCTGTGCCTGACAGTTGGTACAGGTTGCCAGGGTACGATGGATTGGTATGTTCTGCTCAACTTTTCACATGTCTCATTCGGAAAGTTTTACTCCTTTTCACACGAATCGTATTCACTGTAGTCTAATGCTGCTTCCTTATGTCAGCATAACCTTCCAAGCGGCTCTTCATTTAGCTTGTATGATACACACATATAGTGGTGCGAGTCACAGCATATATAAGGCTTTCGTCTGCGTAAGCTTTTAACATAAGTTGCTTAGATATAGGGCAATGTATTTATAAGAATCTGTAGATTATTACCGGTCTTGCGTTTCTATATTAGCACTTTTTAAAGAAGTTTATAACGAAACAAAAAAAAAAAGGAATAAAGACTTCTCACTGTTACTTACAATGTTTTATTGCACCCAGTACTCTTTCAGCTAGATTAGTTGTAGCGTTTAAGTTGTGCGATACAGAGAGATATTTAAACTGGCTTGATAATATATTTTTATTTGATATTCTAGTTCTGCGAAATAGATTGCTCTTCGTAGCGTGCATCGTAACAAGTTTGTTTGCTTCTTGTTTGAGCGAAGATGAACTTGTTGCTTGAAGAATCATCCTCGATTCACTGTCGTGTCTCTGTGTCGAACTTTTAGACTCTTGAGATAGATGTGCATATTCATTGATAAAATTGGTTCGCGGATAAAATGTGAAATTTCCATTTGAATATAAATGTTTCGGTATAGTTACGCCGATTCACTGTTTATCTGTGCTTTTCAATTTTAGGTGAAATAGATCGGTGCCTTAAAAAAGTAACGGAGGGTGTGGAGACGTTCGAGGATATTTGGCAAAAGGTTCACAATGCTACGAACAGCAATCAGAAGGAGAAATATGAAGCGGACCTTAAGAAGGAAATCAAAAAACTCCAGAGGCTACGCGATCAGATCAAAACTTGGCTCGCGTCAGGCGAGATTAAGGATAAGAGCACGCTTCTCGAGTATAGGAAGTTAATTGAAACTGTGAGTATAGCTTAACGAGAAGGAGAGTTGGGAAACGTTACTATGCGATGCTATATGCGGTCTGTATTTTTCCCTTAGCAAATGGAAAGGTTCAAAGTTGTGGAGAGAGAAACGAAAACGAAAGCTTATTCGAAGGAAGGCTTGGGAGCAGCCCAGAAGCTTGATCCAGCGCAGAAAGAAAGGGAAGAAGTTAGCAATTGGCTTGCGAATTCCATAGACGCTTTGAATCTTCAGGTATGGAATAGGGGATTGTGCTTAATCAGACTGAAGAAAGTCCTTTGTACGTCGAGTATAATATGCTGATTGGTTTTGGTATAGCTGGATACGTTTGAATCCGAGATAGAATCATTACTCGCAGGAAAGAAAAAAAGGTTAGATAAAGATAAGCAGGATAGGATGGATGAGTTAAAGGGGAAGCTCGATAAACACCGTTACCATATCCGTAAATTGGAAACATTGTTACGCATGTTAGACAATATGTCCGTTGAAGTTAACACTGTGAGTGTACAGACAAAAGCATAATCATTAAATCAGATTCCGTTTTATGTCGAGACTTCGATGCCTTACAATCGTTTCAATTTCTGCCCTTTGTTCATTTCGCAGATTAAGAGGATAAAAGATGACGTAGAGTATTATATCGAGTCCTCGCAAGAGCCCGATTTCGAGGAGAACGAATATATTTATGATGATATTATCGGTCTCGATGAAGTAGAGTTATCTGGGGTTGGCATTCCTTCGTCGGCGACAACGGACAGCAACAACAGCAACGAGACTGGAGGAACACCGACTTCGACTAACTCTGGTACTTCGCCTATACCGTCGCCCCCATTGAGTTCCACCATGCACAATCATTCAAGTGATAGTTCTACAGATAATGACAAAAAAACAAAGGTATGTACTCGTACTAGTTCGGATTTGGTAGCGCGGTATCCTCTCGCGATTGGCTCGCGGCTCGGAGGCGGCGGCGACGATTCCAAGTTTCCCAGTCGCTCGCTCGAAAACTCGAAAAATTGCGGGCGTAGCGGCGAACGCTTAGCGCCGGAGCCGAAGCGAGCCCATAGCGAACGGATACTGTATGATACTATGACGATTCAGAGTGTGAAGTTTTACTAATTCGTGATAAACAGATTTTCATGAAATACTTTGATTTCAGCCTGTGAAACCTACAGCAGTCAGGCCACTATTAAATTCACAGGCGAGCATTCCAACCACGGGAAGCATTGCCACCATAAAATCGAATTTATTATCGAGCAGCACTCCAAGCAAGACCATTCCCATGACACCTAGCCATAGCTCGCCTAGTTCTACGAGTAATCACATTGCTACGACTAATGCAGGCAACTTCGCTACCGTAGCTGCTTCGCATAGTAATTCGCAAGCCATCCATTCTACCTCTAGTAAAACATCTTGTAAGTGACTTTTTTAACGACTCGCCGATCGATTTGTTGTAATTATTCTAGTATGCTTGACGGTTTGCCTGTTGAATTTCAAGCTCACAGCAGTGAAAATGGTTTGTTGTCATCCTCATCCGCGTCCAGTGTTACCTCGAACGTGCCGCAAACGATCTCACAGCAGCACAATAACCCGGCACCTATACAGGCGACGCACGTGTTGCACAATCAACAAAACCAGAATCACAACAGTGAGACCGAAATGACGACGCCAATACCGCCGTCTTCGTCACCGCAATCGTCAGTTAGCAGTAGGTCTTCGCCTCTGCCTGCAAATTCCTGCTCGCCAGCGCCATCCACTGCCAATGGTCTCATCCCTAAGCTTCCTGACGACATGTCCTCTTTGAAATCTATAGCCCAACAAGTAATTGTCCGAGCAGGTCTGGAAATACCGCCGTCCGAATCGAATAGAAACATTTTTGATAGCGCTAAAGCGAACAATAACAACAACAACGCTACCTCGGAAGCGCATATCCCTCCTTTGCTTGGCGTCGCGCCGCTCGGGCCAGTACCCCTTCAAAAAGAACACCAGCTGCAGTTCCAGATGATGGAGGCGGCTTACTACCACATGCCCCATCCGTCTGATTCTGAACGGCTGCGATCGTATTTACCGAGAAATCTGTGTCCGACGCCTCCCTACTACCAGCAGGTATCGTTACATCATCTGACCTTCGTAAGCTAATTGTATTGTATCACACTAACGTAATTCTTGCCGTGTTGTCCGTTTTTCTTCATGTTTACTTTGTTCCGCAGGTCCAACTTCCCCATTCTGACACTGTCGAGTTCTTTCAACGTCTTTCTACGGAAACGTTATTCTTCATATTTTATTATATGGAGGGCTCCAAGGGCCAGTATCTGGCTGCGAAAGCTCTAAAGAAACAAAGTTGGAGGTTTCATACCAAGTACATGATGTGGTTTCAAAGACACGAGGAGCCGAAAGTGATCAACGAGGAATACGAGCAGGTTAGCGATGCAGAAGTGTTGATTTTACATTGGGGAATGAACGATTGAAATCTGATGGGAGGCGAGAGCTTATCGTGCAATATTCTTTCAGGGAACCTACATTTATTTTGATTACGAGAAATGGGGGCAAAGGAAGAAGGAAGGCTTTACTTTTGAGTACAAGTACTTAGAGGACAGAGATCTGAATTAACAGTCCTGTTGCTCGCGGAGTCTCCGAAAAATGCACTATTTCTGTACCGGTATTATCCAAAAAAGAAAAAAAGAAATCGAAAAGACAGATTTTATTTTTTACAATTCTATATTTTCGCAAAATATAATTTTATTTATTGGTAAAGAGTATCTCAGAAAGAAACGTAAATACGAAACGAAAATACGAAGGAAGAGCTCGTGCATACAGCAGGCAATGAAGGTACTTCATTATATTTCGATGTTGCGACGGTAATATCTTCTGTGTATATTCCTTTTCGAGAACAAAAACGAAACCGAAACACTCAAATCACGCAATCGAAAGAAACGAAATGAACGAAATGCAACTTTATTGGAAAAAGAATGGACGGAGTTAATCGGGGACACAGTAAATTGTAACTATATATATATATAAAAGAAAAAAAAAAGTGAAATGAAAAGAAGAGTAACAATACGAAAGGCACCAGAGACACACTTTCGACAGTTTAGTGTGCGGTGTGTGATAAAAGAGGAAGAAGTTATACTCGCTGGCGACTGACTCTGTAATACCAGTACAAACATGCGTGCGGCCCATCTGCCGTTTGGCGGTAAGGTGGAGGGCGCTCATGCTATGGTATGTCTTAATGTTAGATTATAAGTAGCCTTTTTGTATAAAGTATATTGAGGTATAAAAACCCTTAAATTGAATTACTGTACAGAATGTGTAGAAATAGTGAATAATAATATTATGGAATATATTTTATTTCTCATTTAAATGAAACCTAAGTTGTTTCAATTTTTGTCACATCTGGCGCATCTTTGACACTACCTTGCATTCGGAACATTCCATCCATTAGATTTCTCAGCCCTCAAGACCGGGTCACTTGTTAGGCGTTACTTCGACGGATTTAAAAGGTCGAGGGCGCGTTCGTTACTTAATGGTAGCATACTTACGATTAGTAAGCTGCCGTTGCTGCTGCGCATGTATATTGCTCTCTCATGAGTCTGTTGATTTCGTGTTTCTTTTTCTCGGCAATCCCTGCGCGTAACACATTGTGTTCGTCTAACGGCGACTCGTGATAATCACTGTGCATATGTATTTATGAATTACTGAAAGAACGAGAGGGAGAGAGAGAAAGGTAGCGAGTGAGAGAGGATAGAGCCATATTGTACGAACTTATTTATTATGAATTGCCGGTACTACCGAGGGCGGGAAGAACGAAGGACGAAACATTTTCGGTAGTTTGATATATGTACATACATGTATATTTCCTTACCTTTTTGATCTCCAATGTTTCTTGTTCGAACGCCACCAGGCAGTATCGGCGTCTCGAATAAATAACTTCAGACAAAACAGTTTTCGCTTCGGAGACTGAAGTGATCGCTTGCATTACAAAAGCCTTCAACAACGAGATTAGCCGTATATTGCATCCCTTAGTAATTAAAGAGAACAAGTTGAGATTTCTCGTATGATCAAGTTTAGCGCTAGGATGGGGATCCACTTGCTGAACAAAAGAATATAGATGTATTCTGAGCAGATACTCTTGTTACAAATGAAGTTCTGATCGCTCTGTTTGCATAATGATATATAGCCCATGGTCTTTTATCAATTTACTTTACTTTAGAAGCCATATCCGATGAGACCTGATCTCTCTGAAAGCAGATGGTGTCGCAGTAAATGTTGGCTTTGCAAGCTCGCGGTGCATTTGAAATTTCGTTATTTCTCAACATATCCTGCAAAAGTCTCGCAGTATGTTCGATAGACCATCCGCAGTTGATGACCCTTCAATAGTGTTTAATATGTTAACGTGTATCAAAGGTGTCACGCTTGTTAATAATACATTAATGGAAATTAGGTCAGTAAGACTTACAGAATTACAATAAACCAAGGATTTTTCACTTTACGCAGCACTACATTATTCACCAGTGCACATTTTATCAAGATTCATTTTACAAATCCCCGACATATGAAAGCAGACGTAATTGTTCGATGTTGTGCAGAGGGAAAAGGCGAGATAAGGATTTGTTGCCACTTTATATGGATGAATAACATCGTAGTCTTTAGAAGTTGCATTATAATCGTAATGTTAATAAAATGGAACAGTATTGTTCCCGGATATTTTGTATTACGAGGACCTGTACAATGCTGATCCATCATTTTCTATAGAGTTTTAACGAGAAAGTTCAAAAGATTTTACAACAATACACTCTGTACTGTACTACACTTTTCCATTTGTTACAAGGTTTCGCTGCTATTTGGATGTATTACATGCTTCTAATTAGGGCTGCGACTATTCGAATAATTTAATATTCGAATATTTTACAAGTATTCGAATGCTACGAATAAACTTAAAATATTTGAGTATTCGAATGTTATTATTCGAATGTTATTATTCGAATACTGATGTAGTCGAATGCTATTATTCGAATACTGATGTAGTCGAATGCTATTATTCGAATACTGATGTAGTCGAATGCTATTATTCGAATACTGATGTATTCGAATGTTATTATTCGAATACTATTCGAATACATCAGTATTCGAATGTTATTATTCGAATACTATTCGAATACTAATGTATTCGAATAGTATGGTGTGAAGTGGGTCAAAATTAGCTTATAAGATTTCACCCTGACAAATGAACCTAAAGAACTTGATTTATCATTCACACCAAACTATTCGAATACAGCAGTATTCGAATACATCAGTATTCGAATATTTAAATATTCGAATAGTATTCGAATACTTAAATTATCGAACAGTATTCGAATACTTGGATATTCCACAAATAATTGAGCAACTGATGTATTCGAATATTCGAATACCGAAAAATTCGACAAATAGTCACAGCCCTACTTCTAATCTTTGTCTTGTATTTTCTAATAAACCCGAGATTTCGCTTTGTAATTCAGGTAGAGGCACACGAGCAAAAAGCTACTATTGGTTGTGTACGTTGATGAGTTCTGCTTTCTAGCGCTTCATTAACTACTTTTAACAAATATTGTTGCAAGCGATAAATCATAACAGTTAACCGACTGTAATTTCCATTACATATCTTATGTTGTTTTTATTTCGGAGGAGTGATGTTTGTTCTGTGGAAAGACTGGAAGAGAAACCATTATAACAGAACAGTGATTTGCTAATACTAAGAAACTTTTCTTACTTTACGAACTTAGGAGATAAACAGTTGGTTGTTCTTTGAAAGTGCTAGATTTAATCAGTTTGAGTAGTTACGTAGCGATAAATTCAGCAGTTAGTCCATCGAAGGGATCCGTTCCTGTTATTCTGTTAGACATTCGAAAGTCGTAAAAGTGAGTAAAATGTGATTTTGTAAATTAACAGTGAATTAAGGATCTTAATACAAACTAATTTTTTGATGAACTCGCATACGAGGGAAGTGGTGGTATGATTTATAAATAAAACAAACGACAATGATAATAAAAACAAATATCAACTCGTGTTCATGTTATTTATTAAGAAACAAGAAACATATCTAACAAGACAGTCGAATCATTTAACTCTTTCTTCCCTTCGACTTCCCCATATTTTTCCCTTTCATTCTTTTTCTCACTCCAACGAACTGCTCCGTGTCATCGTCGTCATTGTCATCTTGACGCTTCTTCCGTTTGCCCAGCTTCTTACTCTCCTCGATGTCCTTGATTTCCTGAAGCGATACAACAATGTTTCTGACTTCTCTTACGCTAATACGCTCGGTTTAAATAAAGACAAATCGGATGTACCATTTTTACGATACGTTGCGCCTCAGCTACTCTTTCTTCGAGGACCATTACTTCCTCCTCTTCCGTAGGATACAACGGCAATTGCTTCGATATTAATTGCTCTATCCTCTGATACAGTTCCACGTCATACTGTGTTACGAATGTTATGGACCGACCAGAACGACCGGCACGCGCGGTACGTCCAACTCTGTGTATGTAATCTTTGCTGTGCGTAGGTATGTCGAAATTTATTACGATATCCACGTGAGGAATATCAAGACCCCTGTAAAAAAAATTAGATAGAAATATCAATTAATAAGTATGAAAGGAAATTTCTTTTTTTAATTTTCCTCGGACTATATTCACTCTTTGAAGGGGACCGTCCGGTCTACAAATCGATTTTTTTTTACTTCATTTTTGGAATGTTCAACCTTTTAGGAATGTGTGTTTAAAAGGATTCTTTGAAATTCGTAAAATTCCCAAAGTTATAGGCATTTGAGTAGCGGCAAATGCGTGGGTGAAACCCAGCCACTTGGCACTCACATAAAACTTTAAACGCGTTTCTCTCTAATCATGATTTTTCCGAACGGTAGACAGCATAACAAATGAAATAATTAACTGATTCCAAAAAAATTTATGGCATTTTCTTTGCAATTTAATTCACTATCGCATCACCCTTTTACCATCAATTTTAGAGGTCATAGTTCTTCGTTATTAACATTTTTAGGCGCAAAATTACCCCCTTTTTCGCGTGTACCAAACATCGCCATTTTGCTTTATTTGCCTTCTTAAAGGCTGATGCGATAGTAATTGGTACAACCTATAAGAATATCTTTGGTTTTTTGATTTCAGACAATCCTATGTCGAGTTCTACTACCAACCGTTTACGCCTCTTTTGTCGCAGCAGTGCACTGAGCGCCACGTAAAATTCGAACCATTATAGGTAAATGAAAAAAAAAGAGTTTTATATCCTTGAAGAACGAATAAAGAAAGGCCATAAAGTTTTTTTACTGCAAGTTGTATACTTTTTGGAAAAAAAACCTAAAGATCACAGATTTTTCGCGCGTTTTGATCGGCCGGTCCCCTGAAACTGATCAAACTATCTTTCAAACATTCGCGCGATGCCTTGCATACATTTTACCTGCTGGCCACGTCCGTAGAAATAAGTATAGATCGATTCTTCGCTTTGAATTTAGTGAGAGCAGCTATCCGTTTATTTTGCGACATTTGTCCATGCAGCGGGACCGCAGTGAAGCCCAAGTTTCGTAAAAGAAGAGCAGTCCTGACTGTGTTGTTACAAGTTCCACAAAAAATCATGAAACTGTTGCCGGCTAGTTCGTTTAAAATATGTACCAGATACACATCCTGCAATGAGAATTATTTGTAAAGAGAGAAGTGAAAATTCGATAATTAGTAAGATAGTTTGTACCTTGAATTTCACTGGAACGAATATGTAGTATTGCTGTAATTTTTCAACAGTCTGATATTTGGTAGAGACTTCCACCTTAACCGGATTCTGCAAAGACGCCCGTTGCAGTTTCTGCACTTTCTTGGTCATTGTTGCAGAGAACAATAACGTTCTCCTTTCCCGCGGAATCACTCTTAAAATCTTATCCACTTCTACCTCAAAGTCCATGTTCAAAATACGATCTGCTTCGTCCATGACCTATCGAACGCCATAATAAAAATACAGACTCTGTTCGCAGTTACGCGCGAGAGAAAATTATTAGCAATTACCAAGAATTTTAAAGAGCGCAGATTAAAGCCTTTAGTATTTTCCAAGTGGTCAACCAATCTTCCTGGCGTGGCGATTAAAACGTGTGGCTTTTTTGCCAACACTAGCGCTTGGGACATCATGTCCATTCCACCTACTATTACGGCACATTTTACGCCGATACTTGACCCTAAAATATAGTCAAATTACAAATAATAACTAAGAGATCACGGTGCATCGTAGTATATCGAAACAAAACAGGGTTCCAGCAATTATTATTACCTAAAGCTTCAAACTGTTCTGATATCTGAAATGCCAATTCTCTGGTAGGTGTTAAAATTAAGGCGAAATATCTTTGAGGGCACTCTAATAATGCCTGTAGTATGGGAAGGGCAAAAGCGGCAGTTTTACCAGAACCAGTTTCTGCCAACCCTATTATATCTTTACCTACAAAATATGGTTTTTTTTAAAAGGAAAATGTATCAGTGTATTCCTCTAATTTGTATTTGCAATGTACACACATTGCTGAATTTACCCTGTAGTGTTAAGGGGATGGCTTCGGATTGAATTTTTGTTGGTGACTTCCACTTCAAATCCTCGCATGCTTTACATAAAGTATCTACGATTCCCTATAAGTAATTAATTGTGGTAAATAATGTGTTATCATTATTATATATATATATATAACATATCCTACTTATCGTCTTTCGTAAAATACTTCGTATTTTACGTGTTTAATACAAAAATTAAGTGCCAGGTATTTGGTCGTAACATTTGAAATATTGTTTCGATGTGAACTTTTCCTCTGGAGAAACCTTTTTATGGGAAGTACTTGATATATAGAGTTTAATGATACCAATTTGGAGTTTAGGAATGTTTTCTAGCCGATATTGTGACAGTTACGGTGATTGTCTAACAACAAAGTATTTAGCTGAAAATCTATCAGGTTCTATAGTTTTCATAACTGGTTCGACGCTAGAACGCATTCCACTTTCCAAATTGTCCTGAGTATTAGTATTGGTTGGTCAAAATTTTGGAGTGACTTCAAGATAATAACTTAGCAACGGAGAAATTCCTAAACTCAAAAATAATATTTTTGCATGTTATTTCATACGTGCTTTCGACCGATATAAATTGGCGGTAAAAAAAGGTTGCCCAGAGTAAAAGTTTACCCCTGTTTAGAACTATCGCGAAATTTATTAATATGTTTTGTATCGTTATATTTATTCGTGTAGATCCTGCTATTAATATTGACGAGATGCATAATAACCTAACCTACTAAAACTTAACCACCAGTTCCTATTTTAAAATTGTATTTACATTTATAATCATCGAAAGGACGACACATCACACAACCACATTATTAAATCGTGTAACCAATTAATTGTTATACCAATATTATTTAATACATGTTGGAAAAAGTTACACGAGGCAATTATTTTAATTAGGTTATATTTTTAGACATGAGCGTTTTGGGCTTACCAAATCTTGCCACGTTATTTCCTTAGTATCTTCTTCATCTGCCTGCTCTGTTGGATTATTTTCTTCCATTTTTCAATATCTAATATTTACAAATCTATTTGCTTTTTGAATTTATCAAGAAAGCTCGTTTCTACTTTCTTATAATACACTGACATATGTATATACACTGCTCAACACTATCGATAATTATCGATGATCAGCACTATCGAAAATTATCAATGGTCACCACTATCGAAAATTATCGATAGTTTATTTTCACTATCGATAGTTATCGGTATTGAAAATCGGGGGATATTTTGGGCGCGTTCCACTTCCCAGATAGCACACCTCGTCTTAGAGACGTCTAGTTTATGTCCATTTTACGTCTGAACGTCTTGATTTGTAACAAGACGTCTTTAGGACGTCTTTAAGACGCCTTTTGGACGTCTTTAAGACTTTACCAGACGGTGTGCTATCTGGGTTTAAGCCCAAATCGCCCACGCGGTCGTTAGGTCCATAGGTATAGGTATAGGTATTTATTTTCTTTTAGGATTACATCGTTCCCAAAGATGGCACTTCAAGTTCTAATCTTATATAGCCCAACGAACCCTAGACATTTAGCAAATCTTACTTTGTTCTTATTTTAACATTACTATTATCCGCTCTTATCTTATATTTATTTTATCCTATTATCTTATATTATATTATTATCTTATTCGTATAAGTTTCCACTTATGATCTTATCTTACTATTACTATTATGTCATCTTATATTTATACTTATGTTATATCAAATACGTTAGGTCCATGGGTATGTGGAATGAAAACCGCGGGCGATGCGGAATATTTGGGCGTATGTGAAACGCATCCTTGGAAACGGGCGGATTTGGGATTTTCGGGAGGGGGGTGGGTGTAGTGGCTGGCAGTGGCGTATACAAGAGGCTGTATTTCAATTCACGCATACTGCGCATGAAATTGGTGGCATCGTATTGGTGGCATCGTACGATTCCGTAGAATTTCTCTCACTTACCACCAATACGATGCCACTTCCGGTGCAGCGAGCGGTGCAGTGACTGCTTCTCCTCTGAATTTCTGCGATTGCTGCATGCTCGCTGCACCGGAAGAGGCATAGTATTGGTGGCAACTGAGAGAAATTCTAGGGAATTGTAGATGCCACCAATACGGTGCCACCAATTTCATGCACAGTATACGTGAATTGAAACACAGCCTTTCTTGAGGGGGGTGGACGTAGGGCTGAGAAATAAATCAGGAACCTTTCTAGCGGCTCGGGCGATCCGAGTACACTAGACGCCAGAATCGGCTTCCCTTCGGAAATTTGGCAACGTTGCATGTCACTAGACATAGCTCAGTGGTTCTAGTGACATGCAACGTTGCCGAATTTCCGAAGGGAAGCCGATTCTGGCGCCTAGTATAGATAGGTCGTACATCTCTGGGGTAAATTGTTGAAATAATACTATAAACAAATTAAAATCAGTATTTTTCTCTTGAGGGAGGGGTGCGCGTCCCTCGCCCCCACACCCCAAATCCGCCCCTGCTTGGAAAGGTCAAATATCACAGAGGATTTTGAAGATAACAACAAAAAATTAACAAATTTTCTTCGACCCAGATAGCACACAGACGTCTAAAGACGCCCAAAATGCGTCCTAAAGCCGTGCAGACCTATAACAGACGTACAATTGACGTTTTTAAGACGTCTGTGCTATGTGGGGACTTTTACCCTGATAATAATGCTAATGCGAAAATTATACCAATGCGAATAAAATAATAATGCAAATAGATTTTCTAAACATTAAACTATTTGTTAATACATATATAAACTTCGGAATGCAAATAACAGTAAAATAATTCTACGAGGTGATACATATGCTTCACCCTCTCAATTTAAAATGTGTGTAATTCAAGAGTGCAGTTTTACAATTTATTGCGGCATGACAGATGACACCATTGGATTCCCCTTCCGTCGTTGGATTCAACCCCCGCGTTCGTAAATCTAGTCTATATACCATTTCATATAAGAGTAGACCTACGCCCCCACCGATTTGCAACCGATCTGCGCAGCTCTCACTACTGTATGCGCACGCGATTGGTCGTAACGCTTTCTGTGCCGATTTCCTACCAATCAACACCCTCCTCAGAGTCATCGTTGCGCGGAACAAGTCTACGTTTAAGTGGAAAACAGCTTCCCAGATAGCACAACGTCTGGCAAAGTTTTAAAGACGTCCAAAAGGCGTCTTAAAGACGTCTTAAAGACGTCTTGTTACAAATCAAGACGTTCAGACCTAAAATGGACATAAACTAGACGTCTGTAAGACGAGGGCCGGTATTCTCAGTCGCTACTTATTCTTAAGCAAATGCTTAAGCATGTGGCATCCTCTACTAACCTAGTAGCTAGTAAAGGATGCCGAATGCTTAAGCATTTGCTTAAGAATAAGTAGCGACTGAGAATACCGGCCGAGGTGTGCTATCTGGGTTATTGCTAGCTTATGCTCCGACCCACGGTGTAATAGACAGGTGTTCCGACTCTATACCTTTTTACCCGATCGATTTTGTGTGCCGATTTCTGTTTAGTTCCCCTGGCCGTCGCGAGAGGCGTCGCGACTTAGAAGGCATATACATATGTATTAATGAGACTGTAGTAGTAGAGATTTTAGTAGTATAACAAGCCTTTTGTCAGCCTTTTTTCCTTGAGCGCCAATCTAGCGGCCGCGAGAAGAACTAGGACGAAAAAGTCACACATTCTGGAGAGGAGTCGGAACACCTGTCTATTACACCGTGCTCCGACCTTTAGATCTATGGGTGCGTTCAGCAGACTTAACAGTTTAACCGAGGAGTACAAAAATCTTGAGGCTGGTTCAGACACGTCCAGTAATGCAGTAAAGTGGCGAGTAATTTAGTAATTTATTATTGTTTTACTAAACTACTCGACTAAATTTTAGTGTCAACACAAATTACTAAAGTACTCGCTACTGGACGAATCAGGAGCTAGTTTCGTCTCTATAAGAAACAACCAATCAAAGTCATGTACGATAATTTCTGGCACCAGCAGAGTGTCAGTGCAACGATACCGAATTCGCTATAAATTAATCGACGTGCAGAACCCGCCTGAACCAGCCTTTACAAGCATTAAACTGTACAATTCTACGTGACATTTCCTATACATGTAACAACATTCAACTTTTCCATTCATAATATTTTACTCATTTTAATGTTTTTAATAGAAAAAAAAGATAAAGCCCGTTTCAATAGCTTAACTCATTTCCACATCCATAATTATCGCCAAAGTAAATGATTCACGAAGAACGGATATATAATTAAGTGATTATTTTCTACAGATTTTTATTACACACTCCATTTTTCCAAAATTATTACATCTAAATGTAAAACGTCAGCATTATATTTTTATTGAAAACAGAAATATTCCGTGTACTGATTTAAATCTGCTGGAAACCCACTACGCATATGTAGCTGCGCAGAGGAAAGTTAAAAATACAATCGTATGACGCTGCTGCCGATCGTATTTGTGTCATAATGGCGGTCACGGTTCTTCGTACGGTCCGCGAGAATCTCCCGTAAAGGAGGACACCCGTTCGTTTCGTTCTCCACATTTGTGCGTTGATTCTTCTGCATGATCACCAACGAGGGTAGTGATGACCTCGTACACGTTTTCGCAGAAGTCATTCAAACCTGTGCCGCCGGAAAAGGGCAGCTTTCCCCTCGACCATGAGGGTTCGTGCAAAATGCTCATGATCGAGTATATGCGCTGTTTGTACAAGAACCAGAACGAAAACACAATGTGCAGAACCCTCGCCAAGGATTACCTTGCCTGTCGAATGGATAACCAGCTGATGGCGCGAGAGGAATGGTCTAATCTCGGTTACGCTGACCAAGTAAAGGAGACATAACAGCACGCGATTTATTGCTAATCGATTCTCGCGACCTTGTAGATCGCTCTTATCAGCCGACCAGAAATTTACGAACTGTTACGCTGTGGCATTTTCCTCTCGTCTCGTCGAGAGAATCTACGGTTTTCAGAGAATATATACAAATTCACAGATAATAATATATACGCATTATAGAATACGTGCGCGTTTATGTAAATACATCGGCAAACGATGGATCGATGGCTTTAACAGTGACAACTTCTTTCGACACACAATCAAATTAAAGTGCAGTGAAGAGACATTGAAACAATTTAACCCAGCATTTAAGATAGTCTGTTCCACAAAGACGATAACGCGTTTGTCATAGAGATTTCCTAAGAAGATAGATCATCGTTAAACTTAGAGTCCCATTGTAGTTCCCTGTCGATCGAACTGACCAAGGCATCTTGAGTCTGGTGGCCTAAAACGTAGTAGTGTGTTGCAATATTTTGGTGGCGCAAACCTACTTTATATTTCTTGTTGATATTACCCATAGCTTAGAGG
Organism: Andrena bucephala; assembly: GCA_947577245.1. Taxonomy (NCBI): domain Eukaryota; kingdom Metazoa; phylum Arthropoda; class Insecta; order Hymenoptera; family Andrenidae; genus Andrena; species Andrena bucephala. The sequence goes on from OX387715.1 coordinate 110,966,202, forward strand.
TACATTTTATATTGCGAAAGATAGCAAACAACGAATTATTAAGAAATAAAGACAAATAAGAATCCGTTAGAATGGCGTGTATTTCTAGAAAAAAAGTTCTGATTGGATGTACCGGTAGCGTAGCCACGATTAAATTGCCGATGTTAGTAGAGAAATTATGTCACAGCAATTTGGAAGTAAGAGTAGTAGTTACCGAGAAAGCGAAGCATTTCTTGAAGGAGGCAGTGTTGCCACTAGGAATTCAAGTTTTATCGGACACAGTAGAATGGGCGGCCTGGGAGGATAGAGGCGACCCTGTGTTACATATCGATTTAGTAAAGTGGGCCGATTTGTTCTTAATTGCTCCGTTAGATGCGAACACGCTTGGCAAGATAGCTAATGGTATATGCGATAATATTTTAACCTGTGTTGCACGTGCCTGGGAACCTTCAAAACCTTTGGTCTTTTGTCCTGCAATGAACACAAAAATGTGGGAGCATCCTGTTACTGTTCCGCAGGTATGGATCATCATTAAAAATAATATTTCTCATTTTCTTTTCGTGTAATTTAGTATATTCGCGGTATCGAATGTAAGATTCCTTTATTTTTTTCAACATCGATGTTTATTAACAATCATGATAGCAATTTTGCTTTGATATCTACGTAGTTATTGAGTCAAGAAAAGAACTAGTACATTAGGCGTCAAAACTGGCTTCCCTTTGGAAATTTGGCAACGTTGCATGTCACTGGGCATAACTCACAAGGGAACATCACAAACCCAGAAATTCAAAAAATTCTGAAACTTTGTGAACGTGTAGTGAATTTCCTCCTGATTATAACGCAATTTTTGTTTTTTGCCCTAATTCACTCTAAGAGGGTGTAATTGACCCCTGAATGTCCGGTTATTTTCTGATTTTGTGTTATAACTCGTGAACTATAAAATTATTTTTTACCAAATGGTAGATCTAATTAAAAGAAGTAACTTTTGTCTTGAAACTTTTTTTTTATATCCTAGAGTTCGCGAGTTATAACACAAAATCGGAAAATAGCCGAATTTTCAGGGGTTAATTTCACCCCCTTCGAGTGAATTTGGGCAGCAAACAAAAATTGCGTTGTAATCAGGAGGAAATCCCCTACATATTCACAAAGTTTCAGAATTTTTCTAACTTTCGGGTTCGGGATCTTCCCTTGTCAGTGGTTCTAGTGACATGCAACGTTGCCAAATTTCCGAAGCGAAGCCGGTCTTGACGGCTAGTGTACATTAGATTTAGTTTATATCAGTACTCTCTCTCTTGTAATTTACGGTTTGTTTACTACACGCGTATACGTACACGCTTTTCCTAGCTTGTGTGAGCGTATGCACACATTCAAGGCCCGTTGAGACGGCAGCCTTAAGGGGTCATGCCTAGTTGGCAGGCAAAAGAAAACGTGATTTTCGGGAATTTGTTTGTAGAAAATCTAATGCATATTTTTTACAACTGTTTGCTTATTTTAAAACTACATATATTCAGCAACTCTCAGTAATTTTGTTATAGGAAAATATTAAAAAATGAACGAATAACAGCCACTCTCCCGGGAGCTATTTTTTTAGCGTGAGCACGATTTCTCCGAGCCGGATCATCTGAAATCGAAAAGTGAAGAAGATTCTGTTAGTATATGGGTTTATCTAGTTCGTGAACGAAGGATTTTTGTTTTTGATGAAAAGTCTATTTTTAATTCACGAAAAACTAACAATTCAGACATCGAAAAATCATGATTTAGCATTAAACGGCCGCCATTTTGCCTGAAATTATTTTTTTGAAAAATCCCTCGTTCACAAACTAGATAAACTCATATATTAACAGAATCTTCTTCACTTTTCGATTTCAGATGATCCGGCTCTGAGAAATCCTGCTCACCGCTAAATAAATTGCTACTGGGAGAGTTGCTGTTATTCGTTCATTTTTTAATATTTTCCTATAACAAAATTACTGAGGGTTTCTGAATATATGTACTTTTAAAATAAGCAAATAGTTTAAAAATATATACATTAGATTTTCCATAAAAAATTCTCGAAAATCACATTTTTTTTTCGCCTGCCAACTAGGCATGACCCCTTAATCCCATAATTCGAATTTATTTTCTTATCGACGTAATATTTAATCTGTTTTGTATGTTCTTATGTTGTCTAGATATCTCTGCTTAAGTCATGGGGATACAAGGAAGTTACTTGCATTTCTAAAACTCTTATGTGCGGTGATATTGGAATGGGTGGAATGGCAGAGGTGGATACTATCGTTCAAACAACGTTGAGATTAATCAATCCTTGGGACCCATATTCGCCAGCAGATCTACGTTTCTAGCATCAGGAGGAAGTAACAAAATGTTCAACGAAGCTTTATTATCGTACAGACTAAATGCAGAATATTTTATGGAAATAAGAGAATTGGGAAGATAGAGGGCTGAGACCAATGTGTACTACAGTACTGTCTTCATAAGCGATACGTTTCGTGATAATTCGCCAACTCCACGACAGTAACCTCTCTCGTTAGGGGTTCGCTTTGGTCCCTGCGTTTAGCGCTGGTCGGTATTCCCATCACTTCTTGGAATCATTCGGTCGAGACTGAGAGAATCCGGGAGCAAGCAGCTGAGGATGAAAGACTCGACGCGACGTTACCGTCCGCTGCGAATGAGAGAAAGTACGATGCGATGTGAGCCGATATCGAATGAGCACTACATATTGGAGTAGACTCGCACGCGGGTCAAGCTCGAAGTGACAGAGCGTAGGCACATGAAAGACGAAGCGAGACAGAGTATCATACTTTCTCTCTTTCGTAGCAGACGGTAACGTCGCGTCGACTTCCGTCCCCTCTTGCTCCAGTCATTGGCGCCTCGGAATCATCGACGCTATTCGTTAAGCCAGAGTCGCTCAGTCGAGAGCAGAGTTGCCAGGCAATTCCCTACGCACGATGTCACATAGACTTATATACACTAATACGATTTGTGCACGCCACGCGATGAATTGTGGTACGTCACCGCGTCACCAACACGAATATACTGTTATTGCTGTATGTGTTCCCCGTAGTAGAAACTACCTTGCCTACTTGAATTGCCTGGCAACTCTGGTTGGGAGCCTAGACCTCCTTAGGTTTTGGGACCTGGGTTCGTACCTTCTGCTGTGGTTAGCAACATAACAATTCAGCGCTCGGTTGTTCCCCGAGTCTCAGAACCTAAAGAGATCTGCACTGGATACATGTATCCGGGGATTGTTGCCCAGCCTATAAGTATCTTTACGCGTCACGGCGGAGAATAAAGGCAAGCCGAATAGACTACCCGATTCGAAAGTTGAGACTGTTTCACTTTTGGAGACAGTACTGTACAGTGCAATTCAAATAATTTGCGCTCACAGTCAAGTTCAAGTCCAACAACAAGTTTTAACTTGTGCAACTACGCTTTTCTAAATGCACTGTGGTCGCAATATTTCGTTGCTCAAGTGAATGTGTTTCTTGTAATATCTGCGGCAAGAAAAGTAAAGTAGAATGAGGTTCACTCGACAAGGCGGAATATAAAAATTGTAATGGAATTCTGTTAACATATCGTTTAAAGTTGATCCACTGGACAAAAGTGTACATGTTTTTGTTAAATATATGAGTTAAATAATATGTAAAGCCTTATTTTTCCTCTCTAAAGCCTTTTTTAAATATAATAATTATTCAGTGCCCAAAAAAAAAAATGAAGTAGTACATTTAAACAATATAGTTTAATCGCAATTTATGTGTAAGTCTTTTGTATCCCAGGGAAAAGTACTTCAGAATGGACAAGAAAAAACTTGAGAATCGGCATAAGTTTATTATTAAAATTATTTAAAAATTACTTTATTAAAATTACTTTAATTATACATAATCAGTATAAGGGAAGTGCGTTAAAATTTAGTCGTGTGCAGACTGGAGACATGTAAACGTGTCACGTGCCTCACTTTTGCACGCGGCTTTACATAAATATCACAGTTTACAAATATGTACTAAAGTATACTATAAAAAGTAACCCGAGAGAAGTTTTCGGTGTGAGTGCGCGGCTGGTCAGCATGATCTTCGATTTTCTTGGATAATTCTCGACGTCGTTAGTCTCCAATTCTCGAGGACAACCCATCCAGACGGGCGCTGACAGTTTTTGCTTTTCGTGTGCGACCTTCATCCTCAGATCGTCGAATTCCCAAAAGCCTTTTCCTTTGAAGAAGTAGGTTTTGCCTAGGAAAGAATTATTCTATGTGACACTTCATTTTTCGGGTGTATGATTTTCGCTTAAAAAATGTTTTCTACCTATTATGCTCTTAGTGATAGTTAAAGGTGTGCGAGTACTCGAATTCGGAGTCGAATAATGATCGGTCGGTCTCGAGCCGAGTCGAGTTTGGCGAACTGTTCGAAAAAAAAAAACGCGAACTATTTGAAAAACTCAAGGGTTCGAATATTCGAGCCCCTCTAAGTTCGAGGTACTAGGAGATAAATTTTCTGGTCGTGAATTGTCGAATTACTCGAACATAGTCGAACAAATCGTCAACTTTCGAGTTACTCGTAAATATTCGAATAATTCGAGTTACTCGAATACCGATGTATTTACTATCAAATACTATTCTACATACGTGTAAGGAAGAAATATATAAGATGCTAATTTAATGCTTCTGCTTTATTTTCATGTTTTCACGAAGAAAACATATTTCTTCTACATACCATAACATCGGCGACGCTAATATATTCGAGTAATTCGAAGATTTTCGAGCTGAAAATTTATCTCTAACTCCAAGCCTTGAATACTCGAGCTGTTTGATTTATTCAAGTAGCTTGAATTTTTTTAAAACAGTTCGTCGATTTCAAGCAGCTTGGAAAATTCAAACGCTCTTGAATGCTCGAATCGAGTTCAGCTTAATTCGTAAATTCCGGGTACTCGCACAGTCCTAGTGATAGTTAAGGTGCTAGTAGTGAACCACCCTGTGAAATATTCAGGTACTTACCATTTTTCCATTGGAAAACAGCATCGATATCGTTCCCGACACCGGCGAACATGCTGATGTCTCTTGGATAATCAAGTTCTACGTAGTTCGCGGATTCGTCAAACCTGCACGAATAAAGTTAATAATTAATAACAGCATATTATAGCAATACCTTTTACAACAATACATTTACAAAAGATTAAAATTTAATGCTTCCTAAGATAAATTTTGCAAAGATTACGGTAAATTTGTCTATGATTATCATTATTGATACAATTATGGATGTAATAAATATGTAGCATGTCTCCAAATACATATTGGGAAGCTTCTAATGCCTTATGGACACTAAGTAGCAACTAATTGCGACATTTATTGCTACGCCAGCAAGTTCAGTTTATTTGCGACAGTAGATCTCGGCAAGTGAATGTTTTATTTAAGTGAATTAGGGCTGTAAATATTCAAATAATTTGAATAGTACGGAGTATTCGAAGAATTCAGTGTTCGAAGTTCGGATTGTATCAAATACGAGTCTAAACGCGAAATATTTTTTCACACTTTATTGTGTTATTCTTTTCACATTGGCCTTTACAATTACTTGTTTTTCAAATGTTAAATGTTTTATTAATCTTTGGTAAAGTCATACAGTTTTCAACGAAAAGTAAATTCTATTTAAATTTGGGAAGGTAATTTAGTTCAATGTAATTTTATTCTTATTATTCATACAAAAATTTGGTTTGGTGGAGAAAAACAAAAACATTAACATTTTCTGATGCAAGGCTGCTTTTCTTTGCCGTTACAAATATTCCCTGCTCCAGAGAACACACGTTTGTGTAGAACTTCTAATTATTCGAATCATGTTCCCTAATTATTCGAATAATGTTCGAATTTTCGAATACTCCTAATTATTCGAATAATGTTCGAATAATGTTCGAATATTGGAATACTCCTAAATATTCGAATTTCAAATTTGAATTCTACTGGTATTCGAATATTCGAATACATTATGCCCTATTCCAAATCCACGTGCATGCCAGTAGTTCCCTTTACAGTATCTTTCCTCAGTTTTAGAAAATCTTCATAGTTTTTAAGGAAACACGTATCAGGAATAAAGTCATAAAATGAAGCTAACAGATATGACATCATCAGTCATACAACATTCTTCAAGTTCACGCCACCTCTTTTTAAAAGAGAGAACTTTCACTTCCTATTTCGCACTCTGTTTCCAGATCTACCAGCTTTATAACTCTATTGCTTACGCCCGGACTGTAAGGTTGTTATCCGGAGTCTCGCCTGGTTAAAACCGTTCCTACCCTTGTTAATTTGTTAACTTCTTACCTGTTGCTAAAAACCTCAGTGTCAAACATAGGCATTCAATTGCCGTAATAGCACAACGCATTTTTTTTTACAGTTTTTAGTAATGCTCGGTCCAAATAATTCTAAAAGATAGTAAAAATTTTTACTGTCATTCTAAAAAAAGTCAAGTTGATGCAGATCTTCTGTTCCCAATTCAGACTACAGTGATTGGATGAATTCACATCTTCTTAAATAGTCTCTTGTAAAAATTCGAGGGGAAAAAATTCTGTAATGTAAACACTCATGCAAATTTATCGCGCAATAAATGTCGCAAATTGGTTGCTAGTGACCACAAGGCATATAAGCAATTATATGTCATATAAATGAAAACTGATATACAATGATGGACAGATTTTATAATAAAATTCAAATGTGGATATTCGAACTCATTATAAACAGATTTCGTTTTTTTTTTAATTTTCAAGTCTTTATATCTTTCAATTTATTAGAAATATTTTGACGTTCAGTTAATGCGAGTAAGATTAAAAGACACAATAAACAGATGAATAATATGTAAGACATTCTATTGAATTTACTTAATCTTAACAGTAATAAATTTGACTGATTAACTATGTGATATCTGTGCACGGTGTAAAAAGAGTAATCCTTTAAAAGAGTCATTCCTTTGAAAATTTGCCGCAAAATTAGTCTCAACTTTGAAATTCAAAATCAATATATTGATTTTTACATATGTATTCCGCTCGATAAGGGAATGAAAAGTTAAAATAGAATCAATCAAATAGTGTAGATTTGCTTCTAGGGGCTGAGTGTCTCCGGCACTTTAACTCCTGCTATGTCGATGCCTATTGGCCAAAGATAACAATTTTTTTTATTTAATAACAGTTCAATTGTGGTATACAGTGCTCTTCATATCTTCTGCCATTTTGTCGAGCAAAATACATAGAAATGAAAAACACGAATAAGAATATGATGAATTTTATGACAGGTTTGTTAATGAAACTTATAATAAAAGTTGAAATTATTAGTCTTTTTAGATTTTGTACACTGCGTACAATGGCCAATACTTTTTAAAACTCTTTTTCTGTTTCAATTTCGCTTGCAAGTATAAAACTAATTGCGGACATTGCAGCAAGAGCGGTGCAGCTTCATTTTTACCAACTTCCAGTAAATTAGAAAAAAATGTTTATAAAATTATTGCTTTGATTTAACATTATAAAGAGAACAATAATTAAAAAATATATTATGTTCATACAATAAGTAGTAGTAATTGAGTTGGTCAGTTTTTATTTCTAGTTTTGGCGTAAAAATATTCTATAACAAAAATATTAATATTTATCGGATTTGCATCAAATGATGTAGAATTTTTTTTACGTATACAACTCAAAAACTGTAAAAAATAGAGCTGTACCCCTCTTGCAAGGTAGGGCTGTAACGAATATTCGAATAATCTAAATATTCGAATATTCGAATACCAGAGAATTTGAATATTCGAATAATCAGTAGTATAAATAATATAGTTCCTCAAAATCGTTTATGGGGTTTCAGTGTCCTTATAAAAACTCTGCTTATACTGTTTGTCACTCGCTTATGGTGAGAAACGGTTGGGCCTAGAGAAGGGGGTCGACTGAGTCGAGGTTGTCCACTCATTATTATTAGAATAATAATATTAATAACTGATTGCTGTTTTCGTTTCAAAATGTATAAATTGACCGAATTTATCGTTTGAAAAACAAATAATTGTAAAGGCCAATATGAAAAGAATTTCACGCTAAAGTGTGAACAAATATTTCATTTTCAGATTCATATTCGGTACAATTCGAAATTCGAACACTCTAAATATTCGAATATTCGCTCGCTCCAAATATTCGAATATTCGAATACTCCTAATTATTCGAATATCCGAATACTCCTGATTATTCGAATATTCGAAGAAATTATTAGTATTCGAAATTATTCGAATTATTCGAATATTCGAATAGTCGAATAATTACAGCCCTACTGCAAGGTCCCCAATTGTGTGATGGTATTTAACTTTATATGTTAGGTTCTGCGCACAAATAAGACAGTTTAATTTCACGTAAATAAGCTGAGACGAAAATTCTTTGTCGTACCTCCAATACATGGACCCACTGAAGAAGTAAGTTTTTCCATTGTGGCCCCAAATCATTGCGCCGTCGATTTTCTCCAGTGATTCGGGGAGTCCTAATGTAGTCAATGGCTTCGGATAATTTGGCTCGAGATTGTTAGCGTTGAAAACATAATACTTTTTGCCGATGAAAAAGACGATCTTCTTATCCGGCCTTTCGTAAACCGCGTCCACGTGGACGATGTCCTCTGGCAAATTGAACAGGCGTGTGATTTCTGCCGGATATCCTTCGTATAATCCTTGCTCGCCGATCCTCCACAGATACTAACAAGATTATCAGATACGAAAACAAAGTTATTACATACGACGATATGAAGAATACTACATTTTATATAATTTTATTATTTTATTTTCTTGGCATTCAACACGTCTATCACTTTCGAATGTGAAAATAATCTTTTTATTCGAATTGCAATAATTTTGAAATGAAAAGAAGGCACGTATTGGTTGAGAAAATTTACATCCTCTTGGCACGTGCCGTAACATTTATTCGAATAAGAATTTACTTATTATTCTCGAATAACTTCGTTTTATTCACAATTGCGAATAAAACAGGCGCGCGCGGCAGGCCTGATTCCCCGAGTTAACTTTATTAGACACATGGCGAATGATTGCTTTAACTTTCATTCGTTATTCGAAATTTCAATTTAAATAAAACTTTTGCCCATCTTCTCTGTTTGAAAACAATACGAGCCGGGAGATCACTTTGTACATATTTCCCGCTGGTAAAAGCCTGCTCGACCCGAAGGGACATTTATCAAAACCTTGCGCCGCTCAAACTGTTAATCGCAGTTTATCCAACACTCACTCGTCCTGTGAACACGAAAATCTCTCTGCGAATGATGCTGATGGCGTCGTAGCTGGTGTCACATTTATCCGGTACGTCGTTCCTGGGTGTTGGGGTCCACCGATGCCTCGGCCTCGGTGTACTCGTGGTTCTCATAGTCGTGGTGGTGATAGTAGTAGTAGTAGTGGTTGTAGTAGTAGTCGTAGTAGTGGTAGTGGATGTGGTATGATGTCTGTGGGGTTTGTGAGGTCTCTGAGATCGATCATCCGGCCTTTCGGTCCTGTAATCCGGCTTTTGGGGGTAACGATCAGGGCGTCGAGGTCGGTCGTCATTTGGATAGTGATTCGGTCTAGTCGGTCGTGTTCTCCATGGTCTGTAAGTTGTCCCGACGCTTGTCGTCGTTGTTCTGGCCGTTGTAGGACGTTCCGGAGGCGACGGGCCGCCTGGCAAGTTACCCCAGAGCCTCTCCTCAGGAGCACCTACAACACAATCACGTGTTCTTCGGTGATCCTTAATTGCTAGTTACGTGGGCGGTATTGTTCGTAATTTGAAGGATCAATTAAAACTATGGAAGAGATGATTTCGGCGCACAGGTTCGGTTTATTAAATAATTAAATAAAAGCTATTTTGCAATTTTAAGAATTTGTATAAAATTCCAACGTTTCTCAAGGAAAGTTAGATAAAAAGAAAAACTACTTCGTGTGCTTTTATATTTATATATTTAAATATATATTTATATATTTAATTGTTTAATAGACCGAACCAGTGCCCCGAAATCATCTCTTCTAATTAGAACAATTTTTACGGTCGAAATTCAATCTATATTATTTAAAACTATGGAAATATAAAATTTTTTTAAGCTCTTCAAGGCGATGAAATTTCTACTGTACTATTAATGGACTTATAAACGGTACACTAATTTTCTCCATTACGTGTTAGAGAGACTATACAGGATGCATTCAGTAATAGTGGTGCAACTAAGGGTAGACTTATTTTTCATGCAAAAACAAAAAAAAAAATATAGGATAAAATTTTTTCACGACCTTCCGTTATTGAGGTAAACCACTTTAAATATCCACGAAGTATGCATTCTAGCTTTTTATCGAGGTCTGTAACAACGAAAGCTTATTCTCTGGAGAACAAAAGTGTTGAGGGACCAAAGGCAAAAGTTGTTGCAGCATTCGAAGCATTAGACACATAATATATTGCAAGGAGTGGATAATAATTTAATTTACAGAGCATAGCTCTATGTGTAGAAACGTGGGTCAGATTTTAAGCGAATTCTTTAATAAAATTCATCTTACAAGGGAAGGTCACGAACCCGGAAATTAAAAAAATTCTAAAACTTTGTGAATATGTAGGGGGATTTCCTCCTGGTTACAACATAACTTTTGTTTGCTGCCCAAATTCACTCGATGGGGGTGAAATTAACCCCTGAAAATTAGCCTATTTTCTGATTTTGCGTTATAACTCGCGAACTGTAAAAGATAGAAAAAAAGTTTCAAGACAAAAGTTACTTCTTTTAATTAGATCTATCATTTGGTAAAAAAATTATTTTACAGTTTACGAGTTACAACACAAAATCGGAAAATAACCGGATTTTCAGGGGTCAATTCCACCCCAAAAGTTTCAGAATTTTTTTAATTTCCGGGTTCGGGATGTTCCTTTGTTAGAAAGTAATTGTTTTATTCTTATCTACCAAATTATCGTAATCAAATAAAGCTTACACTGAAATTCATTAGATTGAGATTTATAATTAATCAAGTGCAATAAAATTATACTCGCAAAATTTCCGAAGTTCTGTAAAAAAAAATTATTCTTAATTTTCGATTTCTTTTTACGTACAGAATCAGACCGTAACTCGGTTATACTATGATTACTGGTTCACGCTGTATATATAAGGTGCAATCGAGTTCGTGCTGGAACGGGGGACGGGGCGATTCTTCGTGTAAAAATAATGTAAATTGGAAAAAATAAAATTTTGTCATACGAGATCGCATTTTTGAGAAAATCAATTTTGAAAATGCCCTGCGTACGCGAGCATTCAGCTAAGTTCTACATGCACGTAATTACCACACATGTTTTTTAAATTTACAAATCGGTTTTGGAATTTAACAAATTTATAAAAAGAACGGTTTTTAAAAACCGACAAAATTTAATTATGAAGTTGATCAATTGTATTTGATATATGCAATTTTTCGTTCCTTTAAATATCGTCACTTTTTAATTATTAAATAAAAAGTAATTTCTACAAATATCGTATGTGTTGCTACATTTAGTCATTTCTAATTTTCTATTGCTATTAGAGGGAAAACGAAAAGAGCAGAGGCGGCGAGTTGGGATTTGGAACGAGTTCAACTCGGAGGTAGGAAGCTCTCGGAATGAACGGACGCGAATCGATGAATCGACTCGTATAATATGCTGTAACTGAAATGAGAGGGGCGATAAGGGAAACTTATTTAGAAATCCGAGGGTCTATTATCCCCCTCGGCGAATGGTTCTATGCTAAATCCGTTTCCAATATGACAAAACCAGAGGGAGGGGGGGAGGGAGGGATTTATTCTATGCTCAACGATGAAATCAATTTATCATGTCGCCTTTCACGGAATCTCCTTTTCAAAAGGGAACTTATTTGTGCTCCCGGTGCAGGACACGAGACATGCAAAACCAGATTAATCTTATCTCCGCAAAAATAAATTGAGTTGCCCTGGATGCAATTAAGAGTACGACTAAAGCAAATTGCGAATCAATGGCCCTTAGAATTTTCTGCGAGTGCAATATTTGTCCGATCAATACTTGACTTTAAACGAATTTAGTAATATTACAATGAAATACGATTGAAGAAATTTTCGTAATTAAATATATACACCTACTTTTAAGCATTTACATCTGCATTTGTTTTCATGACAGCTATAGGTACTTTTGTACATCCTGGGGTGTTAGAAAAAGGGTCCAGAACTCATATGATGGATATAGTGTTAATGAAACTGATAAGGGACGTTCGGTAAGTTTATCAGTATTTAACTTTATGCAATTGTTCACTAGTCAAACCTAAGAGCTTTGCCATATTCAGTTATTATTACTTTTCCACTTAAAGGGAGAAACCACTCCTTTTGCCCGAACTACAGTTTTTATTTGTGTATATTTATATACTTTTAGATTACAGAAGATATCGAAAAATGCTTCGAATAAAATTTGTACTGTTTCTAAAGTTTCATTCTATAGAGAAACGGGATAAAGTCTATGCAGAATCGTTATAAAGCCAGTAAGAGTACCGATTCAAGAACCGAAAAATCATTAACTACACTGTCCAACACGATTTTTGGTCCGCAATATCCGCTGGGTGATTCTTGTATAGTTTTTCGCCCTGAACGCGAATCCGCAAGCAGAATTGCTCTATGATTTTTGAGAAAATCGTTTTTGAAAAAAACTGCAAATTTTTAACTTTGAACATCTTTTGTGTCGAGACGGTAATAGTTATTCGGTTGCCCGTTGCGTCAAATTATTCTATGAACCCTCCCGAATAAAAAGATATAAGTTATTATTGTAATATAATCATTAAATATGTTTAAATAACGATCAAATGGAAAATGACACCCGAAATGCACCCATTTTTGAAGATATCTTTCAATTTATTTCCAAAACTAAGGGTCTAGGAGAAAATCTGACTCTTCCACGCGATGCAACAGACATTTTTCCATCGGAAATCATCAACGAAAGTGGTAAGTCACTTTTTGTTTTCAATACAGAAGCGAAATAGTTTGGCAAAACACGCGGTGTCGACAGTGGTAGTCAACGGCGGCGCGCGATCCACTGCCGCTCAGCGTAACACAATCGCTTAACGCGCCTGACTACCACTGTTGGCGCCGCGCGTTTTGCCAAACTATTTCGCTTCTGTATTGAAAACAAAACGTGACTTACCACTTTTGTTGATGCTTTCCGAAGGAAAAATGTCTGCTGCATCCCGTGGAATGGTCAGATTTAATCCTAGATCCTTAGTTTTGGAAATAAATTGAAAGATATCTTCAAAAATGAGTGCATTTGGGTATCCTTTTCCCTTTGAACGTTGTTTAAACACATTCAAATCCTCATAATGCAATAACTTATATCGTTGTATTCGGGAGGGTTTATAGAATAATTGGACGCAACGAGCAACCAAATAATTATTATCGTTTCGACATAAAAGATGCTCAAATTTGAAAATTTGCAGTTTTTTTCAAAATCGAGTTTCTCAAAAACTGAGGGTGATGGCGACCAATGGTTTGCGGATTCGTGTTCAGGGCGATATACTCTACATGAATCACCCAGTGGATATTGCGGAAGAGAAAAAAGTTTCTTTTTGTTGGACTGTGCTATTAGCGAACCGATATAAGAACAGGAAACCGGAATCAATATGTTCAGAAATTTAGGTTCTTCATAACTGTTTCAAGAACCGGAATCGATATTATACCTGTCTTCAGTTACTGCCTCCAATTTTCAAGTCATCTGGAGCACCGTCAATTATTCCCGACAATTTTTTGGTCGCAAACGCGGCAATTATCTCGAACAACTCTACTTACAATAGGGTAACACTAGATAGTACGCCCCGGTTGACAAAACGCCTGTTCAGAAACCGAAAATCACAATTTTTGTATATTTTTTTGAAGATTCTTACTTGTGTGCGTAAAATAATAATCGAGCGTGTGGTCAACCGGGACTATTGTCTATGTAGTTTTACTCTACAAGGAAACATTCCCAACCAGCAGCGAACCCAGAGGGGTAGTTGGTAGGGTTTACACAAAAACTGAATTTTGAAAAACCCGGTTTTTGAATTTCATTATTCCCAAAAAATCAGGTATACCGGTTTTCTAATTTTCACAAAAATATAATTAAAATAGTAAATTAAGATTTGTACTGTTTTTAAAAATTGTCAATTTTGTTTAAATATTTATGGAATTACAAAAATATAACAAAATAAAATATACACTATACAAAATATACAAAACCAAATAAATAAAAAAATTAAAATAACTAAAATCCGTACAAAATATAAATTATATATCTTTATTTTATTTAGTATTTTTCTTCCGAAAATATGAACTCATGAAGATTAGTTTTACAGTAAACTGTTACGTACTACAATATGCTTGTGTCCGAGGCGATATCAAGTTAAAATGTTAATGTTTTTAATTAAATAATTAATTCATTTTCAAATATTAATTCTAGTATACAAAACCGTTTTATTTTTAATTTAAAAACCGGTTTTTGAATTTTACAAATTTATAAAAAAAAACGCTTTTTAAACTTGATTTTTAAAAACCGCCAAACCTTAGTAGCGGGGCCAAGTAGGGGCCCTGGCACCCCCAAACAAAAAAGGAAAAAGGAGATTAACGTAAACACAACTTAAGTAACTCAAGAGCTTTGTAAAAAGAAAAGAAAACTGGATTTTATTCTTTAAATAAACTTTTATAATCACCAAATGAATTTTATGGAATTTGCATTAAAAATATTTGTATCCGTTCAACTCGGCTCCCCCAAGATTAAATCCTAAGTGCACCACTGTTCTCAACCCGAAAATTCTGATTTTAATGAAACTTTGTGCAAATGCAATTTTTTTCCGTCAAAATTCACTCTAAAGGGGTGAAGTCAGTCCTTAAAAGTATCGCCTTTTTTCGTTTTTTTTTAATATCCTTTTTTTTCTTTTGGCACTGCGATAGAACACAAAAACTTAACAATTCCTATATTTAAAGTTTTGTTCTACCTCGCAGTATTAAAAAAAAAAACAAAAACACGCGATAACTTTAAGGGCTGATTGCATCACTTCGGAGTAAATTTTCCTAGAAAACAAATTGCTCCTTGCATACCCTAATATGCTCTACGTTTACACGAAGCTTCATTAAAATTAGAATTTCCGGGTTGGGCACGTTTCCCTGTTAGACGAGTATCGCAAGTATTAGTGTGGAGGAAAAGTGCCTCTCGAAATTAGATGAAGATAAGGGTAATTATCGAGAGGCACGATTATAACTGCATCGACCGCTGTGGGATTTGATAGGATTAAATTGGACAAGCGGCAAGCGTCGTCTAGTTGATGGTGCTCTGTCTGTTTATATCGGTTCCTTGAATCTGACGCGTCTACCTTCCACAGCTGGCTGCAGATTCCGCTAATTGTTGAGTCCGTAACGAATATTAATTATCATTCGATTCTGGAACACACGCTGTTCCTGAATAATGCAATAATGCAGATAGAACACTGATGTATACTTTGCACGCCATGTATTATGCATTACGTGGCCACTGACTTTTCTTGCTCGCGTAATTAATGTTCAGTTTTCAGAGAAATTGAATCTGTCTATGTATCTCTAAAGATAAAAGCGGTTCATCAATTAACGTTGAAATTGAAGGTAACACCTAAAATAATAAGAAAAAAATATACGTACACTTTGGTCTTTCGATTTCAATCCACAACAACTTTGTATATAAAATTTTAAATAAAAATTATGTATGTCAGAAAATTGCCTAACTGTCTACCTTTTAGAAAATATATGTTTTACATATTTTTGAGAACATATCGGCCTCATTGCTTATATTATATTTTTCTGTGTATCTTTTTTTCGTTCTCAGTATTAAAACGCTTCAGTATAATATAGACAATATATGTTCGGAATTAGCAGGCCCGGCACGTGCCTTTTTTGCGCCCTAGGGGAACTTGCAAAAATGCGCCCTTTATTTATAATACATTTATTCGGGCTTTTTCATGACCTTGCTCTGAATTTTTATTCGTGGTAAAATATGCCAACAATGAAAAGACCATTTTGCGCCCTTTGTCAACTTTACGCCCTAGGCAGCCGCCTAATTTTGCCTATCGGGAGGAGCTGAGCCTGGGAATTACTGAATGAAGAACATTCACGAAGGGAGTTCCTGTCGCATGAGCATATTTCTTTCTACTAGTTTCTGCATTTCATCCAGAATAAAATACATATTTACTGAAATTTTCCTTTGTATCAATGTAAACATCATATTTTATCAATATCTCACAATAGTACTTTTCTAGGAAAATATATTATTTTCCTCTACGTAGTAGTAACTGAAATAATGTCTTGGAAATGTTAACATGATTTTGAACTTTATAATAGGATTACGTGTTTTTTTGACGAATTGTTTTGAAGTTGATAAAAAAACGGATTGAAGAATATAAGACAAGATGGTTGTCCAGCACTTGGAGGATTTAGGACTATAGGGTAAGTAGTATATATATGTCGAAAAATTAATATTGTTACAGTTGGAAGCAATTATTTTCGATCTTGGTAACGTAAGATATTTGTCTTTTTTCGTTAACTGTATACATAAAGTATGGTAATCGAATAAATATCTTATAATACGCTTATTTTGTCGTTTAGAGAAGGTATTTCAAGATTTTTAAGTGAACTGTACCAATTTTCGTCCATGTTTCGCAGAATTCCGTACTCTTTCAAAAATTTCTAGTCTGCACTAGACAGGCATTTTCTACTCGTTGCAGCGAAAAAGTATCGGTTTTTGTAATATTATAAAATTATGATACATATGCATCACATTACATACAGTTGATTATTATATTGACTTATTTTATAATAATATAATATTATTTTTATTGTCAAAGAAAGAAGCAAGTCATTAGTGTTTCCAAGCAAGAAAATCAGTTTCCACAAAGAAAGGGTCTATATCAACTGATTTTGTTTTAATTAAGCTAATATGTCTGTTAAATAATACGTAGATTGATTTCATTGAGACAGAGTCGAGATTAGTTTTTGGTTTTAATGCACCGTATTATAAAAGTCCTTTTGTCTGGTTTTACAGCAGAATATTTAAGGGTTTATCTTATAAAACCTTTATTAGTATATTTCATGTATTTTTAACAAGGGTTAAATTTTGGTATATTTATGCCAATTGTTATCCGATATATAAAAAGTTTATAAACGCGACATACTTTGCAGGTACACCTACATATAGCAGTCATTGCAATAAACATATTTTAATTAAAAATGAAGAATCTTACACAAGCTGTGAATTATGTAAAAACGTTTTCATCGTTTTTGATGATAGAACGAATTATTTGAAGATGAAACTGGAACGAAGGTTTAAAATTTCAAGGTCATACTCTCTGATATTTAAACATTAACTATATTTTAGTAAGATCCCTTTATCTGATTTTCCTCAAATCTTATAATCACAAATTGGTTATACAGTTTAATTATATAGTTAAACATCTTTTAACTTTTGATTGATAATTATTGTACATTCGTAATACCCATACAATCATGCTCTAATAAACTTTTTCTAGAAATGTACATTCTGATATGATGAAATCTGTAGTTGAAAAAATAGTTGTGAAAAGAAGCGATTAGTTTTTGTTAAAATTCACTAAACTTTTATATTTTAATATTAAGGTCTAAATATTTACAGAAATATTGGCAAAGCAAAAAGAAATCTGGGGTGCGATATCCCTGGTGTGTCCACGAAGGGGTATATTTTCTTTCTCTATAACAAACCTCGTTTAAATAACTTGAATTAATGAGCAGTTATAGCCATCTAAGTTTGAACTAAGTCTTAAACTCATTTTTAACACTTGGTATAATATTTGTTACGTGTTTTAGTGTGCAGATCCACCCCCTCAAGTATCGCGACGTACATTCACGATTTGTTTCCTATACAGGTCTCTTCACTTCGAACATTCTACTTTACAGTTTTCATCCCCTTGTCGGGCTTCACCCCTAACTCGAGGGCGAGCTACAAAGTGACTCCAATTAAGCGGCCACTCTTTCTGATGCTAATGACTCTTTAACACCACTGCCACGTCGGCAGAGTGAAACCGAAAGGCTGACAGGAAATGTTATAAATTGTTTGAATCAAGTTATTCGATAGTTACTTTATAAAATCATTTGCAGCTTTATGATCCATTAGTGATCCTGGAGTTATAACAGAATTCCATAAATTAGATGTCATAAAATAGTGAGACAAGCCGAAACATGCAAGTTCATTATACCAAAGTAAATCGAAAAGTCTTTTATTATTTCGTAATCTAAAGCCCGATTTTCGAAAAGGGTTATACAAAAACCGACTTTTGAATAAAACCGGTTTTCCAATTCCAGTGTTAAAATAAACGGTTAAATCGGTTGTCGAATTTTTACAAAAAAAAATAATTAAACCAGTAAAAAATATTTAGACATATTTTAAAATTATTCATTTTTTTTTATGGAACTACAAAAATATAACAAAATAAAATATACTCCATACAAAACCAAATAAAAAAACTAAAATAATTCATTTAGTATTTTTCTTCAGCAAATACGAACTCAGGAAGATTTGTTTTACAGTAAACTTCTACAACAATATGCTTTTGCCCGAGGCGATTTCAAGTCAATATGTTAACGTTTTTACTGAAATATTTAATTACTTTTAACATAATTAATCCTAGTACCTAAGACCGGTTTTCGAATTTTACAAATTTATCCCAAAAAACGGTTTTTAAAAACCGACAAAAAATTTCTTTCTGACTCTAAAAATAAAAATGTTATACTCGGGTGGCCTGTGTCAAGTGCCTCGTTCGGTATTCGTATCAGATTCCTTGGTCCAATACGCGCGAATTCTCAGCAATGATGTTACAGTTTGGCACGAGCCGTAAATCCCATAATTCCCCACCATTACCCCCACGTGTAGGAAGCGGTACAGTTTGAGGGGAAAGCCATACATTTCCGAGCGCGTCGGGAAGAAACGTGAGAAATCAGAGGAGCGGGTGGTTTCGACGATGCTCTAAGCTCGTTCAGGTGGGATCAATAGGATCCATTATGCCGATGGTCCCGAAAGAGAGTCATCTTATTCCGAGAGTAAGGAAGGATTAAGTAGAGGAAACTCCAGGCGGCGAGTGCATAATGAGCGCACTTCAAACTGGCTGTCTATCCAAAGGGGTAAAAATGCAAACGGTTCTCCGTGTTCTCATTCTCAGAAAGCAGGGTTCATGTTTTATTACCGATATTTCACCGATTCTCAGCGGGAAATATCCGTGTTCGAATATTCGCAAAAAAGTTTCAACTGTTTCGAGTTATTAATTCTCGAATTGTCATCGTGGGTACGAATGGTAACAGCAGTGGCACATCCGTGGGGGGGGGGGGGGGGGGTAAGGGGCTCTGGCCCCCCCCCCCCCAAAGGAAACAGGGGATTAATGTAACCACGATTGAAGTAATTTAAGAGCTTTGTAAAAAGAAAAAACTGGATTTTATTCTAGGTATAAATAAATTTTTATAAACACCTAATGAAGTACATTGAGTTTGAAAATTTACATTAAAAATATTTTTATCTGTCCAACTCGGCTGCCCGCAAGATTAAATCCTGAGTGCACCACTGGTACCCAGATTTAATTATTTACTACTAAAAGATTAAAAAACTTTTATTCATATTTTTCCCTTCTGTGATTCTGATGACACTTGTGACTCTTGTGAGCTTTAATATTCTTTGTAAAACATCATTGAATCCTTTAATATCAATTGGTTGCACATGTGGTCTCTGTTAGGTATTGTTTCGACTCACATGAATTTGAAAAGATTTCAAACGTGAAGTTAAAAGTACGTATAACATGTACGAAAGTTTGTGCAGCTAAAAAGATAATAAAAATTTGGCGGATTTTATCGTTGAGCAAGGTTAGAAGATTATAATTAAATATTTCGAGGAAAGTGGCTTTCATTAAAACTGGAAAAAGTGGGTATTCTCGCATTATCAGTACAGATTTGACAACGAAGAATTTTTAAAAAGTTCACAAAAGATGCTTTACATATGACGAGTTACACAACACTCGTCAATTAATTGAAGAGTCCATGTGGAAAACACTGTAAGTGCCGAAATTAAAAAAGAAATTCTATCGGAAAATGTTCAACGAGCCACTGGTAATACCTACTATAGTATAGAATTTTAATGCAATTTGCCTTTGTAAATAAGTTACCAATAGTGCTAACGATGGTACCGCTGGAACGTCCAACGCCACTTCTGTAGAAAACAATTCATCAAACCAGATTAATAGTGATAGTTATATATATAAATTTTTATATATTTATCACTTATTTTATTATTTACTCAATCATCACAATTAATTTAATAAATATATTAAGTCAAATAAATAATACATTAAAATATGAATTTAACATAAATAAAAAAACAAAAATATCATTCTTTTTAATAATAATTTCATATTCTTATTTTCCCCCAATAGCAACAGTTATTTTAAAATGATCTCTAATCGAAAACCTTATTTTAATAAATAATCAATTCAAATTAATCTCTATTATAGTAATAATCTCAAGATTTATTATAATCTGAAGATACTTAAATTTTATAAATAATAATATTTATAACTACAATAATTTTAACAAAATATTCGTAAAAAAATCAATAATGAAAAAACAAAAAGACCTACTTATACTCATAATTTTACTATTAGCAAGAGCTAATTAGCTAAAGGCAAACAGGATCGGCAATTACAGTGCTTGCAAATTTAAGTGAATGGCACATTCAATTTTGCTGTACAACAAGGAGGGTTTCCCAGGTGTCCGCCTCCGATTGCTTTGGTCTTTGGATATGTTTTAGAGGACCAAAAAATAAGAAATACGCGTCCTTCTATTTTGACCAGTGTGCATGTTTAGGGGCTGAAGCCAACCCTCAAAGTTCATAAGGGGTACAAAATTGTTTTGGTTAAAACTTTATACAAATTTAATTTCCGTCATAACTTTCTGTATAGATCATGTTCTTGACGTCAGTCACCGTTATTAGGGGGTAATCTACCCGTAATTGTTTAACTATGCATTTGAAACTTTGAGAAAAAAAAAAATAAATTTCTTAAAAAAACTTAGACGTAGATTATTTTAGGATGACACATCAGTGGTTTTATGATCTCCCATCGTTACTGATAATGAGAGGTGAACCACCCCTTGGGTAGTTTAGCACCTAATAACGGTGACTGGCGACAAGAACATCACTCATACAGCAAGTTGTGACGCAAATGAAATTTAAATCAAGTTTTATTCAACACAATTTTACACGCCCTGTGAACTTTGAGGGGTAATTTAACTCCCTAAATATGAAAACGGGCCAAAATAAGAAGACACGTATTTCTTGTTTTTCGGTCCTCTAAAACATATTCCAAAAATCAAAGCAATCGAAGAGGGACACTTGGGAAGCTCTCTTGTAAGAGGTTGCACATTCAGTTTTCTCTATAACTAACAAATGGCACATACATGGTTTTCTACAAATACGATTCTTTTTTCATGAATTTTGAATATATTAATGCAAAAAATAGAAAAATTTTGTGATGCATTTAGTTTATTGCGTATTAAACATATTTAACAATAGAAACAAAATCAAATTTAGTAAATAATTTAAAGTCGGGGAAGCTTTTCCTTTATCTCGAAAATTTTGATTTTTGGTACTTACAGTGTTTTCTGCGAGGACTCTTCAATTTGTAATGATAAAAGAAAGTATTTTGTGAAATGAGTCACAGTGAACTGCGCAATTCCAAAATAGAGAAACGATATTTTTGACCACTGACACTGACGGCATCGGCACTGAACCGTCACGTAAGTCGGAACCAGGGATAGTTTTATTTAAATAAAAATTTTGAATAACAAATAAAAGTTGAAAAAAATTAATTCGTCATGTGTCGAATAAAGTTGAACAGGATTAAAAAAATTAACTTTATTCGTCAAATAATCTAAAGTTAAAGTAATTTTTATTTGACCCGTTATTTAAACAATCTTTTATTTAGTTAATGCCCAACTGTGACTATTGGAGAAAATATGGCGATGAGAAACCAGAATTCACTAAACAGTGCAATACTTCCCTCCCGAATTTCTTTCACCTTCTGTCTCCACTTTCTAACAACAAATTCTTATGCCAGAAATGCCCGTTTTGGTAGAGAAACACAGGTACGCAGTTTTCCATAATGGAGGACCGAGTTTCTGCCGCATTTACAAAAACATTTCCAAGCGTGACCGATTTTCTGAAATCGTTCTTGGCTTCCCAGCCGCCAGCCTCTATCTTCTATCCAACTGCAGAGATTTAAATGTAAATCGACCAGATACGAACTGACGGTCGGAGTTCAAGCTCCATTTACTTTTTCCTCGGCGACAATTTACGCCGCGAATATCCGTTAAACAGGTGCAAATTGCTGGGTTTCTTAGTCACCTTTGAAGGGGACAAATAAAACCTGCAAGAAGTTATAGGGCACATGGAGTTTGAAACAGTAAAAGGGAAGATAGAGGTTTAAGAGCTGCTAGAATTGACTTTCTTTTGGATAATAAGATTTCAGACTGGCGCTTTGTGGGGTCATGATAAAGAACCGCAGCAATTGAAAGGAAGATAGCTCACTCCGGGCCGTGGAGTCCTTTAAATTGTTCCTGCTAAGCATCGAATGAAGGAGCTGTTCCTCTTTGCGGCTGATGAGCAGACTTCAAGGTCTTTTTTGAACTTCCCTCCACCTCCAATTCACTAGTATTAGATTTGTTGGAAAGTTCTAAAATTACTTTTTCCCGCAAATACTAAATCTATTTCACCGCCCAACTTATTTTATATGGAATATTTAAAGTAAATGTCTATATTACCGACTTTGCACCGTTCAGAGTTGGGAATTATTCGAATAAATTTTTATATCCAGAGTTGGGCATTATTCCAATAAATTTTTATATTCTGAGTTGGGCATTATTCCAATAAATTTTTATATTCTGAGTTGGGCATTATTCCAATAAATTTTTATATTCGGAGTTGGGCATTATTCCAATAAATTTTTATACTCTGAGTTGGGCATTATTCCAATAAATTTTTATATTCGGTGCTGGGCATTATTCCAATAAATTTTTATATTCAGAGTTAGGCATTATTCCAATAAATTTTTATATTCGGTGCTGGGCATTATTCCAATAAATTTTTATATTCAGAGTTAGGCATTATTCCAATAAATTTTTATATTCTGAGTTGGGAATTATTCGAATAAATTTTTATATTCAGAGTTGGGCATTATTCCAATAAATTTTTATTCAAGTAATCTTCGAATCAAGATTTCGAATAAAACGAAGTTATTTGAGAATAACGAATAATTTTTACTCGAATGAAATCGTTATTTGTTATTTACGAATAAATCCTGCGATTTATTTCTTATTTTTTATTCGTTATTCGAAATAAATTTTGCCCAACTCTGGCTTTATCGATTTGACTCGAATTAATTTTGTTTTGCAACGAACAGTGGCATATAAGTAAATGTATTAAGCGGATGCTTAAAAATATTAAAGTGAAAGGTATATTGTAATTATCAACTCACATAAATATTATTATTTCATCATCGAATTCATTGATAAGTATAAGTGATACAGACCAGCCCAAAAATCAATTCACAAATTTAAATATGTGGATATCGAAAAAGAAAACAAGCTGTACCAAGAAATATTTATTATTGTTTCTTGAAAAAAGCATATGTTTCGCAATATTCAATAATTGATTTATAAAATATTCTCCAAGAAATGGTTGCCGGTAAACTAACTTTTTGGCCACCATGTATGAAAGTCAGTTAAAAATAATTACCAAATGTGTTTTTATAAACGCTGAGGAGTAACAATATTAGATAGAAGAAGATTGATAAAAGAGAGGAGAGACCAAATGTTTTTTTCAATACAATTTCATTGCAAAAATTCAAGTAAAAGGTTCTGAATTCTCTTTTTGCTCTTTGAATTTTTAAGTGAAAGTGAGAAATATATGAATGTGCTGAGCTAAGCAATTAACAATTAAATGCATACATATATTATTAAAAATATAAATAAAATCTTGTCAGATAGTTAATTTACAGAAGAGTAAACTACTACAGTATTATTGTACCATTACTTATAATTACATCGACCTATTTAACGTTGAAAATCTATTAGGCTATAAAATAATTTATCAAAGTTAATAAGAAAAAAAGGTTAATCAAAAAGTCTATCAATAGTTACATAAAATAGTCGCTAATATAGAAATAATAGTCTGAATATATTATATATTTCGTGTAATTTTCTAAAAATAAATAACACGCTTAAACAAACATTTAATTTGAAAATTAAATTATTCAACGTTCTCGATAATTCAAGACCCTATGAATTGCTTACCTTGAAACTATTATATTATATTATTATATGTACTTGGCGAAGACGTCATTTACATTATTTCTTTAAAGATTCAGCAATAAATACGCCGGTTGATAAAGATTGCGTACGATGTTTTCTTGTAAGTACGTTAAATTTTTGTAGAAATTTGTCTTTGCCTCGACATTCAGATGTTTCGTTTTCTAGTACGAAACTCCGTGCAGCCTGCAGTCGAGATCTTCGCGTTTCGACTTATTTACCGTTGGTAGAGCAACCCTTAAAGTTCTTGCAACAGAAAAGCTCGAGCTTCTGCGTAGGATGAAAGGAAAACCGAGGGAAAACGTGTCGACGGGAAAGAAACACGAAGAAACGATAAAAGAAACGCGCGAGCGTTGCAGCGGTAAAACTCGAGTAGAAGTTTCGATTAAACAGCGAAGGGAGGGGGGCCGACTTCCGGCGAAAGGACTGCAGTTCCCTCGAAGGGGAAAAGGTAACCGAAAAACCGAGGTAATTAAGGCAGAGAGCAAAGGATCTTGAGAGGGATGTTTGTTAAACATCGCTTCGCAATACGAGTAAACACGATTCAGCCGGATAAAAGGGAAAGACGAGAATAATTCTGAGATTTGTATCTTGTTTCTCTCCCGGTGTATCTAAAATCAGGCATGGGAAAGGAGAAAAGACAAAGTGAAGGATTCACAAATTTGGAAAAAATATTGCATTCAATCGAGATTAGACAATTAATTTTGAAGGATACAAAAAATTTATTTAATGCAATATGCAAGAGGAAAGAATCTGCACTTAGGTATATGAAAAAATGCATGGACGATCTTGAAAACTTCGAGAAAAATGACCTTGGAAGAAAAATATTTTTTTGCTAGGATGTATTTATACATCCTTCGATACAATTCAAATTATTGCACAGATAGCCTGTTTTAGGTGACACACCTAATATGCATTTTAACCTCTGAAAAAGGAATAACTAAAGAATTTTTTTTTTATAAAAATATATAAATTCAGACCATTTTTAACGATAAAAAGAAAACGGGATATTTTTCCTTCAACGGGATCTAGGTGCGGGTGCTAAAGGGTTTAAAGTGTAGGATAAATATTTTATGTAACTTACAGAAAACACTTGTACATACGTACGGTGCACATTTTTAGCATCACTTATTTACATTTTCAAATGATTCGGACTTTCGAGTAACAATGCATAAAAATCGATCATACAGGCTGCAAGACATGATAAACAATGAATTTCAGGAAAATCTCATTGAAATCTCGTGTAAATACGAAGGAATATACCTAATATAAGAAACGTGATTCATAACAGCAAAAATAAATTATAATAATGGTAATAACTAAGATATAACAAAGAGATCTTAATAATCAGTAGGACCACCTTGTTCGTTATAAGTTCGAAAATACGATCATGAGTTTTCGAAAAGTTTCTTCACGGATTTCATTGCACGCTGTAATTATCGCATTTTTTTTAAATTCTGAAACGTTTTGAAACTACCAATTTTCAGCATAAGCGTGCCCAACGATATTGCCCCAGATATTTTCCATGGGATTCTGATCGGGTGAGATTTTACATGGGATTTGATAATATTAATTTGATTTGTTTAAAACCATGCCACCGTTCTGCTATTCATGTATAGTATGGCAGCGTTATCCTGTTGAAATGTCCATTCAACTGTATTGTGTCCTTGCAGGAACGGTAACAAATTGTTTTCCAAAACTGTTATGCAATCTGTACTGTCCATTCATTTTTATGGGAAAACTAATTCTAACGTGCTGTGAATACAGAAATATAATTTATAATTTAACCTTTCTGTACGCGGAGTAAGTGTCATCTTCGGTCCACTTTTCCTATTTTTGTCGGAAGTGTCTTGATTATTTAAATAGCTCAAAATAACTTTATGAGACCTTCCTAGTCTACGGGCAGTTTGTCTATAGTTATGCAACACTTGAAAATCGCTATACTTATTGATTATATTATTTCATATAGTACGGGAGATACATATAATATGGAAACTTCGATGCGGTTGTGCTGAAATTCAGCCTATAGGTATGATTGTTTTTTATTTATTTTTACTCAAAAGTCCGAATTATTTGAAAATGTAGGTGGTGCTAAAGTTATGCACCGCACTGTATAGTGTATACTAAGTACCATTATCGACAATTTTTACATCGATAAATCACTATAAGAATTCAAGAATACCTTAGCTTCATACACAGTGTTCCTGTTTTCTCGATATTTTCCGCATCTCGAGAAATGAGAAATCAGACTATATTTCTCGAGAATTCTCGAGAATTCTCAAGAAATTAAAAAGATATTGCAAAATTTATATATTTAGAATAATGTTGATAATATCTATCTAAATTTTTATTCGTTTCTAACTTAGACAAAACTTGTGTAAATGAAAAAAAACAGATATTATATATAATTGATAAATTTATTTATTTAACACAAAATGTGAGCAAGGCGAAAAATTACGTTTTTGTTTTAAAATAGTTATTTAAAAAGCACAATGCGTATAATGTCGCTTCAGCCAATCTACTTCTTTTTTTTGTGACACAATCTGCGGCTGTAGAAAAATTTATTTCATTTTGAGTGGATGGTGGTTTAATTGTATATAGAGCATCAGCGATACGAAGAGAAAAGTTTATGAAAAATCGCGCAATTCTTCGTATGTATTGCTAACATTTATTACAGATTGTAGATGTGTTTGTATGTTCGCGATTAACTAGTAACACACAATTTGAACTAACTGAAAATTCATTTCTAGAAACAAATGGGATTTATAATAATTTTCATACACTTCAGTTTCTCGAGAAATATTCTAATTTCTCGAGAAATGAGAAATAAGAATTTATAAAATTTCTCGGGAAATTCTCGAGAAAGAATTCTCGAGAAGGAACACTATTCATACACAAACATATCCTAAATAGAGTCATAGTAGTTTGATATTTATCCCAACTTCAAATCAAAGCACTAGGGTTTGTCGGTTTTAAATTTAAAAAATTCAATTTTATATCCTACTAGAATTAATTTCAAGAAATGAATTAATTATTTAATTAACAACGTTAATATTGCGACTTGAAATCGCCGCGGACACAAGCATATTGTAGTAGGTAACAGTTTACTGTAAAACTAATTTTCATGAGTTCATATTTTCAGAAAAAAAAAATACTAAATGGAATAAAGATTTATAATTTGGTACCACATTTTAAAAGATTTATATTTTGTACGAATTTTAGTTCTTTTTTCATTTGGTTTTGTATGCAGTCTATTTTATTGTCTTACATTTTTGTTGATCCATAAATATTAAATGAACTCAAAAATTGTACGCATTTGTACGGATTTTAGTTATTTTAATTTTTTATTTATTTATTTGGGTTTGTATACATAGAGTATATTTTATTTTGTTATATTTTTGTAATTCCATAAATATTAAAAAACTGAAATTTTTTAAAATAACCACAAATTTCTATTTACTGTTTTAATTATATTTTTTTGTGAAAATTCGAAAACCGGTTTAACCGATTTTTCGGGAATAGTGGAATTCGAAAACCAATTCTCTTCAAAAGTCGGTTTCTGTACAAACCCTACAAAGCACCCAACACGTGTAACAAGCTGTAGGTACTATATCTTGAAAGATGCTGTAAAGAATTTTCCGGCTCGTTTATCTCAAAAACTAAGGTTACTTGCAAACACTTTATTCCCCATTTCTGATTTATTTCTCCCTAAAAAATAATTCCTCTTATCGGTTGCTCCACTAACATTGGATATAGTACCTAATATTTACAAGCTGCACTCTATATGGAGGAAGGAAGAGGGTCCGAACAATGTGCAGAAAGATTAGGGAAACACGGGGTACAGATGCAAAAGAAAAGGGGAAGAGAAAAGGTCGAGTACAGACGAAGGAAAAAAATCACAGGGGACGAATAAAATTGAGCTGCGCAAACTGGAGAGATGAAACAAGTAGAAGCCTTTGTGCAACTCGGGAGAGAGGGGGGGGGGGGGTGGTGGTGGTTAAAGGGTGTAAAGGACGAAAAGGATGCGGATGCGAGAAGAAAGGAAAGACAAGAATAGAAGAGGAACTGAATCCTCTGGGATATGCAAAACTTTCCAGGACACTAAATCACTCGAACGTACGGCCAACATATCCTGCTGGAAGCAAAGAGAAGGGTAGTCCTTCTTTATATTTTATTCACGCTTCATTTCACCCGCTCGTTACCACCGGGGGGTGTCTTTCTGTGCCTCTGACTGCTGCGATTATCCCGCGGAATTGTTTTTCCGATTTATCACGAAATACGGTGGCGGCTATGTATTTTTCACATTTCAATTATCCGCTGTTACTGCCACTCCTGCCTTGTCAGATTTTTTCGCGTTTCACGAGAATAACCGAAAGTTGGTTCTGCGGGTCTGTTTTTTTTTTTATTAACTCGGCATTTGCACTCTTTGTACAAACGTTGATCAGGTCAAGATTTTTTAAGTGGCACACGAATATTCTGGTCTCTTTTTTAATAAACCTTTTCAGTAGGTATATGTAATTTCCAGGCAACCGATTTCGGAGGGTCTTAGAGAAACAACTTTTCATTTTCTGTGCAGAACTAATTACTTTAATTAGGTGAAATAGGCGATTAAACTCATCGATCCTTATCCACCACTGTGAATAATAGGGTGGATCTTATTTTCAATATGCGATTTCTTTTTCTCTTACCCCCAGTACGGTTCCATTTCATAAAAAAATAGTCTCTGAAAAAGATTATTGCAATCGGATAACAGGAGAGGGTGCCGACCAGGCCTTAAAGTTTAAAATTCATCAATGGTTTGAATTTAAAGAATTTCTCAAAACCGGTAAGTCCTATCGAAATTTTGTTAAAATAATATTTAAAGAGTACTCAATTTTCTACAATTGTTGTATATATCATTTTTTCCTGCTTCCAACCATTTTTTAGATAATAGCGTTTGAATGTAGAGAAGTCCACACTACGCGCGTACCGTCTCTTCGGCGTGGCGTATTGCCTGTACGCACGTGGTGCCTATCTCTCTATATTCAAACGCTATTATCTTAAAAATGGTTGGAAGCACGAAAAAATCATATCTACAGTAATTGTAGAAAATTGAATGCTCTTTTAATATTATTTAAACAAAATTTTGATCGGGCTTACTATTTTTGAGAAATTCTTTAAATACAAAATATTGATGAGTTCTTAAAGTTAAGGCTTGGTCGGCACCTTTTCCTGTTGTTCGATTGCAATAAACTGTTTCAGAGACTATTTTTTTATAAAATGGAACCGTTCTGGGGGGTGAGAGCAAAGAAATACTAAATAAAAAATTCGACACGTATAAATAAGAGGCATCCTAGTGAATACGGTGAATTACAACTCAGAAAAATTTTCTTCCACAAATAATGAAAATCCGCCTAATTCGAATCTGATAAAATTTAAATTTGGGAGGTGGTTTAAAATAATTCTAAAAATCCATCTCAAATAAGGTCGTCCTAGGCTGAATGAATGTAAAGTTCCAGAGTTATCTGAAATAAGCTCATCCTAGGGTTAATAAATGTAAAGTTGTAGAGTTACTTCTTGACAAGACAGCAAAAACATGTGATAATTGATTTCATGAAGAATTTAATGAGAATGTACTATTCGAATTTTATGGTTAAAATCTGGTGGTTAATCTTAGCTTTTTAAACAGAAACAAAATTTTGTCACGCAACAATAATTATAGAGAATATTAAAACAAATTCAACCATGTTTGGTAATGTGATAGAAAAAATTTAATGTCCTTCAATAGTAATTTGGAATTTAATAATGATATGATAATAAGTATAAGAATTTAAGTGTAGTAAATTGGGTTCTATTAATGTATTCACACGCATTTTAGGAATGCCTTAAAGAATGTCTTACTATTGTTTTAACACCCTGTATATTTTAAAGTAATAGAGTTCACAAAAAACCTTGGAATTTCTTTCATTACTGTTGCTCGCAGCTCTTTTACAAGGAAACTTCGGTAACCCGAAAATTCCAATTTTTTTGAAACTGCAGGTTTGGAGGACCAGACCTCATAAGAATTATTAGACAATTTTTTCCTGCTATCGTTTGATTCTTCAGACGGTAAAAACAACACATAGAGGTTAATGTGTGTTTTCCTATTTTAGTGTATATTTTGAAAACTATGATAGATATAAAAAAATTGTTAGAATGAAAATTTAACGGTTTTTATAATGAATATAACTATGCATTCAAATTGTTTAAATTCTGTAGTTTAAATAAAAAAACTTTCCCACGACAAATTTTAAGCAATTTGATTAAATAGTTTTAGCATAAAAATCCATTAAATTTTCATTCTAAATACACTAACATTTATGGGACGATTTCACCCTGGAATCCAAATAGTAGCAAAAAATAAAAATGATCTGATAGTTCTATTAATTTTCCCAACAAACCTGCAGTGTCGAAAAATCGAAATATCGGGGTTGTCGAAGTTCCCTTGTTAGCGACAATTACTAGTATCTTTTTTTTCACTTTTTCTGTTCTACCACGTGGGTCACAGAGTTTTCCATCGGGCGGGTGGTTTCCGAGTGTATCGGATACTCGACTGCAGCTCATTGTTTACCCGACTGATAAGGCGTTTTTCCCGAGTCAGACGAAAGAAGCAAACAAGAAAAGCGCAAAGGGAAAGGGAAAACAGATTTCGTTAGGCCAGATAGGAAGAGACGATTAACCGCCTGATTAGTAGATATTTAAAACGTCGGAGGTCCGCCGAGTGTGGAACTCCAGTTGCTTAGGACTGGCGAAATTGGATTCTATTGTCTCGCCAACACGTATGTAACTACTAATTTCAGACGTGACTATCGAATACGCAGGCCCACTCACCGTACATCTGTTGAATTCCGTGTCTGTCGTCCTCCGGTAGCTCGTAATTAGAGCTCAATCCTTGGTACCACGGATACATGAGCGCCCCAGGGACCGAGCTGTGCGCCAAACCGAGAGAGTGGCCAAATTCATGCGCGGCCACCGCGAAAAGGCTAGTCCCTGAAAACCAAAAAAAAAAAACGTTCGAGACTCGCCGTCTTATCCCACCATTCATCCTGCTCCCCTACTTGTCTTCATTCGCGTGATCCAGCTTTTCTTTCCGGTTCTTTTTAAAGAACGAAAGCAGTCTCATAAAACACGACGGGCTAGACCGAGGATCTCGGTTTGAAAAGGGAGGATGACTTTGATGCTCCTTCTGAGAGGACACTTGAGTTGATGCTTTGGTCATCTGTTTATAGTTCAATAGACGATTCTCGGTTTCGGCTTTTGTGTAAATTATTAAATGATGAACACTTTGAATGCCATGGTGCCTTTTAGTAAAGAGACATTCAGGACTTCCCGAGATTCTTGAATACGTTAATAAATCTTGCATCAGACACTCTTCCATTCCCATTCGAAATTATTCATTATCGCTACAACTGGGATATTCTTCACTTGTAATTAAAGTAAATGCTCTGTGAATGTTAATGTTATCATTTGCTGTAGCAAATGTGTTTAGTCAGTACATGAGGACTTAACCAGCACGAGGTGACTAATGTTTCCAGACTCTTCTTCTGCATCCCTTGGAAACTGACTAACATCATTGACAAAAAAACTTTTCGCATATCGTGAATTAGTGCATGATTTCTGCATATTTCTAAAAATTCTGCCAATGAAAAATAGGCAAATTGCCAACGACTTAAGGGGTCTCCTTAAGTAGTTTGACGCTCTGAAAGTAAGGCACATTCTGGGGATTTTTTTAAAAGAAAAGTATCTAGTATTATAATTCCAAACATTGTACGTTTATTAATTGACATTCGCAGAATGTGTTCAAATTTTTGTATGCAATAATAATAATTTTGTTGAAAGTTATAGTGGTAGTAGTAAAACAGGTTTAAAAAAAAGTTTTTTGCTGGTGACCATGAGGAGTCTGGATGTCGTAGTCGTCTGAAATAAAAATTGCAAAATTTTTCTTAATCTGTATGAGTGTGGTTATCGTTTGACCTAGAATCAAGTAATTATTTGCAAAAATCGAGGCACCGGCAACAAACTTTTTTCTACGAACCCGTTTTACTACTACCACTATAACATTGAACACAATTATTATTAATGCCTAAAAAAAAATTAACACATTCTCCGAATGTTAATTAATAAACGTACTAAGTTTGGAATTATAATACTCAAAACTTTTCTTTTAAAAAATTCCTCAAAATGGGCCTTATTTTTGGAGCGTCAAACTAGGGAGATCCTAAAAGAAGAATTTGCACGTTTCTGTTTGTCCAACATTTTTTACATAGGCTGAGGTATAAGTTCAAAGCCCAAGGAGATGTACAGACGGGGAATCGTGTATAATCGGGACAAGAATTTATGTCTTAACCTTCGGAATAATTTCATTAACACAGTATGCTGATAAAGTTTGGACAGACAATTTTGGAATAGCTTGCGTACAGTACATATGTGTGTTGTGTAGGTAATGCTAAAAGCTATCGCACTGTCAGAAATTCTGTAAATGCCATTTCTTAAAGGGACAATTTTAAGGGGACTACATTATTAATTATTAAATAATGTAGAACCAAATTATTAATTATGATACGAATAAAATACAATTGGAGAGTCCTTGCAGAAAACACTGTAAGTGCTAAAAATCAAATTCTATACTACAGTATTACCATTGGCAAGTAGAATATTTTGCGATAAAAATTTTATTTTTTAATTTTAGCACTCACAGTGTTTTCCACAAGGACTCTCCAATTATTAATGCACAAAGGTGCTCTTTTGTTTTCACTCTGTATGCAATAAATATTAGCAGGAACAGACAAAACATTTGCGTTGCGAGAAGCGAAAATCAATACCTAAGCAGTTTGATAAACTTTATTTTCTGACCTACGTTAACTAAGCATTTTTTACTCAACTTAGTATGTATGATATTCCCTATAAGTTCTTGACCATTTTTTACGGTATCTAAATAAATTTCGGAAATTTACAAAAAAATATTGCATTTCAACAAATTTCTGATTTTCCTATTATTCGATTTTTGAAGAAAATAATAACTTTTTAAAATGTTTTTGTTTCAAATCGAAACCAGCAGTGTGTATTAGCTAATCTTAGGTGATCCGTTCCGTTTATTCAATATGAGAAAATAAGAACAGTGGATTAATAAATTACGTGCGTTTAAAACCGTATCTATCATTTTGGTCATTATTCTACCTGCGAGTAATTAAAGGTCAGAAGCAGCGGTATTCAAGAATGTACAATGGTGATCATAATTCCGCCGAAAACACGCAGCTGTTCTAGAAAACAATTCCCTAAGGAAAAAGGTTTGATTGCGAGACCGAATTGTTTCTCGACCAGCGGTAATTCTCTGGAGGAAACCGTATCGGTGGTTTCCGTGGCCAAGCGTTGCTTTTTCCGGGCAATTACTTCCGGAATTGCGACGACTGCCTTGAAGGTCTTGGCTTTGGGAGTTCTCCAATTGTGGTTATGCAAAAATTACGTTTTACCATTATCTACAAAGAACATTATGGACACTTAATCACAATCTGATTTACAATTAGGTATATTTAACGAAAAACGTGAAGAAATGTTATTCTTTATAGACGGAAAATAACTTAAATTAGATAGTTCGTGGCTAGAATTGTAATTACCATGATTTACGAGGAAAAAGAAGGAATAGGTGAAAGTAGTAATAGTGTTGATCAGAATTGTTTATATTTGTTATTCTATCAAATACGTACAACATTTGTGTTTATTAAGATATTAACGAAATTTGGAGATATTGTTTTCGGATAAATTAGGTTAAAAGTTTCTTGCCGGAAATTTAAATTAAAATAACCGGACACCAATTTGGTTATTTCGTTATTTCGTTTCTTCACTAAATTACTCGTGTACAGTGCATAAAAGTTCTTTGTGACAATAATTACATATAATTGATTTCGTGTTATTATCGTTTACCAAGTGAACGTGTGTCGGTAGAGGATAAATTGCATTCGCGTAACTCATTGTTTCATTTACGGTTTAATAACATTTTACGCGATTAAAATGAAATTTGTTTCGACCTTATAGCTTCCTCAAGACTGTAATTATACATCTAAATGTAACTGTTTTTTATGTAACACAATAATTGCCTTTAATTACGAAATACTTTCTGTGTTATGAAAAAAAGAAAAACTCAATTATAAAATATCCATTCCTTTTCTAACATAATTACATCAGATAATCATATCGTTTCAGTGAATTAAATTGATAAAATAATGAATCACCGAATTCGTAATCACTTATATCGTTTCATCGGAAATAAATTTAATTCAAATTAATTTCGCACAGATCTGCTTACTGCATATGTATGTATATATTTGTGTTTCGTCAAGTTCTGCCCTCGTTCCAGTTTGCTTCGTATCAAGGACGATTCGTGTGGAATTTGGGTCGAAATCATAAAATTAAAGCTACTCGGGCTACGTTGAAAGACGAGCGTTCACAAGGGCAGTTCGGTTGCCCGAACATACTGATTTTTTTCAAACTGTGCAGGTTTGTAATGGACCCCAATACAAATAACATGCGATTTTTCGTTTGTACCCAGTTTCGGTTCTTGAGGGTGAAAACACCCCCTAAAAGTTAATCAGTGTTTCCTTCTTTTTCCAGTATATCTTGATAACTATAGTAGATATAAAAACTTTGTTACAAAGAAAATTCAATGGTTTTTTATGCTGTAGAAAACTATGTAATCGAATTGTTTAAAATTTGTGGAGGGGAAGATTTATCTGTTTAAATTACAAATTTTAAACAATTTGATTACACAGTTTTACAGGTTATAAGAACACGTTGAGTTGTTATTGTAATAATTTTTTTATATCTACTGTAGTTTTTAAGATATACTGGAAAACTAAAAAAAATACTGATTAACCTTTAGGGGGTACTTGCACTTTGCAGCCTGAAGAACCGTAAATGAGTACAAACGAAAAATTGCCTGATACTCATATTGAGGTCTTCTAGAAATAGTGTTTGGTCTCGAGAATTCGTTCTCGAGAATTTCTCGAAAAAAAGTAAAGTTTCTGATTCCTTATTTCTCGAGAAATTACACAATTTCAAGAAATACATCATCAGGTATTTTTCGCACAGTCTCAAATTCATTTTGTATCTTTTCTCGCAGATCGTACACATTATTCACTTGCAAAACAAAGGTATATAGGACACATGTTCATATATCGTTTTTACTTATGTTAGTGTGTAGATTTAACCCCTGAAGTATTGACATGCATTTATGAATCACCCTGTATAAAATATTAAAATTATAATAATGAAGAAAAACTTAGTAAAATCGTGCAAGAATTATATTAATATGATATGGTTCAACGGTCTAACGTTAAATTCAGTCGAAGTGACTGATTTTAACATTTTTCGGAAAAACATCTAGAGGGAAAAGAAATTGAAAAATATTCATAAATGTTTCTTCTTTGGAGCCATCTAAATTGTGTCCGACAGATTTCTTTTTATATTGAAATTCAAGGGAGGAATTTTGCCAATACTCAATATTGGTGTTTAATTGTAAATCTGTAAATAGATTTTCACAGATGGGAGTGCGCTAACTTTTTTTACTTCAGTGTACAAGGCGAGACGCTCATCTTTCGAAAATAAAGACATTAGTTCAAAGAACAGCTTTATAACTTTAATATACTTTGAACAAAGTTGAAATTCATTATCGCTCGATTCGCCAGCATAACAAAAGCGATGTTAGTTTAAACTTAGATGAGATTTCCTGCCCCTATTAGTGCGCAATCCGCTGGTAAAATGTTGAAACAACGTCGATACGATGTCGATACTTCGTAACGAGAAAGTTTCCTTCGTCTCAAGGCTCTCCATAGATTAAACTAGTTGCAAAGTTTCTTGAAGCAAACAGGATCAGAAATAGTTTATTAGATCTACTTAGTTATAGGAGTCTTCGGCAACGAAGTGATAGAAAATGGTTCCAATTAAGTTATTAGTTCTTATTTTCCAACCAAAAATATATCAAAACAAACTTGACGGTTCCATTCGTTTTGCAAACGTCATTCGATGCTTCGCGAAAAAAGATAACTATTTCTCTGTGATTTATTTGAATTTTGCGAATTAAATATCTGCATGAAGTTAATTTTCAAATTTAGTGGTAATAAAGATTATAAGTCAATGAGTAATCTTAATTCTAAATTCTTACACATGTACGATTGTTCCCAAGAATCAAATTGGCCATTTATTCTACTTGAGTGCCTAATGACTACATTTTTGACGAAATATTAGTTGAGAAATTATGATATTCTGTAAAACTGTATGCACTGAATTAATCTCTACTCTTTCTATAAGTAATTAAAATTTATTTACAAGGTGTTTAAATATAAAGCTTTTCCAAATTAAATTTTAATCGTTTTCTGCTTGTGTGTAAATGAGTACAGAAAATAATCATTTATTTACTTATATTACATTACTTTATTTTTTCAAGTTTTGTCAGCAGTAAATCATTTTTTTTTGTCCTTGCTTGTATTACAAGTATTTTTAAATTATAAATATCCTTTTACACGTATTCGTCTTAAGCACCAATATCTATTAAAAAGTATGAAGTAAATTATTATTATTAAATGTCTTTATTATCGGAATAATTATCAACAGAAAATGAAGCATATTTTACCACTTTGTATGACTGATTTTAAAAGAGAAGATGAATCTTTGACAATATATCTTATTTAACTGAAAAGTAAAAACAAGATTCCTATAGTCGTAAATTTGAAACCTTTATTTTTATTTTATGATTACATAGGGTGGTTCAGAATTGAAAGTAGTGATTTAACTAGTTAATAGTACTTAAAGAAACAATTGAAGAAGTTTTAATAAACATAGACCCTTAAACTAATCATTTTTAAAATATTTAGCGTTTCCCTTCAGTGCTTCTTTATAAAAATCGCCTGTACTACCTACTGGCATAATGCAATTTTCCTTTCCACATGAAACTTCTTGATTCACAGTTTCCTCAAGTTCACACTTTCTTTTAAACACAGATTATGACTGTGTATAATCATAAAAGTAACAATGTAGTCGCGGTGATTTCGTAGATGCATATTAATTTCCGATTTATGGTTCGGTTTAGACGCATCCAATAGTGTAATTGAGTTGGAGGGTTTAATGAAGTGATTTGTTCACATCAATGAAGAAGCTTAGTCGGGCGAAGTGATTTAGTGGAATAGGGGTTGTTATTCACACGAGTTTAGCGAAACGTTTTAATTTAGTAGTTTAGTTCTGTTCAACAATATGCGATAGCTATACAGCGCCAGCGGTGGGAACTTGTGAATTTGGCACTCTGGTATACATCATTCCATATTTTATAGTTTATACATAGATATATGCGTTACTGAAACTGAACTGATTCTGAGTGGAACTGCTAAAGCCAGAAGAGAGTAGTCAACAGTACTACATTTGGGTGGCCATTATTTTCATCCTGCGATTTCTTTTCCTCTCACCCCCTAATATGGGTCCATTTCATAGAAAAATAGTCCCTGAAAAGGATTATTGCAATCGGACAACAGGAAAGGGTGTCGACTAGGCCTTAAAGTTTAGAATTCATCAGTGGTTTGAATTTAAAGAATTTCTCAAAAATGGTAACCCCTATCGAAATTTTGTTCAAATAATATTAAAAGAGCATTCAATTTTCTACAATTACTGCATATATAAGTTTTTCGCGCTTCCAACCATTCTTTAGATAATAGCGTTTGAATATAGGCACCCTTAACTGTTGTCCGATTGCAATAAACTTCTTCAGGGACTATTTTTTTTATCAAATGGCATCGTTCTAAGAGGTGAGAGCAAAGAAATACAAAAAAAAAAAAATTCGACACGTATTGGGAAATCTAGAATTTCGATACGCCAACTAGTGACAGAAAAGTGAACTACTATGAGTAGGCCGAAATCCGTCGAAATACATATGATTATCAGTGTACATTAGGGTGGCTCTTATTTTCAACTTTTGATTTTTCTTCAGGGCACCCTCCAGAATAGTTCCAAATAATTAAAAAAAAATCTGTGTACAGATTGAGCTCGATCAGATAACGGGAAAGGGGGCCTAGGGGCCCTTGAACATTTCAAATAATTATTCAAACAGCTCGCAAAGTCGCAGTTGTATAATATCCTCCGAGTTATTGATTAAATAAAAAAATATATCAAACAAAAGTTGCAGATCCGGACAAGAAGCATCTTTTATGTTCTATTACTTTTTCTCGTGCGACAAACGGTTTTCGAAAAAAGTTCGAAAAACTAAAAAAAAAATTTTTTTTCCTCAAATTTTGAAAGTTTAGATATTCCTCGAACACTTTTTATTTATGAAGACGAACAAAAAAAATGAAATTTTCATTTTCGAGGATTATTTTTTAAACATTTAAGAGGGAGGCATATATCGAAATATGCGAAAAAGCTAACAATTTTTTTTACTTATTTCCAGTGTTTGATATGTCTTGAATGTTTCCTGAAAGTTTGGGTACGAAATTCGCAAAAATATCGAAGATGTAGACTCTATATTTTCAATATTTTTGGGAATTCCGGTCCTAAATTTGAGTCTATATCTTTGATATTTTTGCGAATTACGGTCCCAAACTTTCAGGAAACATTCAAGACATATCAAACACTGAAAATAAGAGAAATTTTTTTTTATCTTTTTCGCATATTTCGGTATATGCCTCCTTCATGAGGATCATCTCTTAAATTTGCAGTTTGTAGACAAAATGCAATAATTTGGACAACATCATTGTTATCTTCTTCATTCACTTTTCCACAATTCAGCAGGTGACCACTATTAATTATATTTTCACCACCAATAAAATTTTTGCTCTGAAGTGTAGCACACGCGAATTTACAAATTTCCTGAATAGAAATTCGCTTTTTTTTTAATTAAGAGAACTTTAAATTGTTAAAAGCTATTACTGCTGAGTACTTATTCGGAATGTTTGCTGGGATCCGGGCCTACTTTCAATAGTTTGCTAACTGATCACCACAGCGCTGGTGATCCAAATCTAAGCCACGCCTCCTCTAGGTTTCCCAATAAATATGGGCCACCTTAGTACTACATAGTTCGAACACATATGTTTAACACTCATGTTTCGCATATTTGCTAAAAATTTGAGTAGGTATAATACATATTTTTTAACCACTTTGACGTGATCGTAAAGAAACTTGAACAAAGAGGAAGCTGATAGGATTCGATTGAACTATAACGCACTCAATTAGAACTAGGACTGGGACTATTCGAATAATTTAATATTCAAATA
This sequence comes from Andrena bucephala, assembly GCA_947577245.1. Taxonomy (NCBI): domain Eukaryota; kingdom Metazoa; phylum Arthropoda; class Insecta; order Hymenoptera; family Andrenidae; genus Andrena; species Andrena bucephala. The sequence continues at coordinate 111,005,803 of OX387715.1, forward strand.
TTTTACAAGTATTCGAATGCTACGAATATTCTTCTGAATACTTGAGTATTCGAATGAAATATTATTCGAATATTTAAGTATACTTATGTATTCGAATAGTATGGTGTGAATTATTAATCATGTTATTAGCTTACAAGATTTCGCCCTGACAAACTAACGAATTCACAACTGAAACTAAATAAAAGCTTTTGAAAAAATGAACCTAAAGAACTTGATTTATAATTCACACCATACTATTCGAGTACATCAGTATTCGAATACTTGGATATTCGAATTATATTCGCCAAATAATTGAGCAACTGAAGTATTCGAATATTCGAATACCGAAAAATTCGGCAAATAGTCCCAGTCCTAATTAGAACAGGACGGACGGTCCACGACTCACGAGTTTTGGGGAATACCTATCGTTCCAAATCCGTCGAATGTCATCTCCCAACGAATCCAATGTATACAAGAGGTCTTTCACACAAATGTCATTCACGCGCATCAAATTACAAGAGAAGAACCGATGAAATGCGATACATGTAATACAAGAATCACTGTTGAACACATATTAATCGATTGCCGGAAATACGGCAATCAAAGGAAAAACCACAACATTCCAAACAACCTAAAAACAACCCTGAACAGTGAACAACAAAAAATGAATACAAACCCTCTTACAGTGTTTAAAAGAAAGAAATCTTCTACAATTAATCTAGCTGTAATACAATGGTCAATATAATTCAACCTACAGCAGAACTCAAGCAAGTGTCATAGCTTCGCCACCCCTGTTCTGACACTTCCCTCAATGTGTCTAGAAAAATAGAGTTATTCATGAATTGTTTCCACATCGCACAAGTTCTTTCTTTCTCCGACGCAATAGTATTATAATTTACCGCATTGAAATCTTGTGTTTAAACCAGTCGAGCATAAATTACTATTGCAATCGACAATCGTCTGAATTGAGATGATTTGCTAGTACGTCGTTGCTCATCAACCACAAAGACGCCGTTCATGTAGGCCTACCGTGGCATCGCCCAGCACGATCTTCCGGAGGAAGTTTCCTCGTTATTCGAACTTTCGCCGCCGCGATACTTTGGGATCTCAACGTTAACAGCAGCTGACTGCAATATACCGGCGAGTAAAGTGCTCTTAATCAAAAGCTCGCTCGAGGATGAGTAAGAAAATAAGTAGAACGGATTACGGTCGCCTTCGAAGTCCACTTCAGATCGGCGAGCCTCGGTAGACCTACGAGATCTTCGCCAACTTCTAAGTCCTTACTCTTCTAGAAGATGCTGAGCGGCTTTTGTCGCAACCCAGAGTCGAGACAAGATCAATTGGCAGCTAAAGGCCACTTGCTCGATTCAGTATTGCGCCTGGCAATAGCTCCACACCAGGGGTGGGACAATTTTTCAAGGATCAGCATCAGAGAATTGTTTGAAAGGAAGGTTTTGGGTGATGCTTAGATACACGCGTTCAATTGTCTGAGATGAAAGAGAAACTTTTGTATGTGTTTGTAAGGGAGATCTGCCAATATCGTGTACCGGTCACTTAAATTGTACCTCATCAATTTCTGAATGATTAATGAATATAAACGACATGTAACGGTGAAAATATGAAGTAAATTGCGAAAGAGAAATAGAAACAAAACCTTTCGAACTTACACCCTGTTTTGTGCATGTTATAAACATTTAAAAGATTCAAGTATGATTGATGTAACTTTTTAACAGTTTATTTTAACTGATAATAATCAAACAATGCGGTTTCATCCTGTACTTTTGTATTTTTCTAAAAGCCGCATTATTGTAGAATATTTTACATTGATTTTATGTACATATTACATTTATTACAAAGTTTAAATAGATATTTATAAATAAATTGATCATGTTTCGTAATTTGAGATTTGAGATTCATACAATGTTATATAGGTTATGTACATTTTTTTTTAATTAGGTATTATATGTTGCCGCCCGTTTCTTTATTTGTTTTTAATATATGTACATACACGATTCCATTTCTCAACCATATTTTTACTATTATTATCATTGGAAAATATACTATTTTTTGAAGAGGTACGATTTTGGAGACCGAGAGTAAAAGATTAATAACAAATTAATTTGTTCTGGACAAAAGATTAAACATCTAATAGTAGGTGCCTAAACCATCAAGCTGCAATATCAAATATTAGTGGTACGATATTGGCAACCCTCCCCTATATTAATCCTTTTAATAGCCAGTCATCTAAAATTCATAGTTCGAATCATAAATACCCCGAGTAATTTAGATATCTTGGTAGAGGATCAGATAATCCATTATAAATTTTAAAGTATTTAAGATGTATGAACACCAGTGGCGGATTTAAGAAAAAAGGCCCGGATGGCAAACGTTCTAAGGAGCCCATTTTTTCGGGAAAATGAAGAGGTAGTTTAATAAAAGTGGGCTAAGGATAGTAGTACTGAAAAAAATATAGTTTGGATAAAATCAAATTTTTTTAAGGATGGGGCCCTAGGGGGGCCTTCTGGAGGGGCCCATTATTTCAGGAAAATGAAGAGATAGTTCACTAAAAATGGGCTAAGGATAGTAGTACTGAAAAAAATATAGTTTGGATAAACTCATATTTTTTTAAGGATGGGGCCCTAGGGGGCCTTCTGGAGGGGCTCATTATTTCAGGAAAATGAAGAGATAGTTCACTAAAAATGGGCTAAAGATAGTAGTAGTGAAAAAAAAAGTGTTTGGACAAAATCATATTTTTTTAAGGATGGGGCCCTAGGGGGCCTTCTGGAGGGGCCCATTATTCCAGGAAAATGAAGAGGTAGTTTAGTAAAATAGGGCTAGAGATGAGAAAAATATAGTTTGGATAAAATCATATTTTTTTTCAGGATGGGGACCTAGGGGGCCTTCTGGAGGGAACCATTTCCCAGCAAAATGAAGAGATAGTTTCCTAAAAACGGGTTAAGGATAGTAGTATTGAAAAAAAATTATAGTTTGGATAAAATCATATTTTTTTAAGGATGGGGCCCTAGGGGGGCCCATTTTTCCAGGAAAATGAAGTGGTAGTTTACTAAAAACGGTCTCAGTGTAGTAGTACAGAAAAAAATATACTCTGGATAAAACTATAACTATTTTTTAAAGATGGTGTCCTAGGTGGGCCTCCTGGGTAGGGGCCCAGGCGACAACTGCTCATCGGCCGTCCTGTTAAATCTACCTTTACTAATATATTGTAAATATGCAGATTCCGAAGTAAAAATAAAAAACTCCATAAATAGTAAAATAAAAAACTGATAGAATATACATATTATGTACATAGAACATTTTATTTTTGCATATTTTTTATTCCGATTACACACGCGATTACACTATATGCATGAGCTTTTTTATATGCCGCCACAGTTACTCTGTTCAACACGTTCGCTATCACCAAGCATCCGAAAAATCGACCTAACGCATTTTTAGCAGTTTTAATTGGAGTAACGCATATTATGTTTAATTATGAACAAATGAAATGTATCATAAAATCCAACTAAATATTCTGAAAAATGTTGCACACATGACATGGCTACAGTTCCCTTCATCATCTTCAAAATACTAATGTCGAAAAACAAACAAAAGTTCCACTGAAAAAAGAAACATTTCGTTTGATAAAATACCAAATTCTTTACAATACTTCTTAATTCAAACCGACAAATTTTTAACCAGAAATTTGGGAAACGTATATGAAGTTATGTTATGTGTGATTATCCCTTCATGGTGGCACGGGGTGTATCGCACCCCAAATAATTAACTTAAAAAATTTGGTGAATTTTAACAAAAAAGAAAATCGCTTTTACCCACAACGATTTTTTCAAATACAAATTTCAACATATCAAAATTTACATTTCTAGAAAAAGACTATTAGTGCATGATTGTACGAGTATTACGAATGTGCAACTATCAAATTATCACTCAAAAGTTAAAACATTCAAAAATACGAAAATGACAATACAAAAATGACGTTGGGGTGCGGTGAACACCCCAATGGCCAATCTGTGATTATAAGGTGTGACCGTGGAGGGTTAAATATAATAGTGGTGTTCGTTGAATATCATTGTGAATTTGCTATTGCTTCCAAAACGGATTCGTTCTTTGGAAGATCGTTCGTACACAAACTGTAATACATAATGTGTTAGAATTCAGGATGAATCTGGCAGGGCCAATCTCGGAGAATGCTAATTTCCCAATAGATTTGCAAATCGCGGTTTCTCTCATAGCCATTTGTAAACGTTCTGGGCTCCGAACGGGATGTGTCAGCGGCAACATTAATAATTCATAACCGACGTCGGTGCCGCATAATATTGCACATAGATACCTACCCTTCTTCTAGTTCTTATTTTGCAATGCGACTACCCCTAATTTATGAACAAGGTTAAAAGTAGAAATGATTTTGCATCATACATACTGCTTACTCGAAATTAAAATTACGAGCTGATTTTATCACCCCAAAGCATACATTATAATAGCAAACATGATTGTTATAGGTGTAGAATAGACTTTTCCGAAGGGCTGTATTCAAAATCGACCGAAATTACTGGAAACGGATTTTCTCAAATTTTGCACATTAATAGGTCCATAAGTCAGACCCCGATTCCAGTTGTTGGTTTTTCTGCAGGGCTCCAGAAGCGAAAGGGGGAGGGGGTCAAAGTACGAATTTTATGAAATACAGCGCCATCCATAACTTTTTACCAAAAATGGGTATCGAAACGTAACTCGTTCCAAAAAATTACAAAAAATCAAGCTTTCTAACAATACATAGATACTTTTATACCCATTGCTTATTTTTTAACATAAGTTTTACCTGTTTTTCTGGTTTTAGTAAATTAATAAAACTTCAATTCCCTCAAAAAAGTATCGTTTGATTTGGGTAAAAAACTCTGTATAAGTAATTTACTCTATGGCCTTTCAGATGGTATGTGCCAAAACTTATGGAGATTTCTCGTTTTCGAGTTATGGTCCCAAGAATGAGCGACAAGAATCGTCGATTTGAATGAAATTTACATAAAAATGTAGCTCCCACAAAAATGTTTGGCACGTATCTTTTTTTATCGGCTGACATTCGCGTTGAGGGGGTGAAAGCTGCCCTCAAAGTTGAGGGTGAGAAGCATATTCCGTCGAATATCTTGGAAACTACTAGAGCTAGAAGAACGGTATACATAGCAAAATTATCAATTTTTTAATAAAGAATCCAGCTCTGCGAGGTCATTCCAGAAAACTCCATTTGTTTAAATAATACATTAAAAAAATATCATCTATTTGCTAATTTTTCTAATCAAATGTGAATCCATTTCTTTGTACATTTGTGTGTGAAAAGTAAATGGAATATTCGTTTTTCCATTACAAAAGAAGTTATTATAGTTGAACTTTTGGTCGCGGTTTGTGTAAGACAGAGTCCTTCAGTGCCGTAAAATCACATTTACGAATGCCGAACAATAAAGTTGTTCGGGTTGGCAACACAAGTACGGAATCAGTAATAATTTATGGTTAATGATTCGCAGCGATCACAGAACATTTATGACTATGCCGATGAGAATTATGCAACGCTCGCAGAGAATGAGAGCTAAACCGGAATTATCAGCAAGGCCAATCGGAACTGCTTCCAGAGATCCTGTCGAGATTGGATCACGAGTAATCATTGTCCGATACAGGAAACTGTTCGTGACTGTGATTAGTACGTCTTGCTCTTTGTACGCTGCCACCATGCTTGACAATCGTGACTCGAGTGGACCGACTTTCAACCGCACGAAGTCGTTTCCGAGGTCAACGATGCAAGAAATTCTGAAGTTCTGTTTCGCGGAGCTACGTGAAATCGTTATTGCTAATGGTATTAGACGAAACGCTAGGATTACGATGCTCGCCAAGTGCAATCGATTTCAACGTTCTCAGCTTCGTGTCTTCTAGCGCGTGCCGCGTTCGTATTAAATAGGTACATCGTTTAGGCAAAGGCAAACGGATTTCTGTTTAGCACTTTGGAGGTGGAACGATTAACCGATGGGGATAGTGATATGCTGAATGGCGATTCCAACACGGAATCACTTTTCACTCTCATACGACTTCTTAAGGGAGAATTCTCGTGCAACTGCCTCCGAAATTTATGATTTTTTTTTAAACAACTGTTGTTAATATTGCATTAAACTCTTTTGGGATAGCTATAAGGAGGGAATACATCTTTAAACTTGTAGAATTATTTTCAATAGTTGCAGAATATTTTCATTTACAGTTTACATTTTAATTATTCACATTATGAGGAACCATTATTTACGTTCTAGTAGATACACATTTCCTCAAATATTCGAAACATTCGTACTACTCGAAACATTCAAGCATCAAGCTACTCGACCCACGCTACTCGAGCCCCGAGGCGAACACCACTTTAGGCACATGTATAATTAAAAGCAGTCCGTGGGAGGTCGAGTTTAGACTCATTTTCACCAGTAAAATCTCGTTAGTCCATTGGGAGTACTTTCGCGAAGATCTAATGGTGAATATAGAAATTAAAACTTTCAGTGTCAAATCCCTCATCAGAGCCCCGATTGCCGGGTGAGCGAACGATCGCTGAGGTGGCGAAGTACGAAGCGAACTTTGAGCGTAGTTGGATTATTCGGGGACTTTCGGACAATACTGTCGATACTTTCGACAACGTATCGACGTTTAAACACGTCGGAACAGTGCAAGGGGTAGGTACAGATCCCAGTGTGTGAAAATACGCCGATGCCACTCGCAGTGTTGAATTCTAACGGTCCACTTTGGGGTTACATTATTCTAATTAATAGGGCAATTCCGGTAGAGATGGACCGCCGGGAGAGACGGGCCAGTTAATGATTTTAATCGGGCGTGTCTGTGAATTTTATATTATAAAATTTTTATAAAATTTTGACGAAAATCAACATTTCAATTTCTGGGTAGGGTGATAATTTTTTACGTAGCACAGTGGTCGGGATAGGGGTAGTAGGGGACATTTGTGTATAACTTTTAAACTGTAAAAGATATCGGAATGAAATTTGCAATAAAAAAACAGGTAACACTTATCTCTTTCTAACGATTTATAATTGCATATATTGTACATTTATTAAATGTTTCTTTTTTCAATGTTTTTCAACTTAATTGTTATAAAAAAATTTGAAAACTGTTTATGAAGTAGTTTATTTAATGCTCTTTAAGTGATTTAAATCGCATTTTGGGGAAACTATTCGTTTCCGGGTTATAAGGAAAAGTGAAATAGTATTACTAAATACTAAATACTAAATGCCATTACTTGAATTTTCATTACATGCAAATAAAACGAATTTAGAATACGTACAGATTTTTCAGATACTGATGAAGAAGAAACAAATGAAATGCATATTTCAAGTGTAGATGATTATGAAGCCTGGAATGAAGACACGTGTGATTATTGTGGGAAAAAAACAGAAGAATAAATAAGTGTTTAGTAATTATAATTATATTGGGAATAGAATCAATCTTTTTTTGTTTACTGAAACGATTTTTTCGATAAAAATGATTGCTACAAGTCAATTTAAGGGGAGGTTCCCGTCTAAATACCTTTTTTTTTATTTCATTTTTTGAATGTTTAACCTTTTAAGAATACGCGTTTAAGAGGATTTTTTGAAATTCGTAAAATTCCTGAAGTTATAGGCATTTGAGTAGCGGCAAATGCATGGGGTAACATCCGGCCACTTAGCGCTCACGTAAAACTTTAAACGCGTTTTTCTCGAAACAGTGTTCTTAAAATCGGTGGAACCAATATCTCAAAAAGTTAATATCCAATTTGACTGAAACTTTTTTATTTTGCAGAATATACTTCTGTGTAGTGGAGAAACTACTAACATTTAAAAAAATTTGAAAAATTGTAATTTTTGAAGGTCTTGAAATTGCCAAATTCAAGTGTCGTTATTTTCTCAAAAAATGTAATTTTTTGTCATTTCTTCTGGTATGTCCACTAGCGAGTTTCATGCCCTTTAATAATCTGGCATTGTTTTTTATTCCTGACTAATGGTTTAGGTGCTACAGGTTCCACCCTTTTGGATGAAGTTTTTGACGCCTCGATTTTAACAACTCCCCAATGCCGTCTGCAATGATTAGTTATAAAACAAATATATTACTACTGATTAAGACATTCTTAATACAATGCGAAAAGTCCCATTAAATTATCTGTGGTAGTTTTTCTTGAATTAATTCCTAAAGATCCTCTATTTTTAAGGGCTCTAGACCGGAACATCCCCTTAACGAAATAATGTAACTTTTATCGCAATGGTTTCACTCACCCGTAGTAGTAAAGGAGAGATAGTCCGCATCCCAAAATTTTATTTATTTATTTCCGTAGCTATGTATTTATAAAGATATTGTGTCATGATCATTACATGTCCTAGAAAATATAGTTCACTGCACGAACCGATAAGTCTAATATTCAGTACTTTTAAGCTATTTAGAAATGTGTACATACTTGCATGTACAAAAAATATCGGTATAGGTTATAGGTGTACCGAACAATAGGGAGGGCTGGAATGTTCGTGTCGAAAACTCGAAACAGAAGATGGAGAAGTTGGCGGAGCTGCCAGACCTTTATAGGTCTAGTTTACATTTCATAAGTTTATAAGTTTATACTTGAAAATTATTAAAATTCAAGACGAGAATTATTTAAATTCAAAAATCTATGAAATATTTTATGAGCTGATCAGGTGGCCTGTTTCAAGTCGGACACACTGTATATTTACAAATATTTCTGTTAAACCCTTGTTTCTTCATAGCTTCGAAAATCTCCCAGATATTTGGTTCGTTCTCCTCCAGTAGCGAAAGAAAATATTTGAATTCTCGAGGAAAAGCTACACGTAGAATAACACTCATTCCTGGCTGATGCAAAAGGGCTGCCATCGATCGAGAGTAACGATACGGCAATATGGTGGAAGGAAGGAACGCTTTGTCGTCGTTCCCTTATTTCTTCTCGGTCACGGGGTGACCGAATTGGCGAATCGCCAGGGAACCGTAAGGACTCGCTCGCCCTGGTGAAAATTCCACGGTTCAGAGGTCCTTTCTTCCACCCGCAAGTCTAGCAACTTCCTTCCCGCTACGCTTTCTCCTGTTTTCTCTACGAAAGCTCCGTTTGAAATCTAGGATTTGAAACTGCCGACAAAGGGAAATGTAGCCTGGACTGCGCACTGTTTTTCTCTGAATATTTCAACGAACTCACGTCCCTACTTTGAAATTTAATTGTTGCAATTAAGTATACTGTTCTCGGTGGACATTTCGGACTCCAGTGGCAAAGTTATGGGTCTGATTATTGCACGGTTCGCACCACTGTGAAGAGGCTTTCGGTTTATTCCGCCAGCCTGTAGCTTAATGAAGAAATGTGAACAAGTTCTGCAGAAAGCTACCAACCCCCAATGATCTAAAATTGTGTAAATTTAGTAAATTTAGTTTGAAGATTTTAATTCTTATAGAAAAGTAGCTTTATTTCTGTTGTGTATATTTTATTTCTACTTACTGTTTTACAATGACTTTTATTTGGATATTTAATAGTGAGTAGTATATTTAATATTATTTTAAATTTCCTCTAGTTTTGGTTTTTCAAGTCTAAAATGGAATTATGGCTTGGTAGTTTTAATAATTATATAATGCAAGAGTTGTTCTATGGGTCAGACATTTTTTGCAAAATAAAGATCTGTGTTCAACTAACTTCTTGTCATTTTGAGGCTTGGCAGGTTTCTGCATAACTTGGCCCAATTAATACCAAGACCATGAGAAGACACGATTATTTTATCCCTGGTTGTCCCTGTTTATCAATATTATAATTTATTATTTATTTTGCAAATAGAAGTATGTTTTTCATATTTTCTTCGGAACAACGTTTTAATAGGACACGGTTTACAGTTTACACCCTGAAGCTTCAAGCAAATTCGAACGGTGAAAGCCCAAACATCTCATAGGTGTAGATAGCCCCAGTCCAACTGGTCGCCTCGAGGCTGTTTTTGCAAACATGCATCATGTCGAGCGGCGCATAGACGGTTAAACATGCCTGTCATTCGTCGTGCTTGCACAAGCATTTTGACCATGTAAAGGTTAATTCTTACCAGCGCTCAAGGGACACTACACTTAAGCGACGCTCACGCTCGACAAAAAAGGATAGCCACGCTGTTTTAAACGCGAGCGTTCACATCAGAGAAGATTCTCCGCTTACGCTATATCCGTTTAAAACAACGTAATCATTTTTCATTTCTCGAGTGTCGCGGCGCGTCGCTTGGGTGTAGCGTTACTGGAGCGATAGTGGGATTTAACCTTTAAGGGGAATCCCATTTTTTGGGCTAAATACATAGCAAAATTTAGGATTTTCTTTGCAAGAAACTAGCTATTCGAATCATCTGAAATTTCAACCATGTATTTATGCATCTTTGAAGAAGATGCAGTTTTTTTTTTATTAATTTTAAATAATAAATAACGGAGTTAAGGAACTGTTGGCTTAATGCCCACCAGGCTTTGAAACTCTTTTCAGCATCTTGTATTATAAAATATCCACTATATAGTTCTACCCATTTATTGTGTACCTATCGCTGAACGACTGAACGAACACAAATGTATCGTCTGTTGATCGATTATTACTACACAGCGGATGAGCACTTCGCCATTATTTCCTTTCCCCTCGATGGAAGGGTAGATTGAAATGGTAAATGTGGTTTATCGAATTCCTCCTTACCTTCTTCGTTGCTATCGTCCTGCAACATCCATATTTCTTCCTCGTCGAAATGAACGTCCCCACCGCGATCTTTACCTGGAAAGAAAGCGTGCGCCAGGATCTGGCCTCTGCCATCAAAAGGATATCCATCACCGTGATAACCGCTGGAACAAGAGAGAAGAGGATTGAGTGACCCAATTAAACGTTTAACTGCCACTCCGTGTTTTTGTGGCTTCAATAATGGAAAATAATGAAACAGAGTTTGGTGGAACTGTTTTTGTTAATCGTTGCGCTTACAGTGTATCCGCAAGTTGCTGGACTTTTTAATTAACAGCGCACCATTAGTATACCATTTTTAGTACGTCTTTCTAACTTTATGGCTGAATGCTTGCGATGTAACGTTTATTAAATGTCAAGCCAATTACTAACCAGATTTTATTCAGGCTATTAAATTATGGGTGGACTACACAGTCAAGAATGATGAAGTGATTGAACAGAAACAGAACACTTCGTCTACTGAGAGATCCGCAAAGTCCAAGTTTCGTCAGATGCGCTCATTTTAGAATTCTGATGTTTCTTAGAACGAAGATATGTTATTTTACATTTTTGTTTATTTTTGTGTGTCAGAGAGTGTCGTGACCTCCTTCCTATTTGGCTCTTAGCGCGCTCTTCCTTACGAGAGGGCGCAGTGGTATCCGTCCTATATTCGGTAGACGGCACTTTGGAAACAATGTGAAATATCCTCCAGGCCTTAAGTTCTCCATCTGGTACGCCGGTTGCCCAGAACTATTACAATTAATTCCTAATTCGCCTTCGGAAATTCCTGTATTTATAATACATCTGATTGCTAAAGTAATTGCTCCAGTTGTCGATCAAGTCCCAGTTCCCGATCATTTTCACAAATATTATGATAGCCATAAAAGGTGTTTTAAAATAATATTAAACAACCTTTAGAAAAGAATAAGTAATAAGATGGAAATTAAGCATACCTTATTATTGTTATTTAGTAGTAATTTAAAAGTTTGGGTTGAACATGTTTTGTATGTTTATACAAGTATTTTATAAAAACATTATTTTTTGTACTTAAGTATTTAATAAATATTGAATTATTAAAATTTATAAAATAATTTAATGAGATAAATTATTTATAAATGTTTCGGAAGGATTTTTCACCCCTTTTCGTACATTAAGTTTTCTTTATGACCTCGCTTTTCTTGATCGACTACTAGAGCAATTACTGATCGACAACTAGTTTCGACCGTAATTTAGTAATCGACATCTGGGGCATCGACATTTTTCATCTTAATTATAATTTTCACATTGAAATATATATAGATTCTATTTTGTTACTTTGCTATTATCTATATTAATGTTAGAATTAACTGCTAAAAGAAAAAAAAATAATTTTGGTCCATTTACATAATTTTTTTCATTAAAAACGTTTCGACCTCCTACTAACTGATCGACAACTGGGGCAATTGGCTTATTGAGGATGGAATAAATAAAATTCAAAGATGTTGAGATAAATAATAGGAATATAAACTTGACTTTAGGAGAATGTTTGAACAGTTGCATACGCCATTAATACAGGTTTATTGATATACGAGCAAGTAGGATCAATAGTTACAGTCACAGAGGACTGTATTATTAGCATCTGGTTCTAGTAAATATGTTGAATCTTACTTGAAATCAACTGCTCTATAAATTATTTGTGTGATTTTTGGGATGTAGTAGACATTAGGTGGTCCTTATTTTTCAAATTTAAAACATATTGTCTGGCCCTCTTAAAGTCTTCTCTATTTGACAAAAAAAATATCTCCGTGTTTTTTATTTGTATATTTTGATATATAAAGGTCGCTTAAGGACTTTATATTTCACATGTAGGGGAGACCGGAGCAAAATCGGGACGTTAAGAATAAAATCTCATAACTTTGACATTATTATTAAGTAAAAAACAAATTGCAATTGGGATTCATTAGAATAAACTCTTTTCTAAATAATAGTACATATCCAATTTGTTTAATAGAAGGAAAAATACAAAAAAATAATGATTTAAAATATGATCCGTTTTTACGATTTTACACCGTGGCCTAGGTACAACCGGGTACGATACTAGATACTGGCCCTAGCACCTATAACAACTAAACTCATCCAATTCTCCAGTCCCCCAACGAGTTAGAACAAGCTGTAAAGGAAATTTTTTTTTTTAAATTTATACCAAAATAGTAATATTTCATTGCCGTTGAGCGACCTTTAATCCTTAATATATTTTAATAAAATTTTAGAAGAAATTCTTTTAAACTATTTGGAAGCTTCTGAGAGGGTCAGAAGAAATTTTAAAAAATTTAATTTTTTACCATACATACAAGGAACACCCTAGTAGACATCTGTTGCATGAGATGGACAACATTTTTACTTAAATAAAAATTCAAATAACGAATAAAGGTTAAAAAAAATTATTCGTCATGTGTCGAATAAAGTTAATTTTTTTATTCGACAAGCGTTTCAACTTCAGCGTCAAATAAATTTGTCAATTTCAACTTCCACTTTAACTTCAACTCTATTCGAAGTCGAATAATTTTCTGGCCCGCGTTCAAGCCGCCGAGGACCGGAGATTGAAGCTTGACGTGCACGTTGCAATGTATTTACCCATACAGCACACTTCGTTGCGGCAACGTTGCAGGATGGTTACAGTAACCTTGCACTTGCTTGCAGTGTTGCATAGTTGCAGCGCAATGTCGATGTAACGTTGCTGCGACGTTGCCGTGCAACATTGCACGGGGCGGACATAGAATTATTGCTGTGTAGTTGCACCAATGTTGTGTTGCAATATTGCATTGCAACGATCCTGTAACTTTGCTGCAACGTTACAGCAACGTTTGGCAACGTTTCCACAATGTTGCTGCAACGTTCCTGCAATGTTGCGCACCGTTGCTTAACCTAAAATATTTAAACCTAAAATATTTCCGTTGTTTTTAATGATACGAGAAACTGTCTAACAAAAAAAATGTTTGCTTCAGGGAGTCAATTATTCTGACGGAGACGATTTTTGTTCTCAAGGTTATATTTCCCGAAATTTCAAGATCATCAATGGTTTTTTTTATTGGGATGACGTATTTTCATTACTGTAACGTTATAGCCAATAAAAATACAAATTCAACCATGTATAATATGTTGTCCTTTTTGACTAGCAATCACTTTTTTCCTGAGACATTTTCTCGTATCATTAAAAACAACGGAGATATTTTAAGCTTAAATGTTAGGTGACTCCCCTGTATATTTTAATGTGTAGAATGACACTAGAATGTCGCCGGTTCGAATCTGTTTGGGGGAAAAAAAAATTCTGTGAGAAAAAGATAATTAATACGGAGTTAATTAGTCACGGAAAAAGTTAATTAGTCACGGACGTTATTTATATTTTTGGACCCATTGCCCAAATCGTTGCAGCAGGCGGACATAGCAATATTGCTGCAACGTTGCGACAACTTTGCAGTGCAACATTTCAATCTTGCACTGCAACGATCCTGCAACTATGCTGCAACGAGAGTGTGCTGTATGGGTAGTATCGCCGAACGACGGTTTTCGGCGGCTCGAACGCGCGCCAGGAAATGATTCGACGTCGAATAAAGTTGAAGTTGAAGTTGAAGTTTAAAACATTATTCGACGCTGCAGTTGAAATGCCCGACGAATAAAAAAATTAACTTTATTCGCCGAACAATCTAAAGTCCAAGTAACTTTCATTTGATCCGTTATACAAATAATTTTTTATTTAGTTAATGCCCAACTCTGTCAATATTTCATCGCTGCAACGATCATTTCAACGTCGTAGCTCTTACAAGGCTATCTGTTAATTTTGATGAACATCTGCTAATTATTAACCAAAGTTCCTGAACACATAACGAACCAGCGTTCGGTGACTGCTTTCTCATAAACCCTGCCATCGGTCGTGGAAACTGGATGAAACAGTCAACACCTACGAGAGAACTGAAGAGCCATCAGTACGTAGGTCACGCTCCGCATACTTCCGTGAGCCAAGGTAGCGGAGCATCCGTCAAACGGGGACACCTGTGTAAATGAACTTTCGTTGCAAATGTTCGAAAGTAGTGGTGCTCCATTTGGAAGCAAGAAACTCTCGGAGCGTGCATGTTTCTGCGTCAGCAGCCCCAGTCCCCGCTACCTGCTGTTTATTCAGACGTTGCGACAGCTACAAAGTTCTCACGGTATTTTAGCCGCACCATGCGCAATCTACCCCCTTGGCTTCGCAGCCCGTTTAATTCGCCCTTTCTCCGTATCGGAAGTAGACGAGCCATACTGTGCGCCGTAATTAAATTCCTCTCGCGAGTGGCCATCGATTAGCTGCAAGACAGCTGATGCGCCACTGACGCTGCGGTAGTCGAATGCCTAACAACGAGATCCTCATTCTCGCAATCCATTTTTCCTCACATTCACTGGATCCTTTCGGTCTGATAATATCATAATAGCTAGAACAATGAGCGATTTTTGGTTGGCCTGTCCTGGCTGGAATTAGACCTTTGGGCGTGCCACGAAGCCGTCGTAATTAGCTTATTGTCATCGACATTGTAAATAAATATTCTCGGACGTCATCGCTTTTTGTCGTTACTTTGCAGGTAATATCCGGGAATCCGAAAATTCCATATGAAGCGTAAATTGACGAAGGACGATGTTAAGTTTATACCGTTGGAGTGCTTTCATCAAGATATTGTCCTGATCCTAAAAATCAAGTATATGTTTTCCTCCAGATGAAGTTAGTAAGATAAATAATGAGACAAATGTTCAGGATATAAATTGATTTGTAGGATAACATTTTTATCTAGAAAATGCATTTAAAATTAGGACTTCAAGCTTCATGCAGAGACAACTGTAGCTGACTCTGGGTAGACATACTTTCAAGTTATAGGTACTATTACGTTTGGTGATTGACCCTGAAAAATATCATTGACAACCAAACACGAATTATTGACTACCATTTCCCATATCGATAAGCTCCAAATTATGAAATTCAGTTGCGTAGATATTTCCATCTTGATTGGAAATCACTTGTAATTTATAAAATTTCATATATGACGGTATGAAACCGTATTCTAGCATTCATGTATTTATATTTTTCTTTATTCTAAAGCAGATCGAAAATTTGGTAAAAATATGTGTTCATCAGCATTATTTATTGCTTATAATGACTATTTTTCAAATACTAAAAATATGAATACTGATGAAACAGTAACTTGATAGGTTACAGTGGACTCGCTTGTCATTTGGTAAGGTTTTGTTTAGACCACCCTATTGCATTTAAAATATCACGCATTTTTCGCGTTAAACATTTTTTCCTGCCTGTATTAGTTTCCGATAAATTAAGCTAACTATGGTTGCCATCCACAAGTTTGAGGCAGTTGTTACCCCTTGAACATAATTTCATCCAATAAAAAAAGTGTCTGTCTAATATTTTTTAATACTCTATCTATCTTTCATTAGAATCAGAAGTTATGAATTGGGTGACATTCCTTGTGAATTTATTTTCGTATTGGAATTCTAACAGTTTTTAGAAAAAAACCATTGCCATTTTCGAATGTGGGACTCAGTGGATTATTTAAATTTCGGGATTTACTCGTCCAATTTTCGAACTTCCATATTTAGGATTAAGTGGAGTTCTTGAAGTTCGCACAGTTATTTCGTCCAGAGTTTCATAAAAACCGACGGTAAATAACGCGTGAACGTTGAAATACAAAGAGAAGAGGAACAACGAGAGCAGACAAAGAGACAAAAGCAATAGTACGATTTATGGAACACGTCGTTACCGGCAAATTTACCGCAACGACGCAGCTGAAAATGAGAATACGATTAAATGGAAACCTATACAATATTCGCTGTATGTGCGAAATACTTGGTGATGGTGAACGATTAAGTGACGCTAAAATCGTCTCTAAGTGACAATGAGTGCTACGTAAGTACTCGTAAGTACAAAACAGAAAAATCTTAATATTTTTTGATCACTTCATTTTTCGAAAAATTTCTGCAAATTTTAATGACGACTGATTTCCTCGATTATTTTTTTCGAAAAAATTTGAAAAATATTTCTGGTCTCTGATTATAAATTATTTTCTAGCTAAAAATAGAGTATAAACAACCGACAATTACCATGTAAAAGGAAACCAAACATATTTGCATGTGAAATTAAATTTATTGAATAAGTGCATGGGAGGCTGCACTGAAACGAACGGCTATAAGTTTGAGCATATTCTATGAAAACTATTTGTACCTTACATCAAAATAAATAATTATCGACTTTGTTAGAAATGAATATAAACTTCAAGCGCTACCGACAATGATTAGCAAAAAAGAATTGCAAGTCTTCCGAGTATCAATTCGAATTTTGGAATTTCCCTAAACCATAAAAATTAGATTGTGTGTATAAACTTTGTATTGCGCAATATGTACCTCACATGCGACAATTGTTAAATTGTAAAGTCGCTCATGACCTTAGTTGTTAATGCGCCATAGAATCTTGAATTATAAAAAAAGGGATTCGTTTAAATTAAGAAAAGTATTTAAATCTTTAATCTCGAAGTAAGTCCCTGTTCATGTCCTTAACAAAACGAATCCCACAGGGAAACTCACCGATGAAAGTATACCAAAATGTCCGCTCGGTCGCTGTTAACCTCCTGGAAGATGAGTCTCGAGTTCCTCGCCCAAAGATCGAGGGCTTTGCTCAGCTCGAAACGAACACCGCCCGTGTCAAGGCCGCTCGGTTGCTCGGTTCTCAGGCTGCGACAGAAAGGAAAATACATCATTAGGAATGCCGCAGAAAATCGATTCTTCGATGGCGGAGACCGATTCCACGCTTTCACTCCCTTAGACGATTCGACCTGATAACCACGAGAGAGGCAAAACCCGAAGAAAATATTTCCGGCGAGGGAGGCTGAAAGGAAGACGATTCGATCGGTGGACGAGGGGTGGGAGGGCTTAGGAAATTAGGTAAATTATTTCCGAGTGGAAAGGAAAATAATAAGAGAAATGTTATTGCGCATTGGAAACCGGAAATTCCTTGGAATTGCTGGAATTATGTTCCCGAGGAAAATAAGGAAGCGGGGGAGGGATGTGTTTTACGATGGGTTTGGGGGGAAAATCGATATTCTGTTGGAATTACACTTCCAGTAAATTCAGCGAATTATTCTTTTCATTACTTGGGAGTTTCAACGTTTGCCACGAAAATAGCAGTATTCTGATGTGACAGGAAAGTAAGGGTTTCTTTACATTTTGTTCGTAAAAATGTATACGGAATTCAGAAACAAAGAAATGGTAGTACCATTAAAATATTGGTGCAACAACAGTTCGACAGTCATCTGGACGTGTAACATTCAATAGCCATTTCTCATAGGTTTTCGTGCGCTGAAAACGAATTCGTAAACCTTTCGTCGCCATAACCCTCAGTTTTTGAGAAATTGGATTTTGCAAAAATCTGCAAATTTTCAATTTTGAACATCTTTTGTGTCGAAACAGTAACAGTTATTCGGTTGCTTGTTCCGTCAAATTATTCTATGAACCATCCCGAATACAACGATATAAGTTATTAGTGCATTATGAACATTTAAATATGTTTAAACAACGATCAAAGGGAAAAGAACACCCGAAATGCGTCCATTTTTGCAGATATCTTTCAATTTATTTCCAAAAATAAGGGCCTAGGACAAAATCTGATTACTCCACGCGATGCAGCAGACATTTTCCCTTCGGAAAGCGTTAACAGAAGTGGTAAATCACGTTTTGTTTTAAATACAGAAGCGAAATAGTTTGACAAAACGTGCGGCGCCGACAATGGTAGTCACGTGTCATTGTGTTACGCTGAGCGGCAGTGTATCGCACACAGTCGTTGGCTTTATGCTCACAAGGGAACACCGCGAACTCGGACTCGCCGATTGGAACGCAACTTTGTGGGTTTTTAGAGTGTCTCAAAATAAGAACAACGTTGTATTTAATTTCGGCCCTATCGCCCTTTAAGGGGGTGAAAACTAACCTCAAAGTCAAATTGGCACTTCCACTTTTTCGCGTATAACTCTCAAAGTACAACAGACAGAAAAAAATGTTTCAAACAAAAGTTTAATGGTGCAATGAGCGCTGCAAACTTGCGTTACCAAAATTTTGAAAACAGTTTTTTTTTCGCTCAGGTATTTTTTTTTAAACTCTTTTCAAAATTTTGTTAACGCAAGTTTGTAGCGCTTATTGCACCATTAAACTTTTGTTTGAAACATTTTTTTCCGTCTGTTGTACTTTGAGAGTTATACGCGAAAAAGTGGAAGTGCCAATTTGACATTGAGGTTAGTTTTCACCCCCTTAAAGGGCGATAGGGCCGAAATGAAACACACCGTTGTTCTTGTTTTGAGCCACTCTAAAAACCCACAAATTTGCGTCCCAATCGGTGAGTCCGGGTTCGCGGTGTTCCCTTGTCAGTCCCTTTCATGAGATTTTAACATACCGAAAGTGCAAAAGCCAAAGTATCATTGCCACCCAGTTTTTAACCAACAAATTTCTACCAACAAGTGTGAACTGTTCCATTGTGAAGCAAGTAAACGATATTTTTTATCACTGACACTTACGGCACGTAACTGACGCAGAAATGATAAGGGATGTGTGCAGAGAAGGTCTCAAGAAAGATACCTATGTGTGCCCAGACCTTTGGCGACGTTCAGGCGGCAGGAAGCTAGGCAGCCGCTTTACAACGTTACCATTAACGAGCAAGTAAAAAATATAATCGAAGCACAGAAAATGCCGTAATTGCCTGCAATGCACGGCGTGCAACGACGGCTCCTTTAATCGACCGAAATCGGATATCCTGTGGACTCTCGGAGCACCATTTCAAGCGTGCATACAAAAGTGACCCTTTAAACTGCCCACCCCGAATAATTAACGTCATTCAGCTTTTAAACGTGAACATTTTGAGAGGGCGCAAACGGGCCATGCTGGAAGCATCCTCTAAAAGGATTACATGTCGTGCAAACTACATGAGCTGTTTGTCTTATAGATTGATCGAACTATCCACTTATCCCCATGGTAAACATTGCGCCGACCCACTGTCTCGTTGGTTCAACTAACGAAACAGGAATGCGTAGAAAGATTTTCTGTTCATTTTCAAATAGCTTGGAAGGGAGAAGCTCTGTACTCATGCTCCGTATGGAACAGTAACACGGCCAGTTTATTAGACAAATTAAGTAACATTAATGGGGGGGGGGGTGAGGGGGTCTGAGAATCATAGTGGTGTAAGTCAAAATTTGTATAATTTGAGATAATAATTTTCTTTTACGGTTTAAAGGCTTCATCTGTTTAGTTTCATGGTGGAATTAAGTTATAACTTCATTATTAATTGAGAAATAAGAACATGCCTCTTTAGTACTTAACTAACAAAAGTAGGGCGTGCCGAAACATACTGGTATAAGGCTGACTAACAAGGAGAGGTTTTTAGCCATCCGTCTCCGATTGCTTTAGTTTTTGGATACGTTTTGGAGGACCGAAAAAGAAGATATAGGTACGTGTTTTTTATATTGGCCCATTTTCATATTTAGGGGGTTAAACCAACTCTCAAAGTTATAAGATTTTTTAAGTATCCCCCTCCTATTGGTTTTTTTTTTTATATGTCTCTTAGAGGATCGAAAAATAAGAAATACGTGTGTTTTTATTTTTGACCATTTGCACGTTTAGGGGGTAAAACCACCCTTCAATGTTCATGAGATGGGGTACAAAAGTTCCTATTGTTTTGTACTTATTATTAAGTATATAAATATTTATTATGGTAGTATTTTAAGCCTTTAGGTGTGTTCCTACGACTGAAAAATATACGTAGAGTTTTTTATAACACGAAAGGCGAAACATCATGCGAGTGACTTACACCACTATGAATCTTGGCCCCTCATTTATTAACTACGTTTCTTATAACTTACCACCAGAGTTGGGCACTATTCGAAAAAATTTTAATCGAATAATCTTCGAATAAAAATTTCGAATAAAATGAAGTTATTCGAGAATAAGGAATAAATTTTTATTCGAATGATCTCGAATAAGAATTGCGTATGAAACCAAGTTATTTGAGAACTTATTAATAAAACGAAGTTATTTGTTATTAGAATAAAAATTTATAATATTGGAAGCAGCAACATTCTTACGAAGCGCATTGAACCCTGAAAACCCACCTTCGTAATATTACGGTTCTTGCGAATAGTTTGAAAATTCCACCTCCGTTATGTTACGTTCGATAGAATAAGAAATAAACACTTTTTTGGAAAAACGGTGTTTCATCCCAGTTTATAAACATTTACATAGTAAAAGAGAAACATAAAAAAAGGTTATAACTTTTGAATGTTTATCTAGAATTTAGTGACGTCAGGGGGTTGAAGCTAGGTTTTCGTTACGATGGAGAATTTTAATTTCAATAATGCTCTACAAACTTGATTGTTTATAACTATATTTAACAAAATATAAGATAGAAATTAATGACAATGAGATGTGTAACTAATACCACAGTGACATTTAATTGAAGAGGGTAACGTTTAAAAAAAAAAACGGAATTTAAAAAAAAATCGCTTTTATCGACAACTATTTTTTCAAATACCAATTTCATCATATCAAAATTTATATTTCTAGAAAAAGACTGTTAGAGCATGGTTGCATGAGTATTACGAATGTGTTTATTGTTGGTTGGTTGTTTTCTGCATATTTAGGCCCAATTATCACTGGAAAGTTAAAAGATTAAAAAATTCGGAAATGGTAACTCAAAAATGACGGTGGGGTGCAGTGAACCCTGTGTAACCAATTTGTGATTATAAGAAGGTGTGGCAACGGAGGGTTAACAATGGTAGCAGAGACTATAGACGCATCTATAGACGCAGGGAAGCAATTTCCACGATCAGCATAATTCTCAATTAACAGCAGTAATCCCCCCTGTTCAACCCGACGATCGATTAAAAGCTTGATAAAAACAATTTAGCCTGTATATCCAGGGAGTTTCCAAAATCCTGCTACAAGCTGAAATGAGATAATTACTCATGCAAAAATAAGTCGAACATATAGAATTAAATTTTTTCATATACGGCACCATTTTCGAACAAAATCAAATTTGAAATACTTGAGCACAATGCAGGAGTAAGTATGGAACAAGTTTACGTGGAATGGATCCGTGTTCAAAAAAGAGTCGAAATTCTAAAACAGCTTTTCTTTTTGAATTGCTGATGCAGTGTATCGAAATAAAAAAACTTTTCGAACGTGGTTGTGTTTTTGCGAAAATCGATTTAAATTTTAAACCAATTCTTAACATAGTGCACGCACACTTACAGATTTCCAAAATCGATTTTCTCGAAAGAAAATGTCCCCATGAAAAGAAGGTAGGTATTCCATAATTTCGAGCTATTTTTAAACAAGGATTCATTTCATTTACGGTCGTAGCATATTTACTGATCAATTCTGCTGACTTTTAGTCAGGTGCACGTGTATCGAACGAGTTGTCAAGATCGATTTTCTCGAAAATGGAGCCTAATATGAAAAAATTTAATTCTATGTTTTCGACTTACATTTCCATGAGGGATCACCTCTTTTCTGATTCTACCACGATTTCGGAAACACCTTGTATAACGTTTTGATCAATCGTTACTTGAATAATTGATATATATTACAGAAGCAGGTAGGGATAGTGGCGAAGTGAATATTAATCGAATTAAAATCTTCGGTATTCAGATTTGTTCGCGTTTAAATGCTAATGCTTGAGATTTTATTAGCAATTTATTATCGACGTAAAATCAATAAGTACAACTTGTTGATGAAATTGATAAGATATTGGCAATACAAGTAAAATTAAGTGAAAGAAAATGGAATACATAATGAACTTTCAGCGAAATTGTAGCTCTTTTATTTATAAATTGAAAGTAGCGGAAATTGGTAAAGGAAATTTAAAGAGACATTTCTCTGATACTTTCACCATAATTCCATAGATATTAGAGATCCCTATTTCACGTGTATTTAAATATACGTGTACACGTGTATTAAACGTATCCGTACCTCAATCCCTGTATCTTTTAGTACACGGGTACCCGTGCAGTAAAAGATACACGGATTGAGGTGCGGATATATGTAATACACGTGTACACGTGTCTTTTTAATACACGTACCATACCATAGGTCCCTAACAGATATAATAAAACATGTGCAAAGAGCAATTGAAAGTGTGACCCAAAAATGAGGCCTTTTTTATCCTCTTTTTGGTCCCACGGTTTTGGAACTGAATTTTGCGCCAAATGATACCTCATGATCAGATATCAATGACAACAAATTTTCAAGTTGTGGTGACAATTAGTTTCTGAGATACGGGAGGTCAAAGAAGTGAAAATTCGTTAACGCGTCAGCCCATATGCTTCGATGTACGAACTTCTATATATGTTACGATAATTAAAACAATTATTTCCAGAGTCAGTTTTGCTGAACAACGAATTTGAACTTAGATTTTACTTGTGCTATGAGAAGTCGCCATTTTGTAACAAATTAATTTTTCGGGATAATGAATGATTAAGGACTAGATAATCTAATATACTAACTGAGTTCCAGCGAATTTCTTATTCAAATGAGCCAGGTCAAAATTAGAGTGGTCACCGCTAAAACTACTCACTGATATTTCTTTTATTTATTTACATTTTCCATCGCAAAAATTACTACAAGTAGTTTAACATATACAGTTTTGAATACATAAAGGTTTGATTAAAAAAACCTTCACGTATTTCCCCCAAAAATTGCCGAATTTACATGTTTTTTCAGACCTCACAGGTAGGTAAACTAGGGATTGCAACTTTACCGACTTTTTCAATTACCGGTAATTCGGTAAAATTTTCAATCAAAATCGGTTTACCGGTAACTTACCGGTATTTTCTAAGGTATTGAAAATATAAGAAAATATAAACATCACAAAAAAAACTTTTCTTAAATAAAACTATTCTGAACATAAAATCTAAAATGAGATAATACAAAATAGATATATTTGTATAACTATTAACAATACTTACTAATATGGATCTTCACCACGAAAACAATGGAAACTATCTTAATTTACATACGTAATTAAATATTCTTTATTAAAACATAAATTTTAAACATAAAACACAACAAAAACAAAAAACATAATCTGTCTAAACTTTGGACACCTGATCATGACCTAATATTTATACAAAATAATCCAGCCACGGATAATGCGCTCTCAGATTCTACACTTGTCGGTCGGATATTCATTAACAAATCATATGCCATTTATTGTACCTACATATTTTCTCCTTACTTTTCTACTTGAAAATACGTCCATTTTTTTTATAACTTTCTCCAGATTTTTAGTTTTCTTTCGGATCGGAGTTGGTTCCTCATGAGATACTTCGGTTTTCGTCTTTATTAGTAATTCAAATCTTTTTTTCACTGATAACGTAGTAGATGAGGACGGAATTAATGAACGCATATACATATGCATTATATTGCTATACGTAATTTATCGAATTACCGGTAAAGATTTCAGGCTATTTCTCGCGATTTACCGGTAAACCGGTTTACCGGTATTGCAATCCCTAGGCATCACCCCTTAAGGTCTCTTACGATCGTTCGATGTCCACCTTCGCTGAACGTCCAGAAAATATTCCTTATCTTTTGTATTCGAAAGGACAGCCTTGGGCAAATGAAAGCATAGGAAGGCATGGGAAGCATAGGAAGAGGAAGTAACATACCCTTCCCACTCCAGATTTCTTCTTATGGGAATTTGTAAAAGGCGAGGTTTACCGAGAAGAACCCACCACCTCTGATAATATGAAAGCCCGGATCGCGGATGCCTGCCTACAAATTACCAGGGCAATTTTTGAGAAGGTAGAACGATCATTCAGGGACAAATAAACCAATGTAAATACATATGGATGCCCAAGGCTGTCCTTTCGAATACAGAAGATAAGGAACCATTTTCTGGACGTTCAGCGAAGCTAGATATCGAACGATCGTAAATGACATTGAATGACCTTGGATGACTCATATTGTTGGATTGTTGGTAAAACGGACCAAGACCATATTGATTAGTTGGTTAATTTTACCAACAAGTCAAAAAATAGAAAAAAAAATACATAATTCCATTTAAGAAAACAAAGATCACCTAGGCAAGATTTGTGTTCCTCATAAAATGTTCCCCTCGAAACAGAGTAAATCCTATTTTGATTTGTGCCACTATCCATCGATGCGTTATTAAATTATTCTCACCACTACAAACCGAAATTTCGTTGGTAACCTTGAATTGACTCAGTTTCTTCGATACCGAATGGAACGGAAATTTGCGAGGAACAGTAGGAACACATTAAAAAGCTCCCTAATTGCTCGCTGCAGTTTTTAACAGGCTGGGTGTACGCGGTGCTTGCAATCTGTCTGTTTTTCGACTGACACGACTTATGTGAGAATGTATTTCATGTTGCATTTCGTGAGGCGAAGTGATAAAGAGAATAATGCTGATTGGAGTAGTATTCTGTAGCCTATCACTGTTTTTATACGTATACGCAACGTTCGAAGAAACCCTTACTTTTCGGATCGTATTACTAGAATGTATAATTGCGTGAATTTTCTACGTGATTTCATTAATAGTTTTTTTTTTTTGCATCGATACTCACCTTCCAACTTGGTGCTCAGAAGGTTATTTTATCACATTAATTATGCATATACTTGCAACCGTTTTTTACTTTATCACATTATTATATATAGCTGAAATGTTTTTAACAATTTACTGAAATGTTATCAAATACGTGTGGATAATGCTCATCGGTAGAAATTGTTCAGTTTTTTTGTGCGTCGTCCCTAAAGAAGGGCAAAAATTGGCCTTCTAGATGAAAATACCCCCTTAAAATGATTATGTCTCTTGTTACAGATCTTAATATTATGAATTAACTACCCATAAAAAGGGAAGGAGACATGGTATCATGCTGATATGAGAGTCTGCTCGGGAGAGGTAGGTACAATACAAGTTGTGACTACAATAGAATTATTCATTAAAAGCAGTAAAAATAGCTGATAACAGAAGCAAGCAAAGTAATATATAAACCTGCAATGGGACGATTGATAGTCTCCATCGTGGACCCTAATTCAATTGTAGATTCCGTGAAAACGTCCATCGTTCAGAGTCATATTTGGTACATATTTCCGAATATCAACAATGAAATAGCGGAGTACAAAACCGTACTGCGTGGAAGCCTAATTAGAAGAAATCACCGGAAGGGTTGCGATGAAAAGGCAGCACAGACAGAATTGAAAGAACTGAAAAGAACTCATTCCACCCAATTTCTTCTCTCCTCTGAACGGTCGTGCATCACAACTCGGTGAATTTCGAAAGGTCTTGTTGTCGCCCTTTCCGTGTACCAGGATCAGCTTGAAAGACTGAAGCTGACGCGGAGGGCCGGGGGCGATGCGGATACGCAGCCTTGTGCCGCTCCGCAGCTCCTATAGCCTGACGAAACACGGAGAAACAACCGCGCAGGCCGCCTCTTTCGTGTCAATATAGGTATGGAATATGTTGTTGCTGGAATAAATATAGCGGGACACCTAAGTGAACGCGTTCGCGTAAGTTGCACGTTCCCTAAGGAACACGCAAGTGGTGTAAAGCGATATCCCTGAGGATATAAGCCGCTAGACGCACGTTGTTATGAAGGAGTTGTCGAAGAATTGTCGAATATAAAAGATTTCTAATACATCCGCTAACTATTATTATTATTATATTTGTTATTATATTTGTTAAAATGTGCGGATACAATCCATTTGGATTGTGCGCGGTATTCTCGGTCATCGTTTGACAAGAAGGCCTCGACAGAGTTACGACGTTAAGATTACTAAAGGAACTAATGTGTGGTTAAAGGAGGCTAGTTTATATACAGTGTGTTCTAAAATTCAGGGACTTCCCGGAGCATGCAATATCCTGATGCAAAAAGACATCGAAAAGTCCTTTACCGTTTTGGGATCGGAGGCTTCGTTCTCGAGATATTAACAGTTGAATATTAGCGGTGGAACTTTCAGGCCGCGCAGTTTAAAGCCGAAACAGCTGAGCGCGGTGCAGTGGCCCCTAGCACGCACGCGCAGGAGGCACGCGCAGATACAGACCCACACACACAGTAGAACTGACTGCGCTGGTTCAAACCGTGAAACTGATGTATTCTATTTACTATTATTATTGTTGCATATCAAAATGGACCGTTGCTGCCAATACATGATTGGTATCGAAACAAACGGCGAGGTTATGATGCGGAGCTGTGCAACTTAATAAATTATATTATTTAGTAGAAATTATATTAGTCATTTTCAATGTTTTCAAGTACTGAACACGGCTCGCATAAACAGATTAGACAAATATCATTATTACCAAGCTATACCGTATGAAAAACAAGTTTTTATCATTTTTATTTTTGTTATAACTTTTCTTAAAACATTTATGAATCCATTTTTACACAGTGTTTTATTATATTTTGCTAAGTAAAAGTGTTACAGCCTCCGATTCAGACCACTTTTTCTTCGTTCTGATAAAACAGGGAAATGGTAATAGAAGTTTTCGAAAATTATTAAAAATGATTTTTTCTATTCCAAGTAATTTTTGTTTAAAACATTTGTTTATGGAACAAATAGTTTTGTAGAATAACTGTTGCGCTCGGCGGACTTTGAATGGATGTTTCCCTCCCTTGAACCATTTAAAAACAGAAACAAAAAGATACGTGTCTAATATATTTTATACTCCAGAAATTTATACAAATTTCAGTAAAAAAAATTCTCCCGTTATGTTCCCGTGCTTGTTACTAAATAATACATTTGTGAATATTTTTTATTTTATTTAATCACCCTGTAGTAATTAATTATTCTTACTTAAGAATAATCCCAGGGACATTCTGTATACCTATGTATTTACCAAGTGCTATACGATTGTATATGTCCCTAGATTATATTGTATAAATTATGAAGTATGTACACTCGAAAGAAATTGAAAAGACACTTTACGTGTTGTATTGTAATTTAATTTTTTATTTTCGAATTCTACAGTATAAATAATAAAACATAATTAAGTATACCATACCCAGTATAAAAAGAAACAAAAATGGTAATGCAGTGTGTATGTAAGAATACACATAGGGATACATAAAGGAATTTCAAATTCTTTAAATTTTACAAGTATTAATGTCTTTGAAACAAAAGCATGATTATATTTTCGCGAACTGAAACTACATCTCGACTATATGGGAAGCAAACCACGAATAAGGCGATAATGCCAAAACGAAAAGTGTAATTGAAATGGTGTCGGGTAACAGAATGGTGGAGTGTTCACGAGTTCGCGCAAACTAGAACGAGGCAAATAATGTAGAAAATGAAACAATGCATCATGCTGCGACATTAATTTTCTACCCTCCGTTTCGCAGTTTCTATCCCTCTTCCTGCGGCTTTCGCACTGATTATAGAGGTTACAAATCGTCATAACCATTTAAAAACAACGAAGAAAAAATTTAAAGGCACAGACATTATCCTGTATGAAATAGAGGAAATACATAGGGTGTTTCGTTATTACTGGTCACACGTTACGTATGAATTTAACCCTCCATAAAAATTATAAAAATTTACATGTTCTTTTTTTCTATTTACAAGTTGCTTTTTATATTTTCATAATCGTCGATATTGTAGATTGAATAATTAATACCCGTAAATGCTGTCTTCAATTACCTACTTCGTAAGTAAGAAAAATTCATAACAGAATTTAATCGATTACCGTGAATTATTTCAAGCGTCAATTGAGTAATTAATGTAATGATTCTACGAGACTTCATACGTAATGCACAATGTCGTGTAATGCCGAATTACTTCACAATTGAATTTATTTTTATTTTGTAATAAATAATTTTAATTGTGGACGAACGACTAATTTATTATTTTTTCCCATGCCTAGGCCTAATTTTCAAATTCCGCGTCAGAGCACTTTTATGTGAAAGTTTCATTTCAGCGCAAAATATTTACATTTGTGCATTCCTGCCGGATGAAGAGGTCTTTGGTCTTCTGTCTAAAGAACATTTCTTGAACTGTGTTCAGATTATAAAATGAGCTGCTGTTTTTGAAAGTGGTATAAGTCCATTTATTCATACAGTGAGATATTTAAGGGTTTGCGTTTGAATCAACTTAAAATTATTGGCAAACGTTAATCAATTCGGGTAATGTTTTTAAAACTATAAACTTGTTAAATTTTATTATGCAATAGTAATTAATAGAAATGTTAAAGAAAATAAACGATTTTTGAGCTACAAATGGATTTATACCACTTTCAAGAATTATTATGAAAAATATGTATAATCAATAGCAACTTTTAATTTATATTTTAATTGATGTTGGCTTTCCAGAAATATATTTTTTAATGTAAAAAATAATAATTAAAATGAAGACATGTAAGTAAACGAATAATCGCGTTTATTAAGAAATAATTTCAGTTATATTAAAATGAATTTATAAATAAACAAGTATGAAAAATAAATTACTTCGTTAAAGTACCTAATATGTAATAACAAAACTTATTCATATAAAAAGAGAATATCTATATCTGACTAAAACTACCATTGACACATATTTTTCTAAATAATGGATTTATACTACTTTGAAAAAAAGCGGTTCAAATGTTACTTCAGCAAATTGAAAGATTAAAATGCAACGCATCGAGGTAAACTATGCAAAAGGAACTTCCTCGTTTGCTCTAAAAGCTGTTACTTCGTCGTTGTCAGCATATTTGGTATTAAAGCTATATGCAGTTTTGCTTTTTCCTTGCAGGGCGGGCATGATAAATTCGGTAGAGGAGTGGCATTTTTCAACGAAATGCTCAGTTATTTGTAGGACGGGATTTCAGCTTTATAAATTCTGAAGAATTAAGGTTCAGCGTATCTTGGCACACATCTGTATGAATTAATCGTTTAATAAAGTTAATCATTCCTATACCTCCTTGTTACCTCCCAGATAGCGCTGTACATCCAAAGGACGTCCGTTTCATGTTCAGTTTATATCCGAACGCTCTACGCCTATTTTGAAGATTCCTAGGATGTTCGTGAGACTTAAATTTCAAATGTTCTAGAAACGTCCGTCTCGAAAGTCCTACGAAACTTCATTCTAGGAATGTCCGTTTCTTACGACTTACAAGTGTTCTTAGGAGTTAAACTTCGAATCTTCCAGAAACATCCATCTTGTAAGTCTCCTGAATGCTTTGGAGAACTAAATTTCAGATGTCCCAAGAACAACTGTCTTGTAGGTTTTACAGATGATTAAAACGTTGAAAAGTTCCCAGATACCATACGACGTCTTAAAAACGTCTATTTTACCCTGTTTTTGGTCTGAACGTCTTATGACCTTATTAGCACACCTTTAAGACGCCTGTGTTATGACGTTTCTAACAATAAGATCAAATTAATAAAATTTAATTTAAATAAATTTAATATAAATAAGATAAGATACAATTTAGACTATCTAGGTAATTTAGTAGATGGGCCACTATAAATTAGTAAAACCATCTGTAAAACACTTAGGACAAATAAATTAGATTGTTTCTAGAGCCCTACAAAGCACTAAGAGCATTCTAACTTTGATTAAAAGGTGAAATAAATGTGGAGCTCCAAATATTTCAAAACACCTTGGAAAATGAAAAATTGGTAGCTAGGACAATGTAGCTAAGGAAGGCAGAATTGGCCCCATAATAGATTGACAAGGGAAGTGAACGATACTTCAGACGAGAGCCGCGCGTTACAATGTATGTATCGTACAATGACAAAAATGGAATTTTCCATGATTTTCATCCGATTTTTATGGAAATAGTACGAACTGATTGGCGTGGTTCTTCCGATCAAAATAAGTCCAAACATGACATACATCGGTCTATTTTTAGGTTTGTGTACGGCGGTAAAGTACATTCCGATAACTATCAATAATTCTAAAAAATGGTTCGATGTATGTCGTGTTTGTACTCATTTTCATCAGGAGAGCACTACCAACCAAATTGTACTACTTTCATAAAGATAGGATGAAAATTGTGGAAAATGAAGCTTTTATATATTTCCTCACTGTCCTTGTCAATTTGTTATGATTCATTGAGCTCGTGGTGATGAAGGATAAGGGTAAAGACGGTCGTGCAAAAAAAGGTGGTGGGGATGGTTCGTATAAATTTAATTGGACACCACTGTAGGATGGATACCGAACGTGTTAAGATATGCTCATACCTTAAAATCTTCTTCCAAACAATTCTATTCCACTTGTTTCAGAAATCTGACTCACTCTCATATAATATGTTTGCTAGAAAAACAAGCTATATTCCTGCAAAAAGTACACACGTGGTAAACGTGTATCGGGTATGCATTGCGTCTCAGGATTTTACAGGCTTCGACATACTTTATATCTATTTCGTGAATCAGGACGAGCAGATATAATCTGTAAGCTGAATTTTTTCCTACTTCTTTCAGTTTTATCGAAGTTCCCCGATTTCAGAACTATTACCGTCGCGATCGTAACCATCTACGGAATCATCGTCTGCGAATTCAGACCATGAAGTTTACGACCAGCCATGAAAGAAAGAGACGAAGAGAAATCGTTTCTCCATGCACGTCAAGCCCACGTTATTCCCATCTGTTCGTGGAGAGATGTACAATGCCTCCTGCTCTGGCATTCTTTGTGCGAATATTCGTATAAATTTCTGTCAATCTTGTCGCATTAATTCAAGATTGAATACAAATCTTTCTTACTTTGTGTTAAAATAATGAATAAAAAGCATCTGTCACTCTTGACGATACAAAAAATATCGTTATAATATGACGGCCTTTTTCCAATCGTGCACCTAAGTATGTTTGACAAATTTTTGTTTTGTACTCATTGGGTCACCCTGTATACAATCAGCAGAATGTCAAAGTAAAAGAATTAAAAGTTCATTTCAGGGAAAAGGAATATTCAAAGTCTTGTCCACTAGTCTTTTCCACTAGCTACGAAGTATAATTGCCACTGCCATTTCGTCGTAATAATTAGACAGAATAACCAAAGTTCAGTTTCTA
This sequence comes from Andrena bucephala, assembly GCA_947577245.1. Classification (NCBI taxonomy): domain Eukaryota; kingdom Metazoa; phylum Arthropoda; class Insecta; order Hymenoptera; family Andrenidae; genus Andrena; species Andrena bucephala. The sequence goes on from OX387715.1 coordinate 111,037,570, forward strand.
TCTTAATTTGCCCGGTTAAAATGTAGATGGAGCGTGAATTCTGCGACTTCTGTCTCCGAAGCTGTTCGTGAAAGTTCACTCATGAAAATCACGTTCCAAGTGTTTGCTATATAGTCAGCAGAAGCAATTAAGGTTGATAACTTACAATAATTACATTTCCCCGCGGCGTACTTACCGTTCGAATTTTCAATTCCGCCGCTGTGCGCTGCCGTGCCATCGATCACGTGGGAATACTAGATTACACGCATCAGCGGCATGCTAATTAGTGCACCTGCACACCCCACGAGTGTTCACACCTCTCGTTAATTGAACTAATCATTTGTAGAACACATTACCCTACTATAAACGCGATGATAACTTTCTGCAATGATGATTCAATGATACAGTGGAATTATTATAAACATACATTGTATACTAGGGTCGGCCTTATTTATACGCGCCGAATTTTTTTTTCGTATTTCTTTGCTCTCACCCCCTAATATGGTTCCATTTCATAAAAAAATAGTCCCTGAAAAAGATTATTGCAATCGTACAACAGGAAAGCGTGCCGACCAGTCCTTAAAATGTAGAATTCATCAATGGTTTGTATTTAAAGAATTTTTAAAAAATGGTCACCTCTATCAAAATTTTGTTAAAATAACATTAAAAGAGTATTCAATTTCCTACAATTACTGTATATATAATATTTTCGTGCTTCACACCATTTTTTAGATAATAGCGTTTGAATGGAGAGAGAGAGGTCCGCACTTTGCGCGTACCACCTGCACAGAGCGTATTGCCGACTTTTGTATATTCAAACGCTGTTATCTAAGAAATGGTTGGAAGCACGAAGAAATTGTATATACAATAATTGTAGAAAATTAAATGCTCTTTTAGTATTATTCGCACGAAATTTCGATACGGCTTACCATTTTTGAGAAATTCTTTACATCCAAACCATTGATGAATTCTAAACTTTAAGGCCTGGTCGGCACCCTTTCCTGTTGTCCGATTGTATTAAACTTTTTCAGGGACTATTTTTTTTATCAAATGACACCACTCCAGGGGGTGAGAGCAAAGAAATACAAGACATTGTATATTATCACTTCGATGCCATAAAAAGATTTATAAAAAATGAATTTCTTCCGGACAGAAGGTTAAACATCTAATGGTAGGCGTGGTAAACATCCAGCTACAATATCCAATAATAACTTGCGTACAAACTAGTGCCAAATAGGATATATAACGTAAAATATATCAAGTCGTGCGGTACAGGCAACTCTCCTCTACATCGATCGCGTGATCACTTGTATAGCGTCTAGTGTTCAGTTATTCGAAGGTTAAGCCTATTATGTTTCAAACACAGAGTTGCGACATTTGATCGTCTCAAAAGAGTCCGCAAAGTGTTCCTTCTTATTTCATCCAGACGCTTTTACGATATCGGGAACGGTACTTTGTCGGATGAAAATCCTTCTTCTGCCTCTCGTCTTGCCATCCGCATTCCGCTGATCGCGGATCCAATCACTCGAGCTGCGGTCCGAAAGCTCTCGAAGCTTTGCTGTCCCCGAGCTCGTGTGATCGACAGATTATAGAGAGCCGTCATGTCGTCGAGTGGCATTCAACACTCTGTCCCTTTGGTGTCAATGAGTTTCGGCAGTGGGAAAATCCCGGAGATCGAATGAACCGGTCCGTGACAGCCGCGGGACGGAATAGAGAGCACCCGAGAACCCTGTTTTCGACAAAGCCTGCGCTTGACAAAGACCGTTTATCATGCATAGAGATGATCCATTCTGCGAGGATCACGCAACGCGCGCATAAAATTCGTCTACCTTTTTAACAAGGGTAATTTGGTGGTAACCTATTTGGGTCGCTTACAGTTATTTAGTAAGGTGTAGCGCTTTGGCTACATAACGTCTTTCTTGTATGTATCTTCTACGACCTACGACCCCCGGTCTTTCGTCTCCTTTACTTTTGCTTTTTTAACTCTAATCTTCTTCAGAATTTCTAACTTGTTTCGCTCATGCTATGCAAGTCTGCTCAAGTCTGCTCGATAGGACTATACATATAACTGAGAGACTCGTTGATCAAATCGCTGAATTGGGCGTGAACTTTGTTAGACACTGGATGGTACCATCTCCAGGTCTAAGTAGTCTCATTAGCTTTCTTCGCTTACAAGGGAAGTTCGGTTGCCCGAACATTCCGTTTTTTTTTTTTTAAACTGTGCAGTTTGCAGAGGACCGCAATAGAAGTATCAGGCAATTTTTCGTTCTTCAGGGTAAAAACACCCCCTAAAGCTTAATGGGTGTTTTCCTATTTCCCAGTATATCTTGAAAACTATAGTAGATATAGAAAATTGTTATTAAGAAAATTTACTGTTTTTATGCTCTATAAAACTATGTAATCGAATTGTTTCAAATTTGTAATGGCGAACGTTTTCCTGTTTAAACTACAAATTGTAAACAATTTGATGAACCGAAGCAATTACTTTCTAGGTTTCTTACAACAATAGATCAATAAAAATCCATAAGGGGAAAGACTTATGTATTTGGCGATAGCTTTCCATTATTGCCGGATTTATTGTAACAGATTGCACTTTAAATTCGCATTTACCGAAAAATAAGAAATATGGACTTGGTCAGTTTTACCAGCAAGCAAACGATATGTATGTATATTCTGTAAAAATATACGATTAATCTTGTCTCGGGGCATTTGTTCGAAAGCTGTTTTATAAAAATAGATAGGGGCTTTTGAGACACCCTGTATAAGTAATTTTAAGGCTGCTTTCCATCGCGTGTTTTCCTGCGATCGGAATCGGCGGGAAAAAAGTGGTCGATTGTCGCCGGTGGGTGGTTGGGCGGTACTCGCAATTCATTTTCTATTGAAAACATTGAAACCTCTTCACTCGAGTGTTTTTCCGACTCCATAGCCGAGCTGCTGTCGCCCTGCAGTCGCCGATCCCATCTACCGTCGGCAAACGGCAGTTTTTCCACACTGGCGACAATTGCATGGCGATAATTGTTTATTTATTTATTTCACGGGAAGAGAATAATACACTCGTCTCTCGATTTACACGTGAAATAAGCGTCCAATGTGGTCCTTTTTTACGCGGTTGAGAATTGCGTAAATGGAGTCTGCCGGTAGAAAAAAATTACGTGATCGAAAAGGACACGTATGTTGTAAAAATATTTATTTAAAAAATAATAATAGGTAATGGAAGTTCAGAAAAACAAATTAAAATTTTATTCGTTGTCGGCTGTCGCTGTCAGTACTGTACTCCAAAGCAATAAAACTTTTCTTTAAAATTGGTACTAGGTACTATCCTCATCCCTAAAAATATTTGACACTTCTACTTCAGTTTCATTATCAGCGTAGTTGTCTCTTTCGATGATTTTTTTTTCAAAATTGGGGAGTCCCGGCCGCAGTAACAAGTTTGGCTCTTGGTGGGGACATTGAGGGTTCGAATAGCATGAACGTACAAACTCTGCTCTTACGTGGAAAAGCAGCCTTCAGTGCTTGCGAGCAAAGGTGAGAGAATTAGCAAAAGCAGGAGCCGTAAAAGAGCGGGGTTAGTAGCGCAGTGTGAGTGATTAGGGTTAGAAGGGATCGCCGGTCTTTACATCCAGAGATTGCCCTACCAATTCCACTATGCAACTTTAGGGTCGTGACTTTCAAGAGCAAGAGCATCTTGCAGTTGCTTATGCGAGCAAATACTTGGACGTCCCGCGAATAGACAGATATATTTACTGACCCGGTAAAATGAGATTGCGTAAAACTGAGACGCAAGGATTAATAATGCTGGGATTATTTACCACGTAAAAAAAAACTGCGTAGGGTAAACTGTACAATGATTGGCATCCTAAGCGGAAATTCCAATTGGAATGTATTATATATTTTTTGTGAAGTTTTTATATGGTCTTAATTTTTAGTTATTATCAATGATTATGGATTTCTCATTAAAATAAAATATCTTGAGTACCTACTAAGTCTTTGATTTTAAAAATATTCAGTGAAAAACAAAAATAGTCATAAAAGTACAATCATTGGCACCCTAAAATTTAACGTTATATAGAAAAACATATGTAATTTAAAACGAAGTTGAAACTGTTTAAGGCGGTATTCTGGTCTGACGAGGCGTTTTCGTCGCATTATTTCGGAATTTTTTTACAAAGAACCCATCAATTTTATTATTATTTAGTTTATTGCTACTGTAAACTTATCCTGATATGATAATCTGTTTCGTATCGTGCAACTGTCTTCTGCAAATTTTCTTATGCCCATAAATTCGACTAAATTCAAAGTTCCAACTGCTATTGGTAAACTTTGTATTTTTTTAGGAAACACTTCTTTAATGTTTCCTATATTTACTGCAGCAAATATCATTTGCACCTCCTAATTGGATGCGTGAGTGTATGCTGGTCACGATTCGCCAGTGAGAAACGCACAGAATAATTAGCACATTGGTTCGTGCTGGTGCATTCCTCTGGAGTCTATTAGACAGTGATGTTATGGACAGTATTTTCAATGTACTGAATGTACACTTGTCAGGGAGAATCGAAATGGACATCAAACATGTAGGCTATTTGTTTAAATCAGTTAGGACAGTTTCATATTACTTTTTTCAATCTCTTGAAGACAGCAAATATTCGATTCAATTCTAGCATCAGTGGACACAGAAATGCAGTGGCGGATTTAAGGAAAAATACCAGGTGTGGCAACCTTCTGAGAGGCTTTTGTCGGGAAAATGAAGAGGCAGTTTACTAAAAACGGGCTAAGTGTAGTAGTGCAGAAAAGAATATAGTTTTTGGATAAAATCAGAATTTCTTTTTTTCCCCAGAATAGTTCCAAATAATAAAAAAAAAATTTTGTAAAGTTTGATCCCGATTAGATAACGAGAAAAGGTGCTCCAGAGCCCTTGAACATTTAAATAATTATTTAACAGCTTACAAAGACGATTTTATATAATATCCTCCAAGTTATTTGATTACATAAAAAAATATGCCAAACAAAAGTTGTAGATCCAAACAAAGAGCATCTTTTATGTTGTATTACTTTTTCTCGTGCGTCAAACGATTTTCGAAAAAGTCCGAAATATTACACAGTTTTTTTTTTTAATATTTGGAACTATTCTAGAAGGGTGCAGCGAAGAAAATATTGAGAAAAAAAATTTCACCAAGAGTAAATGCATACAAAATAATAAATGAATTAAGTGCTTCAAACAAGCGGTAGTATAACTTAATAAATTAAGGGTAAGGGATGAAATATCGTAGGTATACACTCTCCGATCATGTGTCTATCAGGAATCCATCTAGCTATTCCATCTAGTCATCCAATGTATGTCAGAGCAATATTTATTTTAAAAATAAATTTTAAAGCTATCAGTTTTATGATCACTTCTCTTAACACCTGCCTAAACTATTCTTACTACAATGTTATTATAATATTCTACTGTAACCACTCAGACTAACTGCGCTTACAATAAATAAATACATAGGGTAATTGTGCCAGTAGTTGGGCATTTAAGGGAAAGCGGAAATTCATGTTCCGCGTTGTTATTATTAATATACTATTTTTTAAATGCGTTATTGACAGTTAAAATCTTGAAAGTATCTATTTTTCAAATGTGTGGATGATTTTTTTAATAGTAGAACAATTTTTATTTAAAATATCTAAAATACCCAGAAACGTCCTTTTTACCAGTAGTCAGCCAGTAAAATTCTAACACTCCAGCCTTTTACATGCCAGTAGTCAGCCACCCTATAGTATAGGGTGGTATAGCTAATTAAAATTGACCAAATTAATAAAAAAAAACAAACATAAATCTTTATTTCTGTGTTACAATACACAAAAAATACAACAGAACTTAAACATTTCTTTCTTGGGAGTAAACAAAAAAATAGAATTAAAGCATTTCTGTAGAAACGTTAAGTAAGGATATATTTAGTGTTCCTTCTCGAGAAATTTTATAATTTCTTATTTCTCATTTCTCGAGAAATTACAGTGTTTTTCGAGAATCTTCAGAGTAGGAAAATTATTATAAATCCCATTTGTTTTCAGAAATGAATTTTCGGTTACTTCAAATTGTGTGTTAATCGTGAATATATAAACACATCTACAATCAGTAATAAATGTTAGCATATATACGTAGAATTGCGCGATTGTTTATAAACTTTTTAAATTTTTCTCTTCGTATCGCCGATGCTCTATATACAATTAAACCAACATCCACTCAAAATGAAAGAAATTTTTCCGCAGCCGCAGATTTTGTCACAAAAAAAACTATTTTAAAACAAAAAAGTAATGTTTCGCCTTGCTCACATTTTATATTAAATAAATAAATTTATCAATTATATTTAATATCTGTTTTTTCATTTACACAAGTTTTGTCTAAGTTGGACGGGAATAAAAATTTAGATAAATATTATCAAAATTATTCCAAAAATATAAATTTTGCAATATTTTTGTAACTTCTTGAGAATTCTCGAGAATCCTCGAGAAATATAATGTGATTTCTCATTTTTCGAGATGCAAAAAATATCGAGAAATCAGGAACACTACCTAGATGTATCCATTAGTTTAGTGACAATGAGTATCATTAGGAACATAAGAAACAAGTAAATGGTGTATCACATAAGTCATCTAAGCCGTTTTGTGTTTTAGACGGTCGACCACTGGTTTGACATTAATTTTGGCGATTTCTTAACAATATCCAGTAGCCAGCCAATAGTCAGGGGCGGCTGACTATTGGTTTTCTTTATATTTTGAATGCCAATAGTCGGCCACTTCAAAAATACTTACTAACCTAAGTTTAAATGCAATTATAATTTCACGAAACGTTCATTCGAATGTTATTAATCGCGTATTCAAAATTTGACCATAAAAATCTTCGTATTAATGTTGGTATACAGTATTTCCAAGTGTCGCCAAAAGTACTAAATTAATTCGAATAAAGCTTTCTGCAGTTCATATTTTTACCGTTAGAGGCATGAAACTTCCCACATTCCAAGGAGACAGTACACTCATCATTGTTTCGTTTAAATATATAAAATTTTATTCCTAATTTCTTATTTCTAAGCAATTTATTTCCGAAAAGGCTGACTACTGGGTAGGGGCCGAAATATGGCACATTTACCCTACATAAATAAACCCAATCTGCGCCCTTTCACCCTAACACTATCTACATTTACTATTTCTTTCCGTTCTCCAAGTCCCACAGAGTTCCAGTCGACCAAATAATGAGTTATCCCAATACAATCGACACATTCATCTGAGATTCTTCATGGAATCAGTTTGTTAAGAAGCACCATATGGAGAGCAATGCCTTCTCTAATAAGTAGCATCGTGCTTCCCTTCGCAAGTACCATATTCAACTGGCTAAAGATAAAAACGGCCAACCATTTCGCTTCCGAGATAGCCCATTCCGCGTTTTCATTGTCGCTGGTAAATAAATCCTCGAAAAGTCCGGAGGAGGCTCCCTTCCTACTTCCCAGTCGATCGATGGTCCTATCGGGGTCGTTTTCCTGACCTCGCGAATTAATCTTTCGGACTTGCTCCGGCGATATCGGAAAACTCGGACACGTTCATGCCACGTGCACGCATTCTCTCTTTATACCTTTTACCGTTTCGTTGAAACATTATTGCTCTAGCTTCGGCGAGCTGAGAGGTCTATAGATCGGACAGCAAAGTTGCGAATTAATTAACGAGGAACGCATTTTACTACATTTACCCATAGTATTGAAGTTCTATCTTGCAGAACAGTCGGGAGAAGATCTCCTTAGGTTCTGATCCGGGTCTCAGAACTTAAGGAGGTCTTCCTTCTGCTCCACACTGCGCACGTTTGATTTGGAACATTACCTACATACAACGAGTAACGAAAATATTCGGACACTATTTAAAATCGCATAACTTTTTTAAAATCAATCCAAACGACTTGAGTTTTTTTGAGAAGCTAGAAGGATTAGTTTGTTAAGTGTTCCGTCGTTTTGAAAAAAACACACTTGGTCGGAATAGCAAAAAAAAATAATAGTAAAGGTCGTTTTTTTTTTAAATTTCTGTTTATGAAAATTCTGTAATAAAAATTCAAAACACCCGTTTATAGATTGAAGTAAGTTGTATAGATGCCTAAAATTGTATTAAAATCTGTTAACGTTGCTCTGAGCTATACATTCTTAAATATCGCAAAATAAGATCGAAAATTGCTGATTTCGCGAATTTTTATATGTGCTTTTATTATTTATTTCTTGCTCTATAAATGTTTTTTTTATCAATCTTTGATTTTACTTTTATTACAAAAATATAGAAATAGGATTTTTAAAATATTTTATTTTTTACGTTCGGATGTACATATTGGACAAATAATGTTTATTTCGGATGCTCCGCAAATTTCGTGACCCCACCTGTAACAAACATTACATCGAAACCATTGTTTCTATTTTTATTACGAAAAATATTTGAACCGATTTCATTGCTTAAGTACATCATTAATTAGGTATTTCTAGTAGATATTCTTGCATTCACAGAATTATTAGACTTACCTTCACCGAATGTGATATAAAATTGTGGCAGTCCAATAAATTTTTACAATATTAAGATTCTCTAAAATACTTCCCTTCCTGTAATTGTTGATCACATGACGCTGCAATTACAGTATGTCTTCCTATATATGTCTAGGTACTAATTCAGTGTATAACCGATAAATTTTAGTGCTTCCTTTGCGAGATACAGCGAGTGGCGATATTAGGAGCATAATCGTAATACCGGAAAAAGTGGAGAAATAAAAAAACGATTTTTTTTATTATCTTTCTCTTATTATTATCACTTGTACGAGTCCAAAAATTTATTTTTTCCAAAATCGAAGAAATTATGCAACGAAGGGGTACTAGGCAATCGTTTTTGTCGAAACTGAAGCATTTCTCCTTCATTTAATTACGAAGAAATAAATAGATGCTGCAAATTGTTCTTTGACACAAAGTTTATTAACATACTAAGCTTTAACAAGCATGTTTATTTATTGAAAAATATACATTATATATGACGCTACAGATGGATCATTAAAGGCTTTTTAAAAAAGTTTATTTCGTTTTACAGTGATAACTCAAAAACGGAGGTTCCAATCGATTGAAATCAAATTCGAGCATGTTCACAAAGTGTGTTAGATTCAGTCCGAACCTAAATTGAAGTTAATAAAAACTCTTATTCTGTATGAACGGAAACTAAAACCTCATCTTTATCTACCAAAAAAACGCATTTTTTTTTAAAAATCGCCATTTCGTAGTTGTCATTTCCATAATTTTGCTGTTTTTATGTGTTCAGTGTAGAACCAGAGGTATTCTGAAGTAGAATTCAGAAGCAATTCACTGAATTTCGTTTTGTTTCGTTAAAATCGCTGCAGAACAAAAGAAACTTTTTTTAAAACACCCCCTTAATGATGTATCTGTAACATCATCCACAATGCATGTTTCTGGCGAAATAAACATGTTTTTTTTAAAGCTTATGATGTTAATAAACATTGTGTCAAAGAACAAGACTCAGCTTCACATTACTTCTTTGTAATTAATTGAAAAAGGAAATGCTTCATTTTCGACAAAAACGAATTCCTAATACCCTTAAGGGATTCCAAAAGCCTTGGGAATATTTTTCTTTTTTTTTCTTTTTCTGGTTTTTGGAATCCACAACCTACTTGAGCCATTTAATGCAAACTCTATTTAAAAGTTTTAGGCAGTAGGCGAGGCATGAAGAAAAAGGTGTAGAAGGCAGCTAGATAGTGTGACCCGAAGTGAGAATCGACGAACTGGTGGCGCCACATTGCAACCAAATTTATGAGACTTACAAATTAGATTTAGTATTTTTAAATTAGACTCCTGAATTCAATATAGGATGAATTTAGGCGAAATCAAAGAGAAAATGAATAGGTACATGAAAATGAAAAATGCACCTTGTGGTACAAGAATCCATGTTTCCCGATTTGTAGGTTAGGACACTTGACCTGCAGTTGCTGTGGTCTTTGAAAATTCATTTTCCTTTTAACTTAAACGAGGGAATGGCTTAGAAGTTAATACGTTTAATGCTACTCTTTCTAACAGTAGTTAAGCGCTAGCGACTATGTAATATTCTAGAAATTGTTTACAGTACTTCTTTGTTTTTATATTTTGAACTTGGTTTCGTCCACAAATCATTTATCCTGATTGTGAAGTCCCATTAATTATTAGAACAAGAAGTTCCGGTCAGCGAAATGTTTAAACTTGGACCTCACGCCGAAGTGTTTATCGGAGATAGTCGCCGAGCGTACAACGCATTGTAGAAACGGACTTATAACGAGTGCGTAGTGTATTGAGTTTCGCAGTATACTATGTAAAAGGTGAGAAGAAACGGAGGTGACCACAGAGTCGCTGTGACGTTTGTGCGAATTACACGACGCCTTCATTATTTTATGTATGGAAAACTAAAAGAAATACGTCGTCTTTATTGTTTTATACGAAGTAAACCACAGTTTAAAAGCGTATCAGCCAAGTACGTTAAGATTTTAGGTATATTCCTTTAGTAATGTGTGCATGATATTGTTTATTGCTGAATAATAATATTTTCTAACGTATATATCGCAGAAACTATAGAGGTACCATTGGGGCAAAAAGTTCCTCATAATGAAAATATATATTTTATCATTTGTTTTCATAATAAGATGGCCAAAGTATAAAGAAACGATGTCAAAGTCTTTAAATAGTGTTTTTGTTTTAGTTGAGCGATTTTTTTTAGTTTTTCGTTCAAAGTGAGCCTCTGACTTATATTTTTATTTATTTTTGTTAAAGAAGCCATGCTTTCCTTTCAATATTGTATACCAAAAATAATTGGTTTAATAAATATTTGTAGATTTGAAAAGCGTTTTTTACTTATTTAGTTCAATAATACACGAAAAGACATTAGGGACTGTGTACCCTATGCAATGGACTCCTTGCCCCACTCACAGACATAACTCAATACAAAGTAACAGTATCAACAAACGAACTTCGTGAACCTAATGCATAATAGTTATAGTTTATACAAAATAAAACGAAATATCTCTACTTTTAGCCCCACCCTACCTTTTTATATCGATGGCTTCGTGTACAAATATTGTATGTCCATTTTTAGCGTTTTCGAGGAAAGTAGGCTTAAACATGCAATGGTACATAAGATTCAAGGACATACAAGGAACACAAATATTATTGTTGACAAATCTATGAAGTAAGTAGGGGAGAGTAGGGTAAAATGGAACGTTTAACTTTGGAGGGTGATAACATAAAATCGGAAGGAAAAAAGGACACTGGACTTCAACAGGACTTCAACAGCACAAACTCAGCAGGTCAGTTAGTAAAAACTTCATTTACTACGCTACTTTTATTCTCAAAAGCAGCCCAATTCATGTTTAGCCCCGTTAACCTCTTCCCCACCCCTTTTTGTCTATATAATTCTACTGAAAACCAAATTCAGGAGCACGTACAGGCCATAAATCCGCCCTACCACGAGCAGAATTTCCCAGCAGGTCTGCCGACAAACCCGAATGAAGGCCGCTACGTGGGAACTACCCTATCCAGGCGATTTGATCGTAGCAAAATGACGAACTCGGTTTACAGAATACGGGCTCGTTCGCGCTGAAATGGCCGCGTGATGACCGCGATGAAAATCGAATCGATGTTGCCGCTTTGCCATGAATTTAACTGGCCGGAAGACGAGCACCGTCGACGTGACGTTTGGGTAATTTCTGCTGTGCCTCGCTATCTCATTTCCCAATCGATGGTATAATGATGTAATATATCGACATTGTTACTTTGTTGTTACTTGTTCTTTCGATCACCAATAAAATGTAGATTGGGCTCACATCGATATAAACGTGATATAAAAATAGCGGAATTCTACGCCTCTGGATCGGTGGAGTTTGTATTATTATTCTTCATTGAATAATGATAGATTTCCTTAGGTAAACTTTAATTTTCTGCTGCCCCGTCAATAGCACGTTATTCATTCTATACTCGATTGTAAAATATAAAAACAGTATAAATAAAGGTTAGTATAAGAATTATCGAAACATTAACATTGTTTTTTAAGAGAACTGTTGGGTTGCGACTTATGGTTCCTTTGACACTGGCTCCTTTCTTTATAGTTCTGCCTGTGACTAAATTATAGATCCATTGATTCCTACTGAAACAAGTTTATAATTTACAAAATGGAATGATTGACTATGCCGAATGCTTTATGTAAGTCTGTATAAACAGCATGCATAAACCGATTTCTCTTATCTAGTTTCTGCAATATGTAATGATGATAAAAGATGAGATTAATGGCAGTGGATAGCCCAGAAGCAAATCTGTGGTGTTCATTTATTATACTGATTTATAATTTTATCGTGCATTTTCAAAGGGCTTTCGTTAATTAAATAAACAAATAATATTCTTCGACAGTGGGGCGAATTTATTATAGACCGATTATAGAATGAGGCAATTGTAAAATATTTTAGGCATTATATTTGATATAGAGATTGACCTATAGTTGGGGATTAACGTTTCGTCGTCAAATTTCAGCAGATATATAATTGGGCTTGTCTTTCATCTTGGAGGAAATACACCAGAGCGGTAAGATAAATTGAAGATGCACCGCAGACTGTTGAATAATAATTGGTTGTGTTGAAGTTGGCTCTGGTTGCGAGTACGGGTTTAGAAGCCCGCAACAAATCAAGTTTTGCAGTTTTAAATTCCATTAGAAGAAGGGCGGGTTATGCATGCCAAAGAAAAAGCGCCTCTGCAGCTGGAGTTGTAATTGTAGATTTGTCGTAATAACCTTCTTTTGTTAAAATCTTTGTTGCTTTTGACAGCACAACAAAATGTCTGAGGAAGAAATTAAAATTATTTATTTTAAACGAGCAAATATCACTGACAAAGACAATTCTTTTTTTTTAGACTGCGACTGTCGACACACAATGGTCATCAGTAGTGATTTTTAAAATTATTAAAATTATTTTAATTTATTTTTAAAACTATTTATTTATATAGTTTTAAAAATAAATCAAAATAATTTTAATATATAATATATAATATATAATATATAATATATAATATATAATATATAATATATAATATATAATATATAATATATAATATATAATATATAATATATAATATATAATATATAATATATAATATATAATATATAATATATAATGTATAATGTATAATATATAATGTATAATATATAATATATAATATAATATATTGTATATTATATATATATACATATATATACACATTTAAAATGATAAAATTTTTAATATTATTAAAATCATTTTGATTTAAACTTCGTTTGAAAATTTTCTTTTAAAGAAAATGTTTTACCTGGCATGAGGCAAAATCAATAACTTTAACAACATAACATTCAAATGATTTAGAATATGAAAATTTGCGCCTATACCGACTCAAACACTTCATTGAGTTTTAAAAGTATTTGTATTTTTCCATGTGTTCTCATTCCCTTGAGATCATATATATTGTACATAATTAATTGAAGCACTTTGCAGAACATAAAGTAGGGTCAGCAATTTTAATAATTTTTTTCATTTCGTGTGAAAATAGGGAAAATAGGCACAAACTAAACAAACAGTTGCAATAATCATGAAACTAAATAAAAAGACAATTGTAAAAGTATCCAATGTATCCAAACTATCCCCGGTCTCCCCTATTTAGTATCTGAAAAAATATCGTAATGGGTAATCGATGTTTAATTGTAAGAATTAAAAAAAATAAGTCTTCCACAGTTTTAAGGAATCAGAAATGAATGTAAGAATGAAATACTTGTTAAACAAAGGTTTCGCTTTTATGAGAACATTTATGAGAACTAACAACACAGGTGTAAGCACTCGTTATTAATTACACAAGTGAATATTCCAATAAAATATTCGTAAAAACACGACAGCTGACATCTCTCGCTTTGTCATAAAGAAATGTTTCACCTGATAATTTCCTGACGCTTTACAAACCTCTGCGCATATTTTCTCTTTTCAAATTACGTCGTCCACTTTCGCAATTAATAAAACGCTTTTAGATTATCAGGAAATCATTTCTAGATTCATCAGTTTAAAGAAACTCGGCCGTAAGTGAAGATAATTAACAGCTCTGTCGACGAATCGAGTGAAAAGTTGATAGAGAGTGATGGACAGTCAATCAGGCGGACAAATGGAATGGTTCTACAAGCAGATAAAGCGATCGATAGGCAAATTGATGAACCGGGGCGAGTGACGTGTCGTTATGAACCAGGGGTTCTTCACCTAGGCTCTACGTACCCTCAAAGACTCTGCAATAGATTCTAGGATTCTTTTCCATAAACTTGGATGAGAAAATAATTTCAACAATCTGTCGTAAATATCATAAATTCGCGCACGTCTTCCATAAAGATGATTTACTCACAGATATCGTCTGTATCGCGTATCTTATTTCATAGGGAAAAAATAACTAAAAAAGACAGGGTCGTATTTTTTTATTTAAAAAAACGCGATGTTTGAAACACTATTTTTAAATAATTTTCATACTGCAGAACCAATCCTTCGAAGCAGAAATAAAGTGTTTTCGAAAGGCAATCGTACTCGATTAAAATGAAAGAAAAACGAGCTTCGTGCGATAAATATAATAGTTCTAGAGACAAATATTCATTTATAGACTTTATTTTCACGGAAATGGGCAGCAGTTGCGAACTTTGACGGCCTGTGGCTTTTAAATAAATTTGAATTACATCGTGGGTAAGTTTTATTCAAATGGTAGACATTGATCGCGAAATGTGATTGATTTGGCGTGGAATGACTTTGCAGAAAACGACGTTTTTAATAATGATGGTCCAGCGAAAATTACCTCGAGAATGATGAAGACGTCTTTGATGCGGGCGATCACGGAAGACAGTTCAGGGAAAGTTTTAAATGGCGATGAGGGAAGTGTAGCGTTCACCCCAATGAAAGATTAAAAGCTTAAATACACCTGAACGGTTCGCGAAGCGGCTACTTATGGTACTTTTTGGAGGAATTATATTATCAATTATTATATTAATTGAAAAGTATTCATTAATTAACTAAACTTCTATTTATTACAAGTAATTGAATACAGTTATACATTACGTTAAACTTGTTGGAATTTAATTATTCTGCAGCATGAAATTGCGTATAATATGTAAAGTTTTTTTCTATAATGGAATCAATTTGGAGAAATGATAAAAATAGAATGCGAGTGGAACTCGTTAAAGCAGAGTTAACCATTATTCGAATTAATTTTGGTCAGCGTAAGAGAATCGCATAATGCACGTGACTATATTACCATGCTCCACTATTGTATTTGTTATTTATAAACAATTTCCTAATAAAACTGAGAACATTGAAATTAATGTGCATAAATAGAAGTGTTTTCTATAAGTCCATTTAAAAAAGCGATCTTTCTCGTGTTTTGTACATTAATTTTTTTGCTAGGTGCAATGAAGACGTTTTATTATTATTGTTATTATTATTATCTGGTTGTTGGCTTCTTTTCGGGAAAAGTGTAACTAGTTTCCAAGATGGAAACGGTGTCGCGCGTTCCTCAAAGTTACGGGGAAGTCGAAGTGCCGGCACATGCTCCTAGCGGACGGAAATAAACAAGTTTTCTCGAATGGAAGAAAAGCTCGATGGAAAAGTCGAGAGAACAAACACGTTACCTAAACGGATAAATTGTGGCGACAGGCGCGACAGCTGTTTCCGTTTTCTGAAAGACCGAACGATGTTCGGAGTTTCCAATTTTATCTCATTTCAGTTCCTTCAATTCTCTTCTTAATAACTTCACTCTTTATTTGAAAACATGTGGTTAGCAATTGGCAGTGTATATATTTTGATTTGGGTACAATATTTTGGCTAAAACGGATAAAATTATTTTTTAAACAAATATTTCTTTTACTATCATTTATTTAATTATTTGAGTAGATTTTTATCTAGGGGAAAATATGTCATACCTATAGATTTTGGTCCAATAAATTATCCAATTGATGAATAAAGTCAGGAAAAGAAATCTTTTAATATTCAATATATTTATTTTTAGTAAAAAAAAGATTCCCTTTCAATGTCTCTGCAATTTAGGTATTTTGTTTTCGTTATCATTTTGCAACAAACTTTTCGATAGGGATAATGTAACAATTATACGTTTTAATACGTAATAAAAAAAGTATCCTTCTCGCAAATACGAATTCTTGTAATATTTATTTTTCTTATACAGTGATACAGAGTAAGGAAACTTAAAACTTTCGGAAAATTTGACAGCAAAATAGCTCGGCTAAGTTTCTAGAGAGTTGGTCCACACTGTTCTAACAAAGCGCGGATTATGTAAATTGTTATGATTCAATCTGAGATCCACCGTCTCCTAACTGAGCGCACTAGCTTTATTCTACCTACGATTTCATTGCACAGTAGCGGAAATTTTAGGAATAAATTAATAATGCACAGAGAGAAGTTTCGTTTCTTCAAGCAATTCTTATAATAGTTCCTAATTTAATTTGTAATATCAATTTATATTAGGAGGAAGATATTTCCGTTATTTCATTCCTGAAAACAGGTTAATTTATTTAATTCTCCCTTTTTGGACATACATGTTTGTTTCTTTTCTACTTGTTACATACACTCGTGAAATTTGTAACAATAATTATACTCACAAGTGCTTTTAACATATTGAGAATGCATTTATCACAATTACAAGGGCAGGTCGTTGCCTTGGTAACGAGTTAATGGTCATATTTATCATCCAAACACAGAGTTCATTAATTTTCTTGCTGTCCACAACGATCGTAGTAATAAGTAGTATACTTAGTAGGGTTTGTCGGTTTTTAAAAACGAGGTTTAAAAACCGTTTTTTTTTAATAAATTTATAAAATTCGAAAACCGGGTTTTAAATTTAAAGAACACGGTTTTATATATTAGAATTAATATGTAAAAATGAATGAATTATTTAATTAAAAACGTTAACATTTTTACTTGAAATCGCCTCTGACACAAGTAAGTATATTGTAGTAGGTAACAGTTTACTGTAAAAATAATCTTCATGAGTTCCTATTTTCGGAAGAAAAATACTAAATGAAATAAAGATTTATAATTTATATTTTGCACGGATTTTAGTTATTTTTTTCATTTGGTTTTGTGTGCAGTATATTTTATTGTTATATTTTTATAGATCCATAAATATTAAATGAACTCAAAAATTGTGCGGAATTTTGCGGATTTTAGTTATTTTAATTTTTATTTATTTATTTGTTTTTGTAAAGATAGCGTATCTTTTATTTTGTTATATTAAAAAAACTAAAAAATTTAAAATAAGTAGGTAAAAATATTGATTTTCTATTTTAATATTTTTTGTGAAAATTTGAAAACCGGTTTTTTAGGAATAGTGGAATTCGAAAACTAATATTTTCAAAAGTCGGTTTTTGTATAAACCCTAATTCTTAGATTTACCAAAGGAAAACAGACACCAATAAACACCATTGAAAATTTATCAAGACAGTAGGAAAATGCGTACCTACAACCAATTGGAATTACAGTTTGGAGCTATGTAATTTTTAGTTATTTGTATTGTAGACTCAAGAGACGACAACACAGCATAAAAATTATTTTAAAACATGCCATAATCATTAACCTAACTAGGGTTGCCAACAATGCCATTTTCCACTTGGGACACCAGGTTTGGTGACATTTCTGCAGTCTAGAGTTTTGCTGGTCATTTCTCCAGGATGTGATAAATATTACTCTACAATCTTAAAAAGCAGTTACCTAATTATTCTGCAGCATGAAATTGCGTATAATAAAGCTTTTTCTTGTAGTTAATTAATTATTCGAATTAATTTTTATATGGACAGCGAAAGTTTTCATTTTTATTTAACTAAACTTGAACGTCAAAAATGATTAGACACAGCAAACACAGATAAAAAAAATACAATTTTAGAGAATAAGTATTTTATGATAAATATACTATGTATATTATGCATTGTGATAAATAGTATATGTACATACTTTTTTATACACATAAATCTAATTACGAACTTAAGAAGGTATGAGAACACTTAAATTATTTTCTTTTTTATATTTTGTTAAATAAAATAATTTGCATTTTCTTGAAATTTCTATTTATTTATTTTTGCTAATCCTCCAAGTGAGTGCTGGGAAAATGTTGGCAATCCTAAATGTAACGTTTAATAGGTGTATATAATTAGGGGGTGCAATCCCGCGCAACTTTTGGGTCCCGCATATGTTCAATAGCTGCTGGAGTCCGCAGGGTTTGCAGAACTGTGTGTGTAACCAAAACTGCGCCGATGCCGACGCGCACGACGAAGTACTCGAAATATGAAATGACCTGGGGCGAGCGCGATGTTGCTTTGTTTCGCGAGAAAATGTTCTGAAACTCGCCATTTCTTGCGTACCGGCGCTTAAAAGCACATTATTTACTCAATTTTGCACTTTCTTCTTCTCCCAAAGTTACATCGACAGCGTAATTTCATACGCAGCAAGAAACTGCTCGGTGTTTTCGTTGTAGTTGAGTACAACGGACGCCAGAACCTACACCGATTTGAAATTCCCGCGGTGAGACCACGGCGGAATCTGCTAATTACTCCATAACCAGCGGTCACTTTGTAATATAATAATTTTTTTTATTCGTTAACACGTGCACAAACACATCCCAAAAAATTTTATGCAGATTCGTTCGACTAGTTCTTGGAAAAATATTCCCAAACTTGTCCCTTTTTTATGCGTTTTACAGAAGGTTCTCTTCTTAAGAATTCTTAAATCTGATCACACTGCAAAATGGAAACTTAAAAGTTTTCGGGTCTCAGGTATGCTGGTTATTTTTTAATTTTTTTTTTAATCGCGGTTGTTCGATACTGTAAGTGTCTATTTTCATTTATGGGCATTGAAATCGGGTGACATGAGCGCGCGAAGGATGAGGGGATTATGAAAATCAGTTTTCTCGACAGAGTGACGCTTGTTGGAAAACTTCGACTATTAAATTCCACGAGCGAAATTCATTCAACGACGCGCGAAGCTTAGTCGTTCGATGAAGTTTTCATCGAAGAAAACAACGAACGTGCGAAATTAATGGCCAGGAAACTTCGTGAGCAATTATGGAACCGTTGAAATAGGCGTACGTGTGTTCATCGACGTGAAATACGAATTAAATTGTCGATTAAACTGAATAACGTACGCACGGGAGATAAAATCTACAAAACTTTATTATTTTAAACATACAGTGGAATTAAAACAAAATCCTCGAGTACAACCTTTGACAAATAAGTTTCCGGGCGACAGATACACTGACAAAATTTTTTGCTTCTTTTGCTTTCGAGGAAATTAATAATTCGTTTGATAATATTCCGAGAGTGAATGTTTTTCATATTCAAACCGACATAAATTAAACCAAAAATATTCGTCGAAATGCCACATATTTCATAAAAAAGTTACTTAACCGACATGTTAAGACTAGAATATGTTTAGTATGTGTACTCAAAGTTTCTAAACGAAACTAACCGATACTAACCGAAAAATCGTTTCGACAAGTATTAGATTGTAGTCGTAAGAATATTCGGACGAAATTTTATTCAGATCGGTCCACTAATTTCCGAGATATTTTGGTAGGTACCGCAAATGTAACTATGGACATGTCGTGGGAGAAGGGGCTGCTATGGCACCATTTCTTATGATATCAAATTTCTGTTTGGAGAGAATATAGCTTAATTTATACACAACAAGGTGTAGAACTTGATTTTTAAATATGACGCCTCTTTGTACGAAAAAAAATCATAGAAATCACCTTATTCTCTGGCCTGCCAAGGGGATGAAACACCTTAAGGGGAGAAGCCCGAATAAACGGTTTATTTTTGTATAAATTTTTTGCAAAGATGCCAATGCGCTAATCCTTTCGGAACTTTAAGGGTACTTTATTTAACATCAGAAAAAGTAAAAAAAAAATTAGTAACAGTAAAATTACGAAATAATTTTTTTTTCAAGATGCAAAACGGCGTCGGTTGTAAACAGACCAATAATTTTTTTCAATTTATGTGCCAATTTGTAAGAATATGAACTACAAATGGTGTAAAAAATTGCATATTTTAAAAATGGCGGAACTGCAAATAATTAAACGTGATTTCCGCAACAAAAAAAAATCGCGTTTTATTTATTTAAAAACAGTGGTTAAAATTAATAATTAGGTTAAACCTTCTGGTTCATATTCCGAGGAATATTATAAACTGAAAGTGTGCAAAATTTGAAGTTGATTGATCAAATAGTTTTTGAGTTATCCCCGGCGCCAATTTTAAAAACGTGGTTTCGAGACAAACGCGTTTGAAATGCGTTTTATGCAGAGATGGGCAAAAAATTATTTAAAATAAAAATTTGTGTACGAAATTTTAATTTCAAATAATTCTTTGCCCATCTCTGGTGTTAGATATGATCGGCGCTCGGAGGCTTACTGACCCACGAGGCTATATTATATATATACGGAGTTAGAATTTCGGCCCATAACTTTGAGAATATATTTTTTAAATGTTTTAGAATTGATTTATAGAAAAATTTTTGTTTCTATTTTTCGTCCGATTTATACGGTCTTCTCCCCTTAAAAGGGTTATCATTGACAAAAGTTGGGGGACTACTTCAACAATCTACTTTCCATCGAAAAAGCGTTGCGAATGGAGTCGAGGTGGCCATTACACACCTGGCCCATTTTTCGCAATAATCTCGACAAAAGGTACACTTTTAATCGGTTTTACTGGATGAAAGGGTTAAAACCGCGTCGGCGCGACACCGTGTCCACCGTGTCCGATGGAATCCAGTTCAATTAGCGCACTTAAACTTTCGAGACCGTGTGAATGTGACCCGAGTTCCGCGTAAAAACGCAAAATCGGATTAAGCGACGGTAAAAGTGTCATTAGAGGGAGATATTAAAAGTTGCCGACGGTTCTAGTTAGCAGAGTTAGGCCACGCGGATGGAAAAGGGGCTTCGAAAATGGCTGCACTTTCAAATCGACTAATCACACCGAGTATTCAACTACTCACAAGAGAATAAAACATAAGCAGAAGTATCTCTGATCTAGTTTTAGAGCAGAATAGTCTTGATACCTACTCAAGATAACTTTGTTTCGGGACATATTGACTTTCATCTAATCGGAGCTCTGCTGAAACGCAAGTCAGTTTAATTCGAGATCGTATTTTCAAGAATTTTTTTATGTGCACAGTGTGTATGAGAACGAGTCAACCTGAAGTAGAAACACGTGTCGTAGGTAGACAATTGGAGCAAAGACTAATGTGCGAATACCTGTTCATGAGGGATCCTATTGATTGGCTACAAATGGCCACGGCGAGTGACGAGTATTTAATGGGAGGAAGATAGAGAGGGAGTAACGAAAGGATAGGTGTGAAGTGATCTGACATGAGAATTTGTCCAGCGAGGTGTTGTGACGAATAGGCTGAGGATGTTTATGCACGTGACATAAGCAAGAATAGGGTGGCCCTTATTTACACGCGCCAAAATTTTCTTATGTATTTCTTTGCTCTCACCCCCTAGAACGGTGTAATTTCATAAAAAAAATAGTCCCTCAAAACGATTATTGCAATCGGACAACAGGAAAGGGTGGTGCCGACCAGGCCTTAAAGTTTAGAATTCATCGATGGTTTGAATTTGGAGAATTTCTCAAAAATGGCAAGCCCCATCGAAATTTTGTTTAAATAATATTAAAAGGGCATTCAATTTTCTACAATTACTGTATGGATTGTGTGGATCTACAACTTTTGTTTGACAAGTATTTTGATGTATTCAATAACTTGGAGGATATTGTATAAAATCGACCTTGATTGAAAAACAATTATGCAGAAATTAAATTAAACTATTTTTTTTTTTGTATGCAAACGTCGAAATTTTTCCGTCAAAATCATAACTTTTTCTTTAAAGTCCCATAAGTTTGTAAATTTTAGACTTTTTTCGTATTTTTTTTTAATACATCGTCGATATAAATTCATGTCAATTTTATTAAGAAAAATGTTGGTTATATTCCTTTTTGGGCTTGGTTACGCTCCATGTTACCTCGCTTCTTTTGTTACCTTTTCTATGTGCTTGTACATTTATAACCATGTATAATTTACTAATAAATATGTTTATATTATCTCTAAAATAACTGTGCTACTCTGATAAACAACTTCAGTTTTTTTATTTTGGGGAAAAAATTGGATCTGCTAGGATGTACACAATTTGACAACTCCAATGGCGCGGCACTACGAAAATGTATTATTATTGAGTAAAAAAAAAAGTTTTCTTGTTGTCTGAATATACAGTAAAATACCCTTAAAGTTTTGGAAAGATTCTCCTTATATTTGTTGAGAAAATAATTCTTAAAAAATCAACGTTTTCAGCGTCCTAAACCAGGTTCCCCCCTTAACCCCCTCTTAATCTCCATTCCACTGTAGGTATCGCAATCCGACCTTGTGATATTAAATTTTTAATCGACGATCAAGTGTAAAAACTAACGTTACCATGAGTCGCAGTGATCAAGACGAAGCAAAGTTCAGGGACGATGTTCCACTCTAGTCATTGGTTCATCTCATCAACAAGAATTGGTAACTTACCTGCAATCAGAGAAAAGACAAATTAAGACACTTATACTTAAAAATATAACGCTTAAGAATGTCAATACATCATTAAAAAGAATCAAATTAAAAGCACACTCCAAAAATAAGATTCAATCAATGAAAAACACATCAAGCAACTAATATGTTTCCTCCAAGCCACTAATCCTTTAATAATGTCAAAGAATCGACATGCTGGTAAAATAAATTTATGGAAAGATTATTATATCGAAGTTCGTTGCAGAGACTAAACAGAACTACCGACAATAATTTCTGCATGTATACCTATTTCTACAAGACCAGTAAAAAATGACTGGTCATTTATAAAATACGTTGTGTCAGAATAATAAACCTTTATTCATATTTTTCTAATTTTTATATTGTTAAAAAATATATACATAATATTATTCATATTAGAAATACACCTTTTCCATACTTAAAAATGGTAAATTTATTATCAAATTTAAAACCAGTCATTTTGACTGCTTTGGTAGTTTTAGTGTTAAACAATTGAATATTGGGTTATATAAAATATTCAGATATAAAAATTTAATCTCAATATGATTCTTTATTCAATTTCAGCTAACAAACGCGGTCATGTGCTCCTTTCATTCTCACTGTCTCAGATAAGTTTCAGGATAAGTTTTACGCGCCCGCTTAAAACGTCCTCACTGTTAACATTGGCAGAAGGGCATTTCGGCATTTCATACGACGTCGTAAAAAACGAAATTCAGGTAAAAGACATTTCACTTTCATTCAACGACACTTATCTTCCAGCAATGAACTGGAGAAGCTTGTACAGGGTGTTCTGCGAGGTAGCTCACAAACTTTTGCAGCATATCCACCAAGTTATTCTAAACGAAGAAGCTCATATACGCGACGGATCTATTTCCATTTGTTCATGATGTTTGATAGCTATTGAATATAGATTTTTGTTACTAGAATTTAGTGCGTCGCAAGCGCGCAAGTGTGTGACTGCAGGAGCGTGGATATCCTCACGCCGCATAATCGCTGAGTTCTTCTTGCTAGTTTACCGTGAAAGTTCTTTCTTGTCACTGCTACTGCACCGAGTCTTACCAAAGTTCGTGAAGTATGAGCGGGTGACGACCTTCTGCAAACTATTTTTGACTGCTGAAGGGTTTGGGGCGAGGAAAAATAAATTGCTGGCAGGTGAAGGCTGCTGGTTGGTAAGGATTAGATTTAGAGTGGGAAAACCAAGAAAATTTGATGACTCGGTGTAGGTACTTAGAGTCTTCGGTATCATTAGCAGCAGCGTTCAGCAGCGAGATACCTTGGTCTGGGGTTTTGGTGGCGTTTACAATGTAATTAGGTAACACAGTCCAACAAAATGAAACTTTTTTTCTGTTCCGCAATATCCACTGGGTGTGTCTTGTAGAGTTTATCGCCCTGAACACGAATCCGCAAACCGTTTGTCGCCATCACCCTCAATTTTTGAGAAACTCGATTTTGCAAAAACTGCAAATTTTCAACTTTGAACATCTTTTGTGTCGAAACGATAATAATTATTTGGTTGCTCCTTGCGTCAAATTATTCTTTGAACCCTCCCGAATACAACGATATAAGTTATTATTGCATTATGAAGATTTGAATATGTTTAAACAACGTTCAAAGGGAAAAGGACACCCAAAATGCACCCATTTTCGAAGATATCTTTCAATTTATTTCCGAAACTAAGGATCTTGGATAAAATTTGACCGTTCCACGGGATGCAGCAGACATTTTTCCTTCGGAAAGCATCAACAAAAGTGGTAAGTCACGTTTTGTTTTCAATACAGAAGCGAAATAGTTTGGCAAAACGTGCGGCGCCAACAGTGGTAGTCAGGCGCGTTAAGCGATTATGTTACGCTGAGCGTCAGTGGATCGCGCGCCGCCGTTGACTACCACTGTCGACGCCGCGCGTTTTGCCAAACTATTTCGCTGCTGTATTGAAAACAAAACGTGATATACTACTTTTGTTCATGATTTCCGAAGGAAAAATGTATGTTGCATCGCGTGGAATAGTCAGATTTTCTCCTGGAGCCTTAGTTTTGGAAATAAATTGAAAGATATCTTCAAAAATGAATGCATTTCGGGTGTCATTTTCCATTTGATCGTTGATTAAACATATTTAAATGATTATAATGCAATAATGACTCATATCGGTGTATTCGGGAGGGTTCATAGAATAATTTGACGCAACGAGCAACCGAACAACTATTACCGTTTTGACACAAAAAATGTTCAAAGTTGAAAATTTTGAGTTTTTTTCAAAATCTATTTTCTCAAAAACTGAGGGAGATAGAGCAATTCTGCTTGCGGATTCGTGTTCAGGGCGAAAAACTATACAAGAATCACCCAGCGGATATTGCGGACCAAAAATCGTGTTGGACAGTGTAATTGCATACAGATTACAGCTGTAATTATTCGACTATTCGAATATTCGAATAATTCGAATAATTTTGAATACGAATAATTTATTCGAATATTCGAATATTCGAACCTTCGAACATTTGAACCTTCGAATATTCGAATATTCGAACGTTCGAATTCTGATTGTACCGAATAGGAATCTGAACATGAGATATTTGTTCACAGTTTATCGTGAAATTCTTTTCATATTGACCTTTACAATTATTTGTTTTTCAAACGATAAATTTTTAACTTTATTTATCTTTGGTAAATGAATACATTTTGAAACGAAAACAACCATCAGTTACTAGTATTATTATTTTTATAATAATGAGTGGACAACCCTGACGGAATCGGCCAAGGGACCCCTCCTCTAGGCCCACCCGTGTCCCATCATAAGCGGATGACAAACAGCAGACTTTTTTTGTAGAACGCTAAAACTCCATAAACGATTTTGAGGAACTATAATATTTTTATATTTCCCTCGTTACTATAACGTTATTTTTCTAAATTTATAGAGTATTATTCGCTTTATAGACACCATCTTACTCATTAATATTAATTTTATTCTTTGTTTCTGTAACCTACCCCCACTATTTCATGTTCAAATTCCTATTCGGTACAATCAGAACTTCGATAGATCAGAATATTCGAAGGTTCGAAGTTCGAATATTCGAATATTCGAAGGTTCGAAGAAATTATTCGAATTCTGTGGTATTCGAATATTCGAATATTCGAATACTTAGATTATTTGTATATTCGTTGCAGCCCTAATACAGATGTGGTATCTGGGTCAAAGGTGTGAACATAAACCAAGTTAAGGGTCTAAACACATGATACAGTGTAGGATATAGTACAGATTGTGGCATCAGCCTATTTTTCATAATGATAGGCATCATACACTGTATGGCAGATTACAGATACAATTACGTTGACAGAATGTGTACGCTCGCAAATAGATAAAGTTAGGTAGAGTTGATTGTAACACGGGGCACAGTATAACAGTGAAAGTAAGGTAAATGTACCAATGCCCGGACGCTTAAGGGGCTTAAGGAATAGCGGCAAAGTTTGTCTTCTAATTTAATTTGTAAAACCATCATGAAATAAAAAAAATGTTGTTGAAATGTGGAAGATAACGCAATATCACACTATCGGAAACTGAGAAAAAAATGTTTATGTATTATAATAGACGTATTTATTAATGAAAATATGAAGAAATGCAGATGTCCCAGTAAGCGGACAACATAAAACTGCATGTCCCAATACCTGAATTTTATCGTCCCAGTAAGTGGGCAACCTAAAAATACATGTCCAGATATCTGAATTACTTACATTCGCGAAATTCTTGTACCAGTAAATAAACTTAGACTTGTTTAAAAAAATATTAATTTTCTTCTAAATTTAACCATCTTAAACTAAATTTAAATCTATTTACTATTATAATAATGTATTATTATAATATATATATATAAATAAGAAATGCTGTCAATATTTTCTTAGTAAATGACAGAAGTGTCTTGACAGAAGCTTAAGAAATGTCTCGAAATCTGCTATGCGTACGTAGTGTGTTACAAAATAATTATTTTTGTCTAACAATTTTTAATTTTCTATAATAATGATTTTAATTAATACTATTTAATTACTATTTTTGTTTTTAATTACATTAAATATTAAGCTTAAAAATAAATAAAATTCGCATTACTGTACAGATACTGGGACATGGCCGGGCACTGGTACATTTACCTTATTTCTGTTTCTTTGTAACATTTTTATTGCATCATTCTACGTAAGCAAATAAGACAAAACGTCAAGCACATTCTTATTCATTTCCAGATAATATTTTTGAATATTTTGAAAAGATATAATTTAAGTTAAAGATTTTTTGTATTTTATTGGTATTTTTAAGGTTTTGTGCAATTGTTATAGTATGTCCTATTTTGTTACATTGTACCCCTAAGGCTGTTAAACTGTATCCAAGATCTGGGTCACACTGTAACAATTATGCGATTTTGGAAAAGTGCAAAATTGATTTGTTTTTAAGGATAATTAACATTTGCTCATTCTGATTTGATGGACCAAGGCTGTTGATTGTTTAAGTACAAAAGGAAAATTGATTTAATATACATTCTGTTGTGTACAATCATTATTAACTTTTTTGTTACACTTTACCCTACCTTACCCTACTACTATAATATTTACATTTTCGCTACTTCCTTATCTACTTTCAGAAATGCTTTAATCTTAATCTTAATGTTATCTTATTTGCCCGTTCTTTACCAGTGTCGTTGCATGTCATTATAATGTGCCAAAGGATTGTTACCCGTAATAAATCAATAAATAATAAAATAATAATATACAATGAGCGTTATTTGGTTTTGATGCTCAGCCTGCTATTTATTTATAAAGATGTTTGACTATCCAATGATAATACGAATTATTCGGCTGTTTGTTGAAATTGGGAATAGAAAATATAAGTGCCACATAACAAAATGCACATTTTTTCTCATTCCCCACCGTTATCATTTTAAAGAAAACCATTTTGCGTTTAAAAATATGAGGATCATAGTACCTAATGAGTAAGAATTCTACGTTCTACGTGTCTCCATCAACGGCTAGGACAATAGTAGGTCAAAACAACGCAGAACTTGTAGGTGTGTGCGAGTACTCAAATTTCGAGTCGAATAATGAACGGTCGGTCAAGCCGAGTTAAATGTTTGAATTTTCCGAGCTGCTTGAAATGGACGAACTGTTGAAAAAAAATGCGAGCTACTTGAAAAATAAATTTTCAAATGACTCGAATATACTCGAATAGTTCTCCAACTTTCGAGTCACTCGTAAATATTCGAATTAATTCGAGTTACTAGCGTCTTATATATCTTCTTCCTTACAGTTAGACTAATATTTGATAGTAAATACATAAATATTCGGGTAATTCGAATATTTACGAGTAACTCGAAAGTTGTAGATCTGTTTGAATATATTCAAGTAATTCGAAAATTTTCAAACTGAAAATTGATCTCTAAGTAATTCGAAGTCTTACGTGGACTCGGATATTCGAGTCGTTTGAGCTCTTAAAGAAGCGCGTATTTTTTTCAAACGGCGCAATTTATGATTTTAAAAAAGTTCTTATGCCATGTCATTCCCCGAAAAAAAAACATCTTCATTATTTTTTTCTATTTCTAGTCATTTTCGAGTTATTCGACTAAATAGTTTTCCAACCCTCAACTTTGAAGGGTAATTTCACCTAACATGAATTTCCACCGCTAGGAAAAATATATGTTTAATATTTTTACGTACTCTACCCGATGTCGAGTTTCCCAAAAATCGGTGTGTAACAGTTGGGCGATATTTCTTGTCAGAATGACCTGGCAAATATGCTGAAGAAGATTGTGACGTCGCAAGGTACTCAGTTCCTACATACATATTTCAGGAAGGCATGCTCGATATCCATTGGCGCTAGTCGATCCACCAACCAAGGAGCATTAGTCTCAGTCTTCGATAGAATAATGAAGGTATCCGAAGGTAAAGAGATCATCTGGAAAGCAAATACGGCGTGCACAGGAAAGGTACGCGGCCTAGTCCGATCTCTGTGTAGCCTGCCACCTATGTAAACACGTGTAACAACCTATAAGCTCTTGAGCAAGCAGTGTCGGGGAGAATCCGACGATGATGTCGGGAGATTCGTCTTTTGGTCGCCGGGTAAATCCAATTTCACACCTCTGATTCCTTCATTTTTTTATCGTCTCCGTTGATACGATTCTTTTGTAAGCTCATTTCAAGTGTAACGGCCTAATTATTCGAATAATTAGGAGTATTCGAATATTCGAACATTATTCGAATAATTAGGAGTAAAGGGAAACAAATAATAACATTACTACTGTTACTATTAATGAGTAAGGTGGCGTCTACAAAGCGATTAATACAATTTGGAGAAATAACGTTAGAGTAACGGGGTAAGAAATGAAAATATTATAGTTCCTTAAAATCGTTTATGGGGTTTAGCTTCCTACAAACATGTCTGCTTATAACTGTTTCAAACTTTATGTTGAAAATGCAGTGGCGTCAATCGACTGCGAAACAAAATTGGGCATTATTGCAATTGTTTCGAGCAAATGTATCCGTATGTAACGTAATTGTCCGAATACATTCCTTTTTTGTATATTGTTTTATTTAAATAATAATTATTTACTCTTCGTAACAAATTATTCCTTCTTTTTAGTCGAATAATTCATCATTATTTATTTGAATAATTTGTTCGAATAACGATTTTAAAATAATAAGAAGAATAATACTAATAACTAATGGTTGTGTTAGTTTCAAAATTGATAATTTACCAAATATTAATACGGTTCCAAATTTATTGTGTGGAAAACAAATAATTGTAAAGGTAAATATGACAAGAATTTCACGATAAAGTGTAAAAAAATATTTCATGTTCAGATTCCTATTCGGTACAATTCGAAATTCGGTTACTCTGAATATTTGAATAATGTTCGAGTATTCGAATACTCCGAATTATTCGTACATTCGAATATTCGAAGAAATTATTCTAATTCTCTGATATTCAAATATTCGAATATTCGAAGAGATTATTCGATTTCTCTGATATTCAAATATTCCAGTATTAGAAGAAATTATTCAAATTCTCTGATATTCAAATATTACAAAATTCGAATGCTCCTAATTAATCGTATATTCCAATATTCGAAGAAATTATTCCAATTCTCTGATATTCAAATATTCGAATATTCGAAGAAATTATTCGATTTCTCTGATATTCAAATATTCCAGTATCGGAAGAAATTATTCAAATTCTCTGATATTCCAATATTCCAATATTCGAATACTCCTAATTATTCGTATATTCGAATATTCGAAGAAATTATTCTAATTCTCTGATATTCAAATATTCGAATATTCGAAGAGATTATTCGATTTCTCTGATATTAAAATATTCCAGTATTAGAAGAAATTATTCAAATTCTCTGATATTCAAATATTACAAAATTCGAATGCTCCTAATTAATCGTATATTCCAATATTCGAAGAAATTATTCCAATTCTCTGATATTCAAATATTCGAATATTCGAAGAAATTATTCGATTTCTCTGATATTCAAATATTCCAGTATCGGAAGAAATTATTCAAATTCTCTGATATTCCAATATTCCAATATTCGAATACTCCTAATTATTCGTATATTCGAATATTCGAAGAAGTTATTCAAATTCTCTGACATTCAAATATTCGAATACTCGAATACTTAGATTATTGGAATATTCGTTATAGCATCTACTAGTACATATTGCTCTACTGCAATTTCCCCCGACCTATGCCATGGTTAGCAACGTATATAAACAGCTCCACACTCGGTTCTGACCGCCCCCGCTGCGGCGCCCAGACTCGCAAAGGATTTCTCCGACTTTCGTTTGTGCAGCCGTGTTTAGAAGCTAAATATGTCTCGTAACACGCGACAAAGCTGAAATTTGACAACGAAGGAGCAAAAGAATGTTCAGAAGCTTTCTCGTTTATCAGAAACCTGCTGCGTCATGGCTTCACAATAGCACCACATCCCTGCACCCACCGCCAGGCTTCCGTCTGCTTTTTGGCCGCTAGAGAGCCTCTCGTTCTCCTTCATCCCTACAGGCGGTGCACTCTCGAATGCGCTCGTGGAAATGCAAGACGTTCCGTCTGTATGCACGCAGGCTGGCTGCATCGCCTGGTGAATGTATCCCCGTCGTTGAGAGGACGGTGTAGGCACTTCTCGAGAGAGTTCTCGTGGAGGCGGTGCCGGAGGGTGCGCCCAGGCAAGGGCAAGGGCACCCAAACAAAACATATCAAAGGGAGAGCATGCCATCGAGACTCTTGAATAAAGAACGTGCAACTGGAGACGTGGTGAGACAGATGGGAGACGACGCTAGAGGAACGGGAAGACGTGGCTTCTTCGACGCGTGGTAAGGCGGCGCGTGGAAACCCTCAAATGACAGGCATGGCTCGGTTTTTCTCTCTTCTTGCGTAACTGTCACGGATGATTTCAAATTCCGTCCTATCCGAGTCCTGAACAAGTCTTGACGCCTAGGACTCTGGAAAACTTACCAAGAGATAGGAGAATCCAGTCTCTAAAGATTTAAATGTCGGCTATGTGATTATTTTTCACAAAAATAAGCCAATATTATACAGGGTGAGTCACATAACTTGCCCACCCCGAATAACTTCTAAAATTTGTGTTCTACAAAACAGTTTTTTTATATAGAAATTGCACGAAATTACATTATTTTTTTAAATAACCTATTTGTTTACGAGACGTCAAGGTGACCCCGATTTTTTTAAATGGAATGCATACCTGTTTCTTAGCTTGAAATTGCTTGTAGACACATAATTATGTGTAGAATTTCAAACCGTAAATATTTTGTTTAGTATATCATCAGAAATATAAGGTTACATTTATTGCTTCCGCGAAAAGTGGCAAGTGGCCAGAAACGGTGAAAAATGGATTTCTTATATTTTTTAACTTTATTAATTCTTTAACGATTTCTCTAGTTAATGGTAACTTAGACATTAATAGTAAAGATAGTGTAAAATTTAGTAAAGCTTTTAGTTTCCTGATTTGAATTACAATTTTAAAGATAATTACGATGAAAGTCACTGAAATCCTTAAAGTGGCCACAAATGGTGCATCTACCCTATGTGTGACGTTGAAAATAGCAAATAGGTAAGATACAAAAAATATGTAATTCGTTCTCGTAGTGTGATCTCCCGCTTTATCACTTTAGTTGTTATCTTCTTCAAACAATATACCAACTTACATACTCCTCCACATCATCCTATTCCTGTGCGTCATCGCATAAGATCCCGGAGCCTCGCCCTGTCTTTTTGCCCTCACTCCTGCTCCAAAAAACTCTTAATGACCTGCATGTCAGAAACTATTTACTGCCGAGGAAGATTTTATATAAAGAATATGCTTTCTGCTTCAACATTCTGGGGTAAGTGGCAAGCCCGTTCCTAGCAATTCTCTTACCAGAAGGAACTCCAGTGTTTTCTAAATGGTCAGGTGTTTGAAAATTGATATTTCTATAGTGATTATATAATATTTCCTATTGCTGAACACAACTTTTTTTACTGTTTACTGTATCTCAAAATAATGTAATCAGTCTCCAGTGACTCAATAGACAGGTATATACATAGAAACCCACACTAACCCACACTAACTTATCTATTGTATATATATATATTGTATTGTATATATCTTCAAAAGTATGTCGACGCCAGCATGTACATTCGTCAGCCAACGTTCAGTTCCAGCTCCAATTCAATGCCAGGCCAAAACTCTGTTTAGCCGTCTATAAGTCAGCCGTACGTCACGAATACTGTGCCATCGCAGCAAAGTCTTTTTCATAATCTGTCACTGGTGGTGCTTTTTGTGCATAACCATCCACTACAACGGACCAAGTTGTAGAATATATCGGGCGTTGCCGGGGGATATGCAGTGTTGAACGAAACTATTGTCAGGCCTGCGAAAATTTTATTTGCCCATAATATTTCATGGAAATATTGATTTCCATTTGTTCAAACAAATTTGAAAAAAACGCGCTTTTATTTGGCCTGTAAAACATATTTTTATTAATTTTGTTATCTATAGTACGCGGTCGGAACCGAAAGCGAGGAAACCGAGTGCCAGCAGCGATGAGCTCGGTGCTCTTGTGTGGCATGCAACTACCGAAATTTGTAAGATTCCTATCTTACATTGCATCTCCATGAAATAAGTACCAATGGATATTTCTGAGCAAATTGAGCCGAAACGCAAAGTTTTTCGGACGATTTTTCATGCCACGATGGCAAAATTGATTTACTAGATTCCACTCGATTATTGTTAAGAATAGTCCGAATAATGTTGTGTTTGATATTATTTTCATCAGGAGAATTTTAGCATCTTGTTGACGTCGCTCTTATCAGAAATATAATGAAAAATATAATATAGTTTGATTTTTCATTGTTAGAAAGTTTGTAAGTATGAAAGTATAAAAGCTTGGATTTTGACAACACTCGTCACTTCCGGTAGTAGCGCGGGAGTAACGTAATAGAAATATTTTTTTTCCAAAGATTTTTGGAAATGCGAACGAATTGCGTGCTATGCCGAGACTTCCGTCCATCATTGTATGTAAGCATACTAAATTTGCGAAGAGTCACGATCATCGGGTAATCGACGAATCCTAATTACCGAGACGAGAGTCTGGGGTCTTCAACGACGAAAGGGGGAAATTACGGCGCCGCTCGAATTTCCTGAGGCGCCCTGAAAGACGCCGCGAGGCTGTCTGCTACTTTATTGGGCCACTCTTGCGCTCGTTCGACGAATTCGTCTAACTCTGATCTGATTCGATATCACGATGACAGGCGCAGTTCTCGGCTTGCGTAACCGGTTTCCATCTTCAATTTTATTGACACTCAAAAAAATTGAACATCAGGAAAAAAGGGACAATTAAGTATGTCGCCAAGAAATGGTCCTCAGACGTTACGATTTGTCGTGCGATAAGTTGGAGAAGGCAGTTTTAGCGTAAATACCGTAGAAGATAAGCCTGCTGTTTTTAACCCCGTCACACAGTGCGCCGGATTCACTTATTTAGCACCATTTGGGTTTTTTTTTTAAGATAATTTAATTAATTATTTATTTATTTATTTATTTATTTATTTTTCAATTTTTTTAAACTTATTTGTGATAGAAAAAAATTTAATTCCGTGTATTTGGTGATTGTATAGAGGAAGGTGCACTGAAAAGATTCCACCCTGTAAAAATACGGGACTCGTTGGGACTTGAAAGATATTCCTTGTAAATTTTAAAAAATGTCGTCTTTTTCCTGACCGTTTTCAGAATAATTTTTTAATAGATTATTTACATTAATTACTAATAGAAGATGATGTTTAGCGCAAAAGATTGGCCTTCAATTTAAACAAAACGATATTTGGCTGCATTCCTTTATTTGTCAACTTTTCCTTATAACTTGGAAACGAAAAGTTTCCCGAACATTCGATTTAAACCACTGAAAAGGGCATTAAATAAGGTACCAAATACACGGAATTAAATTTTTTTCTATCACAAATAAGTTAAAAAAAATTGAAAAATAAATAAATAAATAAATAATTAAATTATACATCATTAGAAAGGACTAATTTTTTCCTATTTTTTGGCGTAAATTTCATTCTGATATCTTAAAAAAAAAAGACCCAAATGGTGCTAAATAAGTGAATCCGGCCGACTGTGCATCACCGTGTTTAAATATTTTACACAATTCCGCCGTTTTCCGTATTCGCAAACACGTCATCCATCCGTTTTGGCGAACGTTGTCGTCTGTTCCCTACGAAATACGAACCCCCGGGCGTTTCAGCCCCCATATCTTCTACCGAAAGTTCCGAAACCTTGCTCTATCCCATCACACCCTCTCCTGCTCCTCCTTGAAACCCATTCCATTCCCTCAGTTCAAGCAGTTCCAATTCCTTTAAAAGCACCAGACTCAATTATTACAAGTTTTAGTTGTGCATCCTAATTATTCCACTACTACACCTTCGCGCTAACCTCTGTACTTCTTCGAAATTATAAGTCTTATTAAGGAGTCTATAACGAAGGATTCATCTAAATTAATCCTATCCATACAATTTCTTTTCAGTACACGAGTACCAAGACAGTGGCGAAGATGGCGCAAAACTTAAGGCAGAGGGCGACACTAGCGCACGTACCAAATTAAAATGTTGTTATAATCAGGGAATTGGAGCAGACCAATTTTTTATTTGCTCCGCTCCTGCTCCGCTCCGACGTCGAAATACTTGCTCCAGCTGCTATTTTTTAAATAAAAATTCATTTAGTACTTTCAAACAGTGATCTTTCATTTGCAGCAAACCCCATCTTTCTAGCTATTCATTTTCATATAGAAAAAAATTCATAAAGAATACTTAATTTTCGGCGGAGGAAAGTATTGTGCCTCCATAACACCGGGCTGCGCGGCCCTACGATATAATATTTTTCAATGATGAAAAGTTAAGAATTGGTATTTATTAAAAACATTTCATTCATCTGCTTTCATAAAATGAAAGAATATTCAAATAATAAAACAGAAATTTGGAGCAATGGGAGCAGTAAAAATTTTCCGTGCTCCGAGAGCAAAACCCCATTGCTCCACTGCTCCGCGGTTCAGCTCGGAGCTCCGAGTAAAGGCGGGATTTCCTAGCCGCGATCGGCCGCGGCGGCTGGCGGCGGTCCCACTAGTGCAGGCCTGCCCCATCGGGTGCAAATACCTCCTGAATTTCTGGGACCCGGGTAACAGCCGAGAGCGGGACTGTTCCATTGCTACCCGTTGCGAAATTTGGGAGAGAACTGCATGAGTGTGCGTCCATGTAGAAGAGGTCTACGGATCCAAGCAATAGACTCGTGGTACGAGCCTACATGGACAGCCGCACACTCATGCAGTTCTCCCGCAACCCATGCTGTGGTTAGCAACGTAACCAGTCCCGCGCTCGACTGTTGCCCGGGTCCCAGAAATTCAGGAGGTATTTGCACCCGATGGGGCAGGCCTGCACTAGTGCAATAGAGAGGTTATGCATCTGTGTCTCCGTTGCGCTAGTGGGACCGCCGCCGGCTGCCGCGGCCAATCGTGGCTAGGAAATCCCGCCTTTAGCCGTTTCGAACCGCGCGCTATATATATATCGTCTAACAATGGTTTAAACTTTATAAAAAAGGATTATTTATTCATTAATATTGTATATTATTGCAAAAATTATAGGTGGCCAAGAACTGTAATGTAAATAATGTCTTAGTACAGTCATTGGCCACGAGGCCAACGGGTAGCTAACAGTCATAGCAGCAGTGAAACAGTTGTTGGCCACCATTCGCCATGCTTTGGCCGTTTCTGTGTTGTGATGTTAAAAGCCTATGTTTTAAAAGAAAATTCTAGTATTAATACAATGTAAAAGAAGGTGCAATACTACAATACTAGCTAATATAGAAACATTTAAATAGGAAAGGTATTATAGGTTACATATTTTAAATTGAATAATATTACATTACATTTAAATCCTGTTTCTAACCGAATCAATTCATTTTTTAACATTTATATTATTTCATAATTAGGTCTTAGAGCATTAAGAATTAGGTAGAGTATAAACATAACCTATATGTAACAACATACATATAGGTTATGAAATAGTGGCCAATAACTGCCAAACGATCGGCCAATCATTGCCTTCGTCTGGCCAATAACTATGTTTTTTCATAGCAAACGTATTTTCTGTAAAATTTTTTTAGATCCTTCTACTCTTTCTTTAAACAAATTCTACTTCTAGATTATTAGTGTCGTTTACAGCTATTAACACTAATTGTGTTCTTGAAGCTAGCAAAATAAGACATAATAATTCAACGCTTATGTGAACCTCTGACTTAGGTGACCAACAACTACACTGTTTACCCCTATTAGCAGTTGCGATTATTTATATTTTTTTCGTTATTTGCTGACTGTTGATGTTAAAATTAAAATCAATTTAAAATATTATTATAGTAACATTACATGGTTTGTTTCAATTTCAGATTAGTCTTTGACGATAATAATTAAAAAATCTCAATCAGACCACCTTCTTCCTTGCTATTGATGATGATATGCCCTAACCTAACTAGTTGATCATTCCACACGCATGCAGCTGCATATAAAGATATAAATTCTACTTCAAATATCCCGAGATTAACAATGATAAATATTCTTAACTATTCGAACAGGCAATTTTTGAAACATATTCTTACATTCTATTTAATCATTTAAAACACCGATGACAAGTGGCACGTGTGCTGGTGGCGCCGCGGGTGGCAAAAAGTGGCAGTCAGCTTCGCCATTGTTCGTGCTCCATGCATGGTAAACTGGGAAAAAAGTTGAGCGAGAGAACAGCAGAATGCAACGGCAAGTGACCAAACAGCTGACGCAACTTTCTATTGTAATCCTCGATGATTCCTTTTGTTTTTGGCGCGGGGACGATCTCTCACGGTGGTTTCGGCGCTGCGGCAACGCCGCGCTTAGAATATAGGTTAAGGGGGAAATTCTGTCGAGTGGGAATTGTCCTCGCGGGACACGCGCAGACTCTTTCGCAACATTTTCAACGGCCGTTACGGATGTGCGCAAGGAAAACACGGACGCGATGAATATTCGGAATTTCCGCCGGGATAATATTGTAAATTCAGCGAATTTCTACGGTATTAGACAGCTCCTGGTACGAGGCAGAATTGTATGCACCTCGCGTCGACGTTTCGTAATATCGTTACTTCTGCTGGTTTTATTGTCGCTACGGTAAGCGGGAATTTCGTATGATTAAAGCGCGCGAAATTTCGGAAATACGATTAATTTTCTTTAACTCGAACGGAGGGTTGGAAATTCTCCTAGTTTCATTCGCATAATGAAACTCGCGTAGAAGGAAATTGTTTAATAACTCCTCGCCTCTCAATGACGAAAGATGCGCTTGAATTTTCTTGACGCGGACGGTGAAGACTTTAACAAATACATATTTTGTAAGTCACACAATATGTAGATTGTCTAGTGACTGAGTGCTAATAAAAGGACATTTAGTAATTTCAAAAGTCTTTGCTTATATTTTTGTAGGACGCAGTTGGGACGTTGTATCCATTTGTTTTCTACTTAAACTACCTCCAAGGTTTGTCTTCTTTTTAAGTCAAACAAATTCATTTTGACGCTTGATTCTGTATTAAATTGATTCATATTCTGTTA
This sequence comes from Andrena bucephala, assembly GCA_947577245.1. Classification (NCBI taxonomy): domain Eukaryota; kingdom Metazoa; phylum Arthropoda; class Insecta; order Hymenoptera; family Andrenidae; genus Andrena; species Andrena bucephala. The sequence continues at coordinate 111,075,332 of OX387715.1, forward strand.
TGAAACACCCTTCTCCATGATTTTATTTAAAGTGACAAAACACCATCGAAATTGTAGTACAATACGAGAATGCGTTTTTAGTGATTAGTGCATTTTAAATAAAATCTTTTAATTTAAATTTGTTTTCATATATTTCTTTATTTGAGCATTAGTTCAGTATCAACATTCAATCAGTCAAGCGAATTTAGCGATTCAACAAATTCCCAAAATGCTACACAGGCTATTAAGAAAATTATTAAACTGTATTTATTTTTCATTTGTTGCTCCATTTGTCAGTGTCACTGTTTCATTCACTTATTAATAGAAAATATTAATGTACAAGTAACAGAAACTGCAGCTAGTACATTTTTAACGTAAAACACATTAAATGATTAATCACATTAATGATTAAACTTATTTTGTTGTATGTTTTACTTCGTAATAAAGTTCAAACAAAAATTCGCAGACTTTTGAAATAACCTAATATTTTTGTTGTAAATAAGGGTCCCTACTTTTCTTATTTCGCATTCTAACTTGAATAAAGATTTAAATAGTGACCTGTAGTGCATAGCCGAGTCCATTTTCAATCTCAATAGTCACCCCAACATGCTTTATGCTCGCTCTTCAAATGGAACAACGATATTCTTTTGAATAGATAATAATTTCCAGATAACGTTACGAAGAAAAATAATGGCACAGGGCGTAAACAGAATTATCCTTCATAGAAGTTAATTAACATCGTGTCATTAAAAGGACGATATTACGGATCCGTCATCATCCGTAATTAATTGAAATTACAGCCGGCTGACGGGGGAGCATTTTCACTGCGCGGCATTTAACCACGCAGTCATTATCCTCTATTGCGTCCAATTTCTCCTGTAATCACGCCGATACAGAGGTGTATACGGAATCTAATTTCAGTGAGGCGGAGGCGATCTGATAACGTATCAGAACACAAATCAGGCAATCGAATAGCACAGTTAACTCGATATACGGCTACATAATTGAAAGCAACATTTATTGCGTAATTATAAGTCGCGGAATGGTCTACAACGACAGTATCTTTGTTCGGATATATAGAAAAATCCCAGTTAGGTTTACGGTAATTTCTATTAAAACTTTACTAGGTATTATATTATATGCCAATAGAATAAATAAGTTCGCAATGTTGAGACAAAAATAATGCAATTACCACGAGTGAGAACAATGTTAACAAAACCTCCACTTTTCCTGTTTCATGAAAAACAATATGAGAAATTGGTCCAAATAATCGAAGAATTCAAATACAAATTTTAGGGTGACTTAATCATGATGAAGATTGATATAAAGTTGAATCTTCTCCACTTTCAGTAGGATAAATGGAGGGTTGAGAATCATAATGGTGTAACTCCAAATTTTGATAATTTAAGTTAATAACAGTTTTTAAGTCTAAAAGGCTCCATCTATTTACTTTCATACTGAATTAAATTATAACTTCATTCTGCAAGGAGAGGTTTTCTGGCAGGGCTTTAATAGATTCCGAAAATAACTGTTCCAAACTGTTATATAAAGGTTCTGACTGAAAGAATTATGAAAAACCTTTATTCTGAATAACCGTTATAAAGAACCTAAATATCAGACTATATAAGTTTAAGTTACGGTTCCTATATAGCTCCATAACTTTTATTTTTTAGGTTCTATATAAGTTCCAAAACGGTTATAGAACCGATTTAATAACTTTTATTTTTTAGGTTCCCCATAAGTTCCAATTTGGGGTTAAAATAAAAGTTATAGAGCTATATAGGAACCGTAACTTAAACTTATATAATCTGATATTTAGGTTCTTTATAACGGTTATTCAGAATAAAGGTTCTTCATAACTCTTTTAAGAACCTAAATCTTTATAATAAATTTTTATTATAATCTTTATAATAACGGTTTCAAGCCCTGTTTTCTGGTGTTCGTATAGTGGGTGCTTTTTTAATATATCGTCCACCAATCGGCCATTGTGAGTTTTGCTGACTACTAACAACGGATTTGAACTTAGATTTTCAAAATTCACAAAGGCCGATTCAATATGGTGGACGATATATTAAAAAAGCACCCACTACAGAAGAGCCACCCCAATCCTCAAGGTGCGTCTCCACCAGCGTTCACGAACTGTTCACGAACAGTATGGGAATTGAATTTCCTAGGAATCGTCTGTTCGCGAACTGTTTCGCTAGTGAGGACGCACCTTTACTTTCAATTTAGCCATATCAACGAAGTGTTTAGAATATTGAAATAACTTTTCCTACAAAACTAAAAGAATGGATTCTTATCTGCGTCTTCTGCTATTTTCTAAGAAATGTTTAATGTTCGTGTAACGAAGGCACCAAGGTCCTCAGGGGCAATCAGTTACTAAAGGCAAGAAAGCACTTAACATTCTGATTCTTGAAGCTTTATCGATCAGCGGAGCGGCTTAGAATCGAGGGATCAAGCGATCGGAATAAATGTCAATTGCATTGCGCAACGCGGCACAGTGAAACGACTTCCAGCGGCTTCATAAATTGGTGCGATGTTATTTATGGCAGGGAAGATCGAATCGGAATGACATCACCTTAAATGTTCGTTTCATTGCTCGTCTCTATTCTGTTCTACGGGTGCAGATCGTGCTTTACTAAGTAGTATCTTAAAAGCTGCATGTAATGAGAAAACGTATTTTGTTTCATAGCAAAGAGTTTACGTAATATCAATAAGATCAACATACGATTAGTTGTACACGCATCGCTTACCATTATAACTTGTTGGTAAAACATGTTGGATACTTTATGTTAGGGCGTGAAGCATTTTATAGTAATTTAAAAACAACTTTTAGGGTAAAGAGTACAATGGTTGGCCACTTAAGTAAGAGTGTCACATAAACAATGAATTATAAATGTGAATTTAGTAAATTTGAAATGGAAATCAATATAAATAAGTACGAGAAACCCCTAATAATCTAAAAATAAATATAGTTTATAAAAAAAAATCATGAATGTATAAAAATATACAAAAATGTGTTTCCTACGAAGAAATATAGTTATTGGCATGGTCAAGACAGTAATTGTCCAATCGGTTCGACAGTGATTGGCCGTTATTTGATACATAATATAACTTAAAAGAAAATGTTACCTGATTTGGTGATAGAAATAAGATTAAAATTATTCAATAAAAATGGATATATTTTATTTAGTATGTATTTGTCGTGTTTGTGTCTGTTTTTAATAGGGGGCTAATTCAAACTTTACTGTTTCACCATTAACATGGTTAAAAAACAGTCACTGGCCGTCCGGCCAATTACTATCATTCAACATTATTCATATGACATTTTAACAAATAAATAATTATTTTATAAAGTTTCAACTTTTATTTATCGATATATACCGAATATGAGAAATATACGTATTATAAATACATTAAACTATTCGCAAACTTTCAACTGTACTCTTATGGTTTTTTGATAAAATCGCTGTAATTTCCAAGCTTCAAAGCCGAGTCATACTATTTGCTTTTATATATAATCGCAGTATATAATGAGTGGAGAAATATTGATTACATCCCAAGCAAGAAAGTACAAGGAATATGAATATGTTCATTAAAAAAGGGCATAACATTGGTATTTCTTTAGATTCATTTATTTCTCAAAATAAGGCCAATCACTGTCAGGTGGCCAACCACTGTACACTTTACCCCTATATAGTAACAGATCTCTTTGTTTTATGCACAATTGACTCTGATTTAAATCTAGTATTTCTGTTTTTAACAAATACCGATATATGATACTTTCGAAATTAACTTCTTCCATTTTCTTTATTGTTAGCTTTTATTATTTTTCATGAAGAACACTGTACAAACTGTTGAGAAATTTTTAGACATTTGCTGAACATTGAAAGCGTAGTGACAAGGGAACTTCGCATGTGTGAAGTTAGCCCCCCTTTTTTCGAAAACCTAAAAAGTCTTTGTTGTACTAGTTTGTACCAGGTTTCTACCGCGTTGTACCGTTTGAAAAGATTGTTTAACTCCTTTGGTTTCCAAGAAAAATCAAAATAAGGAAAGTGTCGAGTTAAACTAGTACAACAATGACATTCTAATTTTTCGCAAAATTGTTTTTCGCTAGTGCGAATCGACAATTCCGTTATTTGGATTTTTCTCGCAAACTAAAAGAGTTAAACAATTTTTTCGAACGGTACAACGCGGTACAATCCTAGTAAAAAATGGTACTACAACAAAGACTTTTTAAGTTCTCGAAAAATGGGGGGTTAACTTCATACACATGAACTTCGCTGGTACAAAAATTCCGTTTTCTTTGAAACCTTGTATTTATCAGACAATATATTTCTGCTACCTCTTGTTTCTTCAGGATGGAAACAGATAGAAATGACAACTATCAATAAGCTCCAAGGAATCGATTAGTAATCGTACAATTTTTTGTGTCAACTGTTTTGTTGTGATGCCTGGATCGACAAATCTTGAGTTCTATTCGCGTGCTGGCCGTTTTTCTAATGTAAAATTTTCAACAAATTTGTCACTATTAGGACATAGAAACCACGTGGGTAGAGAAACAATCACTGGCGGTATTGTATATATGTGGGATAGCAAGTAGATGCAACCAATGTTAAGGATAGTTCCTCAATCTCTAGATGTCAGAACAATTGAAATGTCGTCAGACGAATTAAACCGGGCAGCATTAAATCTGTGCCATTAAATAGCGAAGAAGCTATACTGCATCAATTGCAACAGGCGTGGCATGAAAAATCTGCAAATATATTAACGAAATTGGTGCGAAGACTCTCCAGCATATGTAAGACCGTAATCCAGGTTAATTGTAAGGTCGAGTATGTAGCGTATGCCAGAGATTTCTGTATAACTTTCCAACCATATCCTCTGGCGTCAAATACTACATACGAGATTTTTATTATAGCATACATATAACCAATATAAACATCACTGACCTATTTTCACGATGTACCGTGCTGAGTATAAGTTACTGATTCCTTCACGTTTCCTGTTTTTGTTATAACTGTTTAAAAAAACATTTATACGTCTATGTTTGTATAATACTTTCATCTTACTGTTAACACAGGATATGTTCACTAAGGTTGTACGGAAACCTGTAAGACACACTGGTTAGGAAACTAATTGAAGGGTAAGGGGAAAATCTGGGAATGTCCATTTTTCGCGATTTTGCGATTTATAGCATTCTAGCTTAAGCTAGAATCTTAATAAATATTTATATAGTTTAAAAAAACATTATATTTTCAATATAAAATTAACCACTTATTTATAAATTAAATTACATTTAAGAATACATAGATGTTATCTTAATATTTTCAATATTATGCTCTAAAATTAAGCTACTTAAATTAATAAATAATCATTATCAATAAATATAAATATAAATATAAATCTTCACAATTAAAATAAAATTAAAACGTTTAACATCCAAAAAACTAACCAAATATATTATCTTATAAATTCTTAATCCTCTAAGAGATTCATATCAACCTTTCTCAAATCAACCCTCATAATTGTAATCATTAAAAATAAAAATTTTATAGGAAAATTTAAAAAAAAACATTTAAAAAATATATACAAGAAAAAATAAATGTAACTCAAATAATTCATTAAAGCACCCGGCGTTGCCCGGGTAGAACTTTGAATGACACGGAGTGTCAAGAGGGCGAAATAACGGGGAAGGGGTGGGATGTCCAGATTTCATGGTAGACTATATTTTCCGCAGGATTCTAGAAAGTAATTATGTCAAATTTGGTCCAAATTGGTTAAAAAAATTGGGAATAAAAAGTATAGATCAGTTGTGTAGTTGCAACCTGATTGAGTAACAATCATCCAAACACACTTTCACATTTATTATATTAGTAGGGTTTTGTTGGTGACAACTGGGACTACAGAACTGTTGCAAATCACAAAGGGTTATAAAGTTCAAATGCCCCCGTAAGATAACGTTAAAGATATATTGGTATACTGTTTATAAACAGGAAACGTCCACTCGGCACTGGAACAAAATACGGAATGTGCCCACTCTTTGCTTAAGCATAAGCTTCTTTCGTCAAGGTAAAACAAGAAATTATTTAAGAAGAAAATTATATAAGAAAATTAAATTCATTGAACCTTTTTCCTTTACTATGGACTAAATTATTAAAACTTAATTTTCTCGTTAAAGCTGTTTTATGACATTCCCTGCTTTCCCCCTTTACTCTTTAATTCTAAAAGCAACTCGAAAATTTAAAAAAAATCTGAGACTGCAAGAAATGCAGCGCAATTGATAATAATAATGTAACTATTTTTTTATTCGGCAATAAAACGGTCTTAAAAGTGAAAACACTCCCTCAAAGAAATTGTGAATTTTCGTATTATCATGAATATCTGCGAAACCGTAAAAGATATTGAAAAAATGTTCCACTCAAAATTGAATGGCTTTCGATAGCCTATTCTACAACATGACGATAATGAATTGTCGAAAAGGGATGCTGGGGATAAAGTTTGAAAAATAATGTTTTTCGCAAATTCATAACCGCCGCTTTATATAACATACAAAATCATAGAACTTTGAATTTAACTTCTTTTTGATATCTTTTACATTGTCGTAGATATTTCACGATAATCTGAAAAAGTAAAAACTCGCATATTTTCTTCAACCTTAGGAACATTTTATTGCCGAATAAAAAAATAATTACGTTATTAGCATCCTGAGCTACATTTCTGCAGTTTTAGATTTTTTTTAATTTTCGAGTTGCCACACTTTCCTTGTAGTAATTACAAAATTATTTCTAATTATGACGTTCAAAAAGATTCAGTAAAATATCATTATCGCTACATTAGATTGTAACATGTCGGAAATTAGTTGAAAGCAACGTCGAAAATCGAGTGTATAAAACTGAAGAGTAGACTAAACTTTGTTCCGATAGTAACACCGATGAAAGTCTTCTTCACGAAGCGATAGAGATGATTGCACGGGAAATTTCGATGCTGTACCCTCGTAAAATGTTCAGGTCATCGAGACTAATCGTCTCGAAGGAACAAGATCCCTCGTAATTGAGTCCGATACCGATTGCTCGTTGAAACAAGCTTTGATCAACGTCGTAAGTCATCGTCACCGGCAAATTGGCGCGATCGATCGGTCTCGAACCCTCGTCTTCTGACGTTTGATCACCAGTCGGCCACTGCAATTGACAATTTACTCCAACACGTGATTCCAACCCGTTCCCTTGCCCGCGCCTCTCTCTTTGGACCCTTGGCACATTATAAAGCAATATGAATGTCCTCCATTAATTTTAAATCGAAAGCAAGGCAACCGGAGGGTTTGACAAGACATTTAGTTGCTGCCATGTGCCAACTGTGGCCTCATCCTGAATTTTGTGGAACAGCTACTACTAAATAGAAGATTGGAGGGCCGTGTAAGTTCTTATAAGTGCGAGTTCTGACCCTTTATAAGGAGTCGTCCTTAAATTACGTAAGGCTTTTGGAGGGAGGGGATCGCAAATTTCTTACGTTTTTTCCAGGGGTGGGGGGAATTCAGATAACATTTTACGTCATATTTTTTAACCTAATTTTTAATATGAGTGGCTTAAAAAACGATGTTTAAATGAATTGTATAAAACTTTAAAAGAATTTTAATAACTAATCAATGCAATGTATAAAATATTACGTAAGGAAGGAGAGTGGGGTTGGAATATAAAATCTTACGAACTCTTATATTGGGTGAGGGAGGGGGTATTACATCGCCAAAATTGCTATTTCGTAATTTAAGGGTGGCCCCTAAGATACAGCTCAATATTTTCGGAAGAAGTATAGAGATTTATTTATTTTGGTTTTGTGTTTCGTTGCGCTACTTGCAATACATTTAATATCTTAGAATTATGGCAGCTTAATCAGTCTTTTGTCTTCATTCAAGATTCTGTCCTGCAAGAATAACCTGCAATATGTTTCTTAGGGTTTCATATTTTTATTTTAAATAAAGTTTCTATTTTTTACATCTGGTCTATGACAAATACGGATATATTTTTGAATCTAGGTATTCCGAATTTCTAAATTCATCATTAGTGTATTATTTTATTCGTCACTCGTGTCCTAATATGTTCTTAATAAATTAATTAAGAAATTTCTAATTTCCATATTTTAATCCGCTCAGAGCAACGTTAACCGATTTTGATTAAATTTTAAACACGTATATAACGTACCTAAATCTACAAACGGGTTTTTTGAATTTTTATTAAGGGCTCAAAAAAAAATTTTTTGCTATTCCGACCAAGTGCATTTTTTTTCAAACCGACGAATCACACCATTTAGCAAACTATTCCCTCTAGCTTCTGAAATAAACTCAAGTCGTTTGGATTAATTTGAAAAAAGTTATGCGATTTTAAAGGGTGGCCGAATACTTTTGCACGCCACTGTATGTAATTGGCGTTGTCAATTAAATCATGTCCTACTTTTTCTCTTAGGTTATTCAATTAAAAAATGCTCAACGTTTATCATAACTATGCAATAAACAGGAACAGAGAAAATAGCAGAAAGCAGAAATAGAAGATGAAGATGCAGAGGAGAATATAAAGAGAGAAGTTGAGTTAAGTTGTATTACGAATTTTTTATCTGAAAATATGATATATATAACCAATTTCTATTACCTCAGGCAACCGTTCAAAAACTTTTTGTTTTAGGGGCAGAATCGATTTTCTTGGGAAGTAAATAACTTTAAAACTCGTATAAATCTGTATTGCAATTTCTTATAAGTCTGTAAAAATATTACAAGTACATGTGTGCTTATTATAATTTTTTAATATTAATGCTATCAATATTTACTTGTAATATTTTTACATACTTGTACGAAATTGATTTTACTTCGAATCCATAAGTGGGTTCTCACGCATCCAAGGACCTTTTGTTTTGATATAATGACAGAGAAATGGCATTGAAAAATTAAAAAATCTTAATATTATACATATAAACCGTAGTTCAACTTTTAATTCCGACATATTATTATAATTGTTTCACAATTTTAGGTTGTACCTAAGTACTTTGCCGTGTTAATTCGAAAGGGCGTATCTGCAAGTTTCGCTTAAATTGAGTTATTGCCAGTTAGCACAAAAATAGTTTATCTATATGTATATTAGATAAGAAATCCATATCCGCATTGAAACTGAAGATACATCAGTTTATATTTTGGACGTATGTGAAACCACTGCCTGGTTGTTAAATAAAATAGCAGTAACTGCAAAATATTATTAATACAACTAATACAAGGCGTGACTACTGTTAATTTTTCATTGTCTTTTTCCCCGAGTTTGTCACAAATATTTAGATACCTTTTTATAGAGACTTAATATACAACTTAATCCGATTTAATATAAAATACCGATGGCATAATACAAAATACTAAAGTTATTTATCTCACAAGGAGAGGTTCCCAGGTGTCCGCCTCCAATTGCTTTGAATTTTGGATATATTATAGAGCACCGAAAAATAAGATATACGTGTTTTTTTATAGCGACCCGTTTTCATATTTAGGGGGTGAAACCAACCCCCAAATTTATAAGATTTTCAGATGTTCGTCCCCGATTGCTTTGGTTTTTGGATATGTTTTAGAGGACCGAAAAATAAGAAGTACGTCTTTTTATTTTGGCCTGCTTGAAGTTTAGGGGTTGAAACCACCCTCCAAAGTTCATAAGAATAGTTGGTGCTCGCCTCCGATTGCTTTGAATTTTCGATATGTTTTAGAGGACCGAAAAATAAGAAATAAGTGTCTTTTTATTTTGGCCTGCTTGAATGTTTAGGGGGTGAAACCACCCCCCCCCCCCCCCCAGTTATAAGATTTTCAGGTGTTCGTCCCCGATTGCTTTGGTTTTTGGACATGTTTTAGAGGGCCGAAAAATAGGTATTACATGTCTTCCTATTTTGGCCCATTTGCATGTTCAAGGGGTGAAACCGCCCCTCATAGTTACCCCCTAATAACGGTGACTGACGACAAGAACATCGTCCATACAGCAAGTTATGACGCAAATTAAATTTATATAAAGTTTTACTCCACACAATTTTTGTACCCCGTATGAACTTTGGGGGGTAATTTCACCCCCTAAATATGAAAACGGGCCGTTATAAAAAACACGTATTTCTTATTTTTCGATCCTCTAAACCATATCCAAAATCCAAAGCAATCGGAGATGAACACCTGAAAATCTTATAACTTTGGGGGTTGGTTTCACCCCCTAAATATGAAAACGGGGCGCTATAAAAAAACACGTATATCTTATTTTTCGGTGCTCTAAAACGTATCCAAAATTCAAAGCAATCGCAGGCGGACACCTGGGAACCTCTCCTTGTCAGAACCACCCTTTCACCAGATACGACCTTCGAATTAAGACGGCAGATCTGGCTTGATCGTCTCACGCCAGATATCAAAATCCGGTCTCTCTGAACTACAAAAATACCTGAAACATCGTTACCCAAATTGTATAATGTTACCCCATTACGTGAACTAAGGAAGGGGATTCTTAATCGTGCAGGTCGACGTAGCAAATACTCAGGCATCAATTATTGACTGGCACAAAGAAGAGGGGTAAAGTGAGTTAACTTCGAGAGCAACGATTATATTAGCCAATTAGCAAGCCACTTTGATTGGCTATCAGTTTGAAAATCGATCCAGACGAATCGCTGATTAATTACCCGTTGCTCGAAAACAGACGGCCAAGATATATCGTCACGCGGATCGGCTACACGAGCATCCACAGCCAATATGATCTCATTAAAGTCTATTACGAGCACGGATAACGTCCCTCCATGTGGTCAAATTGGCTTCAACGATATCCAATCGGAGGCAGTGGTGCTCACTGGGAGAAAAACAGAGGCTTAAATTGCTGCGCGACCAAGGCTGAAGTGTCTCCCAGTCAGTTGGACACATTGGGTCACGACCCTATTGAAAGGAAACTTTTGACTGCAAGAAGAAGCAGCGAGCGGATCCCCTCCGAGTTTCTTCTTCGTCTCGGCACTCGACTTTTGGATCCAACGTTGCTTTCTCCTCATCCTGCAACCCCGTCTTCTTCTCTGCTGCTCATTTTCTGATGCTGCAACTGGCGCTCTTGCGAAAAGGTGTTAGGCGGAGTGCGACTGTAGAAACTACGCGAATGAACTAGTTTTCTTGTCTCTTCGTGGTTAACGAACACCCTCGCCTGGTCTGTCTTACAATATTCCTACGTAATTACATACATACATGTATCTTGCATACTATGTTTAAATGCTAGCAGTGCAACACGCAATTTGGTTGTTTTAATGACATGAAAGCTCAAGGTAATTGTCTAAATGTGATTCCGCTGAAGATTAAGACAGTTAATGAATTTATTATTTTTCATATTGGGAGGGCCGAGATTCATAGTTGTGTATGTCACTCGCATGGTGTTTCTCGTAAAATATTGTTTTACGTTTACTGTTATAAAAAAGCCGAAATGTATTATAACCCATACAGCACACTCCGTTGCAGAAAGGTTGCAGTTACGTTGCGATGCAATGTTGCACAGGGGCGGACATAGGAAGATTCCTGCAACATTTCCTGTGAGACAATTGCTGTAAAAGCTCCGAAACGTTGCGGGACAATTGCTATAAACTCTCCGAAACGTTGCGAGAAAGTTGTTGTAAAATCTCCGAAACGTTGCGGGACAATTGCTATAAAATCTCAGAAACGTTGCGAGAAAGTTGCTGTAAAATCTCCGAAACGTTGCGAGAAAGTTGCTGTAAAATCTCCGAAACGTTGCGGGAGAATATTTCATGCAATGTTGCACAGGGGCGGACATAGGAAGATTTCTGCAACATCTCAGAAATATTACCTGCAATGTTACAATGTTGCACCGCAACGTAACTGCAACCTTTCTGCAACCTTTCTGCAACGTAGTGTGCTGTATGGGAATATGAATATGTATATGTAACCTCAGCGTCAATTTCGAGTTAACATTTTCGTATTTTTGAATCTTTTAACTTTTGAGTGATAATTGTATACTTGTAATATGTACTCATACAATCATGCTCTAATAGTATTTTCATTGAAATATAAATGTTGACATGATGAAATTTGTAGGTGAAAAAATAGTTTTGCCTTCAAACTTTTTTTCTATCTCCTTTATTTCGCGATTTATAACAAAAAATCGGAAAATAGCCGAATTTTCAGGGGTTAATTTCACCCCCTTCGAGTGAATTTTGGCAGTGAACAAAAATTGCGTTGTAATCAGGAAGAAATCCTCTACATATTCACAAAGTTTCAGAATTTTTTGAATTCTCGGGTTCGGGATCGTCTTTTGTGAGTTAAGTAGTTGCAATTTACGAAAATAAACGCTGGATAATAATAATGTATAATAATACATCCAGGGTACATATAATAAATACAGGGAACAGTTTATTCGAATAAATACGTAAAATCACAGAGTAACACTCACGAGAAAACTGTCTTCGCCCCATTTTAATAATCTTCTGTATTTCCTATTGATGTAAAGTGAACGCCAAAATCTTTCAATGGACGTTGCATGGCTTACGGCATAAAGGATACAATCGGAATCCTCCTTTGTAACGTTAGGCCACAAAGAGAAGTGGTGGAAATAAATGTCTTGGCTGACGAAATCGCGATACTTTCCTACTCTTTGGTCTGAATGCATCTCGAACGATTCCAGAACGACATGGACGTCAATTTCGCCTCTTGAGGTGGTCCTTTCACGGACGATACGGTCGATAAAACGGTCGCGTTCGCTCACTCAAAAAGGTTGTGATGACCACTGGGGCCTGGTGTACAAGCAAGCATCACACCCAGGTTGAGTGAGTCCACGTGACCGCCATTTTCTTTCAATGCTTTCTCCGATATCCTCTTCGATGCTCTATATGGTGTCCGTTATTACGTGTTCTTGTATTGTTCCAAGGATACTGTTCCTCTTTGATCGCAGCTGATCTTTCTTTAAGTGGTAGGATCGATTTGCGAGAGTTAATGGATTTAGGGAGTCGCTGAGTACTGCAGTGACGATTTCAGCAAGTCGTAGGTTTCGGCGTGACCAGAGTTACCACTTTGACCTCGGCTTTGAGATCTTCACTTCTTCCATTCGTAGTAACGATATTTCCGCATTTGCGAGTACATGTTACTAAGAAGTAGATAGGGATAACGTTTTCCCGCTAGTTTCACCTCTAATTCCTTTGCCTACTACATTCAACCATATTAGATATCCAATTCAAACTTCGTGCCCTTATAGTTCATGTTACGTGATATCGGGAGAAACAATCAAAACTTTCCCAATTTATGTAGGTTCATACTTACCAAGTTATTCTAAATTAAAGACATTTGATACGTGACAGGCCTATTGTCATTTGTTATCCAGATAAGCATTGCACGTTTTTTAACTAGTCTATTTCTATTCACTGTGCAAGATTCCTGGTATGTTCTTAAATTCAAGATACATCGATATTGTATTCGTTTACAGTTTTTTCAGTGGTGTTAAACATTAACGGTTACATCAGACACACGTGGCTTCTCATTACTCCATATTAGACTTATACAAAAGTTTCAGGAAAACTGGCTCCTTTCCATTATCGAATGTGAGGCACCACGTTTATTGAGATTATTCATATATAACATATATTGAAAATGTGAACATCACATTATATCTTCTTTATGCACAAAGCTTGGTCTATCAGCAGTGATATTAATTGTACTAATAATGAACGCATAACGTCGAAAGACTAAATAATATTTAACCCGAAAACAAATGGAACGGTATACACTATTCAATTGTTTATGCTGATAAAATTAGCAATAGAAAGTGTAAGAACCGTCTGACGTAAATGAGAATACAAATTGAAATTAATATTATAAAATAGGGGAGAGTACCGGCCGTTTTCAGTTTTTGTACTGTAACTTGGGCTACTGTTGGTAAAAATCAAGTTTCAAAGAAGTAATTTGTACTGCAAATAGTGCTTAATAAGAGGAGACGAATCGTTTTTCACAAATTTCATCGTAAAGATTAATAATTCGCAGGAATAAAAAAGTTGTAATTCGCAGCCAACGCAAAATTGTCATCCAGTACCGGCCACTCCAAGTTTTTTGTACTATAACTTGGGCTGTTGTTGGTAAAAATCAAATTTCAAAAAAGTAATTTGCAGTACAAATTGTGCTTAATAAAAGAGGATAAATTGTTTTTATTGAATTTTATCATAAAGATTAATAATTCGCTGGATTAAAAAAGTAATTCGCAGCGAACAAAAATAACTTTTGTCGTCTGAAACACTAGCGTAAACGATAAGTGCTTAGAACTCTGGTAATACTGAAAGAAAAATAACGTCGCCGGAATATGTTGCTATGGACTCTAGTATTTATTTATTTCTCAATCAATAGTACAGTTAACTAACATTAAAAGCGAGATCTAGCTGTGGCCGGTGCTGTATGACTCTCCCCTATATCTCTACAATTTCGTTGTTATTCACGCTCCGCTGATATTCAAACTGTAGTGCAGCGTTTTTTAATATCATAATATTACAATATAATTTATTTAAATTTTTTTTATTTTAATTTAGCGGCTACATGATTCGGGCGAAACTGTTCGAGGAGCACCGATTGAGGAACACTGCTCTAGTCTACTCGTTCTGCTACGAATGTTCTTATCGTAAACAACCGCCTATAAATGCAGTATCGATGCACTCTGCGTTTGAAAATACCAAGAACGTCATGTGCGGTGAACAGAAATAGAATCATTGAAAGGTAGATGCAACCAAAGCACCTCAGATAGTCCAGGTGTTTTACTCAATGGCTAGAGCACTTGACGTTAAGCCGAAGTAACTTGTATGTATATCGACAATGTACAGAAATAGAATCCTATTACATATGATCGTTTTAGTTCAGAATGATCTGGCAAGTATGCTGGAGAAGTTCGTTGGTTACATCGCAGAACACCCTGTGTAATTAAGGATGTGGTTCCAGGATGTTCTGTGGTTAAGGAGTTAAAAGTTCTGTTCAAATTAGTCTAGACTTTCCTTCACAAGATCCTTACAGTACCGATCCTACGGTAGCTCGTGTGTTAACATGCGAATCTGCTACACTGTTTCTAAGAACTTGTAAGCTCCCCACAACCTAGGATGTTATGCCACGAGCATGGATCAACTGAGAATAAGGAGGAATTTCTCAGAGACTTTCATTTAGTAATTTATATCCTCTGATTTTCTTATGGGAATTTATTTATAATCAATGCAACTTTCTGGGATTCCTCGTTAATAATTCTGCATTTACAAGTCACCTTCTATAATCTTAATTTTTTTGTTACATTTTAAAAAATTATATGCAAGGTGCAACGTGATAGGTGCATCAAATTTCAATGGTGAATTCAGCACAGAGAGACGATAATAAAATTTCTGTAAACTTATATTCGAGTTGACCTTGGTTCCGAATTTTGTGTGTACTGGACAGGGGATGGCATTTTGCAAGGGAGCATTTGGTTTTAGGAACAACCGCCATGCGCAGGGGGATAAAAATTCGTGTAGTAAAGTTATACAAAATTTACTGTCATAACGCAATAATTTCAACAAATAAATCTAAATGTTATTACTAGTGTTACTGCGTACAAAAACCTTTCCCAAATAAGTTGATGACAGTTCGGTATTGACGCTGTTCGAAAATAAAAACAGCGGGGCATTTCATGTTCCAAGATTTTTGGAATTTTCGAAAACGATTTAGGGCACTTTTGAAATCAATTTTCTCAAACACAAAGGTTTACTTGCAGAAAATTTAATTATGTATTTAAATTTAATCTACTATTTGTACTAGTATTAATAAGGAACCACCCTGTATATTCATTAATAAGGTCTCAACGCATTTCTAAATTCTTTCAATACCCATTGTTAGTTTGCTCTCTTTAATTATTAGTTATCAAAATAAATCGTAAATTATGTTATGTTAAAAATTAGTGAAACAAAATATATGAACATTATCACCTCGTGTTTAACGAATTAGCAATACAAGTAATAACATATTGCAGTAAATATACTTTGGAAGATCGTAAATGTGAAAATGCTTTTCTACTTAATTTTATTGTTGCTAGGACGACTTTGAGGGAAACCGTTTTCCTTCGTGCAGCATACGTTAGGTAAAATAGCTGCATATTTTTATCATGCTTTGGACGATTATCCTGATTCATCAATCCTTATTTGAAGGGTAAGAGTAAAAACAGGGAATGTCACAAAACAGCTTTACCGAGAAAATTAAGTTTTAATACTTTAGTACATCAGTGAAGAACCATGGTGCAATGAATTTAATTTTCTTATATAATTTTCTTCATAAATAATTTCTTGTTTTACTTTCTTTAACGTTATCTTACAGGGGCATTGGAACTAGGGCTGGGACTATTTGTCAAATTTTTGAGTATTCGAATACTCGAATACTTCAGTTGCTCAATTATTTGGCGAATATAATTCGAATATCCAAGTATTCGAATACTATTCGAATATTAAAGTATTCGAATACTATTCGAATATTAAAGTATTCGAATACTATTCGAATATTAAAGTATTCGAATACTATTCGAATATTAAAGTATTCGAATACTATTCGAATATTAAAGTATTCGAATACTATTCGAATATTAAAGTATTCGAATACTATTCGAATATTAAAGTATTCGAATACTATTCGAATATTAAAGTATTCGAATACTCATGTATTCGAATAGTATGGTGTGAATTATAAATCAAGTTCTTTAGGTTCATTTGTCAGGGTGAAATCTTGTAAGCTAATTTTGACCCACTTCACACCATACTATTCGAATACATCAGTATTCGAATACAGCAGTATTCGAATAATAACATTCGAATAGTTGTCGAATATAGCAGTATTCGAATAATATTCGAATAATATCATTCGAATACTCAAATATTCGAAGTTTATTCGTAGCATTCGAATACTTGTAAAATATTCGAATATTAAATTATTCGAATAGTCCCAGCCCTAATTGGAACTTTATCACCCTTTGTGATTCAACAAATCACGAAAAATGGATATTCTCTGTTTCCCCTTACCCTTCATATACGACCTCCAATTCTAACTCACGGAACTCTGTATGACTTGAATTTATTCAGACTTATTGTTCTCATAGAGCCTGGAAGCACACCTAAGTAATTCGAACTTGATAAAATTTAAGCTCAAGAGTGGTGGCAAATTACTTCAGAATGTCAAACATACAATCACCTGAAGTGATCGTAGAGTTAAGAGCCTAACAAATTCCACTTGTAGGCACGCTATGAAAAATTCCCGCAGTACTTTCTGCGTGATCTACCATGACGAAGTGGCTACTTTCGTGGAACTTGCATAAAGACCCCGAAATTAAAGAAGCGAATATGCTTATGCGACGAATTCTGTGCATTCGAAGAATGAATACCAACCATAAAACATTTCCTCGTTATTCTGGGGCAAAGATAGCGAGCCTGTGTACGGTGAAATACGATGGCCAATATATTAACCCTTTGCTTGCTAACTGCTCGCCAAAGAACGCAAGCTATTGTATGACTTGTGTTCAAAACATTCTAGATTTCCAACATCGTTCCCGCGTAATTGTTCATTACTTCGTCCGAGTTACACAGTCGCTGTATACTTTCCCGACTTGCTTCATTTTCAAGCTTTGATTTTAAAGCTACCTGCATAGACGTTTTCTTCTTTTGCCACGTAACTTGAAAATTTTCAATCATAAGCAGCAGGTGGGGTGGAATCAAGGAAGGAATATACGTTGAATCGAAACTTCAGGTTTCGATTTTATATTGAATTGTATTTTTTGTAAGAATTTTGATCAATTTGTTAACTGTATCACTTCTCGCCTAGAAACATCTTTTATGATTTGAAAGTTATGAAACGCAAGTTAACTCATTTTACCAGCAGGAAATATAAAGACTGACAAGGGGCGGTCCGTAAATGAGACACGTCGATTTTTTGATGACACACATCATTTTGATGAAATATTGTACAATTATTTGTTGGAGCAACTTAAGAACTATAAGTCCTGTATTTGGTTGGTGATACTTTTGAACTTTAAGAGAGAAATCTCCCATTCGCCCATTTTATTGATGCGTTTATAATTTGTAAATGACACAAGATATCGGAAAAAGATTAAATAAATGATTTTTTATGAAAATTAAACTTTATTCGCCACTCTTTATCAGAAAGTTTCATTTAAATAAATGCAAATGTATTAGTTTGTAAATTGGTTTGTAAACTGGTTAATATTGTATCCCTCATTGTTTATTCTATATCGCAGATATTATAATGTGAATAATAATTATACATCATTATACATATAACGACTATTTAAATTGTTTGATCGAGATATTGAACTGAAAATTATGGGATTTCGATAAGTCACAATATGCGCAATGACAAAAATGTAGGGAGTAAAAAAAAAAACCACCCTTACAGGATTCGAACCCGTGTTCCTTGGCTCGTGCGTAGTTAAGTGACTATACTGCGACAAAAACTGTATTTTCTGGTTAAATTATTGATTTTGTGGCAATAACACATAAGACTTTTTCATTCCTTTTACCATGGGTTACTACTTAAAAAAAGAACGAGGTCGATCCGACGACTTCATAATTTTGATGTTCAAACGCATTTTTTATAAAAGTAGCTGGCCATTCAAGCTAATATTCTGGAATTTGTTTATTCACATCGGCCCCAATATTTACTGCCCGGTTTCGTTAAAAACTCGCTCGTGCCAATCGCGTACTCCCCTCGTTAGAGGGGCGAATGCCTATAGTACGGAAACGGTAGCCATTACTGGCAAGATTCCGAGACAACGATGCGTCGAAATGCATCTAAATTCTGGCCATCCACCAGAGTGTCCGCGAAATGGCCATTCAAGTGCTAACAGCGGTACAATAAGACGACTTCGTGCGGACGTCTGAATGCCAGCGCGTTTCGCCGCCTTATTCATCCGATGGACCGGCAATTTTCCCTGAAAGAGAGGCTATCCTACGAATCCAGGATCATTTCCGTAGGGCCATCTGGTTTGCCTGATACTTAACGTATGAATATATGATGAACCACCTGACAAAGCTGGAAATAGTGTCATAATTTGAGGCATTGAGAGCAAAGACGGACTAACCCACATTGAAAAAAAATTAATTTTTCCTATTTTATACAATTAGTTTAGCCTATTGGAATATATTATTGCTACTAACTCAATTTCGCAAAAATTGTGGGTTAGTCCGATTTGCTCTTAATGCCTCATTTCTGTTCGCAGAAAATACTGGGTGCTTTGTAAATTTCAGATTTCCGTAGATAATCGAAACAACTCACATCTCAAAATTCCACTGTTTACTTAGAAGGGAAAATCCCGAATCCAAAAATTCAAAAAATTTTGAAATTTTATGAATATGCAGGGGATTTCCTCCTGATCACAACGCAAGTTTTGTTTGTTGCTCAAATTCACTCGAAAGGGGTTGAAATTAACCCCTGAAAATTCGACTATTTTCCGATTTTGTGTTATAACTCGCGAACTGTAAAAGATAGAAAAAAAGTTTCAAGACAAAAGTTACTTCTTTTAATTAGATCTATCGTTTGGTAATAAAAAAAAATATATTTTGCTGTTCACGAATTAAAATACAAAATAACCGGATTTTCAGAGGTCAATTCCACCCCCTTAGAGTGAATTTGGGCAGCAAACAAAACTTGCGTTGTAATCAGGAGGAAATCCCCTACATATTCCCAAAGTTTCAGAACTTTTTCAATTTCCGGGTTCGGGATCTTCCCTTGTCACAGATTATTTGCATTTTTTATGTTAAACTTTGATAGAGTGCTAAATTGTGATTATGGATTAGGGTGGTCCTTATTTTTCAACTTTAAAATATACAGGGTGTCCCATCTAAGACGAGACAGCCGGTTTTCTCCTAAACTATAGGAGATAAAAATATAAAAAAAATAGGCAATTGCATGGTTCGAGGGGGCCAATTAATTAGCGCGAACGAATTTTTTTATCGATTATTATTTTAAAAGATACGATGGTCAAGTTCGGTTTTTCAAATGGAACTATTTTTTTTGAACACCTGAGTTGATAGTGCGTTCCAAGACAAATTCAATAAGCTTTAATGTATACACTTTATTTTCACTGGTTTTTAAGATATTGCGCTTGCAAATTTACTGATTTTCACTGGAAGAAAACTGTCTGGTATAGCACGGACCGGGGACGGTTTTACTGGCTCCACTTGTGACACTGCCTTTTGAAATAGATACCTACCTGCCAAAGGTCTACGCCAGGCCCAAAGGCTGGACAATTTTTTTCCGTCAGAAATGCTACTTAGGTAGGTACATCTGCGGTATCGAGAAGCGCACCGTTACTTTTATTTCGCACTTGCTTCTACGCTCGGATGGCCGGTTCTTTTGGGAGGGATGCAAGTTCGATTGGTTAGGTTAGGAGGAGTGAAAGTTGCTAGACTAAATTTCAATCATAGGGAGCAGATTGTATCAGAACCATTCGGATTTGCATTCCTCACAAACGGCTGCTCTCTTGAAGCATTGCTCTTCACAGCAATGCCAACCTTCTCTCGCACGGAATACGTTAACGCTTGCTTTTGTTCTGATATTGAAGCTCGTGTTTATACTCGAGAGGACCACGCGTCGACAGCGGGCTACCCCTTTTCTTCCTGTGTCTCTCCACGAGCCGTGTTGACGGTGGATTGTAGGAGCGTAGATATCTGGATGCCAGTTATTGAATTCAGGAGACGATAGAAACATTTTATTACAAAACACACATGTACTATAATTAAAGTAAATCGTATTCCTCTCGGGCAGGAGTACTGATAATGATCGAACTTGCGCCCCACTTCGCGCAGACCAATTACACGGAGGGTAGTCGGGTCACACACTGCCCAAATGATACAGGGTAATTCTGGAGCAACGCCCGTCAAGGAGATGCGCTGGTACCCCGTGGCGAGGACAGACCTTCGCATTGCCTCACCCGATTTTTATGGTTTTTTTCCGGAAAAAGGTACGAATCCTAGGCCGAACGTAGCGAATTGAAGTCGACCCTCCGCAGTCGAGGGTGAATTATCCATTACAGCGTATTAAGAAACCCTTTTCTTCGTCGTATCGAAAGGGAAGTGGTGCCAATGGATTCCTTATGTTTTTCTGACGAAAATCATACCAAATGTCATGCAAATCGGACTACTTTGACACAAGCTATTTGTATTCCTATGTAAAAGTTGTCCGATTTACACGACATTTGTAATGATTTTCATCGGAAAACCCCAAGGAATCCATCGGCGACACTTCCATATCCATACGATAAGGAATAACGAATTGTTTTATTTCCTAAAAAGGTAGGTACAGGCTGATTCTGGTGCTACGCCCGTCACCCCGTGGCGAGGACAACACCCCGCAGTGCCCATCGAATTTTATGGCTTTCGACCCTCGAAGGGTTTGGAATACCATTAAGAAGTGAGAAATGTTCAGGATTTCAAATGTTTGCTTCTTTTCTTCATCGTATCGAAGGGCAAGTGGCGCCAATGGATTCCTGACGTACCGTCGATTAAAATCATACCAAATTTCATGTAAATCGGACTATTTTTGACCAAGTCAAGTCAGCTTGAAATGACATAAATCGATATTCCATGGAATTTCCTTCATTATGGTCCGAATTACGTCGTTCTTAGTATCAGCTTCATCGGCGAAACATAAGGAATCGATAGGTGTCGGTTTTGCAAAGATCTGATGAAAAATGCGCAAGTCGAAGATTTCTCACTCCCTATTAGGCACTCGGACCCCTTCGCGGGTGGAAAGCCATAAAATTCGGTCAGACACTGCGAGGGGTTGTCCTCGCCACGGGGTACCAGGCCGCCGCATCTCCTTCACGGGCGCCGCTCCATAATTACCCTGTATCTGGTTAGGAAATAAAATAATTCTTTATTCTTTATCGTATGGATATTGAAGTGTCGCGGATGGATTCCTTGGGGATTTCCGATGAAAATCATGCCAAATGTCGTGTAAATCGGACAACTTTTACATAGGAATACAAATAGCTTGTGTCAAAGTAGTCCGATTTGCATGACATTTGGTATGATTTTCGTCAGAAGAACATGAGGAATCCATTGGCACCACTTCCCTTTCGATACGACGAAGAAAAGGGTTTCTTAATACGCTGTAATGGATAATTCACCCTCGACTGCGGAGGGTCGACTTCAATTCGCTACGTTCGGCCTAGGATTCGTACCTTTTTCCGAAAAAAGCCATAAAATTCGATGGGCACTGCGGGGTGTTGTCCTCGCCACGGGGTGACGGGCGCAGCACCAGAATCAGCCTGTACCTACCTTTTTAGGAAATAAAACAATTCTTTATTCTTTATCGTATGGATATGGAAGTGTCGCGGATGGATTCCTTGGGGATTTCCGATGAAAATCATGCCAAATGTCGTGTAAATCGGACAACTTTTACATAGGAATACAAATAGCTTGTGTCAAAGTAGTCCGATTTGCATGACATTTGGTATGATTTTCGTCAGAAGAACATGAGGAATCCATTGGCACCACTTCCCTTTCGATACGACGAAGAAAAGGGTTTCTTAATACGCTGTAATGGATAATTCACCCTCGACTGCGGAGGGTCGACTTCAATTCGCTACGTTCGGCCTAGGATTCGTACCTTTTTCCGAAAAAAGCCATAAAATTCGATGGGCACTGCGGGGTGTTGTCCTCGCCACGGGGTGACGGGCGCAGCACCAGAATCAGCCTGTACCTACCTTTTTAGGAAATAAAACAATTCTTTATTCTTTATCGTATGGATATGGAAGTGTCGCGGATGGATTCCTTGGGGATTTCCGATGAAAATCATGCCAAATGTCGTGTAAATCGGACAACTTTTACATAGGAATACAAATAGCTTGTGTCAAAGTAGTCCGATTTGCATGACATTTGGTATGATTTTCGTCAGAAGAACATGAGGAATCCATTGGCACCACTTCCCTTTCGATACGACGAAGAAAAGGGTTTCTTAATACGCTGTAATGGATAATTCACCCTCGACTGCGGAGGGTCGACTTCAATTCGCTACGTTCGGCCTAGGATTCGTACCTTTTTCCGAAAAAAGCCATAAAATTCGATGGGCACTGCGGGGTGTTGTCCTCGCCACGGGGTGACGGGCGCAGCACCAGAATCAGCCTGTACCTACCTTTTTAGGAAATAAAACAATTCTTTATTCTTTATCGTATGGATATGGAAGTGTCGCGGATGGATTCCTTGGGGATTTCCGATGAAAATCATGCCAAATGTCGTGTAAATCGGACAACTTTTACATAGGAATACAAATAGCTTGTGTCAAAGTAGTCCGATTTGCATGACATTTGGTATGATTTTCGTCAGAAGAACATGAGGAATCCATTGGCACCACTTCCCTTTCGATACGACGAAGAAAAGGGTTTCTTAATACGCTGTAATGGATAATTCACCCTCGACTGCGGAGGGTCGACTTCAATTCGCTACGTTCGGCCTAGGATTCGTACCTTTTTCCGAAAAAAGCCATAAAATTCGATGGGCACTGCGGGGTGTTGTCCTCGCCACGGGGTGACGGGCGCAGCACCAGAATCAGCCTGTACCTACCTTTTTAGGAAATAAAACAATTCTTTATTCTTTATCGTATGGATATGGAAGTGTCGCGGATGGATTCCTTGGGGATTTCCGATGAAAATCATGCCAAATGTCGTGTAAATCGGACAACTTTTACATAGGAATACAAATAGCTTGTGTCAAAGTAGTCCGATTTGCATGACATTTGGTATGATTTTCGTCAGAAGAACATGAGGAATCCATTGGCACCACTTCCCTTTCGATACGACGAAGAAAAGGGTTTCTTAATACGCTGTAATGGATAATTCACCCTCGACTGCGGAGGGTCGACTTCAATTCGCTACGTTCGGCCTAGGATTCGTACCTTTTTCCGAAAAAAGCCATAAAATTCGATGGGCACTGCGGGGTGTTGTCCTCGCCACGGGGTGACGGGCGCAGCACCAGAATCAGCCTGTACCTACCTTTTTAGGAAATAAAACAATTCGTTATTCCTTATCGTATGGATATGGAAGTGTCGCCGATGGATTCCTTGGGGTTTTCCGATGAAAATCATTACAAATGTCGTGTAAATCGGACAACTTTTACATAGGAATACAAATAGCTTGTGTCAAAGTAGTCCGATTTGCATGACATTTGGTATGATTTTCGTCAGAAGAACATGAGGAATCCATTGGCACCACTTCCCTTTCGATACGACGAAGAAAAGGGTTTCTTAATACGCTGTAATGGATAATTCACCCTCGACTGCGGAGGGTCGACTTCAATTCGCTACGTTCGGCCTAGGATTCGTACCTTTTTCCGAAAAAAGCCATAAAATTCGATGGGCACTGCGGGGTGTTGTCCTCGCCACGGGGTGACGGGCGCAGCACCAGAATCAGCCTGTACCTACCTTTTTAGGAAATAAAACAATTCTTTATTCTTTATCGTATGGATATGGAAGTGTCGCGGATGGATTCCTTGGGGATTTCCGATGAAAATCATGCCAAATGTCGTGTAAATCGGACAACTTTTACATAGGAATACAAATAGCTTGTGTCAAAGTAGTCCGATTTGCATGACATTTGGTATGATTTTCGTCAGAAGAACATGAGGAATCCATTGGCACCACTTCCCTTTCGATACGACGAAGAAAAGGGTTTCTTAATACGCTGTAATGGATAATTCACCCTCGACTGCGGAGGGTCGACTTCAATTCGCTACGTTCGGCCTAGGATTCGTACCTTTTTCCGAAAAAAGCCATAAAATTCGATGGGCACTGCGGGGTGTTGTCCTCGCCACGGGGTGACGGGCGCAGCACCAGAATCAGCCTGTACCTACCTTTTTAGGAAATAAAACAATTCGTTATTCCTTATCGTATGGATATGGAAGTGTCGCCGATGGATTCCTTGGGGTTTTCCGATGAAAATCATTACAAATGTCGTGTAAATCGGACAACTTTTACATAGGAATACAAATAGCTTGTGTCAAAGTAGTCCGATTTGCATGACATTTGGTATGATTTTCGTCAGAAAAACATAAGGAATCCATTGGCACCACTTCCCTTTCGATACGACGAAGAAAAGGGTTTCTTAATACGCTGTAATGGATAATTCACCCTCGACTGCGGAGGGTCGACTTCAATTCGCTACGTTCGGCCTAGGATTCGTACCTTTTTCCGGAAAAAAACCATAAAAATCGGGTGAGGCAATGCGAAGGTCTGTCCTCGCCACGGGGTACCAGCGCATCTCCTTGACGGGCGTTGCTCCAGAATTACCCTGTATCATTTGGGCAGTGTGTGACCCGACTACCCTCCGTGTAATTGGTCTGCGCGAAGTGGGGCGCAAGTTCGATCATTATCAGTACTCCTGCCCGAGAGGAATACGATTTACTTTAATTATAGTACATGTGTGTTTTGTAATAAAATGTTTCTATCGTCTCCTGAATTCAATAACTGGCATCCAGATATCTACGCTCCTACAATCCACCGTCAACACGGCTCGTGGAGAGACACAGGAAGAAAAGGGGTAGCCCGCTGTCGACGCGTGGTCCTCTCGAGTATAAACACGAGCTTCAATATCAGAACAAAAGCAAGCGTTAACGTATTCCGTGCGAGAGAAGGTTGGCATTGCTGTGAAGAGCAATGCTTCAAGAGAGCAGCCGTTTGTGAGGAATGCAAATCCGAATGGTTCTGATACAATCTGCTCCCTATGATTGAAATTTAGTCTAGCAACTTTCACTCCTCCTAACCTAACCAATCGAACTTGCATCCCTCCCAAAAGAACCGGCCATCCGAGCGTAGAAGCAAGTGCGAAATAAAAGTAACGGTGCGCTTCTCGATACCGCAGATGTACCTACCTAAGTAGCATTTCTGACGGAAAAAAATTGTCCAGCCTTTGGGCCTGGCGTAGACCTTTGGCAGGTAGGTATCTATTTCAAAAGGCAGTGTCACAAGTGGAGCCAGTAAAACCGTCCCCGGTCCGTGCTATACCAGACAGTTTTCTTCCAGTGAAAATCAGTAAATTTGCAAGCGCAATATCTTAAAAACCAGTGAAAATAAAGTGTATACATTAAAGCTTATTGAATTTGTCTTGGAACGCACTATCAACTCAGGTGTTCAAAAAAAATAGTTCCATTTGAAAAACCGAACTTGACCATCGTATCTTTTAAAATAATAATCGATAAAAAAATTCGTTCGCGCTAATTAATTGGCCCCCTCGAACCATGCAATTGCCTATTTTTTTTATATTTTTATCTCCTATAGTTTAGGAGAAAACCGGCTGTCTCGTCTTAGATGGGACACCCTGTATGTTGTTCGACCCTCTTAAAATCCTCTATTTGACAAAAAAAAAATTTCCGTGTTTTTTATTTGTATATTTTGATATATAAAGGTTGCTCAAGGACTTTATATTTCGCATGTAGGGGAGACCGGAGCAAAATCGGGACGTTAAGAATAAAATCTCATAACTTTGACATTATCAAGTAAAAAACAAATTGCAATTGGGATTCATTAGAATAAACTCTTTTTTAAATAATAGTATATATCCAATTTGTTTAATAGAAGGAAAAATACAAAAAAATAATGATTTAAAATATGATCCGTTTTTACGATTTTACACCGTGGCCTAGGTAAAACCGGGTACCATACTAGATACTGGCCCTAGCACCTATAACAACGAAACTCATCCAATTCTCCAGTCCCCCAACGAGTTAGAACAAGCTGTAAAGGAAAATTTTTGTTTTTTTTAAATTTATACCAAAATAGTAATATTTCATTGCCGTTGAGCGACCTTCAATCCTTAATATATTTTAATGAAATTTTAGACGAAATTCTTTTAAACTATTTGGAAGCTTCTGAGAGGGTCAGAAGAAATTTTTAAAAAATTTAATTTTTTACCATACATATGTATAAGGACCACCCTATTATGGATGTATTACCTTTTTTTGCTTCTGAAGTTAATAACACAATAATTAAAACAGAATTTCGTTACGTCCAAGCATTCCAAAGAGATTTAAACAGTCTTACAACAGTTTCTGCTACACGGAAAGACGTTCATTGCTTGGACGGAATATGTTCCCGCCAAAAACTATAACCTGTGTTTTCGCATCAACAAAAATGATGCACAACAACAGATGCACCCATGAGACTTGGTTCGAGAAATATTCGACCTATGCTCGTCCGTTCGTGTAGAAAGTCAATGGTTTGCGAAATATTTAGCAATGAAAATTGTGTTTCACTGGTGAAGACAGTTGCCTTAAGAGCTTATGACGTCAATTTTTTTTTGACCAGCGTCTTAGCTTCGCAATCTGACAATCTGAACACACAGGCAACAATTAAAAAAACAATCGAAAGATGTTCCTAACGGATTTTCAGAACAAACGTGATAACCATTCGAGTTTCCTTGGTGATAACTTACCAAAGATGAATAATAGCAATTGTGACATACTCTTTGGTCTAAAATGCCCCTGCAGATTTCACATTGTCGTCCATTTCGTCGGGAGAGCGACGAAGGGGCGCAGGATGGCTGGAAGTAAGGGGATTATAGAGCTACAAATCCCGGAAGAAGAAAGTAATCGAAGGCTGCCAGAAGACGGCGGAATGAAATGAAGCTGCGGAGACAATGACGCTTCGAGGAGTTGGATTACAGAAACAGGAGATGAGATTTCTGGGATTGCCAGCTAAGAGGAATTGATTGGCTAAGATTCTTTATGGGGGAATATACAATCGAGGAAGTTAATTGAGAAAAGCTTAACGTTACAATTGCCAAGATTCTATCTGACTATTCCAAAGGTATTTCTATTAGCACCACGAAGAGCTACTTGAAATAGCATTTTTATTAATATCCCAGACAAATCTGCATTCAGGTATACAATCCGGAGTTTGTTAACACCAGAACTACCTTCAATAATTAATGTATACGTACTTTTATCAGTCAAAATGATTGTTTTTTCTTTTTTTTATAAAAAACGTTACGAAAGGAAAATAATTCTTTATTCATATTCTTAAAATTTTTATATTGTTAAGAAATATATACATAATATTATACACTTGTTTCATACATAAAAAGTAAATTTATTACCATATTTATTACCATTTAAATTTATTACCATATTTAAATCCAGTTATTGTGACTGGTTTGTTAGTTCTAGTGTTAATCATCTTTGTTACCTTTACATCTCTTTTTTAGCGCTTTATTGCAGTCTCTGCAGACAGTGGCACAGATATGTATATTCCAATTCAATTGCTGCATGAAAATGAAAAGTCAATTTCATCTTGTGTACATCGATTTATATGTAGGGGAAAGGTGGGATAGTTGATCATCAGGGATACATGATCACGTTAGTTTTTTAATTAATATAGTGGTAATTTGGGCCTGCTGTCGCGTTATCGTGGTAATGTTTGCATTATCGCAACACTTCATGTTGCAGTTTTCTTTCGGGAGCATAGAATAATGTAGTTAGTAGCTTCGATCTTATTTGCAGCCGAAAAGTAAATATTTCGGTCACCTTGATCTTCCTCCTTTTCGACTGAATGTTGCATTTTCAACGATTTAAAATATATTAAGTAAAAACAGCCATTTCTGGTCTATTAATGCTATTTATTGATTCAACTAAATATTCAAGGTAAGTTTAGTTTTTCACCTTTTTCAAATCGAGTGCATTGAGGGATACTTGATCAGTATGTGAGGCGGGATACTTGAACAGCTGAAATGCCCCAGAAAAAACCATAGAACGGCTAATGAAACAGAAAAATACGGCAAAGAAAGTGAGAAGGAAAATCTTTTCTTCGTCGATGTCTGAATTAAATGATATCTAACAATAAGTGAAATGTCTTTTAAGAATGCATTTATGTTGTTTTATGTCATAGAGTTTTATGTCGTTCTTCGGTTTTATTTTTTCAGTAATTCTTTCAAGTTAGTTATAGTTTACTTTCCATTTATGATATTCCTTTATGTCATGTTATTGAGTAAGATAATAAATATTTTTTAGAAAATTAATGTGTTATTTACTCTTAAAGTTCACTGATCAAGTCTCCCAAACCTTTTGATCAAGTCCCCCCTTTAGTGGGAGATACTTGTGCATAACGTCACTGCCGGAAAATGTTTAAATTCAGTCATTAAAATTAGTTTTCACCTCTCAAATTTGTACAAGTATATTGAGAATACTCTCAGAATCGCAACTTAAGTAATTAAATAGAAACAAAGCAAAGCATTATTATTATTTTAATAAAATAGCAAAACTGTGATCAACTATCCCACCTTTCCCCTATATAAAATTTTACACATATCCTTTCTTTGCATGTTCATACGCTTGTAATCGAGGAATATCGTCGCAGACTACAGGACAAAAATTACTTCCTTTTTTATTTTAATAAAATTGTTGATGAGTTGAAATACAGAGTTAGCAAAAATGACTAAAGTTATTTTTTAATTTCCCATGAAATCTTTTTATACTCATGTATGCATTGCTTTATGAATCTCTGCTTATATCTTAGATACAGAATAACTCGTGAGTTATAAATTTGATGTAAATAACGGGTGTGCAAATCGAAAAACGGCACAGGGATAAGGAGTTATACCCAATCAGGAGGCCAAAAAAGGCGAATGTTTGTGATTTTTTTTGCAAAAGTGGAAGCATATAATTTTACTGAAACTTTTTACACTTAAAAGAGTAACATTTAAAGAACATTTAGTAATTTTTTAGTAGAAAAATATTTACGTTTATAATAAAATTACAACCGATATCCAAGAAGCCTTTTTAAAAAGTTATTTTGGGGTGAGCACTGCCATTCGGAACCAGATTATAAAAAATTTAAAGCAAAAAAGATTTCGTTAGTATATTAATGTATCCCCTGATTCACGGATGGAATTTCCAAAATATTAATTCAAAACAAAACGGCAGCTATTTAAAGTTGAAGTTCTGACTTTTTGCGTGATTTTTGCGCAAAAAAATCAGGGCTTCAACTTTAAACAGCTGCCATTTTGTTTTAAATTAATATGTCGTAAATTCACTCTGTAAATCAGGTGCCACTAACAAAACCTTTTTTGTTTTTTGATTTTAGTTAATCTGATTCCGAATGGCAGTGCTCACCCCAGAACAACTTTTTAAAAAGACTTGGATGTCGATTGTAATTTTATTACAAACGAAAATATTTTTCTACAAAAAATTACCAAATGTTCTTTAAACGTTGCTCTTTTAAGCGCAGAAAGTTCTGTAAAAATATATGCTTCCGCTTTAAAAAAAAAAAATCGCAAACATTCTCTTCTTTTCGGTCTCCTGACTAGGTACAACCCCTTAATAAATGACAACTTGATTTCTAAAAACGTGAATTACATTGGTTACGTACATTCGATTTATAAATTCAACGTTGCATCACAATAAACATCCACGACTTTTAAACTCGAGAATCAATCGTCAAATTTTTCCCCCTATTTTCTAGAAGAATCTCCGTTCTAGATTTCAGTTCTAGAAGAATAGGTTTTCTTAAAACTCTGAATACACAAAACATTATACCGAATGCATTTTCTACGATCCGGAGTGCTTTTAGACTCCAGACAATCGAAAGTTAAATGCTCGGTTCTAAAAACTCTTCAATTGAATGCCTGTGTATGGTTTCATTAAATAGTAGTATTTAATTTTTATTTACATTGTTAAATCGAATGTTAGATGAAATAGACAGAAGGTGTTTGGAATAAAC
Organism: Andrena bucephala; assembly: GCA_947577245.1. Lineage (NCBI taxonomy): Eukaryota > Metazoa > Arthropoda > Insecta > Hymenoptera > Andrenidae > Andrena > Andrena bucephala. The sequence goes on from OX387715.1 coordinate 111,106,047, forward strand.
GGGATGCACGAGACAGACTGAAAGGAATGAATGCTACAACTACGAAACGAAATAAAATGTGTAGAAAGCAGACAAACGAGGTCGTAGCTTGATAACTGAGGGAAACACGGACCGCTAAAAGGAGGGCAAGAGCCACGGAAGAAAAAGGTCAACGCGTATTTGTCCACGCTTTGCCTGAAGATAACAAGGCTGAGTTTAATAGAAGCTGCGGAAGGACGTCTCGTTGGAAATGCTTCTTTCGAAGGCACGGTTAAAACGGATTACAAGGGTCAGCCGAGTCGTTTCTCCTTCAAAGTTACAAAGGAATATTTAATGGCAGAATAATTTCGCCTCTAACGTCGTCGCTGCAGTGGCATTCGCTTTGAAGGTCTTCGGATAGACTTTCTCGGTGTGTTTGCAACTTGCGTCGTATTCCGCGTGAGAAATTCTGGCATAATTAAAGAATATAAGGAGAAGTGCTGATTACATCTTTTATGGACGAATCTAGTAGGCATTCGAAGAGGTAAACATTTGTTCCATTCTGCATACTGCTCTATGCAAGTTAAGTTTAGTTGCTAAAATTTATAAAATTCAATTAACCTAAAATACATTTCTAAAATTCAACTACTTCGATTTAAACATTTTAATGAAATTAAATACTAAATAAATCTACACAATCTTCACAGTTATAGAATTCAATTATTCTTAAATACATTTATGAAACTAGCTAAAAATCTAGTAGAAATAATACTTGGTAGTTTTAACTTTTTCGTTATATATGCATTTTTAACGTTTCTCGTGCGTTGCAATATTTACAGATATTTAGAGTAATTAGCAACTAGGTATGTACTGCCGTCTAGTGTCTGGCACGAAGCAAATGGAAACAGATCACTTCACTACCAAAGGATATTAATTTTGGATATTAAGATTGGTGCTGTTATCGATTAACAATTAACAGAGATTTTACAATAATGAAAGAGCTCGTCAATTAATAAAATTTTACAATATGAAAAGCTTGAAATGCTAAAATGATCAGTGCTACAAATCAGTCGACATATTTGAAGCAATCGGATATGTTGATTACGAAAGAAAATTTTTTACATTGTAAACAAAATTACACCACACACACAAACTTAAATAGCAAACAATACAAAGTTGAAAACATTTTGAACATTTCAAACTTTATAGAGTTAGAGATATGTAAACCAATTAAAATTTAGAATGATGATTAATTACAAAATTAAATACTCTGAATCTTCAAGAATACAATACTTGAACTATATAGAGGGTGATTTATAAACGCATATCAATACTTCAGGAGGCAAATCTACACATTAATATAATTAAAGACTTTTTACTTATTTGAATACACAATTGTTTTTAAGTGGCCCTAAAAAGTAAAAGTCTCATGGGTTAACGGGTTAACTTCGAACATTTTCCTTAAACATCCACAATTCAAATACCCAGATATGTTCATATGACGTTTTTATTTAGTACTTAATTTTTACTTATTGCTAATTTTACTTTTTATTAGTGTATAGATTTACTCATTGAAGTATTGACACGCATTTATGAATCACCCTGTATAAAATGTTAGAGAAAATACTCTATAATTTTAATATACACTACAAATTTATTGAAAGCATTGGGTGCTTAATATTGTACCAAAAATATTGGTTATTAGCTGTTGTGTAAAAAATATTTTATTCGATACTAGGAGGAACTACATCACTGGATAGAAAGAATTACAATATTAGATATTGTAGTAAAAGACCTAAAACAGTAGGAATGCAACACGGACTAAATTTGAGTACTGAAAATTCCGAATATGTAGCATTTGGCACATCAAGAAACTGTAAGCAGTCAAGTCACAAATTGAACGTTCAGAACATTAAAGTAAGCAAAAAGTGCAAAGTATTAAATTTCTATTTCCTATCATGTTATGCCCCAGTTACTCAGAACTCTGCTGAAAAGCTCTTTAATTATAAACGAAATCACTTGGTACAGTTGAATCATATCCTTGAAAACGATCCCCAAGGAGGAACTCGTTAAAAAATGCAAACGTTTCATCCGGCCTGACACTTTTCCCAATTAACTTTCAGCACCATGGGATCGTTCTCTATACCTTCATCATTTCAATCAAAGTACAAGACCTCAAACCCTTCCACCTGCATTTCAGCTGTCAAGAGATTTCAAATCAAATTTCACCACACACGACATTATCGAAATATCGTACGAAAATTTACGAGCGATTCGGAACCCAAAGTGTCGTATAACTATACCTAGATCGAAACTCAATACATACTTCAGATGATATTTTTAATCGAAAGTAATTTTGACCGATTTTTACACGTCTTGAATTTCTAAATGAATTTTTATCTCTAGAATTACTATCCCCATTGCTATGGTCTTTTTTCATTTTTATTTAAGAAGGTTTCAAATCGTTTGTTAACTTACACTCGCTGGCTACCTTTCTCCAATTTTCAAACTATTCATTCTAATCTGAAAACCTTTAAACTGCATTTATTAAATAAAAAAGAGATAATTCAATGATTCAATTTTATTACGATAATTATGAAATACTATTGACATGTTAGCCTTACGGGTAGTAGTAAATCACTCACGTGACAGCGACATATAAAGTGCTAACCGTAAAGGCATTTCTACAACGCAAAAATTGTAATAAATTCATATTTCAGAGTTTTATATACATACAGGGTGTCCCAAAAATGTCGGAGTTCCTTGAAGGGGGTGATTCAGGGGGTGATTGCAAACAACTTTTTCCTTTGCGAAAATTCTCTCCGAGGTTTCGTTAACGAGATAATAGCAAAAAGCACCGACCAATCAGAGCGCGCGCCTTCCGCCCGAGCTCCCGCGGTAGCGTTGGCTACGCGGTAGGCGGCCGCGCTTGTACTACGGACGTACGAACAAGCAAGTCGACATGCATCGAAGGAAATAATAATTATTTGAAGCGAGAGGACAAGAAATACGTACATTTCGTTTTCAAATAAAGCATAAAAGAAAAGGTAATGTAGCAGAAAATGTACGACATGTGATCGTAATTCGTTATTGAGGTAAAAATCCGTAGTTTAATAACGGCCAACCCAACTAAATTTAAACAATAATATTAGGTGTATGAATAAATTCTTTCCGACTGGATTTACATAATCAGTACAAAGCTACTGAATTTCTATCGCGGTGGTATTTTTCATATTTTTTAAATCGAACTTTTATTGTACCCTAAAATCGGAAAGAATTTATTTCTACACCTAATAATCACCAATAAATTAAATAAAACTCACCCATTCGGACATTCCTTTCCTTCTTTTTCGGAAACCTTTTTTTGTGTCACTGGATCACTGTACCGATCCTGGTCATCGGTGGACGAAAAGATTTATGGTAGGGTAGCGCCCAGTGCTCAGCTGATCGCAGGTATTCGCAGGACACCACCCGAAGGTAAGGGTCGCAACGTCAAGTGCGTCCGGGTTAATGTACCGAATATTCATTTCACTCCACTGATACTAACACTGATCACTTAATTTATTTTCTACGGAACGTGTTGTTCCTACGTTATAAAAATTGGTGGCCCCGAAAGGGGCCGATTACTGTTAATTGAACAGTTGCTCAATGTGGGCACCCTCAGCGTCTATGCACGCCTCCGCCGAGTATAATCGAGACGCCAAAAGTCTGATCGTTCCCTCGTTCGGGGTTTCGATGCGCGGGTACTCCACTGCCAACGCTCGCACGGTAGCACTCGCGTTCCCGTCGTTCCGCGCGTACACCCAGAACATAGCGTAATACTCTTCGGCGGAGTACATTTCTGGGCCGAGATTACTAGCTGACTGACAGGATTTTTTCCCAAGTAACTTCCTCTACCCCCAAGTAGTTTCTCTCATTCCATTATGAGTTTACTCCCACCAGGACAAGAGGCTTTAGGTAAAAAGAAGCCAGCACATTTTCGGAACACACGTGTTTTGCAGAAGTGCAACGAAAACTTTCACAAAAGCCCGCGCTCCGTCCTTCCACTGCCAATGTACCCATTGCTTCGAGATAGAAAACAGACACCACGTGTATCGGTTCGAAAGGGTCCGAAGGGAAGAGACGCAGAAAGTCTTCGAGTTGCTATAAAGAAGAAAATACATACCATTCCTGTTTCCCCTTTCTGACACCCTGAGTTCACGTCTGCTACGAGGCGGAACCAATTAAGTCATAAATTATCCGAAACTGTAGGAAACCGTTCTCTACCGCCGACTTGCGGGATAATACGGTCATACCCCGCGACCCTGGCGAAATGCTCTGGCTGATGAGCCTGATTAATTTTGGAGAACTAGAAATTACAGAGTATTATCCAGCATCAATACGTCTCGCGGAGAGACACAGGAAAAGAAGGGTAGTCCGCTGACTGCGCGTAGTCCCGCCTGCTTCGTCCTACCCTCAAATTAAAGACGGATCTCTTATCTCTCGAGTATAAACACGCGCTCGAATTTCAAAACACAAGCACGCGTCGACGTATTCGGTGCGAGAGACTGTGGGCTTGAAGTCCCATTGGCCGCAAACTAACCAATCGGGCCTGCTTGTCTCTCGTGTCTAAACACGCGCTCGGATTTCAAAACAAAAGCACGCGTCGACGTATTCGGTGCGAGAGACTGTGGGCTTGAGGTCCGATTGGCCCTGCATCCCTCGCAAATGGCCACTGTCCTGAAGAGGCCCTCTTCACAGCAATATCTCCTCCCCAAAGCCCACCTTCTCTCGCACCGAATACGTCGACGCGTGCTTTTGTTTTGAAATTCGAGCGCGTGTTTAGACACGAGAGATAAGCAGGCCCGATTGGCTAGTTTGGGACCAATCGAACCTCAAGCCCACCTTCTCTCGCACGGAATACGTTCTTGACCGTCGACTCAAGGAACAATACGGTCATAAACCGCGACCTTCTTTAGACTACGTTGACGATCAACGCAGTTAGTTTTTACGATTGATCAGAAGTAATACGAAACGTGGGAAGTCTGGCAATCGAAAGAATTAAAGTACATGGCCGATCACGGGTGTTTAAAATTTATGACCGGGCCTTCTTACTTCCATCCTCCTGACCCATCCATAACCTCTTCTAATGAAAAATGCCCACCACCTTCTCGTGGCTTCCATTGAGCAATGACACTTTTTCAACAAACAATCAAGATAAGGACAAGCTGGAACTTACACATCTGATTATTATAAAAACAGTGTCATTGGCCAAGAGTGGGTTAGTAAAATTCTCCTGCAATTCTTCTGTCGACCTGTTATTTGATCTCACTGAAGAAATATGGGGTTGTAGCGGTACGGTCAGGTGACTGTAATCGCGCGCGGTTGCTTTACCTGAGACGGGGCGCAGGACTTTTCGATGTCATTGACGTATTCCGTGCGAGAGAAGGTGGGCTTGAGGTTCGATTGGTCCCAAACTAGCCAATCGGGCCTGCTTATCTCTCGTGTCTAAACACGCGCTCGAATTTCAAAACAAAAGCACGCGTCGACGTATTCGGTGCGAGAGAAGGTGGGCCTTGGGGAGGAAATATTGCTGTGAAGAGGGCCTCTTCAGGACAGTGGCCATTTACGAGGGATGCAGGGCCAATCGGACCTCAAGCCCACAGTCTCTCGCACCGAATACGTCGACGCGTGCTTTCGTTTTGAAATCCGAGCGCGTGTTTAGACACGAGAGACAAGCAGGCCCGATTGGTTAGATTGCGGACAATGGGATTTCAAGCCCACAGTCTCTCGCACCGAATACGTCGACGCGTGCTTGTGTTTTGAAATTCGAGCGCGTGTTTATACTCGAGAGATAAGAGATCCGTCTTTAATTTGAGGGTAGGACGAAGCAGGCGGGACTACGCGCAGTCAGCGGACTACCCTTCTTTTCCTGTGTCTCTCCGCGAGACGTATTGATGCTAGATAATACTCTGTAATTTCTAGTTCTCCAAAATTAATCAGGCTCATCAGCCAGAGCATTTCGCCAGGGTCGCGGGGTATGACCGTATTGTCCCGCAAGTCGGCGGTAGAGAACGGTTTCCTACAGTTTCGGATAATTTATGACTTAATTGGTTCCGCCTCGTAGCAGACGTGAACTCAGGGTGTCAGAAAGGGGAAACAGGAATGGTATGTATTTTCTTCTTTATAGCAACTCCAAGCCTTTCTGCGTCTCTTCCCTTCGAACCCTTTCGAACCGATACACGTGGTGTCTGTTTTCTATCTCGAAGCAATGGGTACATTGGCAGTGGAAGGACGGAGCGCGGGCTTTTGTGAAAGTTTTCGTTGCACTTCTGCAAAACACGTGTGTTCCGAAAATGTGCTGGCTTCTTTTCACCTAAAGTCTCTTGTCCTGGTGGGAGTAAACTCATAATGGAATGAGAGAAACTACTTGGGGGTAGAGGAAGTTACTTGGGAAAAAATCCTGTCAGTCAGCTAGTAATCTCGGCCCAGAAATGTACTCCGCCGAAGAGTATTACGCTATGTTCTGGGTGTACGCGCGGAACGACGGGAACGCGAGTGCTACCGTGCGAGCGTTGGCAGTGGAGTACCCGCGCATCGAAACCCCGAACGAGGGAACGATCAGACGTTTGGCGTCTCGATTATACTCGGCGGAGGCGTGCATAGACGCTGAGGGTGCCCACATTGAGCAACTGTTCAATTAACAGTAATCGGCCCCTTTCGGGGCCACCAATTTTTATAACGTAGGAACAACACGTTCCGTAGAAAATAAATTAAGTGATCAGTGTTAGTATCAGTGGAGTGAAATGAATATTCGGTACATTAACCCGGACGCACTTGACGTTGCGACCCTTACCTTCGGGTGGTGTCCTGCGAATACCTGCGATCAGCTGAGCACTGGGCGCTACCCTACCATAAATCTTTTCGTCCACCGATGACCAGGATCGGTACAGTGACCCAGTGACACAAAAAAAGGTTTCCGAAAAAGAAGGAAAGGAATGTCCGAATGGGTGAGTTTTATTTAATTTATTGGTGATTATTAGGTGTAGAAATAAATTCTTTCCGATTTTAGGGTACAATAAAAGTTCGATTTAAAAAATATGAAAAATACCACCGCGATAGAAATTCAGTAGCTTTGTACTGATTATGTAAATCCAGTCGGAAAGAATTTATTCATACACCTAATATTATTGTTTAAATTTAGTTGGGTTGGCCGTTATTAAACTACGGATTTTTACCTCAATAACGAATTACGATCACATGTCGTACATTTTCTGCTACATTACCTTTTCCTTTATGCTTTATTTGAAAACGAAATGTACGTATTTCTTGTCCTCTCGCTTCAAATAATTATTATTTCCTTCGATGCATGTCGACTTGCTTGTTCGTACGTCCGTAGTACAAGCGCGGCCGCCTACCGCGTAGCCAACGCTACCGCGGGAGCTCGGGCGGAAGGCGCGCGCTCTGATTGGTCGGTGCTTTTTGCTATTATCTCGTTAACGAAACCTCGGAGAGAATTTTCGCAAAGGAAAAAGTTGTTTGCAATCACCCCCTGAATCACCCCCTTCAAGGAACTTCGACATTTTTGGGACACCCTGTATATATATATATTGTATATACAGGGTGTTCGACTATTGCTGGGAGAAAATTTAAGGGGTGATTCTAGACACCAAAATAAGACGAAAATCAAGAATAACGATAGTGCAGTTGAGGCTTCGTTTGTTAGTTATAAGCGTTTAAAAATTGTGTATATTCAGCCCAAAAGCAGGCAACCCGCGCGCGCTGGTGTCACGCTGGTGAAGTTAGGAGAAGGGTCGAGCAGTGGTGATCATAGCCATGGAGTTACTTACCTCAGAGAAGCTACGATGTAATTTACGACACTATTCTGCGACACTTAATCCAAAATTAAAGGATATCGTTGAATTACACCAGATTGCCTACTCGCTAAAATCCATTATTTCCACTATATCCACTGCAGTCCATAACACTATCGGGACACACACGCGCACAAATCACGCAAAACACAGAATCACACCACCCCCAAAAAATAAAAAAAACATCAGATCGCTTGCGCTATAAAAAGAAGATGGAAAAGGTCGAAAATCACATGCTTGACTTGGAGCATTTTTAAAAAAAATATATTTTTTCAAGATCGGTTTCGATCAAGTACTAGACTATAGTCTTAAGGGGAGTTTCCGGTCTAACAATCGATTTTTTTATTTCATTTTTCGTATATTCAACCTTTCAAGAATACGTGTTTAAAAGGTTTTTTTTGAAATTCGTAAAATTTCTGAAGTTATAGGCATTTGAGTAGCACCACTCGGCGCTCACGTGAAACTTTAAACGCGTTTTTCTCGAAACAGTGTTCTTAAAATCGGTGGAACCTATATCTCGAAAAGTTTATAACATTTTTTGTTTTGAAGAATATACTTTTGGCTCGTGGAAAAACCAGTAAAATTATAAAAAAAATGTGAAAATTTGTCATTTTTAAGGGTGTTGAAAGGACGAAATATATAAAAAAGTGATTTCAAACTTCAAGTGTCCTTATTTTCTCAAAAAATATCATTTTTTATAATTTGTACTGCTAAGTCCACGAGCGAATTTCATGCTCTTTAATAATCCGGCGTTGTATTTAATTTTAGACTCATTAATCATTATTTAGTTGCTACAGGTTCCACCCTTTTGGATGATTTTTTTGACCCCTCGACTTTAACGACTCCCCAGTGCCGTCTGCAATGATTAATTATAAAACAAAAAATATATTTCTATACTTTAAGACATCCTTAATACAATGCAAAAAGTCCCATTAAATTATATGCAGTAGTTTTCGTTTAATTAATTCCTAAAGATCACCTATTTGGATGGGTCCTAGACCGAAACAGCGTCTTAAGAATATTCGTGCAAAATTGTATTCAACTCGATCCAGTAATCTCCGATATATTTTTGGTACTGCAAATGCTGGAACTGTGAAGAGGCCTTGGGAAAAGGGGCTGCTATGACATTATTTCGTAAGATATCAAAATTCTTTTTGAAGAGAATACAGCTTAATTTATACCCAAGAATGTGCATATCTTGATTTTTAAATATAACGTTTTTTTATGCAAAACAAAAATGATAAAAATAACCCTATTTTCCGATCTGTCAAAGGTATGTAACCCCTTCAAGCTACACACGTTGCTAAGCGCTCTCGACTGCCTCGCTGTCGATCGAGATTCTCTAGTTGCTGCACTATTTCATTCACTCTCGATTTGTCGCGTTCACTATCTTTGTCAGATGATTGAAGCAAGGAAGGATCAAGTGGTATGACATTTGAAACCTCTATTTCGACTACTGAACTCAGTAGCCGATACTGGACAATATAAATAAAGCAGCAAGCTTCAAGAATTCTCTTTTCAAACATTCCTCGTAAATTAACGAGTACAAGTGTCCTTCTTCGATCTGAGAGCGTAGCAAGTTTGAAGTTTGTGGGATTGCCGAGTGTCATTTAAGTGGTTATAGGCTTTTTTTTCGGACACAGATTGTGAAAAAAATAAAAATTCAATCAATACACGGTTTGACAATTTTTATTTGACCATATCATAAAGTAATAAAATCCATTGCAAAAACATTAAAAAGTTGAATATATTATATAACTACGAGTGAGTTATTGATTTTGGCGAACAGACAATCGGTGCACACGATTGTGCCTTGTAGGAGTATCTGAAATAAAAGACCGAATATTTTTCATTAATTATAATGCATTTCCTAAGTGATGACCTTTCGTTTTTGTTAATTTATCAAAAATGAACTAAATGACAAGTGTTTGAACATTTCTTGCGACAATCTGCGGAAAACTTTTTACTAAATTGTTTAGAATTTGCAATAAAAAACTGATATTGAAAAAAGCGACGGTCAACACCTAATAACTGTTATGACGGATGTGTGTGGAAATTTTTATTGCAATCGGGCCATTAGAACCCGAAAAATCGTGTACACCGTTTGGCAGTTCGCGAAAAGCGTTCGCAAAAATTCTACTTTTTAATGTTTTTGCAATGGATTATATTACTTTATAATATGCTCAAATAAATTGCCACACCGCAAATTGATTGAATTTTTACTTTCCTCACAATCTGTGTCCAAGAAAGCCTTTTATTTTTATCTGTCACAGTAGGATGACCCTTAAAACCCGGGCAGCAAACCAACAGAACTTGTGCTGGACTTTTTCTATTATTTAGATTGATACGTTTCATGCGTCCTGGGATTCCAGATTGCCGAAGCATATTCTGCATGAGGCTCAACAAGGCCAGAGTATAGAAGTTCCGATGTATCCTAGTTTTTAAAATATTTTGCAAACCTCGTAATAAATTCCAGAGTTTTGAAATCGAGACATGGCATAAATTATGTGAAGTAGTAAAGACCATTCACTGTCTCTCCTGCAATCAAGATATCAGGGGCGTATTAGATATCATAAAGAATCCCATTTAAAAACATTTCTTAAAGTGCTATATTTAACTTCACGAAAGTACTGATATACAACAATTGCGCCAATTATCATAATGGCAAAGAAAAAATGTATTAAATAATATTAAGCAGATATATTTTTATACAAATAAATACTTTAATACGAATAAATATTTTATTCAAAATACTTGGCGCTGCGCCCCGAATTGGTATTGCTAAACTGAATAAATATGTATAAATTGCATTAATCTTTTTTTCTTTCTTTCCTTCTTGTGCGTGCGTTCGTGAATGTGTGCGTGTGCATATGCTACGTATGATAATAGAATTACATATATGTAGAATAAATCTGACTGCATTTTTAATATGTATATGTATATGTTTATGTATTTTTGATTGTAAGGGAGTTATTGTAAATTTCAATTAATTAATATTAAAATCGCAGCGCCAAGTATTTTGAATAAAATATTTATTCGTATTAAAGTATTTATTTGTATAAAAATATATCTGCTTAATATTATTTAATACATTTTTTCTTTGCCATTATGATAATTAGCGCAATTGTTGTATATCAGTACTTTCGTGAAGTTAAATATAGCACTTTAAGAAATGTTTTTAAATGGGATTCTTTATGATGAGATTATATACTTGGCGCTCTTTTTGTACCTTTTTGTGAAAAGGTAATTTTGTGGGGATTTCACACATTTTGTAGTGTTTTCTGATATTAATTTACGACAATATTGTACTGTGTCGTTTTGATTGATGATTGATATGGAGCCCAAATGGCAGCATTCTTCTTTCAGCTATTCCATAGCGTGGTAATTTTTGTTGGCTTATTTATTTATTATCATTTTTTTGTAAGAACAAAATATAAAGATCTTTAGCGCCTTTGGGCCATTGCCTTTTTTTAATTTGCACGTCATCAGCTTCAATCCAACTACTAGTCATTCCTTCTTCTTTACATATACTGGTGTAATGGCCATCCTCAATACATGAACCACTATGAAATATAGCATTCATAACTTTATATGATTGTCCAGCTATTACTACTTTGGTTGTGGGAATAGTACATATATTAAATTTACGTATTGCTTCGACTATTTTATCATCTTGTAATGAAAATAATAGTAAACGAATAATAACTATATCTTTCGTCAATATTAATTCATTCTTAAACATAATATCTTTTCCTGTACACTGTTCACATGATCCGTTATCTGATTCATACCAATGTGAAAATGTAACGTTTAATAAATCGTTAAGATTATAGCTTCTTTTTTTCAAATTGTTAATAGGTATTGAAACAACTAAATTATCAGAAGTAATGCTGTTTGTATAATCACAAGATTTACATCGAGTTGTAGAAGTTACTTGATGCTCTACCAATTGTCTTATACAATCATATTCTGTGCACAGGGTTATAAGAAATTCGAATACATCTCGTTTTACGTTTATTGAAAAATGTTCTCCTAAACTTTGCCGTACTGTAGGGTCAATGACCCAATTACTGACACATTAAGCGTTGACGCTGACATTATTTTATAATTATGTACTTATAGACTAAAAGTGTATGTTGTTCTTGTTATTTATTATTGTTTAATATGTTTACTTGATGAAAAAATTTTGGTGGATCTTAAAACTTCGATTTTTATGTATAAATTCATCAATTTCTAAAATTTATATGGGGATCCATTACTGACACCCTTCAAATGTATTTGACTGATTTACTGACACTCCAATTCACGGTGTAATAGACAGGTGTTACGACTGTGTCAGAATGTGTGACTTTTTCGTCCTAGTTCTTCTGCCGGCCAGCAGATTTCGTCGATCTCGTAAAGGCATTTACAGTGTTACGGTACTGCGTGGTAACATGTGGAAAGCGCTTAATGTTGGAAGGCTTTACATGGCCAAGTTTAGACGCGGCAAATTCAAATTGTTAAACGAAGCAACTGAAACTATGAACAAATCATTCCAGCGAATACTGCTTGGAGACGCTCGCTAAATAATATTGATTAAATATTGGTTTCGGTTGCTTTGCTTCGAAAATCACCGATTCCACGTGAAACGCTCGTTCTTAGTAAACGAAGAACCAATCAGATAGTTTGTTAAATAATTAATTAAGAAACCATTTGTGTAATTGGATAACTTTATTAACAAAACATGTACATTTCAATTCTGAACGACGGCTTCTTGGTACATCGGCATTCGTTGATCAACGACCAAAGCTAATAGACGTATTTCTAATTTGTCCTTAAAATAAAACCAAAACCGAGTTACAACACGAACAAGTTTGAGTCAATTTATTGAACCTAACTACCTATCACTGGAAGAAGCTGGAGGCTGACACCAAGAGGCGAACGCGAGCAGGGTGCATTAGCGCTCCACGGGCAGCGAACCCACCTGCATCCCCATCCGCATGTATAAATGATCCCTTACGTACAGGATGGTTGGCAGAAGGGAAAGGCGAATTGTTTGTCTATTTATGTTCACATTATTAGCCATAACTTCACTAATCTCCATATTACGTGGCTCGCTTATTTCAGAATCTACTGAGGTCTTTTTAACGAGGGACTCCCGTGCAGCTTTGATCGCAGAATAATTCGGTATGTCATCCTCAGACATTTCAGCCTCTGGATTTCCACTTCCAGGCATAACAGTTTCTTTTCGTATCTCTTCATCCATAGTGCAACAATAACAACAGCAAGGTGCCCCTCTACCTTGACGATCAACACTCTGGAGCCCCATGCAAGTCACCGCAGGGGTCGACGAGTCACAGGGTCTCTTAGGAGCACTGCGAGCCCCGGGATTTTCGAAGCAAAGCAACCGAAACCAATATTTAATCAATATTATTTAGCGAGCGTCTCCAAGCAGTATTCGCTGGAATGATTTGTTCATAGTTGCTTCGTTTAACAATTTGAATTTGGCGCGTCTAAACTTGGCCATGTAAAGCCTTCCAACATTAAGCTCTTTCCACATGTTACCACGCAGTACCGTAGCAACAGCATGGCCTGTTGTTTCTGGCAAGCCCAGTAATACCACTAAAATCTCTACTACTACAGTCTCATTAATACATATGTATATGCCTTTTAAGTCACGACGCCTCTCGCGACGGCCAGGGGAACTAAGCAGAAATCGGCACACAAAATCGTTGGGGTTAAAGGTATAGAGTCGGTACACCTGTCTATAACACCGTGCCCCAATTACTGCCAGCTAACCTAATACTGTTTATGTAATTTTAAGGTTACGTCGTGTCATGTACATGAGCAACTACTGCTATGACAGTAATACCAAAATGCTGGAAACGTTTGTACCAATCACTGTCACCCAATTAATAAATAAAAAGACTTAATGAATCGGTGAATTCGGATCTTTATTACTTTCTATGATGCTTATATTATTTAAAACATTATATTTTGTTATGTTAATAGCTTAAATATTACAATTACAGCATTTTCTTTAACGACCTGTTTTCTCTTTCGCTAGTAAGGAAGTCATCGTTTCCATTCTCCTAATATTCGCTTAAAATTTTGTATCGTTTTATTCAAATTAACGAAGAAAAAATTAAGTACTGTTTTTTGTATCATAAAAATAACAGTTCGAATTGTATGCTAAATTTTTTTTATGCATAATTTTATAAGATTTATTCGTTACTTTACGTAAAACAGCTTAGGGTGACAGTAATTGGGTAGGTGGCAGTAATTGGGTCCTTTACCCTATATGTATTTAAATTGCGCATTCCATTTTCATATCGATGCATTAATATCTTCAAAACATTTGTTGACACTTAGCACTTGGTAGGTTATTTATAATATCTCTGTCTAGCTGTCAGGTTACAACAACTTGTTACGCGATTGGCCGAAGCCCACATCCAATGAGCGACGTGCCTGAGAGACATTTCCTCACCCTTTCATACACCCCTCTTGCCTAGAAGTGTAGGACGATGACGATGAAGAAATTTACGAACATGAAAATCGGCAAATTGCCACTTTACATCGAAATATCTCAGCTCATAAGGTCCGTAGGAACAAAACGAAGACACTTTTCTTATGTAAATCAAACCCAGGCTATCCATTAAGACCATTCAAAATCTAATCGGATCAGCCGTTATTGAGATTCGGAAATCTCAGGGTTCTTGATAGCGAGTCGTGGCGTAATAGAGCCACTCTGTGTCTCTTGATTTAGTTGTACATACTTCTTGAGGATTAACGCTTCACGGTCGTGGATTTTGTGAAAACGTGACCAAATGAGTGCACCCGTGTTTTAAGCGTACGTGTTATTTGAGATTAATCGCTGGTTCAATACCAACGCCCGATTTTAAACTCTAACATTTATTTACAATGACCTTCACAGAGGCCAACAAGTGTCCCGCAGTGAAAAGCCGTTTCAAAGGCTGACAAGAGTCAAGGGAGAACCTTTGTTACAAATAGTCTCTGTTACGTGAGTTCTGACTTTTTCCTCAGCCAAACGCTTTAAGTAAAATTCTATTTTTCCTACCACGAACTCCTCGGCGGAGTTTAGGTCAAGCAGGAAGAATTAACAAACCAAACTGTGTTTAGGTGACACGTTGGGCCGGTTTCCTGTATTTCTCAATGGCCCACCCAACTTACTCAATAAAAAAAAAAATGCAGTAGGAGATCAAGGCGCGTAATTATAAATTTGGAATCGACCTAAAGGCTCCGAGTTATCATGAAAGTGTGCGTCTTGTCTATTGAGTGCCAGGAGAGACTCCAAGGGTTCCACGTCTTAATTTAAGGGGTTACACCACCTTTGACCGGGTCAGGAAATATCGCATCTTTGGGAATTTATTTCTAAGTGACAAAAACAATTTTATCGATAAATTTTTTCAATGAATATAGACACATTTTTGAATAATATATACAATTTTTTTTCAAATATCAAAACAATCCGAAAATTTTAAACGCGTTTTTCTCGGAACAGCATTTTTCAAAACGGTGGGCATGATAACTGCCTCACCGTTCATCCGATTAACTTCATCATTTACACACATATTCTACATAAGATTCGTTATCGTGTGACGTCGAGCTTTTGCAATTAAATTGAACCATTTTTTAATAACAAGCAAAAACGTACGAGTTTTGTAGCGACAATCACGACCATTTTCTTCAAAGTGTACCATTTCCGCAATTTTTTTTTTCGAAAAAATAACGACGTCACACGATAACTATGATCCCACAGATTGTTAAAAAATCGGTGATTTTTATTTCAGACCACTCGTACGGGCTGAATCATGCCCACCGTTTTGGGCGGCGCCAGAAAACATGTTCTACGCCACTGTCCGCGGACGCCACATTTTTAAAATTTTTGGAATTCTCATACCTGTTTTATAATCTATAAAGGTATACCTATAAAACACAAAAAGAATTAAACCAATCGGACTAATAGTTTATCCCGGAATTTATTACTCCCAAACATTGACCACGTTTTAGCGCCGAGAAACGTATATAACCCCTTAACTTTACAGTTTCCTCCTGTTTATGATGCCCGGTATTAACTGCGTTAATTTATTTAGCTCACAAATAGCGACCGTATCACAAACCCAGTCACCTTCTGAAATCCTTACCACCCCTTTAATAAGTGACGAAGAGCACGTTTGATTGTTTGTATGCGCAGAGATATCGCTCACGGTATCTACCGACGCAGAACCCTGGGGACACTATCGCAGGGCTAATAAACACGAATACGGATCTACGAAACCGACGGGGTTTCCGGCCGCGATCGTCACAAAAGCCCCGCAAGTCCGTCTCACCTCGAGGCTCGAGGTGTCGACTTTCATCGGCTAGGGTGCTAGGGTGTTCTCTCCTCCAGCACGATTTCAACGCCCTCTACGCCGAGGGCCCGACTGAAAGGGCACTCCCGGTGTCTCCCTTCGAGAAGCGAAAGTGCTCCTCGTTGATCACGAAATGCAACACCCGCGAAGGGGAGCCAAGGGGGAGCAAGGAAAGGAGACTCCTGTCTAGAACCCTTAGAAATGTCAGCGTAGGGATCGCGAAGCCAGCCTCGTTTCACCGCGACAAGCCTGTTTTCAGTCCTGTCACACGCGGATGAACTTTAATTAATGATCTTCTCCCGCGATCTTTTTGCACGCTTCTTTAAATCAAGCTTTTAACCACCCTCGACTGGCAATCCTGGGGAAACTCCAAAGGAGCGATACGTAATTTGAATTACGCGTGCAATTTGAAACAGCTGTCATGCCTCGGTGACCAACGGTGATTAAGTATCGCTGGTTTCTCTGCTGCAGAGAAATCTTGATAAATGCGGGAAAAGGAGGTCGACAAGCCTTGACAGTATTCAGGTTTCTCCACACTTGACACCTTATAATTCAAGAATGAAATTTTCGTTTTCAGTTTCAATTTATAGTATTTGTTACTACAATAATTATTGTAAGATACCATCTCTAACGATGTATAATAAACAAGGTTCCCATGCAAGAGCGATAAAATCTTCATTATTCGGATTAATAGGAAGACTAATATGGTAAAGGACCCAATTACTGTTTCCTCCAGAATTGACTTTAAAATTACTGTATAGCTTATGTATTTCTTTTGCTAAAAGTGTGTTTCTAATTAGGGTAGACCGGGGCGAATCGGATCACTTTGTGTTTGATGGTAACAAAATAATAGTCAGACGTTAAAAAACTAATTGTTTATTATATATTCGTGACCAGTACACCTTTGGCTTGAACATTAATATATAAAAATTGAAATTAAACATAAAAATCTTTGATTTATAAACAAAAACGAAAAAGTGAGAAATATCTGATTCGCCCCGAAACTTATATATATATATCTATATATTAAATAGATACATATCTATATATAAATAATTTATATACATATAGATATCTATATATTGAATATATAAATATATATATATATATATAAATTATTTATATACCTATATATAATCTAATGATCTAATTTAAACTATTATTGATGAATTTATGGAATATATTGAACTAAATTAATTATTAGTTCGATGAACCCATAAATAATCTGAATATTATCAAGTTCGAAAGATTTATTAATAGATAATTATATTCAAGAAGACAAATTCTGATTTTTATGTAAATCACTTATATATACATAAGCTTCTTATTGATGATTTTCCTGATATATAAATTATTTATATATACATATATATATATATATATATATATATATATATATATATAAAATAGTCTAAATTAACTAGTCTAAAATACATAAAATATTAAACTCTTATTATTTAATATGTTTAGTCGAAGAAAAAATGTTTGTGACTCTCAAAACCTCTATTTTATTTATATCTTCACTGATTTAAAAAAAATATGTCACTATACACACAAAATGACGACAGTTCGCAATTCAGCACGGTGTTCACTGATCTAATATCCGCTTGAAATTTTTGATCGTCTTACCAAAATTAATAAAGAAGAAATTAAGTACTGTTTTTTGTATCGTATATACCTATAACAGTTTCCATCATTTTTGTTTGAACAGTTCAAAACATCTGTTTTCAGTTTCAGAAGCGCTAGGAGTCCGTTTAAAGAGGCCTACAGTTTCTAAGCCCTGATGAGTGTTCCATCCGGACAGTTCCCGTCTTTCTTCTTTTTTTTTTGGTTTCACGAATGAATACTTCACCATTTAAAAAAATCTACTTTTCGTCACGCACCAGTCGTCTGTCGATCGTAACGAACATTCGTCGGTAATTGAAAGAAAAAGAGACAAGACAAAGTCCCAGACAGCAGAACGGTAAAGAATTCGTTAGTCACGCGGAAACAGCTTGCATCGGCACAGAAGAGTTTAATGACCGCCATGGCAGCGGCCGTAATTAACGTAATAATCGTTAAAGGGACCCTCGCCGGTCTTAGAACACACACGGACGACCTTTCAAGTGCTTGGAAAATATCTAGACGCGACTAACGATCAAAAGAGAGACCAAGAATTACGAGGCAGCGGCGTATCGCGCCGTTCTTTTTTTTTCAATACTCCACAGACACCGCTGGACCGCCATTATTCGAAGCATTATTCTGGAATGGCTGGGGTTCGAACGTGCCAACAGTCGAATCTGCTCCCCAACGACATTTAATCCTTTCGTTTTTACTCTAACGAGGCATTCGTAAGAATTTAAAATAACACTGTGGGCAACAACAAGCAAGGAAAGAATGGCTGTTCTGTTTGTAGCAATGACTTAAAGACGATCATGACAAAGCTAAATAACGCTTAGCGGAATCGGCATTAATGTGCTTCGCGAAGAATAATATGTAGTTAATTTTGTAGATTCATGCATTTCATTCGTCTCTTGCCAAAGAGTTTCCAAACGTGCAAGTTATCTGATAATTGTATAAACATTTTGCTGTTACAATACGAAAGTACATTTTTCTGTGTTGTGGGGTGAGGAAGAGATTAGTCCATCGAAGCGAATAAGAATGATAAGCTCGAGAAGCTGGAAAAGTTCAAGATACTAGAGAAAGATGGAGAAGGTGTACAAAGCTAGAGAAAGTAGAAAACCCTGGATAAGCTAGGGACTAGGGAGCTAGGAAAAACTGGGGAAGCTAGAGAACCTAGTAAAAACTAGACGCAATTGAAGAGCTTGCCGCAAAAGAGGTGCAACTCCATCTTGATCAGTTTCGAGTAAACTGGAAAAAGCTGTTTGTAGATATAAAAGAATAACATTATTCTTGCGCCTGCTCACCATCCTCATCCGCAGTCAACACACATTTGAAAGACTTCTAAAAAGGCTGGTTATAAGGTGGGACGTAATTGCGCGTTCGTATTGCACAAAACAGTAAATGGGTGCCTTAGAGCATATAAACATGGAGGAAGCATGAAATAGGTGAAAATGTAGACGGCGATAGAAAGAGAAAGATATACATGTGGGACACCCCCTCCCTTTCTAGCGCCAGGGGCGGCAGCGCTTTTTATTGAAGGTACATAATGGAACCCTAAAAAACGTTAACTGAAAGTAAATACAATTCAATACAACCCTAAGTACCCGAGAAGTTATAGTTACCACCAAAATACTATTTAATTACAAATGACGCGTAAAGTTCAGAACTGCTTAGCATGTTTTTTGAAGCATAAAAGTATGAATAATAAATAAATCTTAATATAAACTATCATAATAAATAAAATATAACTTAACAGGCATCGCTAACCGTGTATCATTTCGAGTGTTAAACAGAAAATATGTTTTGTAATGGTCGTACAAGCTAAGTACGGTGTACATTTCGTTTTTGCATCACATTTTAACCCTGGTTTGATTCCAGATATTAACCTTTTTAATTTTTATAATTTTGAATTTTCAAAGTTGTATTGCTATAATAAAAATATATAAATAAAAATATACTTAAATTATTATTATTTTAATGCGTTCACTGTTTAGAACAATATGAAGTGTACTTTATACATAAAATGAAAAAATTTAATAAAAGTGAATTAACTAATTGTTTATTCTTGTACATATAAAATTAAAACTATTTTTTATTCGTTGCGAAACAATATCATTTTTTTAAATACTCTTCTAATTTTCTTATTTTTTTGCCTTTTCTGTGTTTCATAATAATTTACTCTTATCCTTAAATATTTAAATACGATTTGTTTTAGTATTAATATTCTATGTTGATGAGGATAATCTGAATGTTTAATTGGCAAAAGGGAATCTGTTATATAACGAGCTATATAAGTTATATTACGAGCTGTAAATTTTTCGCTTCGCAATCTACAATTGGGAACGCAACAAATTTTTGGCATATTCTCGGGTACTCACACTAGTATTTTAATATTTAAATAGTATTTTAATATTTAAATAGTATTTTGGTGGTAACTATAATCTCTCGGGTACTTAGTTAACGTTTTTTAGGGTTCCGGTACCCATACAGCACACTCCGTTGCAGAAAGGTTGCAGAAAGGTTGCAGTTACGTTGCGGTGCAATGTTGCACAGGGGCGGACATAGGAAGATTCCTGCAACATTTCAGCAATGTTGCGGTGCAATATTACTCCTGCAACGTTTCGGCAATGGTCACGCAACGTTTCGGAGATTTTACAGCAACTTTCTCGCAACGTTTCTGAGATTTTATAGCAATTGTTCCGCAACGTTTCGGAGATTTTACTTTGTCTTTATTCCATATTTAAGATTCACATAACAGAGAGATTTATGAAAATTATAACGCAATTTTCCCTTAAGTACATATAAATCAAATTTATTATTGACTCCAAAGTCAAGAATCAAAGAACATCCAACCATTGTGTTCTACTCCAACAGATCCTTTAAGAGAGTGTGTGAGTTAGTATCAGTGGTTACATGAATGGTTTGTGTTCTTGACCGTTCTAATGTTAACTTGTTAGAATTTAAACATGTATACTTGAAGGTTTATATATATGTTTCTTGAGTTTTTGTGAATATTGCCTGGGTGCCTGAATCATATTGAACACATGCATCAGCTAATATATCAGGTTATCCCATATCAGTCATAGAGCAGAAGAAAATCTCTGCATTTGGATAGTTCTGGAAGTATTCAATTAGCTAGAGCAGGTGACCATTCTCATTTAATGAACGGGGCAGAACATCCTCAGGTCTAAAACAATTCACGAGTTACAATATTATATAAGCTTCTGTTTCTCAAAGTCGCGGACAGCCACACCATTTGGCTTCATCAATCTACTATTCCCCCAAAACCAACTCGAGGCATAATCGTGAGGACCTGTAAAAGGCATCAAGTGAATTCACACAGGCTGTCACAGCTGCACAATTAACGCCTCCCAATCTACTCAGGCTCGCTTGGCGTCAGGAACGCGACTGGAGCCTAACAGAATCAGAAAACGGGCAAAGCGCGACTCTAATGGATGTGCAAGACTGAAAGTGCGGCGCTTAGTGACACACGAGAGGCGTCTAAATTGATGACCACACGAGCACGCGGATGACGCGAGAGGCATCGCGCCGCAGCGTGTTCACCTGGCTGGGAAATAGGCGAGGCGGGGCGAGGCAAGGCGATGCTAGAGCAGACTACTGGCCGCGACAGTAGTCCGCCAAAGGCGTGCAATAACGAACGACTAAATTAAGTTGAAAGCCCTCGCCGGCAGACGACCCTTCGCAGGCTCCGCGGCTAACGTAGGCTTTCAACTAATTAGGTCGTCTACCCGCAAGAAGATACTCCTTGTCATCCGACACGTGTGCGCCGCTTCGCTCTCACGGAGCTGGAGGACACGCGAAACACTTCCCCTCGCGGGCTTCAATTATTTTAAGATTCTTTACAGGCACAGAGAAATGGAACACAGTCCCGCGGATTTGTTGGGAAGCAACGGTGGATATTTGCCACCTTACCGGTAACGTATGTTTAAGGATAATTTCGAGGCGTATGGTTCAGCGTTATCTGGCGCCTGTGCAAAGGCAAACCTTTCAAAGGACTGAATAGGGACCTCGGCATAGGGCACGCAGCTTTATGGACAGAAATTGGGCGATGGCTGGTGGCCGAAAGTCACGCAGTGATCGAGTGATTGGGAATTGATTATGGAAAGGTATTGTAAATATGAGATGATGGCTATGCTTTGCTCTTAGCAATATGAATATGTTCCCTAAGGATCTAGCCACGAAGTGGAGAAAGACAGGAATTACTTCTGGTAAATCGTTTCTAACAAGCAGATCCAGCGTGTGAAGGCAATGGCTATTTTAAGGATGTATCGGACCTATTTTCAAAATAGTGCCAAGTTGATGAAAATTTGTGAGATTTTTCTTTTTAATCTTCCTGATGAGCTCCAAAAATTTTAAACGAATTCACTGAACGGTTACTGAGTTATAACGATTTTAATTTTCACTGATTTTACACGTACTCTTATGGATAGATCTTGACGGATAAACCATCTGAAAAAATGTTGAAGAAATAGTGCCAATGTTTTCAATTTTTTTGTACATGCAGTATATGGGCAGATGAAAATATCTGCCGAGTTTCAATTGTTTTCACTACACCGTTTTAAAGAAATAAATTATAACTTGAGAAAATTGTGAATTCTGGGCATTTTCACTGCCAAAAGTTTAGCAAATAATGTTTTCATTTGTAAAGTGAAAAATACCTTCCTAGAATTAAAAATAAGACTCCAACTGTCATTCGAATTCCTTACCTCTAGATTTACTATGCGTAAGACGTAGATATTCAAGTATTTCAAATTTCATATACTTTTGTCTGATATTGTAAGCCCGATACAACTTTAACCCTGTAGGAACTAGTGGGACCAGGGCTTGAATAGGTTCGAAAATAAGTGTTTCAAACTGTTATATAAAGGTTCTGACTGAGAGAGTTATGAAGAACTTTTATTCTGAATAACCGTTATAAAGAACCTAAATATCAGACTATATAAGTTTAAGTTACGGTTCCTATATAGCTCTATAACTTTTATTTAAATTTTTAAAACGGTTATAGAACCGATGTAATAACTTTTATTTTTTAGGTTCTACATAAGTTCCAAAGCGGTATTAGAACAGATTCTTGTAACGATTGTACAAAATTTTATAGAAAATGAAATTGCAACATATTACAACTATAGACTACTGTGTATAACCAAATTGTTTAAAAATTATTATAAATAAGTAAGTAAATATATATTATGTACACATTTGTACATACATATACAATTAATAGCAATTCCGCCAACACAAGTACGTTAGGGTGGTCCTTATTTTTCAACATTAAAATATATATTTTCTGACCCTCTTAAAATCTTCTATTTGACCAAAAAAAATATCTCCGTGTTTTTTATTTGTATATTTTGATATATAAAGGTAGCTCAAGGACTTTATATTTCGCATGTAGGGGAGACCGGGGCAAAATCGGGACGTTAAGAATAAAATCTCATAACTTTGACATTATTAAGTAAAAAACAAATTGCAATTAGGATTCATTAGAATAAATTCTTTTTTAAATAATAGTACATATCCAATTTGTTTAATAGAAGGAAAAATACAAAAAATAATGATTTAAAATATGATCCGTTTTTACGATTTTACACCGTGGCCTAGGTAAAAGCAGGTACCATACTAGATACTGGCCCTAGCACCTATAACAACGAAACTCATCCAATTCTCCAGTCCCCCAACGAGTTAGAACAAGCTGTAAAGGAAACAAAAATTTTTTTTTTTTAATTTATACCAAAATAGTAATCTTTCATTGCCGTTGAGCGACCTTTAATCCTTAATATATTTTAATAAAATTTTAGACGAAATTCCTTTAAACTATTTGGAAGCTTCTGAGAGGGTCAGAAGAAATTTTTAAAAAATTACATTTTTTACCATACATATAATGACCACCCTAAAGTACGTGTGGAACGCTTATTTTTGGCGTTAAAGTTTATCTTCTCCCCCCACCGTTCGTCAATGAAGCCGCACATTATAGAAGACATTTTATTAATCCGCCTAAATATGCCAAAGCTACCACAAGCTGGCACTTAAAAAGTGCAATAAATATTTAATACCATAGATCGAAACTTTTATTTGTCAAGTTCATTTTTTCAATTAGGGGTCACCTCACCATCAGGACCAGGATCCTGACAACATATTAAAATATCATTCAAATCGGTGAGCTAGCCCTTCATCGGTATAACAACCAAACATTTATATTAACGAACACTTCGTATTACAAGATAATTGTATATGTATGTACAAACGTGTACATACATATATATTTACTTACATATTTATAATAATTTTTAAACAATTTGGTTATACACAGTAGCCTATAGTTGTAATATGTTGCAATTTCATTTTCCATAAAATTCTGTACAATGGTTACAAGAATCGGTTCTAGGTATAACCGCTATGGAACTTATGTAGAACCTAAAAAATAAAAGTTATTAAATCGGTCCTATAACTGTTTTTGAACTTACATAGAACCTAAAAAATAAAAGTTATTAAATCGGTCCTATAACTGTTTTTGAACTTATATAGAACCTAAAAAATAAAAGTTATAGAGTTATATAGGAACCGTAACTTAAACTTATATAATCTGATATTTAGCTTCTCTATAACGGTTATTCAGAATAAAGGATCTTCATAATTCTTTCAAGGACCAAAACTTTATAATAACGGTTTCAAGCCCTGAGTGGGACTCCAGAGTCCCATATATTCTAACAAATTTTTATTAACATTCTGCCGATAAGATTGTGATTTTGTGCGTATAGTGGCTTTACTAGGCAGGGAACAAACTGTTTCCCTCCGCAAAACGGTGTCAGCATATTCTACGAGCAAAAATAAGAAAAAGCTGTCATATGAACATAGGCTTATAAATGCTTTATTAAAAAGTTATAACAAAAATACGAAATGACAATGGATTGGTTTTTCGTTTGATGCGGCGTCCGATATGACCTTAATTAGAAACCACGGCCTGTATAAACAAATTAGGTAATTATCGCCGATTTGTTCCCACGCTGTGCACAGTGTGACACAAAATAAAAATTTAATAGACTAGATGCCACAAAATATTATCTATATCCACAAAAATCCATTGTTCAAATAGTGGACCCTCAAATAATGAAAAAATAATTTGTCCATAGAAATCAGTACTTCTTAATAGGTTATTCACAGCTTTTTAAACCCGAAAAGAAAAGTTTCATGCTTCAGTTACTCCGTTAAATGGCGACAGTTCATATGCTGGAAACGGTGCGTGGAAACTGCGAGACTAAATAGTACATAATGGCCTTAATAAAACAATTAACGGGCTCCGAAGTGGCGCTTGTCAAGCGTGAAAATTCCGCTTAACGGAATAACCCTGGCCAAGTTTGAACTGGCTGAAAAAAGAACCAGAGTGAATTTTGTACGGGAATTCATGGAAGAACAGCGGGTTTGCAAACTTTTGTTAGAGAAGGTTATTTCCACGTTCAAGTTCGAAGTTTGCAGTGTATTAACGCCGTCATGGGAATTGAAAGTTAAGTTTTTACCAGCTGCTGAACTGTTTTAATAATAGGTACAAATAGGTTTCAAGCATTGTTGGCCCTTATTCTTCAACATTCGATTTCTTCTACTCTCACCCCCTAGTATGGTTCCATTTCATAAAATAATAATCACTGAAAAGGTTTACTGCAATCGGATATGCGTACGTATACAGTAATTGTTGAAAATTGAATGCTCTTTTAATATTATTTAAAAAAAAGTTCGATAGGGTTTACCATTTCTGAGAAATTCTTTAAATCCAAACCATTGATGAATTCGAGACTTTAAAGGCTTGGCGGCACCTTTTCCCGGTGTCCGATTGCAATAAACTTTCTCAGGGATTATTTTCTTATGAAATAGAACCATTCTAGGGGTATTCAATAAAATACAAAAACCAAAAATTCGTGACTTATAAAGAAGGGCCACCCTAAAGTCCACGTATGACGTTTTCTTAAATCCCTATAATATTTAGTTATGTTGTCTTTTTTCGGAAGACAAATGATTGCATTACAAACAAAGTCAGAACATCGAATAAAATAAGGAAAAATATGTCTGACGCAAAATAAACATCGCTGCTAAACTAGATGTACCCATCTATCCTTTAAAACAGACCTTTGAGGGTGACTTGTTTTCGAAAAATCTAGATTGGAAACTCGTGTGACACGCGCGCACTTTTCTCGGAATTTTTTCGAAATATTTTCTCAAAAACGAAGCGTCGCTTTAAATGCGTTTTTCCACAACTTCGACTTACTGTTGAACAAGCAAGTTGAACAGTTTTTCATCAGCTATTGTACCATACTAGATGTTGCATTCTACAAATTTTTAGTCATGTGTGTACAGTAGGGTGGTCCTTAGCTACTCTTGACGAAAATTATTTTACGAGATTTTTCTGCCCCCCCCCCCCCCCAAATTGTGACACTTGTTGCAAAAATGATCTAGAAAAAATTTCAGACCTATTGGAACACGGGAAAATGAAGCGCGCCGAATTTGAAAATTTTGAATTATTTAAAACTTGACATAAATATACATTATGTTATATCGTTGAATTTGTATTTTTTTCTGTTTAAGAATACAAGAATTCAAGGTCACTCTTTCGAGTTTTCAAGGTCACGGATTTTTTTTTTTTTATAACAATCGTATATGCTGTGTATGTATTCTTAAACAGAAAAAAAATACAAATTCAACGATATATCATAATGTATATTTATGTCAAGTTTTAAAAAATTCAAAATTTTCAAATTCAATGCGCTGCGTTATTCCGTGGTCCAATTGGCTTGATTTGTTTCAGGATCATTTTCCCAATAAGTGTCACAATTCTGGGGGGTGAGACCAAAAAATCTGATGGTCGAAAAATAAGGTCCATCTTAGTGTACGCGTACCTTTTTAAATTCTCAAATTTGATTTCCCCGAAAACGGGGTGTTCTATCAAAACTCTTTATTCTATTCTTTCAAGTTATTTCTATGTGTAAAATTTCCATCTTCGTGGTCGTACTACATGTTGCAAGACACCCTATATAGCGGGAGAGCCTCGGACAAAAATTATCACCGTGGATGAATTGTGGAGGAGATTTTATTTCGTTGACATTTCGTACTGGACTGGACTTGGAACTGTGCTAATTAGTGAATCTGCAGGGTTTTCAAGTTTCTGTTTTTAGTAGGAATGAGGGTAAAAAGTGAAGGTAAGGTTTGTAACATATGTTCGACGACGCGAGTGGACTAAATGCAGCAGTGCTTGCGCGACGCAGGGGGGTAAGTTAGTATATGGAGATACATATATCGAGTAGTGGTAGGGTTTGTAGCACAAGTTCAGAAGGGAGAGGGGGGGGGGGGGGAGAGAGAGAGAGAGAGAGAGAGAGAGAGAGAGAGAGAGAGAGAGAGAGAGAGAGAGAGAGAGAGAGAGAGAGAGAGAGAGAGAGAGAGAGAGAGAGAGAAAGAGAGTGGAAAACCAAGAAGTAGGGTGAACTATACAATGATTGGCAACCTAATTGGAAATCCCAATTAGAAAGTTTATATTTTTTTGTGAAGTTTTTATATGGTCTTAATTTTCAGTTATTATCAATGATTATGGATTACTCTTAAAAATAAAACAACTTGAGTACCTATTAAGTCTTTTATTTTAAAAATATTCAATGAAAAACAAAAATAAGCATGAAAGTACAATCATTGGCAACCTAAAATTCGAAGTTATATAGAAAAACATATGTAGTTAAAAACGAAGTTTAAAGTGTTTAAACAGACTATTTCATTCACTATTAAATACCTACAATACTTTTAAATCTGTATTTCAATCCATTACTTAATTATAAAGCGACAAAATGTATTTACCTACCCTTTGTCACAATTTTAAGGAAACGCCTAATACTCAGGCCTTTGTCCCACTTTGTGGTGTTGCCAGATGTAAAATATGCAGTTCAACTACTGGGCGTTGCAGTGTTGTAGTGAAAGAAATATAAGAAATTGTAAAAAAGTATTTTCTAAGCTTGTACTTCTTAATATTTGGCTTTTTAATCAGGAGTTCCAATGATTAAGTGCAGTGCCGACATTAATACAGTTTACCTTACTAGGGGGAGGTTACCCAGTAGAAATGCGTTGCCACTAGAGGGCCCGCTAAACATTGCTGCATCCCCACAGAATTCGCGTTGCGAAGCTTTATACGTGGGCTGCGCCGGCATGCAATTGGAAACCCCACTACTGCTCCACTCATACAGTAAGTGGACTAGACATAACAACATTGTAAATTAGGTTTCTCTGTGCATAATAGGAAGATGATGGTTAATAACTAACGGGTTTGAAAAGGATTAAGGGGGGTACTCAAGTCAATAATGTAACTGTCCGTTTTTTAACACCATCTTCGGGAATTTATTTAATCAAAAATATAAGTTTATACTGTCTTCCGTTTTGCCTGCATATTAAGGTATGTTTGAAGTAATACTCAGAATTTTTTTAGCTTTTTTATTGCGTATATAAAGCTTCTCCAAAAAAATTGATTTCTGCCGGGCGATGGTGTGAAGACTGCTATAGTCATTCAACATGGAAACACAAAGGTTTATTTTCTTTATTATGGTTGTCGCTATGGTTGGAACCACAGAGGCCTTCTGACAATGAAAAAAAATGCAGAATGACAGTATTCTGAAAAAATGTTCGATTTTTGCTAAAAATTTAGCTGTTTTCGTTCTGCAAAATTAACTTTTTACAAGATAGAAACTCGTTCGTGGTTGTAACCATAGCGTTAACTATAATAAAGAAAATAAACATCAGTTTTTCCATTTTGGATGACTATAACATTCCCCACACCATCTCCCGATGCCCCGGATGGAAAATAATTTTTTTGATAAAGCTTGCTAAACTAAATTTATTTCCTGACATGCCTATGTTCTTTTATTAAAAATACATTGAAATTTTATCCTCTGTTACGCAAATAATAATGCTATATTACAAAAGAAATTTTCTTTAACAAGAATAACAATTTTTTTATGAAATAAGTACTTTCTGTTATCTTAAGAGATATTAATTGCAAGACATATATTGAAGATCTTATGAGAATGCAACAAGTCATTTGCTTTGCTGAGTGTGCCTATAGATCTGGTTCCTAGAATAATTTTACTTGAATAAAGTATTCCCTAAAGTGTAGAATCAACACAAATTGTAAGGACGTTAAAATACTTTGGGATACATATTTAGTATTCGGATAAAGTACTACAATTTTTTCATGTGCACAATTGAAGAGTCGTAGAAAACACTGTAAGTGTTGGCACATAGAACATTTTTCGATAAAATTCTTTGTTTAATTTTGTCACTTAAAGTGTTTTCTACAAGGACTTTTCAGTTATGAAACAACCGACTTGAGTAAAAAAGATATATGAGTCTATTAAAGAAAAAGTGCAATTGCACTTTACACATGCATCGTTGCATTTATGAAGAAAGGAAGAAGTTGTAGAAAGCCAGATTGCCATTCCATTCAACCTTGCTCTCTGCAATTTTTCTCTTTCTGCAACGAAGTAGGAGCTACGCTACTGAACAATAATTTTAACCACACTCACACGTGGGTGATTAAAATGAAGTATTTTCTATACCTCAATCTTATTAAAGACCAGTGTGATGTCATATTTTGTGTAACTGTTATTAAAGCAACAACAAACAAACGATAAATTGATATCAAACACGAACGATATAGCGTGAAACGAATGGCAATCTTGAGGTACCAATACGAGTGACGGAGGAAAAGGAAACCAATCTTATTTCGATCGAATAACGATATCCGATATCGAGCGTCAAAGATGAAGAGACGGGACCGAAAGCTCGGCTGTTTGTTAATCTCTACCTTACACACCGGCGTTGTGCAATCGTAATTATTTTTCTCCTACCCCCCCCCCCCATTGGCCTTGGAAAAGAGCCCGTGAAAAGCACGACGGGATTTTATCCGTTGGTAATACGTCCTTTGTGAGTTGAAATGGTTGAAAGAGACGAGTGGCTTTTAGGAAATTCCCAGCGAGCGTAAAAATGTATGCATACTTGAATGGCGTCTAATTTCTATCTGGAACACTCTGTGTATTCGTATTTGTTGATAACCTTTCGCGAAACGTGTTATTTGTACTTATTAGAATTTCTAAGTGTGTAAATTAAAATTTGTGTAGGCTTTATGGAATTATTAATCCTCTGTGGTCACACCTGCTTACAATCACAAATTGGTCACATGGGGTTCACTGCACCCCAGTGTCATTTTTGAGTTACCATTTTCGTATTTTTGAATCTTTTCTAATTGCCGTTTTCTAGAAATGTAAATTTTCATATGTTGAAATTTGTAGTGGAAAAAAGCTGATTATTTTTGTTAAAATTCGCCGAATTTTTCAATTTTAATATTGAGGTTTAAATTCTGAACTTTTGAAGTAAAAAATTGCCTGGGGTGTGATACACCTCGTGTGACCACTAACGGTTAAGACAGCTCTGTTTAATGTTTTATAATGTATATCATCCATGAATAATTGAATTGAATTTTTCATGAATAATAATTATACATTATTTACAAAATTCGTATACTTGTAAAACTGTGAGTAGTCGTCATTATAACTGTCACATAAACTATCAATCTTTAAACTTGCGTTTCGTAAATACTTTTTTAATTGGTCACATGTTAACGATTCGTACAATTTCAGTTTGAAAGTTATTCTCCACATTAATGTAACAGAAATGCATAGTAAATATTCGTAATTTTAAGTTCGTCAGAGGAACAATACGTTTCAATAATCAAATATGAAAAAATAAATATTCACTAAATATTTTTCTGCAGATATTACGATCATTTTAAGAGTACGCCTCTACGAGAAATAATGTTTGTTATAAGAAAACAAAAAAATTGAGTAAGTTTTGTAGCGATTGTTGGGCTGAAAATTTAGTTTCCCTTCTGTCTTTTTAAAACACAAACCAATGTTTAAAGATAGATGCGATGGAAATAGAGAAAGTTTGGAAAATGGAGTGAGTTATTGAAACAATTGAAGGTATATATATGTTTCAACAAATATTTTCTGATAAACAAGCAAATAGAGAATATTTTCTGAATTTCAAAAACTTTTTCCGCTTACAGAACATACACTTAATCCCTTCATTTTGAAAATCGATGTTTGATAAAAGAAAATGTTAAGGAAACAAAGTTTTCACGTCAACAGTATATCTACAGAAAAAAATCATTTCTTTTTATTCTCTTAGAAGAAAGATGAAATTGAGGAATTGGTTTGTGTTTTAAGAAAACAGAAGGGAAACTAAATTTTCAGTCCAACAATCTTTACAAAAATTACTCAATTGTTTTTTTTTTTTCTTATAACGAACATTATTTCTCAAAAAATAAAAGAGGGGAAGGGAGTTAAATTTTCAAGAAAAAAACTATTTAGTGATTAAGACAATTTACTTTTCAGATGTTACTCTACAGAAACGTTACCTGTTTCCTGATCGTTTAAAGTGGAAAACGAGGGGAAAGTAATCACAAATATTTCGAAAAGCGAGACGAAACAGCCGGAACGTGAGAAGAAAGAGGAAGTCGGTCCCCATTTCCAATCGGGAAGAACAGTTCCTGTCGCATTTACATAAATACATAATTCTCAACCAATGCCCTCAGGAGCTGGAGCCTACAAAGGCGGTTAGGAACACGTACGAAATTATTGGCACAGGTAGATATTGTGCAACAGTAGCGTTGCATGAATAATTCCGCAACTAAAACTTTATTATCGGTTTCCTTACTTTACATGCACACAATTTGTCTTCTTTAGTAATTCCTAAAATCTTTGCTGGATTCATAAAAATGAAAAAAGTATAAATCAGTCCCTAACTGTATTATGAAAATAAAATTAAAAATACCTACACTGAACTCGTAAATGATTCATTATTCATTCGTTATTACGCGTCATTTGTTATTCTAAGTCTAAGTAATAATTACTGTTCGATAATTCAAAGTATGGCCAATTCTAATTATACAGAGATGACGCAATTATTTCCATTGCTTCGTGCTATTTATTATTTAAAATAATATTTATTATTTAAAATAATATTTATTATTTAAAATAATATTTATTATTTAAAATAATATTTATTATTTAAAATAATATTTATTATTTAAAATAATATTTATTATTTAAAATAATATTTATTATTTAAAATAATAAATGGTACAAAGTTTCGTAAGGACGAGTGGGCTGGATATAATATTTCGTTTTCACCACCCTTGTTCCGCCATGGAAAGATTAATAGCACCACGATGGCAATTTATCGATGAAAAAATGAACCAAGATCGATTGGACGAAGTAATTGATGAAACGTCGGCTTTAATATATCGTCCAACAAAATTTTCACGCGACACTTTAAATTCTAGAAGCAAAGGACTTCAGCCAAGACCAAAATCAATCAGTAGTTTGTGGACTTGTTGGAGCAGGCGGTACTTCTTCTTGTCATAGTAAACCTTTCATTTTCAGTTATTGAATGTTCCTTTTAGAGTCCTTTCAGATGCAGATTCGGCTGTGATATACATGTAAATCACAATAATTATTGAGGAAAAAACAGTCAAAGTGGAAGTCTTAAATATTTTTACCAAGTTTACTCTGTAATGAGCGATTAATATAGGCGTATCGATAGTTTTACTTTTTACGCCTAAATTTTGAAAAATCAAACGCTTAGAAAATCAGACGAAAAATCACACTCGCCTGCATACGCTCATCATATTCTAAGGCTTAATTTTGACGAAGTGCGTCTTTCAATGATTCTCTCCGAGTTTATTTATTCATATGACGTTGCAGACACGACTTACGGAAAAACAAACAGGGAGCAGGGGTGCGAAGAAGCTATGGAATAAACATGACGTGACTTTGTAAACTGAAATTATTAAAAGATTTATACTTCATTTTAAAGCATGACATACGTTACACATGCAGTGTGTAAATTTCTATGAATAATTCGTAGCACGTGAATAATTTGCACGACGCACGTACACCTCTCTAAATTACTTAATTTCTTCATAATACCCAAAACATCTCTTTGGAATAATTCTTTCACAGAAAAGATTGCAACGAACCGGGAGCAATTTGTTTTTCAATTTCTGAACAGAAACAGGGAACTCAGCACTCAGACAAACGAATATCAATTTTAAGAAAGTAACCATTGGATTATCGACTACTTCGCAAAATTAAACTTCGTGCTGAAATTACCAATGAATAATGCGTACTTGAGAAAGTTCGGTGACTATGGTGCCAAATGTTGTTGAAATAAATAAATAAATGGGCACCTATTTTTTTCTTTCTTCGAGTGTAGAAAAGCAGGTCATCGTACGATTGTGCGTACTGTTAAATGACTGATATTTCGAAGATATGAGGTTTAACACTATCTGTCGTGCCCACGTACGCGACATTTCGCGATTGTGATAGGGTAAAATTTTAAACCAGCATTTTCCTGAATTTCGCCCATTACACCAAACAAAAGAAGAACTAACACTGTAGGGGAATTGTGCTCAAGATGACATAGTTTTTGTTCTGAGGCAAATATCTTAAAAATTAAAGGTGGTATCAAAATAAAACCATAGAGCAGTCTTTATCTGTTTATTAATGGAACATAAAACACCAGTCCCATGACTCCAGCGATAATAACAAAAATAAGAGAAATAAAAAATTACATGCCTGTGCATCTGTGTAAGTTGACATACTTCTGTATAAGATGACATACTCTAAAGCGGGCCTGCTCAGTCTAGCCCAGTGAAATTAGACGGGAATCTGCCCAATCTACGGAATAATTCCCATCAAGCTAAATTTTGGTATGAGCCTTTATTTGGTCGTTTTAAAAAATATGTCAAAAGTCCCCATCGATCCGACTGCCGCTAAAACTTTTACAGAGGGTTGAAAAAAAAAACAGTTTTTCGCGAATATCTCGTTATCTAGCAGTTTTGCGACAAAAATAGTTATTATACGATTTATAGCATAGGAAATTCTCTACAAAAAAGGTCCTATCAGTTTTTTTCGTAGGAGTAACCATTTTCATGCCATTTGAAGTGGACGTTCATTATGTCATCTTACATAAAGGTGAACGAAAAAGTGTACTGCTTTCTAGTGACAAAAACTTTATGATTTCTTACTCAGCTGTACAGTATTCATGATGCAAATTAACGCTACTTTACAGAAAATTCATCTAATAAATTGAATTCCTTACCTGACGGGTATTTTCGTAACAATACATAAACCAGAATAATTATTTTTTCGGTCACAGAATCAGACAACTCTACAGCACGTCTAAACGTGCGTCCGCCGGTGATCATACTATGTTGTACTATTGGAGAAATCTACTAGCCGATGAATAAAAATCAGTATCACGCTTCTCGCGCGAATATTTGAAAAGACAGTAATGGTATGTCATCTTACCTCACTATGTCAACTTAAGCATAATTTCCCTACACTAATTTAATATAAATTGATGGTGTAATAAAGACGTGGTATTATTACTATTTCGACCTATCACAGTGCGCGAATCAAAGAATTTCGTTTTATTTCATATTCATTACCGGTAACATTATACCATTGAAAGATCTCTATTTGGTATTCATTTCCATCTACATATTAACGATCTTTCTTCCTCTGTAATATTCCTGTTCCTTCCACCTGTTAATCTTGCTATTATACAGTTCTTTTGTATCTTAACTTTATAACTTATTGGTTACTGTATCTATTTGTTACTTCTAATCGGTATCTTTTGAACTTTTTCCTCCCCATTTCTCTTAAGCTCATTTTACTCTTTTGTATACATTCCTACTAGCTGAATCTTTTTCCTCCCCATTTCTCTTAAGCTCATTACTCTTTTGTATACATTCCTACTAGCCGAATCTTAGTTTATCTAACCGAATCTTTTTGTATTTCCCATTATTTTTCTTACTGGTGGCGAGTTTTCCTTAGTCCTTTTATTAAAGCGATTATTCCCACC
This sequence comes from Andrena bucephala, assembly GCA_947577245.1. Lineage (NCBI taxonomy): Eukaryota > Metazoa > Arthropoda > Insecta > Hymenoptera > Andrenidae > Andrena > Andrena bucephala. Next base: position 111,140,782 of record OX387715.1, read on the forward strand.
TAATTCTTTTACGAAGCTTAAAAAACATGTTTTTGTTACATATGATAAGTTTTGCTAAGCTACGAAGTTTATTTCTATAGCTTTGGAATATTCTGTATATGTGTAAAAGTGTGAAATTTTTTTAAGTTAGAATCTTTTCAAAGCAAAATCAATTGAACGGTGACATTTACTTTTTTCTTTCCATGTAGTCAGCAACATTTTGAATGCTTAATGCTTTAATCACTACTGTACAACTCGACAATGCAAATTGCGAGACGTCTAATCTATTAGTCGTCGATTAATCAAAGAAAATAAACTCGCGAGTAAAGCAAAACTATCGGCGCGATCGAAATGTTCAGCCAATCAAAATCGCTAGCCAATTTGCCAGTTTAATTGTTGCTTGTTGGAGCGTAGCAGGGATTCTTGCAAAGCCGCTCCATGTTTTGCGACACATTCGGTGATATATGCTGGATAGCGATTGACTTAATGTGCAACAAGTGAATGGAATTTGAAAGGAAGAACCTTTACCGGTTGCAAGAATTTAATCAGAACACAATAGAGGTCTGCAGTTTCGGGCAACTCTGTAGTATTTATCGTTTACGTTAATATTAAGTGTGTGCTTCAAAACGAATTCAAATTAATGAAATCAAAGTCGAATTAAACTGAGGTTTCCAATGAAACAGAAGTTACGTTCACGAAACAATTCATCTTTGGACGGTTTCCAGGATCGGAAAACCTGAAAACCGCGCGAAATACTAAGTAATACTGAATGCACGTTAGTTTTAAGTAGTTACACAATTTTAAGAATTGCAACCAATGAGGTGATACTTTAATAAACGATGTGTAAAATATTATACTTTTATCAAAAACGTAAATTAGATGCCAGTTATTAATTATGCAATAAATTAACGTCAAATGTCATATTCCACTGGTAGAATTCATTGTATTATATTAATTCTTAAAGCAAATGAAGGTCTATTAATTTTTTGGACTGTTCATTTATATGAAACAATGAATAAATTTACATATTTGGTTGTCAACTTAAAATAATTATATAACTTAATCCTTGTAAATTCAAATTTAAAACAATAATATTTATGTTCACAAAGCTACAGGCTACATCTATTTGGTTGTGACGAATGCGATAGTGTTATGTTTAAGAATACAAAAGGTTGACTTTAATTATTTTCTTTCAATGTATTAACATTAAATATATTGAATAGTTTATCGAGGACAGTATGATAAAGAAATTAAATTAACAGATTTAACTAACTTTAACACAAAATACATATTTTGAAATAATAAACAAAAATATGAGTGATGCAGGTACCCATTTGTTCACAGTAATAGTAAACAAACCAAGAAAACTGTCCGAATACATTTGTCCGTACTATATAAATACTTATAGTCGCAGCTAAAAAACTACTTTTATTACTTTTTAACGTCAACTCAAAACTGCAGCATGTACCCCAATAAACACATCCTGATAGAGAATTAAAAGCTGTATAAAATCCAGTTAAAGATGTATTTATTTAACTAACAAACAAAACCTCTACATAACATTCAACAAAACTTTTAAAGCTGACAAAAAGGTTACCAGTTTTGAAATGTTATAAAAAATCTAATATTTTGTGGGGCACTTTTTGCTTTTCGAATGCTAAAAGGTTACCAAAAGTGGTAACTCCTTCGTCGACACCAAAAATGTGTTGTCCCGTTTACGGCCATATGAAACTTTTGTTTGTTAGATAAATAAATTCAACTTTAACAGGGTTTTATACAGCTTTCAATTATCCACCAGAATATGATATGAAACACATACCACAGTTCCAAGTGGATGCTAAAAAAGAACAAGAATATAACAAATCGAAAAATGGTAACTTTTTTGTCTGATACTGTATGTGATATCCTTTCACTATTTCCAGTAATGTCTAGTAATAAACATTTTGTCCGTGCACCCTTCTAGCCTTAATCACACTGTTTATATAATTGTAGCGATTGTTAAACTGAACGTTATTGATATATAAATAAACTAAACGAATTTGTGTAAAACATCGTTTCATTTTCTACCCAAGCCAAGAAAGCAGAACGTAGTATATTTCTATGTTGAAGATTTACTAGAATTTCGATAGTGACACTGCCCGCAAATTAGTTCGTGCAAATTTCGAGATTGCACGACAGCCTTGTACATTCCTGCGATTCTCGTCTCCTGGCTCCTTGCAGGGTTATCGAGTGCTGTTCGAGATTTTCCCTCTTCAGTGATACCTGACAAGTTTTAATGGAATTCCTTCCGGAAGTTGGCTTTCCTGCTTCTATGCGGACGTCCTCGTGTCACGGTTTTGCTTTCGATTAGCCACACTCGAGAAAAGTTTAAATAAAAGCGTGTTGAGGATTCCAAATTGTGAAATATGTGTCAGACTGCGACAGCTTCTTAGAACTTTTCATTTTCATTTTGCTCACTGTTTGCTGACTTTGTATAAGAAAAATCGACTTGACCACGCTGGTAAACTGCTATTCGAACTCAAAATCCGTGTTTATTGTTAAATTAATCCGTAGAAATTTATTAATTTACAAAATCTAATAATAGATGTTAAAGGCTCGTCCTTAAATTACGTAAGGCTTTTGGGGGGGGGGGGGGGTGTCGCGAATTTCTTACGTTTTCTTACAAGGGGGAAGGGGGAGTCAGGTAGGATCTTACGTAATATTTTTTAACCTAATTTTCAATAAATACAAATTCTATCATTAATGTTCCAGAAAACTTGTTTTAGTTTAAATTTCCCGAAACCGAGTTAAATGAATTATATAAACCTTTAAAAGAATTTTAATAACTGAAAAAATTCAATGTAAAAAATATTACGTAAGAAGGGGGTTGCAATATCAAATCTTACGAATTCTTTAAAATTCTCGAAAATTACCCTTACGTAATTTAAGGAAGGCCCCTAATCCCTCACAAAGGCGAAACATTCGCATCAATATTGTTTTCATTTTGTCCTTAATATCAACACAGGGCTCCCTTAAAATGTCAATTGTAGCGTTTTGTATGTCTTCTGTTGTGTCAAAAGGTAAGTATTTGGCCAACAATAAGTAAGCACAGTACTACAGTTTCCTTTTAGCCGCTATATCTATTATAGAAGTTCACCTTGTGGACACCGTTTGTTTCGTATAAATGCAGAGGCGGATTTAGGTACATATAGGCAAAATAGGCTGCAACCTAAGCCGACAAATTTTTGGGAGCGGCATATTTTGAGGAGTATCAAATTTTGGGAAGCTAAAAATTGTGTGGAGCTACAAATTTTGAGGAGCGGCCAAATTTGGGGAGCGGAAAATTTTGGGGGACGGCAAATTTTACGGAGCGCGAATTTTGGGGAGGGATAAATTGTGAGAAACGGAAAACTAGGGGAAGCGATCAATTTTGGGGAGCGGCAAATTTTCGAGAGCGATAGATTCTCAGGGGCGGCATATTTTAGGGAACGATAAATTTTCAGAGGCTTGAGATAACTTTAAAAAAATTCACTTTGTTTCATGTAGCGAAGTAGTAATTGACTTAGCTGTGAGTTGCCATATTGAATTAATTTTGAAATTGTCTCGACTCTTTTAAATTAAAATATTTGACGATATTTTGCGGAAAGGGTGGCAGTCGCTTGTTAGTCTAAGGGCGCGAAATCTTCAAATCCATATAAATGGAGTTGGAAGTCAGATGTCAGCATTTGATTCCAATAGAAAATATCAAAGGGGCTGTAACTGGCACACTGCAGGTGTTGTCTGATGGTGTTCCGAAAAGTGGACGCAACGTTTGGCAATTGTATCGATTTCGGTGAGGAGATGGAGTTATATCGAAGAGAAATTTTCACAAAATCCTTCCACAATCATATTTTTACAATTGTACAGAATTACGAGCTTCTATTATGCGTTTGAAAATTTCAGGTTTTCATCGAAGGTATTCATAACCTTCTTGAATGCGTCCCTGAAGTATGTAGGTATTTCAACATTACACTGTCCAACACGATTTTTGGTCCGCAATATCCGCTGGGTGATTCTTGTATAGTTTTTCGCCCTGAACGCGAATCCGCAAACAGAATTGCTCTATCACCCTCAGTTTTTGAGAAAATCGATTTTGAAATAAAAAACTGCAAATTTTTAACTTTGAACATCTTTTGTGTCGAGACGGTAATAGTTATTCGGTTGCTCGTTGCGTCAAATTATTCTATGAACCCTCCCGAATAAAAAAATATAAGTTATTATTGTATTATAATCATTTAAATATGTTTAAATAACGATATCTTTCAATTTATTTCCAAAACTAAGGGTCTAGGAGAAAATCTGACCATTCCACGCGATGCAACAGACATTTTCCCCTCGGAAATCATCAACGAAAGTGGTAAGTCACATTTTGTTTTCAATACAGAAGCGAAATAGTTTGGCAAAACGCGCGGCGTCGACAGTGGTAGTCAACGGCGGCGCGCGATCCACTGCCGCTCGGCGTAACACAATCGCTTAAGGGGGTAGACACGTCACGTGACCTGGCCGATGCGGCAGGTTGGTATTACAGCAGGTTTTTTCTGCACAGAAATGGTAATACCGATAGATCGCCGATTGCCCGGTAAACGCGAGAGGGAGCTGTTTGCTATTTCCGTATTTTATTCTGAATAAGGAAAGAAATTCTCAGCTGTTGCGTTGTACTTATACAAATTTAAACGGAAGTCGACTGGTACTGCAAACATAGAAAATTCATTGTACATTTTAATTACTTAAAATGTGCTTATGCTACAATATTCTACGTTAGCAGTAAGGAATTATAAGTGAAAAGGGAAAATAGATGAGGGGATGTCCCCAGAAAATGAAGTTTGTTAGGTTAGACATTTTTTTACTAGCAAAGCACCGAAACAGAACATGAAATACACTTATTACACGTCCTATGCAGAAAGCAGTTATGAACAAACATTATATATAAAATTGTAAGGAATCGATTGACGTCACTTTTGCAAAGATCTGATTAGAAATTGCAGAACATCAGATTCGTCACTGCTTAGCGTGCAACATTGTATAGTCCCGCTGGTTTCGAGCGTCGAAGCCCACGAAACTCAGCGAGACACATGATTGTTGGCGAGCATCGCGTTTGACGATTCTAGCTACAGAATCACCCCGTATAAATGCTAAGAAACGATAGTGTGAAGCGGCGTGCGTTTCAACTGCACATTGACAATATCGTAGATTCTAGGGCCTAGAATATTAGCTCCGTATTACGATGTTCTTCACCAGAGCACTGCATTACTGATGAAAATGATGCCAAACATGGAGCAATTCGGTCTATTTTTAATGAACGTAGTGTGTGTGTCCTAATCATGTATTCATAAGAAAAAATAGACCGAATTGCTTCGCGTCTCGACTCATTTTCGTGGACATAAACTCACGAATCCATCGGTGGTAACACTCTTATCAAGGTGTAGTGAGAAATATGAACAATTTCATATTCAGTACTGGATGACTCAAGTCGCCGTCGACCGAGGGCCCTAATAAATGTGCATTTATTTGAGAAACCAAAGCCGTGTCACTCGTGACACCTACTCGCGAACAGATACATGTATGTATGTACGAGAAGAAGTAATGCAATTTCCCGATGACTTGAAGCAACATTTCAATAGGTAAATGCATGAAACTCTGGGATCAGGAATTCCCAACCAAGTGATGCATATGTAAGAACTGGCGAAATTCAAGGCTGTACTTCCGAATGGCCCCAGTGGCCGATCGACACGAGGTTTGGGGGAAGGGTGGGGAGGGGGTGTGGACCCTAAATCTAAAATTGTTTCTTCGGGTATTTATTAGTTTCCGAAATATTAATAAAAAATTGTTCATTTTTTGGAAAAATTTTCTGGACGTTGGTGCAGGCCTCCCTATCCGGGAGCCCTTCCGTCCCCCTATTTTACATTTTTGAAATTTTGTAACCACGGTCTCGTTTTAGGCATCGCCGAACTCACATCAGTTCGCTGTCGTGCTCTCCGCGCCCCACGCACTGGTCTAGTCCCAACCGGGGCCGATCGAGATGAAACTTAGTGGGTAATACGAGGGGTGTGGACCGACCACAAATATAAAATTTTACCTTCAGTAATTAATGCGTTCAAAAGATACAGAAGTAATTGTGCATAAAACGGTACACCTTACCGATTTTTTTCAATCTCATTACTACGGTCTCCCCTCTTAACAATATTTCTGTTGACTTATACCGACATAACACATTCCACTTTCCAACTTGTTCCGGGTTTTAGTATTAGTTTGGGTTAGATTGGCGCGGAGGGCGCGCGCCCGCTCGCGGGCGCGTAAATCATGGTAGCGAACCGATGTGAGTTTGGCGATGCTAAAAATGAGACAGTGGTTTCAAAATTTCAAAAGTTGAAAATGGGGGACGGAAGGGCTCCCGGGTAGGGAGGCCTGCACCAACGTCAAAAAAAAAATTCCAAAATAAATTAACAATTTTTTATTAATATTTCGGAAATTAATAAATACCCGAAGCTACAATTTTAGATTTAGAGTTCATACCCCCTCCCCTCAAACCTCATCTCGATCGGCCACTGGGGCCATTCGGAAGAATATCCAAATTCAACAATAGTTTGTCGTCTAAATTTTACAATTAAAGTATTTATTTGACGCGAATATACATATGTAAAGTTTGTCAGCAAAGTCTTTCTCGATTTGAGTTCTATAGAAGGCTGACTTTCCTTCGCCATGCAAAGTCCTCTCTTGTCCTTCACGCTAGCAATCATGCAACTCGCTGAGTTTCGTGGGTTTCGACGCTCGAATCCAGCGGGGCCATACAATGTTACGCACTAAGCAGTGACAAATCTTCAGTTCTGCATTTCTAATCAGATCTTTGCGAAAGTGACGTGAATCGATTCGTCATGTTTTCTCGATCAAATTGGCCCCAAAAATGATATTATTCGGACCATAATTAAGGAAATTACGTGAAAATTTGTTTGCAGAATTGGAAGCCCGTTTCGTTAAAAATAGTCTGATTTAAATTATTTTCTGTCAATTTAATCGGGAGAATGCCAGGAATCCATTTGTGTCACTTTCATATTGATACGATGAAAAAAAAAACAAATTCTGTTTCTATATAATCGATGACACATCGCTGAGCAACGGCGATCTCGTGCGGCTCGGGCCACAAAGGTTCTCGTCAGTTATTCGAGCATCTAAGATCGTTACGGGCTCTGTTTGGTGTACACGGTACGGACTTTTCGCTATCCCCACCACTTCTGTCTCACTCTTGTCCGGCGAAGGCGAGAGCGAGATGGAAAGAGAGCGAGCGAAGGCACTGAAAGCGAGCGAGGACAGTACGAGACAGACGACGCGTTGATATTTTGTCTCGCTCGGTCTTTCGGACGCCTGACACTCCGTCCTTTGTATGCGCGACGGGCGTGCACGATGGTCGCAAGTGCTTACGGTGAGCACGGGAACCGCTTCGCAAAAACTTGACGCAGGCCCGGCATAAGTCTTTTTTGCGCCCTAAGCGAACTTGTCAAATTGCGCCCTTTATTATATTACATTTATTTGAGATTATTTATGACTTTACTCTGCAAAATTAGGCAACTGCTAGGGCGTAAGGTTGACAAGAAATGCAAAATGGCCTTTTCATTGTTGGCATTGTTGAAAATAAATTTTTAAATGAAATACTACAAATTATACTACAACGGTTTTAAACTACGAGTAGAGTAAGGTCATGAAGAAGCTCAATTAAATGTATTATAATAAATGGCGGAATTTGTCAAGCTCGCTTATGGCGCAAAAAAGACTCGTGCCGTGCCTGGCTATCTGACCGTGGCGCGGATGCATCGAACAGTCACGATTCCATCTGAGCACTCGCGCCCGTCGCGTACGCCCGCCGCGCACGCAAAGCGTTCCATCCTGCTCCCCCCTTCGGCCAGAAAGAAGCGAGAAACTCAGCCTCGGAATTAGGGCTCCGTTCATGATACGGGCTCACGCCGGTCCGGACCAGCGAGCGCAGGGTTGCCAGATCAAGCCTGATCTTTTGCCGGAGATTTCAATTTCGTGGAGGATTGGAGTGGGGAAAGTGAGAAAAAAAGGGGCGAAGAAAAAAATAGGCATCTAAAATTCATTATAATAATGACTTCTTATAAACGAGTAATAATAATAATAATAATAATAATAATAATAATAATAATAAAAGTATTATGAATAGTTATTAGAATTTGTTACAGATTTTAATAGATTTCTATTTTGTTTATGGCACGCTGCACCATACTCTCTATTCTGCCGGAGATTTTTATTGTGCCTGCCTGAGGCCGGAGACAACGGTTCAAAACCCGAGACTCCGGCTGAATGCCGAAGATCTGGCAACCCTAAGCGAGCGGCTAACGAGACTTTACATTCAGATATATTGGCCGGTGAGTTTCGTAACGCGTATACTCCCACCATAGGTACACCGCTTAGCTGCCTCGGTGCTCCTGTTCGCAACGTTTTCTGACTCGCTCTCGTTCCATCTCACTCTCGCCTTCGCAGAACAAGAGTGAGCCAGAAGTGGTGGGGATAGCACCAAGCTTCTGTTGTGTATAGGCCAAACCGAGCTGCAGCGTAGAAATACACACATCAGAATAGTGTGCCTTAGCTCCGAAAAAATTCAGGAGCTTTATTGGTCAGAACATTGATTCTTTCTCGATAGCTTCATCTCGTATTTGGTCATAACAGTCACACGGCTACGTTCAGACGGAGCCGCGCAGCATTCCCGTTACCCCACCATACCCTTGGGTGGCCGCGTAACTCCAACAGACAAATCCACGATCGTCAGATGGTGGTGGCTGATTTCTCCTCGATCGCTGTTCGCGAAAACGAATCGACCGGCCAATATATCTGAATACGACCTTAGGATAAAGATATAATGAAAGATGAAAAATTATTCGAAGCCCAAGATGAAACGCCTTCGAATAAACAAAGGAAACTAATAAATACCCGAAGCTAAATAAAATTTTAGATTTAGGGTACACACACCCTACCCCAAACATCGTGTCGATCGGCCACTGGGGCCTTTCGGAAGTATATTCTTTTATTTAAATAATGCCCATCTCTGCATAGGACCGTAAAGAATTACAAAAAAATCAGGGAGTCAACTGTTGACTGATTTAGAGACTTTTCCTTGTTGTATGTTATATACAATAGTCGGAAGAATAATAATAAGAGCAATAATTGCAAATAATTGCTGTAACTTCCACATTCTGAAAATATGATATCAGTAAATCAATATTTCCAGTATTAGTAAAAAAGTTCCAATCTCTTTTTTTATTTTAAATAATGTGGCCATATAATTATAACAAATTCGACAGCGATTTCAAGTGTATGTGTTACAATAAAAGCGTTAATTTAGTAAATGTACACAGTTCCTAGCAGTTATATGCCTAAAATGCATATAACCGAACCTACAATCGTCCGAAAATTCATACATTGATTGCCAGTACGCTTTTACTGTGGCACATGTATCCAGCTAACGCTTCAGTTTTGCTATGACTCCACGTTGGCAGTCCTCCCGAGTAGGCGCCATCTCGTGTCTACTAGCTCAACTAAATTTGTCACGTGACTTGCTCTGTATTATCGCCAATATGGCGGAACTCGTAATTGGGAATGCAATTACGGGAATACGCTTTTCGTCCTTATATGAGCAGATTTTGAGCTGGGTGAGGTCTCATTCGAAAGAGGAAAGTTCAGTGCAGCGCGCTCTGGTCATCGTTTGAGTCACAAGACTCTTTTAGTGACCTAAAAATACGTTGGTTCATGCGGGTGTATTTTGTCGATTTTTGCTCTACTTTGAACACTCATATTATTAGATATCAACACAATCTCGTCGAACCATGACCAGAGCGCGCTGCACTGAACCTTTCTCTTTCGAATGAGACCTCGCCCAGCCCAAAATTCGCTCATATAAGGACGAAAAGCGTATTCTACTAAACCCATGTTTCGGGCCAGATTGTGTCGGTATACAGCGCGCTGCATTACCCGTGTCTACCCCCTTAAGGGGGTATAACCGTTTGAAAGTGTCAAAAATCAGATTATTTTTTTTTTTACATATTTTCATAGATTGATGTTTTAGAAATATTATAAAACAAGTCCGATGTAAAAATTCGAAAAATTGACGAAGTTATAGGCATTTGAATGAAACAACCCAGGTAGCATGGGGCGGCACGTCGGCTCGACCGATCGCAGCGGTTCGGTCGTTCGCGTCGCGGATACTTACACCTACTATTAATTACCCCTGATTAAGAAACCAGCCCGTTTTTCTACATTTATAGCACACCTTCAGCGGATGCCGTGCAGGGTGATTTTTGGGTCTAAATGGTCCGGGAATCCCCCAAGGGGAAGGGGTGGAGTTAGTAATAAATTTATACAATCAGTGGGTATAAAAGAGTATTAGCCATGAACCTTTAGACCTCAAAAATATGAGCATATCAGTCAATGCTTTGCATAGCAAGCAACAGCAAATCGAAAAATATACCTACACGAAGTCATGAATTCGGCTCCAAACTGTAACAGAAAAGGTAGCCGAAAATCTCATCGACGGGCCAGTAAGCCTATAAAAAGGCACCCATCACGTTATCCTGATTGTGAGAAAGGGGAAACGAACACAAGTGCGTCAGCTAAGAAATTAAAAATGGATGAATATCAAGACGTGACCGTGGAATCTTCATTTGGGTACAGAATGTTGAATTTTATTCCTGTGTTTTCTGCAATTAGTGATTACGTGAAGTGCAAACATTGTGACAGCAATGTAGAATTTTCAGAATCAAATATCCGTGGACTTGGTTTCAAAGTGGAAATAAAGTGTAGTTCGTGTCCTTCTAAATTTATAAATTCCTGTCCGATTACCGATAATCAGGCGTACGAAATAAATAAAAGATTAGTTTTTGTAATGCGGATCTTAGGAATTGGAGCATCAGGGATTAGAAAGTTTTGTGGACTAATGGATCTCCCTAAACCTGTCATTCAATCAACATACGACGCCATAGTAAAGAACATTCATTGCGCCGCGGAAGCTGTGTGTAGAAATTCAATCCTCTGTGCGGCGACGGAAGAAAAATGTCTTACTGCGAAATATAACCAAGTTGAAGAACCTGCAGGCCTAACTGTTTCTGGGGATGGAACCTGGCAAAAAAGAGGTTTCTCCTCGTTATACGGCATTACAGCTTTGATTGGACATTTTTCAGGAAAAGTTCTGGATGTCGTAATTAAATCAAGTTTTTGCAAAGGCTGCGAAACCATGACAGAGAAGATTAATACTGCGGAATATGAAGAGTGGAAAGAAACCCATAACTGCTCTGTAAATCACGAAGGAAGTGCGAGCAAAATGGAAATGGACGGAATTAGTGAGATGTTTCACAGATCCGAAGGACTACACGAAACAAAATATTTAAATTACATCGGAGATGGGGATAGCAAAACATTTGCAGGACTATTAGCATCTTCCCCATATGGTGAACCTGTAAAAAAGAAAGAATGCGTTGGACATGTGCAGAAGCGTATGGGAACAAGGCTGCGCAATTTGAAAAAGAAAACCAAAGGGCTTGGCGGAAAAGGACACGGAAAATTAACAGCAAGGTTAATAGACGAACTCACAGTTTATTATGGGAAGGCAATTAGGAATAGCTGTCATTCCATTACACACATGAAAAGAGGAATTTGGGCAACTTTCTACCACAAAATTTCTACGGACAATAAGCCGCAACATCAAAATTGTCCTGCAGGAAACGGTTCCTGGTGTTCATGGCAAAAGGCGAAAGCTGAAAACAAATTGCACGAATACAGGCATAAGCCTGCTTTAACGAGCGAAGTTGCCGAAGCAATACGTCCTATTTATGAAGAACTGAGCAGTGATAATTTATTGGAACGATGTCTCGGCGGCTTTACTCAGAATAGTAATGAAAGCTTGAACGCGCTCTTCTGGAAAATTGCTCCTAAAACCATCTTCAGTGGTGCAACAATAATTGAAATAGCGGCCTTTATCGGCGCTGCAATCTTTAATGATGGACATAAAAGTCTTTTACATATATTGGACAGTATGAACATTAAAATCGGCCCTGGAGCCTACGAAGGGTGTTGGGCGGAGGATCATCGCCGCATTACTTTGAGTACGATTCGAGCGCATGAAGCCACTAAAGAAGCCAGAACTGCTAAACGATTGTCAAGAATAGCTGCTGAAGAAGCTGTTTCGTCTGCTGAAGGCTTACTTTATGCCCCTGGAATCGCTGATTAAGTGTGAGATACGAAAAATACAGTTTATCAGCAAAGCATCAGAGTCAAAACTTCAAACGCGTTTTTCTCGAAACTATATTTTTCATTACGGTGGCCCTAAAAACTCGCGCTACGTTCAACCAATTCACTTCCAATTTTGCATGCAGAATCATAATAAGATTCCGCATCGCCCAACGAAGGCTTTTTTTATTTCGATTCCCCGTTTATTATTTATAAAGGAAAAAAGTGGATTTTTCTCTTAGAAAAATTTAACTTTACCTTTGATCTCTCACCATTTCTTTATTTTTCAAAATTTTCAAAATCGCCTTCGTTGCGCGATGTGGAATCTTATTATGATTGTGCATGCAAAATTTGAAGTAAATTGGTTGAACGTAGCACGAGTTTTTAGGGCCACCGTTTAGCCGTCTAAAATCGAGAGACTTTCGGACATGTATCCGTAACTTCCGAAAAACAATAGTTTTTTAACTGAAACTTTTTTTATAAGTAGTTCATAATACTATGTAAACATAGTTAAAAAACGGGAAATCTGCATCAAACCGTTGACTTGTAAAAAAATCCACAAAATGTATACATTTTCCGAGGGTTCAAACGGGTATACCCCCTTAACGCGCCTGACTACCACTGTTGGCACCGCGCGTTTTGCCAAACTATTTCGCTTCTGTATTGAAAACAAAACGTGACTTACCACTTTTGTTGATGCTTTCCGAAGGAAAAATGTCTGCTGCATCCCGTGGAATGGTCAGATTTTATCCTAGATCCTTAGTTTTGGAAATAAATTGAAAGATATCTTCAAAAATGAGTGCATTTTGGGTATCCTTTTCCCTTTGAACGTTGTTTAAACATGTTCAAATCTTCACAATGCAATAATAACTTGTATCGTTGTATTCGGGAGGATTCATAGAATAATTTGACGCAACGAGCAACCAAATAATTATTATCGTTTCAACACAAAAGATGTTCAAATTTGAAAATTTGCAGTTTTTTTCAAAATCGAGTTTCTCAAAAACTGAGGGTGATGGCGACCAACGGTTTGCGGATTCGTGTTCAGGGCGATATACTCTACATGAATCACCCAGTGGATATTGCGGAACAGAAAAAAAGTTTCATTTTGTCGGACTGTGTTATCAATCGGGGTCCCTTAAATAATTATTTTTACATTCTCCACGTTAGCCACAAATAAAAATTGAATGAATTAATGTTGTGGATACGAGTAGACCAAAGTACAGCCCCCACTCAGTATATTTATTTATTCAATTCATTATTGACACGGAAATCTGTTAGATAACTTCAATTTATTACAAGAATTATTGAAACACAAAAACAACTATAACTTTCGAACTTTTTTTTTTGTTCCGTAGAGTTTAATTCACTGTTAAAGCAGGTGCTACCAATAATGAAACACGTCATAGTTTTCAAAACAAATGGTTATTATAATAGCTCGGGCACTATTTATCGTAAAAGTTCTGACGTGGTATTATCTCCTACACCACAAGCTATATTGGCATTCGTAAGTATGTAGCGTGATTGGTAAAGCATTTACTTAATAAAAGGTTAATATTTTTCCGCCCACGTTTGTGTACCTGGTGGAAACTTTTGCCAATGCATAATTATTTTTATCGTTAAATTTTTGCTATTACCCTACACACTAATATATTTATGGAATACATTCGGAACAAAGTAAACATTGCCGTAAATGCATTAGTTGATAAAAGGTGCAGGTAACTTTGATGGAAAAAATTTGACAATAACTGTCAAAAGAAAGGGCAGATCTGCATCAGGTACCTTGGCTAAATTTCTAATTCTGGCAATCGGGTCCGCACGGTTAAATTTTGGAAATAATGGTACTCGGTTTAAGGAATGGGAAGTCCCCGAGCTTCCTAATCCTCGAAAGTCAATCTTGGCCAGAAACGAAAGACGCTTAATTAGTCTTCAGTGTGGTATTTAAATTCAAAACGCTAGGTTCCTTTACGCGGGAAAAGAAGTCCCTCCGAGAAATAGGATGACCAGAAGGAAAGGCAATTTTTTGGAAAAGAACGCAATTGCACTGATGCACCCAGCGACGCATTAGGAATTCACGGTATTTGGGTCAGCCAATGCCAATCGATTGCACCTGAATGGCTCATTATGTCCACGTTTCGCAATCATATTGATGTATGTATGTAACCCCGCAAGCACGGCGAAATGGGGTGGCATCCATCGTGTAAGTAGCCGTGCATCTTTTTCACATAGATACGTTTCCGTTTGAACCGCGGATTCGGAACCCAAAGAATGCAGCCAGGTCACCGATTCTGCAATTCTCCATTTCCAGTGCGTATGAAAGAACCGAATGGTTTTATCAACTTGCTCCATGATAAATTTCATATTACTGCGCAAGTAAAATTTGTTTTAATAGCTCGAAGGTTGCTCGACGAAGCACCTATATCAAATTTAAAAGAAAGCAAGACTTTTGGTTATAATAAATGATTAAACACTATTTCAACCAGTTTTGAAATTGTTTACGATTCCTGATTGTGTGGGCTAGGGGAAAACAGAGACTCTTATTTTTTTATCTTTTTGGGGAAGCTGACTAAAAGTGTTTTAAATAAATAAATATAAACTAAGAATATGATAAAAGATTGGCCCGTCCAAATAGTTGCGGATATTTATCATTGTTAATGTCTAAACTGATATATCATAACGCAATAATAAATATTTAAGTTGGACAACAGTCAATTGTCCATAATTTTTACCTTTTGTTGTCATTTTAATTTTAAAATCAACAGGCAGCAAACAACGAAAAAATGTAAAAAAAAACATAACTTCTAATATTATAACATTTTATTTTTTAAGGGGCTTCTATTACTTTTTATTTTTTCCCGCTCTTGAATATTATTCCTCTCAATTTAATTACACTATAGAACTCACTTGTGAACTTATATTTTATCGCAACTGTCTCTCAAAATAATAATAATTTTATTGTATTAATTTATTGCCAAACACTTGTGTGTGATGTATAATTTTTTGCTATCAATTCGAGAGAAGAATGTGTATTGTTGTTAAAGTATTTGTTCACTGAATTGATTGCTTTATATGTAGTTTTACAAACATGTTGCCAACGTTTAAAGAACAGAGTATTCCATTTTTAAGTTAAATAAAGAACATACAGTAACTCACTTCGTGGTTTTAGGTTAAATTAATTTCTAATTTTTGTATAGAAATTTTCAAATTTCAGAAGACAAAATTACCTACTTTCAAGTTTTAAAAGCCAGTGTCACTAATTCCCAAGGATTAAGGGGGTAGTGGATTATTTCAGCTTCAAAAAAATCGATTATTTTTTCACTGATTCTGAAAGTCTTATTTTGTATGGACATTTTAAACAAAAATTCATGAAGAAATTCAAATAATTGTAGAAGTTATATCAGCGAACGTAATTGAGTGCACCGTCCAGTAACAGCCTCGCACAGCGGTATTAGCATAGAGGATTGAAGCCGTTTTTCTCGAAACACCATTTTCAGACTCGGTGTACGACATAACTCTTTAACCAATAAATATTTTCACTTGAAATTTTTACTGGACGTGTAGAATTCGTTCCTCTACAGAGTGGAATTCCCGCATCAAAATTGGATGTTTGTAAAACATTTTATCACTGATTAAAGGCGATTTTTTGCTGTAAAAATGTGGGGAAAAAATTGATTCGTGTGTAACTTCCACAATTTTCCACGTACAGGGCTATCTTCAACGATTAATAACTTCTGCAATTTCATATATTCCGACGATTTTTTGTTTGGTAATTACTCGCAAACGGACCCACAATAGATTGTGAAAAGCACGACTATACTGATTATTCGGTACCAAAGTAATTTAGCGTCAAAGAATTAGCATACAATAGTCCACGAAAAATAAAACTGTCTTTGGAAATTTATTAAAAGCAAACTATTTAATAATTTTTTTTTAAAACATTCGGGACTTTTTATTGGATATTTAAGTTATACGAATATCTGTTTTGAAATTTATTGAAAGCATATTTATAAGTTTTACAAGACTAATAACTTAGGGCTGCAAAAAGTTTCTGCTGACATGGTTGACAGTTTTTCGACGAAATGGTTCTTCTAAAATTAACATATCAAAATGTTTTAGAAACTATATGCGGATAACTATGGCACGACGGATTCGATTTTGAAAATTTGGGAAAATGACTAAATAGCGATCCTCTGAAGCAAATTGTGAAATTTTGTTCCAGAAAATTAACCTCTTTCGTTGAAAAAGAAATAGAAGAAAACGACCAATAGAAAAAACCTCTCGTCGTGCCATAGCCATCCGCATTTAATTTCTAAAACATTTTGATTTTTTGATTTTAAAAGCACCGTTTCTATTAAAAATTGTCAGCCATGTCAGAGGACATTTTTTGTAGCGCTAAGTTATTAGTACTGCAAGCTCGTAAATCTGCTATAAATAAATTTAAAAAAAAAAACAAAATCGTATAACTTAAATATTCAATAAAAAGTCCTGAAAGTTTCAAAAAGATTTGGAAGTTTTAAGAAACAAAGTTATATATTTTCGAGATTTAAAACGCAACTTGTTGAACTTCATGAAGTGAAGAACCTTTTCACTCTTAAACATCAGAATGGGCGAAATGTAGGTATGAAGAAAAATAAAAACAGATATTAAGGACATCAACCTTACTTTCAAAAAAATTCCATGTACCGAAATTCGAAACATGACGATATCGAACCAGTAGTTTTCATTTAAACGTAAAATGTGTTTAAATCAACAAATTTAACTTGAAGCCAGCAGCAAAATAATTTGTCTAACGCAGCAAAATTTGTACCTATCTGCTTTTCTTCTGCTTCTTAACCATATGATAATGATCGAGCACTACCGCGCTCCTTGCTTATTTTACAAAAATTGTAACAAGCGAAATATCACTACTTGAATAGGGTGAACCAACCAGTAAATGATCGAATTGTTGAATTTATGGACCTTTGAGATTAATACAAAACAACTGTTGAAATTGCATTTAAATTTAATTTTCTGGAAATATCTATAAAAATAATTACTTATTCTTATCGTAATTTAAAAAAAAAACGATTATAAAATACAAAACGTGTAGAAGTCCAGTAAATGACCGCATACTTTTAATAAGAATTGTACTTATTAATGTTTGCTTAATACGCGTAACTAAAAATATGGGATATTAAAAGTGCAACTACATTCCATTTATAAACATATAATATTTTTAAATTTATAATTGACACTTCTTTGCCTAATGGTCGTTCACTGGTATGCGGTCAATTACTGGTTGGTTTACCCTAATAAAAGTTTTACTTTCTATTTATTGTACTCCATGCTTATCGCAGATGTTATATACTTTTAATTGTAGGTATTAATTAAAGATGCAATCGGAAAACATTTATGGGAAGTGAAACTTTCAGTGTTGAAATCAAAATAGAACGAAAAAGAGATGAAATTATAAAGAATATAACATAAGTATTATACATCTTTTATAATTGAATATCGCAATCTACGTTTCTCATCACTTTTTATAGTCCTATAAAAAAATCTGAATTTCCATGTAAAACGGACCGTGTTAAAGATGTAATTTTATCTCAATCCACTCACCAAAGTCGGTATTTCAAAGTGTTCGATTGCTCCAAAAAAGATTTCATCGAGGTCATTCAACTTACCTGAAAAAAGAAATGGTAAATTCTTTATTAGTCCTATATTATTAGTCTTTATTAGTTTTTATTAGCATTATATGTATACCTTATGACTATACGGAATGAAGATCAAAATATGTTCAATAAACCCAAATTCAACTTCTCCATTATGGAGGAAGATGAGAAAGGAAACTCGAGGGTACAATTTTTCTCTTTCATCGCGACACGGTTGTTTCGTTTAGATTTCTTTGTCGGGGAAGTGGTCTTTTCCACCACGACAATGCGTAACGTTTTTCCCCATGAAACAACGCTTCGTAACGGCAACTGTTTCCCAGTTTCCAGCTGAACCGAGCACTGGAAAAATACGATTTCTGTGCGCGGAAGTGCCACTCGACACTTTTCATCGCGCCCCCTCAAAGACCGGTACAGGGAGTGCACTTATGGACACCAATATGGCCGATATGGACGCGTCATTCGAGGAATCGGAATAAATATTCGCAATCGCGTGGCTACGAGATTTTTCAAAAATACGCACACTGACTTTACCTGATAACGGGGTCAGTTTTCGCCTGAAAAGTGCACGAAGAAGGACATCCTTTTACTCCATTACTTAATGTCCAATGTTTATTTGTCCTAATTACAAATTACAAATTACGATTGAAATGTAATTGTATAATGGATTACACATTATTTCCTGAAATCGTTAATTTAGGCAATTGACAAAATATTGTGGTCAGCTACCTAAATTAACGATTACAGAAAATAATGTGTAAACAATTATACAATTACATTTTAATCGTAATTTGTAATTTGTAATTAGATTACATTTTGCCCAAATCTGCCTTGGGCTATAGGTCGCGTCAAATAGTCAAATTGTAAATCTAAACATTGCTATTTACTATGAATAAAAAAAGTATAGCACGCCATTTAAAAAAATTGAGGTGAATACAGAGTAAGTATCACTAGCATATTTAGACCCCCTCTGTACCACACAACTTTTGTAAATAAAGTTTTTCCATGTCTCTAAAAATAATACGGAGATGTTTCAGGAGAACAGAGTTGTTGAAAAAAATAATTAAAACATAATTCAGTATTTAAGTTCGACTGAATTAATCGATTGATATTTTCATGTATAAATTTACTTCCTTTGGATAGAGTAAAAATTTACGACTTTAATTTTGATCATTAAATGAGCGTTTTCTACACGGATGAAAAATACGAGCTGCTGTCCTGAAGAATTTATGGTAGAATCAAGCATAAGTTTTTTAAAAATATAAGGACACTGAAAACGCTTTAAAACTCTACGGCTTCCACTAATTAGCACACTGTAACGGAGAATATATTGTTATCGCCGTAGCGGGATAGTGGTCGTAAAGCAACGGAAAATTATTTAATCTAGATAGCTGCTATCTCGGAGGGTGGTACCAGCGAACACGAATAGCTTGGCACATAGTTTATACGACAAGGGGATCCCGTCATCGCGAATTTAAATCATGAGGTTATTGTCCATTGCTTTTAACAGACCCCGCAAACGTTACAATTTTTCGTACGATCTGTCGTATGTTGAATACGAGTGTCTGGACGACAATCGTACATACCGTGTATGGGGCTATCGACACAACTTGCACGATACGATCGTATCGGACGGTACAGTGCTTTCATAAAATCTGCCGTACGATTTGCTTTACGGACGTCAGATTGCAATATGTGCGCATGCTCGGCGACTCGTTGGAGGTAACTTCAGCTTTGGCCAGACAATATTTGACCAGAGGTCGAATGAAACTGTTATAATTTCCAATTAATTACGGAATATGTAACTAGAATTTTATGACTATTATCTTTTCTGCTCCGAGAAAATTGTTATAAAATGCAGTGTATTAACTGAAACTTTTGTTCTATACATTCCTCTGTAAATAAGAAACTTTTCTTTTCTTGAAAGAAGAAAAAAGTTCTTGTTAATCAGGAACATTTATTCTACTCTGAAAAAGGTAAAGTTGTGACAATTAGATTTCCTAAAAATGTTGTGGGGTAGATAGATCTGAAGTTCAAACCTTAAACCGTTCGGTGAAAGTAGTTATATTAAAATCATAATGTGCGTTCTCTTCTGTAATTATTCTGTTTCTAATTTCTTAAATAATACTAATTAAAAAAATATTCCTAACTTTGATATTTTACCCTTAAATATTTGCTCAGAAGTATGTGACTCTCCAGGATTTTTATTAATTGAACATAAAATAACTGTTAAAACGGAACTCTTACAAGTTAAAAGTTAAAAGTTCGATAAATAACTTTTATTTATAAAAGTTAACAGCTTCATTCGACCCCTGCGTTTGACTTATGTATTTAACAACATTGTCGAACAACGAGTCACTACGACCGTCTTCTCCATCTTATCACAACCAAGTTAATTAAAATACTAATAGATAATAACATAAATGGAAATATATGCATTCAATATTTTGTGCTACTAGGTATATCCGCAGTCAAATTTTCCAAAACCAAAAGCACAGCCATCATCTTTAGTAAGAGAAACATCAAAAGGGGTAGAATTAAAACTATACCAACGACTGAACTGGACCAAGTAACTAAAATTACTAAGAGAAGAATGCACCCGCAGGTTAAATACTCCAAACACAATAGCCTCCAGAAAATGGGGAGCCAATTAAAAACATTAAATCTCTCCTACAAAGCTCTAATATGCTACTAATTAAATTATGATACTATCGGACAGTCAACCATCTAAATCCTATCCATAACACAGGCGCCAGAATTATGGTTGCCGACCGTACTATAATATACATATAGTATTGTACTATATTTTTTTCTAGTGTACTATATACTGTTAGAAAAATATATAGTACGCAAAGGTACTATATTTCCGACACATCGATAAAATTCTACAATTTTTATTTATTTTTTTATTTTATGGCAACATTAAAACTTTAATTTACGAAATTAAACTTTAAGAGAGAGGATGTTTTCTTTAATGAATATGAAGTGGCGGGAAGAGAGTAACAGAGCCAGTCTATCTTTCATAAAAAATGTTAACTTGTACGTTCAGTGCGATCAAACCTTTAACATATTTGTTAAAGACAATCAATTAATTAATAATGCAAAATGCACAAAAAATATTACATTTATTTTAATGTTGTTTTATTTTGTACCACTTTCCTCTGAAAAGTATTATATTTTTCACGATGTACTATTTTTTTTTATCAAATTTGGCCGTAAAGAACAATATTTTCTCGAAAAAATGTTGGCAACCCTAGCCAGAATAGCAACGGGCGCATACCGAAACAACCCAATCAATAGTATCCGAGTCAACCCTAATTCCAGTAGAACTTATTAACTAGAAGAAAATAACTCACTCTCTTTTACGAAATTATTCTTATTTTTAATGTACATCTAACTATGTAACATGTTTTACACTGCGTGTAAAATAGTCACTTTTATTTTATGTACTAGCAAACTACCCCCGCGCTTTGTTTCGGGCCTAATAGATATTAAGGATTCTATGAAAACACATTTCACTCTTTTTCACCACCCCCTAGGGGCTGATTAGGGCAAAATCCGGAAATTGGTTTATAGGCATATATGTGGGTAACTTTTTGAAGTAAAAACCAAGTTGATATCTAATCGGACCAAAGAGATTTTAAGAAATCCGTGGAAACACATTTCATCCCTTTTCACTCCCTTAGGGATTGATTAGAGTAAAATGCTGAATCTGGATTTTAGGCATTTGTGTGGGTAACCTTTGTAAGTAGAAACGATGTTGCTATCTGATCGGGCCTAAGAAATAATAAGGAGTCCGAGAAAACATATTTCACCCCTTCTTACCCCCTTCGGGTTGGAATTTCAAAAAATCCCTTCTTATCGAGCACTTACGTCGCAAAACGAGGAATATACCCTCCGAATTTCATGTTTCTAGGGTCAGCGGTTTAGGCTAATCAGTGACAAAACGATTATATAAGTACAGATTACTGTATAGCTGTTATCGTAACAAATAGTCCCTGAATCAGTAAGGTTTGTGATAAAATTCGTGTGAAATTTTAAGTCTTTATGCGCCGCAATACTTTGTCACGCGTGTATAAATGTTCATATTATTCTAACGGTAAGCGATTTACTGTGGAAACGCTCAGAAACACGAGCTCATCTTGTCCCGAATCCGCAATAATTATTCCACCGTTGAACCGTAAACCGCGAACGTTCTATTGCCATAATAATACCTGAGAGATTGAGATCTAAAGCGGCGACAAATGGAACAGTTCCTCGCCTACCAACTAGTTAGAAAACATGGAAGCAAGTTCTAAACGAGAATAAACGCATGATGCCAGAAGCATGATAAAATGGAAGGGAAAGAATGGGATGTTTTCCAAGCCAACGTACTGTAAGTGATAAATATATCAGATAAAAACTGTCGACGTGTCAACTAAACTTTTGACGAATGTCCTATCCGTTAGCATTTGTGAAGCGTTCTTTCACGAAAGCATTTTGCCAGAAGATGATAAAAAGCCAGAAAAAACTTTGCAAGTGAATTGTATTATTCCTCATATTTCTGTTACACCTCAAGATCGCCAAGGGTTATTTTTTTTCGGACATTTATTTTCTCCATTCTTTTGAAAATCGAAAATCCTAAGCTTCTTTTATGTACCCTTTTTTTTTTATATATTTGTAGCTAGAAAAACTCCTGCATTCTATTTAGAATTTCGGTGGATTTCGAGTAGACAACGTACAAGGAATTCCTTTGAACAATGGTTTCATTGGTTGTCTTCGCGATGTTGATGAACAAAATAAGAAATTGGTAACTGCTAAGCCAAAGTGGTGACAAATGTGAGATAAGACCTACGAGTTCATTGCAGCTGATAGCAGACCGCAGGTTCACATTATTACATTATCCGTCGCATTATACCAGGGAGTCGAGACTGATATACCTAATTGTGGTTACGGTTCCGGTTACGGTCAGTGAGACTTCCGAAATGACATTTACGGCCGTCTCAACTGGAATTGGTGAACGAAAATCGCTCAAGAGGTTCCCCTTAACACAAATTGGCCAGTGAAAATATGTCAAGAGTTCCCTCTCAACCGAAATTAGTGAGAGAATTTCTCTGAGAATTACGGTTAACCGAAATTCTTGAGAGACAGAAATGCCGTCAACCGAAATTTTTGAGAGATACATAGAAATGCAGGCAACTAGAAATGAGAGATAGGAATACAGTCGATTCAAATTTATGAGAGAATTTGTTACCATCTAGGACTTGAAAAATTATTTTTTAACACGTTTATAACCTGACTTTTAATACTTTGCACTCCACGACGAAATACATAGTATAGATGTAATAAATTTATAATGAAATTATTTATCTACAAAAATCTGTTTATTTATTTTTATTAATTTATTCATTTTTATAAATAAAATATTTATTTATAAACGAAAAAAGTTGATGAAAGATAAATTATAAGTTTTAGCAATTTATTTTTTAGAGAACAACATTGATTTTTCGTGAAAATTTTAATGCAATATTAAAATAGAGTTGCTTTAGGAACGCTATGAAAGTTGTTACAAGGAGCCGGTCACGTGGTAATAAGTGATATTGTGGGAAGGGGACTACATATCGCTGCACGTCATTAATAGTGGCATAACTCAAAAAAAGTTACTTTTGATTTTTTTTGCAAAAATATACTGTGTAGGTACAGTATTTTTATTATGTAAAGCGGCAGATTTCTAACTTCATTAGTTTCACACCAGAGAACAGATGTGCTGTTATGAAATTGGTCATGTTTTTTCAACAGCGCTGACTCATTGTCAGTTGTTTCGTGCAGCTGCAAGTGGTTATCATGATTTTTCAAATAGTGGTATAATTATTACTTTGATGTCGTATGCATTCATTATCTGCAATAATATTGTAATTTATGAGATTTTCTACTATTTTTTTACAATAAAATATTTTGTTGCAAATAAATTCAATATTTTATTTTATTTCGACATGGGTTACAACTTGAAATGTTAGAATTACATTTTCTCAAAGAATACCACAACTTTAAAGAGGGTATAAAATACAGGGCTGGGGAAAATAGATTTTTGAAATAGACAAATAGAAATAAATATTTTTATCTCTTCGAGTGATACAGGATTTGACAAATAAACTTTTCTTTGAAATAGTAGTTACACAAAGAAACAGTATTTCAAATATATATTTTAATACTAACTCATACAAATATTATTCTGAAATGAGTATTCCATTGAAATACAAGAAAATAGTATTTCAAATAATGACTGACTGACTGACAACACAAAAAATGTGTGTAAAACTAACTCATACAAACATTATTCTGAAATGAGTATTTTATTGAAAAACAAGAAAATAGTATTTCAAATATTGACTGACAGACTGACAACACAAAAAAATGTGTGTAAAATTGTAAACATACCTACTGTCGTTTGCAGAAAAGAAGGCGCCCGGACGCTAAACGCGGCAAGGGGACTCCTTTGCTCGTATTGGCCAACGCGAGAATGTCGACCAATACAAAGTAAGCGAACGGGACACAGGCGGTGGGAGCCAATGCGAGCAAAGTAGCTCCCTTGCCCCGCTCAGCATCCGGATGCCAACTTTTTTGCAAACCACAGTACCTGCGTTCAAAAATACTTGCAAGAAATATTTACCCGGAGATATGTAATCTTAAGAAGGTAGCGAGCAACATGATTTGTTTGGTTTTGAAATTTGTATCTCCTATTTTCGGTCCCCTATTTCTGATATTGGAATCCGAGTGTAAATAGTAAATAGTATTTACTCATGATAAGCACTTACCGAAATAGCATTTTCAGACAACATTTGCTTATGGATATATTTCAGTTTTCAGTATTTTATTTAAAATATTTAAGTATTCAAGTATTTTATTTCAAAATTTTCCCATTACTGATAAAATATAGGGTTGATTAGAGTTGGTCTGAAATTCTGTTGAATTTCTCTCTTTGGTCCTTAAGGGAAGGTTCCGGTCTAAAAATAATTTTTTTATTTCATTTTTCGAATGTTCAACCTTTTAAGAATACCTGTTTAAAAGGATTTTTCGAAATTCGTAAAATTCCCGAAGTTATAGGAATTTAAGTAGCGGCAAATTTACGTGTAATACCCGGCCACTCTGCGTTCAAGTCAAACTTTAAACGCGTTTTTCTTGAAACAGTGTTCTTAAAATCGGTGGAACCTATATTTCAAAAAGTTATTATTCGATTCGACTGAAAGTTTCTGTATTTTGAAGAATATACTTCTGCCTCGTGGAGAAACCAGTAAAATTTAAAAACAAATTGAAAATTTACAATTTTTGCAGGCGTCGAAAGAACAAAAAATGTAGGGAAAATGTGATTTCAAACTTCAAGTATTGTTATTTTCTCAAAAAATGTAATTTTCAGTTTGCATGAGCTTTAATAATCTGTCATTGTTTTTTATTTCAGACGAATGGGTTAGGTGCTACAGGTTCCACAGTTTTTTATAAATTGTTTGACGGCTCGACTTTAACGACTCCCCAGTCCCGTCAGCAATGATTAATTATAAAACAAAAAAATAATCTCATAGTTTATAACATCCTTAATACAATGCAACAAGTCCCATTAAATTATATGCAGTAGTTTTCCTTTAATTAATTCCTAAAAATCACTTATTTTTATGGGCTTTAGACCGGAAAGTAGAGTGAATTTAAACAAATTATATAATCAGTATTCAACTATTAGGCAAAAGCACATTTGAAACTGCTTTTCCAGTAAAAATTTCCAGTCTTTGAGTTACGCCATTGCATATCAATGCCAAGTAGCAATATTTAACATTAAATATACCTACAAAGTTTCTACTACTATGGGAATTTATTTAAACCCTACAATTTTTTAAAGCACGTATTCGAACTTTTAGCAGATAAATCTTGCTGCACACGTTGAAAGTTCGAGCTTTATTAAAACAACCTTACACGTCAAAAGAATACCGTTTTTCGACGTGCAGTTAGGCTCATATACTAGACGACCAAGCAATCGCAACGACACTACTCCCGTCGTCTGTTCCTGAGGAAATTAAGACACGAAACTGTGCGAGGAGGAATGACGGAAAAACGATGGAAAGTTTATACACGGGGATATTGCGCGTACGTACGTGTCAGTTGGAGAGCATAAAAGCGAAAAGGACCAGCAACACGCTTGATAGAACAGTTTTATTCGGCCCTGGAGGGAAGCCAGAAAAAAGGTCTTCCGGGAAACAGATAAAACTGCGGATAGTGGTTTACGTAAAATCCAGCCAAAACGAATCGGTGGGCATTGAAAAAATCAGGACACGATCGTGCCTTAAACACTCACGGAACTTTTTTAAGCGTTCCTTTGTATTTCTTGCGTCGCTTTCTTCACAAGTTTTTTTCTGAAGAATGTATTCGTTCTTTTGTTTGCCAAGTAGTACGTAGGAAAGGATAGATACAAATATCTTACAAGGGAACATATCGAAGTGAAAATTCCAGTAACTTTGGTAGAAAGTATTCCTTACAAAAATATTTAACAGGTATTTTTTCTTATCGGCTGACATTCGTGTTGAGGGGGTGAAAACAGTCCTCAAAGTTGAGGTGTGAGAAACATGTTTGGTCGAATATCTTGGGAACTGCTAGAACTAGGAGAACAATGTAAATGGCAAAATTGTGTATTTTCTAATAAGGAATGCAGTTGTGCAAACAGATTTAAAAAATTCCGTTTGATTAAATAATATATTAAAAGAAAACGGATTTTTTTTTTTTGGAATGTGTTCGCACAGCTGCATTCCTTATTAGAAAATACACATATTTGCCATTTACACCATTCTCTCTCCTAGCTCTAGTAGCTTCCAAGAAATTCGACCAAACATGTTTCTCACATCTCAACTTTGAGGGTTGTTTTCACCCCTTCAACGTGAATGTCAGCCGATAAGAAAAAGTACGTGCCAAATATTTTTGTAAGAAGTATTTTCTACCAAAGTCACTGATTTAACAGTTGATAGGTTGTCATTAACGTCAACCTTAGACAAACGAAATTCTTCTTTACTCTTTTGCATTAAGCTGCCAACGCATGTTCTAATTTTAGAAAGGAAACATGCATAAGAAATTTATAAACCCCTAACTAATGTATGAAGAACAAGAATTCTATGTGATCACGCATTGAAAGCTGCTCGCCAGTGAATTTTTTAATTTTCTAATCAAACAGAAATGTATATAAAGCAAGTATTAAACGATCTTTTAGCTCTGCAATTTTCTACCCGTGACCACATTTTTCGTTTAATCACAAGGATCTTTAAAATGAAATGTAACTAAGTAAGATCAGTCGATTAAATATTGTGTACAACGGCTCAAAATTTTGAATTGTATCTACCTTAATTGTAAAACATGATTCCGAAATAGAACTTCTCAATTGGAGAATAAATATGTGTCATGGATTAATTCTGAAAGTTACACAGCCAAATGTCGTTTAATGTTTGTTTCGTAGAAATTTTAGTTTGATTACAAAATTAATGGATTCTTCATTCTCATATAAATAAAGTTGAAAGGGTAAAAAAAAATAAAAAAATCCAATTGGTTCAATAAATGATATAATCCGGCGGATTTGATCAGAAAAAAATCATTATTTATAACGTATAATAATATTACAATTAAGTTATAATAAGACATTCACTTTAGTCCATCATAAAAATTCAGTCCGAAAGCTTACTTACACATATTTGCAAATTTTACAGTATTTTGCAAACAGTGGCCGACAATTTACTTTAGAAAACTAAATTTACAGTTTAAAGTTGCACATATCTCCGGGTCTCTTAAATCCCATTCAATTGTCTTCGTATTCTGATAAATATAATGAAGTGGTTGTTATAGTTTTATTCAAAAACATTTTCTTTCTTCCACCGCGAACAATAAAAATTGCTTTTACTCTCTCACATTGAATTTCGCGTGCAATCGTTTAACGCGCGGTGCATGTTTCTGCAACGTTTTGCCGGCATTCACAGGTTGGGATTCTGAAACAGTAGTTGTTACTGGGCGTACTCTTTGTGCTGATCATTTGAAAAAACAGATACTAAAGGGAGGGAGGGGGGGGGGTGGAAAGGAACGCACCACTAAAACAATTCTACTAAATCAGAGACAAATGAAGTATTTATGTAGTCGTTGACAATTTCCAATGGAAAAACAGAGGCAGTCAGAGCAACAACGGACTAACCCACATTTTTTTCGAAACTGAATTAGTAGCAATAACGTATTCCAATAGACTCTACTAACCATATAAAATAGAAAGAAAAAAATTTTTTTGATGTGGGTTGGTCCGTTGTGTCTTTGACTGCCTCAACTGTAGTTTTGCAATCTTTGCAAACAGTTTCACATTTTTATATTTCTAGGACAAGTTTAAAGCAGAAATTCTTTCTCCATTTTATGTAAAATCCAATTCAATTACATTGTGAATAATACTGTGTTACTGCGAAGGCAACCAGCGTAGAATAACAGAATTTTCTTTCCTTAATTTCCGTCGAACTTTTTTCGAAAAATTAAGCTTGCGACGGGGGAAGAAGGTCAGAAGCCTTGAAAATAGCCTTTTTAAAGATACGAACAGAGCAACCAATCTGGGGCGAGTGAATCGGCGATTGTGTTAAAGCAGAAGGACGCACAAGTTCTTGAACATACAGTAGAATCTCTGTTATCCAAACAATAGTATCTATACGCTCTACTATTCCAATGCTTTATTAGTCGAACGGTGCATATTCCTGTAACATATCTCTTCCCTCATTTCTACAGATAAAAGTGGTTTTCTTGTTGAAAATTATTAATTATCTCTTAACATTGTCTGTTCAATTATCGCTTATTTGTTTGTGGAGTAAATTTCTTGAGTAAATTTCGTTTACTTTATAACTGTTAGAATTATAGGCTTTAATAATAAAAAATTGAAATTTTATTATAAAATCAAAAAAATAATTCGATCAGTCTAATATAATTTAATTTGAAACTGATAATGAAAGTGTTCATATGCCGAGTAAGTAATTTCTGTATCTTACCACTTCCCCTTACTCCTTCATTTATAATATTAGAAAAAAATTTGATGAGCCGGAGATATTAACTTATATATATATAATAATTTTGACTTTTTTTATCATAGTCACCTAGCTAATGCACAGACGAATTAAATGGCCTAGAACATTATATCTATAATGATCATCAAATTCAGTATTAAGATAGAAAGTATACGACTGACAGTGATCAGTGTTAAAAAAAAGAAAAGTATATTTCAGATGGTTTCAAGGAATCGATAAATTTTAAATGTGTTTACAATATAGGCGATGGTCGTAACAAATATCAATGTTCTCTTCTCTGAAATTTTCTCTTCTGTGAATAGTTGCCTTTTTATTATTTTATATAATTAACGCTCTACTGTATTTAGTTTCTCACAGTGCAGTGAATTATTTGTTAAAAAGCCAAAAGTATTTGAAGCTTGGCAACTGTTCTTGTACTCTTACGAATACGTCATCAACTTCTCCCGCAGCTTTCGAATATAAAATTTTCACAATGTTCTTGAACTTTGGAAGCCCTTGTAAGTCTCACACATTTCATAATTTAATAATTTCTAAGGAGAATATTTTTATGAAAGAAACTTCATAAGAGAACCTGAGAAAAATATGGGACGTAACATTTTCGTAAACTTTTGTAATTTATGGAGAGTTTGGAGTTCAGTATTCACTCAAGTTTTAGGAACGTAACTCCATAATGCTGAAATATTTTACAAAAACGTGATTAAAAAATATTATATTCTCAGATTTTTTATAAGTCAAAAAATAGGATTGCAAGGATTTACACAAGTCCGAAATTTGTTGATTTTCGTCATACTTGGTGCATTGTGAGTCTGAATTAGTATTAAAATACGGTAAAATGTAAAATGTTTCTATTTTATTTAACCCTACACCAATTCTTACGAAAGTATTCATTATTATGGATTTCGTAGTTCCATTCTCTTCGATAGATTACTCGAAAATTTGGTTATCAAAAATTTTTGCGCCTCTTATTTTGGATAATTCGCGATCAGTTCATATTACAAGTGATATTACAAATGAAGTGAAGATAAAATAACATATCATTAGAATTTTGCAAAAGTTTAGTTAGTTCCATCCCAGGACGATTACAAGTAAATGAAAAATATCGTAATCTTCCCACTAAATATTAAAACCCAATGCATATAGTGTTCTATTATCTTTAACATATTTTGCTTCACACGAACGATTTTTATTCACTGACGATTCTTATTCTTAATTCTCAAATATATTTAACTTCTTCATTACACAATGATTTTTTTTTAGCACCAATTTTATTACCCTTCACCCCCAAAATACTTTTATCTCAAATGGGTAATTAAAACATGCCAAAAAGAAAATCTTTCTGGTAACGCACTCCACGATTGTTAAGTGTCACTCACTGAATTTATACGTTAAAATACAATGTACATGATAAGAGATAAATTACGTGTAGGTATTCAACTGACCAAAGAAAAGAATAAATAAATAATATACAGATGTTTTAAACAGACTGCAAGATTAAATTTATAGTAATGTTTATAAAACTACAGCATGTACTAATCGAAAAATAATAAGTAGGTTATAGTAGAATAAAAGATATGTACCAATTTCTACAAGAACTAAAATTTCTACTTATCGTTACTTTGTAACAGACTGAAAACAAATTATGATATTTTCAGCTAAATGAATATTAATAAATGCTTAATATTACAATTACATTTGATCCTTAAAAAAAGGATTATGCCTTTTTTTATCGCGCGCGACTATTTTCAACAGCGGCAGACGGAAGCATAGTCACATCCTGGCATTCACAGCCTGTCGGGGGAGCTCGGGTTTCGTCGCGCCGCGTTTGAAAACAACGATTCACCAACAGCGCATAAAGAACTACAAACGTATAATAACTTGCCATATTCTGTTGGAAATCCTTGCGTCGATCCATAGGGCTCTCCTGCAGACTCCGTTCGCAACGAGAGAAAAGATAACTAATATTCAGCAACGTAAACGAAGAGAAATTACGAGTCGAATCGCAGCATATAATACACGAGACAAGCCGCGGCGAAATACTGAGGCGAAGCCCGAATGTCTGTCCCCACGGTGGCTCTATGTGCTCCGTGGTCGGGTGGTGGGGCGTAGTTCGCACTTGCGCACCGACATTTGCAGTCGTATCGCCGTAAGAATTTTGAAAAAAAAACTTCCCGGCACGTTCGCTGTTCGTTGGACTTGACTTCGTCACTTAACTTTCTTTGAATTAAATTTTTTTATGGTGAAAGAAGTGGAGAATTGAGATGACTTTTCTTCTTACGATCGAACGAAAGAAGCAATTATGGACAAATATGGGTACCGTAAACTGCACTGATGCTGGCACTGCATTAATCATTGGCGCTCCTGATTAAAAAGACAAATATTAAAAAGTGCGAGCTTAGAAAGTACTTTTGTATAATTTCTTATTTTTCTTTCACTACAACACTGCAAATTCCAGGAGTTGAACTACACATTTTAGATCTGGTAACACTATAAAAAGGTATTGAAGGTAGCGGTAGGACAAAGAGCTGAGTTTTAAGCGTTTTTTTTTTTAAATTTTGATAAGGAGTAAGTATATTTTGTCGCTTTGTAATTAAGTAAGGGATTGAAATACAGCTTTACTAAGTATTATACGAAATTTAGTAGTGAATGAAATAGTCTGTTTAAACTACGTTTTTAACAATTTTCGAGTGCCAATGTTTGTACTTTTATGCCTGTTTTAGTTTTTCATTGAATATTTTTAAAATAAAAGAGTTAATACGTACTCAAGATGTTTTATTTTAATGGGAAATCCATAATCATCGATAATAACTGAAAATTAAGACCATATAAAAACTTCACAAAAAAATATAGATATTTCAATTGGGATTTCCGCTTAGGGTACCAATCGTTGTACAGTTGATCCTATCTATGATCTTTATTTGGATTTTCTTCATTCGGAACGAATATCTTATTTATAAATTATAAGTGTACATTTATGTTTACTGGAAGCTAAATTATAGGTAGAGGGTGAGTCACCTAACAGCATCATTTTAAATTACATGTAAACTGTTTGTTATGTGAAAAAATGTTTCAAACAAAAGTTACATGGCATCAAGGGGGGCGTTCAATGGAATAATCAGTTTTTTTTTGCTCCCGTAATTGGGAAGATTATTGAACGTTGTAATTTAATTTTACAAGTGATTTAAGGTGGTAGAGTTAGCAGACAGGGTGAGTCACAACCTGTATACAGGATGTGATCCAAAGCTGGAATAATTCAGCACTTAAAAACAATAATACAAGTTTATATTATAATCGTATATCCGATTCGGAGATTCGGTGTTCTCCGCATTCACTTTGCGGAGAACATTGGGTTCCAGCAAGTTTAAGAGGGAAAATTCCACTGGACTGTTTATAAACAGTTCTCGGTATCTCATGCATGGCCTTGTCGGCTACTCTCTAAACACTATCTTATTACCGTTTTATCGAGGATTCCAAAAACGCACGTCAGACAATTTGAACTCTATTTAAACAACTCCCTTCCTACTTTATATTAACATTCTTCGTTCCCTTAAATAGAACCGAGTAAATGTGTTCAAACTGTTCGGCATCTATTTGACGAATGAAATAACGCAACACAGGAAATACAAATTGAATATTATTAAGTCCAACTATACAGTAGCAGTACAAAAATTGTGAAAATTTTAAAAATGGTAGAAATTTTATTTGTGTGTCATTCAAACTATTCGTATTCCTCCGTTATGTTGAAATTTAATAATTCATTAAATATTTAAAACGCAATTAATATTTACCTACACAATATTAAATATTTAATATCCTAAGGTTTAAGACCTACAGTTGATCAAGTTTGAACTTTAAAGGGAGGGCGAAGGGTAAAACCTTTACTTTTGTTATTTATTTAATTACGTTTATCCATCGTATTATTTGATTTCTTTAAAAAACCATAAAGCAGCTTTAAAATATCAGTAATGCAGCAGTCGAAATTATCTTCATCGACGTAAAAAGAATGATGTCAGCCTAATTTCACGACGACTTGCAT
Organism: Andrena bucephala; assembly: GCA_947577245.1. Lineage (NCBI taxonomy): Eukaryota > Metazoa > Arthropoda > Insecta > Hymenoptera > Andrenidae > Andrena > Andrena bucephala. The sequence continues at coordinate 111,173,739 of OX387715.1, forward strand.
GGGATCGGCGCCTAATATACTATTCATGGGGTGGCCCATTAGGGAGATCTGAATCGGTCATAAATCATTAACAGTCTATGGCCAATGAAAGGAAATGCGTTTCCTTCCATGCAGCAATACATTCACGCTTTCCTAATTCAGCAAGCAATGTTACATCCCTTTATCTTGAACGCAACTTCTCTTTACAGTTTATCATGGGAATTAACATTCTGTTACAAAGTGATAATTCGAAGAACATAAAATACTTCAATTACCATGTGTTAGTAAGATTTTTAATAAAGGACAGTCCAAAACATATTTAAGCCTAACGGTCAGTGTCGCACCCAGATTCAAGGGGTCCTGGCACCCCCCCCCCCCTCTCCTCAAAAAGGGGCGTTGTAGGGAGAAAAGAAAAATTAATTTTCGTGTTTAAATAAGGTTTTATAATCTCCTAATGAATTTTATTGAATTTGCATTAAAAATATTTTTATCCGTTAAACTCGGCCACGCAAAATTAAATTCTCAGTGCGCCACTGGATACGGTTAACTACACTGGATGCGTATTTGAACGATTAGCTCGTCGTCCGTATACATTTACATTATACATTCGACCGAATTGGGTGGTTATACACTGACTGCGTATTCTAACGGGCAATTCGTATTTCTACGACACATTTCGTTGGAGATGGATGTAGATTTCACTGATTATTACTAATCTCGTGGCAGGGGCGTATCCTAGCCCAGACACCCCCACCCCAAGAGTAATAAAATAGAAAAATATTGACATTGTATATTATTCTGTATAAATGATTAATGTTAATTTAATTATTTAGGGTATAGTATCAGATATAGATATTCAAATATAAATTACGAGCTAAATCTTGTAAAAGAAGGTTGAAAAATATACTTTTGTACTTTTACATATTTCGCCCCCTCCAAAAAAGGCTCCTGAATCCGCCTCTGTTTCGTGGTCAATCCTTCATTAAAAATCTTACTAACTAATGAGAGATTGGAAGGGAAAAATGATAGATACGTTTTCTTCAAGGGGGAACACCGCTGTGATGGCCGGAGAAGTAAGCCATTTTTAAGAATTTTTTTTCTGAAATAATTTACAGTTTTCGTAGAAAATTTGTATTACCTATCTTTAGTACGCTGTCTTAAGAGACTATACAACAGAAAATGAATAGAAAAACATGCATAAATTTTAATATACTAATTAATCGTCTAGACCGCCCCCCCCCCCCACACGAGCTGTTCGGATGGGTAATTATGGAACAGCAGGTCCGAAATCAAATTTCATTTTTTTTTTATATACTATATGAGTGTAGTTTCCGTTGTACGCGCGGATTCTTTGATTGAAAACAAATTTTTTTAAATACGCTCCAAAAACTGTCCATCTTATTCAAAGATTTTCGAAACTTTTCTTATCTAGTTTATAAAGAAAAATGAAATTTGATTTTGGACCTGCTGTTCCATAGTGACACATTATACCAGCTCACTTGGGGGGGGGGGGGGGGATGGTCTAGAAAATTAATTAGTATATTAAAATTTATGAATGTTTTTCTAATTACATTTTATTCCAATTATTCCTGAAAAAAAATTTCAAAATGGCTTACTTTTCCAGCTGTCACAGTGGTGTTCCCCCTTAAGAGAGAAGAATCGAGAATTACCATACTTTGTTTCGAGATCTGTTGAATCGCTAATTTTTTCCCCATTTTTGGCAAGAAATATCGTTCATTTGCTGCAACAACAACACAACCCAAAATTTTGTATTTTTGAGTTATTAGTATAGAAAAAGGGGTTGCTGTCTAACGAAAACTTTCAATCGTGAATTTTGAGTTATGTCGCTTAGGGTGGTCCTTATATGTATAGTAAAAAATTAAATTTTTTAAAAATTTCTTCTGACCCTCTCAGAAGCTTCCAAATAGTTTAAAAGAATTTCCTCTAAAATTGTATTAAAATATATTAAAGATTAAAGGTCGCTCAACGGCAATGAAATATTACTATTTTGGTATAAATTAAAAAAAAAAATTTTTTTTGCCTTTACAGCTTGTTATAACTCGTTGGGGGGATTGGAGAATTGGATGAGTTTCGTTGTTATAGGTGCTAGGGCCAGTATCTAGTATGGTACCCGGTTTTACCTAGGCCACGGTGTAAAATCGTAAAAACTGATCATATTTTAAATCATTATTTTTTGTATTTTTCCTTCTATTAAACAAATTGGATATGTACTATTATTTAAAAAAAGAGTTTATTCTAATGAATCCCAATTGTAATTTGTTTTTTACTTAATAATGTCAAAGTTATGAGATTTTATTCTTAACGTCTCGATTTTGCCCGGGTCTCCACTACATGCGAAATATAAAGTCCTTGAGCGACCTTTATATATCAAAATATACAAATAAAAAACACGGAGATATTTTTTTTGTCAAATAGAAGATTTTAAAAGGGTCAGACAAAATATATTTTAAAGTTGAAAAATAATGACCACCCTAATGTCGCTGTTGCAGCAAATGAGTGATATGTATCCCTGTTGTGATAATTCTTATTCTTCATGCCCCACAAACGGTTATGCGAGAACACGATAGTTATTGTAGGAATTAGGTTTCTTTGTTCGGGAGCCACGGAAAAAGGGCGCCTCAGGCGACGGAACTCGAACCCACGATCTCTGGATCCTCTGCGCTACTGGCCACTGCTCAGCCGCCTTACCAATGTCGCCAAAGTTGACCCTCCGAGGTCTCTTATTTCGGGCTTTCTCTTATAAGGGTTCCTGATCCCACACTATAAGTTTTTCATTATCCATTTTATACAATTTTAAGTAGAAAGTGGAACCAAGATACTATACTGAGAATTTGCATAGTTATTGTAAGTACAGAAAGAAATATCGTTTCTTAAAAAGGAGAATATTTATACTCACTATTTACTCATATCACTATTTTTTGTTTAATAAACAATATTTTCACAAGTTAGCATTGTAACGCGTCAATCCTATGCTACGTTGATTAAAAAATCTTCATTTTCATTTTTCTGAACTAGACGATTTGCACAAATAATTCCAATATAATTCACTATTATATTCCCAGATTGCATCGACTGCAGAGATTTTATTTTCTGCCAATCCCGTGGCTCTACTTTGATATCGTCGGTGCCTGCACTTTCAAATGTTTTAGGTGGGAACAAAATTATGATTCGCGATTCTATTCCAAGCTTCGCTTCGACGAGCACGATTTCTCGAAGTTATTCACGCTTTTTTCCCTGTGTTACGTGGAAGATACGTACGTAATGTTTTAAGTGAAATAGCGATTCGGAAACTTTGCGGGAATGTGCGCATTATGCGAATCCTACCAGTGCCTAAATTCAACCAATAGCATCTAGGCAGAAGTCAATATTTTGGTATAATTGAGAAGAAGGTGATTTTTCATGAGGACAGAAGTCGAAAATACAGAATAATGTTCTTAAACGTGCTTCGAAAATCTAGCGTGCACTCGGTTTAAAACTTACACGGGAGTATTCTAAAAGTACCTATGTACCTACTTGTTTCAAAATTAAAGCGACATAAATTTGTCGAATATTTAAATATTAGAATTTTTTTTTTTTTTTTTAATAAACGCTTCAAGGGGCCAAAACGACCTTTCAAAATCCGACAACTGAAGCAGGTTTCCTATAATCAATTCAAAACTATTTGTTGAATCGACAAATGTTTCAAATTAAACTTAATGCTATTTTTAAAATTTTCCCATTACATTTTGTACTTTTATTGAAAGGTAAAAAATTATTATTTAAAATTGGTTAAATTGTAAATCAATTTGAAAATCTTCAGTACTTACAAGTGATTACATTGCAATGTGCGTAGGTACAATTAAAAAACTGTTAAAAATGATGACATCAACTTTATTATCAATTAGTGGGATAAAAAAATTCAAATATAAACATTCTTCCCAGGAAAATTCACATTTTACAGAGAAATATAAAAGAATAACCAGTGATCTATTTTTCCAGTGCAATGTTACATTTCCAGAAATTCTAAAGAACGTTTCCAAGTTTAACCCTTCGTTGACACTGTGGGTGTGAGCCACCTATAGCTGATTTTGACACTCTGTATCTTCTATATGCAAAATAAATACCTTCTTTCCAAAGTCGACTTGCAAACTATTTTTTCTCTCAAAATATTATATTTGAACAACAACTCTGTCGATTTTTAGCTTCTGATATTGAAATATGTAAAAGTTACAATTTTTTAAAAGATTTTTTCGTTTTTTCTCGACATATGATAATCTAGTTTTTTTATAAAAAAAACTGTGATAAAATTTCAATGAAAAAAACTTTTAGAATACATTCTAGAGATCTTGAAATTGGCCCATGATTTTTTTCATTACGATTGGATTTTTTAAATCAGAATGGCAGTCGTTCAAAAATTGCTTTGGGTGTGAGCCACCCAGGTATGTCAAAGTTGATCGAAAAAAGAGGTGTGTCAACGAAGGGTTAATGATCTTAGAATTAGTATTCCTCTTCAAATGAAGATTTTCGTGTTTCATTCGTTAACAGTATTTAACTATATACATCTTTTATTACAAGTCTTTCAAATTGTATCCGCCACTATAAAAAGATAGAAGTCAATATTATACATTATACATAAGTCAGAATAATGCTGCTCCGTTGTACTTGCGTTGAAACTCAGACATGCAGCACTTTTGAATTCCTTTATTTATGTATAGAATAAACGGTGTTACGTTTTGTCGCAAGTACAGGATGATTCGTAATTGTATGTCGACATTTCAGGGGATAAATCTAGGGTACGTGTCAGAAAAATACACTATATAAAGAAAGGGTATTTAAATACTATTTTCTGGACTATAATGAATAAAGTAAAGTGTGGCCTGCGCGCGCATATAGTGGTAGGGGTTGTTTGTGTCTTTGCCAACTGAAATGAATGATAACCACGTTTCCGTAATATATCTAAGTATTGGAATATCTTAACCCCTTTTTTATTAAATAAATGTTTAATTTTGCATCAATAGCTTATAACTTTTCTCAGTGCATACTTCTTTATTATACGAGTTCAGAAGTAGTCTGCCATCCAAATGTGGAAATGAGTAGGAGCCTATATATTATTATCTATCCTATTTTTTAACGAAATATTAACGAATTGAAATAAGAAAACTACGATTTACAAATAATGCATTATGCATTATGCGATGGTAATCGATTGTGAATGCTGAGTCCTTTAAATACTGGAATTACAAAAATGCAATTGACAGATGGCCCTAGTTATGCAGAAAGCTACCCCTCAAAATGACAAAAAATTAGTTAAACGCGCTATGGATCGGATAATTTTTTAGCCTTTATTTTGTAAAAAATTACCAACCCATAAAACAAGTCTTAAATTATGTAATTACATAATTTAAGACTTGGAGGTTTAAGAGGGGAAAGGTGCTAGAGGGGTGGGAAAAGGAAAGGGAGCAATTTTTCGGGGAAAGGGGGTGGACAGTAGTGGAGGTAGAAAGAGGGAGGGAAAAGGGGGAGATAAGAGGGGAGGAGATAGTGGAAAGGGAAAGAAAACTGCAGGAGGAGGAGAGGTGGAGGAGGATAGGGGAAACAAAGTACAATAAATGGTACGGAAGGGTAAAGGGGCCAGGGGTGCCGGGCTACCTGAAGAAGGGGTGGGGGGAGAGTAGGTGGCAGAGGGTAGCTAGATTCAGGTTGGGGAATGAAATGAGAGAGGGTAGGTATTGGGAAGCGGAGGAGAAAAGGGTGTGTAGGGTGTGTGGGTGGGAGGAAGAGTCATGGGAACATGTGTGGGAGGTATGTATGGGAGGGGGGGGCGAGAGAGAGGGGGTGGCAGGAGATGGTGGATGAGGTGTTGGGTGGGGAAGGGGAGGGAGAAGAGTGGTTGAGGAGTATAGAGGAGAGAAGAGAGAGATGTGGAGAAGAAGTGTAGAGAATGAATGAGGAAATGGGAGAGAATGGGCGGCGAGTGGAAGCGGGGTCCAGGAGGGGGAGCGGAGAGGGGAGAGCGGACGGGCGAGCGAGCGTGCGAGCGAGCGACGGCGATAGGATAAGATAGGCTAAGATTAAGTGTAAAAAATGTAAGGATAAGCTAAGAAAAGGTGGAGAATGTAAAGGGAGATTATAACCCCTATATATATATATATAATTTAAGACTTGTTCTATGCGTTGGTAATTTTTTTTAATAATTATTAAAACTACGAAGCCATAGTTTCATTTTAGGCTTAAAAATTAAAAGCTACAGAAAAATTAAAATAATAATAAATATACTACTAACTATTAAATAACCCATTATAAAACATTGTAACACAATAACAAAAAATAAAATATACCCAATAGAATTAAAGCTTTTTCTTTAACGATTGAAATCTTCAAACTAAATGTACTCAGTTTCAGATCGTTTAGGGTTGGTACTTTCCTGCATAACTATTCCCAAATGTGGCACGTATTCGCGCAGCAAATTAAGTTTCACGCGATGTAATCTCCACAAGAGGGCCGTGCGTAAGAAGAAAAAAGTCGACGTCCCCGAGCTTTGTAAATATCGGGCACAACGGGTGCATTTAGCCTGTTTTTTGGCACAAAGGGTTAAACCAGCGATAGGGGCGAATGAGAGGACCTATTGTTTCTCGTACGATGCCACGTGTCTGCCACTCGAGACACCCGGTATATTCGGGCGGGCGTCCCGCAAGGGGCGTCTCTCCGGCTATCGCCAATAATTGTTCCTTATCAAAAGGGAACGAAACGGGCGTCGACCATATGCGATCCACGACACGCGGCCATTAAAAACTACCACGATTCTCACTCGTGTTCCACCTTACGATATTCACTGGTTCTGTTCTACGAATTTTTAGAAAACTCACGGGGGCGTGTTCCTGTCGACAGAGGCGCGTCAATTTGGCTGTAAATCGAGGCTATGAACCGCGGGCATGTCCACACATTATTAGTGTGGCTTCTGCCTTTGCGTGCCACAGTAATTAAAAAAGCTACGAATATACAAGCTGGGGCGTAATGGGTAGTATAATTTGGCAGGGAGTGGTTCGTTGTTTAAACCTAGGTTAAAAATGTAGAATAAATTTTTTTTTTTACAAAGTTTAGTTTCCAAGAATGTGGAGTTTTAAAGTTTTTGGAAAATTGTAGCATTTCATTTCCTCTGTGACCACACTTTTTGCTTCTTTCCTAAATTAAATTATTCGTATTTTGTTGGTTCTCTTGGAAAATAACAGAAATACCATAGATATTGTTTTATCAAATTGAGCAGGATATCATGGAATATCTATATATATTTAGTGATCGATTTGACATTGACTTTAATAAAAATAAAGAGAAAAATCACGTATAGGTTAGGGTGGTCCTTATTTTTCAACTTTAAAATATATATTGACCCTCTTAAAATCTTGTATTTGACCAAAAAAATATCTCCGTGTTTTTTATTTGTATATTTTGATATAGTGGCTCAAGGACTTTATATTCCGCATATAGTGGAGACCGGGGCAAAATCGGGACGTTACGAATAAAATCTTATAACTTTGACATTATTAAGTAAAAAACAAATTACAATTGGGATTCATTAGATTAAACTCTTTTTTAAATAATAGAACATATCCAATTTGTTTAATAGAAGGAAAAATACAAAAAAATAATGATTTAAAATATAATCCGTTTTTACGTTTTTACACCGTGGCTTAGGTAAAACCGGGTACCATACTAGATACTGGCCCTAGCACCTATAACAACGAAACTCGTCCAATTCTCCAGTCCCCCAACGAGTTAGAACAAGCTGTAAGGGAAAAAAATTTTTTTTTTAAATTTATACCAAAATAGTAATATTTCATTGCCGTTGAGCGACCTTTAATCTATTTGGAAGCTTCTGAGAGGGTCAGAAGAAATTTTTAAAAAATTTAATTTTTTACCATACATATAAGGACCACCCTAGTATAGGTGTGTTTGTTCTTGACGATTTAAAAGTATGAGATCACTTCAGATGTCTACTATCATCAGTCGAAAATGATTTATCTCTAAAATTGATGCAACAAGACATAATTAAAGAATTACGAGACGAATTGTGTCTATATAGGTATTTATATAAAGAATGTTGAAAGTACAGTAGTTATAGTCTCAACAAACAGAAAATGGTAAATTAAACGTTGTGATCTTTTCTGGAGGTCTTCTTCAGTAATGAAAAGTTATCTGTTATTGGTGAAATCGTAAGTTAAAACTGAAATTAACCACGAATTAACACAAATTGTGTTTGTAGACTGAAAATAAAACATTAAAAAATTAAATATCTAATTTCCCTTGTAAAATTGCTAAATGTGTGTATGTTTCTCTCTTTCTATTAAATGTGAAATCGTCAATGGCCCTTGCCTAAGAAGACCAGTTATCAAGATATGAAAAAAAAGTCTTTGTTATATGTATTTACTTTTTTCATTTTCGAAATTATGCGTTACGGGAAGTCTAACTATGCTTATCATTTTTGGTGCTATTTTACAAATAAACACAGAATAACATTTCCACTTTTTACTGTTACAGTTTGATTGTTTTGAGTGATTAATTTTAGTTTATAACTGATGACTTCACTAAATAACAAGTGCTTTTATATTATTGGAAAACGCTAAAAAATGGACTGTGACTAGAATTTTTATATTTTTATAATATTTCGCATATAGTCTTATTCGATCAAAAATAGCTACGTCGAAAAGATTAATAGACAGAATCATATGAATTTTACAAAATAGATTTAAATAATAAAATGTCTCGCTTATAGGAATTATTATTTAAAAAAACCCTGTTGGGCAGAAATTTTTATTTATTAATTTTAAAATAACACACATAAGGTGTATAATTCTAAGAAAATTACACGAAACAAACAGATAAAAGTACCAGCTTTGCATTGTAATAGTTTGCAATAAAAATTACTAGGGTATTTAAAAAACGTAATATCTGAAGTATTTAGTGTCATTGAGTGCTATATAATTGTTACTTAAGATCTCTTAAACCTTGTTCACTGAATTTCCAATATCTTTTAGAAAAATTTCTATATGTACAATCGTACATTACAGAATCATTTTCAAAATGAAACTAATCATTGTAAAATATAACCGTATAATTTCTAAAAACTGCATGTGACTACATACATACAGAGACAAATAAAATATAGGGAAAATTGTGTTTCCTCGACTACTACGATCCACCTGTAGTAGATAAAGTTACGAATATGCACTTGGCGCTGAAAGGTAAATAAAGTCGGAAATGTAGAAGTATCGTAAAAGAAGACAGAAGGAAAGTCGTTTCGACGAATGGAATATAATCGTCACGGAAAAGGATGAGGGGGTGTGCACTTTCGACGAATGCCTGGACCATATGTGTTTCCTATCATTTCTGTTATGATAAATGAAATGCCACCATCACTATCTATTTTATTACGAAGTCTGTTCATACAACGATACCGTAAAATGAATTATAGAATTAAAGTACCTAAATAGGTTACGAAACTGAATAAAAAGGGGGTATTCGCTCGAAAGTGTGTGTGAAAAATGAACAGTTTTTTCTGAATTTTTTCCTTCCAAAATAAACTATCTACATAGTTCTGGTTTTGTACGTTTTTTTACTAATATTTTACCAACACTTTCACGCCGTTATTTTAAAAACTGACAAATATTGCGATCGCTTTAAAAAATTCTTTCTTCACGGTTAACATGATTGCGCCCGTTGTATTTATCTGAAATAAATAAAAAAAAACACTTTTATTCGATTCAGTAAACTTGCCTTTTTCGTCCCTACCAGAATTGTAAAAATAACAGCAATATTTCCACGTTTCAAAACAGGTGAAAGTGGAAAAATTTGGTTAAATTAAATTTTCTCCTTAATTGAGTCGTCAGTTTTGTCTCTTCAATGTTAATGAATGACTGTGGTAGGGACAATAAAGGCAAATCTACTGAATAGAATAAAAGTAGTTTTTTTTTTACTTCAAGTGAATAAAACCGTGTTAACCGTGAAGGAGTAATTTTTTAAAGTGATTGCACATAAACACCTTTAACATAGTAAATGTTTATCATTTTATAATGCATCGGCGTGAAACAAATGTACAAAACCAGAACTATGTAGAACATTTATTTTGGAAGAAAAATATTCAGAAAAAAACTGCCTCTTTTTCCAGTTTCGAGCGAATACCTCCATAACGCTTGTTACTTCGTTCGAATTGAGTAATATTCATACGAGCAAACACAGTAGGACCCCTGTTATCTGAATCATTGTTGGCTGAACAATTCGAATGTTATTTTATGCGAAAAGGATGTGACATATTTGCTGGGATAATTTTTCCATGACTGTCTAAACTACTTCTGAGCATCGTGTGAGCGCTATAAACTTGAGAATAAATGTAGGGGAAACACGTACTGTTATACGTATTAAGGGGCAGAGATGGGCATCATTTAAATAAAAAGTTATTTAAATAACGTATCAAATAAAAGAGACTTTATTTCTATTAGTCGTCGAATAAAAATAACTTTGGGTAATCTTTATTCGAAGCGCCTCAAAATAACTTTTTTATTCGACGAGACTCATTCGACGGCTAAGCATGATTTTTTTATTCGACGGGAATTCATTTTAAGCTTGAAATGATTTTCTCCGTTTCATGCGTCTTTTATTTCAAAAGTTATTCGAAGTTAAAATAACTTTGGGCGAGCCTCGAGAGCCTTTGATCGAAGCCGCCGGCTTCTCGAGCCGAGAGACATTGTATCGTTCACCCGTATACAGTTATACACTGCAGCGCGGAGTTGCTCGGCGATGTGTCATCGATTATACAGAAACGGAATTTATTTATTTTTCGTCGTATCAATATGAAAGTGACACCAATAGATTCCTTGCATTCTCCCGATTATCTAAATTGGGTTATTGTGAAATTTACAAACAGTAAAATTTAAATGTTTGCTTAATTACGTTTTTGGTGCCGTTAAGTACTGTAGTAAACTATAACTCTGAAACACCACTGTGAAAGTTGAAAAAATTTCGATTTCTTTTCTCTTCACTTTCTTAATGTTTGACTCTTAAAAAATAATCTCTGAAAATTTCAAGTCGATATTCGAAGAATTTACGAAGATACGGTGCATTTTGTGAAATGCGCCACGGTACAAATGCACTACAAGTCAAACTTTAAACGCGATTTTCTCGAAACGACATTTTTCTAACTGATCGAATCAATAGCTCAGTCAATTTTTATCCGAGCGACTTGAAATTTTGACAGGATCTTTAAAACAAGAGTATTTTCAGTTGTACGTACCGATTTTTTGATCGAAAACACATGTTTTGAAATACGCTCGAAAAACTATCCATTTTTTTGCGGATTTTCGAAACTTTTTCTTCTCAAGCGCACCATTTTTACAAAAATAATTTTTTTAAAAAATCGGTACGTACAACGGAAACTTCACTCATACAGATTATATTTTAAAAAAATTTGATTTCAGAGTTGCCGTTCCAAAGATATCGTTTCGATAAGCGACCTATGTTTTCTTGTGAGGGGTCTAGGAGATTAACTGTATATGGAAATCTATGCATGTTTTTCTATTCCTTTTTTTTTTATAGTCTCTTAAGACATTGTACTAAAGATAGGTAATAACAATTTTATAATAAAACTGTAAGTTATTCCTTAAAAAAATCTTAAAAATGGGCTCATTTTTCCGGCCGTCACTGTGGTGTTCCCCCTTAAACACACACATTTAGTTCGTGAAATGAGGAACGGATGAGGGTTAAGGTATCAAAAAATTTCAAGCAATATATTATTGCATTACGTAGGTCGGGTAAAGATGGATAATATGGAGCATCGTGAAATTTCGATAAAAAAAAGACAATCATATTAGTTCCCTAGGAACAATAGACGATCCTACTGAAAATTTAGCATCGTTCGGACACCCATTATAGAAAGAGAAACGATTTCATCATAGTTGGGCATTAACTAAATAAAAAAATATTTAAATAACAGGTCAAATAAAAGTTTTATTCGACGAATATGTTTTAAGTATGTTTTTATGCATGCAGAATTGGAATGAATTTCTATTCGCTGTCTTTTTAACTATTTTTTATGTTATTTTCATTAATTTGCAGTTTTTCGTTCCAAATCAAAAAGATATTTACTGTGTTCTATTAACACTGTAAATTTATAATTTTGTCTCTTTTCTAATTTCAGTACCTTCTTGTTTATACTATTTTTCCGTAAGGAAAGTATATGTATATTTAAATCGAAATATTGAATAAAAGTATACATACTTATATTTTCCGCATAGAAACTATCGATATGTGTTTAATTAAAAGTTAAGAAAATCTTACACGTTTTGTTTATTTATTTACAGGCCCTTCAAATCCGTCGTGGCTGAGTTTTACTAAACGCAAAATATTCAAATTCCCAAGCTTATAACTGCTGCTTTATCGATACATTGTTGTACCAGTTTCGTGTGACACGAAATTTGGTGTTTTATTTATCAAGTTTGAAACATCAACGCGTTCCCTCTGCGATCTGTCCTTAAGTAGGCGCACTGGCAAAGTCACACAAATGGACGCATGGGGTCAGCAGTCACCTGAACTTTCTTTTTAAAAATAAATTTGCGGTGTAATTGAAATTTCAGCATCAGAAATCTTAAATGCACATGGCAATTTAAATAGCTAAAAATAGTGTTTATTTAAAATACTTATTCATGTTTCCTCAAAGGAAAAGAAACTTCTTATACGTTAATACAGTGTGAACCCAACCATAATTGAAGGGTTGGATGCAATAAGGGGACTAGCGCTTGGAAATTGGAAAAATTATTATTCAAACACTAAGAAAGATTGGAAAATTAAATGTTGTTAAACTGAATTTTTAAAAATAGAGTGTTATAAAGCTCGTCACGACACACATTTTTTCTGTTTACAGTTTGTTTATCCAATCATTACCATTCGAGCTAAAAATTATAAACTAAAAATTTCTCATCGTCCGAAATCATTATTTCTTTAGACAAAAATTGCGATAACTTGAATAAATATTAACGGATCGTCATGAGACTTGAAACATAACTTTAGAAAACTCTAGCGAAGCCGTAAAAGGTATGCCCGAAAACCTAATGTTAAAAAATGTAATAATATTTCATTAAAAAGTAATACTGGATATAACCCATGTTTTTCAACGTTCGCCGTTAAAAAGTATCCAGGCAATTTTTAGGTACATATAACTTGCAGCGACAAAGTTTTCCCTTGATATACAAGGAAGATTTTCACAAATTTTCAGGCTGATTAATAAATAATTATAGAAGATACGGCGATATGTATAAATCGCGCGCGGCACCAACAGTCAACGCGAGTGCTAAAACTGCTAAATAGCGCATTACACGCGGCTACCGACTGTTGGTGGCGCGCGAGATTTATATATATCGTCATATCTTCTACAATCATTCATTAATCAATGTGAAAATTTGTGAAAATCTTCCTTGTATATCAAGGAAAAACTTTGTCGCTGCAAGTTGTATGTACCTCAAAATTGCCTCGATACTTTTTAACGGCGAACGTTGAAAGCCATGGGTTATGTCCAGTATTACTTTTTAATTAAATATTATTACATTTTTTAACATAAGGTTTTTGTGCATACATTTTACGGCTTCGCTAGAGTTTTCTGAAGTTATGTTTCAAGTCTCATAACGATCCCTTAATATTTACTCAAGTTATCGCAATTTATGTTTAAAGAAATAATGATTTCCGGCGATGAAAAATTTTTTGTTTATAATTTTTAGCTCGAATAGTAATGATTGGATAAACAAACTGTAAATAGAAAAAATGTGTGTCGTGACGAGCTTTACAACACTATATTTTTAGAAATTCAATTTAATAACATTTAATTTTCCAATCTTTCTTTACGTTTGGACAATAATTTTTCCAATTTCCAAGCGCTAGTCCCCTTATTGCATCCAACCCTTCAATTGAGCAAGATAACTTATTACAGACAAAGTTGCATCCTGCACAAACTAAATAAATACTGACTAAAATATTTTTTCCGATAACAGAATGTTCGAATTATTCATACACATAATATTATCTAACAAAAAATTTAATGAGGAAGGTTGTTAAGAGTTTCACAAAATAATAAATGTAAAACGATGTAAGAAATAACAACACTCACTGCAGTTCAAGCACTCAATGGGAAGGTTCTTGCAAAACTTTTGAAAACTACTAAGGGCGGCTGAAAATTGTTCCACAAGTTCTAAGAGCATTCCTACGCATCATCAAACTCAATAAACTTCTAACTCATGATCGTTGCTTAATAGAGATGTCGAAAAAATTCTGAGGAAGTTTAAATACAAGAATACAATACACAAGCAACAATTTGAAGATATTTAGCTGAGATTCTAGTTTATCATATTGCTTTAGACCCATTATTTATCGTCAGGAAGTGCCGCTTGTCCTGGCATCCGCTTTCGTGGTGCATCACTGCAGCATGCTGTGTCAACAGGAACCCGTGTCTAGTATGCGCAGACACTGGCTAACTTTTTGTTCAATTTGTCATAATGTTTTGTTTGTCTGAGGTTTGCGACATCCAGGCAAACGTACTTTAACTCATTACTCCTAGTTTTCATTCCTCTACGACTTCTGCAGCTTGTCTGCAATGTTTAACAGCTGTTTTATGCAACTGAAATTGCACAGAACTTGGACAACTTGCTGGGAAGGTCATTGTGAGTGACAGGTATATGAGCATAGAGCATATTTTAAATATTTATACATACAAATATAGTTCTAAATAGTATTCATATACTCGGGCCTATTTGAAATTAAAAAAGGTACACATTCATTTAGCTGTATTGCAGAGTGTGAAAGAAGTATGCAGGTACGACAGAGGGATGTAGAAACTTGTGAAGAAAAGTTTTTATACTTTACCACTACCAACAAACAAATTATAAACATAACCGTAGAATTGGAGGAAAACCCTCCTTGTATGTCTATTATTTATTAATTTTAGGTATATTTTAATTTTATCTGCTGATACCATTTAGTATGAAAATGAAATATATATAAAAAATATATAAACATTACTAGTAATGACTATTATAATATTACCATAATATTATACAGTACATATTTCCTAAAAATGTTTAATATCAAAAGGTCGAACTATGCAAATATATTTATCTACATTCTACAATTATAAGTAGTTACAATAATTCAAAGTTTTATCATTGTTACATTAAAAATACAAGTGTATTATGTATTCTTCATTTGGTAATCTTTGTATTCAACCTATAGAAATATATGTCGGGGATGTAACAAATAAAGAATAATTATGACGACAAATTGGTGCTATACATATACATATATTAGAACTTTTACCTGACGTAACTGTGAAACTATTAACTATCGCCTAACGGAAGTAAGAGGGTCTATTTTACACCAAACCCTTATTTTTACTCATTATCTACTTATTAGTATCATTGCTATAAGAAAAGAATATAGAAGTTTATTCTGAGTATTGTATGAACAAATTTATATTAGGTACAGGTCGAAATCCAAGGGTTAATAACAGGATTTTTTACGTAAAACGACATTGCACACAAAAGAGTTTTTTAATTTTTTCTCTCACCCTTACACATCTTTTATTTTGTGATAAATTTTGTTGAGATGGTAACTTATCTTTGCTTCATGTCAAAATATTGCAAAATGCGTTTAGTCATAAGAAAAATGATTTTTGAATTAACATGCTTATTTGTTGAAATTAAGCAGAAATCAACTCCATCCATCGCTTCATTGTAAGCAAAACAAAGTTGTCGTCTTCTTTTTGGTATACTTATTTTACTATACAATTATTAAAAATAAATGTTTTATTGCAGATTTCGTGTTTGTTTTTAACATCTAAACCGGTAAACGGGCTACTGGACCACCCTGTATATCTATTCATTTCATATAAGGGATTAAAACATCAATAAGTTAAAGAGTATGTACTATTATGCATAAAAGCGTATTTCAAAAGAAACATCAACAAATGTAATTAAACAAAATGATCGTACGAAACCTAATTTAATTACATACTATGAAAAAGTATAATATGTAATGGTGCACAATGAAATAGCGATATAAGTGAAAAAATTGCTGTTATTTAAAGTTAATCGAACATCGAAGTTGATGTTTTTAAACAATTCCTTCGAATAAATCAGAAAATTTAATAAAGGTTAAAATTCTCACTTTCTATTTACTTTTTCTTTACGGAACAATTTCGCCCTCCACTTTCTGAAACAGTATCACGTTGATGACATTTAAGCAAACGATAAATTTCAATCATTCGACGACAGCAAATAAACGCAATTGTAACGGGAGCCCCTCTCAGTGAATTAATTATGACATCACGCACAAGATTCGAAACGTGGACGAACAAAATCTCGATCCGTTTGCATAAACGTAAACGATTTACAACTGAAGCTGCGCCAATTATTTGCTAATAAAGGGACGAAGTAAATGTCCATTTAAAAAACAGTAGTTAATTTCATGAATTTCAGTGAGAATTTAAATTAATTGAAGTGGATATCGGCTTTATTACACAAGCCGAGCAACGAAAGCCGCGAAACGTTGTTGTTAAACCTACCTCTAATAAATAAAATATTTGCTTTTGCTTCTTGTACGACAGTGGTAAAGTGCAGTGCAAGATCCAACGTTCTTGTTCAATAAATGAGCGACAATAAAGTAGGAGATAATTCTGAGTAGGTTGATAATTCTACAGTCACCGCAAACTTCGAAGAAAAAGTATGTCTTTGCCACGACATTATAACGTGGGACTTAGTTTAGCCTCTGGCATTTCGTAATAATTAACCCCTGATAAAATCCTCGCTGCTTGAAATTTAAAGAATAATCGAATTAACTTCACCAACTAAAATTGCCTTTTAACCCTGCTCGATTGCCGACTGAAATTGCCTTTTAAGAGTGCATCAATGTAGTAATTACAGGTGCCATAACTGCCATAAAATTGATCAACGACACGACACGAAATAATTACGCGGAAATGGGGTAATATAGAATATTTAATTACGCTTTTAATCTATTGGACAGTTTTCCTGAAAAATATAGAAAGATTCTTGGGAAGCTGAAATTCTGGAATTCTTGGAAACTGAAAATAGCTTTTAACATTTTATTAAGCGATTCGTTTCATACACGTACGTCGTTGAATTCGTATTGACGTTAGTTACAGCGCCATATATGACACTCACACATTTTCATTAAAGAAATAAGAATGTTTTTTAAAATCTTAAAAAGTATGTCTTCAAAAAATCTTGTGTCAATCATAGTATATGTTTTTTCTTTAAATAAGCACCTTGTTTTTCTCAAGTTTTTGGTGTCAGTAATAAAATCGAAATTTCAAAGAGTTTGCGTTAAATGGGGCATCCTGTGTATTTGCATTTTATTGTTCTTATTGCCAGTCGCAAAAGTTTAAAATTGTCGAATTTTCGTTAAAGTAAATATTCATAAGACAGCAATTATATTAGCATTAGTTAACCCAACGTTCTTATTAATCTGTATTCCCATGAAAATTCCATGAAAAAAATTTCGAGGTACGAGTACGAACATCGATTGAATTATTATTATTTCTTTCCCGTGGGAACGAGAAACGCAGCTTTTCGTTCTCCAGATCTTCGAATTTCGAGATGGAAATCAGATGGAAGCGAGACTTTCCTTTAACAATCCATTCTGCTCGGATCGATACGGCCTTGATCGTGAGATTTAGCGAAATCGTTCCTCCAGGTATTCGCTAAGAGGAGACTCCACAATGGAGTTTTCGCCAACCGGAAAAATGTGGGATGGAAAACCTTACTGCGGAGCCGCGGCCTTTTCACAGGAATCCGAACAGCATTTTTCGATGATGCAAGAAGTTCAAGCCCTTCTCAAGCAGTCTTTTTAGACATTCTCTTTCCGACGGAGCTATGTACAATCTTTTCACCGAGGAATTTCATTTTGAGGAAGTTTTGTAGGAAATTGTCCCGAGCGAAACAAAATATTATATGTGATATATTCATCGATATCCTAATCCCCGAAATATTAAGTCGTGCAGGATTATTATTTCTTTTAAATACAGGTCGATTCACCTAACTCTACGACTTGAAATTACTCGTAAACTATTAGCTGTACGAAAAGTGTATGAAGCAAAAGTTGCATGATTTTCTGTAGAACACACGGTAGAATATTTTTTGTACATTGTTTAGGAGTCGCCCTTAAATTACGTAAGCCTCGGGGTCGCGAATTTCTTACGTGTTCTTACAAGGGGAGGAAAGGGAGTGAGGCGGCGTCTTACGTGATATTTTTTAACCTAATTTCAATATGAAATCTTCAAAAAAATTATAATAACTGAAAAAATGGAATGCAAAAAATATTATGTAAGGTAGTGGGGGGGGGGGGGAGGGAGGAGGGAGGAAGTTGGAATATAAAAGCTTCCGACCTTGGGGTAAGCAATCGAATAATCACCCCCCCCCCCCCCTTTCCCAAATAGCCTTACGTAATTTAAGGATGATCTCTAAGTCAAATTTTGATAAAAACGGGATAAGTATGCTAACATTTTCTACATTGCTGTCTTTTGCTTATGGTTCCAGTAGTACCTACCAGCTAATATTACTTTTTTCCCAGAGATAATAGTATATGCTAAAAATACAATATAGCGGCGGGAAAAACTGTATAAGTTGTGTTATATATCGCTCATTTGTTTTTGAGTTATTAGTATAGAAAAAGCGGTTGTTGTCTAACAAAACTTTTGAACCCGTTTCCCCCAAAATCGTGAATTTTGAGTTATGTCGTTGTTGCAGCAAATGAGCGAAATGTCTATGAATACGACGAAGAAAATAATATCTTAATTTAAGGGGTAATGCCACTGTAGAGCCCGGAAAAGCAGTCTGATTTTGAGATTTTTTTATGCGAGTATAGTGAATGGAATACAAAATCTGTTTAAAGGCCTTTATTGCACATACCTTGAACTATGATCACAATTTTTTTTAAAAATTTTTTAATACAAAATGGCGGCGCCTCAACTCAACAAAAAAGCTTCTTCCGAAAAACAGTGTTCCGCGGCCGGAAAGATTTCTCCTTCAATTTTTTACATAAAAGAAAAAACCGAAAGATTTTGAGTTCTATATAAGATTATCTCGGGAAGTACACGAGGAAATACAGATTTTTGTAAGAATGGTGCGTGATTGAACAAAACACGGAATTGCCACAACCTTGAAATTCTTGAAACGTTTTTTTCAATCACGCAACATTATTACAAAAAACAGTATTTTTTAATTTCCTCGTGTACTTCCCGAGATAATTTTATAGAGAACTAAAAAAAAAAATGGTTTTGTGTTCTAAGACAAAAACTGAAGGAGAAATCCTTCCGGCCGCGGAACAGTTTTTTTCAGAAGAAGCCTCTTCTGTTGAGCTGTGGCGCCACCATTTAGTATTAAATTTTTTTTTTTAAAATTGTAATCATACTTCAAGCTATGTACAATAAAGGCCTTCAAACAGATTTTGTATTCCTTTCACTATACTCGCATAAAAAATATTCTCAAAATCAAACGGCTTTTCCGGGCTCCACAGTGGCATTACCCCTTAATTAAAATTTCGTAATTTTTTTTCGAATTTTGTTCGGGTATATTTTGAAAGTCCAATGGGACGAGACATATGTTATCAACTTTCACGACCAAAATTTAACACCTGGTCTTACATAGCACTTTAAATATTCTAAGTGTCTTCCTGCAAAACTTGAATTCTGACTTATACTCGTTTGCCACACCACCACAGATTTATTGTCTTCACTTATATCTCAGTGTATATGTATACATATTTTCGATCAGCTTTCAAAATCTAATTTCTCAAAAATGCAAGTACCTAAATAGCACCACGATTATTATGGTATTTTATACAGCTGATTAAATACAGTAATAAATATATACCTTTCTCTAACTCTATCTACTCAACGGTATGTGTACATATAGAACAAGGCGATTATTGATTGCTTTTAAAAAGAACAATGTCAAATTTGCAGAGCAATTTTGGACTGAAGAGCATGGCGTGATTGCTAATTTGCTATACACTTTTGAAACACTTTCATTAAAAGAAATAGAATGACACCATATTTATCCTGAAGATCAAGTGGGAAAATTCTCAACAATGGGTTTAGAGATCGTGATTTCGATTCTCGTAGATTAAGGATATAAGAGAAAACGCGTAACTGAATGGAAGAACTTTGATAAGGTACTTAATACTCGCTTGGCTGCAGTGAGCGGGGTTAACTTGGACATGTCCAATAATTCTGGAAAATGTGTTATTTGTTACTTATTAGCACCGCTCTTTCAAGAAAATAACAACATCCAAATGCATAATATGTATGTGAAGGAAAGGTAGGAGGTGTGGAGTTGGAGGTGGGGCTGCAAAGGAGAAAAGGAAAGAAATATGCGTTTCATCCTGAGCTACATGACTCATTCAGTAAGAACTTTTTCATACGATGATACGTGTATCGCGTTCGATACTCATGCGGATACTCAATTTAAAAAATGCCCTTTGTAGATTTAAGTAAGTTATATACGTGCTGAAAATTTCATAAAAATCGGTTAACACAGCTATGAGTTACAAACAGTTAAAGTTGGTGAAAATCACAGTTTTCGGCCGAAAACTGCCGAAGCTCGGGGTAAACTGAGCTTTCTTAATTTATTCTTTAACAATAGAATATATTTATAAATTTTGGTGACGTAATAAATATGTTTAATACCACAATGATAATTATGCAGATTCAGATATCGAAAATTTTTTTGAATTCATTTAAAAAATAACAAAAAAATGTTTTTTTAGAAACTTCCAATTGGTTTTCTTTTTAATTTAGCTTTTTGGATAAATGTGTCTTAAATGTGTTATTTTAACTCCAATTTTTTTCTGCGTGTTTGTAACAAGATTATAAACATATATGTACACCCGTTTGAGAAAGCATTAATCCTAACATTATTAAATAATTCATTTTCCACTGAGTACACATTCGGGGTAAAGTGACCGGGGTAAACTGAGCTGCAAATGGCTGCTAAGAACCAATGCGCAAGTGATGTGCGCAATATCCTAACCTGTCAGCTGGCTAGAAAACCACGCGGCGTAATGGAACAGAATCTAACCAAAAAAAAAAAAAAAAAAAAAAAAAAAAAAAAAAAAAAAAAAAAAAAAAAAAAAAAATCTGACACAGTTTTTGACAACCACGGTGCAAAAAAGCCAGAAGCTGCCGTGCTACACACGTCATTCCAGCGCAAGGGGTTAATATTTACCTATATCCTTAATTAAAATTTCTTAAATTGTTGCACCTCACTTTACCCCGGATAGTAGCTCACTTTACCCCATATATGGGGTAAACTGGTCAGTTTTGGCATTTTCTTTTCAAGTTGAATTTTAATATACTTTAAGTTTATTTTAAGCATTGCTATTCGTCATTTATCAATAGTAATATTGAAATTATATTATAAATCTATTTCCACACATATTTAGTGAAAGAGAAAAATTTTATTCGACTCCAAACTTTTTTCGTCTCACGTTGCCCCGGTATCCCCTACAGCTTACTTAAATCTACAAAAGGCGTTTTTTAAATTTTCATTACGAGCACAGACAAAAAGTTGAAAAACACGACATTTACTATTTTTTTTCGCTATTCCGACCAATTGCAATTTTTTTCAAAACAACGAATCACGTCACTTAGCAAACTAATCCTTCTAGCTTCTCAAAAAAAAAAACTCAAGTCGTTTCGACCAATTTTAAACAAGATATTCTGTTTTAAACGGTGGCCGAATACTTTTGCACGCCACTGTAAATAACCGAATGTGTTTCTCGTTACTGTGCTCCTATAAAGGTGCGTATCCACTTGTTAAGCTGGGTATCCACTTCGTTCGCGTATTTTTGTCACTATTCCTCCATTCTTGACATTTTTTTTTATACGACGCTCCCACTCCGTTGTCACTTGACCTCTCACGACCAGAGTTTTCCAAAGACACACAGCAATCGTGGTATACACTTTGCTCTCAAATCCCTCTGTAAACTGATCGTTGCCCTTGTTCCTTTAGGTATCATCCGGCAAATCCATGGACTGGTTGTAAAGTCTCCAGGAGTCGACATTGTCATCAGTTGCCTATGAAAATGATTCACGGCAAACGCGATTCAGCCGGCTTTCGGTGGACGATAAGTGTGCATCTAGCTGCGATGTAATTGCGAGGAAAAGGCAGATGCAGCGAGTGCGTGCGTTACAGCTAGTAGGTATGTACAACGATACACCGTGGCGCATTATGCTCACGGGTTTCTAGTTCGAGAACACTCGAGGCCAGGTGTAGGTTGAAGGTTTTGAAAGAGGCCCTCTGGCCTCGCGCAACGAGGCTCCTGTCGCAATTGCAGCGGGGTCGTAATGTAGGTCGGCCCTCCTAATAGAGCAAAGAGACCAGGAGAAAGAGTAGCTGGAACGAAGTAAGATTAATTAAGGTGATGCTTGATCCGCTGCAACTTCTTCCAAGGATTTTCGGTACCCTTTGTGCACAATTTTTCTCGGCTGAAAATTCTACCATAAGTATTTGCTGACAGAGACTAATAGCTCAGAATTAATAGCTAAATGGTTGCACACTGATATCTGAAATTGGGTATATACCTATTACGTTTTAAACACAATTTTTCATTTTTTTTATTTTTTCTTTTAAATGGGTCAAGCGAAGCGTTTCAGATTTGTTCTTTTTGCAATCAGATGATTATGACAGACGTTGCAAGCCCCGCCAACAGGAGTTCCATCGTGGAAGAGGTTGACAAGATTCCACAATAATTAATAAATAATAACAAGGATTGACTAAAAAATATATTTTCTGCAAGTTTAAAGATCCCTCCTTATATCCCAAAAGAATTTAAACCAATATTAACAGTAGACTTTTAAAAAAAAATTCGTAAATATCAGTTACTTTTGGGGTTCTTATACAAGAATCCCCCTCACGGGGGTATAAGCGTCTGAAAGTGTCAAAAATCGGATTTTTTCTTTTTACATATTTTCATAGATTGATGTTTTAGGAATATTATAAATCAAGTCCGATGTAAAAATTCGGAATATTGACGAAGTTATAGGCATTTGAGTGAAACATCCCAGGTTGCACTGGAACTATATTTTTCATTACGGTGACCCTAAAAACTCGCGTTACGTTCAACCAATTCTCTTCCAATATTGCATGCAGAATCATAATAAGATTCCACATCGTCCTACGAGGGCTTTTTTCATTCTGACTCCTCGTTTATTATTTATAAAGAAAAAAGGTGGACTTTTCTCTTAGAAAAATCTAACTTTACCTCTGATTTCTCACCATTTCTTTATTTTTCAAAATTTTCAAAATCAGCCCCTTAGGACGATAGCTATTAACATATTTTATAAAAAAAAAAGTGTACTGTTTTTGATTTCAGACACGACATACAGCTTTTTTCAGGGCCACCGTTTAGCCGTCTAAAATCGAGAGACTTTCGGATATGTATCCATAACTTCCGAAAAACAATAGTTTTTTAACTGAAACTTTTTTTTTAAGTAGTTCATAATACTATGTAACGATAGTAAAAAAAATTGGAAATCTTCATCAAGTCGTTGACTTGTAAAAAAATCCACAAAATGTACACATTTTCCGAGGGTTCAAACGGGTATACCCCCTTAAGTGCTCACGTACACTTGATTAGTTACAGTAGATACTTTCTAGTTTCATCATATTGTCTTCTTGTGTTAGTTTTATTTGCGCGTTACCTTATAGATTGATCTACGCCTCTTTTTCTATCATAGCTCTATGTTTTTGCGTTACAATTGAAATGTTTATAAAATATCTCTTTTGCTCTTTCCTGCGCGTCAGTACCTAAGAACTACCCTATTAATAATTAATAAACAACCAAAAGGAAGGAATATGCATGAATATGAATCGGCTTTGAAGCTCTTTGAGGATGAAAGCGGCTATACCATTGAACAATATTACTTTTTTGTCATGTTCCAAATGCCATTTGCGTTCTAACTTACTCGCTTCAATGCCGCACTAATTAGATACAGGATTTTGGAGCAGAATTTCCAAACCAATAATCCATATAATTCCACAAATTACCCAATTCATTCGGTTCTACAAACTTCTCTAGAAGTTCTCAACAGTTCTACACTCTCTCAAACTTCGAGATGTAGGTACTTCTGGGGAGGTAAAGATAAAGTTACGTTCTTTCATGTAATTTCATCCTTGCCACACAAGAAGAATCTTCAATGCTAAATTGATAAGGTCCCAAGGAATAGGAACAGTGGCATCTGTTTTATGAATTGCTATTTCATTCCCTGTACGCGACACAGCATAGATAAGACGACGTCGTATCTTTATAGGGAACACATTACTTTCATTTTAATTGCTTTCGCTTGCCGTAGAAAGGCCTTGCGGGTGAACAATGTCAGTGGCGTCCAATACGCAACGAAGGAAGAACATTTTCAGTTTCTCATGGCAGAGGTCATACGGCGAAGTTAATAAATCGTTGGGTAAAGTAAGAGAGCGATACCCTGAAATCCTCGGGTGAGTCAGAAGGAACGACAGAGGGAAGGAAGAGCGGAATTCATCGTGCTCTAACGGCATCCTTGGCTTAAGTCAAATGATGTAAATTCGCGTGTATTTATCTTACCTGGTCTGAACCCTTGGTTTAGCATTCACATTTAGTTTCCATTTTAGGCAACAGAATTTTTCCCTGCAATACTTCTCATCGCAACATACGGCAATAGACTGGTCCAGTAAAACGCGGTTCACACCCATGGGCAAAATCATTCTTTAGGATTTTTTAGATCTATTATTGTTTTAAGGGGGGAGCCCTATTTTGGACGCTAGGAATAAGGTGATTCTTGGGAATTTTTTTTCTAAGAAACTGTTGAGTGGATCTTTTTCAAAATTTCGGGGTATGTTAGTTCACATTCAAACAATAAAAATTAATTTTTACGTTACAAAGTGTTTGGTAGAAATGAAGACATATGAACACGTTCGTTAGGACTCGCGCGCCGGAGCTGCAAATTGGCGATTGTAATGGTGGCCCCATTTCTTCCCTGAATTAAAAAAACCAAGGATTTTCTTATTTCTAGTATAATTACGTTGTCGATGAACCTAACAAACGAAAAACAAATTAAAAGTTTGCAAATTGGTGGGACTTCAAAGAAAAAGTTACGATTCTGCCCGATGATATTTCGTACTATTTATGGAAAAAGAGTTGTTCAATTCAATTTATTTATCAATATCTTAGGTTCATCGACAATGTAATTATACTGAAAATAAGAAAATCCTTGGTTTTTTATTTCGGGGAAGAAATGAGGCCACCATTACAATCGCCAATTTGCAACTCCGGCGCGCGAGTCCTAACGAACGTGTTCATATATCTCCATTTCTACCGAACACTTTGTAACGTAAAAATTCATTTTTATACTTTGAATGTAAACTAAAATACCCTGAAAGTTTGGAAAAGATCCGCTTAACAGTTTCTCAGAAAAAAATCACCTTATTCCCAGCGTTCTAAATACGGCTCCCCCCTTAACAATAGGTACATTACAAATCAATAAGTAGGTACTAGAGTACTGAAGTGCGAGGTGGCAAATTTCTCTATTTTTGAAATTTGTAAAAATTGCTGTTAAAATCTTCTATTTGACAAAAAAAATATCTCCGTGTTTTTTATTTGTATATTTTGATATATAAAGGTCGCTCAAGGACTTTATATTTCGCATGTGGGGGAGACCGGGGCATAATCGGGACGTTAAGAATAAAATCTCATAACTTTGACATTATTAAGTAAAAAACAAATTGCAATTGGGATTCATTAGAATAAACTCTTTTTTAAATAATAGTACATATCCAATTTGTTTAATAGAAGGAAAAATACAAAAAAATAATGATTTAAAATATGATCCGATTTTACGATTTTACACCGTGGCCTAGGTAAAACCGGCTACCATATTAGATACTGGCCCTAGCACCTATAACAACGAAACTCATCCAATTCTCCAATCCCCCGAGTTAGAACAAGCTGTAATGGAAATTTTTTTTTTTAAATTTATACCAAAACAGTAATATTTCATTGCCGTTGAGCGACCTTTAATCCTTAATATGTTTTAATAAAATTTTAGACGAAATTCTTTTAAACTATTTGGAAGGTTCTGAGAGGGTTAGAAGAAATTTTTAATACATACATATGTATAAGGACCACCTTAATATGACTTCACACACATTTTTCGTACCGATAGTGTAATTAGGGTTATTATGCCCAGAAGCCTTGAGATGTTATATTTATATATATTTATTTTTACTGGCTGAAATAAATTGAGCAAATGCCAGGCGTTATTGTATGTTTGTACAAGGTGTAAAAAAATAATGCTTAATGAATCGATAGAAGTTTATTCAAAAACTTAAAATCTTGCCATAAAATTTATTTCAATCGTCAAATTTGAATTCAAACTTTTCTGCCTATATCTATATGTTTCATCAAACAAAAGAAGAAAAAAATTAGAAAGAATTATATACCGCAGATGATCTGCACTTTTTGGAAAAAAGTTTGAAACCTTAACCAATTACATAGATCGTGTATGATTTCGCGTCAAATTTTTTTACAACTATTCGTAAGTAATTTATGTATACATACGATATACAAAGTGCTCGATTAATGCTGGGAGAAAATTTAAGGGGTGATTCTAGACACCAAAATAAGGCGAAAATCGAGAATAACAATATCTATTGCGATTAAGGGCTCGCTTGTCAGTTATAAGCGTTTAAAAATATGCCTAACAGCAGGCAACCCGCGTGCACCGCTGCACGCGGGACAATTCAGGCGAGGGTCGGGGCAGTGGTGAACGTAGCCACTGTCGCACGGGGTCACTTACCTCAGAGAAGCTGCGACGAAATTTACGACAACCGGCATGGCCGCACGATTCTGCGGCACTTAATCCAATATTAAAGGGTTGAATTACACCAGACCTGCCTACTCGCCAAAATCCATTGTTCCCATTACACCCATTGTAGTCACAAATCACACAAAACACAGAATCACACAACCCTCCAAAAAAAATATCAGATCCGAATCATGCTGCATTCAAAATTTCACAGAAAAATGCAGATTAACTGGTGGTAGAACAATCAAGTAAAACGAGTAAAAACTAGATCAAGTGTAGGTATAACAGGAAAGAAAATTAACTATATCGAGCATCTGGAAGAAATAAAATTTTGAACTCGATTTTCGTGTGATATTTCAAAGACATCAGTCGATGCATTTAATACGTTGTTATATTGTACATATTTGATATGCTTTCTTCGTCATTATAGTATTTAGTTGACTTTCTAAGTCGCAATAGATATAAAAAGTATTTTAACACGTTCCATGCCACGTGAATTTGCATTCAAAGAAAAAAAGTATTTCTCAATTCAGTGTCGAAATCAATATATGTATAGCAAGAAAAACTGAAATTATAAAAAATATAACTACTATTTTTCTGTAATTAAATATTGCAACCTACTTTTCCAATAACTTTTTATAGTTCCACCAACAGTCTAAATATTAAATCAAGTTTCCGAATATTATTTTCGTAATATTTCGTGGTTTCTGTTCACAGCTATATCCAAGCTGTTCTCTCCGTGCACGCAATTGAATCACGAAGCCCGCCAAAAAGGACGGAGAAGTCAACAAGCGCCTGCACCTACTTGAACGTTGACTGCATCCTTTGACCAGTTTGAGAATTTCCAAACAACGTCTGCACGAGTAAGAAGAAAGACGGAAAGCGGGCGAACGAACGATAACGAAGGTGCAGATCAATCGACTATGGGCGCAAAGGGCTTCGTTTACACGAGCTTCCCGGGTTAAACGGAATTAAATGGATGTTAGACGGACAACTGCTCCGCAGGCCTCGTTACCGGCCGTAATGAATAATTAAAGCTGCAAAGACTACAGCCAAGACACGGCACGCATTTAAACCAGCTCATTACCGATTGCGTAATGTCGCGTAATTATGCCGCAAGTGATCACCTCTCCGTCGGCAACAAATAGGAATCACGAACTATCAACGGTCGCTCTAATCTTTTAATTGCGTGTTAACGACGATTTTGCATTTGATGTGTAATTGGAGATAACCATTTAACGGCGTTTCGAAGGTTGTGTGGTTGGAATTTATAAAGAAATTTACTGACTGAATGGGTTATACTGAATTGGGGATCATAATAGAGAATACATGGCTGCATGGTTTGGATATTTAGCGACGGTTCGTGGCTCGGAGCCACGCAGTATTATTGAGTGCCTGGGGAGTGATTGTTTTTAGGCATGGGTAAGTTTAAGGACAGCAAACAACGTGATGTTGTTCCGCGAGGATCTGGCAACGGAATGGGAAATACGAATGAGTCTTCTGGTAAAAAAATTGTAACGAACACCAGACCATTTATCCTGCCACTTTAAAGTTTGGAAACGTATGGTTTTTAGAAAACTAATCGAGTTAGAAAATTTTGTTCTCGTAATTGCTCTTCAGTGCGCTTTTCCGCCGTTTAAGGGGGGAGCCGTATTTAGGACGCTAGGAATAAGGTGATTCTTGGGAATTTTTTTTCTAAGAAACTGTTGAGTGGATCATTTTCAAAATTTTAGCCAATTTGCAACTCCGGCGCGCGAGTCCTAACGAATGTGTCGATATATCTTCATTTCTACCGAACACTTTGTAATGTAAAAATTAATTTTTATTGTTTGAATGCGAACTAAAATACCCTGAAATTTTGAAAAAGATCCACTCAACAGTTTCTTAGAAAAAAAATTCCCAAGAATCACCTTATTCCTAGCGTCCTAAATAGGGCTCCCCCTTAACGTTTGCTTACGTTGCTACCGTAAGTTGGGTGTAGTGATTCCAATGACGGTATCCAACGCATTCCAAAGGAAGGATAACCAGTCATAAGTAGCAATTCGTGGAGCGGCGGTCGCCATATTTGTCAGCCACCAGCCAAGTTGACAGTGATATTCATTTTCATCTGATTTTGTTTTACAAAGTTCTCAAATAAATGGTCATCCACGGTAGTTTTTCCAAAACTATGAAATGACGAATAATAAGAACTTAACAAGATTCTTGTTAAAATACAATAATACTTTGAGACAAATGTGCTCTAAAAAGAATAAAATAATTTTTTTAAGTCGGTGCCAAAATAGAAGAAAATTAAATCGGCTGGACGCGTGGCGTCCCACTAAATTTTTGCGCGCTCTAATTCCCAGGCGTTACCTATAACGTGCCAACTTATTGACTACTCCAAAAAACTGAGCTTTAAGCAAGTGATTATTAAATATTTTAGCCCAGACATTAACAATAAATCATTACCAAAATTGAGATTGAACAACGATACATGAATTCTAATAAAGCCGGCAGAGATTATAGATAATAGTCGAATAAAATCCAAAGGAAATATGAACGATAATGAGTTACAAGATTTAAAATATTTTGCCAATTTATTAATTTTATTAAAAGAGGAACGATACTGAATCCTTCGCGTAGCGCGACAACAACGACTGTATCGTGTCGCTGTACCACTGAAATACGGGAGACTTTACGTCAATAAATAACAGAGTACAGAATAATACCAATGTTAACTAGGAATATCGATCGCCTGAATAGCCCGTAACATTCCGTTATTCGAGAAAGCAGTGGAATAAACGACCTGTTGGAGTGGATTGTTCTGTGGCTTCCTCCAAGTGATTTATACGTTGTCAATTGCTAGAATCACTCTCCGCGTTAAATTAATTACTCGGAGATTAGTCGAGCTTAAAGAGGTTAGCATGATGCTAATTGTGATATGACACGATGTAGGGGGTGTTTCCGGACAGCAAATGTCAATAATGTGCGTAACAGATGCTACAAGTAAGTACTTACTTCTCAATGAAAAATATTATATGTAGCAGCATATGTTTGATCCGTAATGTTGAGTGGGATGTGTACTTATACATTCCAAGATATTAATGTAGAAATTACGTACTACATATTATTTATAACCAAAATTTTCAAAGTTAAGACATAAGAATTAATATCTTTTTTTAAATGATTTTAGTTATGACCAAACTATTATAAATGGCTCAAAAAAAATTTGGTTACTGCCCGGTCTTCCCAAAGAGAATTCCAGCAATCGATATTGGTTATAACGCAACCGAAACAGAATTCCCGAAATCGATATTAGTTATAACGTAACCAAAACGAAACTATTGCCATCGATAAAAGTTGCCAGTAACCAAAAAAATTTTCACTATTCATAACCAAAACAGAAAAATCTTAATTTCTTTGTAAAAAATTCTGTAAAATGTGTTGACGACTGATTTCTATTTCAATAAAACTGAACTTTTCCTGAATAATTTTTCGAAAAAATTTTAAAAATAATTGTTATTCTTGGCTTATATAATTGTTATTCTCTGGCTTATATTACTGTGTATTCAATATTAAACATAGGTAATATATGTATATTAAAAATAGTACTCATGTTCTTGACAGATTTACACATGCAGCTGAAGCACAAATGTGGTTAGAAAAGAATGCAACGTCCCCTGATCATGCCAGAGAAGTTACTTCACATACTGACAAGTGCTAAGAAAAGGAGATTCGAAGAAATGGTCATGCAGTGTGGCTGTATTCCCTTACTTAAATCTACTTTTTTTCTACGTTTCGAGTTACATTTGTAATGTATTGAGGCATGCATTTCAGCAAAAGGTGACCACTTTGAAGATATCCTAAGCTAAATAGAGAATATTACGTTTGATAAATATTCTGTTTAATAATAATAAATAATAACCTAACAAGTAAATATTCACTTATAGTGAATGGTGTTTCCCGATTTGGAATACATTTTTTTAAAATAGTAGAAACTCATAGTAACTAAGAAATCCTGAAAATTATATCTGCAATGGACCTATTTTTTGTTACTCGTGTTATTGAGGCGTACTTGAAAAACGGGCAAAATCCTCTTATTTCAGAATAATTGGCTAAAAGCTGGCATCCGTATGTTTTTTTTTTGGCGCTAATTTTATTAGAGAGAAATTTTTAAAATTTGTGGCAGTGCAAGCGTTTGAACGAATTTGGTAACAAACAAGTCTTCCCATGGTGTCCGTGATTCCGGCTATCCTGCTCATATGAAATAAGAAAACAAATCAAAATGATTCGTAATTATGACGAGTTTGGCTACAGCCGGTAGCGAAATTAATTCAAAACCATGTTTTTCCTGACTTTTTTAGTCCGCGAAAGGTACGAAAAATATGAAAAAATCGGTAGTCAAACTTCAAAGCGCCACCATTTTTTTAATTGTCAATTTTTTCATTCATTCCGCTACCGATTATAACCAAACTCGTCCTAATTAAGAATCATTTTGGTTTTTTCTTATTTGAGATGAGCAGAATAGCCGGAATCATCGGACACTATGGGTAGACTTTTATTTAGCGAATGCGTTCAAACGCTACCACAAATTTTAACTATTTCTCTCTAATAAAATTTGTAAACATTACTGAAACAGGGATAAATATATGAACCAAATTCTGGCGAAGAAGGTTACGCAGAAGCTTTATAAAAAAATACTAAAGATTGTGTAAAAAAAAAGCGCGTCTTGCACTAGAATACCCCCTTAAGGGGGTAGGTTACCCTCAACAGCACAAAATCAGGCCGTTCTTCAAACGCATATTCTGAAGCAATAAATAAATGTAGAGATAATTTTTTATTTAATTTTTAAGGGTAATTTCGTTGACTTTAATGCGTGAAAAGAATTTTTTAAATATATTTATAGCAAAAAAGTTATAAATATAAATGTAAGAGCGTGTACGCGATGCACCGTTTGATGGTGAACACGATTCCGGACAGGTGAATTACCTAAAATACAAAGTAAAGGCATTTTTATAATCTGTAAGACAGTCTCCATCTTTTGCAGGAAGCAAAATTTTGATAAACAAATTAATACAATTTTTATGTTGATGTTTCTGATTTTATCCTTTTTTGTAGGAAAAATATTTTATATTTTTTTTCTTTTTTAAGAATTTATATTGAAAATATGCTTCCAATACGTGGAGGGGAATAGTTTCTTGCAGCTCCCTGTAAATTTTCATTCAAATCGTTGGAGCGGTTTTCGAGATTTTATGTTCACCCTTTTGGAAATCGTTATCCGATATCATCTGCAGGCTCGTACATTTTTTACGGTAATTCCTTAAATTTTTGGAATTTCGGGGCCCCGTTGCACTTAAAATAAGTAGAAAAGATGTAGCTAAGGGAATATGCAAACATCCTAAAAACCAATTTTCGGAAATTTTGAGGGTAACCTACCCCCTTAAGGCAATTATGCAAAACTCTAAAACTCGATTTTGCCAAAGTGTCCAGGTATGGGTACCCTTTTAAGGGGTTAGGCCACCTTGGACCGAGCAAAATTGCAGTCATTTTCGACATTTTTTTTAGGAAGATAATGAAATAAGCATAAAATTTAATATGAAGCCTGTTATTATACAACTCTCGCCGGAAAATTCGTATTTTTTTTTCTTACAAAATAACGGCGGTAGAGCCGTGATACGCAAGATTTTGAAGAGCGACGTTTTCCACGGCGTTCAATCTAACGGCTATACCGTTTGACTTAGAACAAAAAAAAATTATTTTCTGCATATCTTGCTATATCTTGAACATATTCTTTGCAATTGACACTTTTATAAAAAGAAAATGCACTTTTTCTCCCCATTTTCATTAATTATTAATGTTTCTGGATTTCCATACGTGCTTCTCTAGTTTTAGGCATGCAGAAAATAAATCTTTTTGGTTTTTCGTTCTAAGTCAAAAGGTACAGCCGTGAGATTAAACACCGTGGAAAACGTCGCTCCTCAAGATCTTGCGTATCACGGCTCTACCGTTGGCATTTTCTAGGAAAAAAAATCGTATTTTTCCGGCGAGAGTTGTACAATAACAGGCTTCATATTGAAATTTCTGTTTAATTCATTATCTGCTTAAAAAAAAAAATGACTGCAATTTTCCTCCGTCCAAGGTGGCCTAATCCCTTAAACAACTCGTACCAGACACCCAGAAACCTGAAATTCTTTGAACGACCTGAGACTCTCGCGGCGACACGCTTTTCACCACCACGGCAACTCGCATCCATCTTTAAACGTGTTTATCTTGGGGGCAAAGCCAGTGCGTCTTATATTCCCACGAAAGTCTAACTTTCCGTGCCAAGAACTACCAACGGAAATCATTTTCCATCCCTTCCACCTTTCCCTGCCGGAACGGGGGATGCTTTCGCGGAAATCGTTTCCTCGGTCGGTAAAGCGATAACGGTGCCAGGCATTAAGTGTACCGCAGAATTTCGATCAGCCTTGAAATTTCGATCGCCGTTTCCCATCCCGAGAAATCTCTGGAAAAATATGGGGGATTTGCGACCTGCGCTGTTTATTTAATCGCGAAATAATTATCGGAACTGCGGGCAAGGTGGAGGTTGAAATAAAACGTCACGCTCTACCGCCAATGAAATAAAATAACGTTTCTGGACGAACACATAAATCGAACAATTTTATATTCATTCCCAAAACAGAGTAAGAATATTAATGAATTAAACAGTGTCTGTATGAGATGCCCTTTTCAAATGTAATATTTTTGTCGACGTTTTTATTGTTAGAGTATCTATAAAATTAAACGCTTCGTTAGGTACGTTAAAGATAGAACCGAAATATTAAGTAGGTTATTTTTTTTAACACGTAACTCGGATTATATCGCCAGGATTGTTCATTTATGCACATTTTTTTCAAATAGAACGTGATTTTCGGGAATTTTTTGTGTAAAATCTAATGTATATTTTTTTTGCAACAATTTGCTTGTTGTAAAAGTACATATGTTCAGCAACTCTCGGTGATTTTGTTATAGAAAAATATTTAAAAATGGACGAATAGTAGCCACTCTCCCGGAAGCTATTCTTTTAGCGTTGAGCACGATTTCTCCGAGCTGGATCATCTGAAATCGAAAAGTGAAGAAGAATCTGCTAGTATATGAGTTTATCTGGTCTGTCAACGAACGATTTTTGTTTTTGATGAAAACTCTATTGTTAGTTCACAAAAAACGATCAATTCACACATCGACAGATCATGATTTTGCGTTAAACGGCCGCCAGTTTGTCTGGAATCATTTTTTAAAAACATCGTTCACGCACCAGATAAACTCATATATTAACAGAGTCTTCTTTACTCTCTGATTTAAAATGATATATGTACTTCTAAAATAAGCAAATAGTTGCAAAAATATATATTCGATTTTTCACAAAAAGTCCCGCAAAAACAGGGAATTTCACAAAACAGGTTTCTCGAGAAAATTAAGCGTTTTGTTCGAGAGGAGAGTGGACACTAAAGCCGGGAATCCACCGGGAAGCTAAGCTAAGCTATGCTATGCTATGCTATGTTTTATCGTACCTAGCTTTTGGTGGAAACGGTTCCATAAGAATATATCGAAGCTAATTTTTTTAAAACGTAGCATGGCATAGCATAGCTTAGCTTCCAAGTGGATTCCCGGCTTACCTGTTTTTAATCAGTATACCAAACGTTATCTTACGGGGGCATTTGAACTTTACAACCCTTTGTGATTCGACAATTCTGTAGTCCCAGTTGCCACCAACAAAATATGCTATAAATCGTAAAATCTGGAAAAATGGGCAAGTTGATACGTTTTTCAGTTTTCAATTTTTTTCACTTTTGTTTAAATTAATTACTTAATAACAAATATGCTAAAATATACTTCGGTCCTTCCTGTTTAATATTTTGTAAATGAAAAGTTGAGAAAATTTATACAAAATGAATGAAAAAATGTTATTTGAACGAAGGTAAAATGTATCAACTTACCCCACTGCGGGGCAAGTTGATACTGCTCTGAGGCATGTTGATACATCTGTAAAATATCCGTTTAATGAGTACGTAACTAATAAATTTGAAAAATAAAATGTTAATCTAGATACCTTTCCAACAATATAGACTAAAATTGAACAAAGATGTATCCGTTTTCCATAACGGTTTTTAAATTTGTAAATAAGGCTTTAATATTAGTTTTGTTAAAACTTGTTGCACGACTCAAACTAGTAGCTTCTGGAGTCCTTAAGGAGAGGGTAGGGTGCCTTTTCATATAGCGGCTGAACCACTCCGTTGATGCAGCTTTAGAATTTTTCCATGTGTTGGGAATTAGAATATCATTGGCAACACCTAATTCATACGCCAGACTTCGTACATCCTTAGGAGTTAACCCATAATAAATTTTGGGAGAATGCAGAATGTATTCCTGCAGCTTATCTTCTAAACTGTCTGTTAAAATTTTCGAATGTCTGGAATATCCAATTTTAACATGAGGTGTCGTCTTCTTTTTGTTAATATATCTTAATAAACTCATTTTGTCGATATTGTATATTTTCGCGCCTTGCCTTAATGACATTGAGTCTCTTTCTATTGCGACACACGCTTTTTCATAAATCTCTTGCGATATTTCGCCACGATTTGTCTTTTTCACATAATTTCGAACCATTTTCCTAGAAATAAAAGGAAAAAATCCAATTAAAAGTATTCGGGGAAAATTGATACACTGTATCAACATGCCCCAGAGAAACCGTATCAACTTACCTCACAGGAAGTAATTATGTACAAACATCTCCATAAAAAAATGTAGAGCATATAAACAAAATAACAAACCGCAATTACCTTACCTTCAAAGGACTCAATGTGATGTCCACTTAATTTGAGTGATAAAATTCTCTGTACCGTCTCAAGACGGATTGGAAAGTGAACACAACTATTTACTTTTTCTCTACAGAAGCGAAAAGAATTAAAAATGGTAGTAAAGAATTGAACAACAAGCTTCACATATCTCGCACACAAGGAGCTACATATATACAGTGTCGAGATAATTCGTCTGTATCAACCTGCCTCTGTATCAACTTGCCCCGGTCTCCCCTACCTCGTTTTATCCCCTTACCCTTTAATTATACTATATGGACATAGACTAAAACTGCTGTAATCAAGTGTATCGTATCCACTTTAGATCGATTACAGTTGACACTGACGATGTAACGTGCCAATTGTTGAATATCATTCCAAATCGATTCCCGCAGTGAAAGCGTTAACACCGAGTAAAATGGGCAATGCAGGATGCAGTTACAACGGGTGTTACTCGGTCCCATGGGGGCATATACACCGGTTACCCGGTTACCCAGCCTAATAGTGATCAAAACGTGATCAAGGTATTACGCAAGGCTCAACGGACCCGTCATTGATACAACTCCGCTGGTCGTGAATTGGCCCGGCCCCAATTCCCCTCTCCAACCCTTCCCTTCATCACTTCTCATTCTCTCTCACTCCGTTCCTCGATCTCTTGCTTCCTTTTATTCCCGAGCCAGCACAATAATCCCATTGTTTTTGGCAATTAAGCGACAGGAAACACGAGTCTAAGGGTTCAAGGGAAGTGTTTTGGGGTAGGGGGGGGGTAGGGGGGGGGGGGTAGGGGGGAGTAGGACACCCCGAGGACCTGGTGCAAAATGTTCTCGTGTCCGGGGCACGGGATCGCGTCTCTCGATCGGGACACATGATTGGCCGCCATTGTGCCACCAGTGATCTCCATGATTCCGGACAAAGGAGCCGTCGGTTGGTTGGCTGTCATGGTGCCCCATTGTCTTCCGGTTTGTTTGCGTTATGCGGTGCGAGGATACACAGCCGGTCGAGGGTTTGGAAATTACGAGATCTGTGAAATTTCTTCCTGTCACGTCTCATTTTTTTTTTGGTTGCGCGATGCAGATGTATACTGACCCCCCCCCCCCCTCCTCCTACTCCTCCCCCCTCCCCGCAAACATGAGTCATGTATGAAAGAAGCTAATTCCCTTTAATTCACGAAAAAAATTTAAAAAGTTCACATGCAAAAATTGTGAAATTAATTTTGCTAATTCCAATTGTATTCTCGTTCTCCGCGCGAGCACTGATTCGTATGTCGCTTTTTATACTTGACATTCATCTATTGGCCACAAATCAATTCAGTGCTCAGATTTTCAGCCCCGGTTTTGAGGAATTAGCGGGCGAGAGGCCTGTAGTTGACGCAAAAACTTTTATAAGAGGGACATCTTCTGTTCGAAACGTTGTATGAAGATCATTTTACAGTGGGAGATAATAAAAACTTGGTAGAGACTAATTTAAACGAATCAAAGTCGGTAATAGATTAAGAGAGATGCGGAGAATGTGAAACATTTTGTTTTAAGTGAACTTCATTTTTTTTTCTTATACAACGCTCGCTAATTCCTTAAAACCGAAATTGAAAATCTAAGCACTGTTGTTAGGTGATACATCCCTAGTAGCACAAAATATTGGTTAAATATTTTTTGCAAATATTAAAAAAATATTTTTTTAGCCACACTTTTTAATATGAAAAACATGTTGATTCCAAATATTATATACACATACTGAAAATGTGAAATAAATGTTCAGAAAATTTGAACTAAATATTCGTGGAATATAAAAGAAATATTCTGAAAATGTGAAATTAATATTCAGAATTCCAAAATAAATATTCAGGAAATGTAAAATATATATTTAAAAAATGTAAAGTAAATATTCAGAAGATATGAAATAAATATTCAGGAAATGTACCATTAATATTTAAAAAATATAAAGTATATATTCAGGAAATGTAAAGTTAATATTTAAAAACTGTAAAGTAGATATTCAGAAAATGTGAAATAAATATTCAGGAACTGTAAAATTAATATTCAGGAAATGTGAAATTAATATTTAAGAAATGTGATTTGAATATTCAGACAATATTGAGTAACGACTTGAAAAACATTTAAATGAACATTAATTTTATATTTATTTAAATACTTTCAGACCTCTATTATTCATAAATCTGTATAGAAACATATGTACAACACATATTTGTTAAATGGAGAAAACATTTTATTTGAAACAGTATATTTAGAAAAAATATTTGCTTCTTAATCTAGAATAAATATTGTATGTATATTTAAATATCAAAAAGAGATTGATCTCTTTTTAATATTGGATGTATGCGCATTCAATATTTTGTGCTACTAGGGATCATGTTATTAGTGATACGAAGATCAACTTTGTTTTTTAAGAGGTCAGTTCACTCGTTTAAAATTGCAGTTTAAAATTCACACCCAAACGCTATTAATCTATCAACGAACAAGGAAACCATTTCTCCGTTATTAGTGCAATTCAACCACATTCGAGTGTTCCTCGATGACGCGCATTCCATAAAATGAAGCACCTAGCTACAAAGGATTAAGCTGGATCGGGATTCCAGAGAAAACCAGGATCGATACCGTGTCCTGTCTTACAGCGTGGTATGCCAGAAGTCAAGGCGAGATGTGAGATGCATAATATGATATCCTATCGATTTTCTTCATCCCCCCATGAGAGTTCACCTTTTTTTTTTTATTTTTCCAACGCGGGGTATGACGGAAAGAAGCCCGTTCAAAGGTCGTCGAAGTTATGTGGCAAGAAATATCAGTTGAATATTTTAGCGAATGTTTGTGAAAATAGTCTGTAGAGGGAGTAAAGTTATTAGCAGTGTAAGGGGATGTCTTTAGTCGAGGAATGTGTCAACCTGTCACTATTAGAGTAATTCAAAAGCCATGCCAAAATGCCACTTTATGAATTTTAAAATTCGATATTAGAACTACCGCACAGTTATGAATGAGTCTTGACTAATAATTATGACACTTGATTTCCGTTAGAAGATAAACATTAAGCAATCAATACGTATGAACAAATATTTTGTATTGTTTTCTTGTAGGGAAATATAGTTCACTGTTAAGAACAGTAGAAAACAGTAAATTTTAGAAGTAAAATTATTCAGCAAGCATTGAAAAAGCATTCAGAAGTTACTGCTTAAAAAGAAATATGAATTGCGTTTCAAATCATGTACCTACAGATAGGTACAGCAACAGTTGTATCGCAATCGCCTGTATAGATTTACTATTACAGTATAAAATTGATATTTGGATGTTATATATAGCCCAGTGAAATTAGGATCTGTCTACGGAATAATTTCCAGCAAGCTACATTTTGGCATGGGCCTTTCTTTTGTCGTTTTAAACAATATGTCAGAAGTCCCCATCGATCCAGCATCCGCTAAAAAAATTTCAGAGGGTTGAAGGTTAAGGAAACTGTTTTTCGCGAATATCTCGTTAGCTATCGGTTTCATGACAAAAATAGTTATTACGAAATTTATAGCTTTGGAAATTCATTACAAAAAAGGTCGTGTGAGTTTTTTTGTAGGAGTAACCATTTTCATGTATGACCGATTACCAAGTTTCAACCCTCATACATTTGAATTTAAACAAGGACAGATCCCGAACCCGGAAATTAAAAAATTATGAAACTTTGTGAATATGTAGGAGACGTCCGCCTCAATAAAACGCAATTTTGTTTGCTGCCCAAATTCACTCCAAGAGGGTGCAATTAACCCCTGAAAATTTTTCGATTTTGTGTTATTTCTCGCGAACTGCAGAAACTGTGAGAACTATAATTTACCAAATGATAGTCCTAATGAAAAGAAGTAACTTTTCCTTGAAAACTTTTCTTCTATCTCCTACAGTTCGCGAGTAATAATACAAAATCGAAAATTTTTTAGGGGCAATTGCACCCCCTTGGTGTGAATTTGGGCAGCAAACAAAATTGCGTTGAACTCAGGAGGACGACTTCTACATATTCACAAAGTTTCATAATTTTTTAAATTTCCGGGTTCGGGATCTTCCCATGCCAAAAGTATGAGGGTTGAAATTTGGTAACCCGTCATACATGAAAATGGTTACTCCTACGAAAAAAACTCATACAACCTTTTTTGTATAGAATTTTGTAAGCTATAAATTTCGTAATAACTATTTTTGTCGTGAAACTGATAGCTAACGAAATATTCGCGAAAAACAGTTTCTTTAACCTTCAACCCTCTGAAAAAATTTTAGCGGATGACGTATCGATGGGGACTTATGGCATATTGTTTACAACGAAGAAATAAAGGCCCATGCCTAAATGTAGCTTGCTCAGAATTATTCCGTAGATTGGCCACATTTCCGTCTAATTTCACTGGACTATTAGTAATATAAGTAAAGATACAGTACCTACATATAGGTAGAAATCGAATAAACTGTTCCACGAATGACCAAGATCAGTTGCAAATAAAATAGGTGTTTATCCATTTCATTCGTCAGTGATTACTGATTAAATACGGTTCTGCCTACAATGTGTCTACATTTATACGGATAGCAGAAATAATTTCAATTGTGTAAATTACTAACGAATTATGCAAATAGGAAACGAAACTTCATTCAAATAATAATCCTAATATTTCCAATTTTGCTATACAAACAATGAGGCTACTACACTTCTAATTAAAATACAAAATACCTTTAATTTCGATGATAAAACAAAACAAAAAATATTAGTAGCGCTTGGAATTTAATCTTGCGATTATTTTTAATTCCGATACAAAAGAAAGAGAGATCAAATTAGTAAAACAGATATTCGACGAACAGAATAGCTATTATATTTAATTGCGAAAAAAATAACAAAGCAATTTTGAAGTGATTAATGTCGCGCTGTCACGATATATAATGTATGGAGTAATTATAACTGATAATCGTATTAACATTTAATGCATCCATTAACTTAAGAGGTAATCGACTATCGCCGTAATAACGAAGAAATTCAATCAGGAATTCTCGTTTCTTTGATCGCAGTGCCGCCATGCCATGGCAATTGACAGAATTATCAAATTAAGCCATTAGCGTTCGCGAACAGCATCGACCGATGGAAAATTTAAACATATTTCAATTAAATATCCTTCTAAATAGTTTTATCCTTTTGTCCTTTTGGTATTATAAACACAAGCCTTCATTCAATTATTTTTTAACATTGGCGATTTTTTTAGCTTTATTGAAATAATATTTTGTCCTCAGGATGATCTTATATTATTTTTTAATTTAATTCCTCCTACCTTAAAATCTTGAAAACCAAAATTAATATTTACGAAAGTTTGGAAGTGGCTTTAGTGGGGAATCCAATTTGAATACTTTATTGTTATGCACACGGCTTGTTCCATGGATTAATTTTAAACAAATACAATTTCACTGCTCGTTTTGTACACTGTATCTCGGGTGATTCAGTGACGTAAATTTTTCACCTGAGAAATCTCGCAAGAAGCTTCAGGAATCTAAAGAATCACCCAGGAAAATTAGAAGACACTGACCTAAATTAAGTACTACCAGAGATTATTACGCCGCGTTAATATTCAAGATCGCGCTTTGGCTGTCGCGTCGGGTCACAGAGAGGAATGAAGAGGTGACGGGGTGCTGCAACGTTCTTTCGCATCTGCTGAAACGAGCCAGCTTCTCACTTCTCACCCTGAACGATGCTCGAATCTCTTTTCCCATTTCTTGCTATCTTTCAAAATTAGCGAAAACCCGTTTTTATGGAGACAACCTCGTTGCCCCGGTTTCTCGGCTTCCCCCACGCTGATTCTTCTTTTCGCTTCAGCAAAATATTGCTGATTTTCATGTTCGCGGAAGCGTAAGGGAATATTAATTTAATACGCCAGTGAAATTTAACCGGAGATATTTTAAATGTATCGGCATAATGGATTTGCTCATTTGAATATTTTCTGGTCGCAGAATGATTTTGTTAATGCAACTTTGGATACAGTTGTGGACTTTGTTTCGGAAAAAAAAATTGTTTGCCAATGTTTTGCGCAGTAGGAAATGAATAAAAACATAAATTGAAATAGGTAACACATGGAATCCAAACTTTTGGATCCTGCTCTGAATTATAACTAATTAAAGAAGAACATAAATATATATTTTTCTCTACTGACTTATTCTTGACGGAAAACACATGACAGAAAAGCTATAGGTACACCTTGGGAACAATGGTTTTCAAGCTTCGTGTTTACTAATACTTTTCCACATAAATTTAAAGTAGATGTTACTTTTTAGTAATATAATAAATCAAGGTGGAACTTTAATTTAGAAATTCGCTCCTTGTGAATAGCAATTAATTGGAACCTATTTTTCAAATTGCAGTGTATCGTATTTCTAGATTGTCATTATTGATCACCAAAACTGAATGCTTATTATTAGATTCGATTAATTTATTAATTAAGGTATTAATTAAATAATAATTATTATTCGTAAGAAACAAATTCTCAAATTAGTGGGCAATTATAAGTCATAAATGAAAGGTATTCTACTGAACAGAAACTGCACTAGGAAGCGGTGGAATTACATTAGAATTAGACTGACTGAGAACCCTAGTAGCACAAAATATTGGTTAAACATTTTTTCCAAATATTGAAAAAATATTTTTTTAGCCACACTTTTTAATATGAAAAACATGTTGATTCCAAATATTATATACACATACTGAAAATGTGAAATAAATGTTCAGAAAATATGAACTAAATATTCGTGGAATATAAAAGAAATATTTAGAAAATGTAAAGCAAATATTCTGAAAATGTGAAATTAATATTCAGAATTCCAAAATAAATATTCAGGAAATGTAACATTAATATTTAAAAAATGTAAAGTAAATATTCAGGAAATGTAAAATTAATATTTAAAATCTGTAAAGTAGATATTCAGAAAATGTGAAATAAATATTCAGGAACTGTAAAATTAATATTCAGGAAATGTGAAATTAATATTTAAGAAATGTGATTTGAATATTCAGACAATATTGAGTAAACACTTGAAAAACATTTAAAGGAACATTAATTTTATATTTATTTAAACACTTTCAGACCTCTATTATACATCAATTTGTATAAAAATATATGTACAACACATATTTGTTAAATGGAGAAAACATTTTATTTGAAACAGTATACATATTTAGAAAAAATATTTGCTTCCTAATCTAAAATAAATATTGTATGTATATTTAAATATCAAAAAGAGATTGAACCTCTTTTTAATATTGGATGTACGTGCATTCAATATTTTGTGCAAC
Source organism: Andrena bucephala (assembly GCA_947577245.1). Lineage (NCBI taxonomy): Eukaryota > Metazoa > Arthropoda > Insecta > Hymenoptera > Andrenidae > Andrena > Andrena bucephala. The sequence goes on from OX387715.1 coordinate 111,216,717, forward strand.
TAGGGAAACATTATTTAACATGCGTTTGGTGCTAATTCCTTTCTCCTTGAAATATAGATATAGTTAAACAGGAAAATCAAAGAGTACACCTTTTTTAATCATCTAAAATATTAATTTTAACGCGATCGACGCACGTCGAAGCCGCACATCGTTCCGAGGCATGCGAAGTACCTCAGGGCTCTCAGGCTGTGCGCTGCAGTGCCTCGGGCTGTTCACCACGCGGTCTCGAGCCGAGCCCAAACGCTATCGGTCCCGGGAAGAGAATTTGTAGCGTCTTTTGTTAACAGTTAATCGAATTTTCCTAGAGTTTTTCCCCTAAATTATATGTTCTTAAGGAGCGTTGCTCTTTTTATAAATTAATAATTGGTTGGCAAGGAAAAATGATAAAAAGAGGAAGTGAATTTATCAGCTTCTACACGGTTTCACATCAGTTCTGTATTGAATAAATAATGTTAATTTGAAGTATGGTAATTGAGTTTATTATAACTAAATAAATATTAAAAATTGGCACTGTAATAGCCAAAAATTACACACACTACCTCGAGGCGATCGAAATGTCGGTCCGTCAAAGAGAATTCGTGCTCACTTGCGTACAAGTCGAAAGCAATGGAAAGACGAACCTTTTTCTGTACATATGTTTGTTTGTCATTTGGCACCCGGCTCAACCCAGCGGTTCAGTAGCCGAAACAAGGGTTTCACACTTCATGCTGCTTGAGAATTTGAGATGTAGGAACCAAGGGGTTGACTGCGTCACGCTCACCGAAAGGCGAGATGCATGCTTCTGGTTTCCCGTGTGGGGCTTGGGTCGAACAGGTATCCACACATATATATATATACAGGGCGTTACTCTACTGATAGTTAATACTCTAGGAGGTGATTATACAGGCGAAAATACGACTAAAATCAAAAGTGACAAAATTGCGGTAAAGTCTTCGTTTCCGAGAAAATTGACTTTCGATTTCAGCTAAATACGCGTGCACCGAAGCCTGTGGGCACGCGGAGGTAGGCGGACCGCCCTGCCGGCAGCTGAACGCGTTCCCCTCCAACGCCTTCGGTGCACGCGTATTTAGCTGAAATTCAAAGTCAATTTAGTCGAAAACGAAGGCTTTACCGCAATTTCGACACTTTTGATTTTCGTCTTATTTTCGCCTGTATAATCACCTCCTAGAGTATTAACTATCAGTAGAGTGGCCCTTATTTTCAACCTGCGATTTCTTTTGCTCTTGCCCTCTAATATGGTACTATTCCATAAAAAAATAGTCCCTGTAAAAGTTTATTGCAATCGGACAACAGGAAAGGGTGCCGACCAGGCCATAAAGTTTAGAATTCATCAATGGTTTGATTTTGAAGATTTTCTCAAAAATGGTAAGCCCTATCGAAATTTTGTTCAAATGATATTAAAAGAGCCTTTAAATTTCTACAATTACTGTATATATAAGTTTTTCGTGGTTCCAACCATATTTTAGATAATAGCGTTTGAATATAGAGAAGTCCACACTACGCGCGTATAGACAGTGTCTATAGTTTCTAAACTAATCTAAGAAATAGTTTTAAACTATTTCATATAGTTTCCATCAAAAGGATTTATTTCCAAACCTGTTTTTTTTTAAATAATTATTAAAACAATGTCGCTAATTTTAAAACATTACCGCTATCAGATGGAAAAATAAAATGTACGTGTACTACTAAAAAAACACAAGATTTTTTTTTTAATAATCATAGGTACCACAGTTTTTTTGCGGTTATTGAAAATTTGTTCTACGTGGAAACGTGCCCTTTTGAAAAATCACTTCTCAAATATTGTATGTCTTCTTTCACCGTTTTTGAGAAAAACAAGTTTAAACATGCATATTTGTACACTAAGCCATTGATATAGTGTTTGAAACGTACCAAGCAATGCAGTGTTTTGTTGATGCATAGTATGCGTGATGTAGATTGTAGAAGTTAAAATCTGACTAGAAACACGCATACCAAACAAAATAGTTAATTAACTGGGATGGTTACATTACAAAATGAGCAGGAAATTAAAAAAAAAAAATGGTATTGAGTTTAGAACTCAAATCCATAGTGCACAGTTAAATAAACAAAAGAGTCTTAATAAATATATTTCTTAAAATTAATACTTATTGAGATATTTTTGGTATTATCTCTACTACAGGGTTTCTATATCAGTTCTATTTGAAACAAAAAATTCAACTCTTCAGCGTAAAGAAATGCAAATATCGGTAGTAATACCTTTAATAAAATTAAACTATTCTAAATAGTCCGTTTTTTATACTTATATCCCAGTACATGATACTTTTAACAAACATACATCCTATATTCTAAGAATTTTTATTCGTCTGGGGGTTGTTATGAGTTTGGAAAAATTATAATCCTTCTTTTGAAACGCCCTGTACAATTCAGGAAACGCGAACAAACATTACATATACTGGCATCGTGGAAATAACATTGTCCCACGTGGCGCCTATCCCATTCGTTTCTTTTATATTGATCGAAACGATGTTTGCAGATTCGACTAACGAGACTAATTTCACTCCGACATTTTGTTGACAGAGCTTGATTAACTCTCTTCTCGTTCTCTCGTCGCCAAGAGAGCCTTAAATTCCCGAGGACCATCATCCCAGCTCGACGTCCAGACGAAATTACCGGGAAATTTTCGTGCGACACCCCGTGTGGCTAAACCTGGTCGTTAAGGCGCGCAATTAAGGAGAACGATGGCTCATCCTCCACGTTCGCTAATTAGAGCCCCTAAATACTAATGAACCCCATATTGTTTATCTCCAGTCATGATTACTGTGATGGAAACGTGAACCATTTTATTCGCTGCGGGCACTACAGGCCCGAACGTTTTACTGACGTTTAACTGTATTTCAGTTACGTTTTTCAGTCTGAACGATGAATCTAACTCTGGTAGAGTCGATTATAGTAATTCCAGTAGTTACTAAAATATCTCACGGTACAATGTTTTTAAGGTGATCGAATGAAAAACATACAGCTTCCAGAGGGCGCCACAGAACGCTGCAATACGTGATCGGTATCGCTGAAATACCGACAATAGGTAATTAATGCTAGAGAACTACAGTACTGGCTGCTTCAATTCTTCCCGCCGATATACAGTTTCGGCGGAACAGTTTAAAATGTGGAAAAAACAGATATTCAAAATGATACGCATTAGTTTGTATTGTAGTCAATTACAATTCAATAATCTATCTGGTTACGTTTATTAGTCAACTATATAGACAATGGACGAGTAATAGTATTAAATGGTATTTGTTAGACAAACTAATGGTAAATAATACAATATTATATACAAGAATAAAATATATAATAATTAAAATATAAAATATAAAATATTAAAATATAAAATAACCTCTTAATAATTATTTCATTTCGAATTAGAATTCTAATTTTCGTGTTGCACTTTTACTTCTCGTTGGTAAAAATAAGTACTGAAATATTGACTTTGCTTCCATTTAAGCGCGCATTTGATGACGATATATTTTGTTGGAATAGTAAACTAAAGAAAGTATGTTTCCTTTGTAATAAAACAACCAACTTGACTTTTTCTCCGATTCAATGGATAAGATCCGTACAAAGTTTTTACGTCTGTTGCGTTGTATGTCTCATATTGTATATTCATGCTTTTCTTTTTTCCTTTTCTTTTACTCTCTGTCGTTCTTTCTTAATGTGCATCCGTTTTTCTACCTCATTTTGTGATTAATTGTACCAAAGAGTTGTCTAACCCATCTATTGTAATTAAAATTAAAAAATAAAATACAAACAGCTCTGATAATAAGAATTATGTAAACATCTTTTATTGTAATATTTCTCACATTCGCCACTAAAAGGTTCTCAATATGTAAGCAACACTTATAATAAAATTGTGGAAAAAATGGACCTCGCAAAATAAACAGCTGAGCATCATGAACACGGTTAACTTCATTGTTAATTACGTTATTGTAGTTATTTACAGATCTGAGACACCCAGTAGCGGAAGCCTAGCTTTAAGAAATTTTCCTTCTTATTTGCTTTTCACCTAATCAGCGTACAGCTGTGAAACACAGTTTCGGAATGTGGTCCCCAAATTCTGTACACGATGAGTCACTTAGGCACGACCATCTTAAGTACATAGCTTTTAAGCTGTGCGTTAGAGAAAAGAATATTTTACACAAAACTGTTTGCAAGTTTTGGAATGGAGATTAGGTTACTCTAATCAATTTTATCCTTAACCGTTTAGTGCCCGCACCTAGATCCCGTTGAAGGGTAAAAGATCCCGTTTCTTTTTATCGTTAAAAATGAAATTCAATTTCTATATTTTTATAAAAAAAAAAACAAAAAAAAACACAGGGTTCAAGTAGGTCCAGCTTTCTTCAGTAAATAAAACTACGCTAAACATGTACTACTTGAACAGTTGCAAACAGCGAATTGCGAATGCAAACGGTAAAAAAAAAAGAATTATCATATATGATGCGTTTGGCACTAAAGGGTTAAGGTTTTGGACGTTCTTCATTGTCAGTTACTTCGCATATTGTTCCGTCGGCGCGTGACTCGGACCCGCACGTACAGTCGCGTTGGAAAATAAGTTGACACTCTTTGAAATTGCATAACTTTTTTAAAATCGGTCCAAACGACTTGAGTTTTTTTTAGCAGCTAGCGGAATTAGTTTTTTAGGTGACGTGTTTTGTCGTTTTTAAAAAATGCACTTGGTTGAATAGCAAAAAAAAAATAGTAAATGTCGTTTTTTAAACTTTTTTTGTGAGCCTGTAATGAAAATTAAAAAAATCCGTTTGTAGATTGAAGTAAGTTGTATACATGCTGAAAATTTCATATAAATCGGTTAACGTTGCTCTGAGCTATAAACACTTAAAGATCGCAGAATGAGGGCGAAAATTTCGAAATTCCCAAAATCAGCAATTTTCAACCTTATTCTGCGATCTTTAAACGTGTGTAGCTCAGAGCAACGTTAACTTACTTCAATCTACAAACGGATTTTTTTAATTTTCATTACGGGCTCGCAAAAATAGTTTAAAAAACGATCTTTGCCATTTTTTTTTTTTCGTTATTCAGACCAAGTGCATTTTTTCAAAACGACGAAACACGTCACCTAGAAAACTAATTCCGCTAGCTTCTAAAAAAAAACTCAAGTTGGTTGGACCAATTTAAAAAAAGTTATGCAATTTTAAAGAGTATAAAATTATTTTCCGACGCGACTGTACATATGTACAGTTGTCCGCCACCAACTCGCAAGACAATACAGTAATTATCACACTACAAGCGTTTGATAAACTGAAATTACGTTCAAATTCTTAACAAGATTCTTTAATCTTCTCACCACCGACTCAAAAGAAATCATTAACATGTTCCATTCAATAGCAACCACCGTTCAACTAACAATTTTTTACGTAATTATTTATTTTTTATCATTTTTAGAGGACAATGTACAAGCCATCTTTTCTTCAGTATTGTTAAGTAAAAGTCTCGAAGAAAGTTTTCCGTAAACAGAAGGAACTACTAAAAATGCATCCAAATAAATAATTATTAATTGTACATAACGATAACATCAGTTTACACCGTTCTTAATTTTAATTTTTTCTCCTTATGATTCATTAATTAATGAATCTTGTATGACATTGGAACATTAGTGTTTACTATTACTTTGAAACTTTCCATTCTAGCACTTATGGGATTTTAGATTCGAATTTAAAAAAAAAAAGAAAAATAAATTGGAAACAAAAATCCCGTGGATGGATAAATACTAACGAGCGGTGGTGTATATTTCAAGCGATTCAAAGACTGTTGAAGCTCATCAATAGCTACAGTTGCACCCCGTAGGATACGAAAAAGGGGGAACGTCCGAACTGCCAAGCAAATGAATCCACGAGCGGGAATTCGCCATTGGCCGTCGACCAACAATGTCGTTGGCATTTCCGCCTAGGTAACGCTGCGTTCGCACAAAATTTTATCCACTTCGCGGTGTCTCGACCTACACGCAGCGACTGGCAATTAGAAGGCTAGACGTCCTGTTCCTTGAACAGGCAATTGCATCACGTTCACGAGTGTCATTATCCTGGAGTCGCGTCTGCTGACGCGTGAGCTTTCTGTTTTCGGCGATGGACGCGCGTCTTGCTTACGTGGTCACCTTTCAGGATCGTTATATCTCTTTTCGGCAAGTAGCATTGATTACACAGCGGAGGGACGTGGACAACAGTAGTGGCAGCACAATACGTAAGTACTGATAAATATCTCTGAATACAATGTGAAAAGCTCATTTCATTAGAATCCAATAGTACTCGTGTCAGAAATGTCTAATTTCATACACTTGACACGTATTTGGTACCATTCAACTGGGATCATACAGAATTGCCAATGGTGATTGACAGTCAATTGTCATCAAGGTAGAGTCACCAGTGTCGAATTGTAGGGTAAGCAGGCCAGTAGACGGACGGTTTAGCTGATTCCGAACTTTATATTAAGATTTTGGTTAGAAATATTTGTTTCATGAAACAAAAATAAAAATCTTTATACGTAGAAATATATAAAATTAAAGGAAAAAATTAATTTCATGTAAAAACATTAATTTATTCGAGCATAAATAATAAAAATTCTATTCATAGGCCATATCACCAGTAGATGGACGGTAGGGCTAGTAAATGAACAGCTCACAACCAATAGATGGACGGTAACTAACCTAAATAGACAGTTTAAAGATAGATAAAAGAAATATTGTACGTTATAATTTAATCATTTTCTTGCATTTATTATATTAAAAAATGTGTAAACTTTTTAACTACTTGGTTATGAGTATTTATTAAGAAAAAATCGGCATGAAAAGGTTTAATTCTGTGGTCTCGATCTATTGAATTTAGGTTAGAAAACTTACACCATTTCATGGACAGTCATTTTTCTAAGTTTTATTATTTTATCTTTTTCTTTAGACATTTATTTAGATATTTTGAATATTACTAATGCAACCACGTATTACATACCTCTTTAAAATACGTCCAAACACGCTATTCCCTTGCAATAAACCACGTGCACGCTAGCAATGCTTACTACCAACTGAACAACTAGCACCCGCTGGTAATGTGAGTAATCGTATTAAGAAATATTTTTCCCATATAAAAACAATTTTTATTAAAAATGATAATTTTATAAAACAACAAGCGTTTTTTCTACAACATAAAAAAAAATCTTATAAATTAAAAACCTAGTTCTTTCATAATTGATGGTTAATCTACGAATCGTCCATCTACTGGCCCTGTCCATCTACTGGCCTGCTTACCCTATAGCTGTGCTTCGTTTTGTTATCGTACAATGAGGTAAGTACTGAATTCGTTATTTCTGATGTGATATTCTCATTTTTAGGAATCAATATTATTCCTACGCATTGATCAGTAAATGTTTTAATCAGTAGGGGAGAGTTGCCTATATCGGACCACTTATGACATTTTACGTTATATTTCATATTTGGTACTAATTTGAACGCAAATGACTATTGGATATTGTAGCTTGATCCTTTAGGCACATACTATTATACGCTTAACCTTTTGCTCAGAAGAAATTAATTTGTTATTAATCGTTTTGTCACATACAGTAAAAGGTACGATTTAGGCAACCGGTCTCCTAAATCGTACCTCCACTAAAAATAGTATCAATAACAAATAGAGAAGAACATATTCAACATAAAGTAATGATTATTATATAGTTTATATAGCATATAGATTATTATATAGATTATTATTTATAAATATCAATTTCAACTTTATAATGAATGTAATATGTACTTAAAATGAATGTAAAATATTCTACATTAAACCCGCTTTTAGAAAAATACAAAAATACAGGAAAAAATTGCATTGTTTGATTATTATCAGATAAAATAAACTGATAAAAAATTACATCAATCATACCTGATTTTTAAAATGTTTATAGCACGCACAAAATAGGGTGTAAGTTCAAAAGGTTTTGTTTCTATTTCTTATTTAGCATTTACTTGATATTTTTATCATCAGATGTCGTTTATATTCATTAATTACTGAGAAATTGATGAGGTACGATTTAGGTGACCAGTACGATATTGGCAACTCTACCCTATGTCGTCTGAAAGAGCTGAAATTCTTCTATTCAAAAGTACTAATAGAAGTTGTCAGTTCTCCTCACAGATAACAGGATTGATTAAACAATGGAAAAGCAGCTGTGGGGGTAAGAGTTCGCACAATGCAGTGGGGCAAGAGTTCGAAGTAAATGAACCAATGAAAAGAAAATCTGAATGCGAACGTGCAAAGAAATAATTAGAAAAACAAAAAAAAATCCAGAAAATAACATCTACTCCCTTATTGCGTAGAGTGAGAGATACTGCGAATGAACAAGAAGGACTGAGAAGGGATGTTAGGCAACTCGAAAATTCAAAAGATTTGAAATTTTGCAGAAATGTAGTTGAAGCGATGCAAACAACGTCACCATTTTATGTTTCCGCAATGAAACGGTTCTTAGGGATGAAAACACCTTCTCAAAGAAATGTAGATTTGTTGAAAAATAACAAAATAGCTATAGGTACCTACCTACTTTGAAGCAAAAAGCTTCGTTCCATGTGTAAGAAAATCAGTAATCAAAAGTCAGACAAAAATTGAAATATCGAAAAAAAAATTAAACGTCGGCCGATAGACACCTTAGTTTTATTTAATATTCTATTGTTAAAATTTTGTTTCAAAAACCTGTTCATCAAAAATAATGTACATGCCATAGTATACTCTCGATCAACATATTTGTTCTTAAAGAAAACTTGAAGAAAAATATGTGCATATTATTCAAAGACGTCGGTATTTTTACTGAAAATTTTTTATCAAAAAAGTGTGTTTTTTCAGTTAGAAATAAATTCCCAAAGATGCGATATTTCTTGGCGAAGGTGGTCTAACCCATCAAAATTAACGTTGCAATGAGCTGATAAAGATCAGCGGTACGCTCCGCTTCAGGTAAGCGAGCCGCGCGCCCTCCTATTAGGTCCGTTTCACACATACAGGTCGTCCGTTTATGCGGCACCGTTTTCACGGTAAAAGGGCGAAGATCATAAGAAGTCTTTCACACTTACCGTCGCCGTCTAAATACACCGAGAATAACCGTCGTGATGTCACTCTAATCGGCGCAAAAGTTATCACTTATATTTACGTGCATGTGTGAAACGGGCCTTACGTTTGGCTGATCGTTCCACTCGCAGCCCATATTACTTCAATGAGGCCTAAAAAAAATATCGACAGGTCTCGTACCCATCTCAATAGTGTGAGATACATTTATACCTGCAGAAGAATTTTACTAGCCCACCCTAGGTCAGTGACAATTTTTTTTATAATAATCAGATTTGTTAGTACCAGTTTGCCTGTTCGTTGATTGTTTGTTGAAAAAGTGTCTTTGAAATGTTTAAAGTTTAATTTAATAATTACAACTGTAGATGTTGGAAAAGTTGGTAACAAATCACTTACCTCCAGGTGAGATTCCGATGTGGCCACTGTTGCCCGTGAATCGTGTAACGTTTATGCCTTATCCGTGTGTACCGGGGATCCGCTTTGTCCGGAAGCCCGCATCGCGGGAGCCTCATCAGCTTCATCGTAGCTTCGTCGATTTCACCAGTCACAGAGATATCGCCAAATTTCTGATAGCAACCAAATCATATATGACAATGCAATCAGTGTTCCCTTTTCGAAATGGACAAAGTAAGGCTGTGCAATAAAATGGCATATAAAGCGAATAAAGATTAACCACTTTCACAAATGAACCTTCGCACCTGAAAATAGAGATTTGTTCAAGAAATCATGTTCAAAAGAAACATGTTTCGTCGAATATCTTGGAAAGCTGTCTATTTTCTAATAAGGAATGCAGCTGTACAAACAGATTCCAAAAATTCCGTTATTTTGATGTGTTATTATTTTTGTATTATTTACTTTGTTCGTCTTCTTGACGGTACAGTTATTTTGTCAGCACAGTAATATATCAATTCTCACGCACCAGTAATAGAACAGATGAACCAAAAATAATGTTTCATCTTTGTGTTGAATTTTTAAGAAATTAACATAAAGAGAACATAAAGCAGTCATGTTTTTTGTTCCACATATTTCAAAATTAATTTATATAGAAAGTACGAACGCTGAGAATATGATAGTAGTCAATTTTTACAAAATATACAATATTAATATACAGGAAACATTTTAAATTTTTGGCTCATACACTTCTTGAAGAATGTGTACCTGGAGTTGCGAATCTAATACGAACTTTTACGCGCAGTCGCCTAATTAAAAATACCTGAAAATTATTCAACATTAGGTAGACCGTACTTCATATTCTTAAAATAATCTGGAAGTATCCATTCATACATTACGTAAGTTTTGTCTTTCTAGCATTTTCACAATTCATACTATAATTAGTTTGTTGCAACACGCAAATTTATGTAGTAGTATATACGTATTTCATAACGTGTTTTCATGCAAGTGTTCTTAATGAACGCAACAAACAAGAATTGTAACGAAAAAGAGAAACGAAAGCGTGAGAATTTGCATAAAATTCGAGAAACGGGAAAGATCAGCACATCGTTGCAAAAACACAGAAAGGTGGATGTTTGTCCTTCACGACTGTCGTGAGTTTCGACTTCTATCGAGCCCTCCAGGAAAACTTTTACGAAATCGTGCTTTGCAGGAAAGTTTTCTCTCTCGGCTCCAACAAACGGCAAAAATTTCGCCCAACTTTTCAAAGACCTTCACTTCCGTTGGGAAGGAGCACTCGAACTTCTGAAAGCCACTTTCCAAGAAGTCGAATTATTTAATTTTTATTCGCGATAAGAAACCAACCAACTTTCCAACTATTGCGTGAATACCTAATCTTTTCTCGTTTTTCTGTCCACGACTTCCTTGGGAACCGAAAATAATATAAAATGCACCGACATTAAATTGACATTATATAACAATTTATCTTATCTTCAAGGCTGTCAATTTAAAACATAAAAAATAATGTTCAGTCTACTTCAAAGTTCAACATACTTCAAACTCAAAGTCTCATAATTGTGGTGCCATATAGGTGTTTAATATCAAAGCCATGCATTATTGGGCTAGTCTGAAAGTTTTCTCAGTGTTTGTGGTATTCGATTATGACGCCACATATTTGCAATGCGACACAGATTTTGTTGGAAATATCAAGATATGGGATTCCAATATCATTGGATTCCAAGATATTTGGCAAAACAGATTTTCCATCCCCAACTTTGAGGGCTGTTTCTACCTCATAAACATGAATTTGGCAGCTATAAAAAAATATGTGTGTAATATTTTTCAATGCCCTAGACGTGTACAGAGTTTGATCAAAATCTGAGCGTATCAATTGGGCAATGTTCCTTATTATAAGTATGTATATGGTGTTTTGCCTGTCCTTGTTTCTCTAATCTTCGCTCTAAATGCAAGCTCCTTTCTAAAGCGAGCCATGCAAAATACATTAACAACGTAGAGACCTCGACGAAAAGTAGCGTGACATGCTTCTGGAATTTTGTTAACTGAGAGCACAAATATCATGGTTTGCCAAACATTACTTGCGTTCCTTGATAAAATAGTAGCCACTACCTTCTGATCTGTAGCTAATCATTTTTCAAAATTCTTTGACCCTGTACATACTTTTTCGGCCAATACATCTCATGATTCTAATATTAATTTTCTTTCTAGGCACAAGTTTACTATAACTACACTTTCAACCAGCATTAGTGAAATTTGTACTAACAATATTTTTCAAGAACTGTAGGAATCTATTTAATTCTGTGTTATCTTTGAGTATATTTCCTAATTATTCGACGACTATTCACAATAAATCTCAAATCTAGAAATGCGTCAAATATAAAAATTATCGACTTATCAGTATTTATTATTGCTTTGTCTACAGTGTAGGCCCCACAATAATTACACGACTTACACCGCACGTGCAATACTGCTTGACACTATTTTTTGCCGAATATATAATTATGTATATATTAATAGAAAAATAAATGCCCAGGAAAAGGCATATACAATCCTCTTAAAAAACATGTAGAAAGTAAATAAGACAAAGAAAACAATTTGAACATAAGAAAATTGACATACAACTTTGGAGAACTTACAACGAGGGCTAATTTATTGCGACACATTTTTATAACGATAACATTTTTCGTTTTGAATATGTAGTCACTTGTTTACTGATTATTAAATTTGAAACAATACGCCATCATCTTCTAACTAATAACGGATAATTTATGACAATGTCATCTATGTATCAGATGATACACTGTTCACTTTACATGAATTTCATTTAACTTTTATCGTGACCGATTGGTAAAAAATTGTGTCGAGCCAGTTATGCATACTATTATACTACCTGTCGATTTAAAAGTAACAATAATAATCATAATAACAAAACTGACATTGGAAAAAGTCGGAATGCAAATATAAATATGATGTGACAGTTTCGTAATGAAACGCAGGGTTCCTTTCACGCATCTGCCGACTGCGTAATTTGTCGCGTGCAAATTTATAATGGGCGCAGAAAATGCTTTTCGTATTCGTTATGTGTGCCGATGTCGACCTGTCAAGGTACAAAACTATCTCCGAAATCCTTCACTCACCTGTAAATTTTTAATGGCGCTCCTGAGCTGATCGTCCGTCCTAAGGTTTCCGGTTTCTAAATCCGACTGTGGTAGGTATCCAAATTTCATAAGATAATTTTGCTGAAACAGAGAAAAAGCAAGAAAAATGTCAGCGGTGTGCTCGAATATGCATAAATTAATAAATTATTTCTATTTCTTTGTCGCCGCAAGCTTTAAATTGTCTGTTGGAAGCGAATACACCAAAGATATCTACAACTTATACTAATACAATGGCAAAATAATTTTGGGTACGAAAGTCGTCGAGTTTTAACAAAGCTAAGTTTAAAACTAGTTCTAAAAAGGTTTCGTAGGCTGTAATAAATTTGAATTATAATTTTCGATCTGCCGTGTCCGACAATACCTTGACGAATGACGACGACTGATTACATCTAATTCGAAAGGAAAAATTACATAGAAATGTATTTTAAATACATTCGTTGGAAACACACCGACGGATTTCACAACGGAAACACAACGCCGATGATATTTTCTAAAGGCACCAAAAGTATTGAAAAATTGCTTTCGAAAATTCCAATTACTTTGAATAAGAACCAAGTGGGGAGTTCGATTGTATTTCGACGTTTCAGCAATTCTTCGCTCGCTCGGCAATCCGATAAGTCCTCTAGTAGTGAAAGTTTGATTTCTATATTTTCTATTAGATCTTAGTGAAAGTGTCGTCAATGGATTGGCGAGATTTTCCTGGTGAAAATGAGTCGAATCTCGAACTCATTCGGGTTATGTTTAATCATACATGATATACAGGGTGTTTATAAAAATATGGGACATTTTCTCGGGATCGGTTCTGCTCATGAAAATAATAAGAAAAGTTGGTACATACATATGTCCGCTAATGCTCAGTTTTGATAATCAACAAATCGATCTCCAGAAACACAGCTGGGTTTTGTTAATTGCCACTTTAATAGGCGTTTCGGGCCCGTATTTTACGAAATATAAAAATGCTTATAACTGCAAAACTAATTGTAAGCATTATTCGACATACGCGTATACCAACTTTTCTTATTATTTTGGTGAGAAGAACGGATCCCGAAAAAATTTCCCACACATTTATAAACACCCTGTATAATTGATCTATGGAATTCAAAAGCGATTCGGATTATGTACATATAATTAAAAATAGCCTGAATAAGGTTGTATTTGGGCATACTTTCATTGGAAAAACATCCATTGGCAGTACTCCCATGATGATGTAATAAACAACGTATTACATTTTTCAAAACCTAGCGTCATTCAAAGTATTAATAACATTGTTAGCAAAGATTGTTTGACAGCACGTAAATGTGGCGCCGGCCTAAAGGTGGGATCCCGCGACGCGTGGTGGGGCGAGTTTCGCGCCGCGGGATCGCACCTTAACACTCAAATATCCGAACGCCGTGCCCAGAGCCGGCCTTCTCTATAAAGGGGCCCGGATACAAGAAATATTTTGGGGCCTCAAACACGTTTGCAACGGTAAAAAAGCATAACATGTCTTTCCCAAAAACAGGATAATAATAACAATAGTAATAAAATAAAATAAACATTAACATATTTAAACATATGACTTTTTTTATTCCCATATCATTCATAATATTAAATTATTATATTAGAAATTATATTCTATTTCTCTTTTTACAGTCCTCGCATACTATGGTATGGTTACCACCACATTTTGATGTGTCCATAGTGTTGCTACTTCTGTGTTTAGCGCGTGAAATTCAAATCGATTAATAGAATTAAATTAATTTTAATCAAATAAAGAAATTTCGTTTTCATTTTTATTATTTTATTTTCTCTCTTCTTCATTTTTCTTTTTTGGATCATTCACGTTAACATGGAAAATAAAGCTGGATTCACACATATCAGTTCCGTGACGGTTCAGTGCGGTCAGTGTTAATGGTAACAAATATCGTTTCGCTGTTGTGGAATGGAGCAGTTCACACTTGTCCGTGTCAGTCACTGACACAAAGAATGTGTGAATCCGCCTTAAAGTCGCATGGATATGCGTTGTCGACATGTGTTTATAGCACAGGGCAAGCTGCACGAAACACTCCCGATAGAAGCGGTCACCGGAAAGACCAGACTGATTCGAACGGGGATTTCTCGAAACTTGATGCTACTCAAAGTGTTGATAGGAACGCTGGCAGTTTATTGTCGTTATAATTAGCATGAACAAAAGTTTACTTTAATTCTATTTGTTTGTGGGTCAATTGCGCCAGCTGTAACAGATGACACTGTTTACGGTGTCATATGGGATTAATGCACTCCCGCAGGGCCCATTGGCGGTACGATCTGTCGTACAACTAGGTCGCTCCCGACTGTCTGAACGACAATCTCTGTAACGCCTCTGACAAGGAGAGGTTCCCAGGTGTCCGCCTCCGATGGCTTTAAATTTTGGATATGTTTTAGAGGACCAAAAAATAAGATATACGTGTTTTTTTATAGCGGCCCGTTTACATATTTAGGGGGTGAAACCAACCCCCAAAGTTATAAGATTTTCAGGTGTTCATCTCCGATTACTTTGAATTTTGGATATGTTTTAGAGGACCGGAAAATAAGAAACACGTGACTTTTCATTTTGGTCTGCTTAAATGTTTAGGGGGTGAAACAACCCCCCAAAGTTTATAAAAATAGTTGGTGCCCGCCTCCGATTGTTTGAATTTTGGATATGTTTTAGAGGACCAAAAAATAAGATATACGTGTTTTTTTATAGCGGCCCGTTTACATATTTAGGGGGTGAAACCAACCCCCAAAGTTATAAGATTTTCAGGTGTTCATCTCCGATTACTTTGAATTTTGGATATGTTTTAGAGGGCCGAAAAATAGGAAATGCATGTCTTTCTATTTTGGTCCATTTGCATGTTCAAAGGGAGAAACCACCCCCTCATAGTAACCCCCTAATAACAGTGACTGACGACAAGAACATCGTCCATACAGCAAGTTATGACACAAATTAATTTTATATCAAGTTTTACTCAACACAATTTTGTACCCCGTATGAACTTTGGGGGGTAGTGTCAACCCCTAAATATGAAAACGGGCCGCTATAAAAAACACGTATATCTTATTTTTCGGTATTCTAAAACATATCCAAAATTCAAAACAATCGGAGGCGGACACCTGGAAACATCTCCTTCTGAGACCTCTTTCTTTCGGCAGAAAGTCCTACAGTAGTTAGAATATTCGGCAGAAGCACGTGGCGAGCGACTAAACGATTTGCAATGGTTCTGGACGCACCGAGAACAATTCGCAAAAGATGATCGCGATCGATATTATAAGGGGAGCGCTCAGCATCGATGCCTTCCTTCTTAGAAGGGAAGTTCGGTTACCCGAATATTCCGATTTTTTTTAAATTGTGCAGGTTAGTAGAGGACCTTAATAAAAGTATCAGGCAATTTTTCGTTTGCGTTCATTTTCGGTTCTTCAGGGGGAAAATACCCCCAAAGGTTAGTGAGTGCTTTACTATTTTCCAGTATAGGTATCATGAAAACTATAGTATATTTACGTTATGTTGAAATGTGACCGTTACCAATCAATAATATTAACGTTGAATTTTTTAAACGGCAATATTTCAAAAGTCGAAACGTAGATATTAACTTATTATAACCTTCATAGAAATTGCAATTAAATAGATGCAGTTGTTATGCATGATTTTGTTATTCAATGATTCGTATTAATTATATCAATGCACTTTATAACATCTTTTCCACAAGGGGATAGTGTAAAAAGTGGAAAACTCAAAAGAAACCTGAATATTACAACAATGTTGCACACTGTTATACAATACGGTCTCGTGATCAACAATTTCACAACAAAATTTAGTGAAGCTATTTCGTCATTTAACCGAAAGTACTTTCCCTCGCGTAGATGGCGGAACGAGCCATAAAATTTCGTTAAAATTTTCAAGAATTCACCATACGAAAATTTTCAGAATTCGCTAAAAAAAACTTCTAAAGATAACAGGGCATTACGCAAAGAAATGTCATAAAGCACAGCTCACAATCAGGTTTCAGCGTCTTGAGAAATAAGAAATATGAAAAAGAAAGTAAAAACGGAAACGTTGCTTGGCTCTTAGCATTTTATTGATTCATGTGTGCTGCAAGTTTCGAACAACGCCAACGGACCGTTCTACTGCTCATATCAAATAAGGCTGAATATGTCTGCCAAGCCAGATTCCTCGTGCACGTTGCCATTTCCTCGAAACGAACGGAACATCATCCTTCTCGTGACACGGTTATGAGAGAAAAATGCGACCCCTTAGAGACGTCGTGAACAGAAAGTGACAGACATAAGTCGCGGAAAATTGTGTTGCAATTCTTCCTGAAAATGGACCTATAAATAACTGCAATATGTGTTTATTAATTTTACAGAGATAAAAGTATTCCAATTGAAAACGCGTAATGCAGGACAACGCGTAAATATTTAATAAAGATTTGCGCCTGATTTACATTTAGATTCAGTCAATTACACCATTAGAAAAGAAGAATATTTTCGAACACTTATGTAAAAACATTGAAGAAAAATTTGAACTCTCACATAACATAATTTTTAATTGAAACCTCTGCAGGCACTGTGCAATTCAACGAACTCGTTTAATTTCGTCCAAATTTTTAGTACTCAAAATTAAACAAAAATTTTGTGTCCAAATTATTACCGTCTCTTTTGTATGCTCCAAGCACTTTTTACCAGGCAAAAAGTATGTAGGCATTGTAGACATTCAACATATAGAAAATACCACTAACGCTATACAACCGCAATACTAACAAAATTTTCAAGAAAGTATATGTGAAGAACTGCTGTAAAGATGGACAGCTTGAAAGGTAAGATGTTGCAGAATAAGGGACAAATATTGCAAATGTATGAAAAACCAGTTTTGACCCTCTGAAAATCTATTTCAAAGTTGATATTTTCGAAGAAAATTGCTGTTTTTTCGTTATAATGTGTGGTTGGAGTTTTTCCTTGACTTGTTACACATCACTTCCTACATATTTTAACGCGCTGAATTTAAATCGCAGCAGAATTTTCCTTGCTCTCCGGGATTCGTTTGAAAGATTTTCAAAGTCAAAACTTGTTTGTTGTACTTTCTCAATATTTTTCCCTTATTCTGTAACATCTTAGCTTTAATCTCGAAAAATATTCATCCCGCTATCTTATTTCTATTAAAAGTTTTACGATTTTGAGACAAAAACGTGCAGTTTGTTATTAGCAGGACGTTCGATGTGCTAAAACCGCTTTTAATCAAGTCCTAGGACTTGTCTTGTCGGAGATACTTGAAGAGTTAGACAAAATTATTAATTACCTGTTAAAATTATGTGAATGTCTTACCGAGGTATTATCGACCTGGATCAAACTATGTGCAGATTAATAATATGTGCAGAATAATTCTTTTCATTCTACACAATCGCCTATGTGGCGCGTTTCCAATATTGGATTACGACAAGTACGGCAGTTAAGGGTGTATATACCGTTTAACAGTGTCAAAGAAACGGTTTTTTATTTTTTACATATTTTCATCGACTGATGTTTTAGGAATATTATAAAACAAGTCCGATGTAAAAATTCGGAAAACTGACGAAGTTATAAGCATTTGGGTGAAACAATCCAGGTGGGTATTAACATATTTTATAAAAAAAATTACTGTTTTTGATTTCAGACATGACATACAGTTTTTTCAGGGCCACCGTACGGCCGTCTAAAATCGAGAGAGTTTCGGATATGTATCCATAATTTCCGAAAAACAATATTTTTTTAAGTGAAATTTTTTTTTTAAATAGTTCATAATATTATGTAAATATAGTACAAAAACGGAAAATATTCATCAAGCTGTTGAGTTGTAAAAAATCTACAAAATGTACACATTTTCCGAGCGTTCAAACGGGTATAACCCCCTTAAGTATTACACGACGATTTGATTAAACTTTTGTAAAAAGCGGTTCTTAAAAAATATTGGCCTTTAGGATTTGTTTTAACGGGAAATGTTCATTTTAAAGAAGTGAAAACAGCCCTCAATGTTTAGGGAGAACAAGATATTTGCCTCAATATTTTGAAAATTATTTAGTGTAAACAAATATGTTTCAAACACAAATCATTTTTCTCGTGCAGGCTAAAGTGAGAAATGAGGATGCTTTGAAATGTTTAGTTAGAACCTTTTAATGGAATGTTAAATCACTGTAATAAATAACTACAATTTTACACCACTGTAACGGCCGGAAGAGTATGTCATTTTTAATAATTTTTTTTCAGGAATAATTTACAGTTTTCATAGAAAAGTTTTATTACCTATCTTTAGTACGCTGTCTTAAGAGACTATAACAAATAAATAAATAGAAAGACAACCATAAATTTTAATATATTAATTAATCTTCTAGACCTCCTCACGCGAGCTGGTCGAATGTGTAACTATAGAACAGCATGTCTTTGATTGAAAACAAATTTTTTGAAATTCGCTCGAAAAATTGTCCATCCTATTCGCGGATTTTCGGAACATTTCTTTTAAAGCGCACCATTTTTACGAAAATAATTTGTTTAAGAAATCGGTACGCACAACGGAAACTACACTCATATAGATTATAAAAAAAAAATTAATTTGATTTCGGACCTGCTGTTCCATAGTTACACATTCGACCACCTCGCGTGAGGAGGTCTAGAAGATTAATTAATATATTAAAATTTATGAATGTTTTTCTATTTATTTATTTTTATGTAGTCTCTTAAGACAGCGTACTAAAGATAGGTAATAAAAATTTGCTATGGAAATTGTAAATTATTCCTGAAAAGAAATTCTTAAAAATGGTTTATTTTTCCGGCCGTCACAGTGGTGTTCCCCCTTAACACAAATTAAACATTCGCGACACATGTGCATCCAGTATATTTCTACTATAGTTTCCGAATCTGTTTGTTAACATACTTAAGTAAATCTCGGCTTCCTTCAATACATTTAATTGAATTTAAATGTTCTTGAACGTTTTGTAATCCAGGGCATCCAGGGCTAATCCCTATTCTAATCTTCTCGATCTGTGCATGGACTGACACCAGCAGTTTACTGAACAGCACATGTACGTATTTTATAATTACCTTTTACGCGCTGATTTCTGTTAATTTCTAATCGATAGGGTGGTTAGGAAACTCCTCTTTATTCTCCCTACGTCCGCTTTAGGTGTTGCCCAGACATGTGTGATGATTACATTTCTGTTTCTGGGGTAGCTGATTACTCACAAGGGAAGATCCCGAACCCAAAAATTCGAAAGATTCTGAAACTTTGTGAATATATAGGGGATTTCCTCCTGATTACAGAGGAATTTTTGTTTGCTGCCCAAATTCACTCGCAGGGAGTGAAATGAAACCCTGAAAATTCGGCTATTTTCCGATTTTGTGTTATAACTCGCGAACTGTAAGAAATAGAAAAAAGTTTTATCACAAAAGTTACTTCTTTTAATTAGATCTATCATTTGGTAAAAAAATTGTTTTACAGTTCACGAGTTATAACACAAAATCGGAATATAACCAATTTTTCAGGGGTTAATTACACCCCCTTAGAGTGAATTTGGGCAGCAAACAGAAAAAAATTCCTTTATAATCTGGAGGAAATTCCCTACATATTCCCAAAGTTCCAGAAGTTTTGAATTTCCGGGTTCGGGATGTCCGCTTGTCAGTTCTTCATCAGTAATTTCATCACCCCCTTCAGCCATGATTCCCTGTGTAATTATTAATAAATGTATTCAATCCTCTATTCTAAAGGTGTCACATGACAAATCGAGTGGTACCTATTCACCGGAAACCTCTGGAGGATTTGGTTACATCTTGGCTGTTCTTGGAATATTGATCTATCGATATGTTGAATTACTTATTACTCAGCCAGTGTGTATTTTGCAGGTAGCATAAAAAGATTTAAAAATATGTTGTTACTGCAATTTCTTCAGTAGGACCTTGTCTATATTATTTCCAACTTTACATTATTATACTTCATGAATTTGTTTTCAGTGTTTCGAGGTTGCAAAGATGGCATAACCCCTCAAGTCCAAAGGACAATATGAAAGATGAAACTTGCTGTTGAACAAAGGAGATGTATGCAGTGTCATTTCTCTGCGGCGACGATTAGTATTATTGCAGCGGTGTCAAAGAATCCACGGTTGATCATGATCCAGCGAAAGATCTCGAGTTCCTTCAAAGTCTGCTGGTTGCTTGAGGAATAGTAATGTCGGGTCATGATTATAATCGCTTAGACGCTTCAAACTGGCTACATCGTGACAAAGCTTTCCTACTTGGGTGACTTGTCAAAGAAGAGTCGAAAAAGGGAAACTTTCCACAAAGAACATCGAGGCGAGAAACAATTCCCTAGGAGACATTCAGCCAGCTCTGTTTCCATCGTGATCATTATCCTTTCTGACCGAAATTCGGGTGCTTCGTGGGAAGATGACGTTTCGTTAACAGGTGACAGGAATGGTTCCAGTCAGATCAAAGGACCTGCCTATTTCTGTGTTTTCTATGCGAGGCTTTGACTCCCGACGGAGTGGAGTGCTCACTGAAACATGTTACAGCTATCCTTTGTGTTTTGTTGTTCTTTGTCTTTCTTTATTAATTGCCAGTCAGTTGCTGACGCTATGCAGATCACTACTTACGGATAATAATATACCAGAATTAGTTTTAGTAATCTCCACTTAAACCAAGCCTACTGAACCTCTTTTGTGCTAAGGCAGTAGAGTAAAGTCCCCTTCTCAGAGTACTATTTTCATATGCATAAAATAAAATATACGATTGGAAAGATAACCAATTATATTGAAATCATGCAGTTGTCAGAATATTTAAAAGATTAATTTATGATACAGTATTTTTTATATCATTTTCTATTAATATATTATATGTATAATAAGGCAATGCTATTAAATAGTGGGGGAGCTTTAAAAAGTCGCATGCCAAATTTGACTTCTTTCATTTATTATTATAATTTGAATAAATAAATATTTTAATTTTGTACAGTTAAATTTGTGTTACTATCGATTCTATGCAGTGTTACAACCGACCCGGGGTCAGAGACGGTTATAACACTTTACACTTTAACGTTGGAGCTACAAAACTCCATTGAAAAAGTACAATTTCTGTATAAGAGTTTTTGTTGTAAATGTAATAGTGCCTGCGTAATCGTATTCCAAAGTCAAAGTGTTACTACCGTCCGCAGTCTACCCTACCCCTACAGCACACTTCGTTGCAGAAACGTTGCATAACCGTTGCAGTACATTGCAATGTTGCCGTTTGGTTGCAGGTTGCATTGCAATATTACTGCAACATTGTGGAAACATTACCGTGGAATATTGCAATGGACACGTTTGTGCAATGTTCCTGGAATATTGTGCACACATTGCCGTGCAATATTGCAATGGCCTCGTTTGTGCAATGTTTCGGGAATATTGCGCACACATTGCCGTGCAATATTGCAATGGACGTTTGTGCAATGTTTCTTTAACGTTTCCGTAAGATCCTAGTAATATTACCGAAACTGGAATAATTCCTGCAATATCGCCGAAACGGTGAACGAATAATTCCTGCAATTTTCCCGAAACGTTCCATGAAAAATTCCTGTAAGATCTCCGGAACGTTCCGTGAGCATTGCTGTAAAATCTCCGAAACGTTCCGTGACCATTGCTGTAAAATCTCCGAAACGTTCCGTGACCATTGCTGAAAAATCCCCGAAATGTTCCGTGATCATTGCTGTAGAATTCCGAAACAATGTTTCAGAAATATCTCCCGCAATGTTGCACAAGGGCGGACATAGCAATTTACTTGTAACGTTTCGGGGACATTCTGTGCAATATTTCTGCAACGTTCCTGCAACAAAATGTGCTGTAGGGGTAGTGATAAAAATGTGCAACCCCTAAATATTATTTGATTTGTCTAAAATTTGGCATATAAGATCACTTAGATCGGGGGTGCACAAGGGAGCTGTTTTAGCGCCTAGCTGCGAGCAACCCACCTGTCTCGTTGCTAAGGTTAGAATCGGTGAGGAGAACTGCGGTAGTGTACGTGCATTTGGTATGACTTGAACCCAGTCATATATACTTATGCTACGAGCCTACGAGCACGCACGTACACTATTGCAGTTCTCCTCACCGATTCTAACCTTAGCAACGGGACAGGTGGGTTGCTCGCAGCTAGGCGCTAAAACAGCTCCCTTGTGCACCCCTGACTTAGATGAATAGTACCAAGGGGCTGAATAAAGTTACATGAAAATAGCACCTTTGGAAAATTGAAACACTCTAACCTTCAATTTACTAAAACATTACACTAAACCGACCCCATAAAAAAACTTTAAAGAGGTACAAAAAAAAAACGCCAGGTACATGAAAAAGTCGAGGACGAAAAAAGTATTATCAAATAAATATCAAATAAATCACAAAAAAAAAGAAAATAATATAATTACAATATAAAAAAAAGATGTGAAATCAAAATGAGCTGCAAGTACGTCAAAAAAAAAAAAGAAAATTACAGTAAACCGATAACAAACGACAAGTCTGCTCGTTTTCACGTCACATTTACTGTTGGTAAAATATTTTACTGGAATTAGCTTACCCCACAGTTTTGATATCTCCTCGTTAGACCAAAATAAATATTTTGTTAATGAAACAGGTATATATTTCATTAATTTCTTGCACAAATTATACGATCTACCCTCGGTGTTAATTTCCGCGGAATATGGTATTCCAGATTAACGCCTGCGCATTGAAAGATCAATCATAATATAGAATATGATACTGATGACTATCAATGCAATGTAAATAAAATTGCAAGAAGGTAGAAGGGAACGGTAGAATGGCGTCAGGCTGTCCCAAGAACAATCAAACCATCCATCTTCGTCTCTCTTCTTTCGCAGGTGACCACCTAATGGAGATCTTCCTACGTTTATGGCCGGTATCCTTCGTTGCAGCAGAAAAAAAAAGGAACAATTCGGAGGGAAAAGGCGGAGGCAATAAAAGGGAGCCATTCCCCCTGAGCTGCATACTGTGGGGAGTTACAAATCCGTTTAAAGTCAAGAGTGACAATTTCTTTTGTGGACGTGCTGCAGCATTCAGCTATTCTGCTGCGCGGCCAATTACTTCGAGTACAATCGCGCTATCGTACTCGGCATCCGTGACCGAGATTCTTTTCGCGAGTTTTTCGCTTTGCCTCGATTCAGGACATTCAGCTGCTTGCCAGAGGAAAGGCGACGACCTTGCGATTTTCTACTGCCAACGCGTGAATCCTCTCGACCGAAGGTAAAGCGCCACTTTCTTCTCGCAAATTCAAAGATTGTCGATATTATTTCGTGGGATTTATTGTTTTATAGGTAAAAAATATTATTGGCAAATATGTGCAATAAGCGCTCATTATTAATAACAGTGATCGTTGAACATCAAAGGTATCTAGACGAGCTGCCTTGTAAACGAAGCATTAGGGTGTGTCAATTTTGTGGGCAAATCTAAAACATATCTTCCTATTATTATAACTCAATTCCTTCTAATATACGTTCTCTGTCGTCGTTTGCTTCATTTAAACTTAGCGCTCGTTCTTTCATCCTCTCGCGGTTTCCTATGTAATTGGCTTATTCTTATTCTTATCTTATTCTTAGTTTATTTTATTATTTTATTTTATTTTATTTTATTTAATTTTATTTTATTATATTTTATTTTCTTTTGATTTCTTTCCCTTTCTTACCTCCCAAACGGCTTTTTAGGTTAGGTTGTAGAGCAGCAGTTAATGCTGAACCTCGCCTACTCGCCATTGTAATCTTAATTGTAATGATGCAATAAAGACATTTAATAATATTAATAATAAAATTGTTAAAAATTTTAAACTGACTAGTGACAAAGTAATGCTGTTTTTAATCCTGAATCTGAAACTATCTTCAGAAATTAATTTGCATGAGGTTTAGCTACTTCAAATCACAGTTGAAAATAGGAGAAATTAAATACGATTTAACTACAAATTAACCGGTTGAATAAACCAAATGGCTCGAATATTCAAGCCCTCGCAAGACTTCGAGTTACTCGGCGATAAATTTTCAACTAAAAAATTTATTCGAATTACTTCGAATATATTCAAGTAATACGAGTAACTTGAAAGTTAGGAATTTATTCGAATATATTCAAGTAATTCAAAAATTTTCGAGCTGAAAATTTCTCTACAAGTAACTCGAAGTCCTATGAGGGCATGAATATTCGAGCTGCTTGAGTTCTTCAAGTAGCACACTTTTTCTCAAACAGTTCGTCGATTTCAAACAGCTCGGAAAATTCAAACGCTCAATACGGCTCGACCGACCGATCATTATTCGACTCGAAATTCGAGTACTCGAATAAATCGAGCACTCGAACACCCTTAACTGAAATAAACTGCATGTATGTATTAAAATATATACCCTTAATTTGGAGAATAGGCAGGGTTATAAATAAAATTTATATCTATTTCCAATTTTGTTGTGGAGACTGAAAATTAACTTCCACATTCCGTAAAACTGTTATTTCAATTTAACAGTAATTGTGTCGTGAAGAATCGCGGAATTGAATAGAAATCTACTGTATGACGAAATAAGAAACAAAGGGGTACCTACTAGAAAAATATATTTGTCTTGGACCACAATTAAACACGCCCTCCGTTGCTGTATCAGCAAACTGTAGCTTGTTGAATTAAAGTCTTTTAACGGGCGTCTCTCTGATCGGCTGGACACTTGAACTCGTTGACCCGATTTCCGGTTCGCTTGTGTCCTTGCCGACTTTTCTATTGCTCCTCTTTACGGTGAAATGAGACAAGAAAAGAAAAACGAAGCAGTTTTCGATAGTTTTATCGTCATTTCAAGCCCTTCAGAAGATGTCACCCTTTGCATGTCCTATTTAAAATTGGGATTTCAAAATGTTCTTTTGCGGCGTAATTGTACCTTCAGCCTGTTTACCTAGACTCTGTTTGAAATATTCAGTTTCTTCTTATTTGAACGATCTCGTATAACTATGGAACAAGGTGAAATATATAAATTCTTTGCTCTCATAAGGGGAGGAACATAAAAGGCCTTCGCTTTTTGGAATAAGGTTTTCTTGAGTTTTCTTTTCGAGATAGGAATATCTGGTGTTCAAAACCGATACTTTAATGAGACAGAACTCTTGGAAGAAGTAACCAGAGATGTAAACACGTAGCGTAATCTGAACAGATAGATGCTCCAATAAACTGCCCACCTAGATCACGAGATATGCCACCATTAGATTTCTATTTCTCGGGGAACAATAAAGCAAACAATTCACTTGCGTAAGTTTGAAAATCGTGACGGGCTGAAGAAGGGAATAGTAGTTGGTTCTTATCGTCAAAAAATCAGACGAAGCGCAAAGGGGCGCCCGCCGAAAGGTTAAGAAGGGCCAAAAAGTCGTAAACTACACACTCTTTATTTTCACAAGTGCCATAGAAATTTAATAACACAAAAATATGTACATAGAATGTACTATGAGTCAGCGTAAATGAACCACGTACACGGTACGCCAAAGCCATTGTGATTACAAATTTACAGTATACTAATTCATATTAGGTGATGGAAAGTTTGCAAATGTTTACATTTCTTTAAGTATGAAAAAAACCATATTTAGATATCTCATTAACAATGCCAAAATGTTGTTTCAAATTACCCCACGAGTCACCCCTTTCAAGTACCTCCAAACATTCTCCGTTCGAACTAATACAAACTCAAAAATTTTATTACTATCTTCTCTAACTCTTCTTGTCTTTACCTTGTAAAATTGTAGTTATTAATTACAGTGATTTAACATTTCATTAAAAGGTTCTAACTAAACATCTCAAAGCATCCGCATTTCTCACTTTAGCCTGCACGAGTTGTAAGAAAAACAAATAAAAAATTGTTCCTACGAGTTAAAAATGATTTGTGTTTGAAACATATTTGTTTACACTAAATAATAATCGAAATATTGAGGCAAATATCTTGTTTTTTCCGTAAACATTGAGGGCTGTTTTCACTTCTTTAAAATGAAGATTTCCCGTTAAAACAAATCCTAAAGGCCAATATTTTTTAAGAACCGCTTTTTACAAAAGTTTAATCAAATCGTCGTGTAATACTTAAGGGGTATACCCGTTTGAACCGTCGGAAAATGTGTACCTTTTGTGGATTTTTTTACAAGTCAACGACTTGATGAAGATTTCCCGTTTTTTTACTATCTTTACATAGTATTATGAACTACTTAAAAAAAAAGTTTCAGATAAAAAAATATTGGTTTTCTGAAATTATGGATACATATCCGAAAGTCTCTCGATTTTAGACGTCTAATTGGTGACCCTGAAAAAAACTGTATGTCGTGTCTGAAATCAAAAACAGTAAAATTTTCTTATAAAATATGTTAATAGCTATCGTCCTACGGAGCCAATTTTGAAAATTTTGAAAAATAAAGAAATGGTGAGAAATCAAAGGTAAAATTATATTTTTCTAAGAGAAAACTCCACCTTTTTTCTTTATAAATAATAAACGGGGACTCAGAATAAAAAAAGTCCTCGTAGGACGATGTGGAATCTTATTACGATTCTGTATGCAAAATTGGAAGTGATTTGGTTGAACGTAGCGCGAGTTTTTAGGGCCACTGTAATGAAAAATATAGTTCCACTGCGATCAGTTGAGTCGCTGCGCCGCAACAGTGTCGCGGCAGGTGTTCAAAAAGCAAAAATTTGAGTTTTGAAATGTTGTATTTCATTTCATGGAATTGATAGTAAACAGTCCTCCGATATAAGAACATCATAATTTATTAACATAAATAACGGATTTAAGGTTAGTAATTACATTCGAAGTCGAATAACCAAACGCAAGCTGGAAACTGCGCGTAGGAAATATTTACCCACTGAATTTTTATTGCATTTATAAGTTCTTTTCTTTCTATTTTCTTGAAAATAAGCAATATATATCCTTTTTTCGTTTTATTAATGAAAAATTCTTGCATTTAAAGATATGGATACGTGTCAGTGGCTCAATAAATTATTACTTTTTTTGTCGCATCTTCTAAATTCTGGAGAGAATTAAAAAATAACGAAACATATCGGTTCTTTCATTTTTTTACTACAATTAGTTCTTTTTATGCCCTTTAATTTGGTATAAATTTTATCTGCTCCCGAGTGCTCCCACATAAGCAAAAATACACATAATAAAACGAAAAAACTTGACAAATCTGTGCTCGAATATTTATTTTTAAAAGACTCTGAGCTTTGAATTCCGTCAGATTCAACTGATAGTGATGAAGATGTATAATCCGAATGAATAATTTAAATTTTATCAATACGAATTATTTAAAAAATTAATTATATTTTTTTATAATTGTTTTGTATTAAAAAATATATATATTTTATTTGTTTTACTTTTATTATGATCAAAAATATATTTTAATGAATTATTTTGTATTAAATTTTTTTTTTGTGTATAAATATGATTAACATATCAATTACATGTAAATAACTCTATCTTAATGGAAAATTGATTTTTGATTTTTTTTCCTATATACTCGTTACACTGTGCGCCGCCCCGTGCTACCTGGATGGTTCCACTCAAATGCCTATAACTTTGTCAGTCTCCCGAATTTTTACATCGGGCTTGATTTATAATATTCCTAAAACACCAATCTATGAAAATATGTAAAAAGAAAAAATCCGATTTTTGACACTTTCAAACGGTTATACCCCCTTAATTACAGAGGTATAATTGTAATCCGAGACCAAGTGTTCTGGAATAATGAAATAGACGTATGGATTTGAACTTAAGAAAAACGAAAAACATTTCGTTCAACCTAATATAATATCTTATACATCGTCACGAGTGTTTTAATCATCCTAACGCAGGAAGGCGTTACCCAAGAGTCACTTCCTAAACAATTGACTTACTCCTGAAGAATCCTCTCACCCCAAAGTAAGTCCAGTTATAGGTATAGTGAATAATGAAATTGCGAATCCCATGGCCACGTCTAAATGCGGAAGATAATTAGACTGGTCGGAACTCGGCTTAACTGAAGAGCAGGCGACAGCTAACCGGAAGACAAAGCAGCAGCCTATTGTGTTTGGTCCAGAGCTCTCGGGAATCTCTCGCGAGGACACTCCTGCTGGCCTTTCACCTCTGGCCATTTGCTTTAACCTACTAACCGCCCTTCTCTTCCCGTTAACGGCCGTTAGTTGCAACCTCGAGACGAACTTGGCCAGACCATGCTGGATATATGTATATCGGGGTTAAATGGTAATTAACTGCCGAAACTGGAGCCGTACGGTGGAGATTTACACTGCTCGAATATGGCTACGTGCACGGGGTGTTACAATTCCTCGGGTCCTTTGTGCGAGACAATGTTAACGACAAGGTTAACGATATCCTTGAATGTCGGCTGCCAAATGTGTTCCCCGCCATTTTATTCGTGACACAAATAGGGGACAATAAATTTGAAGACTTTGGCAGCAAGAAGGGGGCAGCTCCAAATGTATTCGCTTTTGGAAAACTAATACAAACAGTGTTAACTTTAAAAAATTTTAAAAAACCCACGACGATGTAAGCAAAACTTAAAAATAAAAAAATAAGAGTGAAATAATAAATAATAATATTTGGATAATTAACCATTTATTAATTAACAGCGGTCGTGCGTGACTTCACGTTTAGGTAAGGCCTAGGTAAGGTTGTTGGATAAGGAGGTAGGTCACGCACGACGGCTCTTAATTAATAAATGGTTAATTATCCAAATATTATTATTTCTTATTTCACTTTTATTAGAGGACTGCGTTTTATTTTTTATTGCTAAGTTTTGCTTACAGCGTTGCAGGCTTTTTTTAAATTTTAAATTTCATTTTTTATTTCACTTTTTTTAGAGGACTGTGTTTTATTTTTTATTGTTAAGTTTTGCTTACGTATGCCTAATGCATAGCACCATATGTAACGGTTTAGGAAGATTTAATTTCTTTAGAATGTACAGCCTTGTAGTTCTGTTTCTTTTATTGCTATTTTACTGCAGCAGTCAAATGCCATAAAATTTGTTTAACCGGTTAACTGGCACGGCTTTTTTACTATTCGTGCCCAAACTGGCAACATCGAAAAATTAAGTGAATCACAAAAAATTTGGTATACAGGGGTTTTTTGAGTCGCTGAATCGATTCCGGGGGTTATTTTTTTAGGGGTTGGTTTTTTCAATTCTTTACTAAATTGAGTCTTTACTCAATTGCAACATTGAGTCTGCCATATTAAAATTTAAAATTCCAATACCAAATTCAGATTCAGCGACCCCAAAAACCGCTATGTACAATTTTTCTATATCCGGACAATATTTTAATATTTGGCAGCCACTTTGAGTCTGCCATATTGAATTTTACAATTCCAATGCCAAATTCAGATTCAGGGACCCCAAAAACCATTGCATACCAAGTTTCATTCAAATTGTTTGAAAATAAAAAAATTCATTCCATTTGATCATATATGATCCATTAAGCAGAATTGGCCAGATTTTTTTTTTGATCATATATGATACATTGCCAGTTAACCGGTTAAGAACCAGCCCCTAAACGATATCTAACTAATGGAAAAAACCGCATGAAGATCGGTCCACAAATTATGGAGAAAAATGTTAGTAGACACCACCACACACATATATACAACCTTTTTCTCGAAACGCATATACTTTTTTCGTTCCGTCGTGGGTAAAATTATTCCTAGACATGCGTTAAAAATATTTTACCTACTTAAAATCAACATATAAGCACGTTCCATGCCACGTGGGTCACCATAATAAAATTTTACACCCTTTACGACAAAGTATCCTTGAGATTCCCGTTCCCTACGTGTACCGAATTCAATATAATGTAGTGTAACTAGTTTTTATTAAAAAGTCGGAATTGAAAAATTCAAACTATCCGTATTTCACAGTGTGGTCTGCAGTTTGTACGTTGACAAATTTACGCTAAAATGGATCAACAATCTAGAAGAGAAACGAGAGAAAAATTACTACTTTTTAATATATTGTTTAAACAAATTGACGTATTACGAATCTGGTTACGTGGTTGATTTTGTTATAAAAAATAGATCATTTTTGTCTAAAAGATTTTAACCTACAGTGAATATCTTCCGAGATATTGGGGCAAACGTGTTTTCCACCCTCAACTTTGATGGCTGATCTTACCCCCTAGATGTGGATCATTGCCAATAATAAATATAGTTGTCAAATATTTTTTCCAGAGCTATAATCGGCGTGTAACAGTTGCCAAATGTCCTTTTAAGTCACCAAAAATGAATTATTGTGATGCACATTCCTTTAGCCATAATACCTTCCCATTACAATCTTTGTTCCAACAATTTATGAATAACCACCACATTTAAAATCGTCATATTGGATAAAGTGTCTTATTATAGGAAAGAGGCGTTGATAGTATGGAAACAAATAATTGAGTACAGATCAACAAAAAAGGGGAAAGATTTTCACCCCAATATTTTATCCCCGATAAAATATAAATTGGTGGAACAAACGAGCTGCTACATCCACAAAATCAATTTATTCTGATTGCGTTCGAAGTCTACTCGGAAATGAGTTTAGATTCGAGCTAAGGGAGAAGGAGAGATTGCGTGAAAACGTTCCAATCGAATCTTCTTTTTCTCCGTTTTCTTCGTTGCGATTCTGTGCACGTTTCGTTTTCCGCTGGCCATTCGACAGAACCCCAAACGTCTTGCGTAACCGGAAATCGCTTGGCGGAATCGACGGCGGATATCGACAGCCATGACCGCAATGAAAAATCAGCACGGTAATTCGATAAAGAATTTATATTATCTCCTCGATGCAAGTGTTCTTAACAATGTTCTCCATTAATATTATATTATTAATTATTTCCTGTACTTAGGGTCAAATGAAAGTTTACCTGCAACGTGCGTTCTCGTTTAAAACCCATCTGGACACTATCGTTTGGGAAATGAAAAGAATTTGTAGCGACCAAAGTAATATATATAACAAATACAGAATCTGATATCGGGCAATAATCGAAAATTATTTGTATTGCTTGAAAAATATTATTTTCAAATGTCAAAGGTGACCATATTCTCTTTCAAAAACTGACCACTCTTTGAATATCTAGAGAAAGTGTTAAAATGCATATACATTATACCTACACGATGAGCCAGAGAGACCTAATGATTTTGTAAACGTAATTACACCGTAATTAATTAAAAACATTATTTGAAACTACAACTATTATACAGAGATTTGAATGCAATCTTTATGTGTGGAAAATGATATCACTTGGATGCCTCCCTTCGCTCCGCACACACATTTCCAATCTGCTTTCTAGCTTTCCCATTACCCGCTTGGAACATTCCGTCTGGAAGTGCAGCAATTTCGACCCGTTGTTTCAAGTTGTCGATATTCTACGGTCTTGTGACAATAACTTTACTTTTAACTCCTATTACTTAAGGGTCTTAAGGGATATAAAAGAACAGCCCATTATGGAGTTTTTGTTTAGCAAACTATTAACTTTTATTCATCCAATTCATGTTCACCCAAAAGTACCTTTTTTTAAAAGTATTTTCAAACACAGCTTTCTCCAGAAATTTTGCAAAAAATTCAGAGACTGCCATTTTCGCGAGACACATTCTTCCGATAGTAGGTATTTTGCGACAAACAAGATATGCTCAAACGATTAAAACGAATTTTCCATGTTATTGATATGATGAATGAAATTTGTCTGCTTTAAAAATTCTTTAAAAAAATAACAAAATTAGAATGTTAACTTTTTTTAAGGCAATTAAAGAAAGATTAAAAATCGTCGTCAAACGACGATTTTTGCTTCAAAGTTGAATAACTCGGATAAAAAAAAATTATACAACAATCGATGAACACTGATTTTAGACAGGACAGTAGTAACTTTCGACTGTTATAACGTAACCTGTCTAAAAAAAAATTATGTACTCCATGTAACATTACACAGTTGAAAATTTTTTTTAAAATTTTTAAAGTGGTTTTATATCGCTATAACTTTGCCGAGAAGTAATACAGGTAAAAATCTTATAAAATCAGCTGAAAGTAGAGATTCCATACTTTCAAACGATATTTTAACAATATCGATACGACCATTTTTGCCGCAGTTATGACCATTAGAACTTGCCCCCATTTTTCGGATTCGTAGAGGTGATCCCTGAATTTTTTTGAGGAATGTAGTGTAAGGTATTTCAAGTGAATTATTTTAAGAGTGTTACCCAGGACGTCGACTTTGACTGGAGCTCTGTGTCGCTCTACCGGAATACACGAGCCAAGAAGAAAGCATTTTCAATTATCTCAGATCTTGGGACAACTTACATAAAACTTCGCACAAGTTAGATTCAGTTAGATTATAAAGCACTTTTAAGATCTCTGGAATAAGTCCTTTTGTTGGTTCGTAGAATTAAGATTCGTATCTTTAAGATTTAAATAAATTAAATTATAGAAATAAATGTCTTATTTATTTTACAACATACTACAGTATTATTACCAATGTAATTAATTACCTACGATCGTGGAACCTTAAATTCTTTATTAAAAATGAAATGGTGATCTTGGAAGTCATAAATATCGATTTCTACATATTCTGTCACTGGCAGCCTCTCGGTGGTAGGTATCTGAACTCACGAAAACCACGAGTCGAATCTCTGGTTGCTATCAGCGAGGTAAACCGAGTGACACGTTCCGGGACGCGAAACGTGACTGAAACAGACAACTAATCAGCAATCTATAGACCACTGAAGCAGCTAGGTTGAGATGTGTTTAATCCCTTCTCATCATGACCAGATACACTCGTGACGCAGATTATGATCCAAACATGGACAAACGATATTTCGTTATAGACTGTCACGAAGATGGAGCTAAAGAACTTTATAACAGCCGTTAATTTCATATTTTATTTTTTAACAATTAATTAATTCATTTTTTTTGTTGCATCAGTTAACCTTGACACGTGCAACCATGCTTGAGTGTTTTACGACGGTTACGTGTTTAATCGAATAAGCACGTGCGTAATTGTAAGTGCATATATGTAGTTACTAACAATAAGCCAGAATACTAAATATTTATAGAGAATGCTTTCAAACCACAAGTATAAAATTAACCATTCCTGGTCACACTTTCTTATAATCATAAATTGGTCACAGGGTTCACCCCAGCGTCATTTTCGAGTTACCATTTTCGTATTTTTGAATCTTTTAACTTTTGAGTGATAATTTTAAATTCGTAATACTCATACATTTAATAGTCTTTTTCCAGGAATATAAATTTGTAGTAAAAAAAGTAGTTTCGAAGCGTTAGTTAAAGAATAGTTAAAAGCGATTTTTTTGTTAAATTTAACCAAATTTTTAAATTTTAATATCAAGGTCTAAAAATTTACAGAAATATTGGTAAATATATATACTCCTAGAAGAAAAATTCTTGGGGTGTGATACACCCCGTGTGATTACGAAGGGTTAAAGGGAAAATAAACTTCGTAAAACTGACAAAGGAGAAGTATTAATAAATATGAAAGTTAATCGTTCCTGAAATATTCAATTTACTCAATTTCAAGCCAGTAGTTCTTTGACCGATTGCGCATTGTGTAGAATGACTGATAGGTACCTTGAGAGTTTATTAAAAGTCTTCTGTTTCTGTTAATTAACCAAACTAATAGAAAGACAACGGTTTGAATCGGAGAATTTCAGGGTAACAAAGTATTTTCATTTCTTACGTGCATCATTCTACATTTTGCGCGAAACACCATAAGTACAATTAGTAGAAATTAAAAAATAATACAATGAAATGGTTGGTTTCAAAATTTAACGATTTCATTGCTTTTGTTTCTGCCCAGTCCATTCAATGCAACTGCATTGAAAACATTCCCTAGTAGCACAAAATATTGAATGCACATACATCCAATATTAAAAAGAGGTTCAATCTCTTTTTGATATTTAAATATACATGCAATATTTATTCTAGATTAAGAAGCAAATATTTTTTCTAAATATACTGTTTCAAATAAAATGTTTTCTCCATTTAACAAATATGTGTTGTACATATGTTTCTATACAGATTTATGTATAATAGAGGTCTTAAAGTGTTTAAATAAATATAAAATTAATGTTCATTTAAATGTTTTTCAAATGTTTACTCAATATTGTCTGAATATTCAAATCACATTTCTTAAATATTAATTTCACATTTCCTGAATATTAATTTCACATTTCCTGAATATTTATTTCACATTTTCTGAATATCTACTTTACAGTTTTTAAATATTAATTTTACATTTCCTGAATATTTACTTTACATTTTTTAAATATTAATGTTACATTTCCTGAATATTTATTTCATATCTTCTGAATATTTACTTGAAATTTTTTAAATATATATTTTACATTTCCTGAATATTTATTTTGGAATTCTGAATATTAATTTCACATTTTCAGAATATTTGCTTTATATTTTCTAAATACTTCTTTTATATTCCACGAATATTTAGTTCATATTTTCTGAACATTAATTTCACATTCTCAGTATGTGTATATAATATTTGGAATCAACATGTTTTTCGTATTAAAAAGTGTGGCTAAAAAAATATTTTTTTAATATTTGGAAAAAATATTTAACCAATATTTTGAGCTACTAGGGTTTCCTATTCTTGTTTCAACCCATGCAACGTAAACATTTCTTTAATATCAAATATACTTATAAGATTCTCGATAAAGATATTTTTAATGCTAATAATTGCAGCTACGATTTAGATATCTAGCACTCACCATTCTTTGATAGTTTGTAGAAGAAATTTTAGTTGTAGAAAAGGCTCTGTTAGAATGAACGCATGTTCGAGAATTAAAACGTTCAGCTGACAGAGGTTTTATTGTACAAAGTTTGTAAAACCACGCGATAAATATAGTACCTCGTATAAAATACTAGAAGAGAGTGGCGCCCTCAGGATTT
Source organism: Andrena bucephala (assembly GCA_947577245.1). Lineage (NCBI taxonomy): Eukaryota > Metazoa > Arthropoda > Insecta > Hymenoptera > Andrenidae > Andrena > Andrena bucephala. Next base: position 111,252,285 of record OX387715.1, read on the forward strand.
AATCTTGGGTGGAGCCGAGTTGAACGGATATAAACTCCTCCTTTTTGAAGTCGGTTAAAAAATATTTTTAATGCAAATTCAATAAAAGTCATTAGGTGATTATACAAATATATTTAAAGAATAAAATCCAGATTTTTTTTACAAAGCTCTCGAATTACTTTAATCGTGGTTACACTAACCTCCTTTTTCCCTTTTCTTTGGGGGGTGCCAGGGCCCCTTGCCCCCCTTTGGGTGCGCCACTGCCTTCCCGTATAATATTTTCAAACTTCTCGCACCGTTTAAAAACAAACACCGTCGAAACTGTACAGCTGCTAATAGCGTGCATCGCCTCGAAACGAAAAAACTATTTTCATAAAAGTTTCGTAGCAAAAGATTCCAATCACGCGCTGCCGATTGTTTCGGATTTCCGGAGAGCTTCCGGTTGGCTAGAGGGCCCGACGTTCTTCGGGAACACGAAGTGAATAAATGTCGGTCTCGATTTCGCATTACCATTCCAATCATCGATGACGGAGACAACATTCGTGAAACTTCATGCCCAATGGCTGATAACACGGGTCTGCAAAATTGAAGGTCATACAAACTTTTTTGAAAATTAAGTGTTAGCTTTACAAGAATTTGGGCTGCTCAATGTAAAAATAACTCCACCACGTAGGTTCAATTTTTTTCGCAACTTGCTTTGTCGTTTTGGTGGTGTAACACACGATCGAATGAAACTTGTAGTGAACAATAAAATGTGCTGTGTTGTTTTTATTGTGTTTTTCGAATTCAACTAAAATATTGAAAAAGGCTTTTGCATTGCAGCCCAGTGTAATTTATCGGAATGGCTTATTATTCAAATTAATAAACGTCCACTTTGCAAAATAAAATATTACGAAGAAAGTAATTTTTATATGTACAGGGTGTATAAAATAATGGTCACAGCCCAGTGTAAATTATCGGAATGGCTTATTATTCAAATTAATAAACGTCCACTTTGCAAAATAAAATATTACGACGAAAGTAATTTTTTATATGTACAGGGTGTATAAAATAATGGTCACTGCTTTCAAGGGTGAAAACTACGCCTCTGGTTCGGTGGAAATTTGCAAACAAAACTTGCGGTAAAATTATTTATACAATTTTTTTATATCAACGTATGAATCATAAGAAGATAAAAGTTCAAAAGTAGCCAATTGTTAAAAATTGTTAAAGTTTACGCAAAAATCAGAGTGTGTAGAGCCAGCGATATAAAAATGTGGATGTGAAGATTGCTTGGAGATCAATGGCAAAAGACCATAGATCACGATGGAACGTATTTTGATGACTGAAATTATTTTTTGTTATAGTTATGAATAAGCGAACTGTGGAAATGCGAATATTTTCTAAGACTGGGTACGAAATTGAGTGACCGAGCACCGAAATTCACGTGTGGCATGCAAATACTACATACATACATATGCACATCGTAACGGAACTGCGATGGAAGATTTATCGTCGGCTATTCATTTCTACTGACTACTGCACCGGGCTCGGTAATGTCTGACAGCTACGTATCCGGAATGAAATGAGAAATTTCCGCCGCTACGATGAAGGATAAGTATCGATTGGCGTCCACGCCGCTGGTTAGGATGGAGCGCGTTAATTTATCGTGTAACACTTCGCGCTAGAAACAATAAGAAGGGAAAAATATAGTGGCAGCCTTTCCATCGGTGTCCGAAGGGAATGGAAACCGACCAGTGGAAATTTATACCGTACGAATTTATGACGGTGCAGAGGGGTGAAAAATGTTTGTGGCAAATATCCGTGACTGGGGACCATTTTCGGGACATTTATTTCCGGGTACAGTCGTTTATTTGTTTAAATTTTGTATTCAACGCGACAAACGACGCGACTAGAATTTATACGTATCGTCGGGGTTGTGGTGGACGTTTGTCGACGGTTTGTAAAATATGTGGAAAACGTCGTAAAAAACTGCCACCTGAAACAGGCCACTGATTTCGAGGTTTCGATCCTATTACTTGTTTATTTTATTTATAAACGGGAAAAATATCCCATTTTTTCATTGTTAAAACTGGTCTGGATTTTGATATTTTTTGTTCTTTTTTATTCTTTTTTCAGAGGATAAAATGCGTAAAACAAGTGACAACAGGGTTCAGGGAGGTCCATTTTTCTGTAACGAATAAAACCACTAATCTGGGGCAAACAGCGAATTTGTTCCACTTTTAAATGGAAAATTCCTTCATACCGGGAATATACATATCATACATGATACCTACGTACGGCGCTAAAGGGTTAAACAATTCGTGACATTGTAGAGAAAATCCGATATTATACAAGTATACAAATGGTGGCCAAATTGTTATACTCAAAACATTTTCATTAAAATCTGTGAAAGTCATGGCTGTAATTAAAGTAACAATGTATGAATGTTATTGTTTTTTCATTTATTGATTAGCGACAACATCTGGCAACACTGTGAGTAATTTTTCAACATATAAATCTCATTTGTTTTTAAAAGGGCGGGGATAAAATTATTTCAAATAAGCCAGAAATAATAGAGAATATCATCAGAGTATGATAGAATACTCCAAAACTGCAGGAAGTAGCCACATAATGAAAGCATGCCACGCCGAATCCAAGCCGTCATAAAAGTTAAAGGCCGATTCACCAAATATTGAGTAATTGTATTTCTCGTACAATATGTATTAGGGTGTGTCAATTTTTTCAATGTTTTAATTTTAAAAACGATTAGTGGGAAAACGGTACAATTTCAGGTTTAAAAATAACCAGTACCTTTAAATTTTGTGTAATACATTATTTACCTAGTTGGAATTTCATTTGAAATTATAGAAAAATACGAAAATTACTAAAATTATTTTTAAAAAAATTAATAATTGAGCTTATGAACCGCAACAGAGGCAAACAAGATTTCGCTTCTTTGGTGGACATTGTTAAATAGCATTAAATTTACTAAGTATATGACATATGGCTAGATCTGTTGCTAAAGTTACATATATTTTAATTTTTTAATAAATACACATTTTCATACATTTTCATGTGAATGTAATAAATATTAATTTCCACATATTTTTATTTCCATTTTCATGCTTTTATGTAAGTAAGACTCACTTTAATCAGTATACATATGAATATGTAACTTGTAGTTAAATCGTATTTAATTTCTCCTATTTTCAACTGTGATTTGAAGTAGCTAAACCTCATGCAAATTAATTTCTGAAGATATTTTCAGATTCAGGATTAAAAACAGCATTACTTTGTCACTAGTCAGTTTCTATCTATTTTATTCCATCGCTTAAACTTACAAGATCTCAAACCTTTTTGTTTGAGTATAATAATTTGACCACCCACTGTATTCATGTTCTAGTAGAATACTTTTCCTCTTACGGAAACATTCTTTCATAATTATCAAACCTAATTCTAATCGTAACCATTTACATGGCAATGTACACGGCCGCCTGTAAACATGAAACAGAAAAAGCTATGATTACTAAACTGCCTGCATTGAAGTTCTTCGAAGCGTTTATGTCATTGCAAAATATTTCCAACCCCCTATCCCACAATGCCTCAGCTAATATTAGCAGAGGGAAAGAATTCTAAATTCCCAAGTGTATTTAAATGTGCCAACAGTGGGCGCCAATAAAGTGTCAATAAAGAGAAGAATAGAAACCATATTCCAGTTAGAAAATAAAAGGTGGAAAAAAAATGGGGAAGTGAAGTTAGATTATAATATAAAATGGAACTGTGAATACAAAGTAGAGATTCATTCCCGACAAGAATTATTGATCACCCCGATCAACAGGAAACAATTTCGAAATTGTAGGTATTGTTCTTCAACCAAGGACCCTCTGCATCGTTGAAAAGAGAGAAAAATGCGAGGGTCATGAAAAGAGGCGGAAAGGAAGCGGAAATTCCGAGGCGTACGACTATACACGGTGGTGAAAAAAAAAGTAAGACCAATGTACAGGGTCACGAACTGCTGATCAAAGATAAATAAAAAGTCATAATAAACATACATAAATTCAAAAATAATTTTTTCGCATATATCAATATATTTTGGACAGTGACATGTTACTTTCGTGTACACCAGATGTTCGAGGTGTAATCATTTCAGCATTCGTTCCTTCGTAGACACCAGTAGACATTACAATATTTCAGGTCTCACCCATATTTCTCGATATCAATTTATTATTGATTTATTATCTCGTGTCAAGCATTGTATACGATACTCTTCAAATGTTTCATAAAAACAGATTTAGTGGATTTAAATTTGATGAACGGTGCTGATTCTATTTCTAACACACATGCTGGCCCATGTAACTCATAATAACTTAATATCTCGAAAATGGCAAGGAATAATTTTAAACCTGTATTAAGGTCGACTCCCATGTAGGTACTCAGCACCTCAGGTGGTAAAACGAGGATTAATTTTAAAATTTCAAATGGAAACCTATAGAATACATACAATTTTCATAAGTTGTGTTAGAAAAAAAGCTGCTTTTGTCTGAAAAAGTTTTTTCTAAAATTGCTCCTCCATTATGCAAAAGCAATGCGTGCGTTATTGAATGCGAAATTTGAAAGTATGTAAATAGGTAGATGGATAGGTCGAGGAGGATCCATTCAATGGACATTTCGGTCCCCCAATCTTTCAGCACTTGATTATTTTTTATGTACATATGTAAAAGTAGGAATAATGTTTGAACAACCAACTAGGAAAGATAATATTAAGCGAAAAATAAGTGAGGCATGTGCCACAGTAACCCCCAATGCGACGTGCTGTCTCGCGTTAAAAAATGTAATTAAAAAAATGGTTTAATGTAATTTAATTAGAAAATGGTTTAATTTAATCTATTTTTTTTGCATGAAAACGTCCAAATTTCTCCGCCAAAACCGTAACTTTTTTTTAAAATTCCATAACTTTGTCAATTTTAGACTTTTTTCTTATTGCTTTAATCCATCGACGATATAAATTCACGAAAATTAAGGAAAACTTCGGTTTCTTTATTTCAAGCCAGAATTAAAGGCCCCATTTTTCTCGCCATTTCACAATTTCGGCGCGACAAACTTGAAATTTTTCGATTAAAATTTTGTGCCTGTATTGTTTAAATATATATCAAAATACCCCTAAAGTTTTGGAAAGATCGAATTTGTTTTTCTTAATTAAAAAAATTCGTAGCGTCCTAAAGATAGGGTTGTCCCCTTAAAATAAGAATTTATTTTCGGTTGATCCGCTAAGATGTACATAGTACACAATTTAACAGCTCCGGCGACGCGGCGCTATGAAGATATACCAATAGAACAATCTTAAATGAATTATTCTTGAATAAAAAAAAATTATTGTCTGAATACTGCAGAGTACCTAACTCTTAAAGTTTTGGAAAAAGTTGCTTTATATTTGTTGAGAAAATAATTCTTAAAAATCACCGTTTCTTCAGCGCCCTAAACCAGGTCCCCCCCTTAAGGGGGTACATGGGTATTAGACAGCTAAAATCAACGGTTGCTTTTGGGCTAGCCCGCTAGCTAGATTATAGAGCCAGTTATAACTTAAACCATTTGCTCCTTTAACAATTATTTCTTAGGGATATAATACGTATTTTCAAATAAGAATGTTTACAAAATATTAAAAATTAATTAATATACAAGACTTCAAAGTGAGTGTTTGCGTAATGCGCGCCTCCATGTGATGAACCCAATTTCGATTCACCGACTCATCTAAAAAGCAAAATCGCTGTAAATGAATATCCTTTAACTCGAAATCTACAATGAGGAACTCGGTCGAAAATGTTAATAAAAATTCATCGAGTTATACAACAAATATCAATTATGAAGAATTTTACTGAAGTAATTTTGTGATAAATGTTGTTAAAGTTACGCGATCTTAGTGACCGAGCTCCACATCGTGGAGAAAAGTGTTTTGTAGGTTCAGTTCAAATTTCAACAAAAAATATCGATCCGTTCTAGAGTTACGATGTTCATCGTCTTCAGAAACATAGTTTTGAGAAAAACCGCTTTAAAGCCCGCTGCGGCGCGTTGACCTGCATTGGCCCACTCGTTACTTTTTACGCTGTAACTCCCGAAATTTTTCGAACTTTTCAATGAAATCCTTTTTAAAATACTTCTTAGACTTGTGGCTATCATAAACAATTGAAAAAAAATCGATTGTTTGACCACGAAATACCCATGTACCCCCTTAAGGGTACCTTCCGGTCTAAAAGTCGATTTTTTTCTTTCATTTTTCGAATGTTCAACCTTTTAGGAATACGTGTGTAAAAGGATTTGTTGAAATTCGTAAAATTCTCGAAGTTATAGGCATTTGAATAGCGGCAAATGCATGGTCACAACCGGCCACTCGGCGCTCACGTAAAACTTTAAACGCGTTTTTCTCGAAACAGTGTTCTCAAAACGGTTGGACCTGTATCTCCAAAAGTTATTATCCGATTCGACTGAAACTTTTTTATTTTGAAGAATATACTTCTGGCTAGGAGGGGAACTAGAAAAAATTACAAAAAATTGAAAATTTATAATTTTCAAAGGCGTTGAAAGGACGAAAAATACAGGGAAAAGTGATTTCAAACTTGAAGTGTCGTTATTTTCTAAAAAAAAAGAGTAATTTTTGTAATTTTTCTAGTTCCCCCCTAACCAGAAGAATAATCTTCAAAATAAAAAAGGTTTCAGTCGAATCGGATAATAACTTTTGGAGATGCAGGTCCCACCGATTTGGATCAATTTTTTGACGCCTTGACTTTAACGATTCCCCAGGGCCGTCTGCAATGATTAATTATAAAACAAAAAATATATTTCTATAATTTAAGACATCCTTAATACAATGCAGAAAGTCCCATTAAATTATATATAGTAGTTTACCTTTAATTAATTCCTAAATATCACCTATTTTTTCGAGCAAAAGTTACCGATTTCGATACGCAGACTACGGAAATGATAGGTTTTCTAGGTATAGGTTTCTATTTGAAATTTTAAAGTCAACCCCCGTTTTGCCCCCTGATACAAGTTTAGAGGTCACAGAGATCTATACAAATTCAGATAAGGACAATGCTGCTCTCCTAAGTTAAAATGTCCTATCTAAGCATCTTTCCACTCTTCAAGAAATATTGAAATATTTGAAGTTCCACACATATTTTACCTTTTAAGTAAAGTCAAAAAACCCTACGTGCTTCGTAGAGATCTAGAAATTGTCTATTTTTTTTTTTGTTACAAGGATAGCAGAAAGAAAATGATAAAACTGCAGTTTTTTCGGATGTTTCGAAGCACAGATAGGACATTTTATCTGAGGAGGGCAGAATGAAAAGTGATCGAGCACTTTTCACAGTATATTAACCCTCGGAAGACGAATGGTGGATATGGTCGCGTGAGACGAATGCAGGGTCAATTTGACCCATAGCATTTCTATGGTACACGGGTTGCACGAAAAAATTCAATATAAAATGAATTTGATAATTCAAAAATCTAAAATGAACTAAAATTTATTAATAAAGAAATACATAAAAAAAAACATTATTTATGTACATTTGATACATAAAATAGATGTATCTCCTGTATGATTTTTACAAGTAATGTTACTGCGATTGAGGCATCTTATACTATATTCTGCCATTGGCAACACAAATATAACATCGTGATAGACTTTGTCAGAGTTGGATCAAAATGACCCTGCATTCGTTGTACGAGGGTTAAGCTACTAAGAGTTAAATGGCCCACCCTGTATTTACGTATGCGTATTATTACCAGAACTTGAAACCGTTATTATAAAGATTTAGGTTCTTGAAAGAGTTATGAAGAACCTTTATTCTGAATAACCGTTATAAAGAACCTAAATATCAGATAATATAAGTTTAAGTTACGGTTCATAATATATATTTACTTATTTATTTATAATAAATTTTAAACAATTTGGTTATACACAGTAGTCATAGTTGTAATATATTGCAATTTCATTTTCTATAAATTTTTGTGCAATCGTTACAAGAATCGGTTCTATAACCGCTTTGGAACTTATGGAGAACCTAAAAAAATAAAAGTTATTAAATCGGTTCTACAACCGTTGTGGAACTTATAAAGAACCTTCAAAATAAAAGTTATAGAGCTATATAGGAACCGTAACTTAAACTTATATTGTCTGATATTTAGGTTCTTTATAACGGTTATTCAGAATAAAGGCTCTTCATAACTCTTTCAGCAAGAACCTTTATATAACAATTTGAAACAGTTATTTTCGGAACCTATTCAAGCCCTGATTATCACACTCACTTCATAAGTTTCATATAAATACACTATGCAGGACGTTCCACTGTTACTGGTTTCTAAACAAAAACGTTTTATAAATTGAAAAAAAAACTACTTTTAGGCTAGTGCATGTTTGCCCTACATTTTTCAACACCCTGTATAGGAAAATTATGCTTGCCAACTGGCTGGTGACCGTATTTATGCGTGTTGGACAACAGGGTGTGGTCCTAGCTGTGGTTGTGGTTGTAGTTGGCGCACCCTCGCCTCTTGATTTCCTCCTGCGAGGAGTCCCAACCTCACAATCTCCTTTATCCTTAACCGTATCTCCTATTCCTGAATTCTTCTGCCTACTCCTCCCTCGACCTTTACAGATTACGGTGGAACCTTTTTTGTCTGAAATAATAGGGTGGCATAACTGTTCGAATAAACGAATTTCCAGATAATGTAACATCCACTTTTCCGGAACAGATAGTTCTACCGGGTATATCGGAAGTATCGATACAAAGGCTAATGCTTAACTCGTGAAACGTTGGATCACCCAATGTAACAAATGTGTCTTAAAAGTGGAATATTAATTGCTTCAAATTGTAATAAAAATACTTAATGTCCACCAGCGTTAAGTAAACAAACCAATGCTCTTTTCATAGATATTCTTTTACACAGCCATATGCTACACAGATGTGACATTTTGCTTGCCCGAGTTAAAGTGAAGCGACCCGTATGATAAAATAATAGAGAATGTTTTTCATAAACATAATTCGCATAGCAACCACGAATAGGAATAAAATAAAAGTCAACAGAAGTAGTGACATGCAAAGTTGCGTGCACGCTATCAGACGCTGTGTCCAGACAATCGAAAATCAATCCGTCTGCCACGAAAAGTAATTCCTAGAATGAGTCAGCCAATTTTCATCCACTTGCAACCCTCCATGAATAAACACATTAACTTTCTGCTTCAATAGCCACTCGTGAGGGGTGGCTATTCCCTTGGATCGGATATCATTCGGTAAATTTCTTAATGTTCCTTAATTAAAATGGTCGATTAAAACACTTGGCATTATTCTGTCACTTAAGCCGTATAATACTTTGTATAGAATTACTGCTTGAACCAAATATTTTCGTTAAAAAATCAAGTGTGAGTGATTAAATGGTAAATAATGTTTTGCACTATTGTTAAAACTAATATATGGGGTTGCCTGTTTGGTAGAGTGAATAACGATATTACTGGTGGTAAGTATTTATTTGTACGCGAGAGAGACTTTGGGTAGACGTACCAATCACGGAGCCTGGCTCAATTAGAGAGCTTTTGTATTAAAATTATCAATAAAAAAAAAATGTATAAATGAACGTAAAGAAATTTTTTTAATTAAATTTAATTCATGAATACGATTCAAAGTAAAACAAGGACAATTTTAATATGTCATAATATTGTAAGTATTTATTTATAAATGAGGTTATAGATTCGACCCGTTTGTATTTTATTTATGTTTGTCCCCGTATAACTCTTCAGCATATGGACCGATTTTGATGATCTTTTTTTTATTCGAAAGAGGGCGATACGCCGGTGGTCCCATCCCACACTGCATCAACATTGGCCCAATATTTTGCCAGTTCTGGTTAATAATATAGACTATTGTCACCTAATTATTATTATTTTATGTGCGTACGCGCATATCTCCTCAGCGTGTTGTGCCAATATATATAGAACTAAAAAGATAGAATTGAAAAAATTTTTAAAAAAATTAAAACCGACTTCCAAAAATTAAAATTGCACTAACAAGTAAAAGATAATTTTTTCCCTTATTTAATCTACGACTCTCACATTTTTTAAGTTGGTGCCTCATCATTTGCACTGTGTAAATCTGGCATCGACTTAAAAAATGTGAGAGTCGTAGATTAAATAAGGGAAAAATTTTTTTTTTACTTTTAGTGCAAATTTATTTATTTGAAGTCGGTTTTAATTTTGTATTAAATTTTTAGATTATAACTCTATGCGATTATAAAATTGTTAAGCAATTAAACACAGAGCAAATCGTTATTGACAATTGATGGTTATACCTAGATGTTTGTATTGAAATGTGGAGAAGATACCACCTTAAGCTGTTTCAAATTCTTCAAATCTTACAGAAACGGAGAAGATCATTGTTATTCTCTGAAGATTGCTATACTTTGAATGTTTAATACACAAATATCATTCAAGAATATGTCGAAACAATGTTAGTCCCATTTGGAGGTTTCATTTTTCTAACAAATGCAATAATTTGTAAACAAAAATTCGGAAATCTGATTTTCGACCATCTGACGTATTTTTCCCGTTTCGAACCACTGTGCCGCGGCTGGAATCTGCGGTGACACGTTTCGGCGAACGTGCCGCCACAATATAAATTTGTAATAATATTTTTAAGTTAGTAGCAGTAGAATCACCGAATATATTCTAAGGCCCTTAAATATATTTCTCAAAACAATTAGCTTCCAAAAGTTATGCAAACATTACTTCCAATAGAACAATAAAATCCTACGGGAAGTTTAAATAAGGAGGAAATTAAGTGGAACTCCAGTTGAAGCTCAAGCGTCGCGAGTTAATCAACAACTACTAAGAGAATGCTACAGTTCTTCGCTGGAAAGTTGACGAACATGCTGACCAAATCTCAAAGTTTTCGCGCGGAAAGTTCAGCGAACTGATTACAAATGAAGTGTCTTAAAAACTTTAGCCCAATACCAAAGATTCTTCCTTCCCATTAATTAGCAACTTCTTGGGAAACTACGATACCATTTTGCTTTGGGGTACGAAAATGGCGGGCGAAATTATGAATCGAAATCGTCGCAATGCATATCGAATACGCGCATCTTTGAAACATTTGCAAATTGCATTATGAATTTAATGTTTGTCAGTTTATTATTATCTACCTAAGCACAGGAAAATAGGCCCAGCACCAATTTTAGAATTTATGTATAGGTACCAAATAATGCCCTCTGCTCAAAAAATCACTGAGACAAATTTCAGATCCTTACCCCCTCCCGTTAGGGTGATACGTGCATAACAACCCTAAATTTTACAGTTTTTTTTCTCAATTATTTAAGATATTTACTTGTATCTGCAATTTCGAAAACAATATATGTAGTAGAGCTAAAAAGTACCTACTACTTGCATTTTGAATCATTCAAATGGCTAGACCCTTCCATTCTATTTACATAAAATATAAAAGAAAATACATGTTGTCGTTAACAACGAAGAAGCAGAAAAAAGTTAATACAGTAATAGGAGTAACTTTTAGACTTTTTAATAATATTTATATGTCGGCAATATAGCGTTACGTAAATAGAAAGCCAAAAGATATTAATCACAAACCATGAATGGTATACAATTTGCCAGATAACAAAGGAATGTTGCAGCTTTCTTCAGAAACTTGCAATTTATTTTCAGACCATCGTAATTTTACAATCAAGGACCTTCTCTGTATTTACAAAATTATTTTCTAACTAAATTACTGAAAATACCGGGAATCCACTTAAAATTCAAACCAAGTTTGTATGTACTTATAGGTACGATTAAAGGGCGGAGAATTTTTTACAGGGTGTGACACGTGTTTGCTTGGCATCCGTGGGTATCAGATGCAGGTGAATTGACGGAACAATGTAACATTTGGGACTCTGGCCAAACAAGAAAATTTGGCCATCGATCATTATGCCAATGGCGTACACTACGTTGGAACAAAATCAAATGAATGGAATCCCTCCAGCTCACTTGATTGAACTGTGAGTCACGTTATACCACACTTCCATTTTCGTGCTTGAAGAAAGGAGGTGTGGAGAAGCAGTAGGAGGGTGTTTTCCTATCTGCAGGTGGAAAATAACTGATGGGAATAATAAGAGATATGTTAAAATATAATAAATCACCATGACAGCGGCTTTCCAACGCTTCCTCTATATGTTAGGCATACAATCTTTAGAAACGATTACCTCGTAGAACTCACAATCAGGACAATAAATCCACTTCAAAACCATCCTCGAGCATCCTCACAGACACGCATGAAACTTTCAATCTTATTGTAAGTTATTACTGTCGGAATTCGATATTTAGGTCGATCCTCACATGTATGGATCGATATAGTATAGTGCTCGACACTATTTTTCGCCGATCCGTCACGCGACAGGTTAAAAGAAATTCACGTAAAGTGAATAGTGTATCATCTGATACATAGATGGAATTGTTGTATATTATCAGTTATGAGTTAGAAGAAGATGGCGTATTGATTCAAATTTAAGAATGAGTAAAAAAGTGACTATTCAAAGCGACATATTTTTTTGCCGATTTTTCCCTGTTCAACAGCCATCTGGACTTGTAACAATCAATACCCGTTTCTTACAGATTTTTGTGCGCTGAATACGAATCCGCGAACCGTTTCATCGCCATCACCCTGAGTTTTTGAGTAATTCGATTTTGAAAAATATGCAAATTTTCAACTTTGAACATTTTTTTAATTCAAACAGTAATAGTTACTCAATTGGTTGTTGCGCCAAATTATTCTATGAACTATTCCGAATACAACGATATAATTTATTATGGCATTATGAACATTTAAATATATTTACACAACTATCAAAGGGAAAAGGACACCCGAAATGCACAAACTTTTCAGATATCTTTCAATTTATTTAAAAAACTAAGGGTCTAGGAGAAAATCTGACTACTCGTCGCGATACAGCAGACATTTTTCCTCCGGAAAGCATCAACAGCAATTGTAAACCACGTTTTGTTTTCAATACAGAAACGAAATGGTTTGGCGAAACGTGCGGTGCCGACTGTTACGCTGAGCGGCAATGGATGCGCCCGCCGCCGTCGAGTACCACTGCCTATTTCGTTTCTGTATTGAAAACAAAACGGGACTTACGATTGCTGTTGATGTTTTCTGGAGGAAAAATGTCTGCTGCATCGCGTGGAGCCGTCGGATTTTCTCCTAGACCCTTAGTTTTTTAAATAAATTGAAAGATATCTGAAAAATTGGTGCATTTCGGGTGTCCTTTTCCCTTTGATCGTTGTTTAAACATATTTAAATGTTCATAATGCCATAATAACTTATATCGTTGTATTCAGGATGGTTCATAGAATAATTTGGCGGAACAACCAATTGAGTAACTATTACTGTTTGAAATACAAAAATGTTCAAAATTGAAAATTAGCATTTTTTTCAAAATCGAATTTCTCAAAAACTGAGGGTGATGGCGATGAAACGGTTTGCGGATTCGTATTCAGCGCAAAAAAATCTATAAGAAACGGGTATTGAATGTTACAAGTCCAGACAGCTGTTGAACAGGGAACTATCGGCAAAAAAATATATCGCTTTGAATAGTCACTTGTTTACTCATTCTTAAATTTGAATCAATAGGCCATCTTCTTCTAACTCATAACTGATAATTTACAACAATGCTATCTATGTATCAGATGATACACTATATACTTTACATTAATTTCTTTTAACTTGTCGTGTGACGGATCGGTGAAAAATAGTGTCGAGCACTATACTATAATCTATCGACTCTAGAGAGAGCGAAATGCTAGTGCATTTTTAGCTTCCGTCTTTCTACTGTGTCAACACTGTGAACTAAGTAGGACGCGAGTATTAAACTGTTATTTTCTATTAAACATTATTGAATCTTCCTCGCCAACAATGATTAATCTTTTTTTTTATTATTGCTTACACGATAGCAGGCTGTTTCTCTTGAAGCTTATTAACGTTTTATATTAATTATAAGATTAAAAATCAGCAAATACTTCTCTGAGAAAAATAGAAACCTAGTAGTCCCACTTTATGAATCAATGAATGCGTTTAAAGATTCGTAAATTCTTCCCTTTAACTGATTCCCCGTCAAAAAGCTGTCTGAGACATTCCGAAATATCTGTAGTTGGTTCATTTCTGATGTGAGCAACTCGTATTGCATTCTGCTTTCCCTCAAGGAATCATATATGACAATTGAAAAGTATTACATTTCCGAACCTGAGCCTGTTTATACGTCATTTACTCCTCCACTTTTCTTTTCAACATTACGTCTCTACTTTACCCACACATTTATTGATTTAAATATATGACAACTAAATACGTAGCCATTCTATGTAAATTACATGTCAGCAGAAACTTGAGATTCCGTCATGATTGACGTGGCCAGGAAGTTTCCGGTTGTACCTTGAGGAGCCACAAACTACTTCGTGAAGGCGGAGGCCCGGCATGAAAACGCTCCAGAACCTCAGCCATCTGTTCATTTCCTTCACCCGATTTGTTCCAGACTCAGTTTCACCCAGTTCCACGGAAACGTCGTGGATGTTCTAACGCTGCCGCTTACAGTTCTCGCGTTACGACTCGCGATTACAGGAGATGTTGGCGATCATCGCAAATGATCACAAACGATGCGGAGGAGGTCCCTTCAGGCAATAATCCGTACGAGCTGGTACGCGTTTACGTGACAAGCATGCCATTCTCTAGCGTGTGTCGTATCTTTCACCAGTGCAATCGATGAATGTAAACTTTCCACCAGCACCCGTTGTGCGAAGATTAATTGCCTAAGGCGTAGTGGTTTTCAACTCGACGCACGTAGTCAACCACGTTGTCCGAAGAAGCGGATATTTACGAGCGACGCGTAAGCTATGGAACGTTCTGGGGTGTAGAATCTGCGAACTAGAAGGGGAATTAGATCTCTCCTAGAAGACGCTTCCGTAGTCGCATCATCATTACGAATATCAACAACTCCTTCCCTTATAATGGATTTTTTTGTTAAATTTAAGAATTCGGTCCGAGACGCCCCCTGATTCATTTCCCTTTGGTGTGATAAATATGTGTGCAAAATTTCGCTTCGACCAAACAACTCTAAAACCTACCTCTTCAGCCTAGTCATTGACATGAAAGTTGGCAGATTCTAATAACGTGAGGTTATACTACAGATATCATTAAACTCGCAAATTTTACAATAAAAATTCATGGATCCATGCAGTAACTTACTCAAATTGACTAGAAATATATACAGAATTATAAAATAAAAAGAAAATATTCATTTTCTTTCATTATTGTAGCAGAAAATCGTGGTCGGAAATAGGTACCGTCAAGGACCGGTCTGTACCAGTTTTCGGACACTTTACAAATGGTGTTGTTAGACCTAACTAAAGTAATCAAGTAATTTTTTAATTATTAAACTTTGAGTACATTTGATTTGTACTCAAAATTAAGTACAAAAAGTACCAACATAAATATATTTTCTTTGGAAAATAACAATGGTGAAAACAAAGAAAAAGGAGCAGAAGCGCGTGAAATACACGGAAACCGAGTTAATCGAAGCAATATGTAAAATAAAATCTGGAGAAACCATAAAGGAAAGGGGCAGAGATATATTTACAGGAACAAAACGAGAAAGAGGAGAAAACGGGAGCGAAAGAAAGAAGATTGAAGAAGGAAAAAAAAAGGAAATTATTAGGAAATAATAGAAAACATAAAATATTATCTTAAACAGATTATAAATTGTTTAATTTTCATAAAATGTTAATAAAAACAGTTTGTTATACTCATGCACACAAATTTAATAAACAAAATGATGCATTTACAACGGAGGAAACCGCTGGTCAACAATGGGGACGTGATTCGGTCAATAGATGGTACAAGTTGGTCAATAAAAGGGACATCAGGTCCAATATAATTTTCACCATAATTTTTGTGTAAATAGTCAAATATCACTCTAAAATTAATTTGATTAAGAAACTAGGGACTTCAAAAAATACAATGATCCATACTTTACTCAAACATTGTCGTATATTAGTAAAAAAATTACTATTTCGAACCAGTCACTAATGGGGACATTTACCTTACATTCGGTGTGGAAAGATCCTTTATCTTTCAGATAATTGCAATGTCCCTTTCATCCCACCTCTCCCCTATGTCAATAAAATTCTAATCCTACTAAAAAGAATTGTAATAACAATGAAATTGTAATAACTGCGACTGTGAATAATTTTGTTTTTATTAAAACATTTACTCCCTTTTTGAAATATCTACCTTGTATACTTCTTGTACCGTCAAAACCAAAAGTGGTGCTTGTTGTGATCGCGATCAGTAGACCACTCGGTAGTTTTTGTGTGCTCTTTTATAAATATATCGGAAACGTATATGTGGAGCAGTTTGGTTACATGACACACTGACTAAACAAATGCCTTCGAAAAGAGCAACTTGGATGTTGTTGACGTCACCCAGCGACCACTTGCTTTACTGTTTCGAGCTAATTCAAGAGTCTGATGCATCCAAAAGGATACTGTTTTCTGGGAATCACATGTAAAAATAAGCAGGTTAAAAATTCCTCTCACCTTTTCCAGTAAATACGGTCAATGTTAAAACCAATTATCTTGCGCAGTGTATTTTAGAATTATGTCTAGTTTAATTAACCCTCGGTTGTCATTCCTATTTTGTCGAACGTAGTTGTCACACTTCGACCCGAAGCAATTTTCAATCAGCTACTGTTTAAAAACTATCTGTTAAATTAAGTTACAAAATTTCGAAGCTAAAGTTTGGACACTGTAGGATATACATATATGTTCATCGTTGAAAATTAATATTTAACGTATCATGTTTAAACACTAGTACCATTTTCAATAATGACACAAAGATATTTTACCTCGAAGTTAAATTGTGGGTAATTTTGGGTTAATAGCAACAATCATAGGTTGCAGAAATCTCATTAAATGTGATATTCGTAGTATTAATTATAAAAATAAAAAAAAACTCTAACCCGTTATGAAACTGATCGGAACAGTTGCGCCAGTGAATCATTGAAACAAAACATTCACATCTCTTCAGAGAAGCATGCCTAGACATGGATTCGTACAACTTACCCTCTTAATCCGCCGTTTAAGTTTCTCCGCAATCCTAATGCACAGTGAAAAAGGAATAAACCATAAAAAAAAAAGATCGTTTAACGCATTAATATTCTCGCGTATCATTCTAATGTTCCATGCAGCGTGTTCATTAGGTTGCAGGAATACGTTTGATCAGCGGAACAGTGACTGCGAAAAATTTGACAAGTGCCAAGGGTAAACGGAGGTAGGATTCATTGAAGCTTCCGAAGGAAGCCAGCCCAACGGTCTCTTCCTCTTCATACATCCAGAACCCGTAGACCGTGCTAGTCGTCAACCCCGTCGGAGAAATCTAATTTTAAAACGACCTATATTTAGCCGAAACTTATTCCAGCAGCGGCGTGCACCGGATCACCCTGCTGCTCTTTCACGAATGCGATATCTTGATACAGCGACGGGCCTACGGAGGACAAGGAAAGCCTGTCTGGACTCTGAAGTTTCGTCTATACGAGGCAGCAACTATTTTACTTATCTTTTAACGAGAGTTTAATGTCGCATCAGCTGCTTATAGTGGTTCCTACTGCTCTGCTCATTAAGGGAATGCTCCTAGAACCGGAGAGACGTTATAATATGTTGTTTAAAACCTCAAACCGATTTCTGTGCCCGTGAAGTGAGTGAGAAAGATGAAAATAATAAGTGGCTGCTGTAATCCGACTCCGTGTTTTATCCGTAGTTACAAACAAGTAGAGAACAATGGACAGAATGTTTTCGTACGTCAGTCGAACTGCATCGCGTAAGAAAAGAAGCTTCAGAGTGTGCCGATTTTGTGTTTACACATTAATCTATTAAGTGTACGTTTCTCATTGGTGAGTAGTCTTAGAAATTGATAGCGTGGGATATTAATATTTTGGCATCGTTTCTTCTATTTTGCAAACACAAAATACCTATGTAGCCCCCGGCAACCGGACACTTGGGGATGTTTCCCATTAGGGCTCACGGGGCGCGAAGAGTCCTTGTAGAAATGTGCGAAAATTAAAAAAAATATATATTGGAAAATTATGCCAATGGCAATATTATAGTATAGAATTCGATTTTTGGCATTTACAGTTTTTTCTGCGAGGACTCTTCAACGATGGACGAAAAATTAATTGAACTTGTCTATAGGGTGTTCTAATTATAACACTCACAAAATTGAAGTACCTACGGGATGAAATTGCAAAAACATTAAATAAAACGGGCGAGTTCAATACGTATTTTTATTTTTTAATACATATTCAACTGCCATGGAACAGGCTCCACTTCA
Organism: Andrena bucephala; assembly: GCA_947577245.1. Lineage (NCBI taxonomy): Eukaryota > Metazoa > Arthropoda > Insecta > Hymenoptera > Andrenidae > Andrena > Andrena bucephala. The sequence goes on from OX387715.1 coordinate 111,270,653, forward strand.
AATTAAAAAAGCTTTTGTACATTTCTCGTACTTTGAAAGTTACATTGGATGAATTTTCTACTCGGCTTAGTAAATTATAAATTTTGACTACCTGTTTTGATGATTTCTGAACTAATAAAATATTCGCCTGTTACTTTGTTTTATTATTTTTTGTTCATCTTCATCTAACAATAGCGCTACCTTTGTTACGTCTCACGTGGAATTTTTTTTAAACATGACTATACTTTTAAATATACAACGAGAATACAACGAACTGTGAACTGAACGCCGTCTCTTCGTCAAACAGTTGAGTGCACTAATGTGTATGACATACGAGCGTGAGAGTAGCACGAGTGTCACTTGACCGTCGCGTCCCGTGAACACTAATGGGAATCAACCTTTATTATTCCCCTATAGCCGGATCATTTTGTTTTTCTTTACCCCTTCGTGATCACGCGGGGTGTATGGCACGCCAGAATATGTATTTGCCAGAATTTCTGTAAATCTTTAGACCTTAATTTTTTTTAGACCTTAATTTTTTCTGTAAATCTTTAGACCTTAATTTTTTTTAACAAAAAAAAATCACCTTTCCTCCACAACTATTTTTTCAACTACAAATTTCCGCATATCAAAATTTACATTTCTAGAAAAATACTATTACAGCATGAATGTACAATTATCACTGAAAAGTTAAAAGATTCAGAAATACGAAAATGGTAACTTAAAAATGACGGTGGGGTGCACTGAACCCCCTGTGACATTGTAATTGCAATTAGGCAAATTAGTAATTTGTAACGTTCCAGGCACAAAACTGGAAGTCTGGAGCAATTCCATGTTGTTGCTACAGTGTTATCCACAGCTCACAGAACAGGTGTCGCTGCACCACCGTTCGAGAGAGAACGCGGCTAAGAACAAAGTGGAAGGGACGTCACGATGTGTCCCCTGATCCATTGATTGGCAAATCAGTTGAATTAAGTAGCCAATCAGAAACCTACAAGGAAGCGCTCTGGCTTCGTACATTTTTTTGCAGTGGGTCGAAGGTTAGTTAGCACCCAATCACACAAACAAGCAGGAGCACTTACAATTAGACCCCATAGAAGCAATCAGGTTTCCGGAATTAGTCACACACTTAGAATCGTCAGAACAAACAGGCTTAGCTCAATTCAGATACCAATAAAAAATCTTGTTGTTACATGTTGTCGCTTGTATGATACACTGTTGCGTTGCAAGTCCAGGAAATAGTTGAGAGTCTATTTTCTGCAAAGTCTGTGTCTACAGACTTTGGCAATTTTGGCGATTTTTTAACTCCTCCCTCCCCCTGTATAATAATCCCTAAGATTTTATATTCCAACCCCCTCCGTCTTCCTTCCTTACAGAATATTTTTTCATTCAATTACTCAATTACATGTTACTCAATTCGATCCGTATATTTATTTTATGTATGTTCAGCCTTAACTTCCGCATAGGTGCACCGATTTCGATGATTTTTTTTTTATTTGAAATAGTATGAAGAATAGAGTGGTCCTTATATGTATGGTAAAAAATGGAATTTTTTTTAAATTTCATCTGACCCTTTCAGAAGCTTCCAAATAGTTTAAAAGAATTTCGTCTAAAATTTTATTAAAATATATTAAGGATTAAAGGTCGCTCAAGGGCAATGAAATATTACTATTTTGGTATAAATTTAAAAAAAAAAAAAATTTTCCTTTACAGCTTGTTCTAAGTAACTCGTTGGGGGACTGGAGAATTGGATGAGTTTCGTTGTTATAGGTGCTAGGGCCAGTACCTAGTATGGTACCCGGTTTTACTTTGGCCACGGTGTAAAATCGTAAAAACGGATCATATTTTAAATCATTATTTTTTTGTATTTTTCCTTCTATTAAACAAATTGGATATGTATTATTATTTAAAAAAGAGTTTATTCTAATGAATCCCAATTGCAATTTGTTTTTTACTTAATAATGTCAAAGTTATGAGATTTTATTCTTTACGTCCAGATTTTGCCCCGGTCTCCCCTACATGCGAAATATAAAGTCCTTGAGCGACCTTTATATATCAAAATATACAAATAAAAAACAGGGAGATATTTTTTTTTGTCAAATAGAAGATTTTAAGAGGGTCAGACAATATATATTTTAAGGTTGAAAAATAAGGACCACCCTAATGAAGAACCGGTGTTACCATGTTAATTTTTTTTATAGTTATCTAGGTATTCCAGAATTATCTAGAATTCCATTTTTAAAGTATGCTCGCGTGGACAGATTTGGATGATTCTTTCGTTGTTATATAGAATATGTTCCCCAATTGGAACCATGATGAATAGTTTTTTAACCGAATTGAAAAAGGAGGAGGTTATTGATTCGACCCGAATGTATTTTTTTCGTTTGTCCGCGCATATGGAACGATTCTGATAATCTTTTTCTTTATTCGAAAGAGGGCGATGCCCCTGTGGTCCCATACTACCTACACTGTATAAATATTGGCACAATACTTTGCCAGTACTGGTTAATAATAATAAAGAATTTGAGACATCCTTATTCTCACTTTTTCAAGTCGCTTATTTTGGGAATCTTCCGTTTCTGGCTAACGGTTCTTTTTTACGAGCAGCTCCTTTTGTAGGTCTGCCCTTTTTTTTAAATAAGTGTTGTCTTATAAGTTAAATAACTAAAACGTAAAAAATATAAAAAAATTTAAAAGCGACTTCAAAAAAATTAAAAATGCGCTAAAAAGTAAAAAATAATATTTTTCCTTATTTAATCTACGACTCTCAATTTTTTAAGTCGGCGCCAGACTTACACAGTGCAACTGATGAGGCGCCGATGTAAAAAAACTGAGAGTCGTAATTAGATTAAATAAGGAACAAAATTAATGTTTACTTTTTAGCGCATTTTTATTTTTTTCGAGAAAGTTCTTACGCTAACCAATCAGTCACATTCTAAAATCGATGCAATCGATACTTCCAGGAAGAATTCTTGCGGAAGCCGAAACCAGTAACGTCACAAACTACGAAGAGGATAGTCACGTCGCAACCACGAAACGGACAGTTAAGTCCTTCTACGCCACCGACAACCTTTGTCGTCCTAGCAGAACATTAATATGTACATAGTTAAAATAAATCAACTTCAACCACCACAAAGTGTTGTCTTTCAGTCGGCATGACTCATTTATGCTCTGACCTTATTTTAATACATTTGAATTAACAAAGGTGTATATGTGTCTTATCACAAAACACATCCGGGGTCAAAAATTATTATTATAATAAAATAAGGAAGGAACAAACTCTGCTCTTGAGCCAACTACTGTTGGGTGGTTTTTAGAGGAATTCAGGCGGAACATACTGTGCAATATTCAAGCTTTCCAACATCGAATACCTCATTTTAATACCTAATAATATTAAAAAAGTTAAGTGACGTAAGTCAAGTTGCACCGCTTCCGTTTTAGTCCAGTGAAATTAGGATTTGTCTGGGGAATGATTCCCAGCAAGCAACGTTTTATTTCGTCGTTTTAAACAATATATCAAAACTCCCCATCGATCCGACATCTGCTAAAAGTTTTGCAGAGGGTCACAGGTATTTAAAGCAGTTTTCCGCGAATATCTTGCTAACTATAATTTCTGTGGCAAAAATAGTTATTATGAAATGTGTAGCTTAGGAAATTTTCTACAAAAAAGGTCTTATGAGTTTTTTTCGTAGGAGTACTTTTGACAGGGGAAGATCCCGAATCCAGAAATTCAAAAAATTATAAAACTTTGTGAATATGTAGGGGATATTCTCCTGAGCACAAATTCACTCTAACAAAAGAGGGCGAAATTGACTGCTAAAATTTTTCCGAGATTGTGTTATTACTCGCGAATTGTAGGAGATAGAAAAAAAGTTTCCAGGAAAAAGTTACTTCGTTTAATTAGGACTACCATTTGGTAAAGTACAGTTCTTACAGTTGTTACAGTTAACGAGTTATAACACAAAATCGGAAACTAGCCGGATTTTCAGGGGCCAATAATTGCATACCTTTAGAGTGAACGGTCCTACGACAAAAACTCATACAACCTTTGTTGTAGACAATTTCCTAAGCTAAAAATTTCGTAGTAACTATTTTGCTGTATAACTGATACATAACGAGATATTCCCGAAAAACTGTTGTTTGTTACCATTGAGCCTCTGTAAAATTTTTTAGCAAATGTCGGATCGATGGAGACTTTTGACATATTGTTTAAAACGATAAAATAAAATAAAGGCCTATAGAAAAATGTATCTTGCTGGGAAGTATTCCCCAGGCCGGCCATATTTCCGTCTAATTTTACTGGTCTATTTGTATTTCAAAATCTGCTGAAAAATTGGTGTGCAGTCGCGTTCGTTTCACGAACACAAGTTATTAAGGCACAGCAGATTCTTATTCTAAAAATACTGTGTTACGACATTTGAATTGATACAATCAGTTAATAAAAATAGTAACTTCATTATTGTGTTCAGTTATTAAGTTATTTATTCATAACGTGTCAGTACATATTATGGCGTAAATTATTATAAAAAGTGATGAAACCAAGACCGATCGAATTACTTCGAATTTATGACGTAACTTTCAAACCCCTTCGAACCTTATTTGAAACGGGAAGTAGGGGAGACCGGGAATAGTTGACTAATTCCATTTAATTGTTGTATTATGGAATAAATTATGCTGCGATTCGCGATATTCAAGCATGATATGAATGACCAGCTTGCCATTTAATGCGTCGCCGTGATAAAAACTTGCGTGTTCTGTCAGTGAGAATGGAAAATCTAAAAAGGTCGGCGGAAAGTAAATATTTTTGTTTCGACTATTTGTGAATTTTTGTCCACTAAGTACTGCTTGATGTGTTTTCGTGAATATTTTGTGGAAACGTGATACACTGACTATAATTTATGGTATTTTATTTTATCCGGTGCGTGGAGGTTTTGTACGTACGGCCCTTAACATGTTAACAATGTCGGACGGGGTTACATGACTAACCATAGGAATACCACTAATAATTGCATTTTTATCCTCAAGATGCAGTCGAGGCAAAATTTTAGCTGCCCAAGTCCACTTCCCCCACCACAAATCCTTCCAAACTCACACCTACCAGTTTTACACCATATCCTCCCTTCAAATTCTCAGGCCTTCCAAATAGACCATAACAAACAAGTACAAAATAATTACAGTATCTAACACCATGATGATTAATAAAAAAAAAATAGCACTATGAAGGAGTGAAAAAAAAAAAATTATTGGTCGTAGTATACATATGTACGCGTTTCGTATACTATATTGATGCAATTGGCAGCGTATATATATACGCTTTTCATATATATTGATGGAACTGGTACAGCGTGTTTCGCAGGCAAAGGGTTAAAACTGAAAAGTAAATGTCAAGTCAACTAACCCCGCAGCCGGGGTTTGTTCACTTATTCGTCTAACTACTCTAAATACAATAAAAACTACAACCTAGACTCAATTAAAAGGATTTTCAAAATTAAAAGCCTGTATACCTAATGAAATTTGTAAAGTTTTGGTATGCAGCAAGTCAACAAAATACCAATGGCCTATTTATAAAAAATAGAAACGTAGAAAATTAGTCTTCATCAACTAACCCCGGTCTCCTCTACTTGAAAATCATCCATTAAATGTCCCGTGAATTAAACACAGGACTAATTACTTTATTTATTATCTAACAACATTACTTTACAATAATACCGAATACTCGAGAATTGTCAAACTGTTCGTCAAAGCATTCGCACATATCTCCGCACTATGCGCTTATTCGGCAAATGACGAGCGTTTCCACTCGTCTCACAGTGCGTTGCTCAATGGACAAAAATCTAAAAATCAATATTTTTTTTTGCGATGATTTCTAACATGACCGTAATCCAGACTCTTTATTTGTATATGAACACTCGAAAGAAAACAAAATTAAAGCCCCCAACAGTCAGAAAACACCTTAGTATTGAGAGAATCTATTTAACACATTTCCTTGATGTATTTATTTAGTTCTGTCCTATACCTCAAGGCCACCTACATTATTAATATTATGCATAAATAAAAATAATTTTCAATGGATCATTTAACTGAAGGTACTACATACTCTGTATTTTGATTGTGAAATGATTTTTTTTACTTACTTTAAATTTAGTTTTATTGTCTCGAAGTTACACATCCAATAAATTCCTGAATTATATGTTTCCAAACTTTAACTTCACTTTTCTCGAAAAAGGTAAAACACGTCTTGGGGTTTATGTTGGAAACTATTTCTGGAACAATCCCCTATATCATCATACAAAAAAAGTTTGCACATGTATGTACTTTGTTTAGTTACAGTAATTTTTTCAGAAACATCGAGATATATTTGAAATGTGGTCTAGTTCCGCCGCAAAAGACAATCAAATGGAAGTTCTAAAGATCCGATTTGTTTTTTCCAATTGTTTATACGATATCTACCATGACTTTTCCATGATTTTTCATCCTGGATACTGTCTTCAGTTTTAAAATAGCTGTCAAACGCGATACACATGAAAAAAATAATTTGATACAAAAATGTTTCGAACAAAAGTTGGTCAGTATTCAATTGACAACAAATTGCAAAAGTAAATATTGATAAAAAAACTTTTAATTCAATAAATAATCGAGATCACCTCAATTTTTTTTAATGCAACTGTATATTTTTTTCTACACCAATCGATGCGTCTATATATTCTGGTTATAAAATTATTGGGGTATATAGGCCAAAAACTGATTTGTTCAGAAGTTATGATTTTTGTCCTGACTTTCCATTGATTCAACGCACTGTGCGTCTTCGGGAACTGCGAACACAACCGTATAAAAGCTTAGACATTTGGTAATCGGCGAGTAGTGAAAATTTGCCTACGTCGCTAGATCCACACGTGTACGTAAATAGTTCCTCGTCGCATGACGAACATTCATTATTCGGTATTCGGCGAATGTGCGGTTCCGCCTTTAGACACGAAGCTTGGGAATCATCAGACTCCCCATTTTCAGACGCCGTCAGACAACAGAATTAAGCGTCGTGTCTTCCTGGGTCAAATGCATTCCTACTGAGACGATTACTATCGCCAATAAGACCTGGACCTTTTAATTCATTGTTAACTCGGAACCCAGTGACTAATCGTTGGGCTCGATCGAGTCACCGACTTCTCCGAGTCAAGTGTCTCGTCATTGTCTTCATGGCGAAACTGTTTGGTGGGCTCTCGTTCTGTACTGCAAATTCATGCAATTTACACTGAGCTAATTATTTGTAATTAGGGCTGTGATCAATAATCACAAAAAAATGTTGCATTCCGCTATGATAAATAGCTAATCTCACACAAAATTCTTCCTGCTCCGCTTGAACTTCGCGACACCCTGGCTATTGCACTTGCTAAACTCAGATCAGAGTTGGGCGTTATTCGAATAAAATGTCGAATAAAGTTTTCGAATAAATTCTACTTCGAATAATATTCGAATAAAAGTTACGAGTAAAATGAAGTTATTTCGAGAATAACGACTATAAATTTATTTGAATAAATTTGGCTGGAATAACGCTATAGATTTATTCGTTATTCACGAATAATTTTTAGTCGAATAAAATTCGTTACTTACGAATAAATCCTGGGGATTTAAGTATTCTTCATTCGAAATGAAATTTGACGAACTCTCGTTAATTTTCACCCTAAGTTACTTGCTCCATTCATCTGACTCTAAAATTCTTTTCAGAACTTTGCGTAGCTAAGTTTTGCACATGCATATCTATCCACATTAACAAATTCAGATTAACTACAAACGAGTAGGTGTACAAGTTTTAAGTATATTTAGTTTAAAAAACGAAAAAAAAAAAATTTATGGAACAAGTAATCCTGAGCAAATTTCTGTAAATCATAAATATTTAAAACGGACGTTGTTATCAAAATGCAAATGGGATAGATGTCAAATAGTCCTTATAGAAAATTTTGGCTCGTTAGATATTTAATAAATTAGAAAGCACAATTTAGATGAAAAAAATGCTGCATAATACATATAATGAATGTGTTGACTAAAAAAATCAGCTACATGCTGGTCGTTTTGTACAGCGTACTAAAACTGTTAATAAATATGCCAGGGAAGGGAGATCAGAGAGGGGGCAATATTTGTATTTAAATAAAAACTCGAATAACGAATAAAAGTTGAAAAATATTATTCGTCATTTTTCAAATAAAGTTAACTCGGGTTAACGAACGAATGACGAATAATTTATGTTAACTTTTATTCGTTATTCGAAATTTTATTTAAATAAAAATTTTGCCCATATTTGGGAGATATACTACGATTTTATTATATAATTTTTGGCAACGACTTAAGTGCTGCTGATATTTTCCAAAATTCAAGTCACCAACTAACGATTAAGAAACATACAGTATTTTATGTATGCAGTTTACTTTTCACAAATGATCCTTAAATGAAACCATCATTTACCCAATATGTAACTCTAAAAGATAAAAATACCGAAATTATGAAGCGCGGCGAAGAGAGCATGACGCGACACGATTCATCTAGCACTTCAACGAATCAACGTAACTTTCTAAATGGACTTCTTCGTACTGGGAAGCTAAACGCCGCGAATTCGCTTGCTGAAGTGATAAACATATTCCACGAATACCTTTGAATAAATCACCACACAAATAGCAATGGAAAAAACGACAAATGAGTTTACAAAATTGGATTTCTCCAAAAGAAAACCTTGTACGAGAAATCTGTAGTCTGTATTTTTCTCTTCATATTTTATATTGTACAGTTTAAGGGGTTATACCTAGTCAGGCGGCCGAAAAGAGCCGAACGTTTGTGAATTTTTTTTTAAAAGCAGATGCATATATTTTTACAGAACTTTTTGCACTTAAAAGAGCAACATTTAAAGAACATTTGGTAATTTTTTCGTGGAAAAATAATCACGTTTACAGTAAAGTAACAACCGAGATCCAAGAAGACTTTTTAAAAATTTGGCTTTGCGGTGAGCACTGCCATTCGGAACCAAATTATCTAAAATCAAAAAGCAAAAAAGATTTCGTTAGTATATTAATGTATCTTCCGATTAACGAAGGGAATTTCCGAAATATTAATTTAAAATAAAATGGCGGCTACTTAAATTTGAAATCTTGATTTTTTCGTTTGATTTTTGCACGAAAAAGTCAGGATTTCACCTTTAAATAGCCGCTATATTATTTTAAATTAATATTTCAGAAATTCCCTTGGTTAATCTGAGGATACATTAATGTTTTTTTATACCTATAACCCCTTAAATATTGGAATGGAGAATGTGTACACACAATTATTTAATATGTAATTAAACGATACTTATATGGTGGTGGCATTACTTTATCAAGATTGACAATAAGCTGATCTTCTATTACATTAACACAGGTTAATTGTATATTCTGCGATAAATTCAAATTTCAAATTAAAGTGGCTAGCTCAGTATCTATTTTTACAAATACAAACGAGTCGATTGTTTTTCAAGTGAACAGTCTTGCTAGGGCAGTTAAGGGCTTATGCGACGGTCAAGAACGTTTATTAGCCGTGGGACAAGAGTTTTACGAACGTCACTGAAAAATATGAAGCATTTCTGGTACAAGGGGAGGCCTTGTTTCTTGGACAGCCTCTTTTCACGAACATGGACTTTTCTGGCACTCGAAACGCGACTGCAGCTTCTTCGGAGCGTTTTTACGAGTTTCGGAGCACCGACCACGACAGATTGATCGATTCATAATCTTACTGCGTCTCGTTGACGAGATGTGGTGTAAGATGAATAAGAAGACTGAAACTGCTCGTGCATTTAATTTATTAAACGAAGAAATTGAGGGCAGGCATCTTCAGCTGGTTGGCTGTAGTGTAGAAATGAAAATAAAAGTATTTGTGCATCAATTCTTTCGGTATAAAATTGTGTTACATCCGGGTGTTAAATAGGCATAACCCGTTGATTGTCGAGTTATTCATTGAAAAACTGAACACACAACATGTTTTCTATCAAATTTATCGACGAAAACTCTGGACTGTGCTTATAAGTTATTTCAAGCAGAGCTGGACAAATTTAATTTGAGATCAAGATGAAAAATAATGGTCCGAGGTAATATTTTAGTTTCTTATTTGCAATCAGATTATTTAAAATTAAAAGTTAAAACAACAAAACTAGGTATATCAATATTTTTTATATCAAGTGCTGATGAAGATAGTAATAGTTAAGATAATATCTTTGAGTATTTTAAGTTCATTTTAGTTAATAATACATTCTTTCACACAAATGAATCCACTTTTTAATTGACGTAGCAATAAAGAAAAGATAGGAAGAATAGAGAGAATAACAAGACTATAGATTTAACTAATCAACTTGTCATGTAATAATTTTTACTTGTTAAGTATAAATTATCGTGAACAACGTCTGCAATTTTCTAAAGCATTATAGGCACTAGCAACAAATTGCGACATTTATTGCGAGAGTTTATGTCAGCAGTGGTTTAAACGAGCCTGAGAATAACGTCAGAAGGTTCTGTTTGATTGCGACAGTTGGTCTCGGCAAGTGAATTCTTTGATAGTGCAAACATTCGATAATATTCTCTCAGAGAGAAAGGTTTTATTTCCAAACGTACCTAATGGAATTTTTTGGCGAGAGTAGAAAGCAAGCAGGTGCACCATGGTGTGAGGTTCTGAATCCACATGCACGCCGGCAGCTTTCTTCACAGCATTTTTCCTCATTTTTAGAAAATCTTCATAGTTTCTGAAGAAGCACGCAGCAGGAATAAGCTCATAAAATTAATAGATATAACACCAGTAAACATCCTTCAAGTCCTCGCCAGCTCCTTTTAAGGGGCATTCCGATTAGGGCGCCGATAAATTCAGTGATTTTCGGTAATTTATTGTGACGAAAATAATTGTAGTAATGCAATAAAACTTTTTTCTATTTATTAAACTACATTTTTATAGAAAGTAAAAAATAAAAGTAATATAATTATTGCTTTTAAAATGCTTTTGAAAGCGGTCTTGATGACATGTTTAAAAATTCAGGCCTCGCTCGTGAAGGCGATTTCAGTTGTCAGACTTATCTGAACCCAAAAATCCAAACAGATTCTTGATCACTATGACTGTCGCTATCGCTCGGAGTTTAATTAGCGATTTATCTTAAAAATCAGCAAAATAACGGGCAAAATGCAAGAAAAATGATTTCGGGCTTTTCGATGTGAAAAAATGACGTTTCGAGAGAAACGCATGCAGGGTTTTCATCTATCGAGGCCGACCTTCTGCGTTCCCTACAAAATGATTCTATAGAAGCTTAATAAACGGAATTTTTCCATGAAAATTTAACAGTACATTCTTGACGTTATGTATTTCCGAAAAAAGTTTTAAAAAAAACGAATTTTTTAACCCCTCGAACCGGAATGACCCTGTAAAAAAGAAAACTCTCGCCTCCTATTTCATACTCTGTGAACATGGTTTCCAGATTTATAAACTTTATGACTCTATTGCCTGCGTCCGGACTGCACGAGGTCATCCGAAGTCTCGCCTGGATAAAACCGTTCCCACCCTTCTTAATTTGTGTTTGTCTCCCTCCATCTCTATGAAGGACGAATCCGTTTAAGAAATAAATTTTAAGAAACTTTGTTCCACCCATAAACAGGGTTCCCACCTTATCACCATATAAATCCCGGAGTGCCACACATTCCAACCGGGAGATTCAAATATAAACCCGGAGATGGAAAAAGCAAAAAAAAGTTTTGTTCTCGAATATCCGGAAAACAGATGTGCAATTTTTTTTAAGTTCAAACAATTCAGATATTTAAGAGTATCTGTTTTTTTACTTAATAACTTTTATTATATATAAAATTGATACCATTATATAATACCACAATTACTTATTATCTCATTTTTTTTCTACAACCCGGAGTTTTTTCCAGTAAAACCGGAGCCCGGAGATTTGCTTCAAAACCTGGAGTCTCCGGGCCAAAACCGGAGAGGTGGCAACCCCTGCCCATGAATCATATTGTTTTTTTAACAGGAAGTAACACTGTATGTACGAGTCGCAGCATATCTAGTTTGTTGGATCGACATTTTTCTAGATATTTTGGGTGAAGAATATTTAAAGTCAACTACCAGGAAAAACACTGCAGTGTAGACACACGAGACATTTTTTCCACCAATGAAACTTAAATATGAATATTAAGGAACTGCTGATTTTGCATAAACCCACAGACGGAACGTGGATTTCTCCTTTTGTATTTAGTTTTTATAAAGTATCACTAAATAATTATTCGTTCGGAATGCACTGCTCTAATTTGTAAGTCATCAATATCTAAGCACAACCTTTCCCATGGGCAACGAAACTATGAAACCAGTTTTACTTGTTTACTGTGTAAAGTAAAATATTATTTTTCGAAATCATCGTTCTGAATGAAAAATTATTGATATAACATAAATACTACAATATAACTCATATTCGTGTATAAACAGAATTATATTATCCAGCTTCCAAAAGGGGCTTCACTACATGTTTTTTAAATAAAAGGATTCAAAAAGTTTTTGGCATAGTTGAATGTTTTCGGTCCACTTTTTCGCCTCTTTTTCAATGTTTCCTTTAATTATATTAAGTTACTTCAGCTTATAACGAGAATAATTAAAACACAAAAATGTCGAACTCAGAAGTGAAGTAGGATAAAACAAATGTTCGTATGAACGATTTTCATTACATTTGGGTGCTCAAAACATCCCTAAAGTTAAAAAGTAATAATTTAAATTTAATTAATAACTCGAAAATGGGAGTTCATGGTTATGAAGCAATGCGATTGTCTAAGCTCATTTCATTATAATCGAATTGTACCTATACAAAAAAAAATATCACAGCCAGCAATGACCTATGTGCGAGGTTCGAAATTATATAAATAAGTAAATACCTCCAATTTAGTACCTATAGGCCATTCCATGGCATCTCCATCACTTATGTACCTCTATGTCAGGGATTTTGATAACATGAATAGGTATATATTGTAGTTCATACGAAATTAGGGGGCGTTTAAGTCATCATTTTTGTAATTTCGAAATTGTTTAAAAAAATACAAGTCCTTGAAGTTTACAGTTTCTGCCGATTTCTATGGAAACTGCTTTCACAAATGAATTTTTATCTCCGATTCGTGTAGATGATTAATACGTTCCGTGAGTGAATTTTCTAGAGATTGCAATCGCGGGAAGTGCAATATCCATGGAATTCTGTAAGTGGGAAAAACCGAACTACGAAGGTCGCGGGTGTGCAAATAATTCAGAGCACATTAATCGACTGTGACTCACAATCAGAAAATGTCCGGTTTCATTCACGTTTTATAGCTACACCCTTTCACCACAGTTTTATATGTTTCGCAATTGTTTTTTGTACGTTGTAACATGGGAGGAATTTCGAAACTTTGGAACATACATTTACATTCACGTTTTTGTTTCTCTCGATCTGTACACTATTGTATGATACTTTCTTGTATATATACTGGCCATTCTCCCGTTTAAATAAATAATAATAATAATAATATACAACTGAAGAGTTGTCAGAAGAAATGTTCGTCTCGTGTTGCGAAGAATGAAAATATTATTTAAGCAAAATGCGTCGCCTATGATGGAGTAATGGGGTGGAGGCTAAGGTGAGTTTAGTTTACATTAAATTTCGTAATTAAACTTCGTAAGTCACAGCATGGCCTTCTAATGCCGTGCACGTAATCATAGTCGTTGCTATCGGAAATAGAAGAGTGCACCAACTTTACATTACATAAAACAAAATAAATTTCTACATTTCAGCACGTGTCTACACAAATTATTCTCATGCATTATTAAAAAAAATTTCTATTTATGACATTCTATATTTATCACTGGTCAAACTAAGGTAATTGAGAAATTCAATTTCACTTACAAGATGCAGTCAAATTGCAGGATCGCGCCGAAAAAGTATGAACACACTTTTCTTTCAAGTAGCGTTTGTTCCTGAAAAAATTGAATCTTGCAGAAAAACTTCCTTATTCCGGTTCATATTTAAATTTCATGCTATTCCGGTTACAATTATTGCGGGCCACTTTATGTAAAAGAGCGACGTTTTCGACGCGGTACGCGTTTACATCTCTGTCTTTATCTTTCCCGCTATAAAAGGCGTTCGTCTCCAGGTGGTTGGCGATATGACAACTGATTTATTTCTAATCGTAATTATGGTTCTATGTACAAACAATCACAACAAACAATATGCGGAAATGATTTCCCGTACGATGTAATGAATCCGAAGTTACTTGCGATACGGTAGTAGTCGAAAGAAAGTGTAAACTATGAACGATAACAAAAATAAGATTGTTCCATTAAAAAGAATTATATGGAAAAAATAAGATTGTTCCATTAAAAAGAAAATGGTGCAAAATACCCTGGCCTGGCGCTGTACAGGAGCCCCAGGTAAATAAAGAATGAAGAGAATACAAAATAAACAAGAAAAAATGAGAACGAAATTTCTTTATTTGATTAAAATTACTCTAATTTTATAAACTGACTTACTAAACTGGGAATACCATTTCGTGAAAAGATGTTATGTATTTTTACCGCTAAGAAATTATTTGGAGCCCCAAAATATTTCTTGCACTCGGGCCCCTTGATAGGTTTACTTTATCAAAATTTTTAATTTAATTTTCTTTTGTACAGCGTATATCAACAATTTCCTGCCGAGAGTCCCGTACAGTGACGGACGGGGTCTAAAAATATTGGTTGCCAGGAGACAAGGCGGCCCACCCACAATTTTTAAAGAAATAAATAAAATGTTAAAAAAACTAAGTAAGTGGCAAAAAAAAGTACAATTAAAATTGTTGTGAAATAAATGTGTATTTTTAGTAATTACAGTGTTTAAGGGGGCCCACTTCATCAGGGGTCCACTTGCCATCGGACAAGCTGGCATTGAAAAGCGCTGAAAGTGAAATTAAACGTGGCTACATAGGTAACAAACATCAATGCCGCTCGAATAATTGCGGCACATAAATGGTGATAACCTTTTGCAAGAAGCGTCTTAGCATGATCCTTTTTAGGCTAGACAATTCTTATATCCACCGAGGCTAACATAATATAGTCATCGCAGAACATAAATGGTACAGTACTCGGTCATAGATGACACAAAAATGGCGCTCATTATACGAGAGTGTCTGTAGAAATGACAGCGCGAACCAATAAATACGCTTTGTCTCTTCGTCGGTCTTTACTTTGTATTACGAAACTGCGATTGCAAGACGGTTAAGGAATTAACTCCGTGGGATTGCGTGAAGGGAAGATTTACTGTTCAGTCGTTGCAAGGTTTTTTTTTAAGGGAAACGCAACGGGAGAAGAATGTCGTTTGACTTTATTTCTTAAGCAACCTCTGCCACAATGACTCGTTCGTAGATCGTGCGGGAAAGAGCTGTTGGAAACTTTTTTCAAATGTTCTTACACAGTTAGGGACGTACTAATGAAGTTTCTTAGAGCTTTCTGATTCTTCTAATCAAGCATTCTTGTAGCTGTTGCTTTCGGTCATTCAAGCTCAGAATAGCCTCCGATAAACATGCCCACATCATGACTTACGAAAAGAAGAACAAATTCTTTCTCGGCCTCACACATCTGCTGGCTCCGTCGTGATATGGGGTGCGTTATCCTACTTTGGAGAAATTGATTTGGTATTGAATTGAGTTAGTTATTCTTGAGAATGTGTTGCCAAAGATTAAACATGTTATCTGGCATAAAATATGGATTTTTCAGCAGAATAATGCGGCATACACGCAGCACGCGTAGTGACAGAGTGATTTCATGATAATTTTTTAGAAGCTCTGCTATGGCCAGCGCTATCATCCGACTTAAATATTATAAAAAATGTGTGGGAATGGCTTCCCAAAAAAATTTACGATGGGAGAAAGCAATATAAGGATTGTCCTGATGTTATTACCGCTATTAAGTTAGCATGAGTGAATATCAATTAATTTTACCTACATTCATTACATATATGATTCCCATCCAAGTCGGAATTTTTAAATAATAAAAAAAAATTTCATAAAATTAAAACGAACTTCAAAAAAATAAAAGTGCACTAAAAAGTAAAAAATAATTTTTCCCCTTATTTAATTTACGACTCTCATATTTTTTAAGTCGGCGCCAGATTTACACAGTGCAAATGATAAGGCGCAGACTTAAAAAATATGAGAGTCGTAGATTAAATAAGGGATTAAATTATTTTTTTACTTTTTAGTGCATTTTTATTTTTTCGAAGTGGGCATTAATTTTTTTTAAATTGTTTTTATTTTTTGTCATTATAGTTTTATATATATTGACACAACATGCTTAGGAGATATGCGTATACGTGCATAAAATAATAATAATAATAATTAGGAGACAATAGTCTGTCTTTATTATTAACCAAAACTGACAAAATATTGGACCAATATTGATGCAGTGTAGAACGAGACCAACGGGTCATCGCCCTCTTTCAAATAAAAAAAGGATCGTCAAAATCGGTCCATATGCTGAGGAGTTATGCGATTTTATTATAAATTAAAAAAAAATACAAACAGGTCGAATCTATAACCTCCTCCGTTTTTAAGTCGATTAAAAATCGCAGCGTATTGCTTAAGTGATAACCCTTAAAATACAGTTGTAATACGAGACCAAGAAGCATGAAATATGTGTATGAATTTGGACAGAACTAGAAATGTTCCCTCCATGTACAGTTATCGGAGTTTTATATATTCGCTCTATTCGTTAGTAAATAGTACTCGCATAGTATTGATATTTCCCCTCTGAATGTAATGTATTATTAGGATACAGGGGGGGGGGGTGCAACTTTAGGGTCGCGGTAAAGAAAAATGTAGTAATGAAAAAACAACCCTAGCGATGACATCCAGCGTCCTCTTGGAATAAAAAATATTCACCTTTTTAGTATACCTAAACTTAATAAAGATCAGTTTTTAGAAATATGCGATTTTTCTCAAAAGCCAGGGGGCAAGCACCCCCTTTTGCGCGCGCGCGCGCGCGCGCACACACACACACACACACACACGAACGCACGCACCCCCACACACACGCGCGCGCGCACACACACACACACACACACACACACACACACACACACACACACACACACACACACACACACACACACACACCTGGGCGCCAGGGTGTAAGAGTTCTTTCTTCAGATCCTAACAATGGTATACAATTACAGTTGTCATTTAGTAAGAGTCATTGTTTTATTTGTTCGTAAGACTTTTCGAGCCACACTATCTCTAGCCATAAATTATCATCCCCGCGAAGGGCGGCTTAAACGAGTTTGCACTCGAGCCCAAACGGCGGCTGTGACAACTTCGCGGCTCGCTTTCGGCCGCTGTGTAAATATTTGTTACGCTAAACATGAAGCACCGAGGAGGGACACCGAAATAATGTATACGCGATGGGTGTGTTATGTGTGCGTAGCCTGTGTCCGCCCACGCACGTGTATTTGGAGAAAAAAAGGACACGGACGCGCAAATGAAATGAGGAATAGTAGGAAGACTGAGTTATGGGATAGGCAAAGATAGAGTAATGGGAGCAATAGGGTTTATAAAAAAGCCGACTTTTCAAAAAACCGGTTTTCAAATTCCACTATTCCCCTAAAACCGGTTGAACCGGTTCTCGAATTTTCACAAAAAAAATTATAATTACAATACCTAGTAAATAAATATTTGTACTTATTTTAAAAATTTTCGGGAATTACAAAAATGTAATTCCATAATATGTAAGTAAACTGAAAATTTTTGAAATAAGTTCAAATATTTATTTACTATTGTAATTAAAAAAATGTAAAATGTTAACAAAAATGCAATTCCATAATATGTAAAGAAACTGAACACAATAAAATAGACTGCATACAAAATCAAATAAAAAAAAAAACTAAAATAACTAAAATCCGTACAAAATATAAATCTTTTAAAAGGTGGTACCAAATTATAAATCTTTATTCCATTTAGTATTTTTTTCCTGAAAATATGAACTCATGAAGATTAGTTTTACAGTAAACTGTTACCTACTATAATATGCTTGTGTCCAAGGTGATTTTGAGTCAAAATGTTAACGATTCTAATTAAATAATTAATTCATTTCTGCATATTAAATCAAGTATATAAACCCAGGTTTTTAAATTTAAAACCCGGTTTCCGAATTTATCAAATTTATAAATAAAAACTGGATTTTAAAAACCAACAAAACCTCGGGAGCAATGATGGACTATGGAAAGTGAAACTAAAAGCAGAAATTGTAAAGAGTGGGAAAAAGAGGAAAGCAGTAATGGAACTAAAAAAAGCTAAATACTTATACGAACCCAATAATCGCCAAAAATAGAAATTATAAAATGTAATGTGTGAACCCTGTCATCGTAGCTAAATACTTTTCGGAAACTGTGCCTGTCTTTGCATTCGAAAGTGCATGACTCTATCCCGCGCACTCTGTGTTGCTTTACACTTTCCGTTTAGAGCCCATTGCATTCCTTCTACTCAGGATCAATCTCAATTCGATACCAGTTTAGTTTCAATTTATTATTAATTTAATAATTAATTTAATACCAATACAATTACACTTCTTACGAATACCAACTCTAGTTTTTACGAGTACCTACGTCACTGAAAACCCACCAATTGGAAAGAAAAGGGAAAGGAAAAGTAAAGGCACGATGAAAACAGTAGAAGAGGGCAGAAAAGTAGAAGCAAAAGGAAAACAAAGAAACAGCAACAAAATATGAGATGACAGGAATGAAAGAATGGTAAAAGTTTAAGTGTGTTAAAAAGAAGAAATGGGGACGAAAAGGCAGAAAACGGAGTGAGAGTAGACGGAAGTAGCGCAGCGTAATCGAAAGGGACACCGACTGGAATAGCCGAACGTAGACGTAGAAGACGAGGGAATAAAAAAAACAAGCAGAGCACATAGAGAGAGAGAGATATAAAGAAGACAGAGAGTCGCAAACTATAAACACAAACGCGAACAAAGAAGATGAAGAAATAAGCAAACAGTACCAAAAGAGAATATCGATGACGTGGAAAGCAATGGCAGGATCGAAAAAGGGCCGGGGGGGGGGGGGGTTGAAAAAACGCATGCATAAAAATAAACATACAAAATCTTCAGAACCAATCAGATTATAACCAGGGATCGAAAAAGTTCTGGAACTTTTCAGTAGGTTCCATTTAAAATAATGACCGCGGAACTTTTTTAAAAATGTTCTCACATTATAAGTTCTCAGAAGAACCGATAAAATAAAAGTTCTTGAAAATAAAAGTTCTAGTTGGAATGGAACTTATAAAATATAAGAATAAAAATTTCTCTACATATAACAGGAACAGATATTTTGTTCATCGATATTAAAAAAGTTCTCAATCGTTGTAACAAATACTAAATACTATTCAATGGGTGGTACTACAAGAATATTAAATAATTCTTACAGTTAAATTGATATTCTGAATGTATTATTTATATGTAATACTTACCTACGTAGATGTTTTAGAATCGTTATAATAAAAGTTCCATGAAAACAAGTTATATTAGAACGTTTATTAAAAAAGTTTTCATAAGATAAAGAAAAGTACTAAACTATTAGGTACGAGTTTTATTTAACAATATAATATCATATTCTTCAAATTGAATTGCAAAACATAAATAGTATAATAATACGTAGATGTATATTCATATATTCTATTACTGAAATATAAATACTATATATTATATTAGAGACTTTCTATGCATTTCGGTTCATGTAAGTTATAAAAAAATGTTATTTATGTATTATTCTTGATAAGATCTCTTTTCCGTTCAATACTTCTTATGAAACCATTAATTACTTATGTTATGATTTTCATACCCTTTATTAAATAAACACATGAAGAATATGATAGTATATTGTTAAATAAAACTAGTACCTAATAGTTGAGTACTTTTCTCTATCTTTTGAAAACTTTTTTAATAAATGTTCTAATGTAACTTGTTTCCATGGAACTTTTATTACATAGGTTCTAAAATATCTGTTCTATGAGAACACTTTTTAAAGAAGTTCCTGAAGTTCCTTTTGTTTCAATAAAAATTCCACAGGAACAGATATTTTCTTAATCGGAACAAATAAGTTCTAACAGAATTTTTTAAAAACGAGGGTTCGAGAACTTTTTCGATCCCTGATTATAACAATGTATATTATAACAATCAGCAAGGCAAGGGAGTGGTGGATTGTAAAGAAACAAGTAACAAAAGATACCTAGCCAATTGTCAAATCTGATAAAATGAAATTCCAGACAAAAAAAATGTTTCTGACAACATCCCTTGCCCGCTTGTTCACAAATTCAGCCGCACCCTGTATAATTCGTTTCCAAGTCTTTTGCTCGGATTCCAACGCCATCTAGGCTCGCGACTACTGACCTTAAACTAATATCGTAGGTACATGTATGAAGCTTTTAAGAACAATCATTTGCGAAAGAAACACAGACGATCCGATAACTTCGCAAATTTCAATTTTATATTTTATACCTGCTTTCATTCAAAAAGCGTTCGTTCAGGGTTTGAAGCCGTTTTATTTTTTATCGGTGACCAAAATTACATACCCCTATTTTTTTTAAGAGTCGCCTACATCAGGGAAAATGATATAGATAAAAAAGAAGCATCTGTGTAGCCCATATGCCTGTTGGTTATTGGACATTCTTGAACGTAGTCATTTGGAGACATATGAAGCAGCTTATTCACAGAAGGTCTGTTGTTAAGCTATAAGAGCTTGTTTGCATGCGGTTGATTAATCGAAATACTCTAAAAATTTCCTAATGTCCCCTCACAATGTTTCTAGTTAAATTTAAGAAGCTACGAAAACTCCAAAAAGGCCATCTAATAGGCACTGTAGGTACAGTATGTAGGGCAAACTGCACTAATGTTGGCACTGCACTAATCATTGGCACTCCTGTTTAAAAAGCCAAATATTAAGAAGTACAAGCTTAGAAAGTACTTTTTTTTCAATTTCTTATTTTTCTTTCACTACAACACTGCAAAGCCCAGTAGTTGAACTACACATTTTACATCTGACAACACCACAAAGTGAGACAAAGGCCTGAGTTTTAGGCGTTTTCTTAAAATTGTGATAAGGGGTAGGTAAATACATTTTTTCGCTTTATAATTAATTTATGGATTGAAATACAGATTTACTAAGTATTGTAGGTATTTAATAGTGAATGAAATAGTCTGTTTAAACACTTTAAACTTCGTTTTTAACTACATATGTTTTTTTATATAACTTCAAATTTTAGGGTGCCAATGATTGTACTTCTAAGCCTATTTTTGTTTTTCATTGAATATTTTTAAAATAAAAGACTTAATAGATACTCAAGATGTTTTATTTTAATGAGAAATCCATAATCATTGATAATAACTGCAAATTGAGACCATATAAAATCTTCACAAAAAAAAAATAGACTTTCTAATTGGGATTTCCGCTTAGGGTGTCAATCATTGTATAGTTTACCCTAGTATCTATCTAGTTGCTCTGAGCTACAAACGCTGAAAGATCGCGAAATTCCCGAAATCAGCGATTTTCGTCAACCGATTTTGATGAAATTTGAGGCGTGTATACAACTAACTTCAACGACCTAAGGTTTTTTTTTTTGAATTTTCATTACTGGCTCAGATAACAAAGTTGAAAAAGCGACCATCACTATATTTTTTTGCTGTTCCGACCAATTGCAATTTTTTTTAAAACGACAAAACACGTCACGTAGTAAACTAGTCCTTCTACCTTCTGAAAAAACCTCAAGTCGGTTGGAACCATTTTAAAAAAGTAATTTTATTTTAAAGGGAGTGTATTCACTTTTGCACCCTACTGTACATCACGATAAATCCGCAAAGTTTCGTATAAACATGTAATCTTTTATCAGTCAAACAGAGTGAATTTAAAAAAAAAAATTATTTATAATTTATTTTCGACCGTAATAATTAAAATATATGATTTCGGCGCACTAGTTCGGTCCTTTAAAACTATCTTGATATAAACGAAAAGAAACTTTCCTTAAAATTAGATGTGGATGTTTCGCCATTCATTTTAAAAAAAATTATTTATAATTTATTTTCGACCGTAATAATTAAAATATATGATTTCGGCGCACTAGTTCGGTCCTTTAAAATTTGAATTAAAAGTGAATTAAAAATTTGCAGAAATAAGTTTACTCTAAAAAAAATAAATACTCCAAACTTTCATGTATTTTATTCATTACTCCACTACATATATTTATTTTATTATTTCTCCTATTTTAAGTGGCATCATATATAACTTGATTTGTCAGAAAACTATGGGAATAAATTTACGACCCACTATCGGCTGGTAAACTCATTTCAGGAACAGCCCTTATTCTATTTGCACTCGGATCCCGTAAATACGGAGTGCCCCTAACCTTTCGATGCAACGTGTCTAGGATGAATGTATTGCTGGCGCCATGGAGGGCGACAGGAAGATGACGTCATCCCCTGCCCAAAAAACGTATATACACTGGCTGTTCGTTAATCATCGAGGGAAGGGAGGCGTCTAGTCGCTGTGGAACGAACGTAATGTACGTATATAATGTCCAGTGGGAGCAGAGTAGACTAAAACTATTCACAGGTCGCGATAATTTACTAATGCAGTTTCAGGGAAACAAATTGATTGGAAGTAAAAACGCGTTTACACGTGGAAGCATTAAAAGAGGATTTCAGACACTTATGTTGTATCAGAAGGCAAGCATCTGATAGTCATAGAAACCTTCGAATTCGAGAAATTATTCTATTATCAGCGGAACCATAAAGTGAGATTATTGATCACGTATTGTTAGTACACCTGAGTTTAATCATGGATCAATTTGAGAATCGTGCACGCCTCAGGCTGATTTCCAAAAATCGCACGATAAAAATTCTATTCTACGTATATTAGGTTTAGGTTTAGGTTTATTGTTTTCTTATAGATTGTTATACAAACCATAAAATAACTATAAGGTGGTTTGTAGAACAATCTGTAAGAAAACAATAAACCTAAACCTAAACCTAATATACGTAGAAGGGAAATCGTGTCCCACACGACAAAACCCACACGTGTCTGCCAATCTACTGTACCAGATTCATCTGCAACTCCACTATGTTAAATCTATTGTTATGGAAAACGGAGTTTTAAATATATTTTAATTTTATGCTTCGTTTTTCGTCTCTACGTAGCGCTGTTTAATTTTCTATTTGTATTACAACGCGGATTATATGTAGAGTTAAGAAATTTTTTTTTAAATTGATGAATAATAATTCATTTTAATTCATTGTAAGATTCTTTTGGATGTTTTTAGATTGATATTAGGAAGGCGATGTAGTTAAATTTCAAACAAGGTTTTGCTGTCTCTATATTTGATTGATTTTAATTTAAAAACGAAGAACGTCGTATTTAATTATATTATAATTATAATTGGTAATAGAATATGTTTTGAATGTGTTCATACGAGAATTCTATAGAAATTTAAATAATTAAGGAAAGAACGAGATAATGTTTTATTAGACTTTAAGCTACCCGCATGGGTCGAACAGCTGCGTTACGAAGGGTTGCTATCTTAATCCTCCCATGAATCTACTGAAAGTTCTATAAATTATGGTTATAACTGGCATTAATACGTCAGAAAGGAAAAATGTTCTGGTTAAAGATATTAATTATGACACGGTAAAGAATAAATGCATTAAAAATTATCTAAAAAAGAATGGGTGGTTAAAAAGTTATCCTTCTTAGAATTTATTATTTTGTAATCTCTAAGATCAACTCTTAAATCTCATTATACGAAATATTGCAAAAAAATACCACATGTAGCAGCATAAAGAATTAATATTTCACTTCTTTTTCAAAACCTCTTAAAGAAATTCTTTGCGAGATGGAATTTAGTACTGTGCACTATATAAAGTAGCACAAAAATCGGTGCTCCATTTCACAAATGGAAAATTTAAAAAAATTAATGTTGAACCTTTTCCACGGAGATCAAAGTTCGAAGAAGAAAGTTCTAAAAATATATCCCTATTTTCTTCGAAGAAGGAAAGAGCACCTTTTCACCACAATAAAATTTCACTAAATAATAATTTGTGACGATCCCCAAGATTTCAGATTCTGATAGATCTTGCCTTTAAATCTGTGTGGTTCTCGAAAAATAAAAGTTTATGTGAATAAACTACGGACACTCAAAGGCCTCTGAGAAAATACAGTAATACACAAATGATGAATTACCCACGTTCAATGCGTACGGACTTTCCTTCCGTTTTACTTCCCTTCAAAACGGCAACGCTTGCCCATTGAAAGTTTGCGCTTTGTCAGATGAGTGATCGGCTTTCGTTACAAATTACGGGGTGTTGGGATATATTTTTATCGAGAAATTTTCACCAGTTCATTGATGATACGAAGGTTTAATGAAAAATATAAGAACGTTTTTTCAACGTTTTTTCAACGAGTTGTCACAAGTAGCAGTTTGGCTGTCGGGCGGCCGCCGAGGGTCTCTTATTGATGCGTTATTTCGCTCACTATCGGTGCGTTCTATCACTCTCCTTGTCAAGTGGTTCAGTCGAAGACCCAGCCTAGCGTAAAGTACCATAATAAGGTGGTAAAATAGTTTTTCCTACGTTCTATACGAATCGTCGATCCTGACCAGTGCATATATACGTCATACGAGTGAGGATTAGTGTCTTCGTGGAAAAATATTGGGACTAACTTAAGAAACTATGAATGCTATAAAATATGAATCAAAGCGAATACAAATTTTTGGTAATGCTAAGGAGGACACGATTTATCAGACATGATTTTTACTATTTATTTTCAAAGTTTAGTTTCTTTTTATTGTGACATTCTCCTACTATTGTATTTTGAATTTTTTCTTTATCAACCTGCGTCAGAAATTTTGTACAGAGAGAAAGTTATCGGAAACGGTTTAATGCTATTCACCGGAACAGTTTCGAAACTCGTTCGAATGATAGAAATGGAAGAAAAGCAGTAGCGAAACTATCGGTCACAGGGTTCTGTGAATTTTCATACAGCGGCAGAGCGCAGCTTATCAAGTCGAATGAAAAATTCTAGCTATTGAAAAGTTTCGACCCCGTCGAGTTCCCATACCATCGAGCGAGCAGCGTTTGCAACGCAATTCTGCCCGTTGATTTCCATAGATATTCGTTTTCATCATATCACACAATGGGGCACAGCGGTTCCAAACGCTAAATTCACGGCTGGAACTTTTTTTCTTCTAACACAGAAGAAACGGAACTACAACGTTACAAAAGCAGCGCAAAAAGCTCCATCTGTTTCCGTCAAATCTGATACTAAATTAAGAGCGTAACAATTTCAACTTCTGGCACGATAAAAGCCTGTTTCCATTTAAATTTACGAGAAAACTTTTGAAAAACAAAATTTGTCGTGAACTCAAAGCTGGACAAATTTGTAGAGCATTAAAGAATATTAGGCAAATAGTATTTATTCCTCGATGTTATTAAACCGTTTAGAGGTTGAAATATTCTTTGAAACCTTTTTCCTTTAGAATGACATACAGTTAAAAAGGTATGGATTTCAAGCGTGGTAACCTAGAAGCCCAAACCCAATTCGCCTTTGGGGATAATATTCTTTAAGGGGGGACGCCTACCTACAGCGGTCGAAACAATGCGCTTCTTTGGGATTTTTTTCTAGAAAAACCGTTACATTTTTATTAATAAATATTCGTCTATTGTTAAGAGTACATCTAAAGGACAGTTCAGTATTTTTTGCGTTAAAGAATATTAAAAGATTTGAGAGTTATAAGCGATGACCGGGATGTACTTTTTTTTTGCGGTGACCATCGTAGCTCGTAGCAGAATCATCTGAAATTAAAAATTCGGAAGGCTTTAGATAGAGTATGAAATTATCTAGGCGCTATCGGGCCCGATTTTGGAAAAATTATTATGAGACAAAATGGCGGCGCTGCAAAGTTGAACCATCGATTTTCAACAAAAAAGTAGTTCCTTTCTTGGCCCGTAAAAAAAAACTAGGAAGAAAAAAAAGAAATCCCTCCGATAGCGCCCAGATAATTTCATACTCTATCTAAAGCCTTTCGAATTTTTCATTTCGGATGACACCGCAAAAAAAAGGACATCCCGGTCATCGCTTATAACTCTAAAATTTTTTAATATTCTTTAACGCAAAAAATACTGAACTGTCCTTTAGATGTACTCTTAACAATAGACGAATAGTTATTAATAAAAGTGTAACAGTTTTTCTAGAAAAAAATCCCAAAGAAGCGCATTGTTTCGACCGCTCTAGGTAGGCGTCCCCCCTTAATCTAATTGTATCTAGTAGCTCTTTATCCCCATTTCTTTGACATTTACTGTCGCACTGAATTTGTGCAAAATAAACTACTTAGGAATATTTATTGCACCATTCGAATCTTGAATATGTTATAACGTATCAGTACCTACTAGAAAAATTATTCTGTGATCGTTGATTAGGTATTCAATATCTATTCGATATCTTGGCCAAAATAAATTACAGAGATATTACTAGAATAAAAATGAATTCGATAGTAATCACTTTACCAAATATGTAGATATGAAAAGTATGCACACTACATGGATTAACAATTGACGCAATATTTCCAGTAATGTATTATATTTACTTCGATCAACAGAGAATATAAACAACAAACACTATTGATTTATTGTTAGCATATATTCGTAGGTACTATACATATAACATCAAGCTGGTCAATATTTCCTTCATATTTCGTATTTGTATTACAATACACTTACAATAGGGTAGATATCCTAATTACTGCCACTTTATTAATTTTACTTAATAAAAACATAACGTATAAAAAAGTGTTTAATAATAATAAGAAGAACAGTCCCAATTCAATACTATTTTTTTTTTGTTCACTATTCTTTATATTTTACGTTTTTATTAAGTAAAATAAATAAAGTGACAGGAATAGGGACACTGGCAGTAATTCGGACATCTACCTTACACTTTTGTCATATTTTTAACCATACAACATACTGGCAAATCTTATACGGAAACACCTCAGACACCTTGTATATGTGACAATGCCGATTCCACTTCAGGACACTGTTCCCACGATAGTCTTGACAATTTTTAGCTACAAATTCTATCTATCGATTCAATCGACAGCATGTCACATGTATTTCACGTTTCGTTCCAGCGTATATACTTAGGGAGAGTTTCCTCCCGTTGGCATAGTCTATCGATGGGTGGGGTTCGTTTGACGTCCACCACATGTGTTACTAATTACGCCAAGCCAGTCGTTTCGCACGGATCGAATATATAGAGATTCAAGGCTATTCTTCGACTCCCCTGTTCGTCATCGAGTCACGCGCCACCGTATCTCGATCTCACGCACGATTCACCGGTTATCGAAAGGAGAGAAACGCGGCAGGAATCCCGTGAAGTTTGTTGGAATCCGGGCGAGGAACGTAGACTCACAGTGTAATATAGGGTGGCCCGGTAATCGCGGCACAAACAAGACGGGGAGGGGGTGATTGTTCATCGCAAAATAATTCGAAAGTGCAGGACGAAGTTTTTAATTTTGAAAATCGGTCAAGTGCGCATGCACTTAGATGAGAATTGGAGAATGTAGCAGTGAATATGTTAAAAGTGCGGTTAAAATGCACCCCTGTCCAAGGATAAGTCGAAATGAAGGATAACTTTTTCCTAGTACGGGTTTGGTTTTAAGAAATTTAGTTTTCAAAATGAAATCGGTATTTAGGGGAGACCGGGGCAAAGTGAGACGAAAAAAGTTTGTTGTCGAATAAAATTTTTCCCTTTCAATAAAAATGTGTGGAAATAGATTTATAATATAATTTCAATATTACTATTGATAAATGACGAATAGCAATACTTAAAATAAACTTAAAGTATATTAAATAAAATTAAACTTGAAAAGAAAATGCCAAAACTTACCACTTTACCCTATATATGGGGTTTTCGTTTTTATATTATTTATTGTTAAAAAATACATAGATAATATTACACATATTTATACTACCGTCAAACCTCGATAACTCGAAAACCTCTACATGATGAAAATTTTCTTCATTCCCTTCCGCTCCGCTGAAAACACCTCTACAACTCGAAATAAAACTTCCACAACTCGAACTACATTTTGCATGTTAAATTATGTATTTCACCTCTACAACTCGAATTTAGACGAACTCCGACCTCTACAAGTCGAAATTTACTTCCATATATGTATTAAGTAGGAAATTTCGTAGAAAGATCTCAAGATACTATTGAGGAAAATATTTTCTCTGCATTATTCACGATTAAAAATGTTATTGATTTACAATACACTAAAAGTCTAGCACAAAGTAAAATCACTTTTTTTTTAATATGTAATAAAGAGTAATACTTCGAGCATAAAATGTGTCTTATAATTATTTTTATATATGTAGATATGTATATATTTAGTATATAAGTTGTAGGTATATTTGATTATAGGTATATAAGAAACAATTGACCTTTAAAACTTGAATTTATCTTGCTTTACAGCTTCACAAGTCGAAAAATGAACAGACGCACAAAGCCTCTATAAGTCGAATTTTCGTTTGTTGAACCTCCCTTACCCGAAAACTCGATAAGCCGAACTCCTGTAATTCGAATTACTTCTGTAATTCGAAGATTTTTATCCCTTCCCTTGACATTCGAGTTATCGAGGTTCGACTGTACTTAGAAATACACTTTTTTTCATACATAAAAATGGTAAATTTATTACCAAATTTTAAACTAGTCATTTTGACTGGTTTGGTACTTCTCTTGTTAATCAAATACACATGTTCTCATGGGAGAATTTTGAGGAACTGTATAATTTAGTATAAAACAATGTTTATTATCATTAATAGTGATACTGATATAAATTCGAAGACGAATGACCCACGAGACTATCAGCTACGTCAAAGCATTGTGATAAGTAAACAATAAAAACATTAGAAAATTTAAGAACATCGAGGACGAAAACTACCTTTGACCGATTTTCTTCTTGACGAGGATATTAAAAGCACGTAGAATACCTACCCTAAATAGAATCGGAAAAGGAACGGGATTTGAAAACCTGCTGATTGTCCTGATAAGGGAAATTCATTACTGAAATATTTCTTTAGCTAACGGCTTGTACGTATGCTCACTGTTGGACATTATTTAACGATCGTAGTAATAGATTCGAATGCATTACGAGTATTATTGTTTGACAAAGTACTACATACTCGATTCTAACAAAATAAGCTATAGACATTCAAATATTTAATAATCGTAAATACATAACAAACTTGATCCTAACATTAAATGAAAACTTTATATATTTAATTATTGAAATAAAATATTACTTATTATTTATCATTTTCCATATATAAAGTAGATCTTAAGTAGTGTTAAGTAGTTTAGATTTTCTAACTAAAATAGTTCTTAGACCGTGATTCTCATGTCAGTTCATTTCACTATAATGTGCTACAGGTTGTTACCCGTAGTAAAAAAATAAAAAAATAAAAAATAAAAACATAAAGAATTCAGAAATGTCGAAATATCATAAATTGGTGTCTTTTGTTGTATTTACTAATATTATAAATTCTGTTACATACCGACGCTATTTTATTGAAGTGCATTTATGTATTCCGTTCATTAGAGATGGAATTATTAGTTGTGCATTACCTTTTCCCATAAATAATACATACCCCAGGCTAACCTTTACGAACGTCAATTAGATTTGCGAAACAATATTGCTAATACGTCACAAAGTGAAAAATCGTAAAATCTGTCGAATATTGCATTCAAAGTGTGCGGGACGGTAAAGATGTGCGGATAGTGCCTAAGATTTCTACTGAAACTTGCCCCCATCATTCAGATTGATCTTTTTCTGCGACCTGGTAGTAGAAGTGTTGGTGTACGCGCGAAAGTGTCGTACAGACTGTATAAATTGCATTTGCCAGAGGAAATTATATCAGTCTCTCAGGGTCGACTGTAATTGCGAGGAAACTTTGTTTCATTAAAAACAACTCAATTGCTACTTCACCGTAATTACCCTACGCCGCAATCACCTTTATTTCCGGTTGCATGAACAAATACATCGTGGAAGCGATTGACTTCGAGTGCCACAAAAAGAACATTTTACATACTCACTTTCATGTACAAAGTGATCCATCACCAGAGGCAGATTCGAAAAATTGATGCTTGTTTGTGTGTGTGTGCTAATCGATTATAGTTTCATTTTTGAAAAAAAATTGCTTCGAATATTTGTTAATTATTACCAATGTTAAAGGAGCTTGACAGCCACGTTTCTCAAAAAAGCATACCACTATCTTTTATACTAAATACATACATTGAATAACTAATGATTACACATAAAACTACATGCACATAATATAGTATTACATATGCTACATATACATACGTATATAAAAGGAACCTTAATAACTAAATATTATAGCTATTTTTTTTTGTTGACTGCACCTCGCGGACATTTTCGAAACAGTGACTGAAGTATGTAAGCCTTATTGTAAATAAACGATATACAATAATATACGTATTCGCTTCTGGAAAATGTAGAAGCTTATATATTATTGAAGATATGTTATATGTATACACAAACACAAAAATTGTATTCGTATAATCTGAATTGTATAAATTATATAAACGATATATTGGTAGAGATTGAGAATCCATACAGGAAACTGTCTGCTAATAATGCCGATACAAAAAGAGTTATAATATCAAGAATATTTATGAATATAAATATGAGCAGAGGTAGTTTGTAACAAGATTCGTTAAATTGAAACACAATCAAATGCACGCGACTCGAAAAATATGTAACTAGTATTAGAAGTCATTTTTCTCATAAATGAAACCTCATGTGAAAAACATTTTACTCTGCATTTTCGAATTATTTCTTCTGATAAACACGTAGACTCATTATTCTATAGAACTGTAATTACACTTAGAATATTTCTAATAACAATAGCGATATAAAACATTTGTACTTATTATGATATAATATTAATAGTTTGTACCAGAGGGATCGAAACCTGAACATGAGTTTTCTTTCGTTTCTACTTGTTCGTTTAGTTAAAAAGGGTACGAGCAAAATTAATGATAGTTAACAATATTCTATTCGATTGTATAACGTTTTCATTGTGCATGCATCATAAGAGGAAAACATAATTCGATCAAAAGTACAGGGTGTTTAGAAGTATAGGTAGGAACTTAACTGGAAAAGAACAGTCATAAAACAAACAAACAAGTTTTGAACGTAGAAGAAGGGTGAACATAGATTGTACAATCTTCAGTTTCTGTTCTCAGTAGAAAAAACTTTTCTTAAAACATTATGATGCAATCGTGCTGCCACCCTATGTTCATGCTCATACATAACGTAAATATCCACCATGTTTGGTTTTAAACAAGACCAACCGTAAACCATTTTAATAATTAATTACCACAGCGGCTAAGGGGAAAGCAAGGAAAACACCTCCAAAGGGAATAATAAAAAATAAGGACTCATGATGACTTCCGAAAAATTACGACTGCTTGAAGTAAGTCTCTGCATTACTTAAAATATAAACAGAAACTATTACAGATTCAATATTGTTCGAAATTTCGGAATGTCAGTTATTTTATTATATTATGCATTATTCATGCATAACCATAAAAAACACTGTTGGCTAAAAAGCTGTGTCAATTTCGACTACATATTCATAGTACCCATACTTATACTCACAGGTCTCAGCACTAACACTTTAGCTACTAATAAATTCCAAACTATAGAGAATAATATTCATATCCTTTATCATTATAAAACTTGGTCATATATGTACATGTTTAAATTTCAAGCTTGGGACATAATAATAATTAATTTACTTTTATCACAATTTGGATCTAAAATATTGTATAAAACTTCAGCTTTCTATCTTAAATAAACTTTGAAACACGTGTAGCGTGTACCTTTGTAAAAAAAATGCAACATTCGAAAAATTCTACCAATTTATACGTATGATTAATATAATTATATAGAATCTACATATTTCTGTGTTCAAATAGGAATATAAAATTGAAATACGGAAGCAACAGGAATTTGAATTTTTTTAACATTTTCGTCTGAAAACGTCCTTAAATAATTTAAGTGTACAACGTAATATTACTATTATATATCATCGTGTCATAATAAACATAAATTCTATTTCTATTTATTTTTGTGTGTGAATATTTTACGAATAAATGAGGAAAAATTGGTCGCTCCTTTCTTTACGCTTTATTACTTAAACACCTTAGTAGTTTGGTTGGGTTGCAATTGTAACATAACATGATTAAATTAATAAACATTAATTCTTTGTATATCCAATAGTATATATATTGCAAATTTGACGATCTCTAATTCTGAAAGTATCGAGTAATTTATTTAAATACACCGATAAATAATTATTTCTGTCCCATAAGCGGCACTAAAAAACTGGAGATATTTTGAAAAAAAAGTTAACTAAAAAATATCGTGATGTCTATCATGCAACTCAAAAACTAAAAAATATAATAAAAGGAGCGTAGGTGTTCTTAAAGAGAACATCGTTATTAAATAAAAGGGTGATTAAACAAACGACTTCCACGGTTCGTGAAATCTTGAAGCGTAACAAGCTGCTGGGGCATGCAGACGTTATCGTGACGCCAATTTCGTCGTACTCTTCCTCTCATCCTCCCTCGCATAGTTTTCGCCAATTTTTTTATTCGCACCCGCGCCGTTCTGCGTGCCTTT
Source organism: Andrena bucephala (assembly GCA_947577245.1). Lineage (NCBI taxonomy): Eukaryota > Metazoa > Arthropoda > Insecta > Hymenoptera > Andrenidae > Andrena > Andrena bucephala. The sequence goes on from OX387715.1 coordinate 111,303,418, forward strand.
TCATTCTAGGCTTCGCTTTTGCACTTTTTTCTTTTCCTGCTCATACCGGGAGCTCCAATCCTCTTCGAGATTCATCTTTTCAAGGCACTCCTTCCTCCTTATTTTGGCTCCTCCACCCTATGTAACATACTTTATCGCACTTTGTTTTTTTTATTGACTTACAATTACACACCATACAGATCTATTAATTATTTGTCAAAAAGTTCTATCATTTGATGATGAGATATATTTATGTTTATATTAATTATAGATAGGTACATTGATCATTACTTTACATCACCGTGCTCCAGTTTCCTGGTAATTTCACAATGCTTCTTTGAATACAAGTTCTTCGATTTCTTAGTAAAATATTCTTGGAATGCTCTCGGTGCACTGTTCTCATTAATGAAATTCCTTTTCATCTAGAAAGTTCTGTAAGGGTTCCTAGTAATCTGATGTTCCTTGCTCGGATGAATACTGTAAGTGATCCAGAATTTCCCACTATGTTTCACTTATTTATATTTTGTTTCGTTTAATGAATAATATTAACAACCGAAGCGAGAAACGTAAAATAGTCTCGTCATTTTTTCCTTCTAAATATTTCCCAGTTTCTACGATAAACACTTCACTTGTTATTTAACGAAAGTCATACTTCGAAGTCATATGGTCAGACGAAACTCATCAAGTTAATATAAGACAATTTGCCGGATCCACAGTAAGTAACAAAAGAATTTACACTTTTTGCTTTTGCTTTCGCTGCTCGAAAGTAATTTGCGCGCGCAAGTTGTCGACGTCTACTGTCTTTCCAGGCTAACCTTAATGACTACAACTTATCCACTCTTTCCACAACGCTAGACGGTCATTGACGTCATTAATTGCGACGGCCATCATTGACCATGACCAGAGACAAAGAAACTGTGAAATTCACGTATACATATATTAACGTTTTGCACTTTATTGTCCATCAGTTATCGCCAAACATAGATTTTATAATAAAGACGGCATCGTCCCTTCACACGGTGTAAATGCGAAGTTAATATATCTAAAACAATATAAAGTAAAAATAGAATCACCATAAATTTTTCGAAGACTTATTTGAGACACAGTCATTTGTAAAAATTAACATCAAATTGGGTAACTTTTATTTGAACAATTAAATTAATTATACAGGTTGATTAACGTAATTTGATGATCTTAACCCTTTAAATAGTGAATAAATTAAATTAAAATTTAAAACTTTTTTTAATGTCTGGGCGTTAAAGGGTTAAATATTTGTGTTACTTCTAGACAAATTCAAATTCTTTTTTCAAAATCTTTGGGAACACCATCAGTTATTTAAATGAAATCCCATCATTTTTTGGTGGTATTTTGAGCAGATATAACTTTTAATAGGTTGGTATGCATATTACATTCATTGAACAATTATGTACGTTATGTTTATCGTATTTGACACAAAATGTTGAATACTCATTTTATTCAGTCATATTTAAATTTTTTAATGTGACATTGATTGTTTTGACCTAGTAACTCACGAGCAATTCTTCGTTTTATAGCCTTGATCTCTGATATATTTTACGTCATATGAAAAAGGGAAACCCTTAGCGAGAAAAGTGGCAGATGTCCGTGAGAAGATCACCCTAAAAGCAAATCCAATGTAAGAGCGAAACAGGGTCTTCTTTGAAGGGTGTACCAAGCATGTAAAAGATTAATCCCTACAACACTAATTTTTATGTAAAACACTAATAAGTAAGATAATAAGAAACATTCTGAAACGGTAAGTAAAACAACTTTTTGAAAACTTATAAATATTATACATTTTGCATTATACCAATTACAATTATTTTCGTAAGTTCCCAATACTTGTTACACGTTTTTACATATTTATACTCAATATACTGGCTTTGTTAATTTATGCTTAGGATAGCTGGAAACTCTAATAAAAGTAAAATTGGGACAACAAGGGGAATTTCTTCTTGCATGACCAAGTTAAGAAAATTAAAAAAAAAAATTTTGTAAAAACCCTAATGGTCTCATCTCATACGCCTACCCGTTTATCAATTTTTGAATACAGGGAAGGAGGAATTATTTTATGTCAAAAGGTATTTTAACCAGATTACGAAGAAGTGGAAGTTTGTGAAATTACTACAAACGAATTGGCATTTGACAGCTTTCCCAGGAATGAATGAACTTTGACTATAAATTGTTCACAACGCGAGAACGTTCTGGCAGTTGTGTCGTTAATTTGTGTCTCCTTGAAAGAAGACTTTTCGTTTGACAAATAATATATTCAAAATTAAAATTAACAGTGCAAGTACTCGACACTACGCTAAGAGTTCGGCAACCTCGACTGTGCAACGCAAAATTAATGCATATTCGATGATGCCACAGCAAGTGCGTGTTTATAATCCTGTTTTGCTTTGCTTTTGCTCCAAACTACTATTTCCTAATACAGTCAACTAATCTCCACTATCGCTGAAAGTATTTATTTTATACCATTATATTTTCTAAGAGTCTGAATGTTGTAGTATTCACATATTATTCCTCGAATATCAAGTATTTGCACGGGTTAAGTCTAGAAACTGGGTCACTCTCTATTCCAAGCGAAGATAAAGATAACGTATAGAAAGAAATGTTGCACGGGTCAAAGAGCTCTATCTTCCTGTGACCACCATTTTTTTCAAAAGGTAGTTTTTTTATATACGAAATACATAAACCGATTCATCTCATCGTTATCTGCATAAATCTTCAATAAATAAACGCTTTACGAGATGTTTTGCATATTACATCATAAAATTATTCTAAATTAAAGTCAGTTTATTTTTGCTGATACACCCCTAGTAGCACAAAATATTGAATGCACATACATCCGATATTAAAAAGAGTTTCAATCTCTTTTTGATATTTAAATATACATACAATATTTATTCTAGATTAAGAAGCAAATATTTTTTCTAAATATACTGGAAATATTCATTTTATATTATAAAAAAAAAAATTTCAAATATAAAGTAAATACTTATTTAATGATAGAAACAAAATATTTTTTTCCGAATGTTCGGGAAATATTCATTTTATATTATGATGAAAATATTTTTTTCAAATATAAAGTAAATATTTATTTAATGATAGACACAAAATATTTTTTTCCGAATGTTCGGGAAATATTCATTTTATATTATGATAAAAATACACTTCGTGTTATTTCCTTATTCATTTATAAAATGATCAAACATTTGTCTAAAACCCTTCTTGTGACTCCAATAGTTTTCAACACAGTATTCAATGATTGAAACTCTGCAGGGTAAAATCATCCCTTAGACTTGACCCACCGCAGCTAACAAAAACACAAAACCGTAGTCGCTCGATATTTTCCTCTTGGCGGGGGTGGTCCTACGAGTAAGTAATCGACACACATGTACAAGTTTCACAAAAGCAACTGATGCGCATTAACAATATGTTTTGCAGGCGCGTTGCGCGTATTAGCCACGCGGGTGTACCAACCCAGTACTACCAAGGGCACAAGTGCGTGTGTCACGTCGTCGACACACAGCCAAACCATTCTGTTATACGCGCCGGCGCTTCCTGCAGTTAACGACCTCGATTGCATATAAATGCTTGCTTAATGATTTCGAAGTAAGGCCGAAGACCCCGCCTAATAAAATCCTCCCTCTCTCTTCCTCTCTCCCTCCCCCAGTGTCGTTAGCCACTGCAGTCTATGAAGACTATTTTACACGAGTCACTATCAGACGTTAGTCACAGTGCTCGCAGTGGTGCAATAAAACGTGTGTAAATGGCAGGGCTGGGGAAAGTTTGAAATAGTTTGAGACAAAATACTGAAAACTGAAATATTTCCATAAGAAAATACTGTTTGAAAATACTATTTCATTTAATGCTTAAATCAACTAATATTTGAAAATACTATTTCATTAAATACTTAGATCACGAGCAAATCTTTTATTTGCACGTGGATTCGAATATAGGAAATAGGGGATCCAAAATAAGAGCTACAAATTTCGAAACCAAACAGATCGTGTTGCAAGTATTTCTAAACGCAAATATGTATGTTTACATCGTCGTCAGTCAGTCAGTCATTATTTGAAATACTAGGTGTTGCTTGAAATATTATTATTTGAACTACTATTTTCTCATATTTCAATGAAACATTCATTTCACAATAGTATGTGCACGAGTTAATATTAAAATATATATTTGAAATACTATTTCTTTATGTAACTATTATTTCAAAGAAAAGTTTATTTGTCAAATTCTGTATCACTCGAAGAAATAAAGATATTTAAAATATCTATTTTCCCCAACTCTAATAAATGCAGCAGTTTTGAATGAAAGTATGAATACGTACAATGTGGGCATGCATAAATATATTCATGGCCGAAGAAATTACAAAAATGTTGAGCACAGTTGCAGACCACAGAGACAAAACGTGATAAGACACATCTTCCGTCTTTTATTGTGGTGCAATTTCAAAGTTCAAACCGTTCTCAACATATCCCATTTTACCAAAACTATGCATTTATTTGGTTTTGAATTTAAATATTTGTTTTTGTTACCCTCTTAAACATTTTATTACAGTTATGGCCTTGGTTTTTTTTACAAAAGTTCGCAAAGCTTTTTCCCCTCTACATAATTATTTTTTCACAAGTAACCACTTCTTAGGTTACCCTTAAATGGTGAATTAACTACTTAAATTGATTAAAACCTTTCCAGTGGCTCAATATTTGATATTGAGTTTTTTGTGGAATTATCAAATTATTCCCCTGTTTCACTTGGATTCTATTTCCCTGTATACCTATTTTTTTTAAATCTTTGGACTTGAAAGGTTGCTTTCCTCCTCAACTATGTCATATTAAAGTTTTTAGTTATCGGACGACATCAAAATCAGAAAAGCAACAAAAATGGACTTATCATGTTTTTCCACTGAGATCCTCATTTGTCTCCAAACATTATTTTAAAGCATTATTTTAGCTTCGTCTTCTGAGTGGTTATCGTGTGAACCTCAATCGTCACTGGGGAAAAAGATTGAGGTTCCTATGATGAAAGACAATTCCCGGTGTTAATGAAAACGAGAAAAATTAATTTCCAGAATTTCTCGCGTGGCCACTTTTTATCTGTAAAACTCGATACAGGTACACAAAGGAATAGTATTTCCAGTCAACCGTTCAATCTAGAGCAGGGATGCTCAAAAGAGCCAAAAGACGCGCCCTGGAGCCCGTCCGCTCCCAGTCCCCACTTCTCGGTAAAAGGTCTCGTGGTGGGGAACTCTGTTATTGCAGAGACCGTATGCCCGCTACAGCTACAAGCGTACTCCCGACAGATATACATGATCCAAGGAAAACGTACGATATTTTTTACTGTATTCACAAAGTCAATTACCATAAACTGGTATTCTTTCTGTACGGAAAGTAGATTATCGATCATCAGACACTTGCGCTCCTACTAACAAGACAACTTTTCGTTTTTACCCATTTTCGGTTATTCAATGCGAAAGCAACCGTTAAATGTTAATGTGTGATTTCTTACTTTTTCCTGTATATCCTGAAAACCATAGTAGACATAAAAAAATTGTTACAATTAAAACTTAACGTATTTTTATGCTCTATAAAACTGTGCAATCGAATTGTTTCAAATTTGTAATTTAAATAAAAAATCATTCCAATAATTGAGGTCCTCTACAAATCTGCACAGTTTCAAAAAAATCGAAATATTCGGGTAACCGCACTTCCGTTGTCAGCATAAAGTTGTAGAAAAAATACGGTCAATAAATATCACTCAATTTGCATTTCAAATTGACTATATGATCGCCCTATACGGAGTATGAATATAAAATAACCTGTTCATGGTCGACATAGTTTCACTTATGGAAAGTTGGGTACATCTTTGCTGGTAGAATGGATCCCTTATGAATTGAATGACCGCCGGAAATTCGAGCCATTTCTTAGCAGAATCGTGACAGGGGATACAACATGGATTGTTTGTATTAGTTTAAACTGCAAAGAAAGTTGGGTTGGCACTGTTGGCAGCAAGAATAATCTTAAATTTAAGCTTCTTCGTGTTCTGTCGTTGGTTGAACAGACCAAATCTCGTTCATTGGGAACTAAATTCACCCAAGCTTTATACTCGACTTCGCCCGAAATTTATATTCTGATTTTATAAAAAAAAAAATTTTTATTTTTTTTTCTGTGCAAATAGCTAGGCATAATGCGCTGGGACACATTGCGTGACCCCAGAGTTTACCGTTCGAAAGATTTTAGGTGACAAACAAACACACAAACACTGTCTGCTTTATATATTAAGATGTATACATTGTTCAATCAATAAAGTTGTTGCTACCAAAACTTTAATGTTCTTCTAAAATGTCACCACAAATCCTTCAGATTGCCATTTGTTTCCAAGCTTGGGTAACTTCTTGAAAAACAAAAGCTTCAAAAGTGTAGACACATTGAAATGGACTGTATAAGTTTCACGGAAATAAATCAACTGACGATGAGAGTTGGCAAAGCGGAGAAAATTATATATACATATATATATTATTAATTATACATATTTTCTTCCAATACAATTTGCCTAAATAGGATACGGATTTATGGAATGTTGTAATATATCGCTTTTTACTTCACAATAGAATTTTACTATCAGAATGAGTATTATTGGCAACTGCTACTTGTAGTATCCATTCATAAGCTGATTTAGACCCTCTGTACCTTCTATATGCAAAATAAATATCTTTTTTCCAAAGCTGACTTACAGACTATGTTTTTCTCTCAAAATATTATATCTGAACAACAACTCTGTAGATTTTTAGCTTCTACCATTAAAATTTGTAAAACAAACAGGTATGTTAGAGTTGATCGAAAAAAAAGAGGTGTGTCAACGAAGGGTTAATGTAATTTGGAAGTAACTGTTATACATATTGTAGTCAATTCATCCGCATAGCATCGAAACCATCAAGGATATGTATTAAAACTATTTCGGATACAAGTTGAAGGGAATCAAGGGGAGGGTCTTATACAGGATGATCCTCCCGCGACTGGACTCAAAGAGATGCCGCCCGGCACTGACTAAAATATATGTCAAGTAAAATCTTTCTCTAACGTGATAAATGTTATCAGCAAAATGCTTGAAAGTTTCCAAGCTGACATTTGTAATGAGCAGTAATCATAGATTCTTCGACACTACATTTTCCCGAATTTCTCCATATTTAAGGGGAGAAGTCAGTATAAATTGCTGATTTTTTTATCAATTTTTGGGATTATTGTGCAAAGATACTAATGCGCTAATCCTTTTGGAACATTAAGGGTACTTTATTTAACATTATAACAAGAAAAAACAAATTTATGACAGTAAAATTATGATAAATACAAACGAAATAGAGCAATATCTTAAATAGGTTCTTTTTTAGAGGTGCAAAACGGCGCCGGTTGTAGCGTTTCTGGTAGTTATGTAAAACAGAACAACACAATTTTTTTTAATTTACAAAAATTGCATATATTAAAAACGGCAGCACTTCAAAAAATTATGTGTGATTTTCGCAAAAAATCTGCTCTTTATTGGTTAAAAAAAATGATTAAAATTAATAATTTGGTTAAATATTTAGGCTGTTGTTCTGTTGAATATTATAAACTAAAAGTGTGAAAAATTTGAAACTGATTGGTTAAATAGTTTGTGAGTTATCCCCGGCCACAAATTTGAAACCGTGGTGTAGAGAAAAAAGCGTTGAGGGTGCTCACTGCCCGGTGGCGCGCGACTCACAGGGCTATAATACCGATACAGAGTTAAATTTCGGCCTATAACTTTGAGAATATATTTTTGACATGTTTTAAAAGCGATTAATGGAAAATTTTTTATTTTTATTTTTCGTTCGATTTATTAGAAAGTTATTAGTTATTAGAAACAAAATATTAGAAAGTATTTCTCATAAGAGGAAGAATGTTCTTTATAGACAGATGTTTGGATGCCAGAACATTATCATGATACATACTGCTGATATAGTAAAACAATCTACTAGCGGAGATTCGACTAATGAAGTTTCAATATTAGTTCATTATTGAAGACTTGTAATTGGAAAAGATTATCAATGGAAATGATGGAATAATCCGATATATGTACTTGGTTTACCTTTCCCTGTGTTTTAAGCATGATTAATTCTCGAATAGTCCATAAATTGAACATAAATGAAAAGTTCACGGTTTCCGAGGAGAGATAATGTCATTTTCCTTATCAAACAAAGGATATACCTTTTAGGATATTATATCGCTACACATTGCACCTTAGGGAGAACCTTAACGTGATTAATGCGAATAGCTTTCAAAGGATAATTAATATTAACCTATCCCATAACGCGGCATTCACGATAAAATATTCATATACATACTAATATTAGAAGGTACAATTAAGTCCAAGTTTACCTTTGAATATTCATATTTTCATCTATTTCAAAAAACATTTTTTCTTTATAAGAATCTTGCCCGGATTAAATGTGTGTAGGGATGTAATACAGAAATATATCCCGATAGAATACAGATATACCAATTATTTTTTATACAGACTGTGTAGTAATTCGTGGTGTCTACAAACAGCCACGTGATGACGAAAACATACAAAAAACATTTATCCATTGGTCACTTAGTTTTCCAGAAAAAGTGGTTTTGAATATGACTATTTATTTTCGATAACTTTCGACAAGAAACTTCAATATTAATTAGTAGTAAGCGTGAACGGACAGCGAAAGAGTGGGACGGAGAGGAAAGAACGTAAACACTTCGCGCGACTCACTTCCTCTCTCGACTGGGAAACGATTCATACCACGGGCATTCTCCCGGGTATGACGGGCGAGTCGTTCGTGACGCTCTACGTCCACGTTCCTAACCGATCAGCTGACCGATCAAGAGACGAGAGGTGCATGGGCAATTATTCACGATGTGAGCGCAAATGCTATAAGTAAATGACAATTATTATAAAATCTTAGCCAATATCAGTGTGGTTTCAAACAATTCAAACCTTTAACGAAATGATGTGCTCCTAAATATCAAGTTATTTCAAAGGTCTTTGTATATTTCGCTGAATCACTTTGTGACGCACTGCAATCGTGTTTATTCTTATTCATGCCAGTTCAACGTACGTTTTCATATTCGTGTGTCCGTACGGTGTAAAGATCAGCGGAGTCCAAGCCGGAGTACACTATACGTCTATACGCATACCCTGTGGGTTCTCCCACTCCCGTCCGCGTTGTCAGGGATACCGCGCGACGCTAAAGAGGCGACCATGACAATATTTGCTGCGTTCAGGAAACTCAGCCGTTGTGAAGTCAACGGTGACCAGCCCGGTTCTGCTGAACGACATTTGTTTTTTGGTAATAGTGAGTAGCAGTGGATCCCGTGTGGAGTAAAAGTAGCGTACAGTAGAGTGTTCCATCATCCCCAGCATTTTTTTAAACCAGTGTAACGGTATAATAATTACTATGAATTGTACACATATATTTTGCGTAATATACATGACTTTTAAAACTACAGCAGTAATGCTTTTGTACTTTATAAGTAAATTTAGGTGTAATTCCTATAGTTATAAACTGGGTAAACACATGCATGCAGAGAGTTGGAGCGGAGCTCGGAGCTGGAGCGCGGATCACTGGAGCAATGGGGTTTTGCACGGAGCAGGAGCGGAGCCGGAAGACGGAAAATTTTTACTGCCTCAATGCTCCAAATTTTTTTGTATTAAATAATTTGAATTTTCTTCCATTTTATAAGAACAGATGAATGAAATATAATACCAATTCTCAATTTTTCATCATTGAAAAAATATTATACCGTAGGGCCGCATAGCCCGTTGTTAAGGAGGCATAGTACTGTCTTTGCCCGAAAATTAAGCATTCTTTATGAATTTTTTTCTATATGAAGATGAAAAACTAGGAAGATTGTGTTTGTTGCAAATGGAAGATGACTGTTTGACAGTACTAAAAGAATTTTTATTTAAAAAAAGCAGCTGGAGAGGAGCAGGAGCGAAGGAAATAGTAGTTCGGATAATTGACGCTCTACAGTAGTTTATTTCCGCCATAAAACCGCTCACTAAACGTGTTGAGAAGTTTGCAAGTGAGCGGTTGCGTTCAGACTAAAATTTCTCAACGGTTGCTCAACGGTTGAGTCTGCTGAACGCAGCCACTGTGTGGGGAAAGAACAGTTGGAGGAGGAAGCAAGCGCGCGAGGGGCCCCTACACTGGACAGTGCTATGTTGATTGTAGATATTCAGTCACTGAACCGTGCCTAAGTACGACGAGTAGTCGATAAAACTGTCGATAATCCCAAACAATGAACATGAAAAAGATGCACATAAAAAAGTACCTATATGCCTTGCAAGTTGTGTATGAAAGACATAAACGTTACTTTTACTATGTATATACTGACATTATTATTAAAATTTACCGAACGAATATAATGACCGTAAGAAACTGTTTGTATCGCGTTTCAAATTGGCGTAATGGAAATTACTGCAGACGATTAGCAATGCTTTGAGCGCTCATTATATTTTGCGAATTAATATTTAAAAGCTGCGGCTGAAGCGAACCAAGTAATCGAAGAATTTTCTTAAAAACTAAGTTTATGAGAGGTGACTAATGATGAGTAACCATCGCCACTGATTTGTCTTAGTGGTAGAAAATTGATTACCTTCTGAATGGAACTTAATAGTGTGCGTGCGTGTGTGTGTAAGAAGTGGATGTTGCACAATAATGGTTCTCGGAACAGATAAATAACAAACATCTGAGAACACTCTTGTAGTTACTGTAAAATAAAAAGTGGCGTACAAACAAGATCATGTTATGTACATATATTCTGGGGTACCTAGGAGGGGAATCATCCATCAGGAATGACTTCTATCTAGACAGAATATCACAGAATATTGTTAATTAAGGGGGGAGGCCTACCTAGAAGGGTCAAAACATGCTTCTTTGGGAATTTTTTCTAGAAAAACCGATATACTTTTATTTTTACATTAGTATATTGAAAAGAGTACATCTTACGGATATTTCAGCATTTTTTTTGGTAAAAAGTATTGAAAGGTTTGTGAGTTATAGGCGATGCCTGAGACATCCTTTTTTTAGGCACTTTGCGGAGACAACCGTAGCTCGGTGTAGGATCATCCAAAATTGAAAATTCGATTTTTTTTTAGATAATATATGAAATTATTTAGGTGCTGTCAGACCCGATTTTGGAAAAAATTTTTTAAGACAAAATTACGGCTGTGCAAATTTGAAGCATCGATATTTGGCAAAAAATCGCTCGTTTTTCGAGTGTAAAAAAATCTAAGCAAAAAAAAAGAGAAAACTCGCGATAGCGCTTAGATTTAACAGTAAAATAAGCCTGCAAAATCTCGAGTAAATCGGTTCATTCATTTTCACCGACTTGGAAAACATGATTTTGAGGTAAACGCGTTTAAAGTTTTGGATCTGAGCGCTATACCGAGGTACACCTACCTACTTACACGCGTATAACTTTGTCAATTTTAGTCGGAGTAACTTGACACTTTCAGGGAATATTTTCAAGATGTGATTCAAAAAAATATAAAATCGAAAAATCGATTTTTCGAAAATTTCTAGTTAGGCCTCTTCCCTTAAGCCTGTCGTTACACTGTGTGCCGTGAACCGTGTTGCTCTGTAAATCAAACGCGTCAAGCCGGAAATCAGATGCGTTCTCCGGAGTTCCCAGTGTTCTCCTATCGCGTGATTGGTGGCCACCGTGGTGTTTTAGTGGGTAAAAAAACCACATCACATGCCACCCTCTCGGGGGCGGAGGTGCCAGAGTGAGTCACTTTTGGAAATTTCACAACGAGAAAAAAGTAAGCCACCAGAAAAGGCATCATCTTACGATGTGATAACGCTAATTATTAGGGGATGTTCTATTGCTTTCCCCATAACCCTCAGACATCATCTTCTTCTGTATAAGTGCCTGGGTAATTATGTACGCTGAAAACATTCAACGATACACAGTCAATAAAAACTGCATTTGATACGTGTACCTATTAATTAATTCAAAACACTAAGCCGTGTCTAAAAAAAAAACATTTCTTTTAAACCGAGCATTATTCCAAGCATTTAGATTTTATATCGAATTAAATGGCAACATAATACGGTACAGACCATTTTTACACGCAGTGGGATGATATTGGATTGCAGAAGTTAAGAATACTGAAGATGAGTCCATCGAATAAAATTCACCTTTTTCTTCCCCTCTCACACGTCGTACACAAAAAGATAACTCGGTCAAACTTTCGGGGGACATGAAAAAGCACAAAGTAGCGCGAATCATTGGGTCCGGAAAAAATTAAAAAATGTACGGCGACCGAGTAAAGTTTGCTTAGAAAGGAACGGAACAGGATTTATGTTTTCTCACTGTCAAATACGACTGCATCTTGGACTGTGCTTCGAAAAATATCATACATGCCAGAAATAATAGATACTGTTATTCGTGATTTGTAATTTTTATGTGTACAATAAATACTGAAAGCTGTTCACGCACTCTCTGTCAGATATTCATTCCTCGTAAGTAGGCACTGCAACCGCTGCGCTGGCACTGCTTTGAACAGTTGAAATCTTGCCAGCGTATAAAATATTAAATACAGTGGCGGACGAAAGAAAGTTTACGACTCTTAAAATCGCATAACTTTTTTAAAATTGGCCCAAACTACTTCAGTTTTTTTTTAGAAGCTACTAAGGTAAATGGCCCAGTGGTGAAACAGTTAAGGAAGCAGTTGAGATAATTGCAATTTATTTTATATTTAAATAGTATGAAATTATAACTAAATATAATTATTCGAAAGCGTAAAATTTCTATTTTCAGATAACGTAACAAGAATCTACAATTGTTAAAGGAAAAGTTTTAAATTAATTAAAACATGAAACTGTTCATATGGCCCATTAATTAAATGAAATTCATAGCGTGTCCCAGTCATTAATTATCAGTGTCCCAATTATTGTATATATATTTAATTTAACTATTTCTATCAGTTAATGAAAAGAAATCAATATGGTAATATTTTGGGGTAATAAAAACATTTTATTTATAATAAATTTGTGTTAAATTTTCGGCATGAAAAAATGATTCAAAGTATATTATAAAATTTTAGGTTATGTTAATATTGTGACGAGTTTAAGATTAATTATCCTAATAATTCTTAAACAGTATTATATTTTTGTCTAGTTATTATTAACGTAAATATATAGGATACAAAAAAATACCTATATTGGTACAACAAACGTTAATAATTTTGAAACTTCACTGAATACTGGCGTCTGTGCCAGTGTTTACATAACCGTTAAACACGCGTTTAATAACTGGTCTGTGTCATGTTATCGTGTACTAGTGGATAAACGCAACAATTTCAATATTAAAAATAAAAAATTATTAAGAGATCCAATTAATTGTCAATTCTTCAATATATAATAAATCCAAAACAACTGTACTATTTCAAAAATTATAAAATAATAATTAATTACAACCTTAACAAAAATATTCTCTCGCTTGCTTGAGCCTAGTAGGTAAGAAGCGAGATTGAAATTGTTGAAGCTTTACTGTACAATAATATTTTTGCATGATATAACTATTCAGTTATGTAAGCTTATAATTGTATCTATATAAAGCTAATACATTTTGCAATTATATTTCGAACAGTTTAAACGTTGCAAATTAGTAAAACTGTTATAATTAATACAATTTCTTCTCAATTTTTAATTATTGGGCCTTGTTTAAGGACTGGGCCATTTACCTTAGGATTAGTTTGCTAAGTGCCGTGTCTCGTTGTTTTGAAAAAAAATGCACTTGGTCTGAATAGCAAACAAAAATAGTAAATGTCATTTTTCAAACTATTTTTTATGAGCCTGTAATGAAAATTCAAAATACCCGTTTGTAGATTGAAGTAAGTTGTATACATGCTGAAAATTTCATAAAAATCGGTTGACGTTGCTCTGAGTTATAAACGCTTAAAGGTCGCAGAATAATGTCGAAAATCGCGAAATTCTCGGAAATCAGCGATTTTCGACCTTATTCTGCGACTTTTAAGCGCTTATAGCTCAGAGAACGTTAACCGATTTTGATGAAATTTTAGGCATGTATACAACTTACTTCAATCTACAAACGGGTTTTTTGAATTTTCATTACAGGCTCACAAAAAAAAGTTTAAAAAATGACATTTACTATTTTTGTTTGCTGTTCCGACCAAGTGCATTTTTTTCAAAACGACGAAACACGTCACTTAGCAAACTAATCCTAGTAGCTCCTCAAAAAAACTCAAGTCGTTTGGACCAATTTTAAAAAAGTTATGCGATTTTAAAAGTTGTAAACTTTCTTTCCTCCGCCATTGTACATTCCTTTGTGTGTTTCTTTTCGTAATAAAGTTCGCAGAAACATAAGCCTTTTCAAATGATCTGATAACTAGGAATTAGCAATATTAGTTTCCATTTGGATTCGAAATTAATTGATGTCCATTCATTTCTACCAATAGTTACACATACAATAACAATAATTATTTAAAAATGCACAGTATACTTTATTGACAAAAGTAGGGGTAACTCTAACGAACACACGACATTGTTTCATAAATTTATTGTATGTAGCATAAATTTATTGTTGTTAAAAAAGCACATCCTATGCTATCACTGTCATATTTCATGTGGTTCGAGATTCAAGAGCAAACTACAGTCTTCCAGACGTAGTAACCTTCAACTGCTTGAATGTTACTTAGACCGTTTGTAGAAAACTTTGCGAGAACAATTTCCGGGGTAAAGGAGAGAATCGTTTCGCGTGAAAGAGGGTCGTGACGACGCAGGCGCCACGTCTCCGAGAACGTTGTCGATATACACGCGACTCTCGCACGCGGAATCGACCGTGGTTCTTAGTCATCGCGCCACACATGTGCAAATCGGTTCTGTTCGTGACACGCGCTTGAAATAATATTGCGTGCAGCGAGAGACGCGTAAACTGGAACATGGAGCGCCCATTAAAGCCGCGCGCGCGGCAGGCACGTTTAAATTGGGCACACATTATGGATATAATTAATATTACCTACTATGGTTAAAGAAAATTGAAATTCGTAATTAAAAATAATCATCAATGGAAATGCGCAGGGATATTAAAATAAGCAACTAATTAATTAGAAACTTCTTTTAATTTCTTGCTTCATAGCAAAACTATTTTTGCAGCACGCGGAATCAATCGCGCTGCAAATATAATTTTATAATAGTGTTCATTCATTACCCGTAAGTGTTCATTTATTGGTGTTTCTTCCTTGTGTTTTAACCATGATTCATTCTCGCATAGTCCTACATAATAGTATGTTTTAATCGAGATGAATCGGCTTCCTTGAATAATATTTTTTTTTAAATAAGCTTCTCTGCAAATTGTCAATGAAATATAAATCACATGTACAGATTTGTTTCGAAAGAAGATATCGGTTTGGGACCGAACGTCACTTTCTTCCAGGACAGGGAGTCCTTTAGGCTTATCTTATTGCCTTATCGCGTAGAATGATAGAAACTGCGAATGAGCGAGAAGGCCACTCGGCTTCCCATTCGCCGCGGCAACAACAAAAGAAGTGGAGGAGATAGTGATCGCCTTATTTCGAGCCAGGAACCCCCGCCCTTCTTTCGAAA
Organism: Andrena bucephala; assembly: GCA_947577245.1. Classification (NCBI taxonomy): domain Eukaryota; kingdom Metazoa; phylum Arthropoda; class Insecta; order Hymenoptera; family Andrenidae; genus Andrena; species Andrena bucephala. The sequence continues at coordinate 111,319,049 of OX387715.1, forward strand.
TCCTACTGTACTATATATATGATAGAAGCGACACGTGTCAGAAGAAAATACCAATAATACTTCACCAGACTCTATTCTTTCTCCCTTCCTAGTTCCTATACAGTGTGTTTCATTTAACTGGATACGCTGGAATACTTCGAATAAAATAAGTAACTTTTGTTTTGAATTTTTTTTCAATATCTTACCTATTGCGAGTTACAAAATAAAATCGAAAAATAGCCCAATCTTCAGGGGTTAATTTCACCCCTTTAGAATGAATTTAGGCAGCAAACAAAATTGTGTTGTAATCGGGAGGAAATCCCCTACATATCCACAAAGTTTCAGAATTTTTTAAATTTCCGGGTTCGGGATCTTCCCTTGTTAGTTATACAGAAATCTACCAACCCTCAATGATCTGAAACTGAGTAAAACAAGTTTGAAGATTTTAATTCTTAAAGAAAACTAGTTTTATTTTTATTGAGTATATTTTATTTCTTGTTATTGTTTTACAATATTTTTTAATAGTAAGTATAATTAACATTGTTTTAACATTTCTGTAACTTTTGTTTTTTGAGTCTATAATGGAATAATTGTATAATGTAAGAGTTGTCCTATGGATTGGTAATTTTTGACAAAATAAATAACTAATTTTTTAACTAATTTTTTATTACTTTGAGGGTTGGTAACTTTCTGCATAACTAGGCCCAATTATCCTAAGAAGTTTCTCAACATTCTTCGTGTTCTTGAAGGATTCATTCAGTAAGCTGGGGAGCTTGGTCTGGTTTCGGATGGTTTCAGTTTCTCTACAGTGTTTGATAGTTAAAGGACATTTGCACGTGTCGTAGTGAGGTGGAAGGGTTTTGTTTCGGAGGACTTCATGCGTCATTCTCCTGTGACCTACCAGTATCCTGTTTATAATGACTTGGTTTCTCCTATTGAAGGTTTTCCCCACAAAGTTTTGGAAGAATTGTCCATAATATTGTTCACCTTTCGTGGTTCCTCAAAGCTCCACTTGTAGTTCCATTTCTGTTTGATGCGAATTGTTATAGTCTTTTTGATATTCTGGTACGATTTTGGTACTGATCAGCGGTTTCATAACCCGACATTACTTGGTGAGATGGTATCCATGATATAGTAATTTGCATCACATTATTGTACAATAGAATCAACGAAGAAGACACAATATCGTAAAGATATGTTCCCTGCAGGCTTTCATACGTTACAGGGATTTACGAGAGCCTACTTGGAATTGAGTACCTTATAGATCTGCGAAGATGCAGCAAGTGCAAGTAATATGGCAACCACCTAGGTGGATAGGGCAACCACGTAGGTGTAGCGAGTAAAGCCATGAATTTAATGCGATCTGTGGGTATAATTTATATTAACATCACAGACTTTTAATCTCGCATAGCATACAATTTGAAAGAAAATACTTTTATAAATTTGAAATTCTATAGGGTCTTCTCGTCCCATATAAAAATTTAAGCATTTTTACTTAAAATTTAAGTTAATAATTTAAATTAGAGACAGTAAATATTTCATCAACTCGTTCATACAAGCCTCCAATAAAAAGACTAATTATTATGCTACCTTTGTACAGTCAATATACTGCAGCCATTTAAAATAATTCATCGGGCAGAGCAGACTTTAAATTATTAAACAAAAAGACATGTTTTTGATAAACAGGTGAATATTTTTATTTGCCGAGTTCCTTTAACTTATTTTTATATAAAAACAATTTTAACTAAATAAATTACTAATTCTATCATTATAACTATACATAAATTTATTTATATATAATTTATTTTTAAAAATTACATTTATTAAATAACTAAATATATACGTTTATTAAATAACTAAATATATGAATTAAATTCATTTAAAAAAAAACCAGATATCAATAAAATCGAATAACATTTAATTTCTAATTATAAATTTCTAATTATTATTCAACATAAAAAATAATTTATAATTAGCTCTTTTAATTTCGAGCAGTGAATTCTTACAGTGAATAAGAGATTTCCATTGCCAATTTGTTTTCTATTGCGAAACCAAAAGTTTAATGCTTGTGTGTTGCTGAGATAATTCAAATAACATGTCAATATTGTCAAGTTTGACTGTGCGCGATAAAAAATTATGAGCATTTGTGACATTAATGCGAAAAGTGTGGTTTTTGCGTTTGGTGATAGCAGAAGTTGAGATTTAATTGTGCTGTGGAATTTCTGATTGTAAATACAGTTTTGTCCATTTTTAAACCTCGATTTCTATAATATCGTGATAACACAGCAGAAAATTTAGAGGCAAATCAACAATAGACATAGAGACTATTAATCGAAGGATCAGTGTTCATATTTTTAATTCTGTCTTACAGCCCTCTCAATTTTCACATATTAAATGACCACCATAAGACTTTCATATTGTTGGTCTGTTTTATTATAACGTTGGCAAAATATTGGGTAATGTAACCTGCATGTTTGACCTATATCGACTATAGAAGGCCAGATAATAACCACTGTAGAATTTAAGTACGATAATCAATCAATCGACGCGCCCTTTACCTTCCCCTGTAGACTAACACTGTTTAGAAAAAGCAATATTTAATGCCCGGAAAGTGATACAGCTGACAAAATCTATACTAATCCCCCGTGAGCTAGAATATAGCTGAAATTAAATCCGCAACATGGGGTCCATTACCTTTGAAAGGTCCGCAGATATGTATCTCGTCGTCATTTCGCTGATTTCGAATTGGTTTAAAAAATACAGGGTTTTGAATTTTGCGATGTTTGCCGATTTTGGTGAAAGTGGGCTGTACTTACGAATTTTTATCTCAGATACTATTTATTGTATTTACTTCGCCCCTTTTTTATTTTAATCGAGAAGGGTCGGCCTTCTTGAACAAAATTTTTTTAGGGTGAAGTATCAGTTTTGAAACAACGAAAATTATTCAACAACTTCTTATTTTGCCAATTTCGGCTCGAGGTCCAGTTTTCAAAAATATGAAAAAAATACGCTTTCTATTAAATAAGCCTACCCCTAGGGTTGTGCGTCTCATATTGACGTCGACGACGAATCTTTATCGTAAGGTGGAACCGATTCTGAGACCCATCGCTCGCCGAAGACTAGCTTTTGAGGGAGAGAGAGAGAGAAAGTGAAGAGTGAGTCGCGGAGACTCAATACTCTGCGCCCGACGCTTCTCGCTGGCTTTCGTTCCGCTCACTCACTGTTCCTGTTCCCTCTTTCCTCGGCAGCGACATGAAAAGCGAGCTTCCGCCACGCGATTGCGGGCCTCAGGAAGTGGTGAGGATACCGACGCATTTTTGTCTTCAGGTGCAATGCGATGCTATACTGTAATACCAAAAAAGTACATTGAACACGTCCCTAGGTGATTGACTTGCTACCGAAACATTCACTGTCAATGGCGTTAAGGACCTGAGCCCCTGCTGCTTTTACGGAGTCACTACATCTTGACGAGTTTGATTGCCCATAAAAAATTCTGAAAAATGGTAATGAAACTCGCGCGCCACATCAGAATACCCATCCGCAGTATTGTGTGCACAAGTATTGGCACACGGCTCTTTTTCGCCCGCAGTGACTGCTGGTTTTTTTTAACTAATGAAAGTTTATTGATACAAAAATTATCTTTTATATTACTTCCTGGAATGCATAAAAGGGCAGGGGTGAAATGTTTATGTCAGGATGTTTATATTGATAGCGTGACCAAACGATAGAATCCGGGTGCTTGACGAATCTCTTCCTCGATGATTCATTCTGCTGCATCGTATCAAAGCATAAAGACGTTGCCTTCCGAGTGTCTTAAATAAATCAAAATTTAAAACTACTAATGTGTTTTAGCATCCATGGCCTAATTTACAATAGTAATGTGTGCAAAATGCCATTCATTTGATTTTTCAACGATTTTATTCAGCTTCGATCCTCTGTTTGTTTGTTTGTTTGTTTGTTTGATGTATGTTTTTATGTATGGTTCAAATCTGGCAACTCAAATTTAACCCACTTACAACTATCCAATTGTCTTGAAACTTTGCAGGCGTGCGTAGTTTGGATGACAATACAATTTAAAAAAAAAAAAAAATGAGCCCCGAGCTGGTGAAAATATTACCCAATCATCAATAAATATAACCGATAACCACAAATCCAAACGACTTGAAATTAGCCACTCGCGTTCTTTGCTAAAACGACAAAAAACCGCTGCGTTCGAATAAAAGATATGTATTTGTAAAGAAGTCTGAGCTGTGAAATGTAAATCCACAAACACTAAAAACTAGAAAATAAAAAATATATAAAAAAATTTTTTTATGTTAAACGATTTTATTAAAAATGCACTAATAAGTAATAAATAATTATTTTCTTATACTACAATTTCGATGGTATTTTATCACTTTAAATAAAATCGTGGAGCAGGATATGTCACAACAAATCCATTTCGACACTTCATTCTGTATTAAATTGATTCATATTCTGTTATGACATATCCTGCTCCACGATTTTATTTCAAGTGAAAAAATACCATCGAAATTGTAGTATAAGAAAATAATTATTTTTTACTTTTTAGTGCATTTTTAATAAAATCGTTTAACATAAAAAAAATTTTTTACATATTTTTTTTTTATATTTCTTCATGTTACGTTAGGTTTGGAAGGTTTACTATTTTTTTCAAAAGCAACATATGGGGAACCTGTACAAAACCGTATACCATACTTATTCCTGAAAATAAATTAAAGACGCCCACGCGCATTTGGCAATTGTTTTCCGCTATATTGAACTGTTAGTCAACAGAGATTCGTGGCGAAATACCTACATTCCAGCGAATTATTTTTATTCTGTTTCTAAGTTCTCTGATCTTATTTTCGACTGATTTTAACTGGCCTATATAGTGTTTTGGTAATTAAAATGTAAATTACATGAAGATATATTAACAGTACCTGTTTCTATTATATTTTGAAAATCGTGGCCGATTGTTGTCATTTTCATATTTAGCTGTAACCAAAAGTGTAGGTGCTTACGCCTTGGGGCACAATCGTGCGGGGTAAAACCGTACCCCGCTATTTCAAGCCACAAGAAGAAGAAAACATCTACTCTGAATATAGAACAATCCAAAAGAGCTAAAAACCAAAAATTGACGGACAAAAAATGCAAACCAAAGAAACGTAGAGAAAATAACGTTGGAAATAATTTTGTGTATACACGATGAGCCACCCAAGACAAGCCACCCGAATAACTTCTATAATTTTTTAGATAGGAAGAAATTTTTTAGACAAAAGTTGTTTGGTCCGGAGGGGCTCATTACGTCGTGGCAAAATCCTATAGTGCATATGGTTTTGCCCACCCTATGGGGCAAAATCAGAAAAAGAACAGGTTTTGTTTTATTGTTAAATTAAGTAGCCTGTTTGGACTTTTCAATTATATTTTTCTTATTTCGTGTTGTTTATGAAAACATTTAATAAATACTGTTTTCATTACCCAATTTGTTTTATAATTTGAAAAGTTATGGACCTAGAACCTTAAGCCCTACTTAGTAGCATTTTTGGTTGGCCAACGGTAGCCAACAGTTGGCAATTAGTTGGGATATAGTTAGTGTTTTACCTACAAATTCCCAACATAGGGCCTACGGCAAAAAACTTACAACAGTTTGCCAACGAATATTCAATGTTGGGCCTACAATTATAATGGTTGGATAATTAACAAAAAGTTACGACAGTTTGCCAACGAATATTCAATGTTAGACCTACAATTATTATAGTTGGTTAATTAACAAAAAGTTACGACAGTTTGCCTACAAATATTCAATGTTGGGCCTGCAATTACTATGGTTGGTTAATTAAAAAAAAATTTACAATGATGATTAAATGTCGTCTTACAAACGACAAAAAATTTGCTACGTCCAAAAACCTGTTATTATATTCCAAGTTGTGATTTTTCTTTTCTTATTTATAAATACGTAATGAGGACGTCTGTCTTGAGACGAATGTGAAATTTTAAGGAATGAGTCTAAAGGTCGAATGATGCTATTTTGTAGAATATTTCGCGTCACTGCGCAGTTTTTATAAACAATTAATATTAGTTATGTAACTAGAAATTAGAATTGTCTACAAGGAAATGTGTTGGGTAAGTGGGAACAGCGGTTGCTTCGTAAGCGGAAAGTTTGGGTTCCGATGTTTCTCACCCCGAATTTTTTTTCCTAAGACGTGTTTACAACCTGAAAAAGACGCGTTTACAACGTCTTTAAACGTTCTTCAAGATGCCTTCTGGACGTCTGTACGACGTCTTTTGGAAAGAAACTGTTGGACTTATGGAAAGAGACCTTCAGTTGGGCCTATGGAAAGAAATCTTCAATTGGGCCTGCGTTGGTTACAATCGTTGGCCCATTTAAAAATAGCGCGACACTTCAACAGTTGGCCAACGGATATCACGTCATTGGCCCAACAAAGTCCCAGCAAATAAATGCTACTAGGGAGTATACGGTTTTGGACAGGTTTCCTCTACATCATTCTTAAAAACAAAACACCTAATGAATTCTTATTTCATAAGAAATCAAGAGAAATAGTCGAACAAAGTACAACTAAATCTTGTTACCGCAGTAACTGGTATTTACGATCGTATCTACATATGTAAGTACATTTCAGGTTATAACCTGCGTTCGACCGCCGCTGTCGTATTCCTCCTGCACCCTTTCACTGTAAATACAGTCCCCAATATATTTTTGTGTCCATCACAATTCTCACGGTTTGTCAGTTCCAACTTCCCTTACTCCCAAATACAGTTTGAACCGTCTGAGCGGCACACGAAGGGACCGCGTCGCGCTTCCCGTAGGCAGTTCCCATTACCTCCGCGTACCCCTCAGGCGCCCAAAACTGTTGTTCAGTTTTATTCGTCTTATTCGTCAGGCTTACCTATTCGTTTAAAATTCAGTCAAATTTCACGAAAACGAAGCGCGATATCAAGAAATTTGATTCTGTACTTTTGACTTAGTTTTTCATGTAGAATCACTCCTCACAGTTTCTGACACCTGTTGCTGAAAACTCTATATAGGATAAGGCATCTGAAGCAGGCCACGTGAATAACTTGCCTGCTTTAGGCGATAGAATAAAATAGCATCAAAGTAATCTTGCTCAGTCTCAAGGGGGATATAATCTGATGTCAAGATTTATTTCTTTGGGGATTGCCCAAATGCCAGCCGTCATACTGACTGTTGCAACCTAGCAAGGAATGAGCAACCATTCAGTGACCGAATGTTAAAGAAATATATACAGGGTGTGGAGGGAAATTGTACTACCGAGGAAAAATAATTTTTCGTGAAAATATAGAATACAACTTTCGTTTTTGAAACAATTAATATTGAAAATTTGAATGGATCATGATTTGTATTCTGTTATTTCTACTACCTCCACGTCGATATAAATTGGTAAAGGGTACACAACGATAGAAAATATGTGCTTTTTAAAAAACTCATGTCGCGACGTAATAAATTATAAAAAATGATGGCCTGGCAAGCGCAAAAACAACCACCACCTTTTGCTTTCAATATTGCCGCTCTGCTTTCAGATACCATTTTATGTTTATGGTCGTATCAAATTTATCTGAATGTTCTGCTAAAAAATGTGTAGAAGAATTTATTCATTTTTAATATCAAATAGCAATATTCGAAGTTACACTTTTGATCCTCAATTTGACGCTGATCCCAACGTTGAATTGGTTAAAAAAAAAAATAGCAACAGATTCATTGAAGTCCTTTCAGTAAAGCAAGCATTCCAAAAAGATGAAACGATTTCGGGAACCTTGTTTTAAAAAATCAAGTTGACCGTAGTAGCAACCGTAACAACTCGACAATTCGCACCTCAGTGTTTATACAGTAATGTGGGGAAATTAATATTGTTTTCTTCATTCTTCTAAAATTTATACACTTGATATTATACGTCTTCATATTATATTTTATGAATGCCCGATTTTTTAAACCTCAAATGTAATAACAAGTATTTCTGTCAAACGTTCGATACTCGTTACATCTTCGGTGACAAGATGATTAATTTGCCTTTATTAGATCATTTCCGGACAAGAATTTTTCAATCTATTTATTTCTATTTTTAATAAAATGTATTACTGATTAGTATAAAAAAGTATTGATATTGTAAAACAGTTATTTACCTACGTATATGTATATTGTGACTGGATCACAGAATTCTCAGAATTATGTCGTGTTTGATTTCATTTTCATCAAGAAAATCTAGCAACTACATTGGAAAACTTCTCATTAACTTGAAAAAAAAATGTAATATTAATTTTTTTGGGCGAAGAGTTGTCAGACATTTCAAGGTAACCTCTATTTTTTTAAATACCATACTCACCTTTTTTATCCCTAGTAAAATAACGGGCGTTTAGACGGTTCCAAAGTCATTCAACATTAAATAATGGAATAAAAGGACGGCCCTTGTGTCAGAATTGCTCGAAGCCCGTACACTTCTTATTACTTCCGGACTGATTACAACATACACTGCAATGATCGAATTATTTTCTTTTAGTAAACGTCTTGTGGAGGATGGGATGAAATTAAGACTTTCTGACGGTGGAAATATCGCGTTTGAATCATCGAACGACAGTGCGTCATTTTCCTGTTCCGGCGAATGGTAAAGGGACAATGTCACGTAGCCAATGATGCACAAAGAAATGCAAAACGTGACTGAAGAAGGTGAAATCCGATATTGCTTTGTTTAGGAATCGCTACACGGATAGTACACTCATTTTATCCGAGAGTCTAAAGAATGATATGAAAGAAAGAAATATAACGAGCTTTTGTTTGAGAATGGCTAATATTTTACTTTAATAGAACGTTTTGTATTTGACTACGCTACGTATTTTATTTGTTTTATTTTTATATAACGATGACGGTTACGTACTTAAGCTCACTTCAGAATTTCAGAGTTCTATAATTGACGTCCATTAACAAGGGAATATATGTACATATTGGCAACGAAATTCTGCTTTTATTTAAACTTGTAGATACATTTCCCTTTGTAGTAGGGGCGTGAAATATTCCTTCGCCCGCCTTCCTATAGTTAGCTCCAAAACTATTTGTCTAATGTCTAATCGAAAAACGTTACAGGCAAAACTTGTTCTATTTTCAATGTAATTTTTGTCTTGAAATTTCTTTTCTATCTCTTACACTTCGCGAGTTATAACACAAAATTGGAAAATAGCCGAATTTTCAGGGGTTAATTTCACCCCCTTCGAGTGACTTTGGGTAGCAAACAAAAATTGCGTTGTAATCAGGAGAAAATCCGCTACACATTCACAAAGTTTCAGACATTTTTGAATTTTCGGGTTCGGGATATTCCCTTGTGAGTCAAGGCAGTGTTGGATTAACCAATAAGCAAAGTAAGCGCGTTCTTAGGGCATCGGGAAAAAGGTGGACACCATAGAAGTTTTCTGAATTTTAAAATCTAACCTTTGTTGGAAACACGTTTTCGTCAAATTAGCGGACATGCCTAAGAAATAGTGCATTGCGTTGAATTGATCACCCTTTATAAGGGGGCCTCAAAATCTTTTAAGGGCTTAGGGTCATGATACGCTTTCCTACCTGCTGTAGGCAGGGCGCATCATGCAATTTGAAAGAAAGAAATTATCATCTGAAAAACTATTACAGCAATGAGATTAAATCAAAAAGTAGTTTCAGGAATACATGTCTGTGTATTTATTAAATGTAGAAAAAAGGCACAAAAGAACGCAGTAGTAGCTAGAATAGCACGATCTACCCACCAAACCTGGGTTAGATCTGAATAGGGCCGCCAAAAACCGATGACGGAGAGTTAACCCTTAGTATCAAGATTTTTTTATTTTTCTCAGAAAACAATTCTTATCGGTGCATTTTTGTCCACGCTTCATCGTAAAAATAAGCAAAAAATTCCTAGTGTAACAATTTTTTATATAAATGAAAAAATATGGATATAAGACCAGTGTTACATCATGCATAAATGTGCCTATGTATTATAATGTTAAACCAATGCTTGGTTTGCAGATTGTTACACTAGTATTACATAATTACTATACCTGACATCAAATTTATTCGAAAAGGAAAACCGAAATAACTGAGAGAAAAAATAGCATTTACCTGGTACTTTCAGTGGTCCTCGCGAAACTAAGAATTGTGATCGATAATACGAGACAGTGGTCGCAGTAGAATTTCTACGGATGTGTTTCTGTCCTAAGGACATTTGTTACATATGGTAATAGTAAAGAGACGCTTTAAAATTCATTAAAAAGACCCCAAGCGGCAAGCACGATTTTTCCAATTCGTGTAACACGGATGCTACACTATGATACTATGGGTTAAAAAGGAAACATTGACCACACAGAATATTAAGAATACATGACATAAGTATCTGTTCATACCACAATTTTATGTAACTACAACATAATTAAAGAGTCCTTGTAGAAAACACTGTAAGTGACAAAATTAAAGATTTTTTTATCGGAAAGTGTTCTACGTGCCAATGGTAATACTATAGTATAGAGTTTGATTTTTGGCACTTAGGTACAGAGATTTCTACAAGGAGTCTTCAACTGGAATAAATACAGCAACTAAACAACCCACGACTTGAAACATTTCTTTTTTCCACTAAAAAGACGTTCAGCTGAAACGAGCCCCATTGGTGATAAATCAAATTAAACTAATTGTACATAATAAATCACGTCACACCGCAGGTACTACGAGTCCAACTTGCGCATTTGGCTTACTTTAGACACTATGAATCTAACTCGTTATTTCGGTCGAAAGAGTTAATCATCGAATCCTTTTAGACTACCAGGTCACATATTCATTTTAAAGCGTGTATTTTCGTTAGACCATTCTTTTGCGCATTTTACAGCGATGAAACTGTCACTAAAAATTTTATAATGTGGTACCATTTTAACGACCCTCCAAATGCCTTAACCCTCAAAGCAGCTGATCCTCAAGGTCACAGTGTAGTCAGAGGATCACCGAGAAAGCAATAATTTTCCAGTTATCTGAATTTAAAAGAAATGTTATCTCGTTCGGTTCGTAACGGTTACCGTTTGAAATGTGACTAGGGTTTGATTTCTGATCCAAACTTGATAGTTGTAGGGCATGAAGCGTCTGCAGGGACAGCTTCAAACTGAGCCTTTTTTTAGCAATGAAAATAAAAACGTTGATAGTATCGATGCCAGATAAAGATGATTATTTTATACCAAATCGTGTTTATTTACGTAAGCATCAAACAAGATCAATACTTATTTGATATCTACACAAACGATTCTGCATTTCAAGGTTTAGGGAACTTTGACAAACATATAGGCATCCCCCAAAAAAGGGAAAGTGTATGTAAATACGAATTAGACATCGCTTCGTTTCTGAAATACTGTAAAGATATTTGCACTAATTGATGCAGTGGGCTAAAAATCAGAACGAAATGAACATTTGTAAATTTCTATACTGAAAATATTCTAATATCCAAAAAGGTGAATTTCAGTGAATTAACTGTGGGCAACCCACTTTATGACATTAAAAACGGAACATTTGAAAATGTATAAGAATAATATTTCTAAGAAAATAACTATGTTCATTTGGGCCACGTGTTTTGTTGATTCTCTTGAAATTTTTAACGCGTGAATGCCACACTAATAGGATACATACCTATATTGTCAGAAATGAGAATGTTTCACGATGAAATAATTTGCTGATTACTCTACATTATTTCTACTAACTGTAATATAGTTCAGAAACATACAAATATAAGAGTTTATTTACTGTAAGAGTTCCAAAGAAAAAGTACAATTTCGAGGTAGTGGTCACTGGTAACCACCATGATAGTCAACGTGGTAAGCATTTTTCAATAACATAAATGGAGAAGTTTAAATCAAACTTCTAAAACCACTGAAGCGTTGTTTTCTAAATTTTTGGGACACACCCTTACTAATATACCTATAACGATAAGGTGTTTAGAATGTTTTTCTTAACTCATCACAAAGACGAATAAAGCTGCTAAATATGCTTTCAGTTTAAAATTAATAGCCAATGTAATGCAAACCAGCAGAAAAAAGTTTAAGTCAGGGATTATTAAACACAGAACCACTTACATGGATAAGGGCAAACAAAATTCTTATTTTGACTAACTTCCAACTGGAATTTAGGGTCTCCGCGGAGAAGTAAGCTATTTGCAGAGACAGCTATACATCTCAATAGTCGTCATTATCAAAATAAAAGTCGAAATCAGTTGAATGTCCAGCAAGACATGGGTACGTGTGGCTTTGTCAACAACCACCTCAAAGTTTAATGTTCTTATTCAAACTAAACAAATATTATTATTATAAAATTTGACTTCAATTTACTAATAGTTTAAATTTATTATCTTCTTACTACCTACTACACTGCTGCCTTAATAAAACTTCAACGAAAATGATCAATTATCTTTTATTACTTATTTGCTGGAAGAGTGAATTATTTTTTAGTAAACTTTGTTCGCTCTTTAAGGGGGGAACCCTATTTAGGACGCCAGGAATAAGGTGATTCTTGGGAATTTTTTTTCTAAGAAACTGTTAGGCGGATCTTTTCCAAACTTTTCGGGTATTTTAGTTCACATTCAAACACTAAAAATTAATTTTTACGGTACAAAGTGTTCGATAGAAATGAAGATATATGAACACGTTCGTTAGGACTCGCGCGCCGGAGTTGCAAATTGGCGATTGTAATGGTGGCCCCATTTCTTCCCTGAAATAAAAAAACCAAAGATTTTCTTATTTCTAGTACAATTACATTGTCGATGAACCTAAGACATTGATCAATAAATTGAATTGGACAACTTTTTTTCCATAAATAGTACGGAAATATCTTGGGGCAGAATCGTAGCTTTTCTTTGAAGTCCCACCAATTTGCCAACTTTGAACTTTTTTTTCGTTTATTAGGTTCATCGAAAATATAATTATACTAGAAATAAGAAAATCCTTGGGTTTTTTATTTCGGGGTAGAAATGGGGCCACAATTACAATCGCCAATTTGCAACTCCGGCGCGCGAGTCCTAACAAACGTATTCATATATCTTCATTTCTACCGAACACTTTGTAACGTAAAAATTAATTTTTATTGTTTGAATGTGAACTGAAATACCCTGAAAGTTTGGAAAAGATCCGATTAACAGTTTCTTAGAAAAAAAAATCCCAAGAATCACCTTATTCCTGGAGTCCTAAATAGGGCTCCCCCCTTAACGCGTTATAAGAACTTAAGAAGTAAATTAATTTTACTGACAACAGATTAACTTCTTATTAATAAATTCCTCCAAAAATCCAATTAACGTTTTAATGTTTCCATAAGTTTGTTGAGTTCAGATTATTAAATCAATCGAGCTTGATTTTGGTAGTGTACCTGTTTATAAACAATATTATTTGAATATTGAATCTTCGGTCAAACGGTGTGCGGATAACCAAGGTTCCAATGTACTATACTCTGCCTTCTCATTAGGAAAAATTGTCATCAACAAAATAATGTCGTGAAGGTAACCAAAATTAATTTCCACCAGAAACGCCTTACTCAGCGGTCTACTAAATCAGCAGAGGACTTCAGAATCATGGTCGAATTTCCTCGGTGTTCCACATAAACCGTAAGAGGCGGGCTATTATTCGTGAAATAATTAATTAGCGCCTTCAGTGACCCGGCTTTAAATTATGGCGTGCCCGTCCCGATCTAGCTACTATCTCCATCCACGTGATCGTCCCTTCATTACGCTTAATCAGGATTAGTTAGTATATTACAGAGTGTTACGAAGTATCGCGACCTAAACTTTCCTGCTGCACGAATTTAATTTGCAAATTACATTTAATACTTGCGGCACAACATTAATGAATATAATTTTATCGATAATGAAGTGTATCTCTTGTTTACTTAGTGCGAACAACTAAAATGATGTTTCTTGAGTGTAAGGCTGTAAAATACATTTATAGTTTCGACCGAATCCTAAAGGCCTTTTTTGAAGAATAAACAATTTATACATGTGCATAATACATGCATACAGGGTGTCTATTTTAACTGGGCACGATGGCATCTCAAACGGAACTGACAGCATGAAAATCTTCTTACAATAGTTGTTTGGTATGAAGGGGGAAATAATTTGGTATAAATAGTTATTTGTAGGTGGAGCAGTGGGGACGATTTCAAGGTCAAGCTAATTTTTGAAAATGGAACACAATATTTTTTTATTCATACTATAACAGTGTTTGTTGAGACAACCATATGCAATACCAAATCATTCCGTTTTATGGAAAGTCAACGGATGTCGAACGTTATCGGTGTTTAGTAGTATATACGGTGAACCAGAGATGAGCAAAATTTTTATTTAAATAAAATTTCAAATAACGAATAAAAGTTTAAAAAATTATTCGTCATTTGTCGAATAAAGTTAACTCGGGTTAACGAACGAATGGCGAATAATTTTTGTTCACTTTTATTCGTTGTTCGAAATTTTATTTAAATAAAAGTTTTGAAAGCGTGTGACATGCAAGCTGACGCCTCGGAGCCTCGCGATTCTACGACCTTCCATAGAAGAGAATGACTTAATGTGGCACCTCCTTGAATTCGTCTCAAAAGATACTATGAATAAAAAAATATAGCGTTTCATTTAAAAAAATTAACAAGACTGGAAGAAAACTATTTATACCACATTATGTCTCTGTAAGAACATGTTTTTCATATCTTCAGTTCCTTATAAGATATTCCACCGTGTTTGATTAAAACATACACCATGCATGCATAAACAAATGAACTGCAAGGTGTGGTATATGAGAAGCTTTGCAAAGAGTAGCTATGTAATGATAAAACATACCTACGAAAATAATGATACATCTTAATTTTGGTAGGTACGATTTCTATTACAAGTTGTAATTAAATATTTAGAATGCTCGTCAAAACCCTAAACGATTATGTGCTGAGGGTCAAAGTGTTTCATAAACAAAGCTTCAATGTAGAAACTGCGGTACAATTCAAGTGATCAATTTGTGTAATTTATTGTTAATAATTACGATAACGTAATATACTGCATTCGGCATTTATTAATATACGTATAAATAATCTATTCCTGGAGAGTACCATCAGAACTGCATAGAACGATGTTATTTATACAAATATAAGCATTGATGTGCTCCTTATTATTTTACTGTGATTTTTTTCGGCTAAACATCTAGAATGGTTCCAATCCATGAAACAATATTATAGTATATATGTGTAAAAGATGAGCTCGATCTGATAACGGGAAATCGTGGCCCAAAAGTTCTGAAGTTTCACATATAAAATCGCGGGGCTGCTGACAGTAGGTACTCTAGTAAACTTGCCCGATTATTTTTTGGTTCCCCTACTGCCGAAAATCTCATTCAATTACAATATCTCCGGCAGTTATTATTTTGGAGGCTATTCTACCATGTCCGATTCTTAATGATTTCCGCTTATTCAGTCCACAATAACATCAACGATGTCATAAAATTTGAATCTAAATTAATGTTTCAAAATTTTATATTCGTGTGAATAATAGACGATATTTTTAAACTGATTGACTAATGCGCCAAAAATGCATTTATTGATTTGTAGATAGGGAAAGCTAACTTTCCTTCAGTGCATTCTTATTTTTTTAAATTGCTGGATGTAGCCTAGACTTAGAGAAAACGTACAATCAGAGCTGGGCAAAACTCTAGTCTAGATAAAAAACTTTCAATAATAAAAGTTAAAAAAAAAATTATACTGTATTTCTAAGCCTACGTTATTATATTAATAAATAAAATTTATAGTTTAACGCAATTGATTTTCTCACTATTTACGCCTTTTTATATTGTCAGTGCTGCCCCACATGCAGCACAAAAATATTGTTATTATTATATACATACTTTCATAGTAAACGCGAATGAAAATGATTACACTTTCTACTTCATAGAAGTTATTCGAAATTTGGATTCAATTTCGACTAAATTTTAATAAACTCCAAATAAAGATATAAAAAGTGTGAAACCCTTATTCGAAGGTGAAGCAACCACTTCTCTCACGAATTTATTATTTTAATTTATTCATTATTCGCACTAAATTCGATCTGTTACTTGAGTAAACTTAATCAGAGGATTCGAATTCTTTGAATAATAGGTGTAAGTGACTTTTATTCGAATCTTTACTCTTAAATAACTTTCTCAACATATTAATGTCCATCTCTGCTCATGATTAATTAGGGTTGCATGCAATAAATGAATGCCCAAGAATCCTTGCTTGTAAGGCCAACAGCAATGAAGTAATTTAGAGACATTGTGTTTCCCCAAATATTCAGTTTGTGCCCTAACAACAGTATCTTATATATATGTACAGTAACACAATTGTTATTTAAGCGTTTAATTATCCTAATGATGATTAACCACCCTCGAAGGCCAAGAAAAAGTCCCAGAATTCATTGACTCACCACTTTGTCGTCCACGTAGATGACCGAGGACCGCGGCGCTCCTCCAGCCAACGCACAGATCACCACCATCAGCACCATACGAAGTAGCACCATCTTGCAACCGCGATTATCTTCGTCCCAACAGAACTAGAACTCACCAATCTTTTCACTTGCACCAGGTGTGAACAGCACCACCGTTCACGAGCAACAGCCCCACGAACGAACGATCCACGAGGTAGCGCGATTCAATAACGCACCGAGCAGCTGATCGAATCACCAGAGTCCACTATATATGGAACCTCACACACGCGTTAACAGTCGCAGAATCGTCGAGAGGAGCGTGGACACGTTTGACAGAAGAACACTTTCCCTTTCTGTCGTTGACGAGACCCGCGGCACGAGGTGTCACTTCACGAGGAAAGGCTAACTTGACCGCGGAAGTGACTCTATCCAGCACAGAGGGGAGGACGAGAAGACCGGTGCGGCGATCTAAACGGCAGCGGCAATGTGGCAGTGATAGAATCGAAGATACGAACGTGCACGAGACGGCCTTTCTAGGAGGCAGACGGCTTGGTCAGTGCCACCCGATGCACACTTTTTTCCCTTCCCACTTGGATGATCCCCCTTCTTCCTGCTAGTTGGTGTAACGCGTCCCACTACTCTTCTTTCGCTCTCGTTTCCTTCGCGCGAACCTGCCAACTTCCGTCAATTCGGCGCTCCTTCGTCGCCGGCGCCGATGACGATGACGACGGTTTCCCAGTTCGTGCTTTCCTCCGTGTTCGGACTTCCCGGCGGCTGCCACGTCCATCCGCCGACCTGAGGCAATTTTCACTGCTTACAGTGGGCAAACATACAGCTGATCACGGGGCTAGCAAGGGACATCGAAATTTCTAACAGATAACAAATTTACTCTCACAATTAGTGGCTCAGTTTTAAGGGGTGAAACAACCCCCAAGATAGAAAAGTGGCATTCTATGCAACTGAGGAGATGAAGTAGAAATCAGAAATGAAGTAGAAATAATTAAGAGGAATATAGATTATAAAGCGAACCATCTATGTATTCTTGACTTGTTAATTAAAGCAGACGTGTGGACTCGGTATTTAAAAATACCACCGAGTTACGTGAAACGATTGGTGTTGGATCATGAAAGTTTAATAAACACTTGCTGTATATAAAACAAGGTAGTTTGTCTTAATGAATTTTAAGGTGAGGATTTACCCTCTTACAGATGATTAATTCAAAAAGTGACTTTTGACCGTTTTTTGTTTAATAGGTATGTCGAGTGCGATACACAATAATGTAAATAATATGCGACATTTATATAATAATTATATACATTTTTATACACTTATCATTTTGTGGAGGTAAAGCTTCTAATTTGGGGAATGAAAAGCTTCCCTTAAAATTGAAATTGGAGTTGAATGAAAATAACATTTTTCTTAGATTTTTGTGCTTAATCATTCCGACGGTACCACTTACAATTAGTTTTGCTACACCAATGGTAGCACGCGGACTGTGCCCGCAACTGATTAAAATTCTACCTGATTAAAATAAATGGAAAATGGAAACCGTACGTTTCATAGTTTCGGAGATACAAATTCATTTGTGAAGGCAGTTTCCGTGGAAACCGGCAAAACACTTTGTGAGCTTGTATTTTTCAAACAATTTCGAAACTAGAAAAATAATAACTTGAACCCCCCTAATTTCACGTGGACTACAATATACTTCAATATCATCAAAATCCCTGACATCGAGGTATAGAAGAGATCGAATTGACGTGGAACGGCCCATACTTAAACAGTTGGGGACTCTCGGAAAATACTTTTGACGCTTTCCATAAATTATTGGCATGAAATGCGGCTGAAACCGTGCACAGGATGCAAATCCCTGGACGTGAAAACACGCCGACGCCAGTCAAACTATCAGACACCACTGAATAATACCCACAGTTACTGTACACATACTGGTTTATCACAGACTCTGTATAAAAATTGTTCATGATTTGTTAAAAGGGGGCTGTTCCTACCTTTTAATCCTTGCATTAGTTTTGCTACTCTGTTTTCGGCAGCGTGTTTCTACACAAGTTTAAGATTATTAGTAATGCAGAGCTAACCCAGATACATGACATTTCTAATCCTTGTTATTTGTCGAGAGCCTATAATGATTTGAGGTGGTTAGCAAATAGTTTTCCGGTTTAAGAGGGTAGTCTGTGTACCAGTGTCGTTTAATTTGAGCTACTGAAACTTGAAGTAGCATCAGATACCTAGGATGTGTTGTTAAATGCAGCGAGCTGGTTTCTTTGATTGCCAAAGAGAGGTATAGATCATAGCTGTGTCGTCAGTGAAAATAGCGAAGCCTCGACATTCGACTAACATCTACGCTCACTTAAGGCAATATCCCTATCAAAATTTTTCAGAAAGTGGATTCTTTTGTATACATCTATAATATAGTATCTGAAGAATACTCAGTAAATATTGTAACACGAAATTTGTAACGATATAAATTCTACAATGATGGAAGCATCTCGACCTCCGAACGCCGCACAGTGGTACATAGTCACACTTTTTGTTCAAATCACCGTACAGGTCGTAATTTTTTAGTAAATTTTACGATTTTTTTTTTAAATTGTTCCCAATTAAATTCTCTATCGATCTGTCCGGCCGAAATTTTGAATTTCGTTGCTGTTTTTTTTATATTTAGCGAAATATACAGCACTTTTAGAAAATCAGTGTCTGTGGGGATTTTGGCCGCCGGTTCCGAATTAAAACACAGATTTTCTAAATTGAAGAGCTTTTTAAGGAAGTTTTTGCAAAATTACAATAAGGTTGCTGAAATCACTGGCATTGATCAACATGTTTGAGTTTAAATTCAGAACCGGCGGCCAAAAAACCCCACAGCCACTGATTTTCTAAAAGTGCTGTATATTTCGCTAAGTATAAAAAAAACAGCAACGAAACTCAAAATTTCGGCCGGACAAATCGATGGAGAATTTAATTGTGAACAATTTAAAAAAAAATTGGAAAATTTACTTAAAAATTACGACCTGTACGGTGATTTGAACAAAAAGTGTGATTATATACCACTGTGCGCGGGCAACGTACAAACAAAACTTTAAACGCGTTTATCCCGAAACATTATGAACCGATTCCAAAAATCTTGGTGGCATTTTCTTTGTAATTGAATTCACTATCGCATCAGCCTTTGACTATCAATTTTATAGGTCATAGTTCTTCGTTATTAACATTTTTGGGCGTAGAATTACCGCTTTTATTTGCCTCCGTTTTGCTTTATTTGCCTTCTTAAAGAGAGGATGCGATTGTGATTGATACAACCTATAATAATATCTTTGGTTTTTTTATTTTAGACAATCCTACGTCGAATTCTACTCTTCACCGTTTACGCCTCTTTGGTTGCAGCAGTACACTGAGCGCCATGTGAAATTCGAACTATTACAGGAAAATGAAACAAAAAGTTTTTATATCTTTCAAGAACGAATGAAGAAAGACGATAACGTTTTTTTACTGCAAATTGTATACTTTTTTGAAGAAAAAAATCCTAAAAAGATCAACTATTTTTTTAGCGATTTGATAGGAATGTCTCCTTAAAATGTGAAGAAATTTTAGAGAAGTGTGTACTGACGGACTGGAATGTACCGATTTCGCGTTGCGAACTATATTTGTGGTTATAAAGAATTTGCGGACAGTAAGTACTTGTCGCTTTGATTTCTTAAGAAGTGACATCTCTTGGAAATAGAAAATCTAGAAACAGTTTGTAATATCCTGCTGCGCTTCAGCAATGCTTGTATGCAAAAATGTGTAGCAACAAACGGTACAAAACCAAAGGAGGCCAGTTACCAACAATAACTATGCTAATATGAAAACGAAGAAATTTGTTTGATATTTTAGTTAATATCGCATTATCTGTTGTATGTGATTATTAGAGATATCTGCTAGATTGTGTATAATTTTCTTCAATGGCTTGTTCACACTGAATAGGTACTTGATTTCGAAATTATCCTTTAAGGTAATTGCAATATGTATTTCCTTCACAGTTGAATACTCACTACATTGCAGTACGTAGTAAATGTGTACGTAGTAAAAGTGGAAAATTGTATTTCATGATATATATAAATTGAGCAATTCTCGTGTAGATAATACTAAGGGAAAAAATGTACCTAGAGATATATATGTAAGAAGTCAAGAATTCGAAAACACTCACACAACAACAGTGCCAATAGTTCTATTCGTTATAAAATATTGAAACATCTGTTTATAAGAAATCTGAGGAACTTTGCAAAATTTCAAGCAGCTGACCGAGGCTTCCAAGATCGTAAAGATTTCTAAGAAATACTCATTTGGTTAATAGGACTTAGTCATTCAAAGCATCTAGAATTTCCTGCGCTGTTGCGGTTCAAAGATGACTTGTCACGTTTCGGAAGAAAAATGAGGTAGGAAACCAGAACCTATTATACTATATGTATGACACACACATGCCTTGAGTAATTACGCAAACCTTAGAGCAGTGGTGGTCAAACCTTGTCTTGGTAGAACCTATATATCGCCTATCAGAAATACTCAAGAGCCGCATCCTCTATTGGAACGATATGTTATATACAGTAAAACACTATAGTAGGTATCGCTGTCATGTAGGTTAAGAATGCGTACGTTTGGGTAGGTATGTAAAAAATGGTTATCTAAACAAAAAACCGTTCTCAGAAAATACCGAGAGAATACTTGGTAGCCGTAGTAAGGATCTAGAAGAGCCCCATGCGGCTCGCGAGCCAGAAGTTGACCACGAATGCCTTAGGGTCTACTTAATAGCTTCCTTTAGGTGATAAAACTTTATTTAATTATTATTTCAAATTATTCAATCGACGTATGCATTAGCATTCATACACGATATTGACCTGTCACGTGTATATAACATTTTGATTTTATTTTTAATCATACAAGATACTGTCAAACACTCTGTACAGTCTAATTGGAAGATACACCCCTAGTAGCACAAAATATTGAATGCACATACATCCAATATTAAAAAGAGGTTCAATCTCTTTTTTATATTTAAATATACATACAATATTGATTCTAGATTAAGAAGCAAATATTTTTTCTAAATATACTGTTTCAAATAAAATGTTTTCTCCATTTAACAAATATGTGTTGCACATATGTTTCTATACAGATTTATGTATAATAGAGGTCTTAAAGTGTTTAAATAAATATAAAATTAATGTTCATTTAAATGTTTTTCAAGTGTTTACTCAATATTGTCTGAATATTCAAATCACATTTCTTAAATATTAATTTCACATTTCCTGAATATTAATTTTACAGTTCCTGAATATTTATTTCACATTTTCTGAATATCTACTTTACATTTTTTTAATATTAAGTTTACATTTCCTGAATATTTATTTCACATTTCCAGAATATTTATTTCACATTTTCTGAATATCTACTTTACAGTTTTTAAATATTAATTTTACATTTCCCGAATATTTACTTTACATTTTTTAAATATTAATGTTACATTTCCTGAATATTTATTTCATATATTCTGAATATTTACTTTACATTTTTTAAATATATATTTTACATTTCCTGAATATTTATTTTGGAATTCTGAATATTAATTTCACATTTTCAGAATATTTGCTTTACATTTTCTAAATATTTCTTTTATATTCCACGAATATTTAGTTCATATTTTCTGAACATTTATTTCACATTTTCAGTATGTGTATATAATATTTGGAATCAACATGTTTTTCATATTAAAAAGTATGGCTAAAATTTTTTTTTTAATATTTGGAAAAATATTTAACCAATATTTTGTGCTACTAGGGACTGTTCCCGATTATAGAATATGTGATATGGTCAATAGCTAGCAGTCATTGCACGTTTCCTCCTACTCTCCACCGAATGAATACACACAATTGTATAACATAATGAATCACTTTAGTTACCATATCGAACGTAGTGAACCACACCCCAACTCAAATTTCGATGAAACGGATGACCTTGAGCTATAGACTTCTAGATAAATATTAATCTAGGCACTTCCGTGCCTATCCATTTAGTCTGGTATTTCTTTCTCTGCGTAATAAACTTCTCTTCGTGATTTAGTCTGAAAAGTTGGCACTTGGGATTCTCACAAATATAAGAAGGCAAACAAATCTAAATGGTTCGAATACAAAAACAGCTATGACTTGGAATTCTCGGAAACTTGTTTTTAACGACGAGTTTAACAAAGTTATTAAAATACATAAATGCTGTATATTAATGTTACTGGTGTGTTTCAAGAGAAAAACGTGAAATTTTCATATTCATGAGTTTTAACATAACTTAATGTTTATAAGTGCCACTTTTTTACTGATATTACTAAAGCATTCTGAAAGTTAAAAAATTGAAATCTTCATTTCCATCATTCATAATATCATTTCATGTTTACAGGGTGAAATACCATTTCCTACAGAAACTAATTCCATATGGTGCAACTCAGCCAATGGCTCGGATAAAACGGAAATCAGAGATCGTAGTTCAAAGACTTAATAATCTCGGTTATCCTGGAAATGGTGCGAAGCGTTTGTAATCAGCAAGCTGGTAAAGTGGAACGCCCTCAACCAATGATCTGAAGTACAACATATAAAGAGAGAGGGGGGCATCTAATTCTAAGACAGGGAACCCGTGATGAATGAAATGCAAGCGAAGCCGGCTGAGAAAGTATTGCGGCGAATCGTTAAGGAAAAACGGAAGCTAGTACTAGAACAGACCGGATGCCGGAAGATGATCAAACTCGGCCAAAGGAATAAGAATCGTTATCTCAATGAACGTGCCAACGCTGGTTGACCTCGTTCTGCCCGCCGATAACTCGGGATTCTTTCTTTCCTCCCTCACATCGCACGTCACTGTCTCTAGAATATACATATTACAGAATGTAATTCTGTGTAATTAACGTTGCTTAAGTACTTAATGTAATAAAGTGAATATCGAAGAATTAGCATAATCAAAATTTTGCGTATTGAAACTTTTGAGCCACCCTGAGACGCTCAGAAGAGCACCAAATTAGATGAAAATTATTTCTTTACTTCTTATATTTGGGGCGTTTATTAATGAATATATTGTACAGAAGTATTAAAAAATTGCCGAGTCATGTATGTGTTGTACCGCGAAGCATCTCGGAATCACTTTTTTCAAATGGCTAGCAGCATAACTTGAACAATTTTTATTCGATTCACTTGACATTTTAATAGTATCTTCTATAATAGATTATCTACAGAAGTACATACGGATTTTACGATTCATTAAACACTTTTTTTGCTACAGGCAATTTTAGACACAATTTAAGCTTAAAATTTTAGACAAATTTTTCGGTTGAAGTTGGTATTTTTTTCAAATGTCCACCTTTTTCACAAAAATCAATATTTTAACAAATGGCTATGCACTACTTCTGTAGTAATTTTCATGTAAATAATGAAAAATTTCCGCTGTTTAACCTACATCAAAGTATACGGAACTTGTTACTGCTAGCCGTGAAGAGTGTTTTTACAACAACTGCAAGAATAGAAGAGCATCAGCAACGCTGATTTATTTAAAAAAAATATTTACAAATTTTACAATTTTTTTATATAGCATAAAGCCCTTAAAAATGTTTTCTATTTATTTTGTAATTTCGCTAGCAATGTGATAGAGATAACTTTTGTTTTTATGTAAATTGAAATTGAAGATCTCAGCGGCAATATATTCAATGAAAACAACAATTTGATTGCTCTAAAATGGAGGATATCTTTCAAACTTCCCCTGCAACTCTAATACCAAAAATGAAAACCAACAAATAGTGAATATCGCTCATTATAATTAATAGAACGAAATAATCGTAACTGATCCCTGTTGGGTGCACTAAACACTAAAACATTTAACACTTGCTATAAGAGGGGAATAGTGGCATATAAAGTGTTTCATTTTCACAGTCACATGAATTTAATTTAATTTTTCGCATTATAAAAAACGTTACGTAAAAGTTATGATTTTGGAATAAATATTTTATGGTAAAACTACTTTCTTAAGTTGAAATAGAAATTTTAAGGAAATATCAACTTCTCGCTAATGAAATATCATCACATTTCTATTCTACCCTTACGCACAATCAGTTCCTTGTTTTCCTACTAGATACCTAACTAACTTTTCCATTGTGTTTAGCAAATTATTCTAAATTATAGACATCATAGGTATTCACATTTCCGAAATATAGATTCAAGTTTACAGGGTAAATAGAATTCATTAAAAGAAAATCTAATTTTACAATTATATTACACAAAAACTATAGATACACCTTACTATTTGGTAATTTTTGTGAGTATGATAGTTTTCAAAACGTTCAGAAATATCAAAGAGGAATAAAACATTTTTCAACCATTCCTTCGATTTTCCATACAACTACCCTCGCCTTTTAAATTTTAAGAAAACCATAACTACACCGAATGTTATTGCAACTGCTATTTCTAAAAAGTAAACAATCGTTTGTGCAAAATCCCCAACTCCTTGCTATTATTATAGGCTGGTTAAATTGTAAATTATAAGGAAAGGATCTAATCGCAAATAATGTTCCATGCCACAATGAAGTGCGTGCATATCTGGAAGGTATGGTTGCAAGTTAAGCGGTTATCGGTTAACCTGAGCACACAGGTGTCATCAGCAACTTACTTTTCAAATCGGCGATCGGTAGGACACAGTCAGGGAAAAAGCCCCTCGCCTTTCCGATTCGGAGTGACGTGCCTGCCGTACGATTCCGCGGTGCATCATGGTGGCTGTTTCTGTAATTCCCAGATGATGCAAGGACAATCGTAGAATCTCGGACACGCTTCCGGTCCTTTCGACGATCACATTAGTGCTCGCACCTTTTCTCCCTCGGTTCGTCCCTCTCTTTTGCACTGGCCGAACGAACCTTGAGCGACCCTCGAGACACGCACGCCTTTTGTCGGTTCGCTCCGATTTCGCCGGTTCCGTGGAAGCTTTTCGCAAGGTCTCTGAAAAAAGAAAAGGCACCGGTGCACAATCGGGAGACTTCGCATCATCAATGGATCAGGGCATTGACACGTTGCTTGACGCGGGTAAACACAGCAGATAAAAATTGACGCCGCGCGGTCAGAACACTGGCAAAGTGTGTTCGGTGTACAAGATTAAGTGGAGGCTTTTGTTCGATCTAAATCTGCTTTTTTTTTATTTTACTGCACCCACTAATTCTATTATGTGGCGCAAATTTCTATTGTTCAGATTAAAATCAGATAAAGAGAGGGGAAATGAGACGAAACCAAATTTTGAACATAAAATTGGAAAATGTAATAAATTAAGTTGTCATTAAGGGATTTGTTGGAAAATTATCTCTGAGAAACTTTGCTCCCCTTGGTGTTCGAAAATCTGTGCTTCTTTTTAAGGCATATTCCTCGTTGAATATTTCTTTTTGTGTTCAAATGTTTATACTTTATTCATCTAAACCTGTTGGTGCGGATAATTCTAAAGAAAAATCAAGATCTATCAGATTTGAGAATTTTGGTGGCCGTCTTAAATTACTAATTTCCGGAAAAAATTGCTATATAGAATTTTGATTAGCTTGTTAAACAGATAGTGATGTAGGTATGCTCAACACTTTCTTCCTCATACTTTAATCTATAATTAAAGAAGTTGAGAAATATTAGGTAATCCAACATAAAGTTATCCACTTTTAAAATGGGAATCGACTTTTCCACCACTCTGTATTCCAAATAGGACTGTTCGAGTACCTATTCGAAATTCGAATCCAGTAAAACTCGTTTTATCGAACTGAGTCGAGTATTCGACTATTAAGTAGTAAACACTTTAAATAGCGTAAATATTTAAGTTTCTTCGACAACAATTCGATTTGTTCCAAACATTCAAAAACTTCGGATCATTTAAGCAAGATTACTTGTTTCTATTCATATTAATATTTCTATTCATTTTTATGCAAATAGACCGAATCTAACGAATATATCCAAATATATTATGAATTGTACCAATTATTAAATCAGATTAAACTTCAGCAATAAAGCCCGAATTTTCTAATATTAAAGCTGCGCAAAATATTCGAATAATACATTGGGTTCGAATAAACTAATCGAACTTTTAAATAAGTACATTACATTACAATTTTTAAACGTAATCTGTATTTAATTCACTCGCCGTTTCGGCTAAACAACATTTTAAGTCTGATAATTTTTTTGTAAGTCCTTTCAGTCAAATCCCAAATTTGATAGGCCAGAAAATAAAATACAATTCAGGAATAAACCAGGCCAAAAAATAAAACAAAATTCATCCGGTTCAAGAACTCGTATACAAATTCTATTACAAAATATTCATCCTTAACTTATACGTTTGAAAAATTAATTTTGCGTGTAGTTTTTCATGATTTCTTTTGAAATTTTTTAATAAACCTTGCTCGTATATTCCGCATTAATAACTTACTCAACAGAGAAATAAATTCAAGGCTTATCATTGCAATTCATTGGAGTAGTCGAACAATGCTTACAAGGTTATATCGATAGTGGCGTTGAATCTCAAACGTCAAGGGTTCAAGGAGAACGCAAGTAAAGAAACTCGAGCGATTACAATACCGTCTCATTAAGTGCGTCTGATAACCGAAATACCTAGACTGGATTATTTATAATGCTGCGAACGAAAGCGATGAAGCTTCTCCTTCGCGAGAAATCGTTCCTCGAGAAATTATTGTCGTCTTCAATGAAAAGATTCTTTGATTCGCGAACGCGTTGCTGCTTGGAACTCGATAAGATGCAACGACTGCAAACGCAGAAAATTGATACGAAAAAACTCGAATCAATGAATTACACATGCTTTTGATTAGGATTGGGACTCTAGTTTAATATCTGAATATTCTATAAGTGTTCGAATATTACTACTCGAATACGAATCTGCATTAGTTACGTATACCTATTCTAAATCTTGTTAATAGCAGATAGGTACGTAATTTTTCGCTAAAAGGTGATCATTTTTACAGCTAAAAATACATTCACTGCAAAAAAGAAATTATTTACAACAAAAACATGTTGACACATTGTTATTTTTATATTAAAATGCCAAGTAATTTAAGCTTATAAAATGTACCAAAAAAAGTTGTAAGTTATATAAAAAGGATCGTCTCATTTAAAAAAATTCAATTCATAGTCTGCATTAACAATATCCGACTACGAATATTCAAGTACCTACCTATACAACTATTTGAATATAATATGTAGTTGTTATATTTATTAAATTAAGTGCTCCATGACAGTTCTACAATATTTTGCTTATAATGGGTGTTTTTCTTCCTTATTTTCTCCTCAATCATCTCATTGTTATAACGTTAGTTTCACACGGAGCTGACCTACTTTATTTGAAGGAAAAGAAGCTTTGGTAGAAATGTTATCAGAATAAAAGAAATACGAGAAATAAATTCGATTGCGGTAAGAAAAAGGGAAGAAATACATAAAAAGGATGTTTTGTAGGGCAATCGGTGCTTTTAAACTGTGTGCAATGCTCAAACATATTTTTGAGACAACCGCTATGAAGGAAATAGGATGAAGAACACTTCGAAGGCATCTTGTTTCGCTGTTAGCGCAAAAGAAAAGGTGAAAATAGATGAACAAATATATATTTCAAAACCTACTTTCCTTGATAAAATAGCACAACTCGTGATGAAAGCAGATAGAATTTTCAAGGAGCAGACGTTTATGTTACAATATTGAGAAAAGCAACCGAGAATTTTAAACTAAAAAATGGATCTGTATAACTAATCTGATGATCGAGTGTACAGTATGCTTCACAAATATTTTTTGCGCGCAATGGTTCTCAGCAATCATTCATAAAAGAAATTGGAAAACCCGGAGTAAAGTATTTTCCAATTTTCAAATATATTCTTAAAAGTAACCAACTCCAATGTACAGTTTATAGTTAGCCTAACGAATGTGCAGTTTTGGAATTGAAAACTAAACACGTTAATTTAAAGTATTTGTTAATTTTACACATAGCAGCTATTTCAACGGAGCGTTCGGTAAGACAGCAGACATTTTCACTTAATTTTGACCTCATGCAGGTTGACAGCGACGGAATTCGTAGGAGGCTCTTCCACAGACGCGCTCAATTTTTCTTTACCTCTAGAAAGCTAAAATTAACCTCCGACAAGAGAACGCTTCCTTCTTTTTCGCCATAGCGAATAATATTTCGGGAATTCTTAGAACCAACTCTGTAAACGTTTCTTTCTACACCGCCGTGTTCATCGGAAAATTCGTTGTTTCCGTTAAAAAGTTATAATTTATAATATTAGTAGTATAGTAGTAGACTCCATAATATCTGTGGCTGAACGGACAGGGGGGGAATGATGATTATAATGATGTAGTGGTGGTTGTTTAATATACGAGTCACTATATAATTATGGTTTAAATGTTGGATATATTGCAATTAATGCACATCATAAATAATAATATATTAAGGGGTTATACCTAGTCAGGTGACCGAAAAGGGGCGAATGTTTGTGAATTTTTGTTGAAAAAGTGAAAGGGTATATTCTTACAAAACTTTTTGCGCTTAATAGAGCAACATTTAAAGAACATTTGGTAATTTTTTCGTAGAAAAATATTTACGTTTATAATAAAGTAACAACCCACACCGAAGAAGCCTTTTTAAAAATTTGGTTTTGCGGTGAGCACTTCCATTCGGAACCAGGTTATCTAAAACCAAAAAACAAAAAAAATTTCGTTAGTATATTAATGTGTCCTCTGATTAACGGAGGGAATTTCCGAAGTATTAATTTAAAACGAAATGGTGGCTATTTAAAGTTGAAATCCTGATTTTTTTGTGCAAAATTCACGCGGAAAAATCAGGATTTCAACTTTAAATATCCACCATTTGGTTTTAAATTAATATTTCGGAAATTCCCTCCGTTAATCAGAGGATACATTAATATACTAACGAAATCTTTTTTGTTTTCTGGTTTTAGATAACCTGGTTCCGAATGGAATGCTCACCGCAAAACCAAATTTTTAAAAAGCCTTCTTCGGTGTGGGTTGTTACTTTATTATAAACGTAAATATTTTTCTACGAAAAAATTACCAAATGTTCTTTAAATGTTGCCCTATTAAGTGCAAAAGGTTTTGTAAAAATGTTAAAAGTTTAGGCCGCCTGACTAGGTATAACCCCTTAAACAGATAGAGCACAAGTAATGTAGCAAAGTTAAGTAAATGAATGGGAAAATTTCAAAAAAAGATGGAGTTCTAAAGATTTATCTTTTCGAGAATTCGATATGTACCCCAACACCAGAACCAAACAGCAATTAAATTGCACTGGCAATGTGTTCATTTGTAATCCATAATATTCCGAGTTTGAGTCAGCTGATAGTGATGTGCGTTTGAATTCCGGTCCAAAAAACAATCCCCATAAAAAACTTAAAAAAAAAAATCGTAAAAGCAATTCAGTCTTATTCAAACAATCTAATTCAAATAATTCAAATCTTATTCAAAACAAGAAGTTCTTGAGTACTAAATGCTTTGCTTCAAACTGTATCTATAACATAAACTACCAGAGCAAAAATAGGAAATATCAACGTCTTCAAAAATAAACTATTACAAATACTTTATATTATTTTCCTTTGCAATAATTAACATTATATTTTGTTGAAGCATGTAAAAATTTAATTGTTGGCCCACTTGCCCTGTGAGCACCCGTGAGTTGGGGAATCCGCCGCGGATACGGCATTAGCCATTTTTCGTTTAGTTAGTTCCAAATACGAGTCTATCAAAATGTACAATCCTTTTCTTTTTTTTTTTACCAATATTAATTACAGCAAGCAAAATAATATTTTATACCTTCATACTGTTTGAAAAGAGCACGAGTGTTGAACAGTGGTGAGCACAATTTTATTAAAAATCCTTCAAGTCTTTGGACATCCATGGATGCTTAATAATTCAAAGTTATGAGTATCTTAATCGAAACGTCACAGGCGATCGTGCTACGCACGTTTTTGTGACACTGTGTCTGATAGTGAGAAAGTTAAGTAGTCACGTGGTACCGACAACGTATTTTTAAGAATGCTTTGAAGACTAATAGTCCGACGTTGAGTAGCCTTGAAAGAAAGTATGGCTGACTCAAGAGATGAATGGAACTTTGACGTTTTGCACGTGGCTTATAGGGTGAACAGCAGGCGATGGCTGGCAACTGGAAGTTGTACAGCTATCGGATCGCAGGTAATACCTGGTTAAGAATATGAAAGTGCGGCAGACGTCCTGACGCCATTTTGCTAATTAAAAAATCGGAACGTTATTTTTCAAATTATTTTGACCATGTCAGGCAAACAGTGGTATCTTTTAGGGCGACTGTGAAAGTCCTATTCTATAGGAAATTTGAAGCTATTCGGAACTTATATACGTGGTAGTGGGTGCTAGTCAATTTTCTTCTATAAATGTATAATATAATATATGTATAATATATGTATAATACACTTTAATTATTTTTAATTTTTTTCTATGTATAGCTACTTAGATTGATTTTGTTCTATTAAAGTATATAAAAATTGGAAGGAACGCAAAGCTTAAAAAGGATTGTCGCATTTAAAAAAATTATATTAAAATAATATTCATTACATTAAATGCTCCAGGACAGTTTTACAAAACTGTCTATGTACGTACAGAATTTGGCAGAAACAAAACTTTCAACTCAATTTTCAATAAATTAATTACTTCTATGTTCAGTGTACAAGGTGTTTCAAAGCTACCTATACCTAAATGAAAACTTAACTGGGTAACAGAACTCGTGAAAAGAAATACAAAATTTCTGGTAGACTGATCGTTTTTGAGGTATTCACTTTTCAAATAAAAATTATTATTTTCGCACTTCGTTTTATAATTGAACTGTAAATCTCGCGTCATTGTATATAGTACATCCATACGTTAAATAACTATCTACCGTCTTTACATTGAAATAACCGTAATGAATCATATCTTGGAATAAGTAAAACGACTGCTACCCACCCGTGAAGTTTTTAGCTATAATTTTGAAACGTGCTGTATGCCTTCGTCGTTAGCTACAAAGTGGGCGGGTGCGTGTTTACGGTCAATTTAGCAGCGAGAGAAGAACGACAATGGTAGAAAGTAAAGTAATTATAAAATACACATCTGTACACATTATAATACGTCATAATAAGCGTAATTACATTTTTTTGCAAAATGCAAAGAACCAGTGAATGCCATTAAGCAAAAAAAAAAAAATAGAGAATGAATAGTGTTAGTTCTTTTAAGGTACAAATATGTATACTTCGTATCAATTTTCTGTCCGTGATAAGTATGCCTAAACCGATCATGCAGATTGTATAACGTTAATGGCCTCGTTTCAGGACATCCCATGCACTCATTAAACAACAATTTTATGGTTTTTCTATTTTACTCCAAAGCAACCCTCCATAAAGCCTACAACCATTTTGAATAATTATTTTACGGGCGGATTATTTTCGAAACAAATGAAGATGAAACATGATAATTATGTGAAATATACCCCCAATTAGGTACATTCGCGTAATTTGCACGTGCTGTTTATATTATAACGTTTCCAACACATGTCGGATAAATAACTATGCGTTCCTGATTCCCTATACTCTACATATGTATATGTAATCCGTAACATTTTTATTTTTTTGACAAGAATCAACATTAGCCATCTTCTATTGTCCCTTATAAAAATAAAAGAAAACTGGATTTTATTCTTTAAATAATTTTTTATAATCACCTAATGAATTTTATTGAATTTGCAATCAAAATATTTTTATCTGTTCAACTCGACTCATCTCCAGTTGCATTCAAATGCCATCGAATCTGAACGAAACGTATAACACGCTTATATCGATTCGCCGTATTTGTAAATGCAGATGTGATTCACAATAACGTGGTAATTAGGGCCAATTTGGTACATCGCCGACGCGTCCCGTCGTGCAAACGGAAGTGACTGCTCGGATCATAGCGCTGACGTTAAAAAACAAACAAATTATCGTTACGGCATATAAAACTTGTTCCATTCTATTAAATAAGGATCTTCTATCTTTTTCCTGACGTTAGTTACATAAACCCGACTGTGTAGAGTTAAGATGACATTTATCGAAGAAGAATCGTCGATTATATTTACTTAACTTTCAGAATGTCCCATGAAAATATTACCGGAAATGTCTAACCATGAAATCGCGAAGCGCGCAGCGCTACTCTCGGTAAGATATGACATTATTGTTTGAACATTTGAGTAAGTTAAAAACCAATAAAAAAAAGTAGGCAATACATGTTAAAAAGTAGGTAATAAATTGTTGTTGAATCACCCATATAATTACTAAATTCTTTATAAGACAAAAGGCTTTCGTTATTCAACAAATGCCTACAAAAAGTTTTACTCACTGTCAAAATTTATATTTTAAAATAATTGTAATT
Source organism: Andrena bucephala (assembly GCA_947577245.1). Classification (NCBI taxonomy): domain Eukaryota; kingdom Metazoa; phylum Arthropoda; class Insecta; order Hymenoptera; family Andrenidae; genus Andrena; species Andrena bucephala. The sequence continues at coordinate 111,351,927 of OX387715.1, forward strand.
TATAATTAAATATAAAGGGCGGCAAAAATCGTTTTACGGCAAAGCGGCGGTAGAGCTAGATCGGGCCCTGGTTAAAAGTTGTTGAACCCGAGCGCATTGGCAAACATTTCTAAATCGGTATATTCTCCCAAAGTAATTAAATTGTTAGAAGGATAAATTTTGTATATTTCGGTTATGAATAACTCTTGGATGATCTCCTACGTTGCGTTATATTCATTTTTTAACTAAATGAAGTTTTTCAATTTCTTTGGGCTATTTTGGTAAATCACATCAAACTAGAAAAAAAATATAATTTTGGCCATATTCGTTTTCACTTCCATATCATTGTGATGACAGTTAAAATGTAACTTCTAGGTTAGCCAAACAAACATATTAGAATGGTGCGAAATTTGAACTGTTTCAAGAGTACATAAACTAAGATATATAATATGTACATATAAATAGGAGTATATGATGGTTTTAATTGATTTATAAAATTTATTTTTAATTGTTACTCGAATATTGATAAGGATAAACCGAATAAAAAAATCAGTCGTATTTGAAAAATAATTTAAAATTTAAGGCATAAAATTTGGATGACATACAGTTACTCATACTGAATACATACGTTTCTTACTTTTGCTTATGCTGTAGTCACAACCGAATATGAAAATTTAAAATTTTTTCCAAAAGTTACAAAAGCACAATGTTTGTATAAACATCTATGTACATACATAACTTCTCACAAAAATTCGTCCATTTATGTTTATTTTAGAAATATAAACGCTCAAAAAATAAATATCCACATATTTCGTAATGTTAGAAATTTTCTTTCTATTTTTTAATTTCATTTGATGTACAATTTTTATTAATGAATCTTTTAAAAATATAGTATATCTTATTACGACCCTGTTTATGATTTTTTCCATATCACGTTGATATGTTTAACTGTAATAATAAGGAATCGCTGGTTACCGTTTCTGTTGTGTATGTAGTTTGCTCCTTGTAATCTTTCATTTGGTCGGAAACGGAATGGAATGAAATAATACAGTGGAACTGGATTAACCTAACATTTAGCAGATAAGAAGTATAGGAAACCAATTTGTTCATAAATACATATTTTAGTTTTCTGAAATTTCAAACTTTGTAGATGGATGATTTTTAATATAATATATTTTTCCTGTACCTATGTAATTACTTGCATATAAACATCCTTCATTGTTAGTTCACAAAATTGTGCAGTATTCATTACATTCAGACAACTAACAATACAAATGAGATATCGTTACATTCAATGAAAATATGTCATTTAGAAATATACTACATTTTATAAACAGCATAAAAGCGAAAATGCGGTTTTATGTGTGCTCGAAAATATAATGCAGTATTTAAATAAGCGAAAAACAAACGCTCGATTCCTTAATAAAATTCTCTTATATAAAATGACCTCAAAGACGCGAGACGAAATAAGCGATCCCTAGACGGAGCAGTCGGATAATTTTTTACTGGGCAGCCCAGCTGGGCCCTCTGTCACACTGAAATGGAAGCACGTGCGTCACAAAGGATACAAAGTCCTCACACCGAACCTCGAACAATTGCAACGGAAACGGGGGCGCGGGAAGCACGCCAGTGTCCAACACGTTCCATCCCATTAAGTAAGAAGTAAGAAACCTTTCGTAATTCGAACGAGGTGACTTATCTCGGCAAGGAAACCGAAGCCTCTTCTATGGTTTCAGGGGGGACACACGTGAAACACATCGTAGCATTCTCACAAGAAAGTAATCCATTCTGTCGAGAATCCTTCCCATAAATGAACACAAACCAACGTCACTGACTCGTTCATGAGAAATCACCTTACAATTTCCCGATTTAATCGCGTTTCCAACGGTATACAACTCGAAGCAAATACTCTCTGGATGCTCTGGTAAAAATATTCCGTTCTTACCGGACGACCGCAACCTTCCGTTTGGAGCAATTTTCACTAGCGACCGCGAAGTAGAGCGAGGCGTGTTTACAGGGCAACGTTAAACGGTTGCAGCTGAAACCAGAAAACAGCGTCCCGTGTGCACCGTGGAAAAGACGACACGAAAGGAACCCCACACGTACGGTGCGCCGCGTGCCGCGCGACTGACGCTACTTTCCTTCGAGGACCCACCACATACCCCCACCATTCACCACAATCTTCTCTCTCTCTTTCCCTCTTTCTTCTACGGGACACTACAGCGAGGCATGTAGTGCACGTACGTATTGTCCTATTTCGTTGCATTTGTGCGTTTCTACGGAATTAGGCGCCCTTACCTGCAGTCATAAGTAAGCACTATTTAAATGAATTTTTATTAAGACAATCATTTAATTAGCCTAATAAAAAAAAACTTATTTATTACACCAAAATTTAAATGAGAAAGAAAATACTGATGTGTTATTTTACATATATAAATGAATCAATTAGAGTAATGATCTTTGTTGTGATTACGAATGAGACTAGCTTTACTACTGGGCTTCGCCCGAAATTTAGATTTCGATTTTATAAAAAAAATGATTTTTTAGTTTTTTTTGTGAAAATGGGTACATTCGTCTGGATTAGTCAGGCATAATGAGCTGAGGCACACTTCGTGATCCCAGAATTTATCGTTCTACAGTTTTTAGGTGACAGACAAACACACAAACATCTAAAAGCTTTCTGCTTTATATATTGAGATGTCTGACTTTTTTATAGCAATACCATTGGATGTTGTTTTCTGCGGATTCTCTCTGAAAAGCTTGGATGATGAAATAAATTTTAAGTATACAACAGTGAGTATGTATCTTGAATGACCATGTAAGCAGCGATTGTGAAGAAGACTCCAATAACACAAGTGATTTTTTCGGAACTATTACCAAACTTGCAATTTGTTATTTAATATTTTCCAGGAGGAACACAACAGGCCGATCGGATTTTGCCTGGACTGTAATTCGAACTCGGTATCTGCCGCTTCCCCCCACACAGCACCATAACATTGCAGCAACGTCTCTGCAATATTGCGGTGCAAGATTGCAATGTTGCACCATAACATTGCAGAGACGTTGCAGGTTCAATCCTATGTCCGCCTTCGCAATATTGCGGGTGTGTATTTTTGCAATGTTGCGGCAGCATTGCAAACATGTAGTCCTGCAACGTTCCGGCAATGATTCTGCAACGAAACAGCAAAATTGTGGCAATGATCCTGCAACTCTTCAGAAATTTTGCGGTGCGAGATTGCAATGTTGCACCGTATCATTGCAGAGAAGTTGCAGGTTCACACTCCTATGTCCCCGCCTTAGCAATAATTGCAGGAGCACCATAACATTCCCGCAACGTTTCGGAAATTTTACAGCAATGGTCCCACCGCAACGTTTCGGGCAGTGAGGGACGCGACGACATCAATGTGTGCAGAATCGTAGTAGTATAACGCCCGTGTATCTTTTTCTCATAGAAAATATTTTTACCCCAGGGGGATTCGAACCGAGGACCTGTAGAATGGTAGACGAACACTTTGCCGCCGCAGCTACAACCGCTGATTGATAAGATTGCTTACGTATTCGAACTTATACTCCTACCGTGCAAAACTTTAAACTCAAATTATTCAAAAACGAAGGCTCATTTGACAAACCTATTAGGGATTTTTAACACTGTAGGTGCGGACTCTAACTTTAACCCGGTGTCATTTTAGGTCAGGTTGGAAAGTAGTCTTTAGACTAAACCTTTGCATTTGTCTTTTCATCTCTCTTTTCTCTTGCTTGATTGTATATACGTGTTTGTACAATAAAGACGTTTAATAATAATAATAATAATAATAATAATAATAATAATAATTTCAAACATTAAAATATATAGTATTTACTCTATCTAAACAAAGTAAATTCATTTTCAAATCTCTTCTATAATTTAAATTCATGTACAAACAACTCTTACAATAACACTTTTTTCATATCTTCAACGGCCAACGAGAAATTCTAGCATATCCAGTTAAAGGAAACATGCTGTAGAATCTACTCGCCGTCATATTTCAAATTTCGTCAAAGTCATAATTGCTTCAGAATATTGCTGTACTGTTTCTACAATACTTCCACTACAGTATTGCACGGCAATATGTAGGCAATTTTACTGGGTCGTTGCACTGAAACATTGCACATCGATGTGCGCGCAATATTGCCGAAATATTGTAGGATCGTTGCCAGTGGAACATTGCACGGCGATGTGGGCGCAATATTGCCGAAATATTGTAGGATCGTTGCCAGCGGAATATTGCACGTCAATGTGCGCGCAATATTACTGCACTACTGTAGGATCGTTGCCAATGGAACATTGCACGGCAATGTTCTTGCAATATTGCTGCAATATTGTAGAATCATTGCCACTCCAATAATGCACGGCAATATTGCAGGAACGTTCCTACAATATTGCAATGCAATCTGCAACAACGCAATATTGCAGCAACGTTCCCGCAATACAGCTGCAACGAAGTGTGCTGTATGGGTATCGGAGCGCGACCTAGTTGCCACTCACACGCTGTGCCGATCCCCGATCAGATACCGATCGCCTGCAATTTAAATAGATTCAACTTTGCCGAAAGTTATGCACATTAATGTTTAAATATGAAGACTGAAGTTGAAATTAAAGACAAACTATTTATTCTCGTTTGCAAAGAAGTAGAATTTTCTTTGAGACTTTAATTTAAAAGTGTCTTGTGTCATAGCTTTTGAACAACATGATATACATATAGTGTTTATGTTAGAAAAATACTCGGACATCTTGCAAAAATAAATGTATTATTTAAACATTGTATCTGATAACTTCGTGCTACACCCGATTTTACAAGAAAAATTATGTCGGAAATGTAAAATAATTTTATTTAGTAATTATTTACTTTAATGAACAACATTTCCGTATACATGTTGCCACCACTCGGCCCTAGTTTCCGAGATATTCGGAAAAAACATTAGTTAAACTTAGCTTACGATTAAAATTTATTCTACCGAAAAAAATGCATAAAATAATAACCAACAATTGGTTTGACCTAGGGCACAGCTCTTGTCACCTGAAACCCCCCATGCTCCTACTCATCAAGTTACCACTCGTAGTTAAGTTGATTGGAGCTAGATTTGTTTATAAAAAATGTATTTCACATATGGATGGTCATGGAGATTTGAATCAGCAACTCGTGTTTCGAGTTGAGCTGTAATTATTCGTCTATTCGAATATTCGAATAAATTTCGAATACGAATAATTTCTTCGAATATTCGAATAATCAGGAGTATTCGGATATTCGAATAATTAGGAGTATTCGAATATTCGAATATTTGAAGTGATCGAATTTTGAATTGTACTGAATAAGAATCTGAACATGAAATATTTGTTCACACTTTACCGTGAAATTCTTTTCATATTGACTTTTACAATTATTTGTTTTTCAAACGATAAATTTATTCAATTTATACATTTTGAAACGAAAACAACCATCAGTTATTAATATTATTATTCTAATAATAATGAGTGGACAACCTCGACTCAGTCACCCACTCGTTTCCCGCCATAAGCGGGTGACAAACAGTATAAGCAGAGTTTTTTTTTAAGGAAACTGAAACCCCATAAACGATTTTGAGGAACTATATTATTTATACTCCTGATTATTCGAATATTTAAATTCTCTGGTATTCGAATATTCGAATACTTAGATTATTCGAATATTCGTTACAGCCCTAGTTTCCAGAGTACCCATGTTTATTCTATCCCGTGGTACAACCGAAAAGGGAGTAAGGAAATGAGATAATATAATAGTCAATTCGTATTCACCCGTACCTACACATAATGCACAACAAACTGGATAATACCAAACACTTCGCAAGTACATGAAACCTTAAACATTTGCTTTTATGCGCATTACTGGATTCCGACGGACGAATGATATTGATTTAATTAATATTTATAAGTATGTATTGAACTTGGTTCCACCATTAAGGATTGATAGCCAGACATCCTACAAGCAACGCGAAAGAACATCGTGCGTCGGCGAACAGGTATTCGACTATCTGACTTTCTCGTAACATTGACGAAAATGGTAACGGTGATTTGTTACATTAATAACGGAGGACCTTCGCATAATTAGAAACAAGTGTCGAATATATATTTCTTCTTGTATAATACGCTCGACAATGGGGTCAAGGCTTGTAGTCGATTAAAATTTGCATACGTTGTATAAATGAATGCGGAAATTCGAAACAGTAACCGAGGGTAACCGAGGCCCGAAAACTTTTAAGTTGTGATTTCGCACTGTGATCAGATGTAAGAATTTTTAAGCAAGAAATTCGGCTCCCGAATCGCAAAGCAAATCCCGTAATTTTGGGTATCCGCACACCCCTAATTTTTGCCTATTTCGCATAAATTGATGAATAATGGTTGGCCGTATTTCTACTCGTACATACCTATGTATCTCTCAAGAATTTCAGTTGACTGTATTGCAACCTCTCACGAATTTCGGTTGACCGTAATTCTGAGAGAAATTCTTTCTCGAATTTCGGTTTAAGAGAAAACACTTCACCGATCGTTGCTCGTCAAATAGGATTGAGACGATCGTAAATGCCACTTCGTTTCATTTATTTTGCTTCGTAGAAAAATCATCCCCGCACACTCCATTTTACTTGCAAAAATGAATCATTTAAACTCCTAGAATTAATAACAATCATATAATACTTAAAATTTTATATTGAATTTAATCTGCCTTCATTTACGATTTCTGCATCACTGATTTGAGGCAGTCAGAGCAACAACAGACCAACCCACGTTAAAAAAAATTTTTGTTTTCCTATTTTACATGGTTAGTAGAGCCTATTGGAATAAAGTTATTCGAAAAAAATGTGGGTTAGTCCGTTGTTGCTCTGACTGCCTCATTTATTCTCAGGAATTCTCTCACTCTATGCAAAATAGACAGAAACATAGTTTTCCATGTCAAATTGTAATTGTTTTGTTACTGTTCGCACGGATAAAATTTTTTACCGTCACTGCATTTCTCAATTTATTTTTTCAGGTTTCTTTATTTGTTAAATGTAAAAATTTCTTCCAGTTACTATCTCGTACAAATTCAATTCTCTTTGGAGAAAAATTAAAAAATCCGATCCTAGTTTCATCATAATAAATAAATAAATAAATAAAAAATAATGTTATTTTGTCGCAGTAAAACGTGACCTTATTTACAAACAAACGCGATTATTACCTTCTTAATCGGATATGACACGAAGCGTGAAAAATAAAATTGCACGAGATCAACTTGCCTATATTTGCTTATGCATTCCGTAAACGACCTAGGCTACTGGAACCTGAAAAAAGAGGTCTAAATATTAGATTATTCACGTCGGTCATTTCTAAGCCGTCGTTGGTCCGAGTTCACTGCGTTTCGCTCCTCTGAATGCAAGATGAGTATTCGTGGAAAATTCATAAGGTTCCTGCCTGCCTAAGAATAAATTTAATGATGCGGCGTCGTACATTCCTGTTTGTCCTTTCATTTCCTTTACACTCAGGGAAACTAGTTGTGGAAATACTAGCGACACCAATAAGATATAACACTCGTTCTGAATAAAAAGTGCTGAATAACTAATTATGTTACAAATATGCGAAAATACTGATTTTTTGCATCTCGTTTCTAGAATTTAGGAAATGTAGCGGTTATCCAACTATTTGTTACACAGTAGGTATTCTTTGAATGAAAAAAAAATTGGAAAATTTTAAGTAAAGTTTATAGATATGGAAAGATAGAAATGACATTGACAAATTGCTGCACAATGTACATGTACGTATTTTGGTAACTGAAGGTTTTACTTTGTATCAATGTGACATGCCTTTACATAAAATTAGCTGTATAATTAACGAAAGAACGAAACGAAATGATAGTGTGAACGTGGACTAGATGTGGACTTCTTTCGGGCAAACGACACTTTCACAGCAGTCACAGCAATCAGACACTTTTAACTTTCAACGCGTTAATGTTGAAAGACAAATTAGATTTCGTTTGCAGAACAAGGATTCATGTGTAAATAAATGCAATATTTGCAAGAAAAAAACATAAAGCTCACATGAATACCATTATGATATTGTGACAAAAACTTCGAAATTATTTCTAAAATTTCGTTCTTGTTATTTTGTAGAACTATCAGTTTGGACCAAAAGTACCTACATATTTAATATCTACACACTCTAATCAATAGCTTTCCAGCAGCACAAGGAGTGTTACCCACAAATTTCATACTGCCTATCTTAATAGTAGATTACTGTTCTACTTACTGTCTTAATAGTAGTAAAATGTACTGTTTTAATAGAACAAATAAAACATAAAATAAGAATTCGATTTAAGAAAAATAAAGACATTATTATTGGAAGGAAAAATGAAACCCGTTAGAAGGATGCAAATAATGATGAGAAACAAGATTAAACTCCTAAAAATAACATTCTCAATTCACATTCTCATTCTGAAGCGCTTACAGGCTTCGAAACATCTTAAAGCAGTAGGGTAAGTGCGCCTAATTTCGCCTACCCAAGTTCAAATCATTCTCAATTAAAGGGTAATTAATATTCTGGTTTCTAATTAGCCCCAAATAAAAAATAAATTGTTTGTGTTTCATTTGCGGCAGGCTAGAATCGTTGAAATCTAAAAAATTTCAATGACCAGTGCAAAAAGCAATACAAGCAGAAATCGGGATTTTGAAAAAGTGCATATAATATAGTCTATCTAATGAATATTGATTAATTCATCTATTCATGAGTATTTAAAATTATAATTATATGTGTATATATTTTTTTTAAGCATATGAATATTTTGGAGGCTCTTTGCCAAACATTTTTTATTGGAACTATGTGAAAAATAAGCTTTATTACACAAATAAAGAAATACAATTTCAAAATATTTATATTATTACAAATTATTTTTTTAGACGATCACGTTTACATTCTGGACAAACGAAGTTGAGCTCTGTAGCTCCGCAAATTTTGTTTCTCCATCTGTAGCAAATATCACACTGAAACTACTAACAGGAAATATTGAGTGCATGCTGGTCAGGACACAAAAAAAATTGTTTCTGTTAACAAAAAATTTGGATCTGTTTAAATTGCTTAAGCATGCATTCGTGCATTCATAGACTTTTTAAACTTACCTTCTCCCGCTGTGATGTAAAATTGTCACGGTTCAATCAATTTTTACATTATCAAGATTCACTAAAATACTTTTCCTACGCTAGACGTTACTCAATTAACGTTACAACCATAGTATGTCTTCCTACACATGCTTGGCTACTAATTCAGTTCATTACCAACACATGTCAGCACGTAACTACTTTATGAGATATTACGAGTGCCGATATTAGGTTGCACTTTACGAATCATAGAAAGGCAGACATACCGTAAAAATACTCGTTTTAAAAACATGTGCGACTTTATAGCTCAACAGAATTGAGAAACTAGAGTTTTAGGGGTCATTCTAGTTTGATCGGCCGAAAAATTAAGCTATTTGTAAAGATGTTTTTCTCAGTTAGTACAATATATAATGAAATAAATCTTTTTGGTATTTATTAAGCTACTCTTATAATGTACACAAACATATAAAAAGAATTTTTGCAATTTTTTTTAATTGTTTTTTTACAGTGTCAATATGGCACCTAAAAAATGAGGTATTTTCACGGCGTAGGCGATTTCCCGGCTCAGGCATATCCAAAACAAAAAATTCCGAAAGATTGTTAATCTGTATGAGTGTCGCTATAACCCCTAGCTCAATTAACAATTGTTGTCGAGAAATAGCCGAGATTTTTCTCATGAAACACCCGAGAATACATCCTTTTGGGTGTTTTGTCAAACTTTTTTCCAAACCGGCGCCATTTTCTTACTTTTCTACAAAAATTGTTTATTGAGCTAGGGACTATAGCGACACTCATATAGATTAAGAATCTTTTGGAATTTTTTGTTTCGTAAAAGCCTGAGCCTGGAAATCACCTACACCGGGAACATACCTCCTTTTTTTAGGTGTCATATTGACGCTGTAAAAAAACAATTAAAACAAATTGCAAAATTTATTTTGATTTTTTTTGTATAATATAAGAGTAGCTCAATAAATACCAAAAAGATTTATTTCATTATATGTTGCATTTACTGAGAAAAAAAGCTTTAAAAATAGCTTAATTTTTCGTTGATTAAAAACAGAATGACCCCTTAAGACAAAGGAAATAGTTAAATATGTAATTTCTGGTTTGTAAAAGTAATATTGCATAATAAATTAACCATTCTCCGTATTAAACTGTGATCTAATTCGAACGTCATTTCCACTCATTTGTTCGATTTATCGAGGTTTTCAGCAGTGTCGTTTTAGTAGTACACATTTGTGTATACCATACCTTCGTTTCCAACTGAATTTCAAACTCAATGTTTCTGCTACATAAGATGTACATTTTTATAGAAGCTGTAAATCAAAATAGCTTCAAATTCAGTGAAAATCATGAAAATGGGAGCATTCGGGATCTCAAAGAGAGAGAGGGAGAGAGAGAGAGAGAGAGAGAGAGAGAGAGAGAGAGAGAGAGAGACAGAGAGAATTAAGTGTCGCACATTGAATTGTGGACCCCTTCCTGTAAAATGTTCACTCGAAGTTACAGTGTTTGGACCAATCGAAAATTAGTCTTAAAGCTCGGTCTCTAAAGTTACATTTAGTAGAAAAGTGTACGTGCCAAAAATCAAACTCTATACTATACTACCCACTCTTTACTATAGTACCATTGGCACGTATAACATTTTCCAATAATTCGTTTTTAATTTTTGCACTTACAGTGTTTTCTACAAAGACTCTACAATCGTAAATTACTCATTTCTAAAAATTCGGTTTTTGTCTCGTGTCACTATGACTCTGATATATTTTAATTTCCACAAACTCTTTAAAAACCACAAGAAATGATATTCGCTATAATTAAAATACAATTGGCACCTGCCTACAAGGAACAGTAAAGATAAAACAATGATCGAAATGCCCACATATAAGAGTTAACGTACACAAGAAATGAAATTGTTAAAATTGATCAAGCAACCACGTTGGATTAACCAGGGCCTGGGTATCCGCTCGGAATAGTGTCCATTGTTATTGATGGAGGACACGTTACAAGATATCGCAGTGTCAGCTCGATAAACGCAATATTTCCCCAAACAAGTAATTATTTTGCGAAGGGTATCCATCATTTTTCAGCAGCGGCGCGTTAGCGGCTGAGCTGGCTGTGGTTCCGGCGTTGTATTATATTTCCGGCAGAACACCCACTCGTCTTCGCGTATCTCTTAACCTAACGCACTTTTATCTTGCGGGAAACGGCTGGTCGTTGGCCCACGTTACTCTTTCTGATATTGATCCAACAATCGTCGTCTTTCACGCGGTCGTTCCTGGAACAGTGGATTTTTGCCTCATCGTTTCTCTCCTTGAGTAACGTAACTATTGTTATACTCAGTGGCGGATTTAAGGGGGGAAACCACTGTAATGGTCTGCAAAGTAAGGATGCTTCCGGGAATTTTTTCAACCGAACAACGCAAGTAAATCAATGTATGGCTTTCAATTAGTATAGTTAATATGTACATATTAAAGGGTGAAAAAAATTTCAATCAAATTCATGAATCCGTTTCCGGTATACTCCACGTCAAAATGAGCGCTGCGACAAAATCGTTCCTGTGGCGTTGACAGTGCTTTGGGCGTATGGTTAATCTGAATTCAAAAAGATAAAAATATTTAGAAACTAGATGCCTACATCTATTACGTGGCATAAAAAAGTAAATATCGCAAAAGACAACAAAGTGGTGGACCACTGAAAAAAAATCTTTTTTTGGGGTGAAGATGTTGATAAAAAAAGTAGGAGGTTGTTAATTAAAAAAACCCGAACGTCATGCAATAGAGACGGGTTTTTCGCACAATAAATGTCTTTACTCGTGTCAATTGGAGGTTTAGTTTTCTCTGTATATTGTCAACGCGGTGGAAAAATTCTGAGCAAAAAAGCGTTCAGAGTTCCGCTTGGTTCAGTCGCCTGCTTGAAACCGTTTCACGGAAAATACTATCTCTGTCAATTTTACGAATTTTTTCATAAAATTTGGAGACAGCATTCTTGAAACGTATTTCTTTCAGAAAATATAAAAAATAAAAAATCGATTTTTCCGATTTCTTACAGTGTTTTCCCTCTGAAGGGTGGATTGGGCCTTGTTAGGCCGAAAAATAGGTAATTCTTTGTGAATTTTTTGTACAAAAACGGCGCGACAAATTAATTTGAGGTTTGGCTGTTTTATTGTATCTTGAGCTATTGTTCTGAATTTTTGTGTGGCAGTGAAAAAAAAGATGGCGAACCGTTTCTATACAAAAAATTCACAAAGAAATTATGTACCTATTTTTCGACTCAACAAGGCGATCCCCCGCAAGGGAAGAGGCCCAGGTGGAAAACGTTCTGAGGAGTCAATTTTTTCGGGAAAATGAAGAGGTAGTTTACTAAAAATGGGCTAATAAGTGTAGTATTACAGGAAGAAAAATATAGTGTTTGGATAAAATCGTAATTTTTAAAAAAAAAAAAAACGTTTGGAGCTTCTGTGCAAGGAGCCAGGCGGCAACCAGAGTTGAGCATTATTCGACTAAATTTGTATTCTAATCTTCGAATAAAAATTTCGAATAATAATATTTTAAACAACTGATATCATAAATTATTAAAGTAAACTAATTAATAGTACAATAATAGTGCATTTACCATTTCAGATGACTCCTAATGACATTACATTGACTGCCACAGCAGTGGATGTGTTGATTATAATTTTTTTTCCTATCGCATTGGCAGGATTTGATTTGAAATTTTGCTTTTATATTCAAAACAATATTTCCTGTCTTTGCACAGGCAATTGTCTTTGTATAAATAGCCATTGTTGTAATTGGCCCAAATTTTGTATATCATTAGTTTTGTGAAGCTATTAATTTACGACAATGTTTTTAAGTGGGATTCTTTTTGATAGGATATTAATTTACGACAATGTTTTTAAGTGGGATTCTTTTTTGACGGGATTATATACTTGGCGCATTTTTTGTACCTTTTTTTAAAAAAAGGTAATTTTGTTGGGATTTCACACATTTTTTAGTGTTTATTGATGACTGGATAATTTTATCACCCTTTACGGGTTATTTTTTTTTTAATATATTGTATTGTCATCCAAACTACGCACGCCTGCAAAGCTTCAAGACAATTGGATTAGAGGAATTGGTTTAAATTTCAGTTTTCAGATATGAATCAAACATACGAGAAGCAAACAGAGGATCGAAGCTGAATAAAATCGTTTAATTAATATAATACTATGTCACAATAAATTTTTTTCTCTGACGTAGATCACACTGCATCATCTTCTGCTTCGAATATCTGTAAATATATAAAAGCCATATTTTTTAGTTATAACATAACGTAGAACTTATAGAAAAACAGTGGACTTTTGCTATAGATGTAGAGACTACATAATGTGTCCGAAGGAGGTGAGAGCGTATAGCAGAAAGTCTTGTTGGAGGAAATTTAAATGCTAATGGTAATTTAGTGAAAATGAACGAAGAGATCCAATATTTTTAACGCACAGATTATTGGTGTTGGAATAAATTTTATTTAGCATGTTTATTGGTGAATTGAAATATTGTTAATGGGAAACGAATTAAATTAATGAATAGCGTGGGAGCTACTGTGGATTTTAATAAAGTAGTACGAATATCTCTCTCAAAAGATTGAAAAGTATCAAGCGTTTTCAGCGTACTTTCTTCACTAATGTGATTTACTCTAGATTGCAAGCAGTACGCCATAATTTTCTTAATTCTTAATGTTACGCTAATTTGAAAAATTTTGTCCATTTACCTTAATTGACAAGTTTCCAGAAACTTGTGCGAAACAAGATGCTTCTCTGTCTATCTAACCTTCTGCGGACAACCTCCAAGACCGTGCATCCCCTTCATTTCTATTCAAGCCTGTGCGTCCCCTTCATTTTTATCTGAGCCTGTGCGTCCCCTTCATTTCTATCCAAGCCTGTGCGTTCCCTTCATTTCTATAAGCTTTACATATAAACTCTAATGTAAAAATAGTTTGCTGGTATAAGAACAATATATTATTTTGTAGAAACTTGTGCGAAAGAAGATGGTGCTCTGTCGACCCTTCTTCAGACAACTTCCAAGTCTGTACGTCTCCTACGTTTCTATAAGCTCTACATAAATAGTCTATTAAAAAATTTTGGCGACTTACCTTGTTAATTGAGACAATAATTCAGTGTCCTAAATGGTGTAGAAACTCGTGACATTTCAAAAATTTTGGCAAGTTTCCTTATTTGACACTTCGCAGGTTATGATTGTTTGACACTAGCGAGGTTACGTTTATCTCCACAGATGTGCTCTCCCTCTTACTGTCACGTGACAAACATTTGTTACGCGATTGGCTGAAAGTGCCGAAACCTTCATCCAATGAACGACGCGCATATTGGAGACATTTCCTCTCCCTTTCATGTTCCCCTCTTGCCCACACTTGACGTTGACGATGCTTAATTCTTAAGAACGTGAAATTCGTCAAAATGGAACTTTGCATTGAAATATCTCAGCTCATAAGGCACGTAGGACCAAAACAAAGACACATTCAAAATCTAATCGGATCAGCCGTTATTGAGATTCGATAATCTCAGGGTTTTTGATAGCGGGTCGTGGCGTAATAGAGACACTGTGCGTCTCGCGCTGCGCATATAGCTATATACTTGGCGCGAGACACTACCGTGTCTCTTGATTAATCATATTTCATTTTAACGATTTAGTCTACATCCGAATCACGAAAACACGTAATCATGGCTAAAAAAATTTCACTATAAAATTAATTTGATTCTCACTTGCATATCGATTTAGTTAACCTCTCATTTAACTCCGTAATTGATCTAATCCAACAAAGTCAAGTAGAAAGAATTCATTCTAAAACTATAAATTTTATTACAACGATTTATGTAATGTAAAATACATACATTTTGTCATCTGGCATGGGTATTACAATATTAATTCGATATTATTTTCATCATTAATTCTTAGATAAGGATTGAACTTTAGGATGTAATTTGTATTAAACTGATTTTTATGCGCTGGCATTTCTATTGAAAGGCGGCTGGACAGGCGATATAGCGAAAAATCACGGTTCGTCGACGTGCACGTGAACGGCCTTTGAAGAACTTGGTCGTTCCTCGAGGACGTATGATGAACGATCCTCGCCGAAGTATCGTCTGGTGCCAAGAGCTGCAAAAAATTACCATGATATTGAATACAAGCGGCGTGTTCGTCGTGGAATAGCGGTTGCATATATTATAAAATATTGCAAGTACACTAGATGAAATTACTCTTGTAAAGTGAAATGAAGGAATTTAGAACAGAAAAATAGGAAACTAGGCGACTAGAAAATTGTGAATTTCAGGAAAAAAGAATATTTAGAGATGAGGTGATTAAAATATTAAGCAATTATTACACATCGGCGGTTTTGATTGCAACAATCACGACCTACATCATTTTAGAAGAAATAAAAGTAGACGTTAACAAATTGGTGATGGCAATACAATATTCACGCGATAACACTAATAAAGAACACTAAACATTTTGCCGCTGGTTTTTTTGTTCATAAAACTGTTATTCAGCGCAAAAATCTGAGAGATTGTTTTATTTATGCTCCGAATCGATTTTAAGGGGAAAAACTTCTTGAGGGTTGAAAACTGGCATTCCATAAATCAGGAACTGTTTACTTTTCATTTTTTAGTTTTTTACTTTCTTCAAGTTACAGGCGTCTAGAGTTTTACAGAACTGGTTGTATAATTGAAAGAGAGGTGCTTCTATTCTATACCTAATGAAAGACAAGGCAGGAAATGTAGCATAATATGTTTTAATATGAGACTTTATTTTCGGAAACATTTTTTTTAAATAAAAAGTCTATCAATTGCACTTCATTTATAAATATAGGAAAAATGGTAATTTGACAAAATGATAGTAAGCATCTTTGTCATCGTTCTCAGCCTCCCCTGCTTTTGAATTTAAGAATAAACGGTACGTCTCGTGACGTATATTTTTAAAATATTTTAAATTTGTCGTGGAAATTGAACTTCTGGTTAGTAAAATAATAATTTTTAATATTTCAAGGTCCGATTTACTTAATGTTAAAAGAATGTATTTCTTATTCTTATATTGGTATGTTTAATAACATATTTCTGTGAGAAAAAAACTCGCAGATGAACATTTTACAGCTTAACGCATGACTGTACATCAAACCGTTAAATAAAATATCGCCTCTAAAGTGTCCTAAATGCAACAAATAACTCACAGTAAAGCGCGTAACAGAAGACTGCGAAAATTATACATATGAGCTTGAACAGCTTACACTTAAAATACCTAGGGTATTACAAAATTATCATTAAACGCGAAATATAGTATTATCTCTGTTATACAGTTTTATACTATAAACACAAAATTAATGACCTGTTATTATCTTACTGAATCTCGCATTTTGCTCCATAAAAATTCTAATTTCCGTTACGTTTTTCTCCTTATTTTGTATACACTTTTATTGCTGCTATGCATCTATGCAGTGGGTCAGAAAAGTCTCCGTACACCTAATTAGAATTTATTTGACGTTAAATAATTTCAACCGAGAGGATAGTACATAAATAATATTCTGTTATTTTATTTAGAAACATAACATTTATTATTAGTACAAACAAAAATGATTTTGGGATAAAGATGCTTTGAACATTATAGGTATCATAATATACAGTGAGTCAAAAAAGTATTTGTACACCTAGGTTTTTTGCAATAAGTTTATACAAACAAGTGATACACTAACAAAAACTATTTCCATTAATAGTGTACTATGTACAGAGGTAATGTACAAATTAACAACTTTTCATAATGAGTTACAAAAAAATAATGCCATAAAAACAAGAACTTGGAAGCCAAAAAAGTATTTTCACACTTACAATTATGGTAGAAAGTTTATGATTGTTTAAGTTGTACATTATGATTAATATTTTGTATGCAGTCCTTTTGCTTCAATAATTGCTTGTAGTCTTCTTGGCATAGATTCTATCAATTTCTGTGTTATTTCCCTTGACAGTCTTGGCCACTCTTCTAGAATCATTCGTTGTAAATCATTCTTTTTAGATATTTTTCTTTTCCTTACTTCTATATCCAACAGGTGCCATAAATTTTCGATAGGATTAATATCGGGGGATTGTGGTGGTGTAATCAATTGTTTGGGAACATTACACAACAACCATTCTCTCGTTTTTATAGCGGTATGCTTTGGGTCGTTGTCTTGTTGGAAATAGTAAGCTCCACTTAGGCCCAATTTAACTGCACTTTCTTTTAAATTATCACGCAACACCTCGATGTACTTCATGGCATTCATTGTTCCCTCGATAAATGCAATATTTCCAACACCACTGTGCGCCATACAGCCCCATATCGTCACATGTCCACCGCCGTGCTTAACAGTTGGTATAAGATTCTTTTGTTGAAGTTCAGTATTGGATTTTCTCCAGACAAATTTCTTCCCATCTGACCCAAAAATATTGAACTTACTTTCGTCTGAGAAGATAACCAAAAGATTCCAAAATTCGATTGGTTTATTTACGTAGGTTTTAGCGAAACCTAGCCGTTTTTCTCTGTTCGCATTATTGATGAATGGTTTCCTTCTCGCAGCTCTGCCATATATTTCAGCAGAATGCAAAACATTTCTAATAGTTTGGGGACACACATTTTGTAGCTTCTTTAATAATACTCCGACGCTCTCTAATTGTAAGTATCTTCGGCCGACCTGACCGTGGCATATTGTCTGTAGTTTTCATTTTCTCGTACTTTTTGACAATATACTGCACTGTTGTAAAGTTTAGATTTAAAGTTTTGCCAATTTTTCTATAACTTTCTCCACGTTTTCGACGAAAAATAACACGGTCTCGCACGGATACGGATATTTCATTTTTCTTCGCTGCCATGGCTTCTGTATGAAGTTCGAAGACGCACTACCACCGTAAGCAGACCAAGACCACTATGTAAACAAACACTTATTTACGTTTTGATCGGTGTCACGACGGTGCATGCTTATTTTCAGTATTTACCAGTAGAATCATAAGTGTACAAATACTTTTTGGACTTCCAAATTCTTGTTATAATGGCATTATTTTTTTGAAACGTATTATGAAAAATTGATAATTTCCACATTACCTCTGTGCATAGTACAGTATTAATTGAAACAGTTTTTGTTAGTGTGTCACGTATTTGTATAAAGTTATTGCAAAGAAACTACGTGTACAAATACTTTTTTGACTCACTGTATGTAACAAATTCTTTCAACGTGGGAACTACTATTATTCCAAGTGAATAAACTGCGGCAACATACGTTACAAACAAGGTACGATTGTATGCGATTAGATGCTGGATTCTGGTGGAACTGAATTCTGGTAATACGAAGAAACCGCGAATGTGCGTCATACTTACGTAAAAAATGGTGAATGAACCAAATAAAGAGAAGGATAAAAACATTGATACAAGGGTATCAAAGTGATTCAGAGGCAGACGCGGCACGCCGGAAGTCACTGATTGTTTCGAAGGATGGTGACCTCTGTGTCTCTGTCTGCTGAGGGTCAATCGCCTTTTTGCCAATTAACACGATCCCTCTGCCGTCGTAAATTAGGCAGAAGCTGCTATTAACTCGAACCCGGCAAACCAGAAAATTTGGCAGTCCTCTGCGACTATTTCAGGCTTAATAATAATCGAATTTAATTTTTAGAATCTCGGTGTTTGTCTACTGTGGTGGGGCAAAATTTGTCTGAGCACTAATGAAAACTGGAATTATGTAGTTGTGTTCAGACGAAATAGTATTTGAATACTTATTTCACTTTGAGAGTAATATTCACAAATTCATTAAAGTATTTCTTTCAAATGCAGTAAAACTATTAATTGGGATAGTTATCAGAAATTCATTTTTAAGACTCTTCTCAAAGTAGATTAAATGGGTCTGATTATTTAAAATATGGTTTAGCCACAAGATAAACATAAAAACATATTCGTAAGAGCAATACTCTACTATATTTCATTTTTAACATAATTAAAGAAATCCCAATCGTTTATCTATTGTACAATTCCTATTGAGAAACATGTATTTGAAAGATCTATTTCAGAATTCATTTTGAATGTAAATAAAAATTAAAAATATTTCTGCATACTGTTTTCCATACTGCGTTAGGGGTCGTCCTTAAATTACGTAAAGCTTTTTTGGGGGGGAGGGGGTCGCGAATTTCTTACATTTTCTTACAGGGGGAAGGGGGGGGGGTCAGGTAGCGTCTTACGTAATATTTTTAACCTAATTTTTAATAAATACAAATTCTATCATTAATGATCCAGAAAAGTAGTTTTAATTTAAATTTCCCGAATCCGAGTTAAATGAATTATATAAACCTTTAACAAAATTTTAATAACTGAAAAAATTAAATGTAAAAAATATTACGTAAGGTAGAGGTTGCAATATGAAATCATACGAATTCTTATACTGGGGTGGGAGTAAGAAATCGCCAAAATTACCCTTACGTAATTTGAGGACAGCCCCTTATCTATAATTGTTAATATAAAATGAAAATTTATTTCTGTATTAATTAAACTCGTAATTGAGAATGAGTACTTAAATCGCCTACATATGTACATTAAGAATGAAGCAGTTATGAAGTATGAACACTTTCAAAAGTTAACCATGTAAAATTGTAGAAAGTTTAAGAATGTGAAAAATAAGAAAGAATAACGAATCCTGTATTTAAAAAAAAACATTCAGAAATTAGAACAGGAAAAAAATGGGGAAGGGAATAATTACAAGAATGGTAGAAAGTAATAACTGGTTCAAAACTGTGTTGATTCCCTAATTTTGTTGGAGATAGAGAACAAATGCTGTAGAAACATTTAAATGGTACAATAAAATCAATTTCTTTGCCGACTCAATTTTTTCATAAATGCATCGGAAAGGTGTAATTTCATTTTCTCTTTAAATGAAGTCATATAATATTCAAATAGTTTGGTTCTTTTGGTCATTATGCCTATAAATATGTAAGGTGACGGTGTTCAGGAAATAAACAGGTACTTGTGACATACATATTTCAGATTTCAAAATTGTTTTGACTTGAAATTCAAATTTTATTTCAAATACATTTTACATATATCTAATAGTAAATTGTAGGACAAAAACAGAAGAACGTCATTGGTTTATTAAATAAATATTTAATTCGTTTCTTTGAATTTCTGTAAATTTGTAAAAATAAAAAATCCCGCCTTTGCCAACAACCACTAGATGGTTTAAGTAGGTATCGCTGTTTTCAACTGCGGTATACTATCATCGACGAAGTATAGGATAGACCTATCACGCAATGTAAATTTGTGTCACACGCTCGGGGGGCTCGCGAGCCCCCTTACCATTTTCGTGTCACACCCAACGTTATCGATTCAGTCTAAAGATTGTAACGCTAAGCGTGGTAGGAATTAGAAATTAAAAATAGGACATTCGAAACCCGCGATTTACAAATGATTCTCATAAAGTAACAATGTAAAGATCGTTTTACAAACGTATTCCGTGCAACGACAGAGAAAAAAGTGTCACAACAAGAACACATACGCCTTTTAACCTTGCTGTCCTATTCGAGTGTATTTAACGCAAAATAAATTTATTTAACATAAAAATATATATAAACAACAACATTAGTTGTGGAAGACATGCTTTCATGATGTAACGTGGGATACCTCGCAAAGGAATTGTAACTTAGTATAATTCAATAAGGTGCTGAAGCAGAGAGGACTTTAAAAATTGTCATAAAACCCATCAGTTCCAGTATCTCGCTGAATGTTTCTTTAAAAAAGTAATAAAATTACGTCAGGTACATGAAATAAAAAAAATACAAAAAATTGAAAATAATTACAAAGTAAAAAAAGATGTGAAATCAAAATAAGCTGCAAGCACATAAAGGCGCTTTCCTGCAGCGTGCAACGGCGACAATTGTGTAACAATAAAAGACAAGAAAATATGTCCGCGACCTGGAAGTCAAATACTTGGCGTGGTCAGGCAAAGTATTCTCAGATCATCAATACCCATACCTTCCCCCTCCGCAGGCTTTTAGATAATTAGTCTATTTAAAACACAGCCAATATGAGTATATTTTCATTATATTGCGTTTTAAAATAATTGTAAGATCATTCATCGACACCGATGCCTTTCCTCTCATAAGCTTTCACATAATTTGTAAATTTAAAACTCTGACAATATGAATACACTTTCATTATTTTGCGTTTTAAAATAATTTTAAGATCATTCATCGACACCTCGACCTTTCCTGGCCACGCAAGTATTTGACTTCCAGGCCGCGGACATATTTTCTTATCTTTTCTAGTAACGACGTTTGTTATGACTGAACGATGCCCCAGCTTTGGAAGTCACCTCTGTTCAGACGGTTCGGCCACGAGACGCGATATATACGTCACTCGCCGTGCAATAACCGACCGATATTCCAACACTTCGGAAATACGTACGCGTGTATTCTCTCGCGAGGCCTGCTTGCTCTCCCCCCACCAAAGCCCATATTCGCCGCGGTACATTGGCGGGGCGCGGGGGTCATTCGTTCTGTGGACATCGTTGATTTAAGACGTTTCAATAGCTGCGTACATAAATGGTACGCCTACATTATCTATCGTCACCTAGTTACTTCTATTCATTATTAGTCTTCTTCTTTACAGTCTACCGTCACTTGCTGCTACTATTAATACACTTTCGTCCCGAAATTGATTAAATATCGCGAGAAAACCGTTAGACGTTCGTCGCGTATTCCCTTCGTTGCCTTCGTACCGATATTTCTGCACATTTAGTGCACACATATCGTGTCTCTGTATTCAATTACATCCCTTTTCGGGCATATTTCAAGTTTATTTCTTGTTTAATTGCCTTACGAATGTTTTAATGCTTTTGTTTCAATCTCTTGTTGCATCGTTCGGTTACAGACGTTGAGGCGGGAATCGAAACCAAAGGGCAGGCAATGCCATGACACTTGGCGGTTAATTTGAACGGTGCTTGGATGGCGACTGGTCATTCCTTGGGAAAAGAAGGTGGCAATACGTGTGGTATACTTTTTTTTATCGTTATTTTATTGAATCATTGTTGGCTGTGAGGGTGATGAGTAACTTTGCAGTCGGTTAATATCGGGATGAAATGGGAAAAGATTGAATTATGATAAATTCAATAATTCTAGTCGGATTTGTTTAAACATTTCAAAATGGCGTCAGTAGATGTTTACGAAATATTGGAATGATCGAATTCTATTGCATTTCGGTCGCGTTTACGTAGAATTCAATAATATTTCAATGATTTTTAAGAATCTATCTCTATGAAGCTAGTGTAATTGCATTTACGTTCGGTTTTGGATGCAAGTTTTGTTCTTTATGTACAGAAACTGCGTAGTTGATCGAGGACATGCTATTCAAGCATGAATAATGAACGAATTTTGATTCTTGCAATGAATTTTGGATATTTATAAAGATCGTGATATATTTTAAGGTATTATTCGAATAACACGAACGTGCTTACAACTTTAATGACGAAAGCCACTGCTACGGTTCATTTAAATGTAAAAATTATTTCTGATGTAGTATATTCTGGATAATATCGTGTTACTGAAATGTAAAGCTGTTCCTATCAAGCGAGCATTCTGTATTTTCGCATCACACCTTGTATTCTAAATAACAAGGAGCGAAAGTTCTTTGGCTGGTTGCAAGAAAAACAATATTTCCTCGTGACAAACACTCGATCAAACCACATCCACCCCACCCTCCTATCCTACTTATTTTCCAGAGATTGTGACCGCGTGCAATGCGGCCAAATAGAGTCAGTGTTTATTACGTACGAAGTTTTTCATTTTGAAGAGCACAGTTGCTCATAGTAGAGTGTCGTTAACAATTTTGGGATACGCGAGGGTAGAGTCAGTGTTTTCTACGCAATTTATATTCTTTTGCGAGCATCGGGGCTCTGACTTTCGAATCGCGAGAATAGATTCAGCGGTTTGTTCGACAATTATTATCTTTGGGGCGCAGTGATAGTCTATTTCTTTATTTTTTTTACTTTTGAAAGCGAAACTCGTTATCGGAAATTAGAGTCAGTGCGTCAGCTGAAGAGGAGATTTGTGCGCAGAATATTATTGGAAAGATGTAAGTATCTATGTATTTCATTTAATTCCTTTAAAGTAGAGTTCATTCTTCAAAATTCCAGAAACAAAAAATTAAAAAATTAAAAGAAAATTAATTTCTAGAATAGAATCACTAAGAAATTCAAAACTAACGAAACTTTTTACAATTTAGACATTTTAAGAAAAAAAATTTGTTAATTTTATTTTTTAATATTTAATTTTTTAATTTTTTCTTAAAATGTCTGAATGATAAAAAATTTCGTTTTGAATTGTTTCGTGGTTCTTT
Source organism: Andrena bucephala (assembly GCA_947577245.1). Classification (NCBI taxonomy): domain Eukaryota; kingdom Metazoa; phylum Arthropoda; class Insecta; order Hymenoptera; family Andrenidae; genus Andrena; species Andrena bucephala. The sequence goes on from OX387715.1 coordinate 111,375,428, forward strand.
ATTAGAGTTCGAACAATCATAAGTTTAGAAAGAAATTATAATCGTGTTTTGTTCTTTCGTTACAGTCTAGGGGCAGCTGAGCAACCTGATAACTTTTTCTAGCAGCTTGTTGACTTCCCCTGAGCAGTTGCAGAGGTGTTGGCGCCTTCGTCACCGGGGCACAGCGAAATGTGAGTGCGCATGCATTATGGTTCCTCTGGTCACTCAGTCATGTCGTAGGACGTTTGGTCCAAATCGACACGAGTGACCGGTTGTATACTTTGGCGAGCATAATGACCGCGGGTATGGTAACCATGCCCGTGAATTGTAACATTTTGTCTGTGTATGTATTTCTTAGACGAGGGCTAGGGTCTTCTTGTGCACCGCGCCTTTTCAATAGAATCAAATTATAATCATAATTTCCAAGATAAACGTTTCCTAACGCGAATGTTTATCATTGATCATACATTGATGTAGATATTTATTAAATAATGCACCTAAAGATGCATAGCAGCTCAGAAGGTATTGATATTTGATATGAATATCAATACGGCTGAATGCTAATTTTTATGTAGCGAAGAAGTCTGATACTCTCAGACTCCACAGCTACGATCATTTTTATCTAATATGTAGTCGAAAAATCGGATGCCCTCCGATTCCGTCATTGCGACGATTATAATGACTTGAATTCCTTTTATTTTTCTGATACTACTTACGTGTTCAAAAGTAACTTGATGTCTAAATGATGATAATAGACATACAAGTGTAATTCCTTTCTTATAAAGGTCACTCGTTTGCGTACACAAAGAATAATTAATTTCCATGTGAAAGAAGACAATTGAGGGTGGGCAAATTTCAGATTCAAAGTAATTAGCACGAGAACATACATTCTTATTACCTATACGAAATTTACTTTGACGATGGAATCGCCCGTTTTAAATTCTTAAATAAAATTCTTCATGTTTTAGAGTCATTTTCTTAAATAATTCAATTTTATAGTCTTTTTTCTCACTAATTGAATGTCGAGTAGAGTCCTTTTTCTTGATCTAAAGTAGAGTCCTTTCTTATTTATCAAACTTTAAACTATTGACAAGTTGAAAGTCGAGTAATTTTGCTTTATAATGTAAAATGAAAGAATACTAGCGTGCTAGACACTATACAGACTAATCATATTTTCTAGTTGAGGATTTTCAGGATATCTTTCCGTACCCATTGCCTTTTAACTCATCCACGTGCCCATGCGTTACTTGGGTGGGTGAAGGCAATGGGGCACGATGAATTTCTTTACTAAATAATTACATGTCGGCGGCTGGCATTGCGTTAGTGTATCGTGCACGCCGCATTTTCCACCTGTGTGTGTTTGTGTGGTTAGGCGATGGAATTTGCGTCGGTGAAAGATTTTTATCAAAGACCATGTTAACGAAACTATTATATTATTATTCATTGCAATAACGATACCAATGTATCATATTCCTTGTTGCACACGATGATCATTCTAGTAAATAATCTTGGAATATGAAAGTTAATCAATCTCGCACAATCAAACGAGAAAGTAAAGTAATAACGCTTGATGTATGTACCTAATACGTACAATGCACATTATCAAGTAATCCATTCTTTGAAATTGAAAATAATTAATTGCTATGTAAATCATACCTATACGCAATGGTCAATGCCTTTGCCAGCCGATTTCAGTGAAAACTGGTACGTACTTATTAGAGTGTGATTGTGGCCAAGCTCGGGTGACGGAGTCGTCCCGGGACGGTCTCTCTAGTGTAGGCTCTGCACCCTACCTTAATAACCAATGTCGTCTTGCAATTTATAGCTTACACGAGCTTTGAAGAAATACCATTCTTGAGCGCCATAGTCTCTTGATCCCCGAAATGGATATTCGGAAAGAAATCCGCGTGAGTCGTAGAGACAAGCTGTGCCAAAGCATAGCGTAGCAAAAGCCCTGCCTTCTATGTCAAACTCTCGCACTGAACAAATCACACGTATACAAGCACGCACACACCTTTCAGCATCTCAACACATTTCAGTGTAGTTGCTGAGCTGGACGCTGTTCATAAGCATATGCCACTACATTCAGTTCTGAAATTATGGGTCGGTAAGACAGTTTGGGTGGCGACACGAACTTCCATAAGGTGATAGGTCTATCCTATACCTCGTCTGTGGTGGCATCTGCTTATGAACAGCGTCTAGCTCAGCAACTACACTGAAATGCGTTGAGATGCTGAAAGGTGTGTGCGTGCTTGTATACGTGTGATTTGTTCAGTGCGAGAGTTTGACATAGAAGGCGGGGCTTTTGCTACGCTATGCTTTGGCACAGCTTGTCTCTACGACTCACGCGGATTTCTTTCCGAAAATCCATTTCGGGGATCAAGAGACTATGAAGCTCAAGAATGGTATTTCTTCAAAGCCCGTGTAAGCTATAAATTGCAAGATGACATTGGTTATTAACTAATACTTTGCGTGTAGTAGAACTCTTTCACGTATCGTACGCCGAAAAGTATTAAAAATTCACGCCGTTACTCTGACATTCCCGCAAGTTTCTAATGCACTGTTTAATCATTTTAGTGTAGTAATAATAATTGGATTCTATTTGCTCCGAGTATTAGTTTACCATTGACATTGATATTTACAGTAAAACCTAATCCATAAAAGCCTCGCAGAACGTTGCATGATGCATGAGTGGCGTGGGGTGCATGGATGCAACTGCAAATCGCGTGACGTTCGAAACCCGCGTTCCGAAATAAGATTTAGTCCAGCCCTGAGAAATTCATCGGTTCAGTGTGTTCAGTCAAGTGTGTGCATATTATTTCGTGATTTCTCAATTCGTGCATCAATTTCATCGATTACTGGACCATGTGGGGGGTCGCTTAAGAAGATTCAACTACAATTCACCCAATACCTAGAAGACTTTTCGCGCAATACATTTCTCGAAGAGCTGGGAGTCGTTGGAGCGTGACAGAACGTCAACAACCTCTTCCAAATTCGTGATCTGCCAGTTGAACTTTACCTGCGACAGTGTTTGGATCTCAGTGAACGCGTGAGTCTATTATTTTGTGAAATCGCGATTCCTGGATTAATTTCATCGATTACTGGACTATGTGGGGGGTCGCTAAACAAGATTCAACTACAATTCACCCAATACCTAGAAGACTTCTCGTGCAATACTTTTCTCGAAGAGCTGGGCGTCGTTGGAGCGTGACAGAACGTCAACAACCTCTTCCAAATTCGTGATATGCCAGTTGAACTTTACCTGCGACAGTGTTTGGGTCTCAGTGAACGCGAGAGCCTATTATTTTGTGAAATCTCAATTCTTGGATTAATTTCATCGATTACTGGACCATGTGGGGGGTCGCTTAACAAGATTCTACTACAATTCGGTACTGACCCTGCAGCTGCGGGACATTGGCCTGCAGATCGAATAGCTACTGCTGAAGGGGGATGCTTGTCTGCATAGGTAGCACAATGAGACTGTTTGCAACGAACGGTGAGTGATACTTTTTCATTCTTTCAACCTTTCTGCATGCCATCGAACAAAATGATTGCTATAGCGAGCGCAGACACCACGAACACATACTTAGTACTCGCGAATAGTAACATTAATGGGCCTGTGCTTCCAGATGTTTAATACGCGTATAAACATACAATAAATAAATGTTAAATTCGCAATTGATGTTTTACTATCGCGTTTCAAACATTCTAAAGTACATTTCTTTAATTTCACAATCTTTAATTTCACAATCTTTAATTTCGCAGTCGATAACACAGGACCACAAATTTTTTTTTCTAATATACACAAACGCGACCACCTGTCCTATACGTATTTTGGATCGCTGAATTCGTTGCCCGTTTTGGCCCATCACGTCTAGTTTTTCGGTACATTGCAAAAAACCGTTGTAAACCCGTAAAACGCCATATAAACACAACATATCCTATTTCCACAATACTTATAACGTCAAACTCCCTAATCTACTAACCCCAAGACCACAAAACATCTAATCCTATATTTCGTTAAACCTCTAAACCCAAAAACCGAATTTACACATACCCCCACAACCCACTACGGGGCGATTGTATCTCAAACGCGGAAATAAATATTTTCAAATTTGCTCAATTTTCAAACATGAACAAAGATGAAACAAAGACATTTCAAAGTTTGAACTTTCTACTTTTCGATGCTTTAATCGGTATCCAGGGGGTAAAATCCGCCCTTAAAGAGAAGTGTGCCAAACTGCAAAAATTTCTTCATGTGTGTCAAGTGCTACGGAGTGCAGACAATATTTTTTGCAGTTTCTATGTATTCTGTCGGAAAGTCTGGTCCTTTGTCTTTAAAATAAGCCGAACCTCATCGAAAAAGGGTGGTTTTTAAGAAAGATACAGCCATTTAAAAAAAACTGCTAAAATCATACGACCTAAAATCATAGAACGTCTTTAGGGCGGATCATCCGGTCAACCAAAAAGTTACAAGAAGTTATCTTCTTTTTCCTATGTAAAAATACTTCAATACCTTGAATTCTACTTGGAAAAAAGTTGTTTTTCCAAATAGAAGTTTGTTCGTTTTGTTCCTACAGGTCCCGCATGAATTTTTCGTTTCCAGAAGTGGACCTAAAATGGTCTATGTAAAAGCTAAGGCCTTATGCTTTAAAATACGACTAGGAAGATCACGGAGAAATACTGAGAACTTTTTGTAACAAGGAATAAAAATGGAACATTTTCGGAAAGGCATAAGTCCGAAATGGTTAACCGATTTCTTTAGCCCTTGTGAAGCGTAGTTCCCGCCTTTTCCGCCAGGCGGCTAAGATCGAACGTCGCAACTCGCTGACACATTGGCAGCACCGAAGTAATATAAGGAATCGGCTTGCAAGCGTTCACGAGTTTATCTCGACCACCCACCACACGTTTAGGCGAATAACCTGCGCATTTTTTATAAGATTTCAATAAATCTAAGTTAATTGGATATATTGTTGTAGTCCTTTTGACAACTACTTTCCGAGCAGCAAAATTTATAGCAGGCGTTATTTAAACAGTCCTTTTCACGACTAATACTGCTTGCAATTGATTGTTGGGTTCGAGCGTTCTCAAACAGTCGTTTTCACAACTACTTTTCGAGCCAGTCGTTTTACTTCTTAAATTAGTTATTATAATTACTTTTTTCTCAAGTATCCATTGTTTCAGTAACAATGTCAGCCTGTAAAGGTAGGGATACTTTTTGTGTTGTTTGTGGGCATTATTTACTTCCAATAAGTAGAAGGAACTTTAATGATGATGTCAAACAAAATTATAAAAAATGCTTTAATATCACAACTAATCTAAATAACGCTTGGACTCCAAGAGTTATATGTACTTTATGTCATTCGTGTATCTCTAGGTCAGTAAAAGGAATAGAAAACGCGAAACGGTATTCTTCTCCTATGCTCTGGCGAGAACCTGTTGACCATCGAACGGATTGTTATTTTTGTTTGTGTAAGACGATGGGATATAATGCGCAGAATAAAAAAGCTGTACAATATCCTAATGTTCAATCAGTAACTTTTCCTGTGCCAATTTATATGCAAAATCAACTTAATTTAAAGAATTGTGAATTCTAAAGGTCCTGACTCCGAGATTCAGTTATCCCATCACGATGAAGCACAAGAAGGTCCTTCTAATTCTCCAGAAATGGATGAAGTACCAAACGAGCTACCTGATGAGGATGGAATCCAAAACGATACTTTTAATCAAAACGAATTAAGTGATTTAATCCGAGACTTGGGTCTCTCAAAAGAAAATGCGGAACTATTAGCATCAAGGTTGAAAGAGAAAAAATGTTTAACACCTAACACAAAAGAGACTTTCTATCGTAATAGAGATGTACCTTTTAGAAAATTTTTCTCTCGACAGAAAAATTTAGTATATTGCAACGATGTGAAAGGTTTAATTGGTGAATACAAAAATATTGTGTACAATGCGAATGAATTGCGACTTTTTATTGACTCGTGTACAAGAAGTTTGAAAGGTGTTCTATTACATAATGGCAATGTGTACGCTCCAATTCCAGTAGCTCATTCAGTAGTATTAAAAGAAGAATATGAAAATATTCAATTTGTATTACTTAAATTACAGTATGATGAGCACAAATGGCAATTATGTGGAGATCTAAAAATCATGACCATAATGCTAGGACAACAAAGTGGTTTCACCGAATACCCGTGTTTTTTATGCGAGTGGGACAGCCGTGCGCGCGAGAAACACTACATGAAAAAAGACTGGCCTCCAAGAAAGAATTTAGAAGTAGGTTCAAAAAATATTTAAAAAAAAAGTTTAATACCACCGAATAAAGTATCACTTACACCTCTTCATATAAAACTTGGATTAATTAAACAATTTGTAAAGGCTATGAAAGCAAAAGATAGTGATGCCTTCAGGTATATTTTTGAAAAATTTCCCAACCTTTCTGAAGCAAAAATAAAAGAAGGAGTGCTTGATGGTCCACAAGTAAGAGCTCTATTGAACGATAAAGCATTTGAAGAAAAAATGACTGTGGTAGAAAAAGCTGCATGGCAAAGTTTCAGAGATGTGACTCTAACATTTCTAGGAAATATTAAAGATTCTCAATACAAAACCATTGTTGGGAAAATGGTAACAAGTTTTCAAAATGTGGGATGCTTAATGAACTTGAAACTGCATTTTTTGGATTCACATCTTGAGTACTTTCCAGAAAACCTAGGTCACTTTAGCGAGGAACAAGGCGAGAGGTTCCACCAGGATCTGAAGAGCGTTGAGAAGAGATACCAAGGTGTTTGGGATGAGCACATGCTGGCGGACTATTGTTGGAGTTTAAAGGGAAATGCTAAAATTTCCCATAAGAGAAAGGCTATTCGTAGGTCTTTTGAATCAAAGAAAACTCGTTATACAAACAAAAAAGTATAACTTTCTTCCTGGCGTCGCACAGTGGGGCGTTTGTACCTCAAACGCGGAAGAAAGTCATTTTGAAAAAGTATCGCCGAATCCAAAAATTTTAGGATCGATATGTATTTGAACATTTGGGCTATTAACCATTCATTTGAACATTTTGGTTGTTTTACTGTTCATTAATGTATAACGCGGCTAGACGCTTTCGAAACCGTCAACCTCAAAATCATCGAAAATTAAGAATATCATTTGTGATTTCGTTGTTTTTTTTATATTAAATGATATGTGATGGAATTAAGTGAACCAGATACGTATTTCAATTTTGCCAAATTACACTTTGATACTACTGACCATTTCGGAATTATGGCTTTTCGAAAATTTTTTATTTTGATTCCTTGTTACAAAAAGTTCTCAGTACTTCTCCGTCATCTTTCTAGTCGCATTTTAAAGCATAAGGCCTTAGTTTTTACATAGACCATTTTAGGTCCACTTCTGGAAACGAAAAATTCATGCGGGACGTGTAGGAACAAAACGAACAACCTTCTATTTGGAACAACAACTTTTTTCCAAGTAGACTTCAAGGTATTGGAAGTATTTTTACATAGGAAAAAGAAGATAACTTCTTGTAACTTTTTGGTTGACCGGATGATCCGCCCTAAAGACGTTCTATGATTTTAGGTCGTATGATTTTAGCAGTTTTTTTTAAATGGCTGTATCTTTCTTAAAAACCACCCTTTTTCGATGAGGTTCGGCTTATTTTAAAGACAAAGGACCAGACTTTCCGACAGAATACATAGAAACTGCAAAAAATATTGTCTGCACTCCGTAGCACTTGACACACATGAAGACATTTTTGCAGTTTGGCACACTTCTCTTTAAGGGCGGATTTTACCCCCTGGATACCGATTAAAGCATCGAAAAGTAGAAAGTTCAAACTTTGAAATGTCTTTGTTTCATCTTTGTTCATGTTTGAAAATTGAGCAAATTTGAAAATATTTATTTCCGCGTTTGAGATACAATCGCCCCGTAGTGGGTTGTGGGGGTATGTGTAAATTCGGTTTTTGGGTTTAGAGGTTTAACGAAATACAGGATTAGATGTTTTGTGGTCTTGGGGTTAGTAGATTAGGGAGTTTGACGTTATAAGTATTGTGGAAATAGGATATATTGTGTTTATATGGCGTTTTACGGGTTTACAATGGTTTTTTGCAATTTAACGAAAAACTAGACGTGATGGGCCAAAACGAATTCAGCGATCCAAAATACGTATAGGACAGGTGGTCGCGTTTGTGTATATTAGAATAAAAAATTTGTGGTCCTGTGTAATTTATCGACTTTTCGGCATGTGCCACTCAGGCGCATGCGCGAGTATTTTTCGACTTTTCGGAAAAAAATTTTTTTTCGAAACTTTTCCATCTTCCGCGGTCTGGGCCTTGCGCGCACGTCCCCCCGGCGCCGCTCGTGCGCATGCGCGAGTATTTTTTGACTTTTCGGAAAAAAAAATTTTTTCGGAACTTTTCCACTTCCACGGTCTGGTCCCTGCGCGCACGTACCCCCGGCGCCGCTCGTGCGCATGCGCGAGTATTTTTCGACTTTTCGGAAAAAAAAAATTTTTTCGAAACTTTTCCATCTTCCGCGGTCTGGGCTCTGCGCGCACGCCCCCCCCCCGGCGCCGCTCGTGCGCATGCGCGAGTATTTTTCGACTTTTCGGAAAAAAAAATTTTTTCGAAACTTTTCCATCTTCCGCGGTCTGGTCCCTGCGCGCACGTACCCCCGGCGCCGCTCGTGCGCATGCGCGAGTATTTTTCGACTTTTCGGAAAGTTTTTTTTTTCGAAACTTTTCCATCTTCCGCTGTCTGGGCTCTGCGCGCACGCCCCCCCCGGCGCCGCTCGTGCGCATGCGCGAGTATTTTTCGACTTTTCAGAAAAAAAATTTTTTCGAAACTTTTCCATCTTCCACGGTCTGGTCCCTGCGCGCACGTACCCCCGGCGCCGCTCGTGCGCATGCGCGAGTATTTTTCGACTTTTCGGAAATTTTTTTTTTTCGAAACTTTTCCATCTTCCGCGGTCTGGGCTCTGCGCGCACGCCCCCCCCCCGGCGCCGCTCGTGCGCATGCGCGAGTATTTTTTGACTTTACGGAAAAAAAAATTTTTTCGAAACTTTTCCATCTTCCGCGGTCTGGGCCTTGCGCGCACGTCCCCCCGGCGCCGCTCGTGCGCATGCGCGAGTATTTTTCGACTTTTCGGAAAAAAAAATTTTTTCGAAACTTTTCCATCTTCCGCAGTCTGGGCCTTGCGCGCACGTCCCCCCAGCGCCGCTCGTGCGCATGCGCGAGTATTTTTCGACTTTTCGGAAAAAAAAAAATTTTCGAAACTTTTCCATCTTCCGCGGTCTGGTCCCTGCGCGCACGTACCCCCGGCGCCGCTCGTGCGCATGCGCGAGTATTTTTCGACTTTTCGGAAATTTCTTTTTTTTTCGAAACTTTTCCATCTTCCGCGGTCTGGGCTCTGCGCGCACGCCCCCCCGGCGCCGCTCGTGCGCAGGCGCGAGTATTTTTCGACTTTTCGGAAATTTTTTTTTTTTCGAAACTTTTCCATCTTCCGCGGTCTGGGCTCTGCGCGCACGCCCCCCCGGCGCCGCTCGTGCGCATGCGCGAGTATTTTTCGACTTTTCGGAAAAAAAAAATTTCGAAACTTTTCCATCTTCCGCGGTCTGGTCCCTGCGCGCACGTACCCCCGGCGCCGCTCGTGCGCATGCGCGAGTATTTTTCGACTTTTCGGAAATTTTTTTTTTTTCAAAACTTTTCCATCTTCCGCGGTCTGGGCTCTGCGCGCACGCCCCCCGGCGCCGCTCGTGCGCATGCGCGAGTATTTTTTGACTTTACAGAAAATTATTTTTTTTTCGAAACTTTTCCATCTTCCGCGGTCTGGGCTCTACGCGCACGCCCCCCCCCGGCGCCGCTCGTGCGCATGCGCGAGTATTTTTCGACTTTTCGGAAATTTTTTTTTTTTCGAAACTTTTCCATCTTCCGCGATCTGGGCCCTGCGCGCACGTCCCCCGGCACCGCTCGGGCGCATGCGCGAGTATTTTTCGACTTTTAAGGGTAGAGGTACGCCTGCTTGTCGACAGTGACACCTTTTGTTTTTGCTTTCTCTTACAATTAACTTCATCGTGCACCGTGTCGTTTCTCATTTAGCATATTTTTAAACACTTGTCATTGTGACCTTTCTATTCCCTACTTGTAATTCTCTTTTCTTTCTTTCCGGAAATATAATTCGCTCTCGGGAGAGATCTTGAATTAGCACAAGATGCTCGGGCACGATACAGTCGCCTGTGCAAATTGTCGGCTTTGTGGTGGGAGCGCGTATTGCAGCTGCATGTGATTTAATTGTGAGGCGGGCTGCTGTGAGTCTGACCCTCTCAGGCGCGGCCCCGAGCGGGGAACTCATGTTAATTGTGGGGGGGGGGGGGGGGGGGCTGGGTGAACGGTGGTCGCGTAGCAGCGTTTTGTCAGTGCAACTGCAATGCGTGAGTGTATCGAGCAGCTCGAGATCTCTCGCGATGGTGATTCCGTGTCCGTTTGTCAATTCTTTTTCATCTCGGCAATGAGATACTTAGAATCTGTTTGGCACTTGAAATCAATGCAAGCGTACCTTTATAATATGCGAAAGAAATTGTAATCGTATGTATGCAGAAAGATCGACGAGAACCTCTCGTCTATTTCTCTCACGTGTGTTTGTTAACCCTTTGGACTTTAAAGTAAAGTCTTTTGAAAGAATTTTAGTAGCCTTTTACCGTATATTGCAATCTCAGTCCGATGGGTTAATATACCGAAGCATAGTCTGTTATGCTTCCACAGAGTGTGTGCGTGTGTGTGTGTGTGTGTGTGTGTGTGTGCTGCGAAACTTAGAAAACTTGGGCAGGCAAGTCTAGTTTTAAGCGTCCCATCGAAGATTCGCCGAGGGATTCGCCGAAGGGTTCTCTGGTGAATTCTTTAAGAGATTCACTCAGAATTTTGATTCAACAAAAATTTCGGGTGGAATTATATCTGGGTTAAGGTTTACTAACATTGTAGAGTAGAATTAGACATTTTTTCAGGCATTCTATGCCATTATCGCCCAACGAGGCTGCTTCTTTTTCACATTAATATTCGTAATTATTATGCGCCCAATGAGGCTGCTGTTCTTCCGTCTTGTGACTAGGCATCGTTAAGCGCCCATAAAGGCTGCCGTTTTTTTTTTCATTAAAATTGAAAAGCATGAGACGCACAAAATGGCCACTCCTTTTTCCTATCAATGCGACTTGCAAACCTACGATCTACGTTAAGGGCCCAGATCGAGCCAATCTTACGTTCAGTGAGTTTTGTTCGGTCTAGACATCGAATCAGAATTTTATTCTGTTTCAGGTAGGTATTTCGTCGATCGTTTTACGTAATTTATTCTATTTCATGCATTTCGTACATGGTTTTGCTTGATTCATTTTATTTCATGTCCTGTATTTTATTATGTTCATTTAATTTCCTTCCATGCTGGTCCCACTATTACTAACATAACGTAATTAATTGCTTCAGCTTTCCAGGTTCAACCCTTCGCGGCGAAGAGATTTAATAAAATAATATATTTAAAAATAAAAGAGATTGTGAAAATTAATAGTGAAACGAGATAGTGACAGAAGACATCTAAGGAAGCCTAGGCTAATTTATTATAGTATGAAGTATTTAAGGCCCCTTGTAAAATTGCCAAGTAATCGCAGAATTCTATTAGCTTTGTTGCTGGTTTGCTGGTTTGCTGGCTCCTCATCTTCGATGAGGTGGTCGCCACTGCTTCCGTTTTCGGAAGCAAGTGACTGAACCTGAAATTGGTACGAGTGGATCAGTTTCATCCCCTGGTGTTCTAGTCGAAAGGGAAAAGTTTCGGGCGTAGGGGGTGTACCTTTTGGTACACTGCCTGCGTAAGTCACCCGGTTCGACTTCCCAGTCTCTGTGTTAGACGGCTTGAGTCAGGTCACACCTAGTGTTGCTCCTGACCAGGGGGGCCAAGCTTCCCTCTTACGAAAGTTGAAGCAGAGTTTGTAGCACCTCCTACCTATTAGGTGCGTACTAAACTGTGAATGTGTGAATCGGGACGTATGTGTATGTGTATACGTGTAATGCACCGCTTACTTTAAAACCTGTCCACGGATCGTCGCGCCAGCGACACGTATGCAGCAGATAGAAGGATAAACATTGAAATTGAATATTTCTTCTTTTCTTAGGAAAAGAAAATATATTCAATTTCTTTGTATATCCTTCTATCTGCTGCATACGCGTCACTGACGCGACGATCCATGGTCAGACGGCCTTAGAAAAGGTAAACCAGGGAAAGTGAGGACGCCATTTGAAGGAATGACGACGGTCGTCATGGTAACATTTCACCAACGTCGAAAGGTTATGTGTCGTGCTCACTGATACACCTAAGTATGTGTGTGTGATGTACCTAGCGCCTCCTACCTATTTGGTGCTAACTAAACGGGAACTTCGGCCAAACAATGACGGCTTGGCCCCCCTGCTCCTGACGAGTCGCATCGGTGCAAGAGGAATCGTCTGAGAGACGCCGAGCGCTTTTCCCTTTCGACTCGGACATTAGGGTGGTAGGAACTGCGCCATCCAATACTCGTTTCATGCTCACCCGTAGTCTTTCCTTCCTTGCTGAATTTATTTCAATTGAGTGATTGCTTGGCAGTTCCCTAGATTCGATATCTAAACCGAAGGGATCGATGGAACTTTGTTTCGAACCATCTCTTTGGTTTAGTAGGCTAAGAATTTCATGTATCATCTATCTCTCTACGGGTCTCGAAACGCAGCAACCTCCTCGTGGTGAGACTTGGTAATCGGTGAGAACCCAGCCGATAGCTGCGATTGTCAAATATTCTAATTAGATATAAGAATTTCTCTAACCTAAAAGAATAAAATATGTAACTTGAAATGTTGTTTGATTGGTTCCTACCGGGCCCCAGAACACGAGTATAGTGTTATGTTACACGGATAAGTGCAAGTTGGAATATTTCAGCGAGATACTGGAACTGATGGGTTTTTGACAATTTTTAAAGTCCTCTTGGCTTCAGCACCTTATTGAAATATATTCCTTGGCGAGGTATTCCACGTTACATCATGAAAGCATGTCTTCCACAAATAATGCTGTTGTTTATATAAATTTTTATGTTCAATAAATTTGTTTTGCGTTAAATAAACTGGAATAGAACAGCAAGGTTATAAGGCGTATGTATTCTTGTTTTGTTGTGATCCTTCTTTCTCTGTCGTTGCACGGAATACGTTTATAAAACGATCTTTACATTGTTACTCTAACAGAATCATTTGTAAATCGCGGGTTTCAAACGATCTAAGTTTTACCCGTGTTGAATTCTAATTTCACGCGTAGCGTTACAATCTTATTTTAGACTTAATCGATAACTTTGGGTGTGACATGAAAATGGTAAGGGGGCTCGCGAGCCCCCCGAGCGTGCGACACAAAATTACATTGCGTGATGGGTCTATCCTATACCTGGTCTGTGATGCCACTACATTCAGTTCTGAAATTATGGGTCGGTAAGACAGTTTGGGTGGCGACACGAACTTCCATAAGGTGATAGGTCTATCCTATACCTCGTCTGTGGTATAGGCACAGACCAGGTATAAAATAGACCTTCCATTCTTTTGTCTTCAGTGTCACCGGTCTGAAGTACCGATATTCTGAAATAACCACTGGTTTCCGAGCGCCCTCTCGAATTTTCGAGCGGTGGGTGCGGGAAACATAATATGTTTCTAGCATTGACACAGGTAAAGCTGCCGGTATCACCGAGAAAAGTATAGAAGCTGTGTTATACAGGGTGTCCCACTAAATCGGTTCACCTCAAATATCTATTATTTCAAGTAATAAGCGAAAATATTATTTATAAAAGTTGTCTGGTTGTAAGAAACACAAAACATGGTGAAACTAGTTTCTTTACAGGCATAGATCAGATGTGACATAACAGCGATAACATTACTTAACACTAGAATTACCGAGTTTAACACATACATCGGTTCGCTACCATGCTTTACGCGCCCCCCGCCATAATCTAGCCTTAACCAATACTAATACCGTCGGCTATGAAAGATTTCAATATATTATGCCGAAAGTTTTTTATTAATATCTCCGAAACTGAGGTCGACCGTCAAAAAGTTTAAAGGAAAATGTTGTTCAATTTTAGGTGTAATTCCTATAATTATAAACTGTGTAAAGTTTTTCTCCGAACTGTTCGATTATCCGAACAATTCGAATTTCCGAACTACCTCGGTCCCAAGCAGTTCGGATAATTGATGCTCTACTCTACTGTATGTGAAGGTGATTGAAATCGGTGAAGAGGTAGCGGTTTGACAAATTTACCAATTTTTTTACATCAACGTATTCTGCGGATTGAAAAGGGAGAATGTTTGAAAGAAGCCATATGACGCAAAGGAACCCTTTGGGAACAAGAAAAATTGTTAAAGATTTCGGAACGACTTGATTGTGTAGAGTTACACGTATATGTAGGCATGGAACCACCACTACTCTGCTGCTTGATACGAGATACATCATAAGATTACCATAATTTAGTAATCATTTTTTAATTAGTTATTATAGGAAGTGTTCAAAATGATAAATGAAAGTGTACACAGAGTATCCCGGGTATACAGTTGAAAAAAAATTGAAAAAGTTAATATAAACCCATGTCCGCAAATAATTTATTAGGGAATTATAAGATACCAGAGATTCGTTACATCGTAAGCGAAGTTGTACAATGCTCTCCGTTGTATGGGTCTGTAGAGTTGCTGAATGATAAAGAAATGAAGAAATTTTTGTTTGCTTTTTAAAAATGCTGTATTAATTTGACATCGGGACACCCTGTATATAAATTCTCACCGCTATTACAACTTTCATTCCTACCGCTTATAGCGCTGCACTCTTATTTCATGCTTAGCCGTTAACGTTGGATGCGACACGGAAATGGTAATGGGGCTCTAGAGCCCCAAAATCGAGTGACACAGAATACAATAGAGTGAAAGGTCTATTCTATACCTGGTCTGTGGTATAGGCATCGAGGATGTATAGGATCTATCACCTTATGGGAGTTCATGTCATCACCGAAACTGTTTTACCGACCCATAAATTGAGGACTGAATTTAGCGGCCTCTGCTCATGAACAGCGTCCAACTCAAGAACTACTCTGAAATGTGTTGAAATACTGAAAGGTGTATACGTGCTTGCATACGTATGACTTGTTGCGTAGCGCTCGAATCCCCCTAACCGCGAAGACGCTAGCGAAGATTGGAAGGGGAAGCTGGCGCGTGAGGGGCCCCACCGCTGGCCAGCGCTGATATACAGGATAATTCTATACCTCGTTTGCGATTCTGTAAACATGTCTACTGTCAAACCTGATCAAAAACAAGAAGCGAGTATTCTCTGTGTTTGTTTCATCGACGCACAATCTATCAATTTTATTAAAAATTTCATGTTACATTGAATATACTAAAAATTTACTTAATTTTTTTTTAAATCAGAATGTAAATTTCGGGCGAAGCCGAGTAGATACAAAGAATAAGAAATTTCAGTACAACTTTCAATTATTTGAATTTGATTGATAAATTGGAAATCCCTTTATAAATACTTGTGACATAATATGTACGTATTATTTAACGAAATCACAATTACTATTTATTTTCTTTTCATAAAATTCAAATTTGAAGAAATTACACTGTGTACTGAAAATATTAACGATGTATTTTTAGTATTTCTACTGAATTAACAAATGTCTTTCTTATTCGATAAAACAATAAGACGGTTCTATCAGACTTTTACAGCTTATCGCTACCAATATCTTCAAACATTATTTTTAAAAACAGTCACAGTGCGAGTACTTTGTCAATTTTTTTACTGCGTTAAAACGTAACAATATTTCTATTCGCCTTATAATTTTTCATTTCTGGTTTTTATTATCATAAAGTACTTTATATAGTGCATACTACTAATTGTTAATGACATACGAAAACAAAATTATTTATTTTCTTGAATTTTTGTAATTCGTATATGTATTTGGAATATTATTATATTTTATGTATATTCATTTTAACGTCCTTTGTGTTAAATGGTATTTCAAATATTTCTGTCTCTAATTCTAATTTTACCAAGCCCCGCTTACAATCTTCTCAAGGATCTCGTGCTGGTTCCTTGCCTCTTCGTATATCATTCTTTCTTTCTTTCTTTTTCGTCGTCGTTAAATGATTCCTTCCACGATCGACCAGATCTGCAACCGGCAAGCTAACAGAATCACCAGGTTGTCGTCCAGTAAAATCTCTTAAATGCATACCGCGTGACGATGCCAAAGTAAACGAAGCTCATTTTGCTCATTGTCAGGAAAGAGACCTCTTTCTTTATTTACAATTTGTGGGAATTTTTATTCGTCTTCTCTAATGTGAATTTGTATAACATGTTGTATTAGTATGAAACGAAATACTACTGATTGTAAGATTGTGGAATATACGAACATGATTACGATTAGGTACTCTTTGTGGAAAAATAATTTAGACACATGGAAAGAAGTTTAAAAAATGAGCCTTTCTTTCTGAAAAAGTAATTTAAAAAATCCGTCAAATCGATTTTAAAAGTCCACCAGAACTACTTGCAGTCCATCACGATTGTTTCTGTTTGCAAATAGCCGCGTTGTTATGTACTTAGGTAGTTACTATCAACCGATCTACGATGTGATTTTGTATAAAGTCAAAATATGTAATATTTATTGAAATTTATTAATGTAGAAATGGTTAAAAATTTCGGCGTATACACATGAGTTCCCGATTGTATACGGTAATTAAATTACCGTGTACAATTGTACATACTCTTCCTAGCATACTTCCGACATTAAGGGGCTGTTCCGGTGTAGAGCCCATAAAAGTAGGTGATGTTTACGAATTAATTAAAGGAGAACTACTCCATATAATTTAATGGGACTTTTTTCATTGTATTAAGACTGTCTTAAACTATAGAAATTAATTTTTTGTTTTATAATTAATCATTGCAGATGGGACTGGGGAGTCGTTAAATTCAAGGCGTCAAAAGTTCATTCACATCGGTGGAACCTGTAGTACCTAAACTATTGGTCTGAAATAAAAAACAATGCTCGATTTTTAAAGGGCATGAAACTCGCTCGTGGACTGAACAGTAAAAATTACAAAAAGTCACATCTTTTGAGACCATAACTACACTTGAAGTTCGAAATCACTTTTCCCTATATTTTTCGTCCTTTCAACGCCATTAAAGATTACAAATTTTCAATTCTTTTTCAATTTGACTGGTCTGTCCACGAGCCAGAAGTATGTTCTTCAAAATAAAAGCAGTCTCAGTCGAATCGGATAATAACTTTTGGAGATACAGTTTCCACCGAATTTTATGACACTGTTTCGAGAAAAACGCGATTAAAGTTTTACGTGAGTGCCGAGTGGCCGGGTGTTACCCATGCATTTGCCGCTACTCAAATGCTTATAACTACGGGAATTTTACGAATTTTAAAAAATCCTTTTAAACACGTATTCCTAAAAGGTTGAACATTCGAAAAATGAAATAAAAAAATCGATTTTTAGACCGGAACCTCCCCTTAACACCTATGAGTGCTGTACAGGGTGATTCATAAAAACATGTCAATACTTCAGGGAGTATATCTATAGGTGTTCCTCCTGCGACGCAACGATACATATTTGTAAAAATTTTGACAACTTACCTTATTTGTCACTCGTCAGGTTATAACCCGACTGTAAGCTGTCAAAATTTGAAGTAAATTGCACAGTGAAGATAGCGATTGACGAACGAAACATGTATTAGTTCGTTTTGGCTGAAGGTGTGCGTGTAACGCGTATACGTATTATACTGACGAAAATTTGGCTTGAAGAAGAAGAAAAATCTTATTTTCGTATGATACTTGACCTGCTATTACGATATCTTTGTCATACGTGGACCAAGTTTATTGATTTTGGACTTATTCGAAAGTTTATATGCGGTTTACATAAGAAAAATGATATTAATGAAATAAGTTTCAGGTAAGGTTGGATTAGCCGGATTACAAGTAAAAGATACGCGGCAGCGACAGTCGACATATACAGAGTGTCGAAACATGTACTTGGCGTTGAGATGCTACCGCGTCTCTAGATTGTGTGCCGAGACCCTTAAGCGGCTTACACACGTTGAAACATGTTGCGACGCACGCATCGACTCTCAGGTTTCATGAAACTGTCATCAGGTTCAGGTCGCCTCCGCATTACTGATTCTTGGCAGTTTGTGATCTGATGCTATCGCTTAAACACCTTTTTGAAAATGTTTGATTATATTCCAATACTACTTAGTGTTATTAATTATAAAAAATAATAAATTGAAGACGAAAAAGAAATGGTCAAAGAGATTGGGAGAAACAAATTTTTTAATTCTGCGTTATTAAAAGAATTAAAAGCAAACGAACCGTGTGATTGTACAAATTACACTGTCCAACATGATTTTTGGTCCACAATATCCGCTGAGTGATTCTTGTATAGTTTTTCGCCCTGAATACGAATCCGGAAGCAGAATTGCTCTATCACCCTCAGTTTGTGAGAAAATCGATTTTGAAAAAAACTGCCCATTTTCAACTTTGAACATCTTTTGTGTCGAAACGGTAATAGTTATTCGGTTGCTCGTTGCGTCAAATTATTCTATGACCCTCCCGAATACAACGATATAAGTTATTATTGCATTATAATCATTTAAATATGTTTAAACAACAATCAAATGAAAAATGACACCCGAAATGCACCCATTTTTGAAGATATCTTTCAATTTATTTCCAAAACTAAGGGTCTAGGAGAAAATCTGACCATTCCACGCGATGCAACAGACATTTTTCCTTTGGAAATCATCAACAAAAGTGGTAAGTCACGTTTTGTTTTCAATACAAAAGCGAAATAGTTTGGCAAAAAGCGCGGTGTCGACAGTGGTAGTCAACGGCGGCGCGCGATCAACTGCCGCTCAGCGTAACAGAATTGCTTAACGCGCCTGACTACCACTGTTGGCACCGCGCGTTTTGCCAAACTATTTCGCTTCTGTATTGAAAACAAAATGTGACTTACCACTTTTGTTCATGCTTTCCGAAAGAAAAATGTCAGCTGCATCGCGTGGAATGGTCAGATTTTATCCTAGATCCTTAGTTTTGGAATTAAATTGAAAGATATCTTAAAAAATGGGTGCATTTTGTGTATCCTTTTTCCTTTGAACGTTGTTTAAATATATTCAAATCATCATAATGCAATAATAACTTATATCATTGTATTCGGGAGGGTTCATAGAATAATTTGACGTAACGAGCAACCAAATAACTATTATCGTTTCGACACAAAACCTGTTCAAAGTTGAAAATTTGCAGTTTTTTTCAAAATCGATTTTCTCAAAAGCTGAGGGTGATGGCGACAAACGGTTTGCGGATTCGTGTTCAGGGCGATATACTCTACAAGAATCACCCAGTGGATATTGCGGAACAGAAAAAAAGTTTCATTTTGTTGGACTGTGTTATTTACGTATGGATGATTATGCTTTCCGGCATTTAATGAATAAAATTCGCCCACTAATTGAAAAACAAAATACATTAATGGGGGCTGCGATTAGTACAGAAGAAATATTTTCGGTAGCACTAAGATTTTTAGTCACACGAAATAGTTTTGTAGATTTAAAATTTAGTACTTAAATTTCTCCCCAATTACTGAGTAAAATAATTCCTGAAGTATGTACAGAACGCACTCGTTATAAGCCCGTTCCTACCAAGCGTTGTACGCCCGGCGTCTATCCCCACCATTTCCTGGAGTCCTTCGGACGAGAGTGAGAGAACCCGAGAACGAGGGAGAGGCTCTTTCGTTTCCGATAGCTCGCTCTTGGGTTTTCTCACTCGGTGCCATTGGCCGCGCGGAATAGTGTCCACAAAGCGCCGTACGCCCGCCGCCAACCCTGTTCGTCGGGCTTATAACGAGTGCATCCTGTACTGTTATTTCTGCAGAACTAAAAGAAGAATATTTAAAGGTAAATTAATAAATTCTTCCCAGAAATCATTATCCGCTCCCATTTTTAATACAATCGGCACAAATAAACTATGATCAGTATCGATGCCACGCTCTACACGTTGAAACGTGCATCAGAATCGGGTCTTGCTCAGCAGCCAAGACGGTATACTGATTCCTACATCCATGTAAGCCGCTTATGATGCTCAAACGCGGAAACCAATCCAAATTCCAAACACATAGTACATAATATAAGTCATGAAAGCTGAGACTCGATGCATGCGTTGCAGCATGTTTCACCGTGTGTAGGCCGCTTTACGATGACACGATACGGGAATACGCAACAAGTGGATGTCTACCTTTAAAGTCAGTAGTAACCTACACACCGTAAGCCACTAATCGCCGAACTGCTGTACTTCAAGCGTTTCTGACCAAATTTTTTAAACATTAATAACTAAAAAACGAAGACTCCACCACAATTTTGTTACTCTTGATTTTCGTATTATTTTGTCACGTAGAATTACCCATTTCATTTTTTCCTCTCTGTTGTCGAGTACCATGGTCAAATCAAATAATTAAAGCATTCACAGTTTAAGTGGCACAAGATTGTGGCACGAAATATGTAAATACTGTTCCAAATCGGTCAGGTTTCTCCAAACAGTCGCTTCTGCTGGTTGTGCAGTTCACCTTGCGCAGTCAATGCCACTCAAAGTGTTTAAAAGTTTGACTTATTGTTAGTAAATTTATGTTGCAATAAAAGAAATTGATTTAATAATAAGAACTCCAGCTTACCAGCCATCATAGTATCACAGGTGTTGATATTGCATTTGAATTGAAATTACTCTGTAATTACAATTCAAGGAATTGATTACATAATTAATTATACTTTTTATTGATTATGCCCAACTCTGGTACGTATTGTTTATTTCATGTTTTGGGAATTGAAACGGAGTACTGTAAATACACACGCTTCTTTATACAAAATAATATGCCATACAGTTTATATATTCAGTACACTAAATATTTGTGATGTAATCTGAGATAGAAGAAATCTAGAATTTTGTATATTTGAAGCTTTTGAATACCTTTATAGACCCTCCAGTTTTGAACGCCAAACGTAGCAGATCATTTATCGCATTACATTTATTCTTTGTAACTCGCTACAACTTTAACAATACTTATTCTTTAAATTCGGTTATATTGTATTTCCCTCAGCTGCTATAGCCAGGACATATTTTTTTCTTCAGAACAATAATTTCTTTGAATTAATTATTTAGATATTGAAATACTTCAGCTCTGGATAAAATCTGTTTCTCAAATGGCATGTAGAAAACAGATTATTTTGTTTTGAAATCTACTTCGCAGAAATATGTGTATCACGGACAATGTTTTATAAGGACTTGGAAGTTCACAGCGCTTTCATAACAAATATTGTAGATATCGGCAGAAAAGTGCACACTTGTAAAAGTGTTGGAAATTGGAACATATATAACAGAATCTTTTATCTCGCGACAAACTGAATTGTACAAATGATAAGGAAAAATATTAAAGCAAAGAGATGGAACGTTCGAGTATATATACATGCAAAGAATCGAAAGAGTGTCATCGCGATAAAGTAATCTTGCACGCAGCGTTGGAAAATTGAGCGTTGAGCAAGAAGCCCGGAAACATAGCTCAGTAAGTACGAATCTCTACGCAGTGTCAACGAACTATATAATCTCTATGTACACGGAATACTAATTTAAGAAGTTGAACTACCTGTGGCTAGGCATATCTCGCGCTTAATTCCGCCGCAACCGTCGTGCAAACTGTTGTCGCGTGAATAATGAATAATTAACTTTTAAAAACTGACTTGAATAATTATGCCCAATGCTGTTAATCATACTATTCTGCACCTAGCTTGTACAATCGCAATTTATTTCGAAAATTTCGCAACGACAGTATTTAATATGAACGAATTTTTTTTAGAACTTGCATCACCAATTCAAATGCAATTAAAGAATTATGTTAATTAAAGCGATTGAAATACGACAAACTCAATTCGTTTCACGTTAGGCTTACGTTTGAGTGACAAATCAAAATTGAGGACCTTGCAGTAAGAGGGGTGCAGCCTCATTATTGACAGTTTTTGCGTTATGACGAATAATATACGTAATTAAAAATAATTCTAGATCGTTGTTTAGTGGCACAATTTTAATGTCTAAAGAACATTCAGGAAGCAGAGAAATAATAATTGTAAATCTGCAAAAATATTATTTATTCAAATAATCTGTAAAAATTTCGTTTTGATTGTTTGCAGAATGTTTCAACGTTTTAAAAAATATGATCTTTGATATTGAAACAGTTCTCGTGCTTTACCGAAATTTAAAGAGTTAACTGTAGTTATGGTTGAAAATGTTGTATTTGTTAATATCTGCTGTTATGATCCTCTATATTGTTAAACCATGCTCAGACGCAGTGGCTTTGCCTGCGCGTTTGCCACGTGGAATAAGAATGAAGGCCGATTATACCCAAACGATGGCCGTAATATATGTATGTGCACGTGATTATGAAAGTGGTGTAAATGTATTTCTTGTTTCGAGACACTTAGGCTGTTGCATCTGGGCGCATTAAAAAATATTTTTCCATTATTGAACAAAGTGTTTCACAACATATGTATACATATGTCTCTTCTAATGTCAAACTTATGTGTCATTATAAAATTGAATAAGTAGCTTGTACGAAAATGTGTTTTTTAAACCTTTGAATGTCCCTCAAATTCCAAAGTGCGCAAACGTAGTTTGTCGATCTTCACAACTTAATATATTCGAACATTTTTTCAAATGAAAGCAGTTTTTATTTTCAAATACTTTGCCACTAACAACTTTACCATTCTTGGTAATGTATTCTTTACCAGTATTTTTCCTAAATTTTCTCATATTTTCAGCACAATTAAGTATATTTCTCGCTTTCTTTCCTTTTTCTTTTCTTGCCCCCAACTAAGGTGAATACATAATACAAAATATGTAATTATTTCCTTTCTCATAAATTACTTATAGAGAACAATGATTTACACCACTATCGAAACTATCATGTAATTGCTTACTTGACGGCTATTTTGCAACAATTCTTTTGTAATATTGAAATATAAATCAATATAAAATAAAATAAGAGAGATCTCAATTTTGGGTGTTTTGTATTTACACCAGATTAATAATCACCGGCACATGTATTATAGGATCATTGAAAATAGACATTTAGTTGCAGTATGGAAGTAAATCAAGCACTATGAGATACAAAAAATTATATTTTGATAAATCTTCATCGAATATGTATATATTTTAAAATATATTTTAAAAACGCAACAACTACTTTATAAACAAATATCAAAGAACTCAATAATATCTATATGGACCTAACAAATTTAAAATTCGCAACTAATAAATTATTCTTGATATTCTTCCATCATTTTCTTGTTCATACAGTCGTTGGGTCTTAATAAAAATGTTGAACACTTTTGCAAGATCGGTTCTACTCACCAAAATAATAAAAAAAAATTGGCATACGCCTATATCCAATAATACTTAGTTTTGCAGTATTAAACATTAATATATTCAATAAAATACGGGCCGGGGCTCCTGTTAATTAAAGGTCGACCGGCATAGTGAGTAGAACCGATCCTGAAAAAATATCCCACATTTCTGTTAACACATTTCTTGACAGATACCGGGTGTCCCAAAAATTCGGGACAATCCAGGACATGTAATATCCTGATGCAAAACGAGATCGAAAAGTCCTTTAACGTTTTGGAATCCGAGGCTTCGTTCTCGAGATATTAACTCCTCCGCGCTCAGCTGTTTCGGCTTTAAACTCGCGTGGCCCGGAAGTAATAATATTTCGAGAACGAAGCCTCGGAGCCCAAAACGGAAAGGACTTTTCGATGTCTTTTTTGCATGAGGATATTGCAAGCTCCGGGTGGTCC
This sequence comes from Andrena bucephala, assembly GCA_947577245.1. Taxonomy (NCBI): domain Eukaryota; kingdom Metazoa; phylum Arthropoda; class Insecta; order Hymenoptera; family Andrenidae; genus Andrena; species Andrena bucephala. Next base: position 111,399,329 of record OX387715.1, read on the forward strand.
CGCAATTTTTGGACACCCTGTATAGCCGTCGGCTGATATGCGCCCCATTCACCGCATTCTGAATGAGCCCATAAGTCACATGAGGTGCATCTGTACCACACAAAAATCTGCAGAATTAACGTGCGAGTCAACAGTGCCATTTTTATCTTGTAACTCTGTCTTCTGATCTTTTCAACACCTTTCTTCTCTATCTTGTTCTTTTTTATTTTGCTTTTATTTTCGTTATTCACATGGCCGAATATAATTTAGTTCATAAAATTAAATATTAAATATTTGGCTTAACTTTACTAAAATCCTCTTCTCTTCATAACTTATTAGCTGTATTTAAATATAGTGAAACCGTTGAAAGAGCTTCAAAATTAGTACTTATCTCTTACGTTGTGGGCGCAAAATATAAGGTCGGCGACATGTAAAATAAAAAATCGCTTGTTATTCTCGAATTGCGTAGCATCGACTTAGCTGGGCTATTCAGGGGTGCAGCGGGGAGTGTTGCGGGACGCAAGCAACAACAATTGCATCGATTACGCGTTTGATTTTGTAATATGTAGTAATACTGACTGCCATTGCCCCATTCTTTCCTACTTATCAGCTATTCAATATTATTTTCTTAAAAAATAACGTCAGAAATAGAAGAATGTTATTCCACATTTTCCACATATTTTTTCATGTAGAATAGAATGACATTTTGATTTGTATCGCCAACACACGATTTGCATATTATTAAGAATTTCAGTTGAAAATTTATTTATTTCAAAGGAACTTTAACGGCATATATAGATATTATACATAATCTATGTTCTACTTTTTCGTAAATACGTCTGCAAATTTGTAAGAAGGAACTTTTTAATTTTTAAAAAGACGAAAGTATTATTTACTGTTTTTTATTATAGTGTACATACATACTGATATATTCGTGGATAATTTAGTATATTAATTACCATAACTGTGTATGTAATCTGTAAAACAGTATTTCATTTTCCAGAATTTTAAATAAACTAAATTTCGACCGTAAAACTTAACTACAATGGTATCGGCGCACTGGATCGGTCAGATTAAATATTTCATTAAGTATTTCATTTTCCATTTTACATTGAAATTTTAGAATTTTAATCCTGCATACAGCTGTGAAATTTTTTTGTTTATTAAAAAATACATTTTGAAAATATTAGTTTATCGTCAAAATTAGTTTTTTTATCCTTTCGAAGTATTACAGTCGTAATAACTGAAACTTGTTTATTTGTCTTCATACACAATAAATATCAATTTTATTGACGAATAATAAATCGGCTTTTTCAGTTAGGATATGAATCTACATAATTCAAATTATCGTTGATTGTTGTAACAGTGTAGGTGTAATACATCATGTAAAACTGGGTGTCGTACAAGCAAACGTTCTCAAGTTCAAAATCCAAAAATTACCAAAAAAAGAGAATCGCGATATACACCAAAGTGTATTAAAGCAATCAGGAGTAATCCACACAGTTAGTATTAGAAACACTTTAACTGATTGTGAGATATGAATTAAGCTAACAACGGCGGATCCGTACACATCGATTTGAAGGAAACTATGGGTTTATCTTTATAGAGTGACTAGTTTTACTACTCGGCTTCGCCCAAAATTTAGTTACGGATTTAAAAAAAAAAATTTTTTTTAATTTTTTGTGGAAATGGTCACATTCATCTGGATTAATCAGGCATAATGAGCTGAAGTAGATTTCGTGATCCTAGAGTTTATCGTTCCAAAGATTTTAGCGTACAGACAAAAACACAAACATATAAAAGTTTTGTGCTTTATATATGTATATATATATTTTAAGATGCACATGAGCGCACTCACTTCTTCGAGTATAACTCTTAAAGTAAGGGAGATAAAGAAAACTGTTTTCAATAATAGTTTAATTGTACAATAAGCACTACAAACTTGTACCAACAAACTATAAAAAACATTCTTCTTCTTTTTTTTTTTTTAAATTTACTCACGTTATTTTTAACAATTTTTACATTTCTGTAATAACTAAGACTATTGCGTGTTTTATTCTGAATTCAACCACATATATTGTGTTTACAATGCATCGCCGGCTTATGCAATTACACAACGAAAAGTGCATGGTACGCACGATTGCGCGCTACAACACATATGTATTCATAAGTTACGTATTCAGATTTGGTTTTGTTGATGCAAGCCATAATCCATGACGATAAAAAAATCATAATGTAAGAATATTCAAATAAAAAATGATATATCAAGATTGTTCGATTAGGTCTTATCTATAACATGTATGTTTCGTGTCTGTGCACACTGTGAATTATGATACAATCAAGAGTTATACTCGAAAAAGTGACAGCGCCTATTTGACTTTGAGGGTAGTTTTCACACCCTTAAAGGGCGATTGGACACGAATGAAGCATACCGTTATTCTTGGCTGGGTCTATAAACCCACAAAGTTTCATTCAAATTGGTGAGTACGTGTTTACGGTGTTCCCTTGTAAGTAGAACAAGTTTGTTTAAATAAAAGAATTTTTCCTCGTAAATTATTTTACGCCTGCTACCGTATACGAAAAATGAGATAAACACGAAAAATAGGTGAATTTTCGGGGGTAGATTTCACCTCTGTAGTCTACATATAGAGCGTATTTAGGTAACAAAAACATGTTTAATACATTCTCAAAGTTCCATCCAATTATTTTAATTACTGAATTCGGCATCTTCCCTTGTTAGTTTCACTTTTGTTATAAAAAAATATATATATTAAGTTTCTTTGATAATAAACCTCCCATCAAAATTCAGCCCTCATTAATTAATCTTAGGTACACGAACATTTTTGAATGACAGTATAGTTATTTTAAACAGTAAGTTTATGTCAATACAAATTGAGTAAGAGCTTATAATTCGTATAAGTGCGTATCCATTATGTCGGATAAGTAGTATATGTATGTCCAGATAAATTACATTAGAAATTTGACTTTTTACATAGAAGTTAGTTTATGAGTATAATGTTAACCAACAAATGATGCTTCTTTGTATACAAACTACACTTTAAGGATCTCCCTTTGACGGCCGGCTGCGGCCTGAAAAGGAGCGCGATATTTGGATTTATTTTAGGAGAAACCTTCAAATTATATTAATTGAAAACTTTATGTCTATATTTGTACATATTAGGCAACATCTAAAAAAAAATTAATTTAAAAAAAAGGGTACCTAATACTTCAAACGTGTTTTTCTCAAAACTATGTTTTTCGAATTGGTTAACATGATATCTCAAAAACCAATCACCCAATTTACTTCAGTAGATGTCCCATTCTCGTTGGTACGAAAACTAAGTCGGTTTTTACAAAATTAGACTTTTGCGACTTAAAAAACCAGCGAATTTTTTGCATAAATCGATGTCTGTTTTAGACGCTGCCATTATTTTTTTTAATTTTCAGTATTTCTCATGTAATCTAGTTCAGGCGATAGCCACATACAGATTACACAAATTTTTAAATTTTCGCTTCGGACAACTACAACGGCTGATTTTATGCTAACAATTTTTGTAAAGCGCTCTATTTGAAGCAGTATAACTCCGGATATAACCACTATTTTTGCATTCAATTTTTTTTCTTCACATTCTCTAAAGATTGACAAATGAAGCCACAAAGCTGGAAGTAAATATATTTAATGGTTTTGTTTTAAAAAATTCCCAAAGTTCGCATCATTGTTCGTCGGTCAAAATAAAGGTCAAGACTCCTTAATCGCAATTAAAATTTCAAAAAGCACGTTGTTAGCTAAACATTTGTTCGAATAGTGCCCCACTACACTAGCAACGCGGAGAAACGCCGTTCGCGATAACCTCTCCCCCACCTACGAGTAGCGTACAGAGAATATGATGGAATTGTTGCTTGGCCGAATGCTTTCGGGCGCCACCAGCGAGATGGAGGACACCCGGTATATAAAAGCAAACGGCCGGCCGGCGAGGCTCGGTGCAGTCCGATGGGATAGGTATAGCCGATCCTCTGCTCTAGTGCCGTGTAAGATCTCGACAGGGGAGAACGTGCCAAGTTCCAACGACGCGGTGCCACGATGCTACGTTAACCGCGACCGGGAACAGAGGAAATCGCCGCGAAATTCCCTTTCTGGGCGCTCTTCGAGCTACGGGTGGCGTGATTCAACCGGGACAATTTGTCCGTGATGTCAGAGACCCGTTCAACGAAATTTCGGGTTTGAAAATTGCAGAGGTGAGTGAAGAATCAGTAGAAATCGTCAAGAGGTTCGTTTAGTGGGGCAGATGAATCAATGCTCGTGAGAATGTTACCACTTTGACGAGGAAGAGTCGCGTTGACCTCGGGATTAGTGATGAGACCGAGTGTATTTGTAAGTCTTATTGAAACCTGATAGAACAGTGTTTCTCAAACTTTTTCAGACTACCGCTCTCCATAGTTCCATCGAATTATCCGAACCGCCCCCTGCCATATATAGGGTGAACCATTTTAATCTTTCCACGCAGTTTAGGATTGTATCGCCGCAATACAACACTGTGTTACGACAGTTACAACTATTTCGAGCATTCTAAAGTTGCAGTCCGTCGAATATTATTCATGTCAAAAATATTTTATTGATATATGAAAATCTGCGTGTGCGTTTACAGTTTTTTCACACTCAATGAAGTTTGTAGGCTAATCCTGTATAAATTCATATTATTAAAATCCTAATCGCCCGATTTTCCGCCGCCTAGTGTGTAACGGGGCGTCAACCCCCATGCCACCCCTTTAATGCCTAATGCCCCCCTAGATAATTTAAACGCACCCAGGGGGCGGTAGCGCCCACTTTGAGAGACACTGCGATAGAGCATGTTCGAATCCTCACATAATGTGCACCGGTCTTACCTACATGAGTACCTATTTCTTTTGTTTCTTACCAGTTCAGTCACCCATATAATATACGTACCTTTGCATTATACATACATGTATTTAATTAGATTAATTCCGAAATATTAAGAAATACAAATTTGAATCCTATATCTGGGTACTTTAACCGGTTAACTGGCACGGTCCTTTTCATTATTCGGGCCCAAACTGGTAACATCGAAAAATTAAGTGAATCACACAAAATTTGGTATACAGGGGTTTTTTGAGTCGCTGAACCGATTCCGGGGGTAATTTTTTTCATCTGACACCCCCAACCCCTAAAAAATAGAATTTAGGGGTGAGTTTGTCAATTCTTTACTAAACCTTTTTTTTATTTAAAAATTTTTTATTTGTGAAGTTTTCTTGTCTATAATTCGATTGCAGATGTTACTTTTTTCAATGCCACCCCCAACCCCTGAAAAATAAGGGTTTAGGGGTTTAATTTTTTAGTTTTTTTATTTTCTACGAAAAAGTTTCGAATAAATTTATACCTGAATTTCATCCATAAATTCCACCGCAAGAGCTTTTTTTGATCTGCAAGTTTCGGCTTAGTACTAAAAGTCACCGCTAGGTGGCAAACAGCCATTTTGGTTCGGCCATTTTGAGTCTGCCATATTGAATTTTACAATTCCAATGCCAAATTCAGATTCAGCGACCCCAAAAACCCCTATATACAATTTTTCTATATCCCGATAGTATTTTAATGTTTGTCAGCCAATTTGGTTCGGCCATTTTGAGTCTGCCATATTGAATTTTACAATTCCGATGCCAAATTCAGATTCAGCTACCCCAAAAACCATTACATACCAAGTTTCATTCAAATCTTTTGAAAATCAAAAAAGTTATTCCATTTGATCATGTATGATACATTGACAGAATTGGCCAGATTTTCATTTGATAATACTAGTTATTATATCAATCGTATTCATAACTACATCTTGAACTTGGCCCAACCACTGTTCGAGGAGCAACTGTGCGATAAGTGTTTTTTGCCATTAGTGTTAATATAGCGTGGAATTTACTTACAATAAATTTTGTCGGTGTCTAACAAATTGTGTTTTTTAAACGAAGGTGCACGCTCTTTTGCGTTGAAGAGCACTCGTTGTCCGCGAAACTGTTTTACCGCCCATTTTTTGAACGGATACTATCGGACAAGTATCTGCATACCTCTGCTTCTTCATTTCAACTAATAATAACTTTTTATATATAATCGAAAATTAAACATTATGTATATTAAAGTATATCGAAACTGTTTAATTGACAAAAAATACATTTTTTATTATGGTTATATTATTATTACTGTTTAATCGTAAATTAAATATTATGTATATTAAAGTATATCGATACTGTTTAATTGACAAAAAATACATTTTTTATTGTGGTTATATTATTATTACTGTTTATATTGATTTCGATACCGAATAGTGTTAGTGGGAATACTTCTTTCACTTTGTTTCCGTATTCTACTACGATATTTCTGTTATACTCTACCGTGAATTGTTGATACATCAATAAGTGGTATATTTTTTAACAGGTACTTGTATTTTTAAATGGTATTTTTTAACATATTTTTTAATAGTAAATAAAGAGTCCCCAGTGTGTGGATATCTTTTTATATCACTGCAATTCAATTAAAACCCTGTTGGGCAATTTATAGAGAATAATTTATCGTCGTGTATTCAGGGATGATGTCTTGACCTGCACAAGTTCATTCAGTAAAGTTTGTCTTACGAGGAGTGGTCAAAAAGTAGAAATGCTTTTTAACGTCAATATCATACGTCAAATCGTAGATCTTAACGAGCTGTTTAAGGAACTTTCCCTCTTTCACCCTTTTGGGAGTAATGGGTCATTTCTTTTTTAAATAAGATATTGGCAATTTCTTACGACAATACAACAATACTTAACACTAACAGAACATAATTAAACGATGAAATGGCGACTTATTGAACAGGTTTGTTAGAAACGACTTTATAAAGGGGTTGTAAGAAACTCGCTTCAGGACAGTTCTGGGGTAAGTGCCGTGTGCTTCATCACAGTCCCCTTACCAAAAGGCATGGCCTTCTCCAATCTCCACTCCGTGGTCAGATACTCCAGGAACAGAGTCCGTATTCTTTAGCAATACGGCGTCGGGCCGCTTGCCATTCCCATTTTCTCTATCTCATCTAAACAATCAACCCATCGACACCCGATAGCTGGGAGACCCAACGTGGTCACCAGTCATCGCCAGGACTGTTTAGTCTTATGCACTCTCTATCAGGACTGCACACAGGCTAAGTCCCTGCCATAAAATCCTTGAAGGCAGCACAGCGTGGGGCCATCCGCCCTCGACCTCACCCGTAAATTCGGTGACGCTAACAGGTTTCACTGTAAACCCGAAGATCCCTGAATCATTTTTTCCACTGGGATAAAGGTTCTTTTTATTCTAATTGGCGATTTCCAGGTTCATTTCTATTAGTTAATATGAACGTGAACATATTGAATTGAAACATTTCTTGAATTGTTTGAAACATTTCTGTTACAATTAATTACAAAGAAACAAATTGAAACTGAGACTTGTTCTTTGGCATGAAGTTTATTAACATCGAAAGCTTTAAAAGATTTGTTTATTTAGTCAAAAATATGCATTATATATGACGCTACAGACGGATCATTAAAGAGGCTTTTTAAAAAAAGTTTCTTTTGTTTTGCAGTGATAACTCAAAAACGGAGGTTCCAATCGATTCAAAACAAATTCGAGCGGCTTCACAAATTGTGTAGTTTTGGACCAGACCTAAATTAAAACTAATAAAAACTCTTATTCATTATGAAAAGAAACTAAGACTTCATATTTTGGTGCTTGCGGGGTGGCGACCTCATCAATGGGGCCTCAATGAGGTTTTAGTTTATTTTAGTCTATTATTTCAGATAGTAAATAATTAAAATACATCTTCTATAACACTGTATTTTACAAAGTACTTAGTATCAGTAATAAGTTTCAAAATTTCTATTCATTACGTTGCGTCCATTTGTACACTATACTAATATAAAAATGGTTAATCTTATAAATGTTTGGAATGGAAGTAGCTACAATACACAAATTACGTTTTTTTTTGTAATATCTTTTCAGTGTACAAATGGATTTATCTTTTAATTTAAAACAATTCGTGTGGCAAGTAGTATTACTGTCATAGTAGTCTATGTATTCATACTAAATATATTCTGCATACACAGTCTGTTCAGCTTTCAGTTTTTGAAATTCGGAAGCGCATAGAGACGCCTAAAATAAGAAAATATTACCTGACCATTTGACTCGGCTTGCGTTTACCGTTTTATAGACGATTTAACCGGTTTATTAAAATTATCGTATATAGCAGAAACATAGAAAGTCTCGGTCAATTGAACGAAAAGTCAATAAAATATTTGATGTATTAAAGCTTTAGGGGACGTTGACAATAGTCGACTTATGCATAATTCGGTGGACACGGCTTTGAAATAACAATGGTGACAAAACTTTCACCAATTTCGAACTTAATAAAATAACAATTTTTTATGTCTGCTTGAATGTAATCACTCGTGAAAGTTGCGTGCACATTATATATGTGTAAACATAACAACCTTTCAAATTTTGTTTGGTATACCTGAGCTGAATCAGATGCACGTATACTTAACAAATTTTCAAAATTAATTAACTCCTGACTAAACCCCTACGCAATACAGTTCTTAGTGTATTTGTAACTTAGTTTTGCACGGGATATCACGCAATTTCCTGGTTGCACCACGAATTTGACCGCATCCTGCATAAATGTAGATTTACAAGTGGTTTGTTTCCGAAATGCAGTAATATTATTGTTGCAAGCCACGGGATAACACGGTGTCTGTACACGTCATTTATAAATTAGCACAATAATTATTATTCGATGATATCAGAGATGTTTCAGAGATTATAAATTCAGACTTTGGGCAGACCAGTAAAGTGACAGGGTATTATTACATTATTTTAATCTTTAAAAGATTGTAAACAATTTTTGTTTTCGATTTTCAATCGTTATCTCGTTGGTAGAAGTAGGTAATCGTTTCGGAGTCCCATATTCTTATCTAAAACAAATAAGTTGTCTTCCAATCCATGTTTGCGTTAATGCATATATGAGCTAATGGTACAATTGTGAATTAAGGAATTAAAGGAATTAAGGAATTATGCTTCAAGTATTGTCAAATGTAATGTACACAGATATTCAATTCATTTATGAATTCTGCAATGAAAATGTTAAACTACTTAGCTGTATGACAAAATCGTCTTTATTTCTAGAATTTGACAAACTGATTGTTACTTAAATTAACAAAAATGATTTCTCGCATACAAGAATTTTTGTTCTGTACTCTGGATATCTATAGCTACAAACGTTGTGATAATTTTCAACCGATCTATGGAGACAATCGTAAATAAATAATATAACGTTACTGTTCTTAACGGAATCGCTTCATTTCCGATCTACATTCGTATGAACGTATAAATATACATATTCATTTGTATGAACTTTTCCCTTATTTTGAATTCTTCTATATTTACGTCCGGTTTGCCCAAATTTGAAATGTCCTATATAATTACTTCTGTTTAATATCTATGTATAATATAATTAAAAACATTTTGCGAAATAGATTGCCCTTGGAATTTTTGTATGTACAGTAATTAAAAACAATTTCCGCGTCAATATGCACAACGTTTGATAACTATGTTTCACTTTAACGATCTGTGCGATTAAATGAAAGACGTGATTAGGACTAGAAATTTTGCATAACCAAGATGTTGTTTAAGTTTTTAGTTTGGTTAGAAAATTAAATTGGTTTTTATTTCCATATTCATCGAATTAAGCAGACTAAACAAATAAAAAAATCATGTACCTTAATTTAGCTATAATCCAACGGACACATGCAGAATAGATTCATTCTTAAGATACCTATATATTTGTTTAAAATAATTTCGTATAAAATAATGCTCTACCATTTCGTATAGATACTATTGATTCGGTATTAGTGTCTTCGCTAACCCATAGATAAACTATAAACTATTTGATTGATTTTGCCACAGGTTACATCTTTCAAAATTTGCATTGTGTTTCATTGGTCGTTTTCTCACTCATACGCATCATTATTCATAAAGTAACGAATGCGTGATAATGTTTAATATTGATGAACTTTAAACATAAAGAACTAATATTTGCAAACTAGACTTTTTAACTATTCGATGAAGGTTAACGAAATTTCTTCGCGCCGTATTATGATCTTTGAAATAAAATTAGAAATATTAAAATTTGGCCAAAGTTTGATCGAAATTACTGTAAGATAGAATCTTGAAAATGATACTTATTAACTATAGAATATATAATGGGATTCAATAGAATATATCTCGTGTTACTTTGAATTCAATAAAATAATTACGTAGGCAGTAATGCATTACAAAGCAATTTTTGTTGAGTAATAGAAAATTGATTTCCTTTAAAATAATATTAGAAATAAGCAGTAATTTAAATTATTACTCTAAAAGCAGAATTATCTTTCCTTTTGTAATTACAAGTGGGTGGAGTGTTTGAAATATAATTAGTAACTTTATTAGAATCACGAAAATCGCTAATAAACGCTAAATGGTATATTGTTGACGCAACGGGGTACTGTATATGACCGTCGGCACGCTGACTCCTTCTTTCTTTGAGTTAATGAAAAAGAAACACCCACGTTGTCATATCTAGAAATGTTTGGTAACGCGAAACAGTGCAGTTTACATATCTTACACAGAGTACAGTAAACTCTCGCTACAGCAGCGCTGTCCAAGGTTGTGTGCGCGTGCACTCTGGGTCTCCCACTCTCGTCCGCGTTGTCAGGGATACCGTACGACACTAACGGCGAAGACGCTAGCCCGTCCTGACAGCCCTCGTAGCGTCGCGCGGTCTCCTTGACAACGGAAGGCACGCTGCGCGAAAGAAAGATTGGAAGGGGAAGCAGGCGCGTGAGGGGCCCCTACGCTGGACAGCGGTGCGCTATAGGCTCATCTAAACTAGCGTAAGCGCTCGGCGCTATCCCCACCACTTCTTGGAATCATTCGGTCAAGAGTGAGAGAACCCAAAAGTGAGCAAGAGGGGACGAATGAGTCGACGCGACGTTACCGTTTGCTACGAAAGAGAGAAAGTATGATACTTTATCTCGCTTCATCTTGCACGTGCCTACGCCCTCTCTCTCTCTTGCGCCATCGGCGGCTCGGAATCGTCGACGCTGTTCGTTAAAAATTCGCCGTCAGCCACGAGCGAGAGTTTGTTGTAAATACGTATACACAAACTACACTTGATTTTTGCCAGAACCGTCGAATGAACAATATTGTATGGGGCCCAGCCGAAAAACGTATACTTTGACTATATTTTACAGAATGATATATTTTGACAATAGCTTCTATATGCAGAATGATAATTATTATGTAACGTGAATTAAACCCTCGTCAAAAATGGTACAAACAGTACCAGCGAAGCAGTGAAGGTCTGGGCACACTTATCAGTTCCATGTCAGTTCCTTGCTGGCGTACCTAGGTTTGTCAACCGTACTGTAGTATATAGTATTGTACTATATTTTTGTTTAGTGTACTATATACTGTTTGAAAAAAATATAGTACGTAAGAATATAATATTTTTGATACATAGATAAAATTCTATAATTTTGACTTATTTTTTCATTCCATGGCTACGTCAAAACTCTAATTTATGAATTTAAACGTTAGCAGAGAGGATTTTTCCTATAATGAATATGATATGGCGGGAAGAGGGAACGGCCGGGGACACAGCCAATCTATCTCTCATAAAAAATGAGCTCCTTATATATGTTAATTTGGACTTTCAGTACATTCAAATCTTTTACATATTTGTTAAAGACAACAAAAAAATATACATTTAAAAAATAAGATGTTTTAATGTAGTTCGATTTTGTATCACATTCCTCTGAACAGTACCTACTATATTTTCTCACAATGTATTATACTTTTTATTACATTTGGCTGTAAAGTACTATATTCTCCCGAAAAGAGTTGACAACCCTAGACATACCAGTGGTAAGGAGAGATCCTCTACGCCCCTCTTCTTTTTATCACTGGACACTGGTACACCGGCACGGAACTGATAAATGTGCCCAGCCTTTATTCTGTTCCTTCTCTGATGATAACATGCAATTTCTAGTAATATGCTAGGTGTTCCCTAATATGTGAGAAGTATTGATATGGTAGATTATGGACATAAAAGAAACCTATTTTGTGTTTTAATATTTATTCACAATGCCTACCTTCCCAGGAAATGTTGAAAATGTCCACCTGTAATTTGAATACACGCTTAAACTCATCTCTATTTGAAGAGTATTTACTTGCTCTGGCCTGTTCAAATACACTGATTAGCACTTAGATTTGCTGGAAAACTTCTTCAACATGCTGGTGAAGTATCTCGAAGTGATTAGTGGATGTTGGTGGATGATGAATTTTAGTTATCCACACAAGTAATAATTGAGTCTGTTTTAGGGCCATAGAAGCAATATAACGTATACGGCCTATCGAATCCATCAGGGAATACATAGGTCATCCAAATATTGTTTAGTTTTTTTAATCAAGTGAGGTGGAGCACAGTTATGCACAAACTATATACGACCAGTGGTAAATTGTTTTGCGGAAACTAGCAATATGACGCTCCTGTTTATCTTGTGGGCAAGATAAGTGTCCTTAAAAGTGGTCGATAAGAATACCTGCTCACATGTTGATACAGAATCATTCAAATGGCTATAATTCTTGTTTTTGCATCCTGAACACACCACTCCAATAATTCTCGCTTAGGTACTAGGAAACACCTTTTACACGCAGAAGTGTTTGATAAGGAGAACGATGATTTTAATCATTATTGTTATGGCATAAATACATAAACACAAATTTAAATCTTGGAATAAAAATGTTTTGTAAGTAGGTGCTGGGCAACAATTATCAAGTAAATCCTTCAGTAACTCAGGGATAACAGAAGGCTAGGTGAGGCGATACTATTTCAATTATGTAGCATTGTTGAACGTATGTATAGAGCAAAAGGAGATTTTTTTTTAATAGTAACTAATATATGTAGGAACATATACTAAAATAGTACTCATAAGTAATATCTACTCTTTATACATCCTAAATGTATATTACTAACTGAAACTCTTTATACATCAGTGTGTAATTCCACTTATTAATCTCTCACGCAACTTTTAGCTCTCGAAACATTTTTTCGCTCTGCTGGTGTTAAACACATTTTTTTTATGTCCTTTATTAGATGTTTCTGATTGTTACTTACAATTAATTACATAGGTTGAACATATAAATCTCTAGGGCCCTCCTCAAACCATTCTTCCTGTTCTACACTTCGATCACGTACACACATCACACACTATATAGTGCCACGTGCCTTCTTGCATAAAAAAGTCTCTGTACATTCTACGAACTCTTGATATGCATTCCACTCACAACCCAATCTTTAAACCTAAATAGCCACTCGATTTCTTCAGCTCATGAATTGAAAACCTGAATATCCCTAAAACCATATGTTTTCAGACATACAGGGTAGGTTGGGGCGGGTGGTATAACCGAGCACCTGGTAATTCATTGGATAAAAATAAATCGAAAATGTACAGTAAAATTTTTTTATATGAGCTTTTGTTATCGAGAAAATCGATTTTGTACATTCGTGAGGTATACGCGCACCTGACCAAAACTGAGCAGAATTTATCAGTAAATATGGTACAATTGTGAGTGAAATAAGTCCTTATGCAGAAATAAGTCCAAATTATAGAATAACTTTTGTTCGAATTGGGCTTCGTTTTAGAGAAAATCGAATTTGAAAAAAGTGCATACACTTGGCTAAAAATTAAGCTCCGTCGAATCAATTTACTCGAGATGAAGAAGCTTCATACGGAGAAAGTTATTATGGAATTTTTGCTGATTTTTGCTCAGGTGTGCGTATGCCTCACGAATTTATAAAATCGATTTTCTCGAAAACGAAATCTCATACAACAAAGAATTACTCTATATCTCCGATTTATTTTTGTTCAAGGAATTACCATATGCCCGGTTATATCACCCTGTATATCCTTTGTTTCTTCTGAAGAGTTGTATGAATTCTCAAAGTTGACCTGTAGTACCTGTAATATATGTACACTCTGTATGTTACGTAATCTTGACCATTAACTGACTTTCGAAGGGAATCGTACAAATTCCGCAAAACTATTGGATGTCGCTTGCGAGAATATCATTCCCATCGCTATAGACAGCGTACCAATTGTTAAATTCTCGTGGTGTCTATTCGAGGAATTAAGGGCAGCGTCGACGCGGCACATGTGCGACACGAGGAAACGATTTGATGCTTTGGGAAGGGAAGTCTGCTCTCGTAGGAGGGCACCGTGCCAGGAAGCCGATATTGCTGTGCACGAGACCCTACGGGGTACACATGAAATACACCTCTGCATCACGTCAACAAGCCTCTGCATACATATTGATGCCCGGGCCAGACACATAGTCCGACCATGAGGTCTGATGGGAAACTAATAAAAGTCACACAGTACAAATTTATTTATTAGCAAAACCGACTAATGGGACACGTTTTCATCTACACTCAATTTCTCTAGACATTAGACAATTATTGTCAACACCACTTTGAGGATATATACTTGGATTCATGTGCCTTTTCTTCTGACTTTAAATACATTCACACAATCAAGTTGCTTTACATTAGTCTGGTTTATCCCTTTTTAGAGAATGCGTCAGTCATTTGGTATACGTATACAACATATACAATGTATGAATCGCTTATTGAAAAAGTTTTCACACACATTCCTTAGGTTTGCGGTCTAAAAGTTGTCGCACTATGTCATTCTATAACTATGATTATATATGTGCCTATTCTTAGGGCATTCAACTTAACTACTGTATCTGAAACTTAGAAGGGTATCGGACCTTTGTTTTTTATTTAAACTGGTTACTGACTAGCAGTTATATTAACTGCCCATCTTTTCTGCGTAACGTTTCTTTTTATGCACCATCAAGAATTTTCAGAGAAATAGCATCTTTTTATTGTCTAGATTGTTAAAATAAATATGGTGTATATGATTCTATTAATCGTATTGTCGTCCTGTAAAATCTATGTATATTCAGACCACAGATTTCTTCAGTGGATCTGCATCAACGTTCAGATAACGCCTTATCAAAATTATATCCCAACATGCAGGGTGTCCCAAAATTGCGGGACAATTCAAAACATTCAATATACTGATGCAAAAAGACATCGAAAAGTCCTTTACCGTTTTGGGATCCGAGGCTTTGTTCTCGAGATATTAATAGTTGAATATTAGCGGTGCAACTTCTGGGCCGCGCAGTTTAAAGCCGAAACAGCTGAGCGCGGAGCAGTGACCGCAACCACCCACACGCGGGAGGCACGTGTAGATGCAGATTCACAATCACAGTAGAGCCGACCGCGCTGGTTCAAACCTTGAAAATGAATCAGCGCGGTCGGCTGAACTGTGTGTGTGAACTTGTATCTACACGGGCCTCCTGCGTGTGCGTGGCAAGCGTCCACTACCACGCGCTCGGCTGGCTCGGCTGTAAACTGCACGGCCCGGAAGTTCAACCGCTGATATTCAACTGTTAATATCTCAAGAACAGTAGTATATGTTCTAAAAGTAAGCCTTACCGATGAGTCCACTAGCTGGCCCAAAACGAAACGCAACCTTCCTTTTCTCTCCTTCTGTCCTACCCAGAGTTGCCAGACTTTTCCCTACGCGTAGTGGAGAGCAGCTACAGCAGTGGCAGTATATGTGTATCACGGTGTCATTCCACACACATATACCGCCACTGCCGAAGTCCCCTCTCGCTCTCTTCCGTTTCTTTCACTCACGTAATCGGTGCCGGCGCCTCGCAATCTTTTCCACTACACGCTAGAGGCGAATTTAAACTCTTCAGTTTGGATATGCATCGTGGATGATTCATCCCACAGTGAAAGGTGTAAAGATTGTTTCGATCTGCATTTCATCCAAAGTGAACATCCAAAGTAACCAGTGAACAAAATAAAAATACAGCCCAGTCTCAAAGTGTAAACTCTAAATTCGCCTTAAGCACTCGCCGCCAGCCCCGAGCTGCGAGCCCATAACGAGAAGACACTGTGTTGAGTAATAATAAGATTTCTACGAGATAAGAAAACGAGATAATATACCTCGATACTACATAGTGTGCTTAAACCTTTAATCTAGTCATCGTTATTACCACACAGTTTGTAATATGGAGTGAGAGATGGTAACGATTTCACTCACTTTTCCATTTTCTAGTTAGGTGTGCGGATTGGAGACCTTACTATTACTCCGCATACATCGCGATATAAATATGTATAATTTTTAATATTATTTATCACATTATACTAATCGTCCAAAAATATCGGGGTACGTTATTATATGACAGATTGTATGCGGCACAAGGATAGGAATTTGGTTTAAAAGTAACTCAACAAAATATTTATTGAAAAAGTAGCATTAATTCAATTTCTTTTATCTTAGGAAATTCGCAGAGAGATGTGGTGCCTAGTTTTGCTAATAACCGGAGCCGTGATGGCTGGAGAATCGGGACCCGAAAAGGAATATCCCGAAATGCCAATAGAGTATTCACCCTTGCCCGAAGAAGAAGACGCCCCTTCACCTCTTCCAGGCATGCTTTATCCACGAGAAAGTGAGTCACGAGAGGTAATTGTTCCATTCTTATTAGTGATATACAATTAGGAAAGCAAGCACATTGTAAAAAACCTTAACCTAGTAACAACTTACGGTTTCATTTGACAACACAGTGTTAGTCACCATAATTCCTCACCTGTAAGTTGTAAACACAAAATACAGTGTAACGTATTTGCCATTATATATTATTCAAACTGTAGTGACTAACGATACTGTCAGATATAATCTACTACTGCTGAGAACTCGTTTACATGCAACCAGTAATATATTTGAATGCACAAGTACTCGAGTCATGTGGACATGATTTTAACATAGCTAATTTGGTAAAAGCCTTTGGTTCTTAGTCAACAAATGTTTTCTTAATCAACAAAACGATCTGGGGCCTTCATTGCAGGTCCGTGTTCAGACTTTAGTGAAAATCGTATTCAGAACTTTAGTAAATGGCATGAACGCGATGAAGCTATAATGCGATTATATATATATGAACTTTGAGGGGTAGTTTCACCCCCTTAATATGCAAACCGGCCAAAATAAAAAATAACCCGTATTTGTTATTTTTCGGTCCACTAAAACATATCCAAAAACCAAAACAATCGAAGGCGGACACCTAAAAATCTCTCTTTTAGAGTGAAAATGAATATCGGACAGGCCCGCACTCACACAGTGGAAAAGGCGCTAACGCTTCGTAGATGGAAATACTGTACTTCGTGCCTCTTTCACTGTGTAAGTGCGGGCCGGTCCGAGATTCGTTTTCACTGAGTGTTAGGGTTACCACATGTAAAAATTTAATGGCGGCGTAGAGAGTGCGAAGCAAGAAAGGGGAACATGTACACCAATAGCGGTATATTTGTGTTGGTGACGCCGTGACGTCATGCCAACCGGCGCCAACGCCAAGCCAATCCAAGCCAAGTGACGCCACGTTTTCGAGTCTATATACGTCTGTGTGACATCATGTTATCTCAACGCGTAGGGATAGTCCTGGCAACTGTGCTCAGTGTACATATAGTAGTGCTGCAGTTGCGCCGGACAGAGGCCAATGAAACTTAGGGACCACCTTTCCTCAGCACTCGTTCCGCAGTGGTAGCTATTCCCCTTTAGGCGTCTTTAGGCGTCTTTAAATGTTCCACACCAGACGTGCTCAGTTGGGAGCCGAAGACCTCCTTAAGTTCTTGGACCCGGGTCAGAACCTCACACTGTGGTTAGCAACGTAATAATTCCGTGTTCGGTTGTTTCACGGGTCCCAGAACCTAAGGAGGTCTTCGGCTCCCTACTGTGCATGCCTCATCAACACTGGCGATCAGCACAAATTCTCTTTAATCTGCTGCCATAAAATTCAGTGAGGCACTGAATTGAATTTGCTGTCAATTGCTTTTGTTTCGAAAGTCGGAATCACAAATTGCAAGGCTTTTTTGAGCTGATCCCATCTGATTTTGAAGTTAAAAATGGTATACTATTCGCCTTCGTGAGGCCCTTCGTTAACAAATGACTCTACACTCTTAACGCTGTCTTTTAAACTTCCCGCGTGAAACTCCACCGTATAAAAAATCTACTTTAAAAATCAATGGAGTACTAATTTTAACGGCTTTGAGCAATAATAATTTTGTAAAATTTCCAACACGTTTATAACATGCATTTTATAAATAACTTATTCCGAAGAAATTAGCTACATTTGGAAGAAATATTTTGTTTCTTATTTTCATTAAAAAAGAGTACATATATGTAGAACTGTTCAAAAGTTATGCTTATTTTCACAATACCGAAATTTGATAGGAAAAACTTTTTTCTTTACATAAAAATATAAGTAATTATAATCAATAAATTGTCCTTTGTTAGGTAAAAATTCTCGATGGTATGTGGGACTTCGTCGTTTCTCCATCGGGAGATACACTCAAGGGCTACAAAGAAGCATGGTTTGACGACGATTTGTCAAAGGTAACAGTTAAACGAGCTTATACACCACGTTTTATTTATTAGTTTCATGAATTAAACAGTTTTACATGCTTACAAATATTGACAATAAAATTTGTGCATTCATTTTAAAGCAAAATTCTTTTACTTCAACTGCATCGGTTCAGACGGCTAAATACAAAGAGTCCATGCAACAGATTATTTATACCTACCTATATGTATATAACAAAAAATATTACTTTGCTAACCAAAAAAAATTATTTAGTATTAATAATTCAACAATAATTTGAATATATGTACTAATAGTATCAAGGTACAATGTTAAAAATGTACAAAATTGAAATAGTCAAAATATTCACCAGTCCTGTGGTTCAAAGCATTCTAATTCTAAAACTAATATATTTAAAAAACGAAAGTTGTTAATTTACCCTTCGGAAGTATTATTGGTTAGATACATAATGTTCAAATTTGAAAGTAAGAACGTTAATGCGAAATTTTCGTACAAAAATAATAATCGTCATGGTTTTCAAAAATGAATTTGAAATCTGCATTCGTTTTTATCGGCCTCGTTTTTATCGAAAAAGTCTCATCCACTTATTCATCAAAGCAGCGGCGCAGTACTCCCTCTACTCAGGGACAGTACCGTTTACTGGTCAAAAACTATTGTGAAAAAATGGTTCGTGTGCAATATATGTTCTTTTAACTCATTATCCGCTTATCATGCGAAAGAACTGTAATTTCCCTAACACTTAATCAGAATTTTGGAGTTTTCCCAACTATAAATATCCTAAAACATCATAAAAATTCTGGAGTTCAAATAGTGTAAAAAATTCACGTCCGCATCATAAACCCAGTGGCTGCTTTTAATTATTATGAATATCAAATAAGTTTAAAGTTTAAAGTAAAAAAGGCTTAATACGTCAACAAGAGCATTACCACAAGGGAATTGAAATTCTTCAATTACAATATATTGTTTTAATTTTCATTCAAAAGAATTCTCATTCCAAGCGCAGTTACAAAATGGACATAAATACTTACTATTTAACTGAAACATAATGTTTTCCAGTGAGAAACTTTTCATATTCATGTTCATCAGTGTAGAAGATCCCAAATGATCCCGAGATCCATAGTAAATTCGATACAGTTTAATGTCCAATTATTATTTACCCGCATTTCTTGTAGGTATATATATTCATGCGGCACATCACATTGAAGAAATATTAATTTCACATAATTACACGTCATCAATTCCAATCCAAATTTCTCATATAGTGGCGTTATTTTGCGCAGGTAGGAACAGTGATGCAAATGCCAGTTCCTTCTTCATACAATGACATCACTACCTCGAGAGAAATTAGGGATCACGTGGGGGCTGTCTGGTATCAGCGAACATTCTTTGTGCCTTCTCCGTGGCGGGAACAAAGAGTCTTCATCAGGTTTGGGTCGGTCAACTACCTTGCGCAGGTGGTAAGTACTTTGGTATATTGTATAACCCTTTGCGAACGAGGCTACCGAGAAAGCCGAGAGTATAGAAATAAAAGAATCAACACATTTGCTATTGTTACCAAATTTTGTCTAATATATAATAATCCAACAGACATATTTCTAATTCCTAAAACAATATTTTCTTTTACAATTTACGTGATTTTTCGGCATTGCAATATACTGATGAGTAATGGCTTGTTTTATTCACTTTTGCCATCTACACTGCTGTAAATAAGTTTAATAAAAAAAATACATTATAAAAGAAATCTGATTAATTTAGGATAAAGGTGCACACGGAGTCGCTTTTACCTCCTCGCGATTCTGGACGCCGAATGTGGAGCTGTTACGTTGCACAACTCCACACTCGGCTCTGACCCGGCGCCCGGAATAGCGAGGAGGTAAAAGTAACTCTGTATGCACCTCTGATCTAGATCTACAAGCAGATAGCCACATTTTCAAAGAACCTTTATTCTTTATTAAGTTTATGGAACACACTTCAGCTTTATTTGTATATTTTCAATATCTTTTTAGTGTTAGAAGTGTATCTGGTAATGTAATAATGTTCATTTGCCACTTATTACATAGGGAGCTGGGAATGTTTTGTTGTTCATAATTAAAGAGTAACAGGGTTTCTGTAGCTTCGTAGTAACTTCAATTGATAAAAATGTACAAGATGTAAAGAAACAGGTTTCAAGATTTATATAATAGATAGTACTCATGATACTGATTGTGAGTGGAAAAAACTCATTGTCAGTGAAAATAAGTCGAAGAATTAACTGTTTTTTAATTGCAAATGATTTTGTATGTGAGTAACGTAAGTGACCTGCTGACTTCTAGACTTGGCATGCGGCATGAAAAGAACAGATAAAACCCCCAAAAAGCCCAAAAAAGATAAAACCCGATTTAAACCCGCTAGATTTATTTTTATGGAAACATCTGAAGGACATAGTATACAATATACAGCGTATCCCAAAATTATGAGACTTCCCGGAACATGCAACAGCCTGATGCAAAAAGACATGGAAAAGTCCTTTATCGATTTGGTATCCAAGGCTTCGTTATCGATATATTAACAGTTGGATATTAGCTTCCAAGTTCCGGTGCGCACAATTTAAAGCCGAGTCAATTGAGCGCGCGATCAGTCGGCTTTACTGTATGGGTGAACCTGTATCTACACGGGCCTCCTGTATGTGCGTGTGAGCGGTCACTAATCTGCGCTCAGCTGTCTCGGCTTTAAACAGCGCGCCCCGGAATTTGGAACGTTAATATTCAACTGTTGTTATCTCAAGAACAAAGCCTCGGATCCCAAAACAGTAAAGGACTTTTCGATGTCTTTTTGCGCCAGAATACTGCATGTTCTGGGAAATCCCGCAATTTTCGGACACCCTATATATTCGCTAAGAGCCCGGTCTACACGTTCGGAGCTCGGCACTATCCCCACCACTTCTGGCTCACTCCTGTCCTGCAAAAATGAGAGCGAGTCAGAGGGAGTGAAAGCGAGCAAGGAACGGTACGAAACAGGCGACGCATTTATAGATTGTCTAGCTCCGTCTTTCGGACGCCTGGTACTCTGTCCTTTGCGGCTGGCGTGAGCGCTTACAGGAAAACGGCGCCGTACATTTCGTTAAAAGCTCGACTCGGGCTCGCATCACAGCTGACTCAAACAGACAGGCAAAGGGCGGAGTATCAGACGTCCGAAAAACGGAGTGAGTTACAGTATCCACACGTCGTTTGTCTCGTACCGTTCCTCGCTCGCTTTCAGTCCTTTTGACTCGTTTTCGTTCTATCCCGTTGACGCCTTCGGCAAGAAAAACGCGAGAAACGATCACTCGAAATCGTGTCCCCTCTACGTTAAAAGCTCACCGCCGGTCTCGAGCCGCGAACATTTAGCGAATAAATACTGTATTCTTCAGCGGTAAATGATTTAGAAGAATTACATCGACCAATCCAGGATGCTTGTCAAGTAACTCGACAGAACCTGAGACTTTTGAAGGAGTTTGTGACTCTGTATGAAGATGAAAGTGGAAGGGGGACACCTAGAACATCTTTTGTAGACATTCAGGTAAGGACCTGGCAAGATAATCCTTCGTTTTCATGTTGCATGCTACATGCAGATGTCGGCAAGTCACTTGCGTCAGTACTATATAAAATAATTTTTAAATTAAAAACAGTTGAATTTTCTACCTATGTTTGCTAAGGTTTTTTTATTCGGTTTGAAGAGTGCTATCGAGCATGTACAGTAGAGTCCGGTGGCTAACGCCAATTTTACCCGCTTAGCTGACGCGGAGTCATCCCCACCAGTTCCTGGAACTCGCTGGTGGTCGCTCGGAGCTTCAAGGTCGCTAGGGGATCCGCGTTATCTGTACACGCGAAATAAGAAACATCAATGTTTTATATTTTTCATTTTATAATTATGATTGCTTTAATAGAATTACTTATATTATATTTGAATAATTTTGAGTTAGACGTGCAATATGTAACTCCATCTCATTCGCTCTCAATTTCACTCTCGTTCCTGACGCACTCAGATGTGAGCAAGCCTGAGAGAGATAAGACCGACAATTTCTGGAACACCTACCTGCCTCGATAGTTGATGCGATTAGGTCCCACCCTGCGTCAGCTAACCGGGCACTACTGTAAATACTGACATGTAAAAATACTGATAAAAATGTAAAATGTTTTGTGACTAAAAAGGTTTGAGAACGCTGTTCGGACTTTATAATTCTGTCCACCAAGGGGCGAAAAGAGTATGATCGTTGTAAAACGTCTGTGTTGTTTATACGTTTCAGTGGGTAAATGGCGAACTAGTAACCAACCACGAAATGGGTCATCTACCATTTGAAGCGGAGATATCTTCCTATTTGGTCTACGGGGGTAAAAATCGCATAACGGTGGCAGTAGATAATACGTTGCTTCAGACAAGTGTACCGCAAGGGAAAATAGTCGACACTGTCGTCGACAACGGGACCAGACACACGCAAACTTATACTTTTGATTTCTTCAATTACGCCGGCATACACAGGCAAGTACATATCTAAATTACTGAATTTTGTAGTTAGTTTCGTTATCCTGTGATCAGACTTGTACAATCTTAGTCCACTGTTTATTCGATAGACGACTGACGTATCAGGTGATTATTCAGTATTAGTATTTTTGTGTTTCATTAACTTTGAAATTACTTCGAACCTTATAAACGAATATTGATGAATTGCATGTATGCATTTCGAAAAGATAATTGTTACGAATCCACTGCCCCAAAGTGAACATGGTTTGTAAATTAATAGTTCTCAAGATTTTATTCGACTGAGAATATAGAATGAGGAATTAGAGAATAATTTTTAAAAAAAATAAAATCTCCGCACCGATATTTGAACACTCGACCTCCTGCTTGTACCCCATGAGCTTGGGTTTTGGTAACGCGAATTGCGTCTTTACCAACAAAATCAACCTTTGAAAATGCTTTGTAAATTAATACCTTCCGAGTTTTTATTCTACTGAGTAGTCAGAAAGTGAATTTAGGGAATAATTTAAAAATAAAAATAAACCTCCGCACTGGGATTTGAACACTGGATTTTCTGTTTGCGACCCAAGCGCTTGGGTTTCGATGAAATTAATTCTCGGCGGAAAGCGACTGCCAAGCTGCGCGTACGGCACACGAACAGGAGGTAGGGGTATGCTTGGAATAGTGTGATACAAGCCAGGAGGAAATACAGTTGGTCGTGGAGAAGTGTTGCCGGGACAACTTCCTACCGCAGGGGGAAGGTATCGTCACGGACAGCTAGGTATATAGATTTAGCCGACATCACGGAGAGTTGTACAGAGTGTCCCAAAATTCAGGGACTTCCCGATACATGCAATATCCTGATGCAAGAAGACATCGGAAAGTTCTTTATAGTTTTTGGATCCGAGGTTTCGTTCTCGAGATATTAACAGTTGAATATTCGCGGTGTATCTTCCGGGCCGCGCAGTTTAAAGCCGAGTCAGTTGACCGCGCGGTAGCTAAGACTTGTACGCACGCGCAGGAGACGCGCGTAGATACAGACTCACCCAACAGTAGAGCCGACTGTGCTGCTTCAAACCGCGATCGACGCTAACCCATTTCTAGCCATTCTACTGTGTGTGGATCTGTATCTACGCGTGTGCGTACTAGAGGGCAGTTGCTCCACGTCAGCTGTTCCGGCTTTAAACCTCGCGGCCCGGAAGTTACGCCGCTAATATTCAACTGCTAATATCTTGAGAACGAAGCCTCGGATCCCAAAACGGTAAAAGACTTTTCGATTATCTTCTTGGACTTCAATTCTGGGACGATAAATTATGGACCAAGCCTACTTTTAAAAGATGTTGAATTTGATTCAACTTCCATTATTTTTCAATGCAACAAATAATTTGAGTCTCATTATGCAGAAGAAGACTATTTCAGATGACAAACTTTGATGGGGCGTTTCAAAAAATGACAGGTCTAATGCTTTTTTACAATACTAAAATTTTATGCTGCTTTGAATAAGAAAAAATATTTTTGCTTTATTTTGTACTCTACACGTTAGAATCAATTCTTAACTGTAAATAAACTTCTGTACTCAAAATTTTATTCGTAATAAAGCATCGGTGAAAATCAAAAACGTAAAGGTCTAGCTTTACATTCCAAAAAAAATGAATAACATTTTTGTATTTGAAAATTTATCGCAAATTTCGTTTATTTGTTTAGAAAAAATGCTGGGCAATTATAATATAAAAGTGCTGTACGTATAATTGAAATGTATTCATTAAATCATAATGGAAGAAACTCAGAGACAGTTTCATTATATTTCATAATAAAAAGTAGGAAATCAATTTTAGCTCATACATGATACAATCAAAAATATTTTGTATTATTTACCTAACGGGGACAAACTACAATACAGAACAATTAACTGGCCAGTCCGCCGCTTGAAAAATTCACAATGTTCCCTGGACCGTCGCAAGTTTCGCGTTAACGAATAAATTATCGCTATGGCACTTTTGTGACGAACAAAAGCAGAGTACTGGTGCAGAACAATCTACCTATTACAAAAAGAGGATACGCGACCCAACTCATTCACTTTTAATTGTCACTAAAAAATATCAGATACAATTGAAACGTTGGTTGAACAATCCTGCTGTAGCACTGACAAAGGCCGGTATTCATAGTAGAGCTCTTACTTTTGACCCGTCGAGTACCCGGGTAGCCGGAAATTACCCGAAACAACTTCAAGCCATTGAATGTAGTATTGTCTGTGGTATAGTCTGATGTTAGCCAAATATGATTGAACAATACCACATTCAATGGCTTGAAGTTGTTTCGGGTAATTTTCGGCTACCCGGATACCCGACGGGTCAAAAGTAAGAGCTCTAATTCATAGTCGCTACTTATTCTTAAGCAAATGCTTAAGCATGCGGCATCCTCTACTAACCTAGTAGCTAGTAAAGGATGCCGAATGCATTTGCTTAAGAATAAGTAGCGACTATGAATACCGGCCAAGGAGAGTGCACAAGGTTCGATAAACTGTGCTCCAAAAATTATGAGTAGCGTGTCCTATACATCCAACACATAATTATACATACTGTGCGCTATTTATGTGTAAAATTTGAATCAAGTCGATGATCTTGTGAACTTCCTTCTTCAGTCATAAGGTCACCTTTTCCTCACAGAGTAGATTTGGACATACATACAGAGTCATTGTAGCTTAACACCTAAATTACTCCTATTTTACTACCTTCTTCAAATTACGCGATATCGCGTAACTTTATTTTACTAAATTTCCTTCGTACATACATCCATGTCATGGCAAAGTGTTATCGAATCAAGAAGAGTTCGTTGCCATTTTTACAATTGAGGAGCCAAGTGGAAAACAGTCACATGCCACCGTTTTATGATTTTAGAGGAAAGCAAGTTGAAGGAAAAAATGTTTTCATAACAAACACGGTACGAAATTGTAATTATTGTAAACGATACTTGAATTAGATGGTAAATGACAACTATTATCAAATTTCCTAAGTTGAGTGGATAATTCTGTACTTAGCAAAAAAAGACAAAGCATCCGAGTTTAGCTCGACACCTGTCTTCTTTCTAGAAGAACCAAACATTTTAGCATGAAAACAATCTAAGCACGAAATACCAATTAGGTACTGATCATGAATACGTGCCTCCTAAGTAAAACCCCACCCATTCCGAATTCAAGCGGTAGCAGATATGAAGTTATATTACGCTATAATTATAGTGTTGGTGTGAGTAAATGTATTAGTAAAGAGATTTCCGTTTGCATTGAACATATCCATACATTTACCATTTTTATTATTCCTTATCAATTTGCCCCTCTCTACCTTGACCTCCAACGAATCTACTAACATAAAGATTTTAACTTACAGGCCTGTTTTACTGCACACAAGACCGCGCGTGTATATCGAAGATATCACAGTAAGGACGGGCTTTGTCGATGATGTAGGTACCGTCAAGTACATCATCCAACCGGCTGGTTTACACGAATACGAAATTCCTATCTGCAGAGTGACCCTTCTCGACGCTGATGATAGTATAGCTGCAAAGGAGCCGGTTTACGGATTCTCTGGCACACTGAAAGTACCATTCGCTAACCTCTGGTGGCCTAGGGGCATGAGCCGTAAACCTGGATATTTGTACACCTTAGAGGTACTGCATTTCCTTCGCTACTCTTCACGTGGCAATTACACTCGACGTCCCAAGTACATACGTCTCCCAGATATAATCATGTTTACATCAATGTTATGTTTTAATTTGAGAAATGCAAGAATTTGTAATTTTTATGGTTTTCAAATTACTTTGCTACGTGTTTTTTGAAAGTGTTATGTTTTTATATCCTATTCTGAAGTCCTCTATTTCGTAAGTGTAGTATTGGAAAAAATATTGTTAATCACCGTGTGGAAAATTTAGAGGGTAAAGAGTTAATATATCGTATGCCTAGTACAGTAGATAGGCTAATTATAGATTTGGTTTTATCTGAACCAGTGCATGACCTTTTACAACACGACTGACTATCCCAATAAAATAATACAAATAGCAATCCCACGCGAGCAATGCAGGGTTATTGGGTGTAAAAAAATAATAGTGGATAGAAGAAATATAGTCAGCTCTTAAAAGTAGTAATGATTCAAGACGATATGTAGCGCGAAATGGCTCCGTACATTTCGTTAAAAGCTCGACGCTCGTCGCGCACAAATATTACGGACTGGACTTAATCATAACATTTCAATCCCTAGGTCACACTATCCGTAGTGAACGATACCAAAGTCGACATCTACAGGCTACCAGTTGGCATTAGAACATTGACTTGGACCAACACCAGTTTGCTCCTTAATGACAAACGTCTGTATATGCGAGGATTTGGCAGGCACGAGGATTCGATCATTCGTGGACGGGGTCTAGATTTGGTCACTGTGGCTAGAGACCATGAATTACTACAGTGGGTCGGTGCAAATGCATACAGGACTAGTCACTATCCTTACAGCGATGAAGTACTCGACTTGGCTGACCGGTAATTGATTTAATTCTTAGAGATCGAAACAGACGATTTGTACATATCGTCGATAAATTGACCTATAACATGTAACAATGTAGCCGCGTCTAATTGTAGGATCTTGAAACTTTTTCATCCAATTTCCCTTTGTTTCATAATTTTTTTCCCGATGTAATTTAACATGTTATTATTTTATCTGTTTTTAAAAGACTGGGTTTTCTCATTATCGACGAGTGTCCATCCGTGGACACAGAGAACTTTTCACCGGTTCTCCTCTTGCGGCACAAAGACTCGTTGTCGGAACTCATAAGAAGAGACAAGAATCGTCCTTCCGTGATTATGTGGTCTATCGCAAACGAACCCAGAACGCAGCTCCCAGAAGCTGGAGAATACTTTAAACAAATCGCTCATCACACAAAAGCGCTTGATCCTACCAGACCGGTCACTATTGCCATGGCTCGGGCAGTTCAGGTATTTGTACAGAATTTCATATCCTTATGAACTGAAAATGATCCAGAGAACTACATAATCTAAAATATTTGTCGTATTCCGTACTATAAGTTACAGTATGATCTTCACTATTTAAATTTGCGTCATCTGAACTAATCCCATCGACCAGACGCTGCACCTACTTGAAACGGGCACCGTGATGTTTCTCATAGTGCCCTGATTACAATTTTAGCCCTGTTACGCACTGTCGACAAGTTGCCGGCGACCAGGTCGCCGATGACCACGAGGTCCACGGAAATATATGAGTTCGTGCGGACTTGGTAGTGGCGAACAACAAAGGTTTCTGGTCTCTTGTTGACCAAGTTGCCGGCAACTTGTCGCCAGTGCGTAACGTGCCTAACGGAGTCAATCTCCATCTGGCTACGCCATAGGACAGACCTGCACAGCTGGGAGCTGAAAACCCCCTTAAGTCAGGCCTACCTTAAGTTCTGGGCCCCGGGTCAGAACCGAGCACACTGATGCTTAAAATCGACGATCTTGGACGAAATGCTTACCCTCTCTGCACGACCAACTGTAGGTACTAGGTCCCCTATGTGGCTTATACTAGGGATGCTCTAGAGCAGGCCTGCCATTTAGGGTTCAAATACCTCCTCAAGTTCTGGGACCCGAGCAACAGTCGAGGGCTGAACTGTTACTACTTGCTAATCGTTGTGTGGGCTTTAGGAGAACTGCAAGAGTGTGTGTGCGCCCATACGAGTGAGGCCCAGCTATATAGACTCGTGGTACGAACCAGTATGAACGCACGCACAGTCTTGCACTTCTCCGGCAGCCCATGCTGTCGTTAGCAATAAAACTGCTCCGCGCTCGGGTGTTGCCCGAGTCCCAAAACTTGAGGAGGTATTTGCACCCTAGAGGGCAGGCCTACTCTAGAGCAAAGACACACACGGAGCCGTTCGGACCTCTTTGCGATTCTGGGCGTCTGGTCAGAACCGAGCGTGGAGCTGTTACGTTGCTAACCACAGCAGAGGGTGGGGGTAACTGGAAAACTGTATGTGCGTGGAGGCTCGGACCACGCACACTAATGGAGATCCCCCACCTATGCTATGTTTAGCAACAAAACGGATCCACGCTCGGCTATGACCCGGCGCCCAGAACCTCAGAAAGGTCCGAAAGGCTCAGTGCGCACGTCTGCCTTAAAATAGGCCTGCCCAGTCGGGAGCCCAAGACCTCCTTACGTTCTGGAACGTAGGTAACAACCTTGCTAACTGTTGGGTGGGTTGTGAGAGAACTGCAAAATTGTGCGTGCGTCCATATATAAACTCATGGGACGAGCCAGCATGGGCGCACGCGCACGGTAAAGAAGTCCCCGGATCCGAGCGGCTCGGATCTTCATCGAATTGATATGGCAGTGATACCAATGAATTCCTGATGTTCTCCCGATTAAAATCATGTCAAATGTCATGTAAATTGGACTATTTTTAATGAAGTAAGCTTTGAATTATGCAAATCAATTTTTCATGCAATTTCCTTAATTATGGTCTGAAGTATGTCGTTTTGCGGGCTATTTTCATCGGGAAAACATACGGAGTCAATTGACGGCACTTTCGTAAAGATCTGATGAGAAATACCGAACTTGATATTCATCACTTCTTAGCGCGCAACATTGAATGGCCCCCGCGGTCTCGAACGTCGAAGGCAACGGAACTCAGCATGGCGTGGCCCTGTCGGCTGTATTGCCTTTGAAGACTCTAGCGAGGGAATCACCCTGTATACTGCCACAGAAGCTTTCATCGGTTATTCGAGCTTCTAGGATAAAGATACAATGAAAGATGAAAAATTATTCGAAACCCAAGACAAAACGCCTTGGAGTAAGCAAAGTATCTTTGGCTGTACTTCCGAAAGGAACCGGTGGCCGATCGAGCTGAGGTTTGGAGGGAGGGGTGGGGAGGGGATGTGAACCCTAAATCTAAAATTGTAGCTTCGGGTATTTATTAGTTTCCGAAATATTAATAAAAAATTGTTCATTTTTCATGGAAATTTTTTTTGGACGTTGGTGCAGGCCTCCCTACCCGGAAACCCTTCCGTCCCCCTATTTTTTATTTTTGAAATTTTGTAACCACGGTCTCGTTTTCGGCATCGCCGGACTCACATCGGTTCGCTGCCGTCCTTTGCGCGCTCCCCGCACTGGTCTAGCCCCAGAGATGGGCATTATTTAAATAAAAAATTATCTAAATAACTTTTTAAATAAAAGAGACATTATATGTATGTGTCATAAATAAAAATCACCCAGAATTATTTATTATTTGAAGCACCATAAATAAATTTTGGAATCGACGGGAATTTATCCGAAGATCCATAAATAAAATTTTCAATCGACGGGAATTCATCCGAAGCGCATAAATAAAATTTTTAATCGACAGGAATTCATCCGTAGCTTCGGCCAATTTTCTCACTTTCATTTATATTTGTAGCGGAGAAGCTTAAATAACTCTGGGCGTGGCTTGGAAACCCTCGGGCCTCAAGCGCCTTTGCTCGAAGCCGCCGGGCCCTCGGGGCGAGCGACATTGTATCGTTCACCCGCCTAATCCACAGCGCGGAATTGCTCGGCGACGTGTCATCGATTATACAGAAACGAAATTTCTTTATTTTTCATCGTATCAATATGAAAGTGACACCAATGGATTCCTTGCATTCTCCCGATTAAATTGATAACAAAATATTTAAATTGGGCTAGTTTTAACGAAACGGGCTTTCAATCCTGCAAATTAATTTTATGCGTAATATCGTTAATTGAGGCAGTGAGAGCAAACAACGGACTAACCCACATTCTTTTCGAAATTGAGTTAGTAGCAATAACGTATTCCAATAGGCTCTACTAATCATATAAAATAGGCAAAAAAAATTTTTTTTAATGTGGATTGAACATCGCAATACGGAGCAAATATTCTAGACCGTAGAATCGCCGGTATTGTCAATATTGCAGTTGTAAGTATAGACACGCATACCTGACCGTGTTAAGATCTGGGACGATATTACGCATAAAATTAATTTGCAGGATTGGAAGCCCGTTTCGTTAAAACTGGCCCGATTTAAATATTTTTTTATCAATTTAATAGGGAGAATGCAAGGAATCCATTGGTGTCACTTTCATATTGATACGATGAAAAATAAAGAAATTTCGTTTCTGTATAATCGATGACACGTCGCCGAGCAACTCCGCGCTGTGGATTAGGCGGGTGAACGATACAATGTCGCTCGCCCCGAGGGCCCGGCGGCTTCGAGCAAAGGCGTTTGAGGCCCGAGGGCTTCCAAGCCACGCCCAGAGTTATTTAAGCTTCTCCGCTACAAATATAAATGAAAGTGAGAAAATTGGCCGAAGCTACAGATGAATTCCTGTCGATTAAAAATTTTATTTATGCGCTTCGGATGAATTCCCGTCGATTGAAAATTTTATTTATGGATCTTCGGATAAATTCCCGTCGATTCCAAATTTTATTTATGGTGCTTCAAATAATAAATAATTCTGGGTGATTTTTATTTATGACACATACATATAATGTCTCTTTTATTTAAAAAGTTATTTAGATAATTTTTTATTTAAATAATGCCCATCTCTGGGGCTAGACCAGTGCGGGGAGCGCGCAAAGGACGGCAGCGAACCGATGTGAGTCCGGCGATGCCGAAAACGAGACCGTGGTTACAAAATTTCAGAAATAAAAAATAGGGGGACGGAAGGGTTTCCGGGTAGGGAGGCCTGCACCAACGTCCAAAAAAAAATTCCATTAAAAATTAACAATTTTTTATTAATATTTCGGAAACTAATAAATACCCGAAGCTACAATTTTAGATTTAGGGTTCACATCCCCTCCCCACCCCTCCCTCCAAACCTCATTTTGATCGGCCACCGGTCCCTTTCGGAAGTATATGTATCCGTATCTTTGGCCATCGGATGAAGTCCCGTCGAATAAACTGCTTCATCCGTGGCGCTTCGAATAAAGATAAATATCTTATTCCATCTTCGAATAATGGATAATCGTAAAGTATCTTTTATGTGAGGTTATCTAGATATTATCTTTGCTTACCTCTGCTTCGGGCATCCCTGAATGTGCAATTTCATGCTAACGCTCGACGCTCGTTTTGAGCGTCAAAACCAAAACTCTAAAAGCTAAACTCAGTTTAGCTTTTCCACTTGACGCTGAAAGTCACGTAACCGATCACGTGAATCATTCACTCTGGTTGACTCGCTCGTTCTTTGGTTGAGCGTCGGTCACGTGATTAATTTTGACCATGGACATAGGAATCCTTATGCCCGATTTCTTCACCTCCGAATAAAGTCCCGGTCAATGAACGACCAATTGGATGCTATCATATGGCACTCGTCGACCAGTTGGATGCTATCATGTGCCAGATATCTGGCAGATAACTCTAACTGGAAGATATCTCGAGGTGGAGAAATCGGCCGTTAGAGAGCAAGATAGCATCCAACTGGTCGACGAGTGCCATATGATAACATCCAATTGGTCGTTCATTGATCGGGACTTTAGACGGAGGTGAAGAAATCGGGCATAAGCCACGCTAGTGATCGGAAACTGTGTCCGCGTTTTCAATTGGTCGACGCCATTGCTGACCGAAATCGAAAATTGAGAGAGCAAGTAATAGCGAATTCGGGAGACCCGCACTGGCCGCACTGAGTGCGAGTTTTCTCGCTTCCAATTGGCTAAAAGTCGCACTCAGTGCGGCCAGTGCGGGTCTCCCGAATTCGCTATAATTTTTCCTATTGGTCGAAGCAATAACATCTCCCACGCCTCCACTGGGTTTCTCAATATTCCTATGTCCATGGTATTGACGCTCAAAACGAGTGCTACGCTGAAAGTCACGTGGACTGATCACGTGACTATTTTTAACATCCAAAACGAGCATGGAGCCTCAGCATGAAATTGCACCTTGACACAAACCACTACGACTGATTCCGATATCCGAACGCTTCCATTGTATGTACACTCTGAATAAAAGGTTAGTTTTTATGTCTCATACGGATACTTCGAAATGTGATAATTGATATGTACATAAATATCTCTATTATTAATGCCTATTCGAATAAACGGCACGCTCAGACACGTGTCGACTTATTTGATAGATTCATCATGTCAAGGCTCGTCAAAATCGGTGTCTACCACGCTGTATCTTGTAAGTTAACATTCATTTATTTGAGCAGATAGTAAAGAGAAATCAGGGTAAACTTATGACGCTAACTACGGATTAGCCAATAAAGAAAGTGTGCGAAATAGTTTTTTTTCGATTTTAGAGAATATGAAATAAGGATAGAAAAAATATGAAGTAGGGAGTTAACAGTTCTGTGCAGAGTACTTATGATCAATCTCAAAATAGTTCTTCGGGTAATCAAAAACTGTTTCAATTATTCACGTCTTTCTCAGCAAAATCTTCTCATTTAGAGGCTTTAATGCGTTTTTCATATCTTCTTTATCTTGGTAACAAGCTTTAAATTTTTATCAAGTAATTTTAATAATAGATGTTTAATATAACCTTTATCTTCAAATAATAAACCTGCTCACTAAGTTTCGGGGCTGTTGTAGGTTTTTTCTATTAGACAATAGTCACATATTTAACATATTTAACATTTATGGCAAAAATATTATTAAAAATCTTTTTGATAAATATGGACTTTGGCTTAAACTGTTTAAAGAAATATAAATATTATAAATCAAGTGATTGAACTAAAATTAGCATTTTAAAAAATTGAAACAAATTTATAACTCCTAACATGATAACATGCTATTAATAGCATTGAATTATTGAATTATACTGACTGATCATTTGCAGATATTATTGGAATCTCTTGACATATTACATCTAATACTCTAAACTCGTACCGTTGGTCATAAAAAATTAGTTTCTTTTCTGTACTATTATATAATAAGAACACAATGATAATGAAAACCATGGGTAATTTTTGTGGTAGGCAAAGAGTCTTCGAAGGCACTGCGAGATCCCATAACCACTCCATCTGAACAACATCGTCTTTCAAGGAGTTCAGTTAAGGAAAATCTTGAAGCTCGTCCTAGCTGTAGCAAACGGAAATGTTCTGTTACAAGCCCAAATGATGTAGTATCAAAGAGACTGTGCAAAGATTCAGAATTGCCTAGTGGTTTACAAGATGAATCTAGGCAGGATTCGCCTGGCGAATTGCTTAATCCTTGTCAAACCAATCAATACAGGAGTAATCTCCCTCGTGCTTTGATTAGACTTATGTACCAATTAGACTTGTCGGTGCTTTGCTTACTTAGAATGTTGAAATATAAACATAGATATCCTTCATTGTCATTAGCATTTGAAGGTTCTGAAATTGATAAATTTAATAATGTTGTTCTTCAATGTAATGAGAAGTCCATTCATGTACAAATTGAAAATGTAGACAACTATTATGTAGATAATGTTATTAGTTACGCTAAATTATTTGCTAAAGGAAGACGAAATAATTTTTTTATTAATGATTACTTCAATAGTTTTGTTAAACATGTAATATCTGAGTCAGGTAATTTATTACATTATATAGAATATCTTATTATCTATACTAATTCAGGCTTGGATCTTACAGAAGAAGAGAAATTAAAACAAGAACGATTCAGAAATTTTTATCCTTTTAAATTTCATAGAATAAATATAGAAAAATGTGACATTTTACAAAACTTTTTGTTTACAGGTGATAATGAACAAGGGCGTGGTTTTTATCAATTTTTGCAGGACGCAACAACAAGAGAAGAACTATTAAAACGATTAGAATTTTCGCCTGCTATACAGAAAGTAATGGGAGGAAAAAAACTTTCTCACGGATTTGAAAACGAAATGAAAGGAGCATTTTTAGATAGATTAGTATTTGCAGTTAATCAGCCTAGCAGAGAAAAAATGCGTAGCATTGTTAGAAGGGAAATAGAAAAAAACAGTGAAGTTCAAGATGATTATACAGCATTACAAGAAAAAGTATTACGTGACTTAACAGCTCTAGAAAAGCATAGAAAACTTGGTTATATATTGGGAATGACATATCAATTCAATTTATTAATGTCCTTCTTGCATTCCATGTTCTTGCATAAAAACATGTTTTCTGTAAATTTTGAAGGAAAAGGCGATGGTATATCTAATGACATTACTATCAATTACAGAGGTAGAGTCACTTACGTAACGGCTCACACTACAAATAGTAGTATTGGTTATAGTCAGTTATTTCCATTAAAACGACAAGGGAAGAGAGATACGTTATCTATTAATAAGCACTTTACTCTTTTCATTGAAGCACTAAAAAATGATATAAGATATTTTATTATCTACACTGATGCAGGCATAGATCTTACAGAAGAAAATGTCTTAAAAAACGGGCATTCTAAAGATTTTTATACTTTAAAATTTAATAGCATCGATATTCGAAAGAAAAAGTACAAAATTCTAAGAAATTGTTCGTGTTTAAATGAGAATAACCTTTATCAATTCGCACAGGATGAAACAATAAGAGCGAAACTTTTAAGTCTATTAAAGCTTCCCCCTTCTTTGCAAAAAGAAAAAGAAGAAGGAACACTTTCTGGTGAAAATGAAGTCGAAATAAAAAATAAGTTTTTAAATAAGTTAATACTTGCAGTCAACCAACCTAATAGGGAAAATTTGAATAGTATAATTAAAAATGAGATAGATAAGTCTAATGTTCCATATAATTACGAAAAATTACATGAAATTGCGTTACGATGGTCTGAATCTCGTGAATTTGGCCGTATTACAAAAGGAATAATGGAAAGCTTTTTGAAGATATAGAATATAATAGATTTAGTTATCAAAAAATTCAAAATAAATTACATTTGCTAAAAGTGTGATTGGTAGAGAAGGAACGCCTGCGTTTGATCTGTTCTTAGATTTTTTAATTAAAGAAGGAAGACTAGAAATTGTGAAAGGAAAAGGAATAAACCCAGCTAATATGTCCAGTATTTTAGGTAGAGCGGGAATTAATGCGCCTACAGCTTTTAAAGGCTTATACAATCTTTGGTTTGATGAAGATGGAAATAAAGCACAATATTTAAAAACTATAGAAAAAGAAGGGATAAATCTATCGCATATGACCTGTATTTTAAATAGAGCAGGAACTAATTCCGCAAAAGCTTTTAAAGACTTGTATGATCTTTGGTTCGATGTGAAAGGAAATAAAACACAATATTTAAAAACTCTTGAAGAAAAAGGAATAAACCTGGCCAATATGTCCAGCATTCTACGTGGAGCAAGGGCTAAAGCTGCAAAAGCTTTTAAAGATTTATATGATCTTTGGTTTGATGTGAAAGGAAATAAAACACAATATTTAAAAACTCTGGGAGAAGAAATAAATCTACCTAATATGACCAGTCTTTTAAATGGTGCAGGAGCTAATGCTGCTAAAGCTTTTAAAGGCTTGTATGATCTTTGGTTTGATGAAGAAGGAAATAAAACACGATATTTAAAAACTCTAGAAGAAAAAGGAATAAACTTATCTAATATGTCCAGTATTTTAGGTAGAGCAGGAACTAATGCTCCTAAAGCTTTTAAAGGCTTATATGATCTTTGGTTTAATGAGGAAGGAAATAAATCAAAATATTTGCAAACTCTAGAAAAAGAAGGAATAAATCTGTCTAATATGTCCAGTATTTTAAATAAAGCAGGGGCTAATTCTGTAACAGCATTTAAAGAATTATATGATCTTTGGTTCGATGAAGAAGGTAATAAAACACGATATTTGAAAACTCTAGAAGAAAAAGGAATAAACCTAGTCAATATGTCCACTATTCTAAGTGGAGCAAGGGCTAATGCTCCAAAAGCTTTCATAGGCTTATATGAGCTTTGGTTTGATGAAGCAGGAAATAAAACGCAATATTTAAAAACATTAGAAGAAGAGGGAATAAATCTACCTAATATGTCCAGTATCTTGCACGGAGTAGGAGCAAAAGCTGCAAAAGCTTTTAAAGACTTATATGATCTTTGGTTTGATGCGAAAGGAAATAAAACCCAATATTTGGAAACACTAGATGAGAAAGGAATAAATCTACCTAACATGTCGAGTATTTTATGTGGAGCAGGAGCTAATTCTGCAAAAGCTTTTAAAGATTTATATGATCTTTGGTTCGATGAAGAAGGAAATAAAACTCGCTATTTAAAAACTCTGGAAGCAGAAGGAATAAATCTACCTGATATGTCCAGTATTTTATGTGGAGCAGGAGCTAATTCTGCAAAAGCTTTTAAAGACTTATATCATCTTTGGGTGGATGAAGAAGGAAATAAAACACGATATTTAAAAACTCTGGTAGAAGAAGGAATAAATCTACCCAATATTTCCAGTATTTTGCACGGAGTAGGAGCTAAAGCTGCAAAAGGTTTTAAAGACTTATATGATATTTGGTTTGATGTGAAAGGCAATAAAACACAATATTTAAAAACTCTAGAAGAAGAAGGAAGAAACCTACCTAATATGTCGAATATTTTACGTGGAGCAGGAATTAAAGCTGCAAAAGCTTTTAAAGACTTGTATTATCTTTGGTTTGATGTGAAAGGAAATAAAACACAATATTTGAAAACTATAGAAGAAGGAGGAATAAATCTACTTAATGTGTCCAGTATTTTAGGTGGAGCAGGAACTAAAGCTGCGAAAGCTTTTAAAGACTTATATGATCTTTGGTTTGACGAAGAAGGACATAAAACACATTATTTAAAAACTCTAGAAGAAAAAGGAATAAACCTATCTAATATGTCCAGTATTTTAAGTGGAATAGGAGCTAATTCTGCAAAAGGTTTTAAAGACTTATATGATCTTTGGTTCGATGAAGAAGGAAATAAAACACGATATTTAAGAATTCTGGATGAGGAAGGGATAAATCTAACTAATATGTCCAGTATTTTAAGTGGAACGGGAGCTAAAGCTTCAAAAGCTTTTAAAGACTTGTATGATCTGTGGTTCGACGAAGAAGGAAATAAAACACGATATTTAAAAACTCTAGATGAAGAAGGGATAAATCTACCTAATATGTCCAGTATTTTAAGTGGAGCAGGAGCTAAGTCTGCAAAAGCTTTTAAAGACTTATATGATTTGTTGTTCGATGAAGACGGAAACAAAACCCGATATTTAAAAACTCTACACGAAGAAGGGATAAATCTACCTATTATGTACAGTATTTTAAGTGGAACTGGAACTAGAGCTGCAAAAGCTTTTAAGGACTTATATGATGTTTGGTTTGATGTGAAAGGAAATAAAACCCAGTATTTAAAAACTCTAGATGACGAAGGAATAAATCTACCTAATGTGTCCAGTATATTAAGTGGATCGGGGACTAAAGCTGCAAAATCTTTTAAGGAGTTATATGATCTGTGGTTCGATGACGAAGGAAATAAAACACGATATTTAAAAACTCCAGAAGAAGGAGGAATAACTCTACCTACTATGTCCCGTATTTTGCACGGAGTAGGAGCTAAAGCTGCAAGAACATTTAAAGACTTATGTGATCTTTTGTTTGATGTGATAGGAAACAAAACACAATATTTAAAAACTCTAGAAGAAAAAGGAATAAATATAGGAAAAATGTCGAGAATTTTAGGTGGAGCAGGAGCTAAAGCTGCACACGCTTTTAAAGACTTATATGACCTTTGGTTCGATGAAGACGGAAATAAAACACGATATTTAAAAACTCTAGAAGAAGAAAGAATAAATCTACCTAGTATGTCCAGTATTTTGCGCGGAGTAGGAGCTAATGCTGCAAATGCTTTTAAAGGTTTATATGATCTTTGGTTTGATGTTGAAGGAAATAAAACCCAGTATTTAAAAACTCTAGATGAAAAAGGAATAAATCTACGTAGTGTGTCCAGTATTTTAGGTGGAGCAGGGACTAATGCTGCCAAAGCTTTTAAAGACTTATACGACCTTTGGTTTGATGAAGAAGGAAATAAAACACGATATTTAAAAATCCCAGAAGGAGAATGTTTAAAGCTATCTAATATGTCCAATATTTTAAATGGAACAGGAGCTAATGCTGCAAATGCTTTTAAAGACTTATATGATCTGTGGTTCGACGAAGAAGGAAATAAAACACGATATTTAAAAACTCTAGATGAAGAAGGGATAAATCTTCCTAATATGTCCAGTATTTTAAGTGGAGCTGGAGCTAATTCTGTAAAAGCTTTTAAAGACTTATATGATTTGTGGTTCGATGAAGACGGAAACGAAACCCGATATTTAAAAACTCTAGACGAAGAAGGGATAAATCTACCTATTATGTCCAGTATTTTAAGTGGAACTGGAACTAGAGCTGCAAAAGCTTTTAAGGACTTATACGACCTTTGGTTCGACGAAGAAGGAAATAAAACACGATATTTAATAATTCTAGAAGGAAAAGGAATAAATCTACATAATGTTTCCAGCATTTTATGTGGAGCAGGTGCCAAAGCTGCAAAAGCTTTTAAAGACTTATGTGGCCTTTGGTTTGATGAAGAAGGAAATAAAACACAATGTTTAAAAACTCTTGAAGATAAGGAAATTGACCTTCGTTATATGTCTAGTATTTTGCATGGAGCTGGAGCACAAGTTCCTAAAGCTTTTACAGAACTATATAATACTTTTCTTGATGAGCAAGGAAATAGAAAACCATATTTACAGCATTTTATTAAGAAAAAAGATCGGGAAAAATGTTTTAAGCTGAAGTACTTATCCAGTATTTTATGTGGAGCAGGTGTTAAAGCTAAAGATGCTTTTGAAAAATTGCATAATGTCTGTTTTAATGACCAAGGAGAAAGAACAGAACTTTTAGATGATTTCTACAAAGCAGGTTTTAGGCCAAGTAACTTATCCTCTATATTATGTGAAACAGGAATTCGTGCTTCTTCTGTTTTCAAAAGATTACATAGTGTTTGTTTTAATGAGAAAAGAGAAAGAACACAACTTTTAGATGATTTTTTCGACGCAGGTTTTAGGGTTGGTAGTCTATGCAGTATGTTGTGTGGAGCAGCGGATAGTCTAGAAAAATTTCATAATTTTTGTTTTATCGGAAACACAAAATGGTATTTAAATCATTTCTTAAATGAGAACGGAGGTTTTACGTTGAGTAACTTATCTAAAATAATGCACGGAGCCGGGTCTAATATTTATTCTGCTTTAAAAGATTTTCATGATGTTTGTTTTAATAAAAAAGGGAACAAAACACTGCTTTTATGCAATTTCCATAAGGCTGGTTTTAGGCAGGGTGATTTATCCAATATATTATCCATGGCAGGAAATAATGCCACTTCTATTTTAAGCAATTTTCATAATTTGTGTTTTAATGAAAAAAATTATTTAGATGACTTCTTAGCTGAGAAAGAACTTTTTACGCCGACAGTTTTATCTAAGATATTGCATGGTGTAGGAATCAATATTTGTCCCATTTTTGAAAAATTGCACAAAATTTGTTTTGATAAGGCAGGGAACAAAACAAAGTATTTAAACAATCTTATAAAAAATAATCCGTCAGACAAG
This sequence comes from Andrena bucephala, assembly GCA_947577245.1. Classification (NCBI taxonomy): domain Eukaryota; kingdom Metazoa; phylum Arthropoda; class Insecta; order Hymenoptera; family Andrenidae; genus Andrena; species Andrena bucephala. The sequence continues at coordinate 111,439,823 of OX387715.1, forward strand.
ATACTTGATATATTATATACAAAAGTTAGAAAAGCTCCTTCTAGTTTTTTAGATGATACATCACTTCAGCAACAGAATATTAGTGGGATAGAGGAAAGCAAAATAAAAATATATAGATGACCTTGCACAATAAACGCATTCCAAAACGAACTCTTCTCACGGTTGTTGGTTCTGATTGCTGGGAATTATTTAAGCATTTAATAATATGTGCTTCAGTTCCAACTTGTTCCCCTTCTACTACTCCAGTCGGGGTCAATTGGAGCATTTGAGGACACGTCCTCCATGTTGTATACCTGAGCCACGAAGGGGAGATCGAAAGCCAATGATACCTACCATAGGCATACAACGGATAAGAAAAACTGTAGTAGTTGTGCGTGCAGGCTCATACCGTAGGGTAGGCTTGAAAGAATGGGATTCTTGGGGGCCCCAGTGTTCGGTGCCACTGAGGCTCCCAAGATGGCCAGTTATTTCAGCCTATTGATACGAGTCTGCACCGCACACTGTTACAGTTTTCCTTATCCGTTGTACGCCCGCAGTATTATTGACTTCGAGCTCCCTTCCGCGCGACTCTGGAAAACACCATGAATGCTCGTGCTTCGAAATTCTCCAACTGGCCTTGAGTGTAATAGTACTGTAGACCCTATTACAGGCCTGCCCAGTCAGGAGCCGAAGACCTCCTTAAGTTCTGGGACCCAGGCAACAACCGAGTGCGAAATTATGACGTTGCTAACCACAGCATGCCGCGTGGAAGAACTGCAATAATGTGCGTGGTAAGAGTCTGCACGCACATACAGTCTTGTGGTTACTCCCTCCCTTTGCTGTGGTTAGCAACGTATCAGTTTCGGGCTCTGTTGTACCCGGGTCCCAGAACCGTAGAAGGTCTACAGGTAGAACTACAGTTGGTTGTACAGAAAGTGGTAAGATAGTAGTCAATGATTCGACTGCCCATCATTGCCCTCGGTTCCGACCTGGAGCCCAGAATGCAAGGAGTTTTTCGGCTCCCAACTGTGCACGTCTGCCATAGGAGGGGCCGAACGACGTTCCGGTTACCTCACAATACCCTTCTGGAGTCTCTCAACTTGAAATGACAAATCCGTGAGGACGCTTATGGCTCGCATGAAAAGGGTCGATTTCTCCCCCATCGCTATTCGTGAAACCGCCCAGACCGGCCAATATCCGTGAATTCTATCACGGTTAAGGCAGCTCAATCACAGGATAAAGATTCCTTTCTAAAAAATCTCCCCCACACTTTGCTGTGGTTAGCAACGTAACAGCTCCACGGTTCGGCTCAGACCCGGCGGCTAGAATCGCAAAGAGGTATCTGGCTCCGAGCGGCTCTTTGTGCACCTCTGATCTAGAGCAGGCATGCCCAACTATCCCTTTTCAGGACGCGGGCGGATACTTTGGGGCGCGTAATTTTAAGCAGAGTCAGTTACGCGCACGTGAAAAGGGGTTAGTGCTGCTAGCCGTTCCACTGTGTGTACGTCTACGCGTGCCTGCTACGTGTGCGTGCTAGAGACAACTTCTCCGCGTCAGCTGTTTCGGCTTAGAACCTCGCAGCCCGGAAGTTGCACCGCTAATATTCAACTGTTAATATCTCGAGAACGAAGCCAAAACGGTAAAGGACTTTCCGATGCCTTCTTGCATCAGGATATTGCATGTTCCGGATTGTCTCTCACTTCGGTACATTATCAAAAATACTACAAGAACATTTTTCCCCTGAGATGTATGTTGATCATCCTCGTGGGAATGAATACAAACTATTAATGGTCAATGGATAATTTGTTTTTAGGAAGACAAAGCCGGCGAATATCTTGATGTCATCAGCTTTAATCGTTACAACGCTTGGTACAATAATCCTGGACGCTTAGATACGATTACGAATAGAGTTATAGGAGAAGCTGAAGCATGGCATAGGAAATATAATAAGCCGGTTCTTATGTCCGAGTATGGAGCTGATACTATGCCTGGATTACACGAGGTAAACTGTCTACTTAATAATTATAATATTTTAGATAATTCAAGTATAATATTTTCAAATATTTTACGATGCAATTTAAATTATTCTAAGAAATATAAATATTACACGGAGATGAAATTGTACCTTAGGTTGTAGAAAGATTTTAGCTCATGAAAATATTCCAATGCAACATTTAAGGCCGGCGGCACATTTGCGTTTCGGCCGCGCTGAAAATCACTAAATGCATGAAAAATTACTGATTAAATGAAATTGTTACACTGGAAACTCTATTTTCTTGCTAAATGAAATGATGGAGTTCCAACACGTAACATGCCTAGATGTGCTTTTTTAAGAGAATATTACATTTTTTAAATACTTATGTTAATTCATAGTATTCACAAGATTATAATTATTTTGAACATTTCAATTTCAATCAGATGCAAAAGAATCATAAATATCTAAATATTGTTACATATCAGATAATCCAGTACTTAAGCATTGTTTATGATAAACACGACTTAAAAAATGTATAGTTTAATTTTTCTACAACAACCAATGTATATTTTTAACTATTTTTATATCTTATTTTTGAGAGTTTATAACTAAAGCTGTTTCCTTTTATACTGAAATAACAATTCCACTTAAAATAAATATTACAACATTCTAGCTACCTGAATACGTGTGGAGTGAAGAATATCAAAAGGCAGTATTATCTAAACACTTTGAAGCATTTGACCAATTAAGAAATGAAGGTTTCTTCATTGGTGAATTTATCTGGAACTTTGCTGATTTCCGAACGGCTCAAAGTAAGTGAACAGTTTCAGACAAATTTAAAATAAAAGAATAAATAATAATCAAGTTACTAATTATATTAAATATGTATATTTGTAGCTTACATTAGAGTGGGTGGTAACAAGAAAGGAATATTTACAAGAGAAAGGCAACCGAAAATGGCAGCTTACCATGTCAGGAAGAGATATTGTGCCCTTCAGAAGGAATTAGATGGAACAGAGATACCAACAGACCTCGAAGACTATATTTCTCTTCATTACTCACCACATTCAGAACTTTAATATTCTTTTTTGATACAATGCAATTTTCCTTAACGAATTTTTAAAGGAAATTTCACATAAACGTTGCATAAAAAATATTTTATTTGTGTCCTTTCATTTTTGCATACAATTTTTATTTTTGTAAAAGTATTGTCATTTCGATCATTAAAATATTGCGGCGATTTGAAAGTCCATACACGAGATAATTTTCAACATAGCGTTATTTGTCATTGTAATGTTCCTTAATCGCTGCAAAGACTGCACACAGTTTTCATTAAACGTTTCATAAAAAGAAGAAATCAAATGCATGTACTTATTTTCCATTATGCCAATTTTAAAATTAAGTAGACCAAATGTACAACAGTTTTTATACAAAAGTCAGACCTAAATGAAAGTGTACAGATTTTAACATTTATAACAGATTTTACAGGTTATAACATACCGTAGTTCAATTTTACATGATATGTTATCACGGTTGCTCATCGATTGGTGGTTCAACAGTTTCAAACTCGCGTCTGCGATTTCGACAAATATTGGCTCGCAAGGGAACATCACGAACCCGCACTCACCGATTGGAACGCAACTTTGTGGTTTTATAGAGTGACTCAAGACAAGAACAGCGGTGTGTTTCATTCGGGCCCTATCGCCCTTTGAGGGGGTGAAAACTAACCTCAAAGTCAAATAGGCAGTTCCACTTTTTCGCGTATAACTCCCAAACTACAACAAACACAAAAAAATGTTTCAAATAAAAGTTTAATGGTGCAATGAGTACCGCAGACTTGCGTAAACAAAATTTTGTGAACACCCCCTTTGATATCCATTTTTTTTAAAGCTCATTTCATCCACACCAGCGCAAATCGCGCACGTGCACATCTACAGAGTAAGAAAACGTCAATCTGCAAAACTTTCCAATCGTGGTTAAAATATATCAAAACTTTAGAGTTAAACACTTAATCTACGCATTTGCACGTTCCTTCTATGGTTCCGTGTCACTTTTGCAATAATTTCGAGAATATAAAGTGTAACATGATATTTTAGGTTTCAATGCCATGTTGATAATTCGGAATACCGAAGGTGAAGGTAATTTAGAATATTCCAAAGCTTAGCGATGCTTTTGTTTCACGCGTAACGGCTACTGCCGCGTCGGCTTGGACCAGCGCTATCTATTTAAATTTACCTAAGATTGTTCCTACATTGTGATCTGTCAGTCTGATTAAATCATAGAGGAAATAATTTTATTATCTACCTGTTTTTTTTTTAAAATTTATAAAGTGAAGGTAAGTTGGAATACCGGTATCCCAAATTACCTGCACCTCAACGAAATTGATACTTCCTGTCATTTTTCATTTAGACCAAGGTTTCAGCTACTTTTTGTTTCTTATTATTACTGACAGTTTGAAATATAAAAGTTTATTACTTTTCCTATGACAGCGAAGGCCACATCGAGCGATTTGGGAGCCCGGGCTCCATGATGTTTACCATAGCCACGCGGAAGGAGAGCTCGAAAGTCAATGATAACGTGGGCACGCCACGGATAGGGAAACTGTAGTAGTGTGCGGTGCAACCTCATACCCGTAAGATAGGCTTGAATGACTAGGATTCTTGGGGGCCCCAGCCAGGGCCGGCGGAACCCATTATGCAAGTAATGCGTTGCATAAGGGCGCCAGCCGAAGGGGGCGCTAAAAAATATATCGCAGACTTAATAATAAAGGAATCCAACTTCCATATAAACAAAATGTAAATGTAATTCTTTTTTCTTTATTTTAGGCAAAATATATTAAATAGAAAACAGGTGCAAAAATTTGGGGACGCCAAAAATTGTCTTGCATAAGGGCGCCTCGCGGCATCCTCGCGGCGGCCCTGCTCACGAGTATTGCCTATTTTAATATCTATAATAGATTATGCCGCAGATTGTTTATACGAATGTTTATCTTCATAAAACCCATCCGCCGGCAGGTACTCCACAAAAATAGTATGCGTGACAAGCTCGAATAAAATGTTTATATTTTTTGTTTTAGCATAATGAGAATATTTCCAACGTATGGATGAGATTTTTCTAATAAAAATGAAACCAAACCCGACGGAATTCAGACAAGTTTGAGTTCTGCTTATAATATATAATGGCTTTAAAATATCAATATTTTTTAATACTAGTCAATAACAGATTTTCTTGAAAAAGAAGATAAAAATTTTGCGGTCTACCGTAGCGAAAATGGATATTTCACATTTTACCCCTTGACTGCGGGGCGCCGACCTCAATTCGCTACGGTCGGCCGAGGATTCATACCTGTTTCAGAAAAAAATAATTCTTTAGTCTTTATCGTATCGATATGGAAGTGACGCCGATGGATTCCTTATGATTTTGCGATGAATATCATACCAAATATCATGTAAATCGGACTATTATTAACGAAAATAGCTTGTGGTAATGGAAATTAATTTTTTATGGTATTTGTTTCATTATAAACCCAAGACCCTCGACTCACATACATTTTGCTCAGCGGTGTATCGTTTTCACGAATAAATGAAAACATATTTTCACCAACGACCATACTGCGTCTGCAAAACACCAGTTCCCGTCTGATCACTGCAGTTAAGCGACACTAGGCGCGGTTAGTACTTGGATGGGTGACCGCTTGGGAATACCGCGTGTTGTTGGTAAATTTTTTTTGTTGACAGCCTGTTTTGTATTCACCAACGTTCCAAACTTTGTGGGGCCGATGAAAAAACCTTAGCTATCGTCGTCTATACATATATCTTAATATATGCAGCCATATGTCTTAATATATAAAGCAGAAAGCTTCTATATGTTTATGTGTTTGTCTGTCGCCTAAAAACTTTGGAGCGATAAACCCTGGGATCACGAAATGTGCCTCAGCCCATTATGCCTGACTAATGAGATGAATGTGCCCATTTTCACAAAAAATTTTTTTTTTATAAAAGCAGAATCCAAATTTCGAGTGGAGCCGAGTAGTAAAGCTAGTATTATATATAATTAATTTAACCTTTTTTTCTTAAAAATTGAGGAATCAGAAGATACTCGTCTGCAGACTTTTACATGTCACTGTCTAAATCACACGTGACTCACGAGCAGGGCCGGCGGAACCCATTATGCAAGTAATGCGTTGCATAAGGACGCCAGCCGAAGGGGTGCAAAAATTTGGGAGCGCCAAAAATTTTCGTGCACAAGGGCGCCAACCATCCTCGCGCCGGCCCTGGCCCCAGCGACCCTCGAGTGGACGGTGTATAGTGCCTCTCCGAGCTATAGTGACTTAGGTGTGAAGTCCCTCAGCGGGGTCTTCACCGACACCCTGCTGGGTACTGGCCGCTAAACGTGCCCCTCTACTACCTCTTGCAGGACTGTATTTAGAGAAGACCAGGACAAAACCGGGGGCCTAACAGAAAATAAAACAGAAATTGAAGATACGGTTTATCATTATTAAAAGACATCAATTAAGCTTTGCTACTGGCTATTAAAAATTGTCTCATATTACATATACCTTACTAAAATGTATTTGGATTTAATATGAGACAATTTTTAATAGCCAGTAGCAAAGCTTAATTGATGTCTTTTAATAATGATAAACCGTATCATCAATTTCTGTTTTATTTTCTGTTAGGGCCCCGGTTTTGTCCTGGTCTTCTCTAAATACAGTTCTGCAAGAGGTAGTAGAGGGGCACGTTTAGCGGCCAGTACCCAGCAGGGTGTCGGTGAAGACCCCGCTGAGGGACTTCACACCTAAGTCACTATAGCTCGGAGAGGCACTATACAGGGGGTCCCGTTGCCTGGGTTTATGATATAGCAATTGCTAATGAAGAGTAGAAAAAACTCGGACTCGCCTAGGATGTAGTTAGTATTCGGAGATTTTTCTGCTCATAAATGAATAAAATTGCTGTAACGACTCGGCGAAAATACGGATGACAGTTCCCGAAATAGGGCTAAAAGTCACGTTCGTATCGTAAACCCCAGTTTACAAATATTAGTAAGCTGAATAGAAGACGCTTTCTTTAGCATTGGACTCACGAGACATAAACTTATAAATCTTCATGTCCCTGGAGGACGACGTAGAAATTAGTCTGTAGCGATGCTTAAGGGGGCAGACCACTGTAAAAAAATCGGAAAAATTGATTTTTTCTTTTTCACATTTTCTGAAAGACATACGTTTCAACAATGCTCTCTCCAAATTTTATGAAGAAATTCGGAAAAAATTTACGGATATATAGTATGTTCCGCGAAGCGGTGTCAAGCGGGCGTCTGAGCCGAGCGAAACTTACCTACTGCTGTTGCAGGACTTCTTAACAGCTCTCACTTTGGGACATAACACTTTAAATGATTCTAACACTACTTAAAAAACCATTTCGGTAATTATGATAAAAAAACATTCAAAGGTAAAAGTGGCAAAGATAGTCTAGGGGAAGATACTATGGCAGTAAATGACTTTAACGCATGTTACTTTTTATTAAGGTCGATTCACATCTGTAACATTCAGACAGTATATCAAACAGCTGTTATTCGTTAAAGTCACATTCGCCTTCATAGCTTGTAAAAAATGATCGTATGTTCACAATTAATTCAATACACCAAGTTATCAAAAAAATTCCGTTGGTATATATTTGGTACCGCTTAATTTTTTAGTTATAGGTTCTTTTACACAAAATAAGTAACAAAAACACGTATGGAAAAACTATCACCCCACATCATACATAGCACTCTCACTTTTGCTAATTAAAAACCTGAAGATTTCAGAATATTAAAAGCACCGAATGAAGTTTTTTAAAGATGAAATATTTATCCTTGATATTTTAAAATTCTGCATTTTTCTTGCGATACAATATTGTGTAGATTTTGTATGACCATAATTTTTAAGGGGCTAAAGTTAATGAATTCAGAAATGGCAGTGCACTATGTCAAGGGGAGACTTGAAATGTTAGTAACGTTGAGATCTCGAGGAGAATCTACTTTGGGTAGACTTATGTATATTAAGAATACCTAAAGCTGTGCAACTTTTTTTTATACTTGGCTAGGTAGAAATTCCCAGAAAGAAACCGTCAAACAGTTAGCGTAATTTCTAACTTTGAAATATTTTAAAGACACCGACGTGTATGTTATAAATTTTGTATTTTTATTATTTGAACTTTTGGTGTAAGTATTGCCAGAAACGGTGTAAATTCCTATGTGCTCACGTACAAACAAGCTCCCTGAAGAACTTAGACGTAGTAAACCCCGCAATGAAAGTCACATTGCAATTCTGTAAGCGCTTCTGCTTTTAGTTCAACAATTACTTATTGCCAAAAAACAAAACGCTACCTCACACGCGTGTATATTAAAATTTTTCATTATTCTGACGTGTAATTCCCATCTTTTGATCATCTCCTTCTATTACAAATGTAAACGCACCCTCATGCGTTTACATTTCGTTAAAGAACATAGATAACATTAAACTACTCGCACGCAGCAATACACACACGTATGCGAGTATGAATAAAACCTACGTGTATGAAAAAGAAAATAAATGCTCCGCTTACGACGTAACCGACAAAGTGATATACAACCAGTATATATAATGGTCAACTATACGCATCGTGCAAAAGTTAAAGAAATTTTTTCTAAATTCCGGAAGCAATTTTATTGCTGCACGATTATATTTTATTTAAAATTATTGTTCTCAAGAATAAATACTTGGGTGACCGTCAGTGAAAACTATTCAAAGTTATTTGAATGTGAGTTCGTCTTAAATTTGATAAAGTAACAAACAAATATTTATCTTCTTTATTACATGTGTACATCGTGTTTCTATGAAAAAGCTGTTTGCAATAACATAGAAAATATTGATTTTAGATAATAATAATTGTAGAAAGTTGTTATAACTTATATCTAGTTTCATTGTTAGGTGAGGATAGGATCATTGTAGTTCTTTGTCAATGCAAGAATTAGTCACCTGTCGCGTGGATTTAAATTATACACTAGAAAGCGCATCATTCAAATACTTTGGCTGCTACTAATCTTTATCATTAACACTGTGACTGGCGTCGGCGCGTTCTTACGCTTTAGGATTTCTATCTTGGGCACGGTTTGGACATGATTTCCCACTCAATAATTTATAAACAGCGCCGAAAGTATCGTCTGTAAGGCATATGGGACTTCGCCTGTTTTACGACTTGTTCCCAAGTGGTCATTTAGCTGTCGTTGAGGAGGCTGTTGGAAAAGCGAAAGCACGATTGGCACTTGAGGGTGTCACAAACCAGGCCTTATCGGAAACTGCGTCCGCTTGATAGAGTAAGGATTGTAAGGCGAGAGGGAAATGTAAGGGAGAACATCCCGTATTCCCGGAGGGGAAGGGTTAGGAAATAAATCTATCTATCTACTAGACCAGGACTCCTGGACAGCCCTGTACTAGACAATAGCATTTGCGGAGGTTTTGGTTGATTAGGGTATACCAAGTAACTATACTTCACTTCCCTCGTTCAAGTTCGTGTTATTAGATCTAGTCTTGTTCCCCATTTGCTTTAAATTAAGAGGGCAGGTTACCCTCGATAGCCCTAAAACAGGCCTCTTTTCAAACGCAAATTGTAAAGTGATAAATAACAATAGAGAAAACGTTTTTTTTCTAGTTTTAATCGTTATTCTACGAACTTTAACACAAAACAAGAAAAGTCTAAATATTTCTATGTACATAAAAATTGTGAGCAAAAACGTAAAGGCGTGTACGCGGTGCACCGTTTGATGGTGAACATAAAATCTCGAAAACCGCCACAATGATTTGGATGAAAATTTAACGAGAGATGCAGAAAACCATGCCCTACGATGTGTCGGGAGCAGAATTTCGAGATAAATTCTTAAAAAAAAGATAAAAAATATTTTTCATGCAAGAAATCGTTAAAATCGTATTTTTCACTATAAAAATTACATTAATTTTTTTCGAAAATCTGCTCTTTAATTTAATTCTGTCGCAGACTGCACGCTATGTTAACAAAAGAAAAATATCGATAGAGAACGCATAGAATAAACGTGAATCGTATTCCAAATTTCGCATTGCTAAAGAAATTGGGGCATAGTGTCTATTAAGTACAAAACGTCATATATGCAAATAAATGTGAAATAAATCATAATTATATTTATAACGAGCAGTTCTTTTAGACTAATTTCAGATTAGAGGAAGTGCAGCATACTTGGAATACTGTTGGTAATTTGGAATACCGAAGAAACTACTAACGTTATATAATTTGTAACACCGTTGATAATAGGCGCTAATGACATGTTAACAGTTTCGACTTAATCTGCAGAATAAGACAACGTCAATCTGCAAAACTTTTCCAGCAAGTATTCAATCTTCCAATCATGGTTAAAATATGTCGAAACTTTAGAGTTAAACACTTTATCTACTCATTTGCATGTTCTTTCTATGGTTCCGTTTCAGATTTGTGAAAATTTAGAGAATTCAACATGTGACATGAAATTTTATGTTTCAATGTCATGCTGCTAATTTGGAACACCGACGGTGAAGGTAATTTGGAATGGTCCAAAGCTTAGTGATGCTCTTGTTTCACGCGTAACGGTCACAGCCGCGTCGAGTTGGGCCGGCACTGTCCATTTATATTTACTTAAGATTATTCCAATATATGCGATTTTTGAGCCTGATTACATCATAATAAAAAATAATATTATTATCTACATATTTTTTTTTTAAGTTTATAAAGTGAAGGTAAATACCGGTGTTCCAAATTACCTGCAGCTTAACGAAATCGATACATCCTATCATTTTTCATTTAGACCAAAGTTTGAGCTACTTTTTTTTTATTATTACTGAGAGTTTGAAATATAAAAGTTTATTAGTTTACCTACGATATTATGCTCTTTTATTTCTTTCCATCCACTGCTGTAATTTGTTATTCTTCTTAAACAAACAGGTATTCCAAAAATACTGCACTTCCTTTACTTCAAAATTCTTAAAGAGGTTTCTACTTTTCTGTCCGAGAAGAATTTGCAAAGATGACCCGTTTAAACTTTGACAATATAAAAATGTGCGAGGACACAACAAACGATGTTGACATAATAAAGACTATAATCGACATGGAGAACGACCAAGAACCCTTCTGCATACTAGACGTCGCTAACGTGATACAGAAGCATCAGGATTGGATTGAAAAAATGCCAAAAGTTATGCCATATTATGGTACCATTGAATTAAAATATATTTGACTTTGATTCTTGTTTTATGATTCGGTAATTCATTGCATGTTGTTATAATTACAGCTATCAAGTGTAATTCAGATCCAACAGTCATTAAGGTCTTGGCTGCTATGAATGCTGGTTTCGATTGTGCTTCCAAAGTATGTCTTTACTTCTGTTACCTTTAATTAAGAGTGACGAGCTTCTTTTTTATGACATTTATTCTTTCATACATTCGAAACAGAATGAAATAAGAGATGTGATGAAATATGGAGTAACCGGGGAAAGAATTATCTTTGCGCATCCAACGAAGCTGCCTTCCCATATAAAGTACGCTCAGAAAATGAACGTCGAGAAGATGACCGCCGACACTGAGATGGAGCTTTTAAAAATTAGTGAAATTTTCCCAGAAGCAAAGTAAATAGAGCAACGGATTGACAATCATTCCCCATTGACGAACTGCGTTCCGAATAATCTTTCACCTTTCTAATAATTAACAGAGTAGTGATTCGAATCCGATGCGATGCCAAGGTGACGCCACTGTGTCTAGGATCAAAATTTGGCTGTAATCCGAAAGAAGAAGCCGTTCGGTTGATACATCGTACGAAAAGTCTTGGTTTGACTTTACATGGGTTCAGCTTTCACGTAGGCAGTCCGTGCGGTGAAGTAAACGCTTACAGTAGAGGTATTTCAATGTGCAAACGGTTGATTAACATAGCTAGAACAATTGGCTGCAACGATGTTCAGTTAATCGACATTGGGGGTGGATTTCCTGGTGACAGCGACTGCGAAATTGACAAAGTGAGACTGATTATCCTGTACCTACATATCTTTATCAGTTTGTTCGTTATCAAATTTACAATTTCGTTATTTATTTTTAGTTTGCCAGTGTCATTAACGATGCCATTCTGGATATAGACCCTACCATAAATATTATTAGCGAGCCAGGACAGTATTACGTGTCATCGGCATTTACTTTGGCATCGTACGTACATACAAAGAAAGTTGTTCCCATAGGCGAGAAACTGATTCGAATGTATTACATGAACTGTGGCGTGTACAATTCTTTTATAGATGAGTTACTGAGCTTGAAGTCGAGAATTCCAATTCCTTTGCACGAGGTATCGGTATTATTGTATATTCCAAGATATTATCATTCAACTAGAGTATTGTAAACCGTATTGTTTTGAACATGGAGTATGTATTTGTGCTTCAGCCAACGAGCGACGAGAAATTTCTTTCTATTCTTTGGGGCCCAACATTGGACTCCACGGACTGTGTATTGCAAAATGTGCTGCTACCCGAATTTAAGGTTGGCGATTGGCTAATATGGAAGGATATGGGGGCATACAGTATAACTTTCAGTTTTCCGTATAATGGTTACAAGGCACCCACGGTGTATCCATTTGTGAGGAAAAGTCAATGGTGTGTACTGTTTGGGAATTACTTACATGACGGATATGAAACGAATTTATTGTAACATATATTTAAGTATTAATCGATTTTCAGGAAAACTATTATTGCACACATGAATTTAGAACAGATCAGGACAGGATCGAACAGAATAGAACCGCAAATATCGCATTAATTTATTGTAATACAACCATGATACCATATTCCTCTCCTGCCATTCGACGATTTAAAACATTCGCGTAAAGCTATTTAAACAGTGTTAAGTTATTTACAGTACTGACGTGCATTACATTCTCGAGTCTATCATATTTGATTTTATATATATGTAGTGGGTACCTATTTATGTATGGAAAGTATTGAAAAACGTGCGAGCATGTGAAAATTATCAAATATATGTTTACTCACCACAATGGAAGCACATTGACATGTAATGTATTAAAACGGTAAACACTTTGCTCGATAAATGTGCCACAAAGTTATCTACCTTCAATAAGTGTTATGTTATTATTCGTTGTAACGTTAAGTCCGTTCCACCTGTATGAAAAAGTTTGTATTGAATGAATAAAGAAATAAATTTGATTTGATTTTTAAATTTGATTTTTAAGATTTGTATTGAATGAATAAAGAAATAAATAAATGCAAGCATATTATAAATATTTGTCTGAGGAAGGAAGCTTACTCTATCGCAGTGTTGCACGCGACTGGTTTTACGTTGCTATCGAATTCTGCATTGTATAAGTCCATTCCGCTTATCATATCTTCTCGCGGAGGCACCGCCGCTAACGAATCTCGCACCTTTTCATACGTAAAACGACATGCATTCATATTTTCCGATTTCTGTAATCAATGTTGAGAATTTTTCTCCTACTTATCGTTTCTACAGCTTCAAATACACGGATTAAATTCTTGCCAGCTAGTTTCCTGAGATCCTCTTTGGTCCATCGAGGTTCCGTTTTGCTATTGTAAAGACCTACCCACCCCACCGTTTTGCTTTCTCGCTTGCGAGCGAGGACCTTCGGGCCCCAGTAGACCGCCCGTTGACAGCCGAGAGCAATAAAACCGACGGGCTACATAAAATCTTCCTGTTTTTGATAAGTGTTAATAAAAGTATTACCAATCGATTTCTCATGTCTTCCCGATGAAAATGGGCCCAAAAATGATATAATTCGGACCATAATTAAGGATATTACGTGAGAAATTTGTTTGCAAACTTCAAAGCCCGTTTCGTTAAAAATAGTCCGATTTAAATTATTTTCTGTCCAATTAATCGGGAGAACGCCAGGAATCCATTGATATCACTTTCATATTGATACGATGAAAAATAAACAAAATCAGATTCTGTAGAATCTGACCGGTAGGCGACCGCGCGCGGGCCAGGCCGCAAGGGCTTTCGCCGGTTAGTCGCCTTCTAGACTAAAAGTAGAATGACAGCTGATCAACGTTAACCCACGAGTAAAGGCTCTTGACTAACCAGCTTCAGCTCTGGCGCCTTGACTAAAGCTAACTCAGGTAAGTTTTAGTCGACTAAGGAAAAAGGTGAAGCAGTTTTAGTCGAAACGTTATTTCAATCACTTTTTAGTCGAATGATGCCCAACTCTGCCCGAAAGCACGCCGAGCACCGAACGCGCGCAGCGAACCGAACGCGCATCCCACTTTTAAACGATTTTAATCAGCTTCGATCCTCTGTTTGTTTGTATGTTTGTTTGTAATGTATGGTTCAAATCTGGCAACTGAAATTTAACCCACTTCCAACTATCCAATTGTCTTGAAACTTTGCAGGCCTGCGTAGTTTGGATGACAATACAATATTTAAAAAAAAAAATTAACCCCGAGCGGGTGAAAAAATTACCCAGTCGTCAATAAATATAACCCATAACTACAACTCCCAGCCACTTGAAATCAGCCACTCGCGTTCTTTACGAAAACGACAAAAAGCCGCTGCGTTCGGGTCGCTAGTCGCATCGCGATTTGAAATTAAATAACAGATATTTCTAAAGAAGTCAGAGCTGCGAAATGTAAATGTAAATCATAAACACTAAAAACTAGAAAATAAAAAATATATAAAAAAAAATTTTCTTTTAAACGATTTTATTAAAAATGGACTAAAAACTAAAAAATAATTCTTTTCTTGTACTGCAATTTCGATTGTGTTTTTCACTTGAAATAAAATCGTGGAGCAGGATTTTTCATAACAGAATATGAATCAATTCAATACAGCATCAAGCGTCGAAATGAATTTGTTGGGAGATACCCTGCTCCACGATTTTATTTAAAGTGAAAAAACACAATCGAAATTGCAGTACAAGAATTTTAGTCCATTCTTAATAAAATCGTTTAACATAAAATTTTTTTTTTTTTATATATTTTCTATCGGTAATTTGTCGTCACCCGAAATGTATGTTAGGCTTTCATCTAGTATTCTAGTACATCCATTATTGTGAATTTCGTGATCTGGGTCGTGCGCTTTTGTTTACTTCGTCGCCTTGCCGTTCCGCTGCTCTCGCCCGACACATCGCTATCGCTATCACCGTCCTCGTTTGACTCATCTTCCGACGCGTCTTGGTCACTTTGTCCAACGACCGTATTCGTTCGTCATTGTTTCAACAACATCCTTCTAAGATCTTCTTTCTTGCCTTTAACGTAATTTTGATAGCTTTTGCCTTAACTTTGAGATTTTCATCCTATTTATTCCTTCTTCCGTAAGTCGCGGTTCTGACGCGCTCGCCATGGTAGTACCCCCTTCACTGTCTTCTCCTTCCTCGGCTAAGGGCTTGTCACCCTCATCCTTGTCCCCCGTGTTAGGATCGCTTTTAGGAGCCACCGTGGAAACTTCTGGAATCCTATTTGTGACGCACTGCTTTCCGGTCAACCTTGTCCTTTTCTCTCGACTTTTAAGACAAGAGTCACCGATTTATTCACCTTAAGGTCTGCGCACGCATATCCGTTCCGTGTCAGTACCGTTCCGGCGTACCAGTGGTAAGAAGAAGAGAGCCTCTACGCCCCTCTTCTTCTTACCATTGGCACGCCGGAACGGTACTGACACGGAACTGACAAGTGTGCGCAGACCTTTAGGCGTCACACTGACTACTTCCCGACTTCGCGTCTTCACCACTTCGCAGCTTTTCAACTTCAAACGTGCGCGACTTTACGACTTCACACGTATACGACTTCACGACTTCCGCAGTCTTACGCTACCGTTACACAATCGATCTTTGCCTGCCCCGGTCGCGGACGAGTTCCTAAAATTGCTTCCTGTAGGTTTTTTATTATTTCTTAATAAAAAAAACTAAACCTAAATACTAATACGCACACACAAATACAGGAATATAGTTCTCGGGACCGTTTGAATCGGACAAAGGATCTGCGCGTTACACCCGTCTTCTGTCCGTCCTTCGACATTCAAACAGCGACCAACCGATCTCGCACGCAACACAACCATCTCGCTCGGGTGCCTCGT